>OZ035962.1:13054242-15454242 GCA_964034945.1 Chrysopilus asiliformis
AGGAATGTATAGGAATGTATAGGAATGTATAGGAATGTATAGGAATGTATAGGAATGTATAGGAATGTATAGGAATGTATAGGAATGTATAGGAATGTATAGGAATGTATAGGAATGTATAGGAATGTATAGGAATGTATAGGAATGTATAGGAATGTATAGGAATGTATAGGAATGTATAGGAATGTATAGGAATGTATAGGAATGTATAGGAATGTATAGGAATGTATAGGAATGTATAGGAATGTATAGGAATGTATAGGAATGTATAGGAATGTATAGGAATGTATAGGAATGTATAGGAATGTATAGGAATGTATAGGAATGTATAGGAATGTATAGGAATGTATAGGAATGTATAGGAATGTATAGGAATGTATAGGAATGTATAGGAATGTATAGGAATGTATAGGAATGTATAGGAATGTATAGGAATGTATAGGAATGTATAGGAATGTATAGGAATGTATAGGAATGTATAGGAATGTATAGGAATGTATAGGAATGTATAGGAATGTATAGGAATGTATAGGAATGTATAGGAATGTATAGGAATGTATAGGAATGTATAGGAATGTATAGGAATGTATAGGAATGTATAGGAATGTATAGGAATGTATAGGAATGTATAGGAATGTATAGGAATGTATAGGAATGTATAGGAATGTATAGGAATGTATAGGAATGTATAGGAATGTATAGGAATGTATAGGAATGTATGGGAATGTATAGGAATGTATAGGAATATATAGGAATGTATAGGAATGTATTGGAATGTATAGGAATGTATAGGAATGTATAGGAATGTATAGGAATGTGTAGGAATGCATAGGAATGTATAGGAATGTATAGGAATGTACAGGAATGTATAGGAATGTATAGGAATGTATAGGAATGTATAGGAATGTATAGGAATGTATAGGAATGTATAGGAATGTATAGGAATGTATAGGAATGTATAGGAATGTATAGGAATGTATAGGAATGTATAGGAATGTATAGGAATGTATAGGAATGTATAGGAATGTATAGGAATGTATAGGAATGTATAGGAATGTATAGGAATGTATAGGAATGTATAGGAATGTATAGGAATGTATAGGAATGTATAGGAATGTATAGGAATGTATAGGAATGTATAGGAATGTATAGGAATGTATAGGAATGTATAGGAATGTATAGGAATGTATAGGAATGTATAGGAATGTATAGGAATGTATAGGAATGTATAGGAATGTATAGGAATGTATAGGAATGTATAGGAATGTATAGGAATGTATAGGAATGTATAGGAATGTATAGGAATGTATAGGAATGTATAGGAATGTATAGGAATGTATAGGAATATATAGGAATGTATAGGAATGTATAGGAATGTATAGGAATGTATAGGAATGTATAGGAATGTATAGGAATGTATAGGAATGTATAGGAATGTATAGGAATGTATAGGAATGTATAGGAATGTATAGGAATGTATAGGAATGTATAGGAATGTATAGGAATGTATAGGAATGTATAGGAATGTATAGGAATGTATAGGAATGTATAGGAATGTATAGGAATGTATAGGAATGTATAGGAATGTATAGGAATGTATAGGAATGTATAGGAATGTATAGGAATGTATAGGAATGTATAGGAATGTATAGGAATGTATAGGAATGTATAGGAATGTATAGGAATGTATAGGAATGTATAGGAATGTATAGGAATGTATAGGAATGTATAGGAATGTATAGGAATGTATAGGAATGTATAGGAATGTATAGGAATGTATAGGAATGTATAGGAATGTATAGGAATGTATAGGAATGTATAGGAATGTATAGGAATGTATAGGAATGTATAGGAATGTATAGGAATGTATAGGAATGTATAGGAATGTATAGGAATGTATAGGAATGTATAGGAATGTATAGGAATGTATAGGAATGTATAGGAATGTATAGGAATGTATAGGAATGTATAGGAATGTATAGGAATGTATAGGAATGTATAGGAATGTATAGGAATGTATAGGAATGTATAGGAATGTATAGGAATGTATAGGAATGTATAGGAATGTATAGGAATGTATAGGAATGTATAGGAATGTATAGGAATGTATAGGAATGTATAGGAATGTATAGGAATGTATAGGAATGTATAGGAATGTATAGGAATGTATAGGAATGTATAGGAATGTATAGGAATGTATAGGAATGTATAGGAATGTATAGGAATGTATAGGAATGTATAGGAATGTATAGGAATGTATAGGAATGTATAGGAATGTATAGGAATGTATAGGAATGTATAGGAATGTATAGGAATGTATAGGAATGTATAGGAATGTATAGGAATGTATAGGAATGTATAGGAATGTATAGGAATGTATAGGAATGTATAGGAATGTATAGGAATGTATAGGAATGTATAGGAATGTATAGGAATGTATAGGAATGTATAGGAATGTATAGGAATGTATAGGAATGTATAGGAATGTATAGGAATGTATAGGAATGTATAGGAATGTATAGGAATGTATAGGAATGTATAGGAATGTATAGGAATGTATAGGAATGTATAGGAATGTATAGGAATGTATAGGAATGTATAGGAATGTATAGGAATGTATAGGAATGTATAGGAATGTATAGGAATGTATAGGAATGTATAGGAATGTATAGGAATGTATAGGAATGTATAGGAATGTATAGGAATGTATAGGAATGTATAGGAATGTATAGGAATGTATAGGAATGTATAGGAATGTATAGGAATGTATAGGAATGTATAGGAATGTATAGGAATGTATAGGAATGTATAGGAATGTATAGGAATGTATAGGAATGTATAGGAATGTATAGGAATGTATAGGAATGTATAGGAATGTATAGGAATGTATAGGAATGTATAGGAATGTATAGGAATGTATAGGAATGTATAGGAATGTATAGGAATGTATAGGAATGTATAGGAATGTATAGGAATGTATAGGAATGTATAGGAATGTATAGGAATGTATAGGAATGTATAGGAATGTATAGGAATGTATAGGAATGTATAGGAATGTATAGGAATGTATAGGAATGTATAGGAATGTATAGGAATGTATAGGAATGTATAGGAATGTATAGGAATGTATAGGAATGTATAGGAATGTATAGGAATGTATAGGAATGTATAGGAATGTATAGGAATGTATAGGAATGTATAGGAATGTATAGGAATGTATAGGAATGTATAGGAATGTATAGGAATGTATAGGAATGTATAGGAATGTATAGGAATGTATAGGAATGTATAGGAATGTATAGGAATGTATAGGAATGTATAGGAATGTATAGGAATGTATAGGAATGTATAGGAATGTATAGGAATGTATAGGAATGTATAGGAATGTATAGGAATGTATAGGAATGTATAGGAATGTATAGGAATGTATAGGAATGTATAGGAATGTATAGGAATGTATAGGAATGTATAGGAATGTATAGGAATGTATAGGAATGTATAGGAATGTATAGGAATGTATAGGAATGTATAGGAATGTATAGGAATGTATAGGAATGTATAGGAATGTATAGGAATGTATAGGAATGTATAGGAATGTATAGGAATGTATAGGAATGTATAGGAATGTATAGGAATGTATAGGAATGTATAGGAATGTATAGGAATGTATAGGAATGTATAGGAATGTATAGGAATGTATAGGAATGTATAGGAATGTATAGGAATGTATAGGAATGTATAGGAATGTATAGGAATGTATAGGAATGTATAGGAATGTATAGGAATGTATAGGAATGTATAGGAATGTATAGGAATGTATAGGAATGTATAGGAATGTATAGGAATGTATAGGAATGTATAGGAATGTATAGGAATGTATAGGAATGTATAGGAATGTATAGGAATGTATAGGAATGTATAGGAATGTATAGGAATGTATAGGAATGTATAGGAATGTATAGGAATGTATAGGAATGTATAGGAATGTATAGGAATGTATAGGAATGTATAGGAATGTATAGGAATGTATAGGAATGTATAGGAATGTATAGGAATGTATAGGAATGTATAGGAATGTATAGGAATGTATAGGAATGTATAGGAATGTATAGGAATGTATAGGAATGTATAGGAATGTATAGGAATGTATAGGAATGTATAGGAATGTATAGGAATGTATAGGAATGTATAGGAATGTATAGGAATGTATAGGAATGTATAGGAATGTATAGGAATGTATAGGAATGTATAGGAATGTATAGGAATGTATAGGAATGTATAGGAATGTATAGGAATGTATAGGAATGTATAGGAATGTATAGGAATGTATAGGAATGTATAGGAATGTATAGGAATGTATAGGAATGTATAGGAATGTATAGGAATGTATAGGAATGTATAGGAATGTATAGGAATGTATAGGAATGTATAGGAATGTATAGGAATGTATAGGAATGTATAGGAATGTATAGGAATGTATAGGAATGTATAGGAATGTATAGGAATGTATAGGAATGTATAGGAATGTATAGGAATGTATAGGAATGTATAGGAATGTATAGGAATGTATAGGAATGTATAGGAATGTATAGGAATGTATAGGAATGTATAGGAATGTATAGGAATGTATAGGAATGTATAGGAATGTATAGGAATGTATAGGAATGTATAGGAATGTATAGGAATGTATAGGAATGTATAGGAATGTATAGGAATGTATAGGAATGTATAGGAATGTATAGGAATGTATAGGAATGTATAGGAATGTATAGGAATGTATAGGAATGTATAGGAATGTATAGGAATGTATAGGAATGTATAGGAATGTATAGGAATGTATAGGAATGTATAGGAATGTATAGGAATGTATAGGAATGTATAGGAATGTATAGGAATGTATAGGAATGTATAGGAATGTATAGGAATGTATAGGAATGTATAGGAATGTATAGGAATGTATAGGAATGTATAGGAATGTATAGGAATGTATAGGAATGTATAGGAATGTATAGGAATGTATAGGAATGTATAGGAATGTATAGGAATGTATAGGAATGTATAGGAATGTATAGGAATGTATAGGAATGTATAGGAATGTATAGGAATGTATAGGAATGTATAGGAATGTATAGGAATGTATAGGAATGTATAGGAATGTATAGGAATGTATAGGAATGTATAGGAATGTATAGGAATGTATAGGAATGTATAGGAATGTATAGGAATGTATAGGAATGTATAGGAATGTATAGGAATGTATAGGAATGTATAGGAATGTATAGGAATGTATAGGAATGTATAGGAATGTATAGGAATGTATAGGAATGTATAGGAATAGGAATGTATAGGAATGTATAGGAATGTATAGGAATGTATAGGAATGTATAGGAATGTATAGGAATGTATAGGAATGTATAGGAATGTATAGGAATGTATAGGAATGTATAGGAATGTATAGGAATGTATAGGAATGTATAGGAATGTATAGGAATGTATAGGAATGTATAGGAATGTATAGGAATGTATAGGAATGTATAGGAATGTATAGGAATGTATAGGAAGTAGAATGTATAGGAATGTATAGGAATGTATAGGAATGTATAGGAATGTATAGGAATGTATAGGAATGTATAGGAATGTATAGGATGTATAGGAATGTATAGGAATGTATAGGAATGTATAGGAATGTATAGGAATGTATAGAAATGTATAGGAATGTATAGGAATGTATAGAAATGTATAGGAATGCATAGGAATGTATAGGAATGTATAGGAATGTATAGGAATGTATAGGAATGTATAGGAATGTATAGGAATGCATAGGAATGTATAGAAATGTATAGGAATGTATAGGAATGTATAGGAATGTATAGGAATGTATAGGAATGTATAGGAATGTATAGGAATGTATAGGAGTGTATAGGAGTGTATAGGAGTGTATAGGAATGTATAGGAATGTATAGGAATGTATAGGAATGTATAGGAATGTATAGGAATGTATAGGAATGTATAGGAATGTATAGGAATGTATAGGAATGTATAGGAATGTATAGGAATGTATAGGAATGTATAGGAATGTATAGGAGTGTATAGGAGTGTATAGGAGTGTATAGGAATGTATAGGAATGTATAGGAATGTATAGGAATGTATAGGAATGTATAGGAATGTATAGGAATGTATAGGAATGTATAGGAATGTATAGGAATGTATAGGAATGTATAGGAATGTATAGGAATGTATAGGAATGTATAGGAATGTATAGGAATGTATAGGAATGTGTAGGAATGTGTAGGAATGTATAGGAATGTATAGGAATGTATAGGAATGTATAGGAATGTATAGGAATGTATAGGAATGTATAGGAATGTATAGGAATGTATAGGAATGTATAGGAATGTATAGGAATGTATAGGAATGTATAGGAATGTATAGGAATGTATAGGAATGTATAGGAATGTATAGGAATGTATAGGAATGTATAGGAATGTATAGGAATGTATAGGAATGTATAGGAATGTATAGGAATGTATAGAATGTATAGGAATGTATAGGAATGTATAGGAATGTATAGGAATGTATAGGAATGTAGATGTATAGGAATGTATAGGAATGTATAGGAATGTATAGGAATGTATAGGAATGTATAGGAATGTATAGGAATGTATAGGAATGTATAGGAATGTATAGGAATGATAGAATGTATAGGAATGTATAGGAATGTATAGAAATGTATAGGAATGTATAGGAATGTATAGGAATGTATAGGAATGTATAGGAATGTATAGGAATGTATAGGAATGTATAGGAATGTATAGGAATGTATAGAATGTATAGGAATGTATAGGAATGTATAGGAATGTATAGGAATGTATAGGAATGTATAGGAATGTATAGGAATGTATAGGAGTGTATAGGAGTGTATAGGAATGTATAGGAATGTATAGGAATGTATAGGAATGTATAGGAATGTATAGGAATGTATAGGAATGTATAGGAATGTATAGGAATGTATAGGAATGTATAGGAATGTATAGGAATGTATAGGAATGTATAGGAATGTATAGGAATGTATAGGAATGTATAGGAATGTATAGGAATGTATAGGAATGTATAGGAATGTATAGGAATGTATAGGAATGTATAGGAATGTATAAGAATGTATAGAATGTGTAGGAATGTATAGGAATGTATAGGAATGTATAGGAATGTATAGGAATGTATAGGGATGTATAGGAATGTATAGGAATGTATAGGAATGTATAGGAATGTATAGGAATGTATAGGAATGTATAGGAATGTATAGGAATGTATAGGAATGTATAGGAATGTATAGAATGTATAGGAATGTATAGGAATGTATAGGAATGTATAGGAATGTATAGGAATGTATAGGAATGTATAGGAATGTATAGGAATGTATAGGAATGTATAGGAATGTATAGGAATGTATAGGAATGTATAGGAATGTATAGGAATGTATAGGAATGTATAGGAATGTATAGGAATGTATAGGAATGTATAGGAATGTATAGGAATGTATAGGAATGTATAGGAATGTATAGGAATGTATAGGAATGTATAGGAATGTATAGGAATGTATAGGAATGTATAGGAATGTATAGGAATGTATAGGAATGTATAGGAATGTATAGGAATGTATAGGAATGTATAGAATGTATAGGAATGTATAGGAATGTATAGGAATGTATAGGAATGTATAGGAATGTGTAGGAATGTATAGGAATGTATAGGAATGTATAGGAATGTATAGGAATGTATAGGGATGTATAGGAATGTATAGGAATGTATAGGAATGTATAGGAATGTATAGGAATGTATAGGAATGTATAGGAATGTATAGGAATGTATAGGAATGTATAGGAATGTATAGGAATGTATAGGAATGTATAGGAATGTATAGGAATGTATAGGAATGTATAGGAATGTATAGGAATGTATAGGAATGTATAGGAATGTATAGGAATGTATAGGAATGTATAGGAATGTATAGGAATGTATAGGAATGTATAGGAATGTATAGGAATGTATAGGAATGTATAGGAATGTATAGGAATGTATAGGAATGTATAGGAATGTATAGGAATGTATAGGAATGTATAGGAATGTATAGGAATGTATAGGAATGTATAGGAATGTATAGGAATGTATAGGAATGTATAGGAATGTATAGGAATGTATAGGAATGTATAGGAATGTAAGGATGTATAGGAATGTATAGGAATGTATAGGAATGTATAGGAATGTATAGGAATGTATAGGAATGTATAGGAATGTATAGGAATGTATAGGAATGTATAGGAATGTATAGGATGTATAGGAATGTATAGGAATGTATAGGAATGTATAGGAATGTATAGGAATGTATAGGAATGTATAGGAATGTATAGGAATGTATAGGAATGTATAGGAATGTATAGGAATGTATAGGAATGTATAGGAATGTATAGGAATGTATAGGAATGTATAGGAATGTATAGGAATGTATAGGAATGTATAGGAATGTATAGGAATGTATAGGAATGTATAGGAATGTATAGGAATGTATAGGAATGTATAGGAATGTATAGGAATGTATAGGAATGTATAGGAATGTATAGGAATGTATAGGAATGTATAGGAATGTATAGGAATGTATAGGAATGTATAGGAATGTATAGGAATGTATAGGAATGTATAGGAATGTATAGGAATGTATAGGAATGTATAGGAATGTATAGGAATGTATAGGAATGTATAGGAATGTATAGGAATGTATAGGAATGTATAGGAATGTATAGGAATGTATAGGAATGTATAGGAATGTATAGGAATGTATAGGAATGTATAGGAATGTATAGGAATGTATAGGAATGTATAGGAATGTATAGGAATGTATAGGAATGTATAGGAATGTATAGGAATGTATAGGAATGTATAGGAATGTATAGGAATGTATAGGAATGTATAGGAATGTATAGGAATGTATAGGAATGTATAGGAATGTATAGGAATGTATAGGAATGTATAGGAATGTATAGGAATGTATAGGAATGTATAGGAATGTATAGGAATGTATAGGAATGTATAGGAATGTATAGGAATGTATAGGAATGTATAGGAATGTATAGGAATGTATAGGAATGTATAGGAATGTATAGGAATGTATAGGAATGTATAGGAATGTATAGGAATGTATAGGAATGTATAGGAATGTATAGGAATGTATAGGAATGTATAGGAATGTATAGGAATGTATAGGAATGTATAGGAATGTATAGGAATGTATAGGAATGTATAGGAATGTATAGGAATGTATAGGAATGTATAGGAATGTATAGGAATGTATAGGAATGTATAGGAATGTATAGGAATGTATAGGAATGTATAGGAATGTATAGGAATGTATAGGAATGTATAGGAATGTATAGGAATGTATAGGAATGTATAGGAATGTATAGGAATGTATAGGAATGTATAGGAATGTATAGGAATGTATAGGAATGTATAGGAATGTATAGGAATGTATAGGAATGTATAGGAATGTATAGGAATGTATAGGAATGTATAGGAATGTATAGGAATGTATAGGAATGTATAGGAATGTATAGGAATGTATAGGAATGTATAGGAATGTATAGGAATGTATAGGAATGTATAGGAATGTATAGGAATGTATAGGAATGTATAGGAATGTATAGGAATGTATAGGAATGTATAGGAATGTATAGGAATGTATAGGAATGTATAGGAATGTATAGGAATGTATAGGAATGTATAGGAATGTATAGGAATGTATAGGAATGTATAGGAATGTATAGGAATGTATAGGAATGTATAGGAATGTATAGGAATGTATAGGAATGTATAGGAATGTATAGGAATGTATAGGAATGTATAGGAATGTATAGGAATGTATAGGAATGTATAGGAATGTATAGGAATGTATAGGAATGTATAGGAATGTATAGGAATGTATAGGAATGTATAGGAATGTATAGGAATGTATAGGAATGTATAGGAATGTATAGGAATGTATAGGAATGTATAGGAATGTATAGGAATGTATAGGAATGTATAGGAATGTATAGGAATGTATAGGAATGTATAGGAATGTATAGGAATGTATAGGAATGTATAGGAATGTATAGGAATGTATAGGAATGTATAGGAATGTATAGGAATGTATAGGAATGTATAGGAATGTATAGGAATGTATAGGAATGTATAGGAATGTATAGGAATGTATAGGAATGTATAGGAATGTATAGGAATGTATAGGAATGTATAGGAATGTATAGGAATGTATAGGAATGTATAGGAATGTATAGGAATGTATAGGAATGTATAGGAATGTATAGGAATGTATAGGAATGTATAGGAATGTATAGGAATGTATAGGAATGTATAGGAATGTATAGGAATGTATAGGAATGTATAGGAATGTATAGGAATGTATAGGAATGTATAGGAATGTATAGGAATGTATAGGAATGTATAGGAATGTATAGGAATGTATAGGAATGTATAGGAATGTATAGGAATGTATAGGAATGTATAGGAATGTATAGGAATGTATAGGAATGTATAGGAATGTATAGGAATGTATAGGAATGTATAGGAATGTATAGGAATGTATAGGAATGTATAGGAATGTATAGGAATGTATAGGAATGTATAGGAATGTATAGGAATGTATAGGAATGTATAGGAATGTATAGGAATGTATAGGAATGTATAGGAATGTATAGGAATGTATAGGAATGTATAGGAATGTATAGGAATGTATAGGAATGTATAGGAATGTATAGGAATGTATAGGAATGTATAGGAATGTATAGGAATGTATAGGAATGTATAGGAATGTATAGGAATGTATAGGAATGTATAGGAATGTATAGGAATGTATAGGAATGTATAGGAATGTATAGGAATGTATAGGAATGTATAGGAATGTATAGGAATGTATAGGAATGTATAGGAATGTATAGGAATGTATAGGAATGTATAGGAATGTATAGGAATGTATAGGAATGTATAGGAATGTATAGGAATGTATAGGAATGTATAGGAATGTATAGGAATGTATAGGAATGTATAGGAATGTATAGGAATGTATAGGAATGTATAGGAATGTATAGGAATGTATAGGAATGTATAGGAATGTATAGGAATGTATAGGAATGTATAGGAATGTATAGGAATGTATAGGAATGTATAGGAATGTATAGGAATGTATAGGAATGTATAGGAATGTATAGGAATGTATAGGAATGTATAGGAATGTATAGGAATGTATAGGAATGTATAGGAATGTATAGGAATGTATAGGAATGTATAGGAATGTATAGGAATGTATAGGAATGTATAGGAATGTATAGGAATGTATAGGAATGTATAGGAATGTATAGGAATGTATAGGAATGTATAGGAATGTATAGGAATGTATAGGAATGTATAGGAATGTATAGGAATGTATAGGAATGTATAGGAATGTATAGGAATGTATAGGAATGTATAGGAATGTATAGGAATGTATAGGAATGTATAGGAATGTATAGGAATGTATAGGAATGTATAGGAATGTATAGGAATGTATAGGAATGTATAGGAATGTATAGGAATGTATAGGAAGTATAGGAATGTATAGGAATGTATAGGAATGTATAGGAATGTATAGGAATGTATAGGAATGTATAGGAATGTATAGGAATGTATAGGAATGTATAGGAATGTATAGGAATGTATAGGAATGTATAGGAATGTATAGGAATGTATAGGAATGTATAGGAATGTATAGGAATGTATAGGAATGTATAGGAATGTATAGGAATGTATAGGAATGTATAGGAATGTATAGGAATGTATAGGAATGTATAGGAATGTATAGGAATGTATAGGAATGTATAGGAATGTATAGGAATGTATAGGAATGTATAGGAATGTATAGGAATGTATAGGAATGTATAGGAATGTATAGGAATGTATAGGAATGTATAGGAATGTATAGGAATGTATAGGAATGTATAGGAATGTATAGGAATGTATAGGAATGTATAGGAATGTATAGGAATGTATAGGAATGTATAGGAATGTATAGGAATGTATAGGAATGTATAGGAATGTATAGGAATGTATAGGAATGTATAGGAATGTATAGGAATGTATAGGAATGTATAGGAATGTATAGGAATGTATAGGAATGTATAGGAATGTATAGGAATGTATAGGAATGTATAGGAATGTATAGGAATGTATAGGAATGTATAGGAATGTATAGGAATGTATAGGAATGTATAGGAATGTATAGGAATGTATAGGAATGTATAGGAATGTATAGGAATGTATAGGAATGTATAGGAATGTATAGGAATGTATAGGAATGTATAGGAATGTATAGGAATGTATAGGAATGTATAGGAATGTATAGGAATGTATAGGAATGTATAGGAATGTATAGGAATGTATAGGAATGTATAGGAATGTATAGGAATGTATAGGAATGTATAGGAATGTATAGGAATGTATAGGAATGTATAGGAATGTATAGGAATGTATAGGAATGTATAGGAATGTATAGGAATGTATAGGAATGTATAGGAATGTATAGGAATGTATAGGAATGTATAGGAATGTATAGGAATGTATAGGAATGTATAGGAATGTATAGGAATGTATAGGAATGTATAGGAATGTATAGGAATGTATAGGAATGTATAGGAATGTATAGGAATGTATAGGAATGTATAGGAATGTATAGGAATGTATAGGAATGTATAGGAATGTATAGGAATGTATAGGAATGTATAGGAATGTATAGGAATGTATAGGAATGTATAGGAATGTATAGGAATGTATAGGAATGTATAGGAATGTATAGGAATGTATAGGAATGTATAGGAATGTATAGGAATGTATAGGAATGTATAGGAATGTATAGGAATGTATAGGAATGTATAGGAATGTATAGGAATGTATAGGAATGTATAGGAATGTATAGGAATGTATAGGAATGTATAGGAATGTATAGGAATGTATAGGAATGTATAGGAATGTATAGGAATGTATAGGAATGTATAGGAATGTATAGGAATGTATAGGAATGTATAGGAATGTATAGGAATGTATAGGAATGTATAGGAATGTATAGGAATGTATAGGAATGTATAGGAATGTATAGGAATGTATAGGAATGTATAGGAATGTATAGGAATGTATAGGAATGTATAGGAATGTATAGGAATGTATAGGAATGTATAGGAATGTATAGGAATGTATAGGAATGTATAGGAATGTATAGGAATGTATAGGAATGTATAGGAATGTATAGGAATGTATAGGAATGTATAGGAATGTATAGGAATGTATAGGAATGTATAGGAATGTATAGGAATGTATAGGAATGTATAGGAATGTATAGGAATGTATAGGAATGTATAGGAATGTATAGGAATGTATAGGAATGTATAGGAATGTATAGGAATGTATAGGAATGTATAGGAATGTATAGGAATGTATAGGAATGTATAGGAATGTATAGGAATGTATAGGAATGTATAGGAATGTATAGGAATGTATAGGAATGTATAGGAATGTATAGGAATGTATAGGAATGTATAGGAATGTATAGGAATGTATAGGAATGTATAGGAATGTATAGGAATGTATAGGAATGTATAGGAATGTATAGGAATGTATAGGAATGTATAGGAATGTATAGGAATGTATAGGAATGTATAGGAATGTATAGGAATGTATAGGAATGTATAGGAATGTATAGGAATGTATAGGAATGTATAGGAATGTATAGGAATGTATAGGAATGTATAGGAATGTATAGGAATGTATAGGAATGTATAGGAATGTATAGGAATGTATAGGAATGTATAGGAATGTATAGGAATGTATAGGAATGTATAGGAATGTATAGGAATGTATAGGAATGTATAGGAATGTATAGGAATGTATAGGAATGTATAGGAATGTATAGGAATGTATAGGAATGTATAGGAATGTATAGGAATGTATAGGAATGTATAGGAATGTATAGGAATGTATAGGAATGTATAGGAATGTATAGGAATGTATAGGAATGTATAGGAATGTATAGGAATGTATAGGAATGTATAGGAATGTATAGGAATGTATAGGAATGTATAGGAATGTATAGGAATGTATAGGAATGTATAGGAATGTATAGGAATGTATAGGAATGTATAGGAATGTATAGGAATGTATAGGAATGTATAGGAATGTATAGGAATGTATAGGAATGTATAGGAATGTATAGGAATGTATAGGAATGTATAGGAATGTATAGGAATGTATAGGAATGTATAGGAATGTATAGGAATGTATAGGAATGTATAGGAATGTATAGGAATGTATAGGAATGTATAGGAATGTATAGGAATGTATAGGAATGTATAGGAATGTATAGGAATGTATAGGAATGTATAGGAATGTATAGGAATGTATAGGAATGTATAGGAATGTATAGGAATGTATAGGAATGTATAGGAATGTATAGGAATGTATAGGAATGTATAGGAATGTATAGGAATGTATAGGAATGTATAGGAATGTATAGGAATGTATAGGAATGTATAGGAATGTATAGGAATGTATAGGAATGTATAGGAATGTATAGGAATGTATAGGAATGTATAGGAATGTATAGGAATGTATAGGAATGTATAGGAATGTATAGGAATGTATAGGAATGTATAGGAATGTATAGGAATGTATAGGAATGTATAGGAATGTATAGGAATGTATAGGAATGTATAGGAATGTATAGGAATGTATAGGAATGTATAGGAATGTATAGGAATGTATAGGAATGTATAGGAATGTATAGGAATGTATAGGAATGTATAGGAATGTATAGGAATGTATAGGAATGTATAGGAATGTATAGGAATGTATAGGAATGTATAGGAATGTATAGGAATGTATAGGAATGTATAGGAATGTATAGGAATGTATAGGAATGTATAGGAATGTATAGGAATGTATAGGAATGTATAGGAATGTATAGGAATGTATAGGAATGTATAGGAATGTATAGGAATGTATAGGAATGTATAGGAATGTATAGGAATGTATAGGAATGTATAGGAATGTATAGGAATGTATAGGAATGTATAGGAATGTATAGGAATGTATAGGAATGTATAGGAATGTATAGGAATGTATAGGAATGTATAGGAATGTATAGGAATGTATAGGAATGTATAGGAATGTATAGGAATGTATAGGAATGTATAGGAATGTATAGGAATGTATAGGAATGTATAGGAATGTATAGGAATGTATAGGAATGTATAGGAATGTATAGGAATGTATAGGAATGTATAGGAATGTATAGGAATGTATAGGAATGTATAGGAATGTATAGGAATGTATAGGAATGTATAGGAATGTATAGGAATGTATAGGAATGTATAGGAATGTATAGGAATGTATAGGAATGTATAGGAATGTATAGGAATGTATAGGAATGTATAGGAATGTATAGGAATGTATAGGAATGTATAGGAATGTATAGGAATGTATAGGAATGTATAGGAATGTATAGGAATGTATAGGAATGTATAGGAATGTATAGGAATGTATAGGAATGTATAGGAATGTATAGGAATGTATAGGAATGTATAGGAATGTATAGGAATGTATAGGAATGTATAGGAATGTATAGGAATGTATAGGAATGTATAGGAATGTATAGGAATGTATAGGAATGTATAGGAATGTATAGGAATGTATAGGAATGTATAGGAATGTATAGGAATGTATAGGAATGTATAGGAATGTATAGGAATGTATAGGAATGTATAGGAATGTATAGGAATGTATAGGAATGTATAGGAATGTATAGGAATGTATAGGAATGTATAGGAATGTATAGGAATGTATAGGAATGTATAGGAATGTATAGGAATGTATAGGAATGTATAGGAATGTATAGGAATGTATAGGAATGTATAGGAATGTATAGGAATGTATAGGAATGTATAGGAATGTATAGGAATGTATAGGAATGTATAGGAATGTATAGGAATGTATAGGAATGTATAGGAATGTATAGGAATGTATAGGAATGTATAGGAATGTATAGGAATGTATAGGAATGTATAGGAATGTATAGGAATGTATAGGAATGTATAGGAATGTATAGGAATGTATAGGAATGTATAGGAATGTATAGGAATGTATAGGAATGTATAGGAATGTATAGGAATGTATAGGAATGTATAGGAATGTATAGGAATGTATAGGAATGTATAGGAATGTATAGGAATGTATAGGAATGTATAGGAATGTATAGGAATGTATAGGAATGTATAGGAATGTATAGGAATGTATAGGAATGTATAGGAATGTATAGGAATGTATAGGAATGTATAGGAATGTATAGGAATGTATAGGAATGTATAGGAATGTATAGGAATGTATAGGAATGTATAGGAATGTATAGGAATGTATAGGAATGTATAGGAATGTATAGGAATGTATAGGAATGTATAGGAATGTATAGGAATGTATAGGAATGTATAGGAATGTATAGGAATGTATAGGAATGTATAGGAATGTATAGGAATGTATAGGAATGTATAGGAATGTATAGGAATGTATAGGAATGTATAGGAATGTATAGGAATGTATAGGAATGTATAGGAATGTATAGGAATGTATAGGAATGTATAGGAATGTATAGGAATGTATAGGAATGTATAGGAATGTATAGGAATGTATAGGAATGTATAGGAATGTATAGGAATGTATAGGAATGTATAGGAATGTATAGGAATGTATAGGAATGTATAGGAATGTATAGGAATGTATAGGAATGTATAGGAATGTATAGGAATGTATAGGAATGTATAGGAATGTATAGGAATGTATAGGAATGTATAGGAATGTATAGGAATGTATAGGAATGTATAGGAATGTATAGGAATGTATAGGAATGTATAGGAATGTATAGGAATGTATAGGAATGTATAGGAATGTATAGGAATGTATAGGAATGTATAGGAATGTATAGGAATGTATAGGAATGTATAGGAATGTATAGGAATGTATAGGAATGTATAGGAATGTATAGGAATGTATAGGAATGTATAGGAATGTATAGGAATGTATAGGAATGTATAGGAATGTATAGGAATGTATAGGAATGTATAGGAATGTATAGGAATGTATAGGAATGTATAGGAATGTATAGGAATGTATAGGAATGTATAGGAATGTATAGGAATGTATAGGAATGTATAGGAATGTATAGGAATGTATAGGAATGTATAGGAATGTATAGGAATGTATAGGAATGTATAGGAATGTATAGGAATGTATAGGAATGTATAGGAATGTATAGGAATGTATAGGAATGTATAGGAATGTATAGGAATGTATAGGAA
The DNA here is from genome assembly GCA_964034945.1 of Chrysopilus asiliformis. Classification (NCBI taxonomy): domain Eukaryota; kingdom Metazoa; phylum Arthropoda; class Insecta; order Diptera; family Rhagionidae; genus Chrysopilus; species Chrysopilus asiliformis. Next base: position 13,071,664 of record OZ035962.1, read on the forward strand.
TGTATAGGAATGTATAGGAATGTATAGGAATGTATAGGAATGTATAGGAATGTATAGGAATGTATAGGAATGTATAGGAATGTATAGGAATGTATAGGAATGTATAGGAATGTATAGGAATGTATAGGAATGTATAGGAATGTATAGGAATGTATAGGAATGTATAGGAATGTATAGGAATGTATAGGAATGTATAGGAATGTATAGGAATGTATAGGAATGTATAGGAATGTATAGGAATGTATAGGAATGTATAGGAATGTATAGGAATGTATAGGAATGTATAGTAGGAATGTATAGGAATGTATAGGAATGTATAGGAATGTATAGGAATGTATAGGAATGTATAGGAATGTATAGGAATGTATAGGAATGTATAGGAATGTATAGGAATGTATAGGAATGTATAGGAATGTATAGGAATGTATAGGAATGTATAGGAATGTATAGGAATGTATAGGAATGTATAGGAATGTATAGGAATGTATAGGAATGTATAGGAATGTATAGGAATGTATAGGAATGTATAGGAATGTATAGGAATGTATAGGAATGTATAGGAATGTATAGGAATGTATAGGAATGTATAGGAATGTATAGGAATGTATAGGAATGTATAGGAATGTATAGGAATGTATAGGAATGTATAGGAATGTATAGGAATGTATAGGAATGTATAGGAATGTATAGGAATGTATAGGAATGTATAGGAATGTATAGGAATGTATAGGAATGTATAGGAATGTATAGGAATGTATAGGAATGTATAGGAATGTATAGGAATGTATAGGAATGTATAGGAATGTATAGGAATGTATAGGAATGTATAGGAATGTATAGGAATGTATAGGAATGTATAGGAATGTATAGGAATGTATAGGAATGTATAGGAATGTATAGGAATGTATAGGAATGTATAGGAATGTATAGGAATGTATAGGAATGTATAGGAATGTATAGGAATGTATAGGAATGTATAGGAATGTATAGGAATGTATAGGAATGTATAGGAATGTATAGGAATGTATAGGAATGTATAGGAATGTATAGGAATGTATAGGAATGTATAGGAATGTATAGGAATGTATAGGAATGTATAGGAATGTATAGGAATGTATAGGAATGTATAGGAATGTATAGGAATGTATAGGAATGTATAGGAATGTATAGGAATGTATAGGAATGTATAGGAATGTATAGGAATGTATAGGAATGTATAGGAATGTATAGGAATGTATAGGAATGTATAGGAATGTATAGGAATGTATAGGAATGTATAGGAATGTATAGGAATGTATAGGAATGTATAGGAATGTATAGGAATGTATAGGAATGTATAGGAATGTATAGGAATGTATAGGAATGTATAGGAATGTATAGGAATGTATAGGAATGTATAGGAATGTATAGGAATGTATAGGAATGTATAGGAATGTATAGGAATGTATAGGAATGTATAGGAATGTATAGGAATGTATAGGAATGTATAGGAATGTATAGGAATGTATAGGAATGTATAGGAATGTATAGGAATGTATAGGAATGTATAGGAATGTATAGGAATGTATAGGAATGTATAGGAATGTATAGGAATGTATAGGAATGTATAGGAATGTATAGGAATGTATAGGAATGTATAGGAATGTATAGGAATGTATAGGAATGTATAGGAATGTATAGGAATGTATAGGAATGTATAGGAATGTATAGGAATGTATAGGAATGTATAGGAATGTATAGGAATGTATAGGAATGTATAGGAATGTATAGGAATGTATAGGAATGTATAGGAATGTATAGGAATGTATAGGAATGTATAGGAATGTATAGGAATGTATAGGAATGTATAGGAATGTATAGGAATGTATAGGAATGTATAGGAATGTATAGGAATGTATAGGAATGTATAGGAATGTATAGGAATGTATAGGAATGTATAGGAATGTATAGGAATGTATAGGAATGTATAGGAATGTATAGGAATGTATAGGAATGTATAGGAATGTATAGGAATGTATAGGAATGTATAGGAATGTATAGGAATGTATAGGAATGTATAGGAATGTATAGGAATGTATAGGAATGTATAGGAATGTATAGGAATGTATAGGAATGTATAGGAATGTATAGGAATGTATAGGAATGTATAGGAATGTATAGGAATGTATAGGAATGTATAGGAATGTATAGGAATGTATAGGAATGTATAGGAATGTATAGGAATGTATAGGAATGTATAGGAATGTATAGGAATGTATAGGAATGTATAGGAATGTATAGGAATGTATAGGAATGTATAGGAATGTATAGGAATGTATAGGAATGTATAGGAATGTATAGGAATGTATAGGAATGTATAGGAATGTATAGGAATGTATAGGAATGTATAGGAATGTATAGGAATGTATAGGAATGTATAGGAATGTATAGGAATGTATAGGAATGTATAGGAATGTATAGGAATGTATAGGAATGTATAGGAATGTATAGGAATGTATAGGAATGTATAGGAATGTATAGGAATGTATAGGAATGTATAGGAATGTATAGGAATGTATAGGAATGTATAGGAATGTATAGGAATGTATAGGAATGTATAGGAATGTATAGGAATGTATAGGAATGTATAGGAATGTATAGGAATGTATAGGAATGTATAGGAATGTATAGGAATGTATAGGAATGTATAGGAATGTATAGGAATGTATAGGAATGTATAGGAATGTATAGGAATGTATAGGAATGTATAGGAATGTATAGGAATGTATAGGAATGTATAGGAATGTATAGGAATGTATAGGAATGTATAGGAATGTATAGGAATGTATAGGAATGTATAGGAATGTATAGGAATGTATAGGAATGTATAGGAATGTATAGGAATGTATAGGAATGTATAGGAATGTATAGGAATGTATAGGAATGTATAGGAATGTATAGGAATGTATAGGAATGTATAGGAATGTATAGGAATGTATAGGAATGTATAGGAATGTATAGGAATGTATAGGAATGTATAGGAATGTATAGGAATGTATAGGAATGTATAGGAATGTATAGGAATGTATAGGAATGTATAGGAATGTATAGGAATGTATAGGAATGTATAGGAATGTATAGGAATGTATAGGAATGTATAGGAATGTATAGGAATGTATAGGAATGTATAGGAATGTATAGGAATGTATAGGAATGTATAGGAATGTATAGGAATGTATAGGAATGTATAGGAATGTATAGGAATGTATAGGAATGTATAGGAATGTATAGGAATGTATAGGAATGTATAGGAATGTATAGGAATGTATAGGAATGTATAGGAATGTATAGGAATGTATAGGAATGTATAGGAATGTATAGGAATGTATAGGAATGTATAGGAATGTATAGGAATGTATAGGAATGTATAGGAATGTATAGGAATGTATAGGAATGTATAGGAATGTATAGGAATGTATAGGAATGTATAGGAATGTATAGGAATGTATAGGAATGTATAGGAATGTATAGGAATGTATAGGAATGTATAGGAATGTATAGGAATGTATAGGAATGTATAGGAATGTATAGGAATGTATAGGAATGTATAGGAATGTATAGGAATGTATAGGAATGTATAGGAATGTATAGGAATGTATAGGAATGTATAGGAATGTATAGGAATGTATAGGAATGTATAGGAATGTATAGGAATGTATAGGAATGTATAGGAATGTATAGGAATGTATAGGAATGTATAGGAATGTAGGAATGTATAGGAATGTATAGGAATGTATAGGAATGTATAGGAATGTATAGGAATGTATAGGAATGTATAGGAATGTATAGGAATGTATAGGAATGTATAGGAATGTATAGGAATGTATAGGAATGTATAGGAATGTATAGGAATGTATAGGAATGTATAGAATGTATAGGAATGTATAGCAATGTATAGCAATGTATAGAAATGTATAGGAAAATGACTTCAAATACAGTACAGTAATCCCTCCAACTGCGCGGTTTTTAACTGCGCAGTTTCGCAACTGCGTGGTTTCACAACTGCGCGGTTTCGCAACTGCGCGGTTAAGTTTTTAATACCAAATTTTCGAACCGCGCGGTAAAAATTTCGCAGCTGCGTGGTTTTTTTTTAAATAATTTTCGTTTAAAAAAACATGTTGCTAACCCCAAAATTTCATACAAAGTAGGGTTCACAGTGCGCGGTTTCGGTTTGCGCGCTCTTTTTGTGGAACGTATCTACCGCGCAGTTGGAGGGATTACTGTACGTCATAAATGATTAAACTTTAAGTTATGATAATATTGCCCTATAGTATTGAAACTTATGTGCAAAATGGTCTAAAATTAGAAAATTTTTGATTTCTCTTGGTAGAAAAGCGTTAAGTGGCTCAAAAAACCTCATAAAACTATCTAGGAAATTTATCCGAATTGAAGAATACTTTTTAATATCGGAAAAGTAATCAAGTTATATGAAGGTAAATAAAATTGATAATTCCATGTGAAATTGCGCTCAACTTTTATTCTCATCAAATATAATTAAAATCCTTTGAACTTTTGGTTTTTTGTAATTTTTCCAGCCCAATATCATCTATATTTAAAAAGTATTTAATGAAAAAAAAAAACTTTTTGTTAAACTTTCTTCCACAAAAGAAAAAAAAAACTGTTGAATAATTGTTTTTCTAAGGAACTCATAAAAATGTTTGAAAGGACTCTTGATAAAATTTTGAAAATACAAAAAATGATCACCTTATGCTTTTTAAATATAAGAAAAAACCCATCGCAAATACATACAATAAAAATGAAGTCCTTTTTTTTTTTGAAAGAAATGTTCTTTCAAAATGTTTTCCTTTGGATTTCATAATACGGGTTACATAATACTTGTATGTGCTTTTGCCTTAGTTAAATGATTTTTTTAAACAATTTTTCAGTTCTGTCCCTATTTACGGTTCTGCAAATTGGTCCAGGGCATTGTACGGCTCCCTCTGGAGAGTTGGGCAACTGTTTGCCCCAGGTAACAATGTTTTTCGCTTTTCAGGAAAATTCGTTTTATTATCGTTTTTTTTTTGAAAATTAGAACAGCGAGTGTGTGGTGAGGGGTGGCATTCCGGCTGGTCCATGTGCTGGCGGATATGGAATCTGCTGCATCTGTACGTATAAGAATCCGAAAAAGAAATTTAAATTTAATTTTACTCGAAATAAATTTAATTCAATTTATTTTCATCCAAACAAAACACACAAATTACTGCACTGAAGTCATGCAATCGTGCGGAGGAATTATCCGAGAAAATGGAACGTATTTTGTGAATCCAAACCATCCAGACACATACGACCAGCATGGAAGTTGTCAAGTGACTGTTGTTAAAATGCATCCAGATATATGCCAACTTAGGTAATTAATTTATGGTAATTACAATCTATGTAGAAAATTATTTATAATATGTGTTTTTGTTTGTGCAAGACTGGATTTGGATCTGTTTTCTGTTACCGGGCCAGAAGCTACCAATCACGTCTGCAATACAGACCAACTTCTTATATCCGGTGGTAGTCCAGTACCGACGATATGCGGTAGCGCAAGTGGTGATCATAGTATGTATTTAAAAGTCATTTAAATAATTTGAAAAAATTAAACAAAAATTAAATTGGAAAAAATTAGAAATTTCTCAAATGAATCTTCAGTCAACAATTCTAAAATCGTTTCAGTACATTTTTATGAATACCAATAAAACTTTTCATTTTTATGTAGTCTACATTGATGCTGGAATTGGACAGAGTAATCCAGTTGTGATTTCACTAATAACAAGTGGAGCATCGTTTCCTAGAATCTGGCGGATTAGAGTTTCGCAAATTCTTTGTGGGAGCGTTTATAGGGCGGACAACGGATGTTTGCAGTACTATACCGGGATTAGTGGTCGGGTGAGGAGCTTTAACTTTGACACGGTATCCGGAAGACAGCTGTCCAATCAGGATTACAGTATTTGCATACGAAATGAACGAAACTTCTGCAGTATTCATTACACAGCTTGTCCAGATACAGGTAAATTGAGTTGAAATAAGACTTGTTAGACAGTTTAGGAAATGTGCATTGTATATTTTTGTAAAAGCTACGCAACAAATTTGAGTAGCTGTAAAGTAAATTTTATATGAGGAAAAAAATTCAAAAAGCAATTCACGTTTAAAACAATCCAGATGTAAAAATATCTAATGTGAGTAGATTAGATGCACTTCACGCTCCAACACCTTAGTGTTGTTGGCCTGCGATGACCTTCAAAACGTTTCAATTGACGCAAAAGTTACCAAAATTGTACAAATTGAGGTTTTGTTTTTGTGAAAACAATAGGTTACTTATTATACTTTAAATATATAAGAAAGTTTGCATTTTTTTTATCATTTTTGTTAAAATGTTTTGTGATTATTATTGCAATATTGTTGTAATATTATGTAAGGCAAATGTCTAAAGCTTAAACCACAATTACGCGTGCGTGCGTGCGGCATTATTTAGTTCTGGAATCTAGTAGTTGTCACCGCGTCTAAAAGTAAAGACTGAGCCTACTCTACGCGGCACGGACGCGGCAACGCGTCTGAGCAACGCGCAATTATACATTTACTCATCTAAATGCGTAGTTTTTACTTTCACCGCATGGGTGCCGCACGCACGCACGCGTTATTGTGGTTTAGTCTTTAACAGGCCTAGCCAAACAATATTGTATTCACGAAAAAATGTCGACCTCTAATTTTGCCAAAAAAAAAACTTTCCCGAGCACTCCTGATTCGATTGGAGCATTATTATAAAAATGTATGTCTGCCTGTCTGTCAATCTGTCAGTTTGTGTGCGAGATTTCTCAAAACCCAATAGAGTTAGAGCCATGAAATTTTACAGATGTGTTAGGTCCTGGAATAGGACAATCCACCGTTAACTGGAACTATCTGTTAACTGGAAGTAACCAAAATGGCGGCTTTTTAAAAGTCGCAATCTTGTTTTTCGCGATTTACTCCGAAATCACGCGTTTTTCAGTAGTCTTGTGAATGAAAAAACTGGGAGACAATAAAATTTCCTACATTTTTGTCCTTCATTAGAACTGATTATCTCAAGCTGTTATCGAGATATACCGTAATTTCAAAAGAACCAGTTTTTTGCAATTACATATCTTGAAAAGTAATGGTTTTTTGCTAGTTGTTTTTGTTAGTTGTGCATAAATTAATGAGAATAATACTCTCCACAATTCTGTATTTTACTGTTACCCGTTATCTTTTACCGTTATTGAGATATATTCATTTAAATGTCATAACTATAATAGATTTTTGTGAATTGCTTCCAAACTTAAGGTTCTCCGTAAAAATATTTGAAAGAAAAACTAAAGATATTAAAATTCTCTTCATTTTTGCCATTTACCATAAATTGATATGTTTTACCGTTATCGAGATATTTCAAATTCTGTAAAATAAAAATTTACATTTTTATATAAACTAAAATTTTATTCGTTGGGTTATAGTAATGTTCGTAGATTGTGCTAGAACTTAGATTTTGTATAAGAAAGTTATGTGCTGTTCAGATCAGATATTTTATTCCAAATTTAACTTTCGGCGGCTGAATCATTGTTTGCCCCATAGGCCAAATACATGAAAACAACAACAACGGATTTAAAGTTTGAATTTTTTTAAACGTTTTGAAATCTAACTGCCAAAATTTCAATAAAATCCGGCAATTAGTTTTGGACTAATAACACTTTTATTGAAGGACGATTTTTTCAGTTTGTCCTATGTCCAAACCCAAATTCACAACTCTAGATGTAATGTATTCCTTTCTTATCCCCTCCGGCTCCGTTGAAGGGATTTTGATCCGGTTTTCAGAAATTACAATCTTTTAAAAACAAAATATACTCTGCAAACGAAAATTTGCTGCAAATTTTGCACAAGAAAGCGTAGCAAAAATTTTCAGTTTACTTTACTAAATTTATTAAATCATAATAAAATTATTTCAGCTCATGATCGATCACGATCATTTACATTGTCGGGTAATTCCAACAATAACGTGATGGCAATGGTGGGTGGCGGTTTACAAGGACAGCCAAACTCCTGCCCTAATGATTGGCTGCTATTTGGATGCATTCGAATCGCAGATCGAGTTCCAGCTACAAATTCGTGTGAGGATCGTGTCTGCGGAGGAACTTTTAATGCTGAAGTCAGTAATGTGGAAAGAACGGTTTCAAGTAAGTTATAAGCCAGATTAATACTATCTAACCTTGATAAGTCGAAGTTGAGTGCCAGAGGGGAAAATTTAAGTTATCGAGGATTTCGAAAAATTTAAGTTCGATTGTATATAAAAAGGTGCGTTCTGTCTGTCTGTTCTTCTTTCACACGAAAACAGCTGAACCGATTGACCTGAAATGCGGCAGTAATGTTTGTCGGGGACTTAGGTCTACCCTAAGTATACAGGAAAATAACACTAAAGGGTGAAGGGGGCGGAGGGAGGGGGTAGAATAAAACTTGAATTTTCAGAAAATTTTTAATAACAATTTTATCCCTATTTCAGCAAGTGTTCGACCATTTAGACTATTTTTCCACACCGATGGAATGGAAGCACCGACTGATATTGACAATCGTGGATTTTGTCTTGATTATATACAGCAACCCTGTACGAATGGCTAAAGTTTATAGTTGATTTGGTTGTATAGTAATATAGTGTGAAAATTACTGTTAATCATATTATAGAAAAATAAATAAATGTTATAAGTTTTGATAGACTTTTTTTGTTGTTTCTCATTACAGTGGAAAAATAGCAGTCATATCCAGAAAATTCCTACGTGGTGGAAAATTTTGCTCGAATTTTTAAACTTTTTAAGTTTACATATTTATTCTAACCAAATTGAGTTTGAATTTTCAAACAATAAGTTTAAAATTTGTAAATAATAAAATTTCAAAGCCGTTTTCAGACAAATAGTTTAAATTTTCATCTTTCTAGTTGAAAAAGTTGAATTTTTAAACCAAAATCGGGAGATCCTGTTGGAGGGGAAATTGCAACATTTGTAAGGTTTTTTGCAAGGAGGAAATTGTCACATTTGTAAGGGTGTTCGTTAAAGCATTTTTCACCCGTCACACAGTTTTTAAAGCAAGTTTCTAATAGCGGGTGCTGCTATACCCGGAGCGATTTGGACCCACATCTTTCAGCTTCATAGGCTAGACGTTTAACCACTGAGCTAATCTGTTGCACAATGTTGGGCCATAGATTAGAGAGTTACTATAGATGAGAAGAAAACGCATTTTCCCATATAAAGGGTGGTTAAATTTTAAGGGCCGATGTTGATTTTGAATAAAACACGAATTATTTAGGAAATTATTGTCATTTCTTTTTATTATGATAATATTGCTATGGTTCAATTATGTATGGAACAAAATATCGGCCAAATGGCCGCCGCGACCTCGGCGGCACACCTCCATCCGATGGTCGAAATTTTCGATGACGCTGAGGCATAATTGAGGTTCTATGCCGTTAATGTGCCTCTCTTATCTCATCCTTTAGCTCTTGAATTGTTGCTGGCTTATCGACGTACACCTTTTCTTTCAAATAACCCCAAAGAAAGAAGTCCAACGGTGTCAAATCACATGATCTTGGCGGCCAATTGACATCGCCACCACGTGAGATAACACGGCCATTAAATTTGTCGCGCAAAAGAGCGATTGTTTCGGTAGCTGTGTGGCAAGTGGCACCGTCCTGTTGAAACCACATATCGTCCACATCCATATCTTCCAATTCGGGCCATAACAAGTTCGTTATCATCTCACGATAGCGAACACCATTCACAGTAACTGCCTGACCGGCCTCATTTTGGAAAAAATACGGCCCGATGATGCCGCCAGCCCATAAACCGCACCAAACAGTCACTCTTTGTGGGTGCATTGGTTTTTCGACAATCACTCTTGGATTATCATTCGCCCAAATGCGGCTGTTCTGCTTATTGACGAATCCACTGAGGTGAAAATGTGCCTCATCACTGAAAATGATTTTCTTCGAAAATTGATCATCCACTGTTGCCATTTCTTGCCACCATTCTGACCATTGACGACGCTTGAAATGGTCAAGAGGCTTTAGTTCTTGAGTCAATTGCACCATGTAAGCGTGTAAATGCAAGTCTTTATGCATAATGTTCATCAACGACGAGCGTGGGAGGTGCAATTGTTGGGCACGACGACGAGTTGAGGTGGACGGCTCTTCAGCTACACTATCGCGAACAGCAGCAATATTTTCTGCAGTACGAGCTGTACGAGCATGCACTGGTGTTTTCACATCTCCTACAGACCCGGTTTGCTCAAATTTTTGCACGATTTTTCCGATTGTACGCACATTTGGACGATTAAATTGACCGAAAAAATCACGAAGTGCACGATATGCATTTTGATTTGAACGCCCATTTTCGTAATAAGCCTGAATAACTTTAACGCGTTGCTCGATTGTGTATCTTTCCATGGTTCAAATTGAGTTAGTCTGAAATTGAGAAATGTCAAATGAAATGCAGAAAAAAACTTGTCGTTTAGGTGTGGTTCACATTCATCATCGGCCCTTAAAATTTAACCACCCTTTACTTACGTAGAGTAAATAGCTGCGCTAGTGGAATATTTTCTGATGACATCGGAATTACTTTTCACTCCTTCACGTTCAATTGGAATGCACAATTGACTCATACGACACAAACACAAACATATCCGGGGCCAGCGCTTTGTTTACATTCGTCGATGGGAATCATTCGTAGGCGCACAGGTTTTCCATTTTACTATTATTAATGTTTTTATAGCACGCAAAATGTCCGCGAAAAACTATGTGCAATGTATTGTTTGGGAATGCTCGGCGGACAGGAAAAAAAATCCCAAAATAAAGTTTTTTACACCATTTCTCACACAAAAGCAATTCATGTCTTTACGAAGCAAATGAAACAGATGCAAAGTACTCTTCTTCAGGAAAAAATTTCTTCCTCGTTTCTTATCTATAGTAACTCTCTAATCTATGGTTGGGCTGATAAACGTGATTTATCAACCCCTCGTTGCAGACAACTTTAAACCTGTATTGGTTGAAAAATTAAACCCAAATTCGAAATTTTTCGTTTTTTCGATTTACCTACTCATCGCAAAAAATATCCAAAACTTATTTCACCAGTCTGCAGAAGTAGTCTTTTTTATTTCACCATGCTAATGGGCATTTCCACACACAGTTGTAATGACAACACATAACGACAACCAGTTCGAGTCCACACGTTGTTACTAGTTGTGTCAGTTTTATATGTGTGAGTGCGAATGGCATTGTGGTTTGAACGTGAGTAGAGAAGCATCGTAGTACTTGTGTTAGTGCATGCAGAACTTTTGGTCACTCTTGGTGCCTGTTTAGACGAAGACTCACTTTGAGGCGGCACGCCATTCGTGATGGTGAGGGACGCAGTGGGGAGGGAAACCAAAAAGAGCGAACGAAGTTTAGATTCACTTAAAATTATCGGTTGCAAACCGGTTTTTGAGTCTGGTCGTTGAAACCTGTGTCTTTCTGTGTGCGTAATTTCATCGAGTCAGTCGGTGCTTAGCCACCAACTCATAAACATATCCCAAACAAACAAAAATTGAATGCAAATAATGAAATCCCAATTGCAGGTAGTTTTATTTTTCAGGTAGGTAGGAAAGGGTAAATGCCATAACAAATTACCAGTCCTTATTCTTCTATTATTGGCAGTTTCTATTGTGGCAATTGATGTTGCCTCGGTGCTAGCTACAAAACGTTTCTGCTTATTTTTGTTTTCTTCATTTTGGCATAAAAATAGAGCCGCTGCTGATGAAGCATGTAATAAACTTGTTACTGCAATTATTATATGATCCATATATGATCCATATTTTCATTAAAACCCAAATTTCACTGCAATAATTTCACAACTCGGTTAAATTTTGAGGTTATTTTCATCCCAATGTCTTGAACGTCAAAAAGGCGAAAGATTTTAGCGAATGAAAAAGGCGAACCGTGTGCACACGGCAGAAAAATGAGGAAAGACGTGCCGCCTCAAACTGAATCTTCGTCTAAACAGGCACTTGAACTTCGCCCAAACGTTCATCACTGGCAGAACCCCCTCCACTAGTCACTGACCAATCAGAACCCGATCCGCAGATGCAAGAATACACGTGTGGAAAGGCCCAATCGGCCCAAACATATCCCAAATAAATGAAAATTGAATGCAAATAGTGAAATACCAATTGCAGGTAGTTTTATTTTTCAGGTAGGTAGGTAAATAGCAAATTACCAGTCCTTATTCTTCGATTGTTGGCAGTTTCTATTGTGGCAATTGATGTTGCCTCGGTGCTAGCTAATTAAGGAATGAGCTGGAAATACAACACATATATGAGAACCACACACACATGAGTGATCGCTTGTTGTACACAAATTTTTCCTATTCAAAAGTGAAGAAACGTGTACGTCGGAAAGGCATTTTGAGGACCAAAAGTCGCCGCGACGAGAAGAAGCGTGTGCGTTCGCACTTGGGCGAAATTGAAGAACGACCAAAAGTTCTGCATGCACTAACACAACTAAACAGCAATAAAATTTTTACATGGGTGAAATTATGATTTCTCACACTACGATGCTATCTACTCACATTCAAACCACAGTGACAATATTCGCACTTACACATATAAAACTGGCACAATTGGTAACAACTGCGTGTGGACTCGAACCAGTGTTGCCATTTTCAGCGACTTGTCTCATTTCTAGCGACTTTCATGCCTTAAAAAGCACGTGTTGAGATTTGAGATTTTAGTGGTCTTTTGGGGACTTTTCGGAGATTTTCAGCGATTTTCAAAAGTTTCTTAACCTTAGGATATGCAACACTTCGGAGGCGCTAAGTGGTCCTACTGGGCCTGCCCAGGCCCAGTTGTGTGTTTCTTGCAAGCAGTTAGAAAAAAAATTACTTCAACGAACTGTGCACAAACAACTGTGCACAAACAACTACAGAAAGTCAGAGAGCCTTTTTCCCTCCGATGGCAAAAAAAAAATTTGGAAGCAGTTAAAGTCGAAATGGGCCTGCTTAGGCCCAGTTGCACATCCTATGGTTAAGAAAAAAAACTTTGTTGAAAATTTTACTAATAAATATCATACTTTTCACAATTTCTTACATTTATGCTTATTGGATCAACAACCTACCAAATGTATATAAATAAGTACCACAGAATCTCCCAATAAGAAAATTCGTGAATCACTCAACTTAAGTAAACGTCAAATTTATTTTAAATTTTGTTTGCTTTGCTGCAGATGCAGTGTGTTTTTTAAGAAGACAAAGTTGTTTTTTTATTATTATATTTTATTCAAAACTAGCGATTATTGTCTATAATTTCGGAGACTTTTGAGATTTTTTTTCTCATTTCAGCGATTTTGGGCTTGAGGTCTCCGGCAACACTGACTCGAACTGTTGTCGTTATGGTTGTTGAATTGATTGTTGTTACAACTCTGTGTAGGAATGACCAATTGCTGGCTGTTTAATTGCTGGCTGTGTAATTCCCATAGCGAAGGTATACTGTGGCGATATATACTGTGGCGGCATCATCACCATGCCGCAACTTCACCAAATTGTGGGAAAGAAACGAGTGCGGCAAGAGGGGAAAAGTCGCCACTCGAAAATTGTTCTTCTCGTCTTCTTTTAAGGTGTAAACAGAATTGCGGCTTTGTGGACTTCAGCTTCGGCTTCAGCTTTGACAGTTCTGTAGACTCAATGCTTTTCAACGTAATGGAACACAATAGCAAAGTTGCAAAGCCGGTGAAGCCGAAGTCGAAGTCGTAGTAGCTCTACTCTCTACTCTTGGTCGGCTTTGACAACTTTAACCTAAGTTTTTTTGTAAGTAAATGATTGTCATTGAAAATGTTTGAAGAAAAGTTGATAAAAATAGTGCAAGAAAATGAAATTCTTTATAATAAAAAAAACCAGGAATACAGAAATGCGAAAAAGAAGAATTATCAAATAAATATGAATAAGTATGAAGAATTATGAATTATTTGTCAAAGTTGCAATTGTGTTCGAATGAAAGTTGAAGCCGACGAAGCCAACAAAGTCCAAAGCTGAAGCCGAAGCCCAAAGCCCAAAAAGCCGCAATTCTGTTTACACCTTAATGCACACAAACGAAGTCGCTCGTGTAGCACGTCAGCATGCATGTGTGCGTAATTTCATTGAGGCAGTCGGTGCTTAGCCACCGACTCGTAAACATATCCCAAATAAACAAAAATTGAATGCAATTAGTGAAATACCAATTTCAGGTAGTTTTATTTTTCAGGTAGGTAGGTAATTAAGAAAATAACCAGTCCTTATTCTTCAATTGTGGCAGTTTCTATTTTGGCAATTGATGTTACCTCGGTGCTAGCTAGTAAGGGAATGAGCTGGAAATACAACACATATATGAGAACCACACACACACATGAGCGATCCCTTGTTGTAAACAAGTTTTTCCTACTAAAAAGTGAAGAAACGTGTACGTCGAAAAGGCATTTTGAGGGCCAAAAGTTGCCGCGACGAGAAGAAGCATGTGCGTTCGAACATAGAATGACTCATTCGTGTTTTTGTATAAAACCGCGAAATTCTCACTAAGGTCATCTAATCGTTGTTCACTTGTCTGAGAGCGAGCAACGGTTATCGGTTGACATTTCTATAAAGTTTCGATTTAAAAATTTTAATAAATCAAAATTATTCGCATCAGTTCTAATCTAATTCGGCTTGCTGGAAATAAAAAGCCAACAATTTTGTTGTGCCGGTGGAAATATTTCGTAAGCGAAAAACGTGAGAATTTTATTTAAGTTCAAGTTATCGATTTCTTAGTTTATCTACGCGTCGATTTACGGTGATTACGGTGACGTCAGAGTTGAAGCGTCGTAGAAAATTACATTAATTAGAAGCGAAAACGCACATTGGAAGAGAATTATGGCAGGTGAAAAACGATTTTTGATAGCCATTGATACAAGTGGCTCTACATGTGGTTGTCTAAACTATTTTGAAGCTGCTGTTAGAATCTGTGAAATGTTTGATGTGACCGAATTTATATCATGGAATAATACAGCGGAAATCATGGATTCTTCACGACTTCGGGAAGAAATCTCTGACGGTGGAAGGGAACCTCAGCATATTGTTCACAAAATACGCGAAATCTATGCTGATAAATTGGAAGATCTCAAGAATTATGGTTTAGCGATTTTATCGGATGGTGAGATTTTCGACCATGACATCACGCAGACAAAAATGCTTCTTGGCGATGGAACAAAATTGACATTTCGAGAGATAAAATTGTTTTATTTCGGTAATGTGGATCACATGAACACTGGACTAAATGAAGTATTCAAAGATATCCCAACGGAAATTTTCATCAATCAGTTGTATGAGTCAATTTTGAACACCAACATGAAATACACAGAAGAAGAAATCGACCATATTCTCGAGAAACCCAAAAATGAATTAATTTCAATGGTTAATTATTTTGTGGTTGCCAAAAATGATAAACGCTTAATTCAGATAAAGAAATTGTTACAAGATTCTTACACATCGCATTATGATTTATCTGAATTTATCGAAAAAAATGACATTGAAGGCTGTGTTAAAATGTTTAGGCAAATAGAGATAAATGAAGATAAAAAAGCCTGTCAAAATTTTATTAATATTATTGACAGGTGTTTAAATGAAAAGAATAGTTTGGCGTTATCCAGACTGGCGACATATTCACATATCTATGAAAAACTCATGGATTTCCCAGAGGATGAAAACGTAGACGGTGGAATGGCGGAAAATGAGGAAATGGAACACGAGTGCGAAATTACTTACATGTCGTGCAATGCGATTGGAATTGGTGTTAAGAAAATCGAAAATTTATTTAAAAAATACGGAAAAGATGTAATTGTGGCCATTGAAAATAATCCATTCAAGCTGTTAACTGATGATCCATTGATGCAGGAAATCCGATCAGTGATTGTGAATGCATTTGAATATAATAAAATTTCAGCTTATGTTATGGACAAGTTAAACAACGAGAATGCCCCATTTACTGGCAACGATCTCATCGGGTGGTTCTACTTTGCTGATAAAACCCTACAGGATGACAGCCATGTAAAAACTGTGCTACAAAACAATATGTACGCGGTGGGAAGTATTTTCAATGGAGTACCAAAAATGCGAGGTAATTGGCAAGTCTGGCATCTTGTAGTCCTCTACATACTCGGTACAGAACACAAAACACATTCTGAACAAAACAATTTCATCTTCGAGCAGATTCAATATTTATCAAAAGTTTACAACAATTACCTGTCATTAATTTGTTATTACGAACCATCAATAAAGGACAAGTTATATAATTGCTTTTGGTATATTTGTAACATTTGTCCGGAATTGAAATTAGCTGGAAGCAGTAACGTCCTCCGAACGTTCGGCACAGGATTGGTTCAGTTTTGTAAGAAGTCCTTCAATTTCGATGATTCCCAAAATTTGGTGCGGTTTGAAATGTGGAAGCTGTGGGAGGATGTCGTCCGCAACATGAAATACGTCGATGCCCTTAGGGTGTTGAAATCACGGTTCCAAAACTATCTCTACATCGACGAAAAATGTTATCTACTCAATGGAAAATCTAAAGATGGAAATTCTACTCACATTAATCCCATCATACCTGACAACATAATTCTTCAAATGATTCAGGAACTCAAGAAAAATTCGTGGCCAAACGATTTCTTTGGATCCATGCTGAAACATCCTGAACCATTTGAAGTTGCAGAAGATTTACCAACCGCAAGTAATATGAGGAATGTGAGAATTTGTACAACAACCTATCGGCCAACAATTCTGGACTATGAAACCGGAAAATCTTGGCGGGAAACCTTGCCCGAGTTCGATTGTAAACCTGAGCACTCGTACTTTAATTTGTATGTAAAATATGTTAGAGAATTTAAAAAATATCCAGATAATTCTGGGGAATTACTTAAGTTCATATTGAATAAATATAAAGAAAATATTTGGTATTCAAATATTGTTAACATGATTGAATTTATATTTAATTCATTTAAGCCATTTGTTAATGTAGATATTAAGAAATTTTCTGTATTGTTAAGTGCCGATGAAAGGCTGAAATTAGAAAATAATTGCACTTGTTCTGCTCATAATAGAAAAGAAAATTGAGATATAACGTAAATAAAAAAACTGTTGATTTAGTATATAATGTAAATAAAAAAAACTCTCTAGAAATAATATATTTTTGCAATAAAAAATGTTTTACTAAAAAAATCTTTTAAATTGTTTTATTATCTTTCTTGATTCTCAAGGTGGATCAACTTTGAATAAAAACTATGTGTTATTAGAGACTGTTTTATTATATAAAATCGTTTAACCTGACTGATTGATTGACTGACTCATCAACGCCCAGCCCAAACCCCTGAAGCTAGAAACTTGAAACTTTCACAATATGTCGCAACCATCACGTAGGGGCTCACTAAGGCGAGTTTTCGATATCGCTAATGGGGTAAAGAGGGTTTGGGTGCTTTAAACCCTTGATTTTCGCCATGAATCCTGCTCAATAGGAGGCTGAAAAGTTTCACTCGGAGGTTTTCGGGGTCGCTGATCACGATTCCGGTGTTAGAATTTCGAAATTAGAAACGGAAGGTCCTGCAAGGATAACGAAAATATCTTTTTTCCGGTTTTTCCCGGGGAAAAAATTGCATTAGCGGGTTTTCGAGGTCGCTGATTACGAATTTTATGTTAGACTAATTCGAAACGTAAAACAAGGATAAGATTTTCCTCAAAAATTTCAAGTCCTTTCCGATTTTTTTGGCATTTTAAAACTTATACAAAAAACTTTAATCCAACAACGACGGTTGTGCATCCTAGTTTCTTATAATTTTTGTGTAGAATGAATAGTTTGGAAGAAAAAAATTTTTGAAACCGTATAGAATCGGCGGAAAACATGGATTTTGGTTTTCTTCAAGTTCTTATAAAAACCAAACTATGGGCC
Organism: Chrysopilus asiliformis; assembly: GCA_964034945.1. Taxonomy (NCBI): domain Eukaryota; kingdom Metazoa; phylum Arthropoda; class Insecta; order Diptera; family Rhagionidae; genus Chrysopilus; species Chrysopilus asiliformis. Next base: position 13,089,646 of record OZ035962.1, read on the forward strand.
ACATGCCGGAATACGGATATTCTTTTTTCCCCATTAAAAATTGTCTCCATTAAAAATTTCGATTTCATCGAAATCGGAAGGGCTCCCGAAATCCACTGTACGATTTCTCATGGAAACACTCAATACCCAATTTTTCATCACATTGGGTTTAATTATGTAAGAAAGGTATTATCTTACCGCTAGGTGGATAAAGCTATGTTTTTTAATTGCTTTAATTTAATTTAATTTAATGATTAAAAAACTAGCTGAAAACAAATAAAAACTATATTTGATTTGTTTATATTTTCAACCACTTTCCTATTTTCCAATTCAGAATCCGCTCCAGCGATTACTATTTAAAACTCGTACATCCGTTTAAGTAAACGATAAGTACTTATATTATTTCTGCACGAATAAATCAAAGCCTGTTACATCATTATAATGAATTAAAATCTTCAAAAAGGTTTAGCATTTCCTTACCTTTTCCTTTTAAACTCATTTAATTTTCCGGAAATCTACAAAAAGGTCCAAAAAATAAATAAAACATAAATAAAACACTTCTTACGGTTTACCTACAAGTATCAACGTTTATTTTATTAAATATTCATTTTGATTTTCACATGAAAATATTATAATTTTTTGCTTTTAATTATTTTACAATGTTGACTGTTAGACATTTTGGGCTTCATATTTCGATCAAACCTTACAATATTTCTTCCCATGTCCTTGTTAAAGTCTCCCAACCAAATTACTCCTCATTTAAAAATATCTGCCATAATTTTCAATTTAAAAAAACTACAAATATTGGATTTTTTCCATCTGAACCAAGGAATTTTTTAAATCCACTTTTCAAAGTTTTTTTTCTTCTTAAATCTACAAACAAAATATTTTGTACGATAACTTTTTGACACATTACAAATCGAGTGTTGGTTTTTGGCTAGAAAAATTTTTAGTTTTTAGACAAGTTTTGTTTTTCTGTTTATAATGTCAGGTATTTAATCATATTTTATAGATTATTTAGAAATTTTTTTGTGGACACCCAGAATCATGACAATTAGATTAATTTCATTAAAAGTCTTATTTTTAATTATTCGACTGGGATTTACATTGTTTAAATGCCTCCTTTATTCATGAATTTCATTCATTTCTTAATTTACTTACCTTATGTTTAAACATCGTTCAAAAATTACAAAATTCGTGCGTTTTTAGTACAATCTAGTATTTTTTTTTAAATATTTTTAATAAGATATATTTTATGTATATTTTTTGTATCAATTTATCTAAAAGTTTTAGTGTAATCTTTGTTTCTTAACACATTTGTAACGTAAGTTAGAGAAAAAAATCACTATTTAATGAGCTTACAAATAGTTTTGGTGTAACTTTAACATTATTTTGTTAACCGATCATTTGAATTTGCTATCAAAATTTTGATGTTTCTTCAGTTCCATAAAAAACAACAACAAAAATATTGTAACATAAATATCTCGTCTTTCGACGGTGCCAACCTTCATACAAAAAATTCGCAAAAAAGTTTGACGACGGGGTTCTATAATCCTCAACTTCACTTTTTCGAAACCATCCTTTCTCCTCTCTCCTTAGTCAAACTTCTTTGCAATTAATGCCGTCATTGTGTCGGATTTAATGCCGTCATTGCAATACCTTCCACAACTCTCCCTCCTAAATGTGGCGTTTATTTCATACGCACAGCAAATTGCCGGGCATTTCATATTCCAGCATGGATAACAATCCATAACTTTTCCTTTCACATCATTTGTAAGTTTATTTTTCTTAAAATAACAATTTGAACGAAAATAAACTTACAAATGATGTGAAAGGAAAAGTTATTCCTCAGTAAATGAAAAATTGGTCATATGGATTGTTAAATTAACCATTTTTTTGGTTAAAATCACAAAAAGTAGTCAATTGTAAAGGGACTAAAATGGTTCGAAAGGAAAAGCTAGGATCACGACTATCCGTATACTAAAGCCGAACTAGTCTCGACGCCCATCTAGAAAGAACTGCCTCGACTCCCTCGAATCGAACACTCTCTCCCCCCGAGACTAGCTGGTATTACCAGACCGTACTTCCCAAAATGCTAGAACTGGGTTTTTTATTCTTCCTGCACTAAGGGGTAATTTTGTTTAATTTACCTTCTACAATTGGAACAAATATTTTTGGAGGAAACCCTTTGTTCAACTAACAAATTGTTATTTTAACAAAAATAAACTTAGAAATGATGTTTCGTTAAAACAACAACAACAGAAATGTACAATTAACAACGCTTAATTTGTCAAAATGACAAAACTCTGTTATATTCACAAATTTTTGTTTTTAAAACCATTCTTTTATCAATTCAACAAAAAAAAAACTTGTTGAGATTCAAAAAAACAAATTTTGTCAATAGAATCGAAGTTTTGTCATTATTTTTTTGAGTGCAGATGAGATTATTTTTCCGAAAAATTTGAGGAAATGGATAATCACATTATCCTTACAGGACCATCAACTGTCTCTACAAGGTGAAAATTTGGTATCCCCAAAGGAACTGTGCAAGGTGGCAAAATTTCATCTTCCTAGGTTGTATAATTTCGAGAATATAGTTTTTCAACGATTTGAAAATATAGGTAGCGACAAAGCAACTTAATCCTATAATATAATACGAGGAATGTCTGTCTGTCTGTCTGTCTGCACAAACGATCTCAAAAACCCGCCTAACGATTTTCACGAAACTTTGTGGTAAGGGATTTTCGGGGACAAGGAATCGATCTAGATAGGTCTCACCTCTGAGAAAAACCCCTCGCCTGGTATCTTCGAATTGGGTGATCCGATCTTAATGAAACTTTACAGTATTACTAACGGGGCTATGGGCTTTCGATTTCTCCACTACAAACCTGACTTTCCCCCCCCCCCCCCTCGATAACCCTCACTTGGTGTCTCAAAACAACGTTTCAAAAATCGGTGACAGCGATTACTCAATAACCACTCAACCGATTTCTATGAAATTGTGTTATCGCGCGTTAGTTTTAGTTCTAGCTTTCGAGGTCGGGAATTAAAAAACTCTGGAAAAGCTCTGTAAAGATAATGTGAATTTAGTTTTTCCCAAAAAATCAGCAAAAGCAGAATTTTGAGGTCGCCGAGCATGGCTCGGTCTTCCTGGTATTATATACAAAGTGTATAAAAATAAAATAAAAATCCAGTTCAACTTTCACAGCAAATTCAAAGTAACCTCCCATTATCCAATAATAAACTATATGATTGCATAAAATTTATAGCAACAAAACATTTCCTTTTCTTCTTTCAATTCATTTAAAAATTAGGCTCCAGTAATTTATATTTTATTTATTTATTTTTCATTCGTGCTAAATTAATAGATATATATATCTTATAAACAATAAACATCAATGCATGAGATCAAATATGATTAGAAATATTTATTTAAATTGTGATTAATAATTTTATTTTCATTTTCCTTATTTCCCAAACAATTTTGTTTTTATACTTTGATTTTATTTATCATTTGTTTGACACTTAGAATCAATTCCGTTTTTGCGATAGATTAAAGTATAACTAGAATACAATGTAGCAATTTCCGTTATAAATTTTTATACTAATCCATATGAATTTCAAATTAATTTCCTTTTTGGTACTACCAACATAAAGTTTCACGTGGAACAAATTGAAAAGTTGTTAAATATATGTTATATCGCGTTCGTTATGCTCGTATGGAGGAAACTCATTAAATCTGTAATATATGGGAGACTTGGTGAAAGTTTGGGAAAATTTGGCTTTTTACCATTTGGGACGCGCAAATTTCTTTGAGAAACTTTACCACACAAAAACCATGCTTTTAATAGAAATATTTGGTGTTCCCCAAAACCAGAAGTACAAAATCAAAAAGAAGAAAAAGGTTCTCTGATAAATTTTTTACTTCCTCAAATAAAAACAAAGGCCACATGCATGTGTTGTTCTTATAGTAATGGATGGTTAAAAGCCTTCCCCATTGTATTCGTTAAACAACTTAAAAACTTTGAATAATTTAGCGAAGCAAATTCAGGAGGTACCCAACATGACGAAATTCTTCTTCGTCAGCAAATTATGCTTCCTTGTGAAATTCTAGGTAAAGCGTTATTGTTGTCTTTGCCTATTGTTGCAATTACAGACACGGTGATTGGAAAACTTTTAGAATTTCTTTTGTGAGAGTATATGGCGAATTGCCCCAAGGGATCGTAAAATATTCCCTTTTTACACTCATAACCGGAATATTTACCCTCTTGCGCCATATCCCAGTTATCCAGTTTCTCATTACCCATAGTTTTTCCCGGTGCTTCGATGCGTCTTCTATTTTCCATGAATGAGTTTTCAATGGGATTTCTAGGATGATTTTACATTATACACATCGGCATCATACTTTTTCAGACGTTTTTATTGAGTTCTTATGATCCTCGTACAAACACAGCATCCCACTTGTGTAATCCTTTCACAATTTGCGTTTCCATTGGATAAAGTTGTTTGGCTGTGAGCTGAACTTTTTTACGGGTCGGAAATTTTCCTTTTCAAAGCTACTTCAATTGAAATCGTCTGTATATTCAATACCCGACCGGATTGTTGATACAAGCAGTTTATTTTATGTGAAGGTCGTTAGACTTTTCCACTTTTCAACTTTTCAGATAAGTTTTATACGTTTTAAAGATTATACGGGCTTACAGTTGGAAAGTATTTTTTAACCTTTTCGGAGTAAAAATAATTATAAAAGGTGTACAGTCGATATCGTATAGATGCCGGCCTCGTAGTAGTGGCGTTACAAGAGCTTTGTGTTGACAAACATTATTAAAAAAAATAATTTTGATAAAGAATAAATCAAATCAACTAAGAAATTACTGTTAAAAAATATTTTTACTTGTGGTTTTCCTATATTCAAAAATTTTTTAGAAAATTCAAAAATAAAAATTTAAAAAGATGGATCTAAAAATTTCTCAATTTGGCAGAATACTAATATTTAAAGTTAAAATACGTAAGCCGATCGATATAAAATTTTCAAAATTAGTTCTTGTTTTGACTATGTTAAACATTCCCCTGACTCCGGTTTAGAGATTGACGTTTCTTAACATATTAGGTCGAGTTCAGAAGATCTTAACAAATTTCGTATTCTGGATAGGAGCCCAAATAGCATGGAAAAGCACAGGCACATGAGATTTGTTCTTTAAGACTTGAAAATACAGCAATTTACGCGATCGGGGCTAAAGATTTAGACCTATAATTCACATCCGCGTCCAAGAAGCGTAACCTCGGGAACTCAATGAACGCAACGCGAACGCAACTCCAACGCTGTGAACTATCACGCAGCGCAACATTTCAGCGGCAGAGCCCAATGGCATCTCGTGAAGTAGTAAAAGTGACATAATATAAAGTGGTATAAAGCTGGCAAAATTACAAAAACGGACAATTTTGAACCGATAATTTGCTTTGTTGGTCTTTATCTTTGTTATTTGCACTAAGGCTATCAATTTTTCCTCGAACGACATTTCCCCAACCTCACTTTATGAACTGTCAACGCAGAATTCTGCGGCAAAGTTAGAAGTTTGCAAACTTTTGCGTTGTAGTTGCGTTCACTGCGTTCACTGTGCTCACTTCAAATGATTTCTATGGAACAAACTTGTAAGTGACAGTTTCTGCGTTCGCGTTGCGTTCATTGGGCTCCAGGCATAAGAAGTGACGAGAACGACACACTGATTAATCATGTCTCTGCAAAGGCACACTAGCTTTAATGGGGAAATTGGTGATCGACGGCTCGTCTTTGGGTCAACATTCGCGCAGCGATAGATGACTGGCAAAATCTTTTGAGATACATGTGAGAAATCGTTGAAAAAATATGCCGCAGGCGAAAAAAATGTTTTTTACACCGTGACAAAAGGTTAGTTTACGGGGAAAACATGCTTGAATCCAGGACTGTCCCGGCTATTCCGGAACAAATGTGCAGCATTTTAATAAATACCTGTTTTTCGTAGTTTCCCATTAACACCTGGCCATTTCTGGTGAGCCTCATTGTTAAAGCCCTTTCAGATTTTCCGGGTTAATGATTTTGTGCTTGGCCTAAGCCAATTTCAAACTGTATCTGAGTGTGCTCGATAGGAGTTCATAATTGAATTAAAAATTACTTTGTTAGGGGGGTTTTCTTTTCCTGCTATGAAACTTTTCATCGTGCTTAGCTGGCAAAGAAAAAAAACAAAAGAGTTTAATGATTTTTCATTTAGGGTTACGTTTTTCCAACGTTTTTCACACAGTTTTAGTTGCAGATTTTCTCAGGTCTATTACTTTCGAAGAGTTCTGCACAGGTTCATCCACTTGTGAGATAAATCATGGAAACCCTTTTAATTTACTTTTCGGACTTTCTTAGATATTAACGAGATTACGAAACTTTCAGATTGGAAAAGTATTTCCTTTCACTGATTGATCTTATTATCTTTTTCGGGATAATCATGCGGTTTCGAAAGTACTAGAAGCAGTGGAAAAGTCCGAATAAATCTTTTTTAAATATCGAAATAATATTATATTAAATTAAAATAGGAAATAGAGTTCGCAAAAATGAAAATTTTTTCATGCATATAAAATTCTTTACCAAAACGAATTTTGTTTAAAAATCATATGGAAACATCAAGATACCATCACAAATTGCTTTACACATTTATATGTCTAGCATATTATAATCAAAAGTATACAACGACATAACGATCAAATCTTATAGCTTTAGAGCTTAAACGACAAACTTTTTGATTCGAAAAAGGATTTTCTTACTTTCTTGTGAATAAATATATATTTCTTACCACTTAATCACTAAGAAGATTTACAAAAGTTTAGCTTTTCCTTTGCCTGTTTTCGAATATTAAATATGATATCAACACCAATCACAAGGAATAGAAAAGAAGGAAAAATTCTTCACGATTAGAATGAAATTTTTAAATTTTCAAACAAATGAAATATTTCTATTCTTGTTCTTTCTCATCAACACCCACACAAATATGTAAGAAAATGCGATGTGTCTGGATTTTCTTAAAGTTATGTATAAAGATGCAAGTAAAAAGTGTCTTTTTTTTGTGAATTAATCTTTCATTATTATTTTTTCTTAAGTGTTATCTACCGATATTTATTTTATCTTTTCCTAAAAAATAATTTGCATTGCGAAACGTATGAAACCTTTGTAATACTTTGGAATACGATTATTGTTACGAAAAACCAATAATATCGGTTGATTAGCGTTTTCTATTTCGCCTCCTTGGATTTCATAAAATACGTTATCAAATCGATCGGCAGAGGGAATACAATCGTTGAGTTCTTCTCAGCTGAGATTGTGTTGAGCGTCTGCGACGGATTAAAGAATAAAACGGCGATAGCCAGTTAAAATACAGACAGATCTCTTGTTGATAAAGTGCTAATATTACCTGTAGGTATCGTAGCTGAAGGGCGGCTGGCGAATCGCCAATCACTTCAGATGCTTCGCGAAGGGCCCTGGACGCCTTCTGTTCACCTTCAGCTGCGATTACCTTGGCCCTCGCTTCACGAGCTGCCTCTGCTTCCGCGGCCATAGCACGCTGCAGTTGAACTGGTAGACGGACATCCTTGCTGTAGGTGGGGAAAAGGACGAGTTAGCGATTGACAATCATGTAAATACAATATCATAGCAAACAGATCTTTTTTGGGTGTTATGTAACAGAAATAATAACAAGGGGAAAGTCTGCGGTAGTGTAAAGGCGGTACTAAACTCCATTTAAAAAATCGCGAAAAAGCGTGACGAAGTGGGGTTCGAAAGGCCAAAAATTAGCATGAGGTATTTTAGGGACAGCCCCTTAGTACATTTTAAAAAATCTTATTTTTTTTAAATATTTTTTTATGTCATATTAAACTGATATTTAAACTAAATTACATTTCAATGCCTATATTTTCTATATTTTCAATGTCTAGTAAATTAATGGTGGAATAATTTAAAATGTGAAACCCACCACAGTAAATACGCGTAGAGATTAATTTAATTCTGCACGAAACATAAAAAATATGTAAATATTTGTGAATATTTTCACTTGATACTTTGTCAGTTAGATTTTCATGTCAGTTAGACATGAAATGAATTTACTAACTCAAGGTTTTCATGTAATTTCCCGGTGGACCTGATTAAATTTTCTTTTTACAAGGAGAATGTTTACGTCTAGATCTGTTATTTATTATTTTGTTTGTTATTTTTCATTCATGTACGATGTCAACATAGATATCCAGGGGCGTATTTAGAGTATTTGGCGTCCATAGTATTGCTCAATTTCCATACACTGCGCTATTTAGGTTTACATTTTTATCCTAACTAAATTAAGTTTAAATGTTAAACTAAAAAGTTTAAAATTTGTAAACAACAAAATCACAAAGCTTTTTCATCTAAATAGTTTGAACAAACTTTGCGATTTTTCTTCCTTCAATTGTTTTTAAAATACTTTCAACTGTTTTTTTTTTTCGAAACACATTCAACTGTTTTCTTTAGAAATTTTTTTTCGAAATAAAAATAGTTTAAATTTTCATCTGTTTGGTCCAGTTTTTAAACCAAAAGGGTGAATTTTTAGTTCATTTTTTCATCTTTTTGGTTTAACTATTTATCTTTTGTCTCCGAAATTTCATTATAGAGAAATTACCAATTTTTAGTTTAAAATTTAGACCAAAAGTGTAAAGTTTCAACTTTTTAGGTTTAAATATCAACTAATTTGATTTAAAAAGGCACATTTTAACTCTAAAAAGGGGGGGGGGGGAGTTATTAGGCGTGAAAATTTGGAATGCCCGATCAGAGAGGAGAGGGTTTGATTCAATTTTTATTTATTGTATTTTATGTTTCCAAAACCCAACAAAAATTGTGCCGCTGTCAAAAAGTTTAGAAACAAATATCCCACTGTTTAAAATTATGTAATGAAATACGCCGTCAGTGATTTCTTTTTTGATAAAAAAGCGCTAGAGGCGAAATTTTTTGGTTTTCGAGCTCAATTTTTGTAGCGATTAAGAAATTACAACACTCAGGCTGCATGATTCCGGGGGGACCAAAGTCTAGCTTCCGGAACGCAGGGGCAACATGCCTAAATCTGATACTGTCCCGGACATTCCGGAACGTATGGTCACCCTATATAGCCAAAATGGCGATGACAATTGAAAAATATTTTATCGTCCCGACAAAATGGCGACGACAACTGGTTGAACGTGGCGGTGCAAATCAGGGGTGATTTTTGTAGAGTGGCGCCTCCCTAACCCCCTTCAACAAAATGAAACTCATTGTGGTCATTCCAGATGAGACACTGTGACTTTAAAAAATCTAGTTTTTTGGCGCCCCCTTCAACTGTCGCCCAGGACATCTGTGATACATATTCTGCCCTAGTTACGCCCCTGTAGATATCCCAGTAAAAACAAACAAAAAATATACGAAGAAAACACCGATCTAAACAACATGTTTTTGGTAAAAATATTTTCTGTCGCGAAATCTGGCAGAAAAAAAGAAAACTCTAGTAGGTTGTTTGCTGTGGCACAACATCCTCCCATTAGATTTACGTTATTTTGTATTTCCAATTTTAAGTTCCCATGGAAATGACATTAAGAAACAGACCAAAGTCACATCCTGTTGAAAGGACAGGACCAGCTGGCACATAAAGTTGTCACCAACATGGCAAGGGACCAACAAATGGTTGAACAAAATTTTGAATAATAAAATAAATAAAATTCCTGAAATATAAGAAAAACAACATACATTTCCACTCGTTCCACTTTGATTCCCCAAGCCTCAGTTGCTTCATCCAGTTGCACCTGTAACATAAAAACAGGGTTAAAGAATTATGTTCAAATTGTACCACATTAAGTAGGGGATATCCGGTTCCATACACCAGAGTTGCCAGAGAATTTACTCCATTGGGATTGACATTATTTACCTGCATTGTTCCAGAAATAGTCATTCGCTCGCTTAAAATCTCATGCAGATGCCTGGTTCCCATTGTATTCCTGAGGGTGGTCTGGGCGAGCAAACGTGTGGAGTGGTGGGCATTCTCGACATTTGCAATCGATACGGTTGCATTTGAAACACGATAGTAGACCACAGCATCAACTGATACAGTGACGCTATCCTTGGTCAACACCTGTAGGAAAATTTAATTAAATCAAACAATTTGGGGAATGTCAAGCTAAATTGCTTATCAATGGGTATTAGTGGTATGACAACAAAGGATTAAAATTCAATTTCATGGTGATTTAGGGGTTTTTTCTGGTATAAAAGGTTATTGAATGACAAACGAACCTCCTGCGGTGGAACGTCATATGTACGGGTTCTCAAATCTACCCTGGCGTACGCGTCTATGCATGGTAATATGAAGAATATTCCTATAGAATACAAGCACATTAAGATTTGCTTATTATTTAGAGAATTGGAATTAATTGCCCGTATATTCACCTGGACCTTTAGCACCGCCCTGCATTAATCGACCTAACCGGAATATTACTGCACGTTCGTATTCTTGCACTACCTGTAATTTAAAAAAAATATCAGATGTGAATAGCACATGACTTTCTTATATAAAGTCAACGTTATTGCGCAATTTATTAGTACGAATAAAAGTTTAGTTTATATAAAAATGTCAATTTTTATTTTACAAAATTTGAAATATCTCGATAACGGTAAAATATATCTGTGTTTAACCATTGAACCATTTCCGATTCATGGTTTTCTCGAGAGATATCGATTTATAGTAAAAAGTAGAAGTGTAAAGAATTTTAATATCTTTAATTCATCCTTCAACTATTTTATCGAAATACCGTTGGTTTGAAAGCTATTCGCAAAAATCAATATTTTTAGGTTTTCTTGAAAATATCTCAATAACGATCAAGATAACGGATAACATTGAAAGATAAAATTGCGGCAAACATTATTCTCTTTAATTCATCTATCGAACCACCAAAAACCCGTTTTTTTTTCAGATAATCGTAAAATAATGATTTTTTTAATATCTCGTAAACGGCTTGAGATATGCAGTTCTAGTAACAAAAGGTGAGAAATTTTATTGTCTCCAAGTTTTATTGCCTTCAAGGAAATTTTATTGTCTCCAAGACTACTGAAAAATGCGTAATTTCGGAGTAGGTCGCGGAAAACGAAATTGCGATTTTTAAAAAGCCGCCATTTTGATTATTTCCGGTTAACGGAATTTCACCAAAAGTTGAAAGGATCGTCTCGTTTCAGGACCAAACATCTCTGTAAAATTTCATGGCTCTAGCTCCAGAAGTTTTTGTGAAATCCTGTACACAGATTGACAGACTAACAGACCGACAGACAGAAAGACATTTCTGTAATAATGCTCTAATCGACTCAGGAGTGTTCGGAAATCTTTTTCAAGCAAAGTTAGGAGGTCCAAATTTTTCATGAGAACAATACTTTATTATTCTCCCCATAAGCAAGTTAAAAATTATACAAAGAAGAAATTTTAATAAATTTTATTAGAAAAATGAAATTTAACAAATGTTTTGCAATAAGAATTTTAGAAAAAAGTTTGTATTCCACTCCCTTGGAATTTTAACTGAAATACACTTACAATTCTACACTCTAAGAAATGATAGTAAATCTAACTATTTTAATAGGGGGAAATCTGACTATTACTATAGTAGTCAATTTCAGTGACAAAAATAGTTAAAATCGGATATTTTTATAATAAATTTAACGACTGTGTAGTAAAATTTACTAGTTTGTGGTTAAATTGACTATTGTTGTTATTGAAATTAATTATTTTATAAATAGTCACGTTTTCCCATTATAAAATAGTCAGATTTATTACTTTTTTTCTCTGCGTAACATTTAACTTTTTTAGTTTGAAATTTAATCAAACTAAAAAAGTCTCCTATTCTATGTTATGCCATTAAACTCACTTTATTACCATTTCATAATTTTGAATAGAAAAAAAAAACTTTAATCTAGGATTTCTCTTCACCAGAAAATTTTTAACAGTAAATAATCTTTTCACAAAACATTTCTGTTGATTACATCAATCTTACAATAAGTAATCTCACGTAAATGAAATTAATCTGGACTTACCTTAAAACAGATTATCAGGCTGAACGGCATTGTGACAACTACGAGTACCCATGACAAGAAAATTAGGATTTTCCCACAAGTCGAAGCTTCTCCATTAACTTCATCCTCAGCTACAGATAAAAATGAGAAGAAAAACAAGAAGAAAATAGATTAGTTATAGTATTTGGAGATATTATCTTCAACATTAAACAAGGCACTTGTCTAATTAATTCTGTAGCACTACATGGGTCAAGAAATGAACCGAATTCCATTCCCCATTCTGACTCGTTTTTTTACTTATTATTAAATTATCCCTGAATTGATAGCCAGGTCCTTGGAAGGAAAATTCTTTTTTGCTAGCAGCCCACTCAAGGGAAAAACTACCAAGCAGCTTGCCATAATTTAGTAAACTTTTACCGTACACACGACATGATACCAGAAAAAAAACCAAAATAAAATATCGTTTTTGGCAGGAATTTCTGCTGGCTGTCGGGAATATCCTAGAACTTGCAAACACAGGACTGGCAGCTAGGATCTGCGAATAGCAGTTACACGTTCATATCCTCTTAATTTCCTCTCTAGGCATTCATAAACGCACACAAATAAACGTTTCCATAGAAAAACTTTTGCCTCGAGCGTAGAGGATTCTTATCTAATCCTCAGATTCTGATCTCTTTCTCTAACGGCAACAGCAGCAACGGCCGAAACGGTGAGGTGGTATACCAAGACGAAATCATTCTCATGTTCCTGGACTGATGTCACATGATGATGCCCTCATATGTTATCCTATTATTGTTTAGGGAATTGGAAGGATCCCAAGAAACTTGAAAGACATACATACTTCTTATGATTATTTTATGAAAAGAAATGAGTAGCCAAGATAAAAGGACAAGGCAATAATGTTACCATAAAAAACAGGATCAGGCTGAGAATCAAAAAGACTTTTAGAGGAATATTAAGGTTATCTACCGCAACGTCAGTCGTGTCTAAGCAATCATACATTATACAACTAAATACATTCAGAGATTGAATAATATCGAGATACATCCAGATAGAAAAACCGAGCAACAAATGATTCTTGAACAGCACAAAGACATCGTGTAAACATTAGAGTATTGGAGTGATTTATGTAACCGAGATACATGCGGAAATATCTATTTTTTGAAACATCTATTTTCTGGATCGCAACCCGTCTCGCCGTCTATTTTGTGAAATTGTGTTCTTGTCTGGTTTTTTATTTTGTGGAAAGGAGTTTTTTTAGCGATTGTGATTGTGTTGCGGCCACAAAATTTCAATATTTTTTTTCCTATGAAGAAAAAAAAAAAAAAAAAGAAAAGTATCACAAACTTGCGCATCACCCTAATTGCAGATCGAAGACAATTACCTCGCATTCGATCTCCCACGCTTTGCCTTCCACCCATAAGAGGAAAACCAGTTCAGCTGGTCCGTTAACGTTTGATTTCGTATCAGGAGTCAAGTGTTCCTTTTTTCTGTTTGATCAGTTTTCGTTCGGCTGTGCTTAAAATAAAACGGAGTTCAAAGAAAAAAAACTCCATCTGTGTCCTCTAGCCACTGGGCTTTCTTTTTTTTTGATTAACGCGAAAGAGAGGAAAATTCTTAGTCATTTTTTTTGTGAAGTTTGGGATTTCCCAAAATTTTAAAAAGTTCAGTGCCGAACGAGAAAAACTCAGCCTGGTTGCAGAATTTGATAAAGGATTTTTCCTGAAAATATTTTTTTACACGTTTTGGATAACCCCCATAGAGGTAAATTCTTTTTCTTTCGGTCGCGTATAGAAAACGCTCAAATTTTATGTGGATAGTGTTCCTAAACATGCTCCCTGTTTTTTTAGGGGTTATTTTGCATAATATTTTTGTGCACATTTTATGTTTTCACCTACGGTGAGGAAAATTTCAAACACGTGATTCTAGACGTGCCTTTTCCAACGAATCGGACACGTTCCCACCGAAATAAAGATCGCCAAAGATTCTTCGAATACGTCTTTTTGAATAAATCAACGAATCTACAGAGAAATCGCATCATTTTTAAGGATTTTCTCGGATTTTCCTGCCGGCGTGGTCGAAGAACCCACATGGCCGCCCACATGCAGAAATCCACCCACATGGTCGACCGCCTGGAACCTTCCAGTGGTTCAAGTCAACCAAAATCAATATCTGAAACTGTGATCTTCAATCAAGCAGGATCATCAACTAACAAATAATTTTAATTACGTCTTATTAATGTTCAAGTGCATTAAAATTATCAACTTTTTTGTCAAGTCATACAGGAAAATATTCATCGAGCAAGCGACAGATCTGCCGGCTGCATCGACAAGTAAAAAGAAAATCTAAGGTATTTATTTAAAATTACGCTAAAATTTTGGTGCACTTAATTCTACCCTTAATTTATAAGTTAAATTATATTAAAATTTACTTAGATTAAAATTTAACCTTAAAATTTATCTTAACTTTACCTTATTCTAACGAGTTAAAAATTACTTAACCTAAATTTCTAAATTTTCATAAAAACGTGGATTTTCTTAATTTCTATATTAAATTATATTATAAACTAATACTACGTAAATCTAATTAAGGCTAAGAATTAATATTATACGCTAATCTAACTTATTTGAATTATGATATATTATGTTGCAAAATCCTTTTTCGATATTTCCAACATCTTTGAGATGTACATTTAGTGAATTTTTTTTACTGTTCATTTTACCTTCTTTTTTTGAATAAAACTCTGTCGAATTTGTTATAATAAATTCAGGCGTTTTAATAATTCCGCAATGAGCGAATAGATCAGAAAGGTCTCCAACTCCAACACATCCTTATGCTACATTAGTTCATTAGGGAGCTTTCGGAAAAAATTAAGATGCGGTATACCGTAAGCTAAAGGTAGGGAAGGGTTAGGCATATTAACACCACTATGCTTATTCGTATCGGGAAAATCATCTGAAACACGGTCAACCTAAAAAGAAAACTCGGTAATCATGTACAGCAAGGCACACACTTTTTGTAGGGAGCAGAGGTGCGGACTGTTTGCAAGATCCCCGCCCCATCCGCGAGCTGGCTGGTTTTGTGTGCCGCATTCAGTCCCTCTCCAAAAAGATTAAGTCTATGATTCAGATCATAAGGGAAATTGCTCCTTTTTAACAAAATGGCGCCCAACGTGGGGCCCGAGAAGCAAACCAAAATTTAGAGCGTATAACAATGCTCAGCGCTTCGGGTTCCACTTATATAAAATAATGGCGAATGATCCATTACCGAAACATTTCAGTAATCAAATTTTCAATTTTCAAATATTGTAATTAACTTTTCCGTTTTTCATTTATTTATCATGTTGTATTCACTCGTTTAGGCGCTTGGTTGATACAAAGGTGAGGTTCACTGGATATCTCTTCTAAGTGTTAAATGCTGGTAGTAGACCGGAATTGATCCTTTGACTTCACACAAGACAGTCAATTCGAGCTGAAATTAGCATGCCGTCTTAGGTAGAAAGTTTTTCTAGCATTAGTAGGTTTCACTTGCAGGATTTCAAATTATGATGATAGTCGTTCTATTGACCGCTAGTGTAATCACTAAGAGCGCGAAAATCCTTTTACCGGTATACCTATTTATCTTTTTTTTAGTTTTATATACTCAGTTGACACCGTCAATTAAGATGTTTTTCCTAAACGACAAATGAAATGTAGTGAGGAATGTTGGAGTTGGACCATTAGTTATGCAATTGATTGTCAAACAAAAATAATAATAATTCTTAAATTAAATATTTAGTGCTTATTTTATGAGTATTCTACTATTAGTTCTACTAAAACTTGGTAGGAAATATTGAGAGAAAACAATTAAATTAATTTAAGGTAATTTTAACTACGTTTTCGATCTTTCGGAAATCGTCGTGCCGAATTAATTTCGCCTTTGATCTTTGGCGATTTTCCTTTTTTTCTTGGGATTTTTTGTTGTTGTTTTTTTTGAACCTTCCTCTAGAGTTAGTCGTTCAAATATATTTTTTTTATCTATTATATTGTCTGAAATGGCGACGGTATTCCGAAGTACCGAGGATTTAACCTCTCAGGCAGAACTTGTGTGTACTATTTGTAAGGAAGTGTTAATACCACCTGAGGACATAGTCAAAACACCTTGCCGTCATCTATTTCATAATGACTGTATACGGAAATGGCTTAGTGATAACAATACCTGTCCGACCTGTAGAAACTTAGTCAGACTCAGGCAGTTGAAATTTTCGCACTCTCCTGAACCTGAAAGAATGCAAACTAGGAGTCAGCTTCCCCGACTCGTGCCCGATCCTAATTTATCTCTACCAAGTGATGCGGTAAATAACACCTTGAGGCAATCGGCCAGTCGTTTAAGTGCAAGTACTGGAAATTTAGCGATCCTTGAAAGAAATATTCAACCGGTTGCTGTAGTACCTGCTGTTGCGCCTTCTGTGGCCTCACCATCTCTCCTTGCTAATCCTCGACGTTCGCCCGTTCAACAAGTTGAACAACCTACATTAAGCCTATCGGCTGAAATCATTCAGACCATCGTTCAACAGGTTCACTCTGTAACGATGCAATCAATCCGTCAGGATGTGATGCAGTTGGTATCTGATGGCTTAAGAAATTTGAGCGTATCAACTCCCAGTCTAAGTCCTTTGGAGTTTCAACGTCAGCCTTCCAATGTATTGAGGACAGGCGATCCTGTCGTAGCACCAGCCCAAGCTGAGTTGAATGCCAATTCACAGTTTCATCCGGGAGTTCGTCAACCTACATTAAACGCGTTACCTTATCGTAACATAACGAATTCTTTGCCACCAACGTTCAATCCTTACGTACCGCCCCCACCGATCTCAAATACAGGTGCAAATCAGCCAAACTTTCCCATATTTTACAATCAACCGGATTCATCATTTTCATCTATAGACGCCCGTAAAACCAGTGCTATAATCAAGGCCTGGAATCTAAATTTCGACGGAAATATTGCCACCTTGCCAGTCGAAGAATTCATTTACAGGACTGAAGTTCTGACCAGACAAACATTGAACAATGACCTTGCCAAATTGACCGACCATATGAATATTTTGCTGTCTGGTAGTGCTCTTAGATGGTTCTGGCACTTCCATAAGCGCGAGCAAAATGGTATTCTCACCTGGTCAAATCTTCGTTCCGCTCTTCTGATTAAATATCGCGACCACCGCAAGGATGAGGACATACTAGACCTAATCAAGGCTAGAAAACAAAAAGAATTCGAATCATTTGATCAGTTCTATGATGCCATAACTTCTCTTAGCGATCGACTTCGGGAAAGAATCTCGGAGCAACAATTATTGCGAATCCTACAAAAGAACTTGAGACCTGACATAAAAGGCGATCTTTTATATCAAACTATTTACAACCTCGACCACCTTCGTGAATTGTGCCTGAAAAAAGAGTATTACCTTGACGAAATCCGAGGTAAAACTACCGTTAAATCAGATTTTCAGAGAAATCGACCACCACCTGTTCAACCTAAACGTAACGTTTCTGAATTAGATCACCCAGATATTGATTTGCAAACAAATCCAGTTGACGAAAATCTTGCTGCAATCCATTCTGTCAAAAGAACGCTCAAGTGCTGGAATTGCGAAGGCGAACACGTTTTCATGGACTGCGATCAACCCACAAAAACGTTCTGTTTTGGTTGTGGCCTTAAGGACACATATAAAAGAAATTGTCCCAAATGCAATTCAAAAAACGGGAATGCGAAGGCGGAAAACTCCCGCCCAAAATAGTCCTCAAATCTCAGAATTTTTCATCCATAGATTTTCCAAAACTTAATTATTACAAACCTTTACTTACACCATTAAAACCTTATCATATCCGACTACGAAATTATTTAATGACCAGATCCAGAATTTTTAACAGCCCGAAAGAAATTTCATCTTTGTCTTCAGACTTGTCAAACCCTAAAAGACCCAAGAGATCCACATTGCGATGGCGACAATACCGACTCAAACGTAGAAGCATAACACGTGAACTTTCGTCCATTTTTACCTTGTCACCAGATGACATACGTCCTTATGCAGAGGTTAAAATTAATTCGACTTCTATACTAGGCCTCCTTGACAGTGGTGCTTCAGTTAGTTGTGCCGGAAATACTTTTGCTGAAACCCTAATCCAACAAAATAAGCTTCAGAAAAGTATGGCCAATATTCAAACTGCTGACGGTACTGCCCAAGAAGTTTACGGATGTCTTAATGTGGACGTTACCTTTCGTAACCTAACAAAAGAAAAAGACCTGAAACTTTACATATTGCCAAAACTCAAACAAAATCTCTATTTAGGCATGGATTTTTGGACCGCATTTGATATGAGGCCCAGCTTAATGTCCGAAATCTCAAGTATAGATAGCCAAACCGAAGATCCTGAAATAATACCTCTTACCTCGCATCAAAAATACCAATTAGAATCCGTTAAAAATCTATTTCCTTCTGCATCCGCGCAAGGACTTGGAAGAACGCACTTGAGTCAGCATACCATCGACACTGGAGACGCGAAACCCATTAAACAGAGACACTTTGCGGTATCTCCTGCCGTAGAGAAATTACTCTACAAGGAACTGGATCGTATGCTGGCATTAGATATAATTGAAGAGAGTACTAGCAGCTGGAGTAGTCCGGTTGTCCTGATACGCAAACCAGATCGAGTACGACTTTGTCTGGACTCCAGAAAGGTAAACAAATTCACTAAAAAAGATGCGTATCCGATGCCGTTGATAG
Organism: Chrysopilus asiliformis; assembly: GCA_964034945.1. Taxonomy (NCBI): domain Eukaryota; kingdom Metazoa; phylum Arthropoda; class Insecta; order Diptera; family Rhagionidae; genus Chrysopilus; species Chrysopilus asiliformis. The sequence goes on from OZ035962.1 coordinate 13,108,443, forward strand.
ACATGATACTCAGCCGGTTGCCAAAAGCGAAAATAATAACGAAACTGGATCTTAAAGAAGCATTTTGGCAGATCCCCCTTGACCCTGTATCGCGTGAAAAAACTGCCTTCACAGTACCTGGCAGACCATTATACCAGTATAAGGTAATGGCGTACGGTCTCTGCAATGCCCCGCAAACCCTTTGCAGACTCATTGATAAACTAATCCCACCTCAGCTAAGAAACCAGGTCTTTGTCTATTTAGATGATTTACTCATTATTTCAGACAGTTTTGAGGATCATTTAAAAATATTAACCGAAGTTGCGGAGTTGCTTCGTAAAGCAAATCTCACCCTGAACCTAGAAAAAAGTAAATTCTGTCTGAAAAAGGTGAAATATCTCGGTTTTATAGTAGGCGAAGGAGGCATACGTACAGACGAAGATAAGATCTCCTCAATCATCCAATACCCTCCACCGAGATCAGTCAAGGAAGTTCGTAGATTCCTCGGTCTCGCCGGTTGGTATCGACGTTTTATACCAAATTTCTCCAGTTTGTCAGCGCCAATATCTGACCTATTAAAAAAAGGCAAAGGTTTTTCTTGGACACTTGAAGCTCAACAGGCTTTCCAAGAACTCAAAACGCAATTGTCATCATCACCAATCCTAATAAATCCGAATTATGATAAACCATTTATCATTCAGTGTGATGCTAGTCACACCGGTATGGGAGCTGTCCTTTTACAAGTCGATGATGATGATCTGGAGCGCCCTGTTGCTTTCATGAGTCAAAAATTCAATAAAGCTCAGAAAAATTACTCTGTTACTGAGCAGGAATGCTTCGCTGTTGTGCTGGCGATCAAGAAATTTAGAGGATACGTCGAGGGACACAAGTTTACTGTGATCACGGATCATGCAAGTCTCAAGTGGCTAATGTCACAGACAGACTTACATGGCCGATTAGCTAGGTGGAGCCTTAAACTCCAAGGCTTTGCTTTCGATATTGTCCACAGAAGAGGCAGTCTGAACACCGTGCCTGATGCGCTATCTAGAATCCCTGATAACTCACTTGATACTGACCTCGCAGAACTAACGAAAACTTGTCTCAATGTAGATTTATCGTCACCACATTTTCAAGGCGAAAAATACGTTCGACTTAAGGAGACTATAAAACAAAATTCTTCAAACTTACCCGATGTACAAATAATCGACAACTTTGTATACAAACGTACTTCACATGCCACTGGACTTGTGGATCTCGACGATAGTTCATGGAAATTGTGGATACCTGAGGAGTTGAAGCTCGAGTTGATTGAGTCCGCTCACGACCCACCGATGTCTTCACACGGAGGTATTCGGAAAACCTTGGAAAAATTGCGAGAAAGTTTTTATTGGCCAAACATGGCAAAAGACGTACACAACTTCGTATCCAATTGCGATGTTTGCCGAACGATTAAACACCCCAATAAAATACTACGTCCTCCCATGGGTGCGCAATCAATCACTTCGAGACCATTCCAAAAATATTATATGGATCTGTTAGGACCCTATCCTCGATCCAAATCAGGCAATATTGGTATTCTAATAGTCTTGGATCATTTCTCCAAATTTCCTTTTTTGAAACCGCTACGAAAATTTTCAGCGAATTTGATTTGCGATTACGTCGAAAAAGATTTATTCATGACCTTTGGTATCCCAGAAACAGTGATGACCGATAATGGCTCGCAATTCAAATCTCGAATTTATAACGAACTGCTGGAAAAATACGGAATTCGACATACATACACTGCGCTTTATTCACCCCAGGCAAATGCGTCTGAGCGAGTAAATCGCACAATTCTGAGCAGCATTCGCGCATATATTGATTCCGATCATACGCGATGGGATGTAAACTTACCTGAAATATGCTTTGCAATACGCAGTACCATTCATCAATCCACCGGATTTTCTCCCTATCAAATAGTCTTTGGTCAGAATATGTTGAGCCATGGTTCGTTATACAAAATTCATAAGACCTTGGGAACTTTAGTTGAAAATGATTTTGCTGTCGATCGTCAAACCAAATTGGAATTAGTTCGTCACAAGGTGAAAGAAAATTTGGATAAGTCATATGAAAAAGCATGTCGAACATACAACACGCGGCAAAGAGACGTTAGTTATATCCCCGGCCAGGAACTTTTTAGGCGAAATTTTACACAGAGCAAGGCAAGTGAGAAATACAGCGCGAAATTGGCTCCCGTATTCGTGAAAGCCAGAGTTAGGAAAAAGATAGGAAAAAGTTTGTATGAGATCGAAGACCTAAAAGGAAATCTCGTAGGAACATTTCACGCAAAAGACTTACATGCCTAGGGCCGTTTTTCAGCGTCTGTGTTTTAGTTTCCACCGCACCACACACCCTGCCCTGTTGCGGCCACAAAATTTCAATATTTTTTTTCCTATGAAGAAAAAAAAAAAAAAAAGAAAAGTATCACAAACTTGCGCATCACCCTAATTGCAGATCGAAGACAATTACCTCGCATTCGATCTCCCACGCTTTGCCTTCCACCCATAAGAGGAAAACCAGTTCAGCTGGTCCGTTAACGTTTGATTTCGTATCAGGAGTCAAGTGTTCCTTTTTTCTGTTTGATCAGTTTTCGTTCGGCTGTGCTTAAAATAAAACGGAGTTCAAAGAAAAAAAACTCCATCTGTGTCCTCTAGCCACTGGGCTTTCTTTTTTTTTGATTAACGCGAAAGAGAGGAAAATTCTTAGTCATTTTTTTTGTGAAGTTTGGGATTTCCCAAAATTTTAAAAAGTTCAGTGCCGAACGAGAAAAACTCAGCCTGGTTGCAGAATTTGATAAAGGATTTTTCCTGAAAATATTTTTTTACACGTTTTGGATAACCCCCATAGAGGTAAATTCTTTTTCTTTCGGTCGCGTATAGAAAACGCTCAAATTTTATGTGGATAGTGTTCCTAAACATGCTCCCTGTTTTTTTAGGGGTTATTTTGCATAATATTTTTGTGCACATTTTATGTTTTCACCTACGGTGAGGAAAATTTCAAACACGTGATTCTAGACGTGCCTTTTCCAACGAATCGGACACGTTCCCACCGAAATAAAGATCGCCAAAGATTCTTCGAATACGTCTTTTTGAATAAATCAACGAATCTACAGAGAAATCGCATCATTTTTAAGGATTTTCTCGGATTTTCCTGCCGGCGTGGTCGAAGAACCCACATGGCCGCCCACATGCAGAAATCCACCCACATGGTCGACCGCCTGGAACCTTCCAGTGGTTCAAGTCAACCAAAATCAATATCTGAAACTGTGATCTTCAATCAAGCAGGATCATCAACTAACAAATAATTTTAATTACGTCTTATTAATGTTCAAGTGCATTAAAATTATCAACTTTTTTGTCAAGTCATACAGGAAAATATTCATCGAGCAAGCGACAGATCTGCCGGCTGCATCGACAAGTAAAAAGAAAATCTAAGGTATTTATTTAAAATTACGCTAAAATTTTGGTGCACTTAATTCTACCCTTAATTTATAAGTTAAATTATATTAAAATTTACTTAGATTAAAATTTAACCTTAAAATTTATCTTAACTTTACCTTATTCTAACGAGTTAAAAATTACTTAACCTAAATTTCTAAATTTTCATAAAAACGTGGATTTTCTTAATTTCTATATTAAATTATATTATAAACTAATACTACGTAAATCTAATTAAGGCTAAGAATTAATATTATACGCTAATCTAACTTATTTGAATTATGATATATTATGTTGCAAAATCCTTTTTCGATATTTCCAACATCTTTGAGATGTACATTTAGTGAATTTTTTTTACTGTTCATTTTACCTTCTTTTTTTGAATAAAACTCTGTCGAATTTGTTATAATAAATTCAGGCGTTTTAATAATTCCGCAATGAGCGAATAGATCAGAAAGGTCTCCAACTCCAACACATCCTTATGCTACATTAGTTCATTAGGGAGCTTTCGGAAAAAATTAAGATGCGGTATACCGTAAGCTAAAGGTAGGGAAGGGTTAGGCATATTAACACCACTATGCTTATTCGTATCGGGAAAATCATCTGAAACACGGTCAACCTAAAAAGAAAACTCGGTAATCATGTACAGCAAGGCACACACTTTTTGTAGGGAGCAGAGGTGCGGACTGTTTGCAAGATCCCCGCCCCATCCGCGAGCTGGCTGGTTTTGTGTGCCGCATTCAGTCCCTCTCCAAAAAGATTAAGTCTATGATTCAGATCATAAGGGAAATTGCTCCTTTTTAACAATTGATTGGCTTTTGTGAGGCCGTGTATACATCCTCAGTTCCGTTTCGAAATTATGTTTCCTTTTTTTGAACAAAAATTGGATGATATTCAGGATGCAAAGTGCAGGAAAGGGTACGCTTTTTGATACATGCTTTCATGCAATATTTTTCTTCCTTGGCATCTGTTATTAATGGCAGTACACGATTTTTTGATTATCGTGAAAAACATTTATTTCACAAAATCAGGTCAGTTTTGAACAAAAAAATAATTTTATTTATTGTAAATTTTGGTTTTGTTGACATTTTGTATATTTAATGGTTTTTTAAGAAAAGACTATTGTCATGAAGACACGAAAACGTTTCCATCACAAGTTTTAAAGACTTTGTTTTAATATAATTTAATTAAAAAATGAAAAGTTTTTTATACCAGCAGTAAAATGAAGTTAACACTAACTTTTTATAATGAAAAATCGAAAATAAGGGACGCTATTATTCCCTTTATTTTATTCATTCATTTCTCACAATTATTGATTTTTTTAATGACCATAATTTTTGCGAGCTATTGCCTCCCATTATACTCTGTTGAATTTTTTAATAAATACTAATCCTAATTTTAATGATAGTTTATTACTTGTAAAGAAAAGTGAAGGTAATAAGTGTCCTACAAAATATCTTTTACGTAAAATATAATTACTTTATGTAACATAAATAGTTATGAAGAAAATTGATTTTAATATAGTAGCATTTAGTTTCCAGGGTGATCAGTAGAATTTTAACAGAATGTATAAAAAAAAGTTTCAAATTGATTGAAAAATATTTTATGTGAACAGCACACGACTTTCTTACGCAATTTACAATTAAAATATTAGCTTTTATAAAAAAATGAGTTTTTTTTTCACAAAATCTGAAATATCTCGATAAAGGTTATAGATATCGATTTACAGTAAAAAGCAATCATATTAGAAAAATTTTAAGCAATTCGCAAAAATCGATTTTTTTAAATTTTTAATGAAAATATCTCAATAACCGGAAAATATAGCAGATAACAGTATAAGACAAAATTGTAGAGAATGCCCTCTCATTTATTTATCTCACATATAAAACTAGAAAGAACCGTTATCTTTCGAGATACCTGTAAAAATTGATTTTTTTTTAAAAACTCTATCTCGATAAAAGCCTGAGATACGCAGTTCCAGTAAAAAAATTTTTTTTTGTTTTCATATTTTGTCAAATATAATAGCAAAAAAGGAAATTTCGGTTTTTAAAAAGCCGCCATATAGGTTACTTCCGGTTAACGGATTTTTTCCAGGCTTTAGCTCTATTAATTAGTGAAATCTTGTATACAGACTAACAGACTAACAGACTAACAGACTAACAGACTAACAGACTAACAGACTAACAGACTAACAGACTAACAGACTAACAGACTAACAGACTAACAGACTAACAGACTAACAGACTAACAGACTAACAGACTAACAGACTAACAGACTAACAGACTAACAGACTAAAAGACAGAGAGACCCAAAAACATTTTTGCGACTCCAATTGACTCGAAGGTGCTCGGGAAGTGTTTTTTTTTTTTTTGCAAAATTAGGACGTCGAAATTTTTCATGAATACAATGCTAGGTATAAGAAAGTAAAAAGTTCAGTGCAAAGGTTTCCTTGTTTAAGTACACCACATATAAATCCAGTAGTTTAACCATTTCGATCCGGAAAGCCGCTCAAATAAATACAAATATTTTTGAACTGTACACGGCAAAAAATCCTGGAGTATTTTTCAATCCAAAAATTATATTGACGAAATCTTAAAACATATTTTGGATTGGAATTTAATACATGCGAATTTTTGAAAATATTTTAGCCTTTTTTGCAGTCATATTTGAACAGTTTTTTATTATGTATCGAACTTAAGTACTTTTAACGTTAATGTCTACAATTTAATCAAAATTTTAGACTTTAATACTGAATTAAACCAAAAATAAATTTATAAAAATTTCCAATCCATATTATTGGATTAGAATTTTACCATTGGATTACATATAGGTCCAGCGTAATCCAGTTTTGATTGGAATTTACTCCAAGATTTTTTACCGTGTATTAGAGACAAAAATGCGAATATACTTCCCATGAAAATTGTCACACGCACAAAGTAATATCGTTACAAATAGTATAAACTATGTTACGTATTGGGACTCATTCGTCCCATTTATTTTGCTTTTTTTGAAAGTTATGTTTGTTTAAACATAGATCGGGACTTATATGTCCCGTTCCGGATCGAATGGGTTAAATTCATAGTAGCTGCAGCGTTTCAAGCAGAGGGAAGAGGGTAGATATTAGTTGGTGAAAAATATCCTTGGGGGGTAACCTCTCTAGTGTCGAAAACTGGATCCAAAAACCTTCATCATTTTAAGGGATATCAGGAGAGGGGTTAAGAAGGAAGGGTAATTTTGAAAAACAATAAAGCCATGGCACTCGTGAGGAAACTCTGAACATAACGGTAAAGTTTCATTAAAATCGGTTCATTAGGTTTAAATAAAATTTGTGACATCAAAATTACTCCGTTTCAGGAAAAATGATAAGGATTTCTGTCTGTGCATCTGTCTGTCGGTCTGTCGGTCTGTCGGTCTGTCGGTCTGTCGGTCTGTCGGTCTGTCGGTCTGTCGGTCTGTCAGTCTATACGATGTATGTATCTTAAATAACTCAAGAACGTCTTGAAAAAGCGACTTGAAATCTTTTGTGGATGAATTTTACGAAAATCGTAATTTTCTATCACCTTTTGGATAAGTAACGTTAAGTATAACGGGTACCTCCCATACAAATATTTTAAAAATATACAGTTTTTTGAAAATTTTCGAAAACTATGTGCTTTTGAGGAAAAAAAATCACCTAACCAAATTTGAGGAAAAAGAATTTCCTGTATTGTTTGCATAACGGTTTTCATGTATCTCTACCGGTTCTTGAAATATTTGAAAAAATATTTTTTACATTTGTTTCCGAAACTTTAAATATTGCCGAGGAAAGTTGTTTTCTAATTAATGGTGGTGCTGAACAATTTCCCAGTCACTAATTCTGGCGCCAGAAAGCTATCTTATAGCAGTGTTATAAATTTTCACTTAAAAAGTAACCATTTCCACAGAAATCCATAGTTGTTTCGTAAAGAGATCCCATTAATCATCCTTATCCCATTTACCTCTCATAACGTTCGGGGATAAACGTTGAAAGTTTAAAACATTCACCTTCATATTCATTCATTTTGTGCCAGAAGTTGGCAATCAGAAACCTTTTCTTGTGAAGTTTCCAGTCTGCCTGGCGTACACTACTTTTTACTACAGGATAATTATTTCTCTTTTATAATTCTAAAACAGAAAATAGTATAGCAACTTTTAGTTAGAATTTCCAAGGGTATATATTATATTATATGTAGAATTTTTTGGTATGACTTGAAAAATATGTGACAAGGACTTGCGAAAGATAAAAAAAAAACTTGTTTAAGAAAAAATCTAATAAACAGCAACTGATGGATATTTTCCTTCTTTAGGCAACAAGGATCTCATTCCATGATTTATCGACCTCGTAAGGAAAACATTTTCTTATTTATCGTCAAAGTAACGGAAAAGAAATAAAAGAATTTTAAAATTCCGCCATTCTTCTTCCCTTAAGAGTAAGAAATTCGTAACAAAAGTGCATTTTCCTGTTTAACTTAATGTGGAGATAATCATGAAACGAATGGAGCTGTCAATTTGCGTATTCTGCACAGAGATAAGAAAAATGTTCGTGCAAATGATTCTAAAGTACCAACTTCTTACCTGATGAGCGTCAAGTTTCAACATTGAATTGAATTTTTTAAAACTTGGGAGTCGTAAAGTTGTACAAACACCTACACATTGTACGCGAAGGGATCAGACGAACACATCATTTGAACGTATTTCTAAGTTTTAGGAATCACTTTCCAAGGATAAACTTTATTCCTTGATTCTTCTATCAACATAAGGAAATACAAATGAAGAACATCTCCGGAATACATCAGCAAAGGGTATTTACATTTTGGTAACTTATACTTATGTATTTTTTCGATTCTATCTACTTATATAATTTAACAATACACACACGTGTGCTTTACAAAAACTGTATTTTGTAAATGGATGTAAGGCATTCTGATTTCCCAATGGCTTTTCTCAAAGTAAGCTAACTTTTGCTCAAATCCAATGGGATTTTTGCGTTTTACTTAAAGATACTTTTATGGCCTTAAAAATGATTTGCAACTGTTTTTGCAAATTTTTTGGGATCTTTGCTTTTATGTAAGGTGCTGTGCAGTTTTTCTTTAGATCTAATAAATCTTTTATTGTTGACTCTTTTTTCACATAAATTCTACTCTTTGCGGCAAGCTCGATTACATAAAACGAGATCATTGCATGAACTTCTTATACGCTTGAACTTCTTATTTAAGCTTAACTTATTTCATACATATCGTCGCTGCAGGCCAGAACTACACATTTAAAAATGATGACCCAATCCCAAGTTTTTTGTAAAATTCCAACATTTTGGTTGTAAAATTACTCTTGGTATGTAAATTTCCAGTACAAAATGTTTAATGACAAAAAGAATGTAGAAATTACAAATTATTTTCTGTATTTTTTTACATCACAGAAATTTTTTTTGAAAATAAATTTTTGTTGTAAAATTACAAATATTTCGTGTAAAATTAAGTCTTTCGTTGTAATCTTACAATTCTAATGATACTAAAAATAGAACTTGTTTGGAAAAAAATTAATACAGTGAAATCTTCTTTTGCAAACCACCTCCGATAGATGGATAATTCCTTCAAAGAACACATTTCCTGCGACTAATTTCATAATTTCAATACTAAAAGTGTTCTAATAAACAGACACGGACAGTGTTCTGATAAATTCTTGCCGCGTGGTAAGAAAATTCTAAGCCAAGATGAAACTTATTTTTTATTTCAGCAAATTTTTTCAGGAAAAAACCAAGAAGTATTTCACATTAATGATGTTTTAAAATCACAAAATAATTGTAGTTTTACAACACTGAAATGTAATTTTTCATCAATTCAGTTAGCATTTTACATCATTAAAGTTGTAAAGCTAGAACCACAATTACGCGTGCGTGCGTGCGGCATGATTTTGTTCTGGCATCTAGTAGTTGTCACCGCGTCTAAAAGTAGAGACTGAGCCTACTCTACGCGGCACGGACGCGGCAACGCGTCTGAGTAACGCGCAATTATACATTTACTCATATAAATGCGTAGTTTTTACTTTCACCGCGTGGATGCCGCACGCACGCACGCGTCATTGTGGTTCTAGCTTAAGACTACATAACACTTGTGAATTTTACTTTTAACACAAAAAATGTAAATTTACATTATCTGAAGTTTTGATTTTTCAACTATATAATTATTGATTGAAGGAAAATAAAGAAATGTTTTTCACAAAAAACTCTGATATAATGTTTTTAGATAAAAACAATATACTTTTCTAGAAATTGTATGAGAAAGTAAAACAAAAAACAGAAAAAAGAATATCGGTAGGTAGCCCCGAACATTTAAAATCATGACTTATCATAAAAAGCTACAATAAAATCCTTAGTTTCTATTCTTCACATCCCTTTTTGAATCTAAAGCTTCGAGTAACATTTAAATGCTAATAAAAACCGCAACCATTAAACCTTATATAAGTAAGAACTAACTTTTAAAAGCATCCGCTTAGTTGTTCCAACAATAAAAAGGTGCCGATACTATTTCTCTCGAATAAATAGCAGCGAAAAAATGTGTTTGGTTATGGTTCTATTTTATTTTTTATTTATTGTGTGGGACAAGTTCTCCAGAATTTTAGATGTTTTCAGGCTTATTTGATTTGCATAAAAATATCAGTTGTGATCAACACAAAACTTTCCTCTACAATAGTTTATTTCGGAAAAAATATGTAAAAAATAATATTTTTTCAAATATCTCGAGAACCGTTAAAGAACCGTAATTTTGTAATATTTCTTTTTTCCAAAAATAAAAAACGCATAGTTTTCGAGAAATTTTCAAAAAATTGTGTTTTTTTTTTCAATTGTGTGGGAGCTACCCATTGTAGCTAACGTTCCTTTTCCAAAAGTTGACATAAAACTATTCGTGAAAGTGATTTACAAAAAATTTCAAGTTGTTAGCTTAACGCGTTCTCGAGTTATATAAGATACATAAAACGGACAGACAGCCTGACAGACTGGGATCAGACATGGTCAATTTTACTGCGCAGCATAAAGAAAAACTGTGCAGCAGGTACTTTTTCAATTTTAGTATCTACATGTAGCTATTTTTTAAATTGCGCAGTATTTGAAAATACTGCGGCTTATTCAAAAGCTGCGCAGTTTTCTGGGTTGCGGAGGCCTTCAAACATTCTGCAATTTCGTCACGCCGCGCAGTAAAAGTAGCCATGTCTAACCCCTTAAGGAAATTTTGATTAGGCAAAAAATCTAATTGCCGTAAACTTAACACGTTTTCAGTTTTTTATTCACCACAAGGCAATTATTACACGAGGGAAAACTCAATTACAACATAATTTTTTCATTAACGTTTAGTAGCTCGGAATAACAACGACACTGGTCCATAATCCCCACATAATTTATTGGAAGAAAAATAAGATGAAACCGAGAATTATATCAAAAATCAGCCAGAAATTCACGCAACATAGACCAACATTTCTGCCAATCTAACATTATTTCGGTGTTCTTTGTTCCCCTTACATATTCGGCCATTTTCTCTCCTCAGTCGATAGAGTGTTGTATATATGACCCTGTTGGGAATAAACATTGTTTGGAATATTTATCTAAACCCTGAGGGATGTTTGAATGTTTTCGAATAAAAATATTCGTGTTCACAACTTATCGACTTTTATTTACTTGATGTCGCCTAAACGTAAATATAATATAGTGGCACCCCGAAGTATTGTTTCCATTACCGAATGGGGATGGCATTAACACCCCTCCTCGGGGTCAGCTGAAATTAATTTCCAATATGATGTGGATACGGCCATAAACATAAACGCTGAACATGAATTTTTATTTCGTTAATTCTTCGTAGCAGTACAGGTTAGGATGACTGGGAACTGGAGCGGGATACTGGCGGAAAACCCTAATAGGCAATTTCTGTTGATATTCAAGTAACACGAAACATGGCATGAGTAGCTTATGGCTCCAGGACCTGTCCTGCATAAATGAAATTCTTCCTAGCGTGTGCTGCATTAATTCGGGGAAAATACTAGGATTTGAACCCAAAAGCCCGTAATCATATGTTTTCCCAAAAATAAGAATATTGTAGTCTGAGTACAATCTCGGCGATTCATGTGTGAAGGCAGAAATCGGACTTGAAAGATAAGCAGGGCCTGAAATGTTGATACGGAGAAAAATAACCAAATAAATATACACTAAGCAATAGTAAAAGCGTTTTTCCATTTTTACTTTTCCTATTTTCCCATTACCATCCCTTCTATTCTTTTGTACTAAGTTCATGTTTGGCTAAATTCTGTCAAATATTTATTATTCGAGGTTAAGGTTTCTTCACTCGTTTGTACTCTATATGAGAATTATATAGAGGTATATTAGATTTAGTATGAAGCTTGTAACGCATCGAACCAATCGTCGGACACAAAAATGAACAAGATTTTGATTCCGTCTGTCTGTCCGTCTGTCTGTCCATCTATTCGTCTGTTTGGAACTTTCGAAGGGATTGAGCTACAGAACACCATAACTTTCCAAGGGATTGAGCAACAGACTTGAAATTTCTTACAGTTGCATCTATCATATACATTCTTGACTCAAGGCTATGTTCTTAAACAAAAATTCGATCACAAATTTGTATTTCCTTTACTTAGATTATTCCTTCCTATCTCCCTCATGCAAACGAAGCCGTTTTTTACAATTCAATTTTCTTGAAAACGGTAAGTCGTATTCAAAAATTTATAAAGCTAAAATGTGTTTAATATAGGATTTTACATAGCTTTTTTATACATCAAAATCCAATCGGGCCACTCCTTACGCCCTCTTCCATACAAATGGATTTTTTTTAAATAAAAATTTTGTCTGTCCTCAAATACAGTATTTGACGATTGGCGTCTGACAATAGTGGGTTTCTTATGTTTTTTATTTAGTTATTGTCGTGTGCTTTTAGTAAATAAACACGCACTTTTCGAAGGGCCCTCTGTTCCAATCAAGGGATGTTTTTTATAAGGAGGTATCTTTGAACGTGGTCGTATGTTTTTATGTTTCAAGAGAAAAACATATTTTCAATATAAATACCGAATCTAATATAATGAAAATGAAAACATCATTCTACTACGATATTATTTCGACTAATTTTATTAGTAGATATGTAAATACTTAATTGGCTACATAGTTAACAATTTACGAGAGAATAGAGAAATTGAAGTAAAAAAAACAAACTTTATTTAAATTATGTGTTATTATAATGATGTATAAATTATTTTGACTAACCATGAGTAATATAAATTTGAATTTTAGATAATGTTGATAGAAAATATATCCGTGTTTTTATAGTTCTTTTAGATAATAGTTAGAATTAGCTTTGATTCAGATTTCTCCAATCTACTGTATTTTGTAAAAAAAACAATCCACAAAATTTTTTGTAGGGGTATCACGCTTTGTCGTGACATTTAAATATTTAGAGAAAATTGCAATAAGAGCTTCTTCATTTGCGCAGGTAAGCCGGGAGGGCAAGGAGAAAGAGGCTGGTCGGATTGAACTTTGATGTATGAAAAAGTTATGAAAAAACATCTTATACATTATTATAAATATTATTACTATAAATATTCCAATGTATGAGGAAGTGGGTTTTTTTGTGATAAAAAAATAACCAATTTTCTTCAAAATTTCATAAGTTCCCTTTTAGGAAAACAATACAAAAACATCAGTTGTAGTCAACACAAAACTTTGCTCTGCAAACTTGAAGTTTCGAAAAAAATATGTGAAAAATAATAATTTTTCAAATACCTCAAGAACCATTAGAAATACGTAAAACCCGCTAGGGGAAAAAATATAGGAAATTTTATTTCCTTTAAATTTGGTCATATGTATTTTTTCTCAAAAGCGCACAGTTTCCGAGTAATTTTCAAAAAGCGTAATATTTTTTTTTTAAATTTGTGATATGCGTTTTTCCAAAAAGCGCATAGATTGCAGACATTTTCAAAAAGCTGTATTTTTTTTAACAACACACAAAGTACTCGTCATAGCTGACGTTACTTTTGCAAAAGTTGACCGAAAACTATGATTTTCGTACAACTCATTTACAAAAAAATTCAAAACGTTAGTTCAACATGTTCTCGAGATATTTAAGATACGTAAAACGGACAGACTGACAAACTGGCAGACAGATACATGGACACCGCCATTATTTTTCCTGAAAGGACTTTTGTACTGATCAGAAAGTCTCTATCTGACTCTCTATCTCGAGTCGGTCACCGTCATGAATACAATACTTTCCTTCCATAGATACGCAAAGGAAAGTAAAAAAAATCTAATATCTCATAGATAAAAAAAATTTCTTTTTTTCCGGTTTGAGTTGCTGTTTCCGCGAAAATCGCCAATAAACAGTTTTAATTGGAAGGGCATAGTAAAAACTTTATCTTACTTAAACAAATAAAAAACTTAGTTTTGTTACTGTTACCGACTTTTATGCGATTTGGTACAACTAGTGCTTGAAAGCTAGAAACTTCACCCATAGCCCAGTTTGTGGCATTTTTCTGGTTTCTTAAAACCCCCCATAAAAACCAGACTGTACAAAACCCATTTGTTCCCCAATTGACGACAGGAAGTTTTTCTCTTGTCTACTTTTAGGCGTTTTCGGACAAATCTATACTAACTTCTAAAACCCCTGAGGAATGATTTTTATCCCAGTCGCAAATTGCGCCACTTATGCTAAAAATTAATTAATTGTGTTTTTTTTTACAATACTGCTACTTCAACAGCTTGCCCTTAGGAAAATTGTAGAAACATTGAAGCAACATTCTTGAATTCAAAAAAGTGTAAGACAAAAACGTAAAGGAACTCTTAGCATAACACAAAATTTTCAAGTGCGTAAACATTTAGCGACAACAAAACAAAACCGACTTGTTGCCATTGTGACCTTGAAAGAACTTTTCCGTGCTAAAATTGTACAACATCAAAACAGGAATTTATGTTTGGGGGTTGAGTAGCATGTTTCCTTTAACACAACTTTTCAAGTGTCAAGTGATGGAATTTTCCAACTTTTTTTCCTACGTTGTTGGAATTTGATGCTCTGTTAGGTGGTCCCCCCATATTTCCCTCCCAAAACAATAAATTCTCTAAAAACAATTTTGTAACAAAAGAGGGAATTTGTCAACAAAGTTCAATGTTGTCGTTGTAAAAGATATGCTTCACTTGACAATTTCTGCAATTTTGCTACAATTTATTTTATTTCTCTCTATGTGGTCGACGGTAATTTTGAAATTCAGTAAAATACTCGTAAGAATAGAAATAAAATCACTCGAACGTGACTATAGTGAACGTATCCATGTTTTTTTATTGGACAAAAAAAAACTATAGAGTCCCCTAAACACCACAATGTAGCCTTTAGTAGGCAAAATAATTTTCCTTAATCAAAACAATCATCATTATGGTCAGGCGAATGTTGAGAGGTCATTCCACTACAGGCAATTGTATTAAGGGTGTACGAATAGTTGGCTTCGGGACGCCACAACTCTTAACATGTTGAAGTGCCTTGGAATAACGAAGGAAAAATGACTTCTTCAATCAATCGCAGAAACTCATTAAAGTCAGTGACCGATTCCACTCGGAGTCCACAATTTCAATGGATCCTATCTACTCGATCCCACTTAATCGTTAAAGCTCTTCACATTCCTTTTATTTTTCTTACATTCTGTTTTTGAGAGGATTGTACTTCGTAGGGTATTAACCAGCAGCGACCTTCCTTATTATTGATTACTATCTGATATAGTAAGTCTCGTGCTGATGAGAGTCCTTTTTCATAAATATGTACCTGAATGGGTTACATATACCTGTGGGTGGCATATGTTAACCTTTCCTGTGTGTGTAATTAGGAGGAAAATATCGTTTAAGGACACTTGATTGCATTCTTAATGGAAAGTTAGTCCAACAATACTTAAGCTGACACTATGAAAGCTCTTTGGGTACTTTGACAATGATTGAGAAATTTGACCTCTAACCCTTTCATAAAGTTCAAAATACTGGATAGACTTTTTCGGAAAGGGTAAAAGGCAATAAAATCATTATATCTAGAATTCGAGAGGTATAATACCATACTTTGAATATCAAAATAATTTATTTTTGATTACGTGACGCCAATTTTTGCTTTTTCGGGCTCCCCTGCCACGTATTTTCGTGATTTTTTGCATGAGATCTTATACCTCCGCCCTAAAAGTGTGAGGTTTTTCTAGAGTTTTCCTAGAAAAACTTCAGAAAATCTACTTTCTACTTCAGAAAATTCAAATTTTTCTCTTGATAAGGGAGAAATATAAGATTCTACCCTTTAAAAAACGTATTGTAGTTAAATATGACAAGGCAATTGCTTTTACTAGCGGATTGGAACATTTTAGTACAAAATTCCATATAAATTTTATATTAAAACCGAATAAATTCCTAGTATGTCAAGATTTTATTTACTTGGCCCAAGATGAAAGGAGAAATTCAGTAGAGCGAAAGAGCGAAAATTAGAAAATAAAGGGAATGTTGTGAACCCAATATTAAGCCTCGTTTCTACTAAGAAAAATTCGCGAAAGCCTTGCACTTAGAGAGTCACTTTGTAAATAAAAACACCTAAAATTTGTAAAATTTGTAAAATTTGTAAAATTTTTTGTTTAAAATTCAAACAGAGGATGGTTTTAATGTTGAAAATTTCTGTAAAGCGAATTTTCGATATTTTCACCTAAAAACTAAAACTTCCGCAATTCTGTGAAAAAGAATTCTTAGTCACGATACTAGCGCAAAACTCACGATAAACAAGGATAATCTATTTTTGAAGTAATTTAGTCTTTTCCGCATTCAAAAAGCTTCTCAAACAGAACGTCGCGTCGTATTGAAGAACATTACAAAGGCAAATCATAAGTCATCGCTTGGGTATTGTTTTGACGTATACGCCATTTACTACAGCTGAGATATTCGTGTTTAAAGTTTGAATATAATTTATGGCAAATCTGGCCGACAGATTTTTATTTTCTTATACGAAGAATAATAAGGTATAGTATTCATAAAAATTTCGACCTCTCGATTTTGTCTAAGAAACTTTTCCTGAGCACTACCGAATTGATTGGAGCCTATTTTAAAATACAAGAAACCTACAATTGCCAGGGCCAATCGTCAAACACTCTATACGAGGGAAGACAATTATTTTTATGGAAAAAAAATCATTTGTGTGGTAGAGGGAGAAGGAGCGGTCCGTTCGAATTTTTATGTATGGAATAATAATGTAAAATCGTATTCTAAATACATTTTGCCCTTATAAATTTTTCGATACTATGCACCGTTTTCGAGAAAATAGGAAAAAAAGTATCTAATTTGTATGAGTTAGGGGAGAATGAGTGGTTCAACTGGATTTTGATGTATGTATGAGTTACGTAAAATCATTTTATAAACACATTTTAGCTTTATAAATTTTTGAATACGACTTACCGTTTTCAAGAAAATTGTAAAAAAACTGTTTCGTTCGTCCCATTTTGTCCGTTCAAGAACTTAGCCTTGCCATTTACCAGAACCGCAACTATAAAAAATTTCAAGTTTCCAGCTCAATCCTTTCGAAAGTTATGGTGTTCACCGGCAAACATACAGCCGGTTGGACATGCGCAAAATCTTACGCAAAACTTTGTGGATAAAATTGAAAAGTCAAAATTTCCATTAAAGATTGGTTACATTCCAGTACCTTAAAATTATCGCCTACAGCGCATATTTGCTAAGAATTTTTGCCAAGATGAGATATTATTTCAAAGTTCTTGTCTCAGTAAATGTTTTGCTTTCTTTTCAATATTTTATAATTTTTTCTACGCAGATTTTCCTTTGATTTGTTATGCAAGTAAGGTTATCTAATATCCCATGATTCTGACCAAAATAAAATCCTCTGTAGGGGGCCTGAAAATGAAAGCCCGTACAGCGTCTAAAAAGGGCTATTTAAGGCCTTGTACAGTATTTGTATATGCTAATAGCCTCCTGGTAACTGTAGCTTTTCTTATGTCTATTCAGTATTGGAGATTAAAATTTTTTGATTGATTTCTTTAATGTCTATCTGTTTGTGACATTAAATGAGCTGATTTTAAATAATACGTAAATCCTTGTAATGTAAAATCTTATCAAGAAAATGTCACAAACATAATATTGGTTTTGTTTCGAATTCAACTGGAAACTCGCTGACATGTGAAAACTCGTTGACATTTTGTTTCATGATGATTTAAACCCTTATAAAGGATAAGTTTTGTGTTCATCATAATATCCAGTTAAGGTTTTTGTTTTATTTCCCTTTTTGGCCAAAAGCAATATTCATGAGGGTCAAAATTTCTTATAACCAAAAAAACGTGGTTGAAAATAAACATGTTCCATGGAAAACACATAAAGACTAATGATCTTTTGAAGAGAAACTCCAAACAAAAGTCTAAGACAGAAATCGTTTAGTTAGACGAAACGTAGGCTTTATTTATACGAAGAAGTTTTACTTGGCTAATATTATAAATAATAAAAACCGAAAAATATTTCCCTTTTTTTGCGATTTTTGTTATACAAACTTAGATCTATGTCAAATGCGATTCGCCATTCATAAATTATTACGTTTCTAATTTCTATCGTTAATTAAATCGGACTTTCATTAACCTTTTATTGGGTTAATGAAAAATAAATTAGCTATGGCAGAAAAGTGTATTCAACTTTGCTGAGAATCAATCTGAAGGATCGATTTCACAGCCGAGGACAGGACTGAGAGAAGAATCCTAATTAGAGAACAATTTGTTCAATTAATTATCTGTGTATAGCCACAGGATATTTTCCTATTGCCCAAGGAAAATTCAATTAAAATGGCGCCATACATCTTCGATTTTTCCGAGAGCAAATAAAACAAGGCAAGCTGCTCCTCCTTTATTCAGATTGGTAGTCATTGTCTCGAAATCTGGCCGATGTTGATGTCATTGGAAAAACATATCCACTTACTAACGAGTATGGCAGAATATGATCTAAGTATGGTCAGTTTAGCAATCATTTAAGACAGGCACGAAGGCAATGACTTTGGGTCATGGGTTGAAGTTTTTGTAAATGATTTACTCGAATATCTCCGGTTGGGTAATTATAGGAAAAGGGTTATTCATTTGTTATTATAAAAATTTATGCAATCTTCCTCCTCCGCATTCCACAACAGAAATTTTTTTGACGATTTTCTTAACAACCTTGTATTGTATCGAAAAACAATATAAATAAAAAGTCTTTAAAATATAATTTTTCATGCATCTTTAATTACTAGACAATCACTCAACTTCAGATTAGTGATAGACAACAGAATTTACTACATACACAAAGAAAAATTTGGTGATATGAACCCGATTTCATTTGATTTTTAACCGATTTCCAAAAAGGAAAAGGTTCTCAATTCGACTCCAATGTATTTTTTTATGCATGTTTACACATAACTTTCTACTAGGTTGACAGATTTTCGTCACTCAAAAAAAAAAGAGTTGAAGAGAAAGTTCCTATTTGGGTGCCGCTGTAAGTTTTCCTTCCGTTGCGCTATCTCTTCATAACCCCTCTCCTGCTAAATTCTACATCGTTTGAGATATCGAGTTAAAATTTTTTTAACTTTTGTTTTGTGTTCAGTATAATACCAAAAACGGTATTTTATGTATCTCCCATTTGTGGCTTTATCCCCACCAAACCCCCTCTCCGGTTAGATTCTACATGAGTTTTCGAGCGACCATGGTTAGCACAGGCTCTAACCGAAAAGTCACGGCAAATAAAAAGTGAATACGTTTTACTTTTTTATATTCACGCGGTTAATCCGAAAGTTCTCAGTTATGTTATGTCATAAGATTCTACATCGTTAGAGATATCAAGTTGAATATTTTTGTGTTGTGTTGTGTTCAATAACAGGCAGAGTTTGGAAAGTATTTCCTAATACTCATGATCAATTAGTTCCATTCATGAGTAATTTATTCTCCTCGTGAGCCAAATGGTTAGTCAAAAACTCTTACTCATTAGTATGAACATTGGAAAATTCCATGAGTACTAATGAGCATGTGTATTTGATAATTTTCTATTGCCCATGCTCATGAGTGCTCATGAGTCCTTTGTGAGTACCAGCTCATGAATAATATTTCTGATATTGTCAACTCCTTCAACAATTCAAAAGAAATGGTAGGAGAAAAGAGGTAGGAGTGAGTGGGAAGAGTGTGAATGTATAGGTGGAAGTGGGAGAGCGGAAGGGGAGGCGGGGAGCACACAGATTCGTCTTATCCCGTAGGTTCTCGCTAAGAAATAATTTTTCAACCTTAGGGAAGTAAACGAGGGGTGGGTAGGGGGTTGGTGTTGTATAACATGGATTTTTGCCATGAAACTTTCCCATTAGGATGCTGAGAAATGTCACTCGGGGGTTTCGGAGTCTCTGACCACGAATCTGGTGTTAGGATTTTAAAATTATAATCGGTAGATCCTGTAAGGATAACACAAATATCTTTTTCTCATTGTTCCTCAAAAAAACTGGCAATAAGGGGTTTCGGAATAACGAATCTGACGTTAGAATTTCAAAATTCGGAACGGGAGGTCCTGAAGGCATATCGATTTTTTTCGCTGATCACGAACTTAAGTTTTTAAGTCATTTCTTTGTTTTTTGGTGCAAAAAAAACTTTGTCAACAAACTTTAATCCGGTAACGACTGGTGTGCAAGCTGGTAATTCTATAAAACCCAACATTACTTAACGTTAAATATTTATGGGTGCGAGACTTTAAGAGATTTCGCTCTCAGCATATGGCTAGGAATACTTATGAAGGTCGAAGAAATTTATACGCTGGAGATTCCAAAGTATACGTGACAAAGATGTTGGCGAAATGTTGGTAGCCTACTTGATCAGAATGATTTTATTGCCAGTAGACGAAGAAAGGCCAACCGGACACAATTCACGCAAAAGGTACATATCTCTCGATACCAATATGTTCGTCCTTGTTGAAATTAGGGCCCTGAGGGCGAAAAGCCCCATCACAGACAAGCAGACGGAAAAGGCCAAGAGAAAGGGCACAGCAGACATATTTAGGTCTTATGAAAGTGACATATGGTACTTTGGTTGGAAATTATTGCTCTCTGATTGACCCATGTATACAATGTTGTTTATCAGTTTCACATATCAGAGTCACGTTAGAGGCCATGTCCTGTTTGCTTAGACCACGTCTTTGTGTACATATTACATTTTTAGAGTTCTGGGATTGGGAACCTGTTGACAGTAGTGGAAGGGATTGTTAATAAAAATAGAATTTATTGTGGCAATTTCTAGGAAATGACTTTTATGTAAGTTTATTGCTACAAATAAGACAAAGTTCACCAAGAAGAGACACCCTGTGGGGAGTAGAAGATTACGAGGTTTGAGTGATACAGAAATGTCCTAAACAGTGATTCATTTTAGAAATATATTTCCGGACAAGGAAATTATTTTTTTTTTGATTTCATAAAAAATGACAAGAAAACTAGTGTAGGTCACGTGGGACAATAATTTTATAGGACTTCTTTAAGAAACTTTAAGGAGCTTACTGGCGCTTATTTATTCAGAGCAGGTGCAAATGTTCTCGTACAGAAAAATTCTCCCATATACATTGAAAAAGTTAGATGTTTTATTAAGGTTTAGTAATAAATTTCTCAAACCAACATGAAAGTTTCTGTCTATAAAAAGTCATTGCCAAGAAATAATTCTTTTCACGAAGGAAAAACGGATAAGTTTAAAGAAATGTGGGGGTATTGTAAGTAGGTGCTGTCATCTACTTTAGGAAAAGTCTCAACATTTTTTTTTCTCAGGAAACATTTATTTTAATATAGAATTGGCTTTCCTGTCATTTTATATAAGGTACATATTTCCTTGAATAAAATAAGAACTCAATAAAAAAAACTTCAGAAAAATTCTTATTTCGTTAAGGGGAAAAGTTTGCGACGAATACAAAATTGGATTTTTTAAAGTTTTTGGCCTGGAAAAAAAATTGAAAAACAATTAAAATGGGAGTCCTTTTATTTTCAACGTTTTAGCGCGGGCCAAATTACGTGATTTTACGTCGTATATCGAAACGTCGTATATCAAGGCCTTGTATTTTTCTTGTTTAATTACTTTCCTCTGATATAGAGGGAAAGTATTGTATTCATGACCTAGAGGGCAGATAGAAACTTTCTGATCATTACGAAATCCTTTTTGGGCAACATTATGAAAATATCTGTGAATCAATCTGTCGGTCTGTCGCTCTGTCGGCCAGTCGGTTCGTCTGTCTGTCCGTTTTATGTATTTGAAATAACTCGAGAGCGCGTTGAGATTTAATTAAAATATGCAAAATTACTCAAATTCTACATATTTTAGTTATATTGAAACAATTTTCTTAAATATCCATAAAGAATCATAACAATTCTTGATTTTGGCGAATAAAAATTTTACTGCATAGCCATTAAGCTAATAATTTTTGAAAGTTAATAACTCAAAATGTTTACATCAGGTAAATTTTCGTTTCCCGTGAAAAACAAAAATAAGTTTGAAACTGTATAATTAATAAAAACCATTAAAAAACATCGTGTGTACATTGCCCCCAGAGATAATTTCTGAAAATAGAACAATTTCTATCCCATTTATATTTTCCACAAGCAACGGCAGAGTGTGTGTGGGCTGTTTAAATGTGGTTAGATATCAATTCACATCGAAAATGGTAATTTGATTAAAAATTACTGTTGTCGATTCGATTATAATACATCATACTAGTAGGTAGTACATTTAGACATTTCCATTACATATATAAATACAATCTAAAATGGTAGTGGAATGGTAATTGTCATCAGGAACAAGGATACAATATTGATTTTATAAATACCACATTTATTATAAAAAAAGGCATTTATTTCAGTTACGGCGTCAAATCAACAAGGAACGACTTCCATGGCATGTTATCAATATTTAATTGAGGGAATTTGCCCCAGAAAAATGACAAAACGATCCGTTTATATGAAAAAATGTCGTACACCTAAAACACCTGAGGAATTTGAAACGGTAGCACTAAAAGCGTTTCGATTCGATTCGTTAAATTTCAATTAAATTCAAGGCATTTGAAATGGTAAATGTCAACATTGATTTTCCATTGTATTTTCCATGTAATTTTTTTATAAGACAAACAAAATTTTCCAGGGACTTTTGAAAAAAAAAAAAAAATTCAAGCTCCGACAAACATTTTTATACCCGTATGGTGAAACCAAAGGGTATATTAACTTTGTCTTACCGTTTGTAACGCCAAGATCCCGTCATCGCACAAAAAAATGAATTACACCAGTGTGTTTAGAATGATAAAAAAAATTGAATTTTCAATGTCCGTCTGTCTGTCTGTCCGTCTGTCTGTCTGTCTGTGGCGCGGATTGCGGGCGCACGGATTGAGCTAGAGACTTGAAATTTTGCGTGGATCCGTTTTTCGCTAAGTTCGTTAATGGGCAAAAATGGACCATTAGGGGGGGTACCCCCCATACGAACGAAACCGTTTTTTGCGAATATCTCAAAAACGGTGCTTCTTATCAAAAAAGTCCAAGAACAAAAGTTATTTAGGATATGATTCTACATAAAACTCCTATACATCAAAATCCGATGGGAATAAATTTTAAAAAATCTTATTGGAAAGTTTGACTTCAAAGTGGAATTTTGGTATAACTGTTCGAATTTTGATACGAATATCACCATACGGGTCTCCAATGATTGCCAGATTGGCAATTATAGCTTTTGTTATGTTTACAAATATTTTCTAATCGAAAGATAAATAATGAAGAAAATAAAGCTACTACACAAAGGTAGGCATAGAAAAAAAAAACACCTCATTGTACAACGGAGTGATGAAGATGAGTGAAAAATGAGCGAAACCCTTGAATCAAGAGAGGGGCAAAGGATGAAGGACATGCCATTAAATTCGACAGAAAAGTCAAAGCTCCCATCATCCACATGTGTGAATTACAAAAATTCCTTGTATCCTGTTGGCTGTCGGAAGCACAAGGACTATTTTAGGAATAGCCTTAAGCATAGGCAGGCGAGAAGCATAAGCTGTGTAATACGTGAGGGTGGTTACTGATTCCCATAAAGCATGAGCCCACATCATATGTTCACGTCTGGTTTAACTAAGCAAGGCTTTAAAAGTCACAGTCAACGTGACTCTATTCACCTGTGGACCGAAAGTAGCAACCTTTCAGAGAAAAGGCGTAATCTGTCTTTCTGGTATACTTTTTTTCATGTGCAATAGAGTTCGTATTCACCCCGTGGTTGTGGAACATAAGAGTGTAATTTTTTTTGTGTATTACACGTAAAGGTTCACCCCTTTGCTGAAGTTGTCGAACGGATATTACAGCAAATCGATCAACTGGATAAATCCCTTACGCGTCCTTTGGACTAATATGCAAAGGACACGTGCAAATGTCATTTATGGAATTTTCGTGGAAAAAATCCCAGGCAGCAAAATCAACAGTATTTTTTAAATTTATCAAAAAAAAGGAATTTTAAAGTAGGTTTTAAAATTTTACAAATTTTTATCTAAAATTCTACTGGAATATTTTTAAAAAGTTCTGCAAGAAAATTCTGTAAAGAAAAATTGAAGGTACATACTTGAATTGAAATGGTTTAAATATTTTATAATTAAATTTGACTATTATGATTTACGATATCTCGAAACTTAAGGTTTATCAAAATAACATAAATGATAAAAATTTTCAGACAGAATAGGACCCATTAATCAAAATCAATCATTTGAAAAATGGCCCCTATTCTGTCTGGAAAATGGGCCCTATTCAGTCTGAATTTTTTTACAGGAAGTATGAATAAAATATGAATGACTGGTAAGAGAGAATAATTGCGTTTTGGTTAACCCATGAATGCCCATGAGAAAACAACTGAATATTTTTAACACAAAAACGAATTTATTATTATAAAATACACAAAATAAAAAGAAAATTCAAGAGAAAGATTTTGTGAATAAATCTGTGATAATATGTTAAAGTAGCTTAAGTCGATTTTCAGCCAAAGCCAAAGTGATCTGTTTGTAAATGCAAATACAGATCAGTTTGGTTTCGCATGAAATTCGACTTAAGCTACTTGAACTTATTACCACAGATATATCCGGAGTACACATTTGAGTACAGTGGGCGTTAATGGGTTAAAGAGACACCCGGGCGATGGGTATGAGCCCCCATTTTTTTTGCTTACTGATTATTTCTCCCGACACTTAGAACCTGACCACACATGCGATACCCCCGATTCGGCTTCTTGCATACTCTCAATACCGCCAGCTACTCTTCCATCGCTAATGAGTGCAAATACTCCTTAAGCCCAAAGTTAAAACCTAATCTTCCTTTGACATGTTTTTAAGGAAAAAAATGCATGGAAAATTTTTTGAGTACCTTTTGGGGGTACTTGATACTTTTTAACCGACTTCCAAAAAGGAGGTGGTTCTCTATTCGACTTGAATGTATTTTTTTTAATTTATGTTCACGCATAACTTTTTACTATGTTGACCAATTTTTGTCATTTCAAAGAGAAAGTTGAAGAGAAAGTTCCTGGTTTGGTGCCGCTGTAAATTTCTTCGCTGTAAATTTCTCCGCTGTAAATTTCTCCGCTACCCCCTTCCCTGCTAGATTCTACATCGTTTAAGATATAATCAAATTATAATAAGTATAGGCAAAAAAAACTCCTAATTTATTTGAAATATGCTAATAATCCTAAAAAATGTCGAAGCATGCAAATACATATGCAAATTTGTATTTGCATAAAATCCGTTCTCTAATATATTAATAACATTCCAGACACTTCCTCCTTGTTGCTATTTTTAACAACAATTCTTGTAGTATCCGATGTTACTTCTTCAAGTATCCAAAGAGTATTTTTAATGAGAAAAAAAAATAAAAAAAAATTTTTTTTAAAAAAAGCTTTTATTAAAAAAGAATGCACTAAAAAGAAAAAAATAATTTTCTGGACGCTGTGTGTCACAAATATAAAAGCTTTTTAAAAGCGAGATAAATTTTTATTTTATTGTTTTATGCTGTATCTCGCTTTTTAAAAGCTTTTATATTTCTGATACACAGCGTCCAGAAAATTATTTTTTTCTTTTTAGTGCATTCTTTTTTAATAAAAGCTTTTTTTTAAAAAATTTTTTTTTATTTTTTTTATTTTGTTCTTTTTAGTCTTCGAATATATGTATATCCTTACATTTGAGATGTCCTTACAGGCTTTTTAACTTGAGAATCGTATTTAGCGAACCCCAAAACCCGCAGAATATATTTTTTCCCGGAACAATTGAGAAAAAGGATAATCACGTTATCCTTACAGGACCTTCCGTTATCCTTACAGACTTTTTAATGGCAGATTCGGATTTAGCGACCTCAAAAACCTCCAGAATAGATTTTTTTCCGGAAAATTTGGAGAAAAGGATAATCACGTTATCCTTACAGGACCTTCCGTTATCCTTACAGACTTTTTAATGGCAGATTCGGATTTAGCGACCTCAAAAACCTCCAGAATAGATTTTTTTCCGGAAAATTTGGAGAAAAGGATAATCACGTTATCCTTACAGGATCTTCCGTTATCCTTACAGACTTTTTAATGACAGATTCGGATTCAGCGACCTCAAAAACCCCCAGAATAGATTTTTTTCCGGAAAATTTGGAGAAAGGGATAATCACGTTATCCTTACAGGACCTTTCGTTATCCTTACAGATTTTTTAATGACAGATTCGGATTCAGCGACCCCAAAAACTCCCAGAATAGATTTTTTTCCGGTAAATTTGGAGAAAAGGATAATCACGTTATCCTTACAGGACCTTCCGTTATCCTTACAAGGACGAAGTAGTGAAAATATTGTATTGTCATCGGACTTATATAAGTGTGCAAAATTTCAAGTCAATCGGACAAGTGGAAGTGGGTCAAAATTGGGTTGCAAGATTTGATCTGACAGACAAACAAACAGACACGAAGGCAAGCTAAATAAAAGCTTTTAATAATAAAAATGTTTCTACAAATACGAGAAAATGTTGTAAGGTCACATAAACAAATAAAATCTGTGAACAAAAATTTCAAGAATTTTTACTATAGTCTTAAGGTTTTGGTTTGGTTTTTTTTTCGTTTGAAAATTTTCTGAAACTCTAATGACGTTTTCGACTGGCAGATTCAGGGCAGATTCAGAGCACGCTCTACCCCAGTTTAGAGCAAGGTATTTCGAGCAGATCTCGAGTAGATTTCGAGCACCTCTGCTTGGGAGTCGAGCATTTCTCAAAGAACAAGAAGAAGCATAAAACAAATTAAAATTAATTTTGATATATTCCCCTTAAGTTGACACTGCACTAATATATTTCTGACCAAATGAAATTCTTCTTCACTAGATGAAGAAGAATCCAAGAAATCAAAATCATAAATATCTTCCATTTACGATTCCACACGATTTTGTTAGCCTTAACCTCAAAAGAGCAACTCAAATCTGACTACATTAGGCAGATCACAAAATTGCTCGAAAAATGCTCTTTTAGTGCTCGCATACGGAGTACTTGCGTCACTCGAACACGTAACTCTTTTTCGAGCGATCAAAAAATCTCAGTCGAACACAAGATCTCAGAGTGAGCAAATTTAGAGCAACTTCAGAGCAAAAAGAGCATGCCAGTCGAAAACGCCATAAATATTCTCAAAAGTGTTACTTGGAAAAATCGCAACGTTCTTTCTAAGAAAGAAAAGGGTTATCTGAATACATCAAGAAAGGTCAAAAACATCAATGATAGGGGTTCAAATCTTGCCTTTTTCGTCGTCTTCGGATAGTTTTATGTATGTACATGACAGGTAAGCTCAGAACGGCAACAAATTGATTCCCATAGGTCCAGTATTCAGTTCGTTCTTCTCTGTCAATTTGAAGATAACTTTAAAAACATTTTTCAAGATAACCCCAGGGCCAAATGATATGTCATGTAGTAAAATTCTAGGAAAAGAAAAATATGCGTCTACTTAAACCCTTTTTTTTGGTTTTCTGAACATGTACGAATACTTTTTAATAAAATTCGTGTAGCTAAGACTAAAGAGTTGAAAAATATCAGACAGTATAAAAAGTCGGTTTTGGTTTCAAGGATACATTTCCTAAAACTTATGAATAATTCTCTTCTGGAAGCTCTCGATTGCATTAGCATAGCCCGGAGATGGCGATACATGGCACAAAAAGACGCAAGAATGATGACTACATCAGCGAAAAACAACGTCGACAAAACTCCTTGAAATGAGGAACAAGTTAAGGATTCATTTTGCTCCCTTTTTTGGTATACTGTTTCCCTCTGGTGTGTTTACATATTCCATATTATACTAAACATACTCTTAGTAATAGCAAGGATTCCTACGCAGGCAATTCGTCGCTTACTCGGAACGATATTTCTGGAATTTCGATACGTTGCTATTTAAGATGCTGTTTTACGAGTTTGACACTAAAAATGGTATAAGGAAAATTTACGACGGATAAGGTCGATTTCGGGAATGGGAAAAGGCAAACAAAGGATTTTCAGAAAGCTCTTAATGTCGTAACAACAACAAAGATATGAAAATATTGTTTAAACGATTTTGAATGAAATGGATCAGAATCTGTCTACATTTATATATATTTTTGCAGAAAGCTTTCAACAAACCTACCAAGAAGCCAGTATTTCTTTAATTCTTCAAGTTTAGTAAATTAAAGACGCAGTGTGGCGTAGATGGGATCCAAACATTTTTTTCTAAATTTATGTAAGCTACACTACAGCAGCACCTCCAAGGGCAAAAACAATGGTGGTAATTCCCCGTACAGCCTAAAGGAGAAGAGTGGAAATCGAAACGGGAAAATCGTTTAAAGAGCTGCCCAATATTGCAAGAAGTTTACGTGATGCGATATGTTCTTGTTAATGTATAGTAGTACATATAGAGTACAACAAATTTTAACGACCAATAAATTTGCATTCTCTCAGGAAAATCAAATTAAATCCGCGTTATGTAAACTTTTTCATATTTACCAAATCACATACATTTTATTTATTCTGATACCCTTTCCTGGATAAAATGAATCTCCATATTTAGAAAACCTGATAAAACAAATCAGCACAAATAAATTTATAATGAAACCAATTTTTGTAGGTTAGGTACTCAATTTTCAAAGGCGTAAATATTTAGAGGAAATATTGAGAAACGAAAAACAACACTTTTTGTGTGACTGTGCTTTAAAACACAGCACGCTTAATTGAGGCTTTCGGAACTTGTTTAAAACTATTGTCTCTTAAAAACTATTATATAAAAATCACGGGTTCAGCATTTAGTAATCTTTTAAAAAAAAGTAAAGCGTCTATAGAGCCATTTTCGAGAAAAAATGTATATATGTACATATATACAGTTACAAAAATAACAATAATAAAAAAAAAAACAAAAAAAATTGTTTTAAAAGCTTTTATTTTAAAAAAAATCCACTAAAAAAGAAAAATATAATTTTTTGGGCATTGTGTATCAGAAATAAAAGCGAGATAAATATTTATTTTATTTTTATGCATTTATCTCGTTTTTATTTCTGATACACAGTGCCCAAAAAAATCGTTTTTCCTTTTAAGTGCATTTTTTGAGTAAAAACCATAAAAAATTTTTTTTTTAATTTTTTTATTTTATCCTTTTAAGTAATTTTGTGATTGATAAGTATAGCTAAAAATCCAGAATGAAAAGGATAATCACATTATTCTAACAGGACCTTCGGTGATCCTTACAGACTTCTTAATGTCAGAATCGGATTCAGCAACCCTAAAAACACCCAAAATAGATTTTTCCACAAAAAAGTTGTAAAAAAAGATAATCACGTTATCCTTACAGGACCTTCCCTTATCCTTACGGATTTTTTGACTCCAGAATTAGACTCAGCGACCCCAAAAATTCGCAGATGACAATTTTTGGGGAAAATTTGAAGAAAAGGATAATCACGTTATACTTACATGACCTACTCTTATCCTTACAAGGACGGAGTAGAAAAAATATTGTATTGTCACCGGAGTTACGTATGTGTGCAAAATTTCAAGTCAATCGGATTAGTGGAAGTGGTGAAAATTCGATTGTAAGGTTCGATACGACAAACAGACAAGCAGACAAGCAGACAAACAGACAAGCAAAGAGACAAACAAACAGACAAACAAATACGAAGGCACGCTAAATAAAAGCTTTTAAAAAATGCATTGAAGGTGCAAATACTTGAGACATATCCCAGCAAGATTTTAGTAACGTGTTCAACTACAAATGCAATACTTCGCATCTGTAGAAGGATGTAAATGTGCGTGTAGTGGTGAAGTATTCTTATTTACTTTCGCATCACCATTGGACGAAGAGAGACAAACTAATGTCATTCCATCCAACCATTCTGTTCTTGCATCAACTTTTGTTATTCCCAGTGACATATCTGCGAAAGCAACATCGAATGATTCGGGAATTCCTTAATTTGAACTCGGATCTTCAAATTGTGGAATTTCCACTCGATGTTACTTCCGCAGAAATTTCATTGGGAATAGCAAACGCTCCTGCTTCACCAAATGAGGATCCGGAAAACACAAGAAATGAGGATTCGGAAAACACTTTAATAAAAATAAAATTATTGGAGTATTTTGTTACCAGTAACGCTAAAAGTAACACATGTTACTTTTAGCGTTACTGGTAACAAAATATTCACGTATTTCGTCTCATTTCATCTCACACCTAATAAGCATAAGTCTGTCTCGTTTCTACATTGCTAGAGCAAGACATACTTATATACGTTTGGTGTTGGAGTAAGTGCGATAGACATTCACACAGATTGTCAATTGCACGTGAGTTTTTTCCCAACGCTCTAAGAAGATTCACGCATAGGGTAACAGTGAATTATCACGTTACTCCACTAGTTACGTAACTAGTTCCGAATCTTGCTGGGATGCGTCCGAGGTAAAAATACGTCAAAAAAGCACCACAGTCAAGAATGAGTATATTTTTTTCATATTTAGTGATTGTTTTTCGTATTCAATAAATTATAATCTCAAATTCAATGATCCTGGACAAAAGTTTAATTTAGGATAAAACACACTTGATTCCAGGACTAGCACAGCTAATCGAATACATATAATTGTACATTATTTATATGGCAAAATACAATAAAATACGGTTATTAAAGCATCATGTGCACTAAGTTTAAATTTGACTGTCTAATGTAGAATGTCCTTCAAGAAATTTCCATAATGTCAAGCGGTTTAAAGTATTTTCTTAGAATTGAAGCCTGAAGGTTCAGGTCTAAGTGAATAACCATTTTATGTCCAGGAACTGGCCAACCTTCGAAGAGCGCTGAAAGTCAATTAAAAGCGTCCCAACGAATGAAATAAAAAGTTTCACACACAAAATTACAAATTCAAAGCATTTTTCCTTTTATTTTAATTTTCCCGGGAGAAAACTCTGGCAAGGACACCATTTGTGTCTTTTTTTGAAATTCGTTTCTACTTTTTTTTTTGGATACTCAGGTAATTTAATATCTGTCCAGAAAATGTTAATGTCATTAAGATGAGATGAGCGTACGCCACATCCCAATTTAAATTTTAAATTTTTAATTCAGGGACCTTTTTTTTTAATATTGAATCACTGTGCGATTCAGGATGAAATACGGAAGATTGGCGTTGTTAAGTTTTCTTAATTTAAAAAAAAAAACATAAGAGATTTTACAATTGTTTAATTTTGGCCGATAGTCGTTCGGCGGCTTAGGAGGAAACAATAATTTTTTTCATAAGGAATTTTATTAGAAAAGTTGCATGTAGCGAAAAATGTCAAATTGGGAAATATGAAGTATGAAAATTTAATTATTAAAAACGTGAAAACTGTTGTAATTTTCTAATACATTAAATTTAAAAGAATGGTATAAATTTTGTTGGAGATATTATTAAGTAGTAATTGAAATAATTAAAATATGTGACCCACGGGGCTATCCCTTTCTGGTGTTATCCAACGAAATGAAAAAAGTAGGAAATTAATTTCAATTTATTGTTGTATTTTTGTAATGGAAATGGAAATGGAAGGTCATTGTAGGATGTTTGAGCAAAGTTAAAAGGCTTTCGTCGACAAGGATGAAAATTCGGTAACAAATTGGGCTATTTAGGAAGTGGATTTAGGTGCGTGAGGGTCCAGAATTACAATTAGACGAAAGGTTTCACACAAAATTTGCCAACGAGTCATTAATTTTCCCTGGGATTTTAATCATTCGAACATAATTTTTAACTAATGTTAATTTTTGCCATTTACAGTTTTTTAATAACGGTTTTTAAGTAAAAACATCTTCAACTTTAATGTATTAAAATATATACGACTAATTTGATGGTTGATCAATTAATTATCATAGAGGAAATCTATTTTTTAAAAGCATTTATTTAGCTTGCCTTCGTATCTGTTTGTCTGTTTGACGGGTCAAATTTCGCAATGTGATTTTGGCCCACTTCCACCCATCCGATTGATTTGAAATTTTGCACACATAAGTAAGCCCAATAACAATACAATATTTTCACTCCTTCATTCTTGTAAGGATAAGGGAAAAAGGATACTGGAAGGTCCTGAAAGGATAAATTGATTATCGTTTTCCTCAGATTTTCCGGGCAAAAACTCCTCTGGGGGTTTTTGGGGTCGCTGAATCCAATTCTGGCATTACGAAGTCTGTAAGGATATCTGATAAGCAAAGACATAGTATCGGGTCTTTCAACAAGGACATAACAATTTCGTATTTAAATAAAACACGGAATAATTGAAATATCGGGCTGAAATTTATCCCAAGTGTAGTGGACATGTTACATTTAAGTATGAAATTCGATGTCGTTCATATGGCCACCGCGAGCACGTTTGCACTGATTGATTCTTTGGAGCCAATTTTCAACCACTCTTCCACACATATCGACCGGAACGTTGGCAATTTCGCGTTCGATATTGTTCCTGAGCTCCTCTAACGTTGTTGGCTTCTTGGCATAAACCAAAGTCTTAACATAACCCCATAAAAAGAAATCCAGCGGCGTTAAATCGCATGAGCGAGGTGGCCATTCGACCGGACCATTTCTCGAGATTACAAGATTGCGACCACCGACTCAGAATTTCGGTAGTAAGTTTTAATAATTTCCAAACGTTGGTCGTTCGTGAACTTCACCATGATAAAAATGTTAACCTTGACTGACGTTTTAGCATTGCCAGATCATAAAAAAAGTTTTTAGGTGCGTTTTTATTAAAATACAAAATTGTTATGTCCTGGTTGAAAGACCCTTTATATTTGAAGATGAAAAACTATTATATAAGTGTGGCGGAAGACAGACGTTTTTTTTGGATTTTAAGTAATACTAATCAAACACCAATGACTAAAAAAATTCAAATAACAAAAAAATTTCATAAAAGTTTTTTTTAAATGTACTAAAAAGGAAAAAATAATTTTTTAGTACGTAAAATAAAAGCGAAATAACGCATGAAAAATAAAATAATATAAATATTTGTCTCGCTTTTATTTCTGATACACAGTAGGTACCAAAAAAATAATTTTTTTCCTGCATTTTTTTAAATGAAAGCTTGTTTTAAAAACTTCAAAAACGTGAAGGATATTTTGGTTATCACCACAATACCTTTCGTTTCGAATTTTGAAATTTTGACATGAGATTTGCAATCATCGACCTCAAAAAACGTCTAATGTCAATTTCTCCGAAAAAATAGGAAAAAAGATAATCGCGGTATCTCGACAGGACCTCAACAAATTTTGCAAAAAGATAGGATCCAGTGGAATCACATTTTTGTACAAAAAAAAATATGATTAGCCAAATTTCATCAAAATCTATAGCCGTTTTCGAGTAAAAATTTACATACAATCATGAAAGCCTACAATTATTGCTCGTATTTATTATAGGTCTAGCTTGCACACCCGTCGTTGCCGGGTTAAGTTTTTTGTATAAGTTTTAAAGTACGAAGAAAACCGGAAAGAACTTAAAAACTTTGGAGAAAAATCTTATCCTTGCAGGACTCTCCGTTGCGAATTAGTCTAACACCAGATTCGTGATCAGCGACCCCGAAAACCCTCTAATGAAATTTTTCCCCGGGAAAAATGGGAAAAAGAATATTTGCGTTATCCTCTCAAGACCTTCGGTTTCTAATTTTGAAAATCTAACACCGGATCAGCGACCCCGAAAACCTCCGAGTGAAACTTTTCAGCCTCCTATTGAGCAGGATTCATGGCGAAAATCACGGTTTAAAAACACCCAAACCCCCTTTACCCCCTGTTTACCCCTTTAGCGGTAAAATTTCGGAAAACACCGCCTTAGTGAGCGCCTACGTGATGGTTGGGACATACTGTGAAAGTTTCAAGTTTCTATCTTCAGGGGTTTGGGCTAGGCGTTGATGAGTGAGTCAGTCAATCAGGTTAAATGATTTTATATATCTGTGGCAACAACTCATAAGAGCCTAAGTCGATTTTCAGATCAAGATAAAAAGATCTGTATTTACTTTAATAGACATAGCAATTTGGCTTAGCCTAAAAACAGACTTAGGCTCTTATGACTTGCTGCCACAGATATATAGATGAAGATAGAAATTGAAAATAAATAAATTTGTAAGAAGAAGGGAAGAAAGAGTTGTTCCTTTGAATTTTACAGACGGTTAGACGTACGGACATCCCAAACACCCTGGTGTAGTTCATTTTTGTGTCCGACGATTAGTTCGATTTGTTACAAACGGTACACTGAATCTAATATACTCCTATGATACATATATCTGTGGCAACAAGTCATAAGGGCCTAAGTCTGTTTTTAGGCTAAGCCAAATTGCTCTGTCTATTAAAGTAAATACAGATCTTTTTATCTTGATCTGAAAATCGACTTAGGCCCTTATGACTTGTTACCACAGATATCATTTAGATAGAGTATAAAACTCAAAAAACCATAACTCGAGGTAGCGTGATTGACATTATACGAGTATCAAGTACAAGTTCATACAAACTACAATATAATTCTTACAACAGGTGAATTTATATTATCAAAAGAAACTCAAATATCAAATAGAATCAAAAATTTATCAACTCTTTTCAATCGATTCTCTATAGGAAATGTAAACATGTTTGTGGCCAAGTGGCTGACTCAGAGGAAACTCGTCTTAAGAAAATATTTTCTTGAATAAAAATCCTTTTACCTCTTTCTTGACAGAAAAACAACAACAGTAACCAACAACCAATGCTATGATAACCGACTTACTGCAAAGATTTCTTATTTTCTGTGTTTTCTTTTGTTAAACAATGTTTTGTTTAAATATACGAATTTTATTTTTTGTGTCTACGAGTATCTGCAACAATAGCGGTGTCAGTCATTTTAAAAACTCAAAACATCCAAAAAGGAAAACAAACCAGGAAAATCTAATTTGCTTTCGCTAGGATTTCCATTCCGGGGAATTGTATTTTATACCGGTTACTGTTTAGCTCTAGGATATAGAAAAAAAATGTTGTTTTTCCCTCCTGAAACAAGAAAAAGGACCAGAATCCAGGATGGACTAAATGGACTGAACTCGTGCAATATTGGATGGAAAAAGGAAAATGGTAATCGGAAGTATATTTTTTGGTGTTCTGGTACGCTTCAGTTGGTTTGAAAAACAAAGCGAAAATCCTTTCGTATATAATTCGTTTGGATGTTTTTATGATATTCCGATGGCATGTTTCGTGCATTAAACGAAAATGTTTTTGCAAAGTACGCCAAAAGTGTTTTCCCATGCACTGACGCAAAATTTGGTGAAAAATCTTTTTAACAAAACATCGTTTTTCACATGCAGCATAATTAAATATGCAAATGGACAAGTAAATTGTCAGACAGGTTGAATTTTAGCGCATCACTAAACTCTAGTGCGTTCGTTATTGTGGGAAAAATCGGAAAACTCATGAAAAACTATCAGGAAAATGCAACAAGTGTCAGTTCCCAATAAAACGCTATATAATCTGGTGGGAAAAGATTAAATAACGACTTGTTTGATAAAAGCTCCGGCACTTAGCCGCAAATACCTTTTAATACTTCGACAATGACACTCCTTTCGTCTGGCATTTTCTATTTCTTTTGTCGGAATTTCACTACCGCAATCGTTGTATCCTTTGAAAATGTTTGCGTATTTGCCAATTTCTTGCTGCTTTTTATTACACTCACACTTCCTACTTGACCCAATCCGATATAAGACGATAAAACAATTAGTCTTGTCTTGTATATCTCACTATCGGTATAGAAATTGAACAATAAAAGGTTCCAAATTTAGTATTGTGATGATATCAGATAATCCTTAAACAATAATACCAGAACTATCGAACATAGCGCTATGATCACATAAAACTTATGTACATTTCTCACGTGAATTAGTAAAAATAAAATTACCAAGGACCCAACACTTAAATATCCTTTTTAATAAATAATTCGGTTGTACAGACAACAAGAGTATGATAAATGATAGAGTAAGGTCGGTTATAACATACAATTTACAACAACTACAATTATATTGAATAAACCAATCGGTCGACTATATCTAAGATGATTTATCAAAAAGTACACAAAAATTCCGATACGATTTTCTTCGAGTACAGAAGCCCAAGACGTCAACAACTGATGCCAACGACCGTTTCACATCAACTGCGTGCCACACATCCTGACTGATATCCTTTCACGGTGGCCCCAACATCATATTTGGAGCTTTCAAGAGCTTTTCAATGAGTGCTTCTCAAACTTTTATCTCCTAATAAGGAAGTAGAGCGATACCTTATCCGATTGATATCAAGGAAGCTTTAAATTGAGATGAATTTCCGCAGTCAAAATCGCAAGATTTTTCTTAATTTCATTCTGCTAAGATATTGCAAAGATTTTTTTTTCAAATCTCATTTTTAATACAAAACTTTGGTCAAAGCAAAAATAACGACAAATCTTTATAAACGAAAATTTGCTTGTGTGAATGATTGCTCAAAATTACCTCTTTTTAGGACAGTCCCACTTTTTTGGTCATTGTTATTCTTAAAAACAGGGACCAAATTGCCTTGGGCTGGAAACTTTCGAACAACAAATACTCAAAATTTTGGGATAGTGTTCCCAAAAAAGTGGCCTGATAAACAATTTGCGGCTCTCCGGTGCCCACTTTGCTTCTCCTGTTCCCCAAACGATATATATTGTATTTTTTTATTTTTGAAGCCTTCGCTGGGTGAAGTGGTGGTACCCGGAAACCTTTTTCGAATGTACAATAATTATGTTTAAGACGCAATATAAGAATTGTGTTGAAATTTTGTGAGAGCTGGTATTTTCCATTATAATTTCATTTCGAACAAAGTTTCAGTACCATAGACGAAGTGTAAGGGAGATGTCCCACTGGCGCATCAGCTCCTGCAGCTGACTGATCCCGACATCAGGTCGGGCAGTTGCAGGACTTGATTCGATCAGTTGACATGGCACACTGAACTGGGATCAGCTGACCTCAAACGTCAAAATGTCGGACTCGGAGGAAGAACTTCTCCTTATTTCTCTGCTAAAAAAACTGAATCTGTGCAATCGTACAAGCATCTACCTTTTCCTACAGCTTGTACGATTCCTGTGTTTAATTTTTCCTATTCGATGGACATCCTATTTATTTTCTCTTGTTCAAAAGTTTATTAGTTAAACAGACTTGTCAAAATTTTATGATGTCCCTAACTAGTAATTATTTTAAAGTCAACATTATATGAAGTAGAGAGCCTTTAACCTAGATGCTACCTTAATAAACTGTGCTACTGACAACAATAATTACCGCCAGACGAAAAAAATATTGAAAATTATCATTTTATTGTATTTAATCTAACAAAAATGACATTAGAAACTACCCGACATGTTCCTGATATCAGCTACATTTAGATCAGTTCAAAAAAGTCAGCTTTGTGTCGCAGACATGCGGCTGCACATTTTTTGCAGTGTGCCATGCGCCATTGGATTACATGTGCAACTGATATCGGGATCAGTAAGCTGCAGCAGCTGATGGCCAGTGGGACATATCGCTAAGACGCAAGGCAATTCGTTTTCTACACCCTTCACCGAAAAAATATCAGTTGTGAACAACAGAATACTTTCCCCTGCAATATTTAATTTCGGAAAAAATATCTAAAAAATAATTATTTTTTAAATATGTTGAAAACCGTTACAGATACGTAAAAAACGTTAAAGGGACAAATGCAGGAAATTTCATTTCCTTTGAATTTTTTCTCAAAAGCGTACAGTTTCAGAGAACTTTTCAAACAACTATTTTTCTTCAAATATCTTGAGTACCGTTAGAGATATGTAAAACCCGTTACAGCAAAAAATGTAGAAAATTTTATATTCTTTAAATTTTGTAATATTCATTTTTTCCCAAAAGTATAAAGTTTTCGAGAAATTTTCAAAAAACTGTATATTAAAAAAAAATTGTATGGGAGGTACTCGTTATAGCTAACGGTATTTTTCCAGAAGTTGATAAAAAATGCGATTTTCGTAGGTTAGGTTAGGTTGGAGTGGCTGCCAAAAAGGCACACTTAGGCCAGAAATGACCCATTGTGATCCCACGCGAATCTTGACGATCCATTTCCCTATACCTCGAACCATTTGGAGCTTCTGATGAAGCTGAGTAGATCTGCGACGCTTGTGGTGCTTAGGTCTTCCAGATCGTTTAGGAAGAAACTGCCCAAATGAGTTCTCCCGCGTTGAGCTAGTGCTGGGCAATGACAGAGAAGATGAGTTGTCGACTCCTCTTCGTCCACATCCCCACAGCTTCTACAAAAGTCGTTTGAGGGAGCTCTGAGCCTATCAGCATGTCTACCTATTAGGCAGTGCCCTGTTATTATTCCCACTACCGTGCTGATCGCATTTCTTCACGATTTTCGTAAAACTTACAACAAATTTCAAGTCGCTAGCTCAACGCGTTCTGGAGTTATTTAAGACACGTAAAACGGACAGACCGACAGACTGACAGACAAACAGATGCACGGACATCCCCATAATTTTGCCTGAAATAGTTTGGTACTGATCAGAAAGTTTCTATCTGCCCCAGTTCTCGAGTCGGTCACCGTCAAGAATACAATACTTCTTTTCTATAGCAGAGGAAAGTAAAAAGTTCACTTGCGGGAAAACAATTTTTGTCAAGTAAACTAAATTGCAACCGAGTTGAGAGTTTGTCCTCAACACCCAACATTTTTCTTATCTAATTATAAAGAAAAATGTGACATTTGTAAGGTTTTTCTTTTAAATTTTTAACAACGGACAGGTGACGCGAATGTAAACAATTCATAATTTTATCTAGATTAGTTTATTTTCACATATTTTCAAAGTTGTTTCCGAAATGAAAACTTAATTTGCGTTCGACCCTAACGTCTGCCATGCTTTTCTGCCAGACGAAAAATTTTCCTCGGTTTGGTTTTTAGCAGGAAGAATTTGATTCACATAAGGAAAGTTAGGTTCCGTGGTCTTGGGCGCCGTTTATACCTGACACTTTTTTCCGCGAATTTTATTCTTCGATACCAAGTTCTTGTTGCACAACAGTTTACACTACCACATAAAATTTACTGATTTTATTCTGGAATAGATGAATTAAATTCGCGGAACAAATTCTGAATAAAATTCGCGGAACAAATTCAAGAAAAAATCACAAGTGTAAACGGGGCCTAAGTGAATTTATTCTGTGATAGATGAATTAAATTTGCGGAGAAATTCATGAAAAAACCCTAGTTTAAACGGACCCTTATACAAGTATGACCGCATTCACACGATAAGTTTTTTGATTCATGAATCACAGAAATTCTCTTTTAAACATT
Source organism: Chrysopilus asiliformis (assembly GCA_964034945.1). Classification (NCBI taxonomy): domain Eukaryota; kingdom Metazoa; phylum Arthropoda; class Insecta; order Diptera; family Rhagionidae; genus Chrysopilus; species Chrysopilus asiliformis. The sequence goes on from OZ035962.1 coordinate 13,147,738, forward strand.
CACGAATCATTCACAGTCATTTACACGGTAAATGTTTTGACGTGCGTCTTTTTGACGTTTATGAAAGTTTTTGTCGTAAATTAACATGAGCGAATACGAATGAGAGATAGAGAAAACGGACTTGGAATAAGTTATGATGAATCAAAAGTTGGTGATTCACCAACTTCTCGCCCCTCTTGCCCTCGTTTGGCCGTGACGTGAATCAAAAAACTTATCGTGTGAATCCGGACTATGCTGAGCACCAACTTCGTTATCAATTTTCCACTACAATATTACATTAATTATTCTACGATAATTCAATCATTACTACCAAGTTTTGAAGAACTTTTGCTATTTGGAAATTATGAATAAAGCGAATTTTTTTCGCTTTTTGGTTTTGATATTTATTTCCTAAACTACACTCAGAAAAATGGAGGCTAACTCGACGACCTACATACGGCGTAATTGGCCTCGGGCAGGCGCGCGTTCGCCTGCATGTGGGCAAGAAAAAATTGAGTTGACCTGTGGTCGGAGAAATTCTGAAATTAAGCCACCAGCAGGTGAAGTAGGGCAGTGGGAGCCACACGAGTTGACCTTAGATAGGTTAACTCTGACCGCTAGCTGGCTTACAGAAACCTCTGTAAGGTCAGAGTTAACCTGACAAAAAGTTGACCTGAACATTTTTCTGAGTGTATAGTTTACAAAAAAAACCACACATCTTTTTAAAAAAATTTAGCAAAACCGTTTTCGCGATATAAAAATTAAACAACAATTTGGTAAAAACTGGGGACCTATTATGGAATATGATCGTAATCGAAACGATCATAAATTGTATGTTGTTGTTAGTGTTTTCCAGTAACAACAACAAGCGAATCCCGATCGTTACGATTACTATCGTATTCCATAATAGGCCTCCTGGTAAGAATTTTGAAATATGATTTTTTTAATGATTTAAAACTTTTGTATAAGTAATATTCCCAATTTCTTCCAATTTGTATACAAAAAGATATTAACTTCATAGAAATTCAGAAACATTTGTTTACAAAATACATAAAAAAGCACTCAATGAAAATAAAAATACTAACAGCTATGCTCAATGTGACTAGTCGACATCACGTTAAAATTTTGACTAAAAAATTATGGGAAAATGAACTGAAATAAGATCGATTAATGTCACAAAAAGCCTTTTCACTATTGAAGAAATTTATTATTCAATGCCGAATAGTTAATCCATTAAAAACATTGAATGCCTTAAGAAATATTTTCAATTTCAAGACTGTTATTTAGAGAAAGATTGAATGTTAAAAGTAATGTAGAAATCACCACTTACCATTACTCCAAGGAATTCAATTGTGATTTTTACGATTCCATTAATCCAAAAAGGACAAAAATAAAGAAGCAATTTAGAAGAAATATGGAATAGATTGGTCTCAAAGTAGAGACAATAATTTCAACGAAATTATGTCATAAGCATAGCAAGGGAAATATTTTCTGTAAACGTTGCTGCTTTTTCTTTTACTTTCAGGACAGAAACTTTGCATAATTTCCTCAGAAGAACGCAATAGAAAAAAACTTAAAAACAATTTCGAATGTCATTTGGGTGGGGAAAGTGAAATACAGCTGATGACATCAAAATGGTAATCCTTTCTAATGTCTTTCCCGCAATACGTTTTTTTTGCTCTAGAAAAAGAAAAACAATTTTGAAAAAAAAAGGAAATAGCAATGAAATATTTTTCTCATTTGAAGTTTTAAGTCTAACCGAGATAGAAATCGCAAAGAATGCAATTAGGATGAAATTAAATATCGATTTTTATATTAATGTGTAAAATGTTCATCGAAATCCCTCACTTGGAGTTCAATCGTTGGTTCAAGTTTAAAAGGATTTGTTTTTCTTTAAAAAAATCTACAATTTTAATAGGAAAAACTCCCGGTTTAGATCAAATCAAGCTTTTTTTTGTATATTTTAAAGCGACTATTTAATAGATTCTTGAGAAACTTTCAATGAAAAGAGAAAGGGAAATCTAGGGGGTTTTTTGAGCGGGGCTAGAGACTTCAATTTTGTATAGTTGCGTTTCTCATAAATGACTAGGCTGAACGTGCAAAATTGGATCATTCCTTCCCCCTTCTCCCATACAAACGAAACAGTTCATTGCAATTTTCTCTAAAACGGCGGGTCATATTGAAAAATTTATAGGGGTAAATTGTGTTTAGAATATAATTTTACATAACTTATCAATACATAAAAATCCAGTTGAACCACTTTTTCCCTCCCCCATACAAATTGAATACTTTTATTTCTATTTTCTCGAAAACGGTAAGTCGTATTGAAAAATTTATGAAGGTAAAATCTGTTAAGAATATGATGTTACATAACCGTTCCATACATCAAAATCCAATCGGACTATTCCTTTTTGCCCCCTTCTATACAAATTTATTTTTTGAAATCAACATTTGGTCTGTCATCATACTCTTTTTATTTTTAAGTATTTGACGATTTTCTCCTGACAATTGTAGCTTTTCTTATGTTTTGTAATATAAAATGACCCATTTTAAATCATAAAAAAAAAATGTTAAAAAACAAATGACAATTTCTAGATGGAAAAGTTGATAAAGGTCAAAGGTAAACGTAGACGTTAATGTGTTGCGTCGAGGGCAATTATCTATAAAGGACAGAAATCGTTATATTTTTCATCCATTAAAAATATCCATAAATAGTTTAAATGAATTAATTCTATTTATAGGAAATTTTATCGATGTGAATTTATGAAACAATATTGTTCAAAATGGCATTTTTAATGGGAAATATGAAAAACAGGAAAATTTTATGTATCAATATTTTGAACAAAACGAATATCTCTATAAAATTGAGATTTCTGATGCAAATTTCATAAATTGACAATAACGGAAAATTTACATTTAAATTAATTCGCGAAAGATTGTGATGGTTTTAAGTGAACGTCACAAGTTTGGTTATTGGAATTTAAAAATTAAATATTCATAGAATATTTCATAATTTTGTAATATAATAGAGAATTAAACACTTTATCTATCGTTTTACTTAAAAAAAAAAACATTTTCGATTAATATTCAGAATCACAGAAACCTGTAGGTGTTTAGAATTTTTGATGTAATTCTTAATTTCCTAGAATGTTGTACACAACAACATATAACTCTTTTTTTTGTCTATTCCATTAAAACTATGACATCATATTTCGATTTTACTACAATAGCTGTCTTCTCTACCGTCCATACATTTTCTTATATCCGTATTGTGATTGCCAAGTGAGAAACAAGTGGAAAAATTCACACTTGAAATTTCTCGCCTATTCATTTTCACATCACCTTTGAACAATTTGGTATTGTGATTTACGATATAAGAAAGATAGATTCAAGAAAGATAGTTACGTTTTATTATGTATACATCATATAAAATTATTTTTCTAGATCTAAGTGAGGTGTTTGAGCAATATTTCACACTTTTGGTTGCATTTGAAGACGAAAACCAGCGCAACAGTTTCGTGCGTATTCCAAAAACCCGCGCTTGCGGAATCAAGCCTCTGCACAGGGTCTAGAACTAAGTGGTGTGACTCACAAATACTACCAGACGCAATCCTCAGAAAAAAATTAACAATTTAGTGATTCCTTCACTCGACGCTTGTGTTATTTTGGACCGTAAAAAAATAAAGTGATATATAGCTTTTAACTGTAAGGTGTAGTTGACACTGACACGTAAAAATTTTTGCATGCGGCGTATTTAAAAAAAAACTTTCTGAAAAAAATTTCCCGACGGCACTATTTTTCCCCACGAAAATTTTTTTTGCTGTCAACGAAAAGTAGTAATTATATTGTAACTTCCAATATTTTTAAAAATTTCAAATATTCAGGGCAAACACAATATTCCTCTCAGATTTTTGTCCCTTGATCAGCTTACAAATAGGTTTTTTTTAAATATTTATCTCATAATTTCTCAATAAATTTTTTTTACCTATTTGGGGTCCACGATAATGATCCCATTTGAAACGGACGGGTTCCGCAGCGCTTGGAGGAGGTGGACCTGAAAATCGACAATTCAAATAATATCTCGATTATTTGTTAAAAGCAGACGCACAACACCCAAAATACGCTTGGCAAGAAACCACCGTATTTTAAATTCTAGTTTAATATTTGTTTAACCACTGTAATTTTAAAATGAAAATATTACAATAACGGAGATTTTAAAAAAATAATTGCAATTGGTAGTTCTTCCAAAAACGAGAAACAAGCGTAAAAATCGGTCGCACAATTTTAAAATTTAAATTTGGTAGCTTATAAGTAATTTTACTACGGCCGGCGGAAAAGAACTTCTTGATCGGAATACGCGTACGCGTTTATTACACATGGTTCACATGGTTCATTTTATCTTAACAAGATAGGAATTAAAACAAAATTTAATAGATATAATAAGTGAAAAGAAGTTTAAAATTTTAAGTTAAAAATTATTCATGCAAAAATTTGTAAAATTTTTGAATAAAAGAAATAAAATGAAAGGTGTTTAAAGGCGTTTCGTCAACACGAAATACGACTTGCAATGTGCGACGTTTAAACAGACAAATTTCGGTATCTTGGAAAATATCTAACGATCAGGGAACCCTAACTTCGAATTGAGGTACGGACAATCAAATTAGTAGTTATCACAACGTCTTAAGTACTCAATTTCTATAAACTTATCAGTTAGCGATCAAGTTCATTGTTAATTTCGTAAAAAAACGATCTCGTTCAAGTTGATAATGAACGTGATCATTTAATCAAGAATAGTATAGTTCAATTAAACAATGAAAAATGTATCGTTTTGATAAATGCCAATGATTGAATCAATCACGAACGAAGTTGACGCCAAATCCACCAATGAAATTTCTCTCCGTGTATCTTGAATAAATTGTGGTTACCATAAAATTTCAGTGAACTTAAAGATATGGATTTTTCTTGATACCTGAATACGATTAAATTACGTTAAACGGATTTTGAATGAGGATATATTAGTAAAAAATGTAATAGAGAGGAGAATGTCTTCTGCTGGACTTAGAATTGGTGACGCGGATTATGGTTTGATAATATTTTTGGTGGTAATTTTATTGACTTCGGGATGCATTCAATCGATGGCTGGTCTAGTGGGTCAGATTCTCAAAGAATCTAGGATGGGGTAGAATTAGCTAAGCCATACAACTCGCAGGCCCGTAGGCAGAATTTCTTTTCGGAGGGGGCTTGCTTGTCCTAGAAGCAGAACCAAATTTAATCATAGTATTTTTTATTGTGTTACATCCCAATTGAGCAAATTGGTTGGAAAACCAATTGGATTTCCAATCATCTTGTACCAAGTACCGAAGGTACGATTTATGGAATTTTGACTGGAAATCCAAGATTTTTTCCTGTGAAAATGGTCCTTTTTGTACCATAAGGTCCATAATTCCATATGTTCCCACAAATATTCTTAAACTTTATAAAGGAAAATTGCGTGGTGCATTTGGACACGGTACAAAAATTCCAACATTGGTCAATTGGGATATGTCAACTGAATTCTGCCATGGAGCTGAAAAACCTTAAACCCGATTTTTATAACACAACACAAAGCTTTCGCGAATCTCCTGACTTTTTTATTCGAAGTGGTGATATCGGCTGTGCAAATGTGTGGCTACGAATTTATTTCACTTTGCCAGTCTATTAATCTAATGTCTTTGGTCTATACACAACGTTATGCAAAGAGCTGACTTGGACAAGATATTTTTTCATTCGTTACTACAAAGTTTGTGCTAGCGGGATGCGAAACCACGCACTTTTGAGTAGTCGTATTTATCATAAAGTTAAGGCCGTGAAATTTTACAGGTCCTGGAATGGAACGACCCTATCAACTTTTGGGATTTCCACCGGAAGTAATCAAAATGGTGGCTTTCTAAAAATCGTCATTTCTTGTGATAAGACCGTATCGTATCTCAAAAACTCCGTATCTCAAGTTGTTATATACCGTTATTTCAAAAAAATCGGTTTTTTGGGATTATTTCAAAAACTGATGGGTTTCCGTTGGTTTAATGTTTGAGATGAATTAAAGATAATAATATTTCACAAAATTTTGTGTTTTGCCATTATCCGGTAACTTTTATTTTTTTTAAAATTAGATTTTGGCGAATTGTTTGCAAACTAAAGGTTTATCAAAACAAAAATTAGAGGAAGAATTAAATATATTGCTTTTGTCACCATTTTTCCCTTTCACTGGAAATCTATATCTTTTTTCGTTATCAAAATATTTCAGGAAAAAAAATCCTGTTTTTATATAAACTAATATTATATCCGTCGGGTTATCCGTCGGGTTATCCGTCGGGTTATCCGTCGCGTTATATTGTAATTTGCACAGAGACGTAGATTTTGTATAAGAAACTCAGGGGCTGCTCACATCAGATATGTAAATATTTATACTCAAAATGTGGATTTTTACTCAAAACCACAGCCATTTTGAAATTTTCAACACAGTTCCATGCTAATATTCGAATTAGACTTTTGGTTATTTAAAGAATTTTCACTTGGGGTTTGTTTTACTGAAAGATTATGCAAAATCCTGCTTTAAGAACTTTGTTCTCTACAAAGCCGCGAAAAAAAACTTTTTAATCGTGGCCGATTTTACATGTTGTAATTAAAAATCTTACATTCTTGAAAAGTTATAGAGTTAAATAAAACAAGGTAAAAAAATGTTCACTTAGTAAATTTTTAGAAAATTAATTTAGAGGTAAAAACTTTTTAGAGACAAAAATAAAGAAATAGATTAACAAACAAAAGCCGGAGATTAAGCTATTATATCAACGATATTTCGTTATTATTTTTTTAATTATTTAAAACATTTGTAAAATTGTTTTTACAAAAAAAAGAATATAAAATAAACATGAACTTTTACAGGCATTTTTTTAGCTTTTTCAAAATTGTAAATACGTTTTTCGCAATTCACTACGAAACTATGCACTTTTCAGTAGTCGTATTAATCATAAAAGTTAAAGACTATGAAATTTCCCAATCTTTTGTCTTTTCTCAAAAACTTTGTATCTCAAGCCGTTACGAGGTATTTCAGATTTTGCAAAATAAAAATAAAATAATAAACATAACTTTTAGTTGCAAGAAATATAAATTGAAAATTAAATTACCTTCTTCTTCCACCATAATAGCATTTGGCTGTGTATTAACCAACTGTACTTGAGAGCCCATAACAAAGTTGAATATCTTTCCACAAAATAATTAACAAAACTTCGAACTTCAAATCAAAACTTTACTCCTAAAAATGCTTAAATAAAACTTTTAATTAAATTACTATAAGATTTCTATGAAACTGAGCATATCTAAATTGTTCTTCACTTGAAATCCAACACATAAACTCCGAAAACTTGTCACATATCCAACATAAATGATTAAAATAGGATAAAAAATCAACTTAAACCGTATCGCAATAAACTAAAATATCATAAAAACTTTTTCTAAGGAAAGCTATTGCGACCTTAGCTGTCCATTTAGCTCGACTTGTTTACATCGAATATTCACACCAAACAATTTACGCCACAAAAACCCCAAACGGACAACAAAATTATCCCTTCTTAGATCCGGCGAACGATACGTGCCGCATTTCAATAGACTGAATGTTAGCGAAATAGTTTCGAGCACACAAAAATCAAATCGCCCCAACGGAATCAACTTCTAAGGATAGGAAAAGGAGTCCTTCTTAACCTCTAATTCAATCGAAAAAAAAACACCGACCTCGAACATGTCACCAAAAATAAAACGATGAAAAAAGAAACCATATTTTTTATGTAATATCGATTTAAAAAGGGATTTTTTTATGTATGTACGATCAACGAAAAATTGAAACTATTATCCTGTCATTTGAAATATTATACTGTCGATGTAAGAGTTATGAACGTTTGTGGAAGTCAGCCAAGCCGAGTTGTGAATCAATAAAATTCCAACCATCCATTATCCACCTGTCTATGCATTAATTTCCTAATATGAATTTATAACCATAGCCTATAGCAAAGTAGTTGGAAAAGGAGGCAGGGTGGCATTGACATTTGACCAAGTCCGATATGTCGCAACATAAAGTAATGGACTATTGTATTATATTTAACCCTATCCCAAAGCGATTCACATCAGTTAGTGCCGGCCTACAACGAATGGGGGGCAGTTGAAAAAAGTCAAAGGACTCTCCATCGCGCGATATACAAAATAGTTCATTTAATTAATTTATGACTTTTTTCCCCTACCTTTAGTTAAGTTAAACAATGTTCAATTTTTTATTACAATTTTTGTTTTAAAGAAAATGTCCTACAATCAATTAAAAGGATTTAATTGTAATATGGAACTAATAAATGATTAATAAAATAGTTATACTGTCTTGATCAGTTAAAGGCAGACTTTTATTTTCAATGTAAAACAGTTACAAGGAAAAAAACTTGAATTAATAAGTATGAAAAAACTAGTTTCAAACAAATGCTTTTTTTACGAAACCCGCTTTTTTTTTATAATTCTAGCCAGAGCTTAGGGGAAGACCCTTTAATGCCGAAGCACAGAAAAAGTACAAATTATTGAATATTTGGTAATTCAATTAAATCAAGAAAATAATTCAGAAAAAATAGAGCGAAAGCTAATTTGACAAATCTAATCTGATAACACAAAAAATTCTATAGAAATCCTTTTAATGGTAAAAAATAGTCCAAATTCAAAGGATCTGCGTCTGTTGTCAAACAGGCCTATTTTTCGTGTTCACCTTTTTTGTATGATTCTAATTTTCTATAGCCTACTTTTGGGCGTTTAAAAAAACTCGCTGCTAATTTCTAAAACGCCTGAAAATAGACTTCCATTCTGAAGATAAATTCAACAATACTTTTCCCTCTATAGGAGAGGAAAGTAAAAAGAGAAAACATACAGTTAAAATAAAAAAAAAGAAATCATATAGTAAAAACTTTATAACTGAACTATTTTTAAGGCGTAGCGCAATTTCCATAAATGGTTTCCATATGAGTTCGCCCGCAATATTCATATCTTTTTTCCGATTTAAAAAAAAAAACTATTGTCGATAAATTACTTTACATACCATGACTATACATTGAGGCCCCGGATGCAGTGTCTGGACGTCGCGATATACTTCCGTGAGTGCTGCCCGATAACGTCGTCATTTTAATAGGTTGAGCGTGCGATTGCATAGTTGGAGCCATTTGATGGCTCCCCCACCGACAATTTAAACAACGTTTATTAACCAAGCAGACGAGAAAAAACAATAAATGGTAAAATGACACTAACACTGACCACTACTACTTTACTGTGCACCAAAAAGATGCCGAAATAACGCCACTGGGAATACTCTGTTTATATCCTTTTTGATCCTAACTTAATATCCTTTTTAATACTAGCGCAAACCAGACCCAACTGTCGAGTGGCGCGCTAAATTTTATCACTGACGATGTTGTCGTTCACTTCGTAACATGAGAGTCGTCGATTAGGAATGTCCTCTTTGAGTATCTTGGACGAAACTGAAAAAAAGGATATTCGATGGTCTGTGACTGCTGTAGGTAACCGGAAGACCGTATCCCTACGTCGCGTCGGTCGGACCGTATGTATACGCAGATATGAAATCAACTGGTATTAAAGGAAAAGTGAAATTGTGACTGAGATAAGACGAGATGCGCATGTCCTTTTCCGAATTCTACTCAGAATTTTATCAGCTTTTCGTTGAATATGTCGACTGAGTAAATGAGTGAATTGGAGGAATGAATGCGGGTGGCGCCTTTTCATTTTCCAACACTATGTTAAGCATTGAGTTCAGGCATCATAACAAGTGGCCTCTTATGGCGGTGTCTCACAAGTGTTTGGCATCTTAGAAAAATGAAACTGCTTTTATATTAAAAATAAGTTTGTGTACTTATAAACAAAGTAGTTAAGGACAACTACTACTAGTAGTTTATATTATATTTTTTGTGCTATTGTAGTTACAAACTTTTTTCTTATTCTTTGTTTAGAAAATTCAGAAAATCAGAAGGCAGTGGACAAATGGCGAAATTTGATATAAAAATCCAAATTTAAAAAAGGAGTTTCGTTAACGTAGCCATACTGAGGGAATTCACAGTCCTCTTTTAAAATGCGGGTAAATTTACCGCTCGGTAATTCAGTCAAATTTAACAGATTTTTACCGAGACGGTAATTTGGTTCATGTAAAAATGAATTACCGGATTCGGTAATTGTATACATGCCTCGAGTCGTGTTTTTCAGCCTCGGTATTCGGTATCAAGAATCAACCGCGAGTGGCGCTAGTAATGTTTTTAGTTGTCAAATTTTTTCGCTGGTTATCTCATCGGACTGCAATTTTATTCAATTTTGATAGCCGTTGCCACAATAGAAATTCAAAAGAATACATCAATCATGGATTTAAAGGTATGTGATATATTTTACAATCAAATTCGCAGTTCATGATTTGGTCACGTATCAAATAAAAGCGCTGTTCTCAAATCTGTGCTGTGGGATGTTCACAGCAGAATATTTTCAGTCTTTTAATATTACCGAAAATACCGAATACCGAATACCGAAGAGGATTGTGAATACCCTCATTGTTTTTTTTTTTGGTCAATCCGTAATAAGATGGTTAAAACGGAACAATAACGCCGCAGGAGAAATTTTTTAAACAGAATGTGATTTAAGTGAAGAGCTACACAGTGTTAAGCTAAAATTAGCTCAACCTGCGTGTTCTTTACGTTACATAAAAAATGCGGTTGAACTTGTCAAAATCCCAATCAAAAACTATTGAGATACTACATGCTTTCTAGGTGAAAATTCGTTAAAAATTAAACCGCAGGCGAAAAAATAATATTTTTCATCAAGAAAAAATAAATATTTATTTTTTCATTTTTTTAGCTTTTCACATTCAGGCATCCCTCAATTTAAGAGACCTCGTTATACGGCGTTTAGAATACACAACGCAAAATCACGAAATTTTAAGTGCCGTTTACAACAACTAAACGTAGAAACTTAAGCCCAACTTAAATTTTTTAATGGTATTATTCCACATAAGTTTAAATGGCCCGAAAATTGTAAAATAAAGAAAAAGACAGGTAATCAGTAAGACAGAAAAATTCCAATTGACATAAGAACTGCGCGAAAAGTCGGGCAGAGAAAAATGTTTTGTATTATCTTTGGTTACGATTGAATCAAAAAGTTATGCCGAAAATATTGTCGCGCACTGCAGTGGTGCTAAATAAAAAAAAATTTTTTTTTTACCTTTAATTTTCGCAACAAATATTTTTCTTTTATTGTTTGCAGAAAACTAGACGAGTTGAGACAAAAATTTGATTTTTGTGAGCATTTGTTTGCCTAAAAATTTTAATTTTGAAGGATAAACGTGAGTTTTTCGCCGACTTGGTCTTAAATTCGATAACTTGCTTCAATTTTAAGTTCAATTTTGTATTGAAATTTATCGGGTGGTTCTCTTTTCACGCTCCCTTTTATCAATGAAAACTTCCCGTATACCATTTTAAGCCCACTTTTAAGACCATTCGAACTTATGTGAGATAATACCTTTAGACCAAGAATTTCTATAGTTTAAGTAGGCTAACCACAATTTATTTTTTTAAGTATAATTGGCGCAACGCGGCATACATTGAATAATCCGGCACAAAAGTTTAGTTTCTGGGACGTCGCGACAACATAGATGATTCCGAGGCTGTCTAACTAGTCCGAGACGTATGATTAGGCACTTGGCACACCGAATGCGAATTCGCACCGGATTGCGAAAAAGTTCAAGTTTACCACGCGATCTTATATCATATGTCATCTACATTAGCTCTAATTTTGCAGATACCGCAATTTCGCGGAGATCGCATTGTTACGTAATACAAAATTAGAGCTCATGTAGATGACATATGATATAAGATCGCGTGGTAAACTTGAACTTTTTCGCAATGCGGTGCGAATTCGCATTCGGTGTGCCAAGTGCCTTACCCTATCTTTCGTGACAAATTGCGAGAAATTAAAACGGGATTTTGAACAAACCCTCCGAACTTTACCGAAAGTTGATAGAATCGTAGTAAAATCTCAAAACCAAATATATCGAGAAATAATTATCTGCTAAACCCGATAAAAAGTTTTTTAACTATCATATTTCAGCGCTAGTTAGACACTACCCTTAAGAGTAGTACATGTTATCCATGAATAGTCAGAGTCAAAGATGAAAAACCTTTAAAAGCTTTTACAGCAGAACAACGGACGTGCTTAGATAGGCATACGTGCAAGACTACTCTTCGAGTCCTAAATAAATTCCTTGTTCCTACAGGATACTAAAACTTCAGTAGGATGCTAAACCACCCCGATTTTCCTCTGTTTTTGTCTCTTCCATATCCGCACCACTCGATTTCCCTTTATTATGGGTGATTTAACTCAACTTTATACGAGGCGAATATCTGACAAGAAATGACGTTCTAAAAGTTTAATGACCCAATTCCATATGTATCCGCACTGCTATCCTTGCCCAAAAATGTCATGTCAGGAGAAGAAAAGCGGACGATTTATGCGTCCTAAAGCTTACTATTGCCAAAGAATGACTGCGAAAATTTTTCGGTATTTATTGAGATATCAAATTTATGATTGCCAGATGACATTCAATTGGGCAAACAATTTCTGGACACTTCATCGGTGGATTATTAAATTTTACTCTTCAAGAGCAACCAATGCCCAGAGGGTCCAGTCCATCCGGCTAGATAACCCATAAACATATTAATTCGTTTGCTCATTTAATGTTTCCTTTTATTCGATATGAAATATTGTATGTCGTGATATGAAAATTATATAGATTTACTTATTATTATTTGTGTTCGATGTAGATAACTTGTACTCATAATGTAGAAATCCCTCGATCGTGAACATTTTTTAATGATGTCAATAAACCAAGGGAATCGGCATATGCTCACATATAGAATATTCATACATGTAGAATAGTCTTTGGTGGTATACATATTTACTTTCTTATACGAAGTATAATAAAGTATTGTATTCATGAAAAATTTCTACCTTGTATTTTTGCCAAAGCAACATTTTCCGGGCACTCCTGACTTGATTGGAGCATTATTACATAAATTTCATTCTGTCTATTAGGCAGTTAGTCTGTTTGTCAGTTAAGGCCGGAATACAATTGGCCCGACACAACATTTACGACGACATTTTAGATTTACTATGTTTCTGTATGCAATCAATCCGACAAACTTTGTCGTCGTAACAAGTTAAATCGAATTTTTTTTGTCGGTCAGATCGCAGCCAAAATTTCATGGTTGATTCAAAATGAAATCTTATGAGGACGTCATAAAATCTAAATTTCATCACTCAAGGGAAAATTAAAGAAAGTATTAGAAAGTATAGTTCGTATGCTGTGTTGTTTGCATTCACATTCCTATTCTGTATGATAACTGATAAAAAAAGAATATTATTTGTGGCTTTTACCGTCCCATTGTCAAAATCAAATGAAAAGCAAATGACGTTTAGAATAACAACGTGTATGGAATTGCATATGGAGGACAACTATGTGGCCGTAATCTGCCGTCGTAAGTGTTGTGTCGGGCCAGTCTGTTAGTTTGATGGTCAGTTAGTGTGTTGGTCTGTTGGTCCGTTAGTCTTTTAGCCTATTAGTATGTTAATCTGTGTACAAAATTCCTCAAAACCTGATTGAGCTGTCAGTGCAATTTTACAGGGATGTTTGGTCTTGGAATATGACAATCCTATCAACTTTTTGGTGGAAATCCGTTAACCAGAAGTAACCAAAATGGCGGCTTTTTATAAATCACAATTTCGTTCTTTGCTGTTTACTCCGAAACTATTAATTTTTTTTTGTAGTCTTTTGTATCACAAATGTTGAAGACAATCGATAAAAAAAGAATTAAGAAAAAAAAACTATAAAAGAAGAATTAAAGATATTAAAATTCTCCACATTTTGTCTTGTCCTATAAATCGATATCTTTTACCGTTATCGAGATATTTCAGACTTTACTTGCCGGTTTATGGTGTAAATTGCGCAAGAACGTAGATCATACCATACTAATATATAAAAATGACTTGGTGTCTGTCTGTTCCTCTTTCACGCAAAAACGGCTGAACCGATTGACTTGAAATTTGGCATAAGAGTCTGTGGTAGTTCTGGTTCCAACAAAGGCATACGGAAAAGTAGCGCGAGGGGTGGGGGGGAGTAAGGGGAGGGGGTAAAGTAATCTCGAAACCTAATTTCCCCTCTATGTTACTCTTTCGCGGGGAAACTACTGAACCGATTGGCCTGAAGTTTAGCTCCAACATAGACCATAAAAAAAATTGAAAAAACTTAACCCGGAAACGACGGGTATGCAAACTAGTATTCTATAAGAAAGTGATGTGCTGTTCACATCAGATATTTGTTGATTTCACAACGTAGTGTTGTCGAGCGACTATTAAAAGACCATTTACCATTAAAAATCAATACGTGATTCCATTATCCTGGTTGAATACCAGTAGCACGTGTGGAAAATATTTTTTTTTCAATATAATTGATTGCTTTCTGTTCAAAGATTTTAATTGATGCAAATACGTGATAAACAACTTTAAATAACAATGCCAGAATAACGTGATTTATTTTTATTCGTAGTAATTTCAATAATTGATTTCAATGTTGTTAATTTTAAATTTTTACCGAATTTTAAAAAAGTAAAACACGAGTATCATATCGATATACCACTGACTCACTGATTCGTTCACTCATTACAGTATTTCCCGAACCACTAAACCGATTACCATGAAACTTTCACAACAAATTCATCAGGTGCTCGCTAAGACACGGTTTTACAAAATTCGAAACGATAGATCCTGTAAGGATAACTCAAATATCAGTTTTCCCGTTTTTCCTCTCAAAAACTCAAGCTAGGGAGGTTAAGGGACCGGTGATCACGAATCTGATGTTGGAAATTGAAAATGTGAAACCGAAGGTGTTGTAAGGATAACTTAAATATCATTATTCCCATTTTTCTGGAACTAAGGGGTTTTCGGGATCGATGATCACGAATCTGGTGTTCAAAATTCGAAACGGGAGGTCCTGAAAGCATAAAAGTTTTTTTTTGTCAATTTATTTCTTTGTTTTTTTGTGCAAAAAACTTATGCAAAAAACTTTAACCCGGCAGCGAAGGGTATGCAAGCTATTAATATTACAAAGGAAAGTCGGTTTTTTTGTGACCGGATTTTTCAAAAGCCATTGATCCGATTTTAATGAAATTTCACAGTTAGGTTCAGAGTATCATTATATGTTCCTTCTTACATCACTTGAACAGCATTAGCAATACGGTAAAATTTTCACAATTAAAGAGGTTAGCCCCCAGGAAGAATTTTCGCCATATCTATTCCTCCCCCCTCCGCAAAACTCCTTACCTTCTATCTCCCGTAATTCTGAAGATATTTGGGTCTGGTTATCACCAATAGGGAGGTGAGCCTTCACAAAAAAAACTTGCATTGGGCTGCAATTCTGCCACCAAATACACACTAAATAAATTAATATTTTAATAAAAAATGTCATATGAAATATTTATATGGGCTGTGGAGAACAGTCATTTTATGGAACTGGGTACCCGGCTAGCTAGGAACCGACAACCGGCGAAGTTCAAGAATCGAGAATTGGGTAGTGTGTAATTTGCTGTTCTGGTTAATGTAAGACGTTTTAAATAGGACAAAATTAAAAAAATGAGTGAAATTTGGATGATTTTTTGAAAATAATTCAAAAAAAGTGGTACCCGTTTTTCGCAGAACCGGTTCCTGAAAATTTTCACCACTCTTAAGTCGATTGGCACAATGTTCGAAAGTTATGGTGTTCACAGAATATGTAATTCTATGCGTATTTAACAGTTTCGTTATTTGAGTTCCCATAAAGGCGTCCGAACACAAAATTCCTTTTGGTTGACATATTTTTCTTACTTTTGTAATCCAAAATTTTTTAGATAAAGATTATTAGTGCAAACTTTCGAACTATAGGTCTTCAAACTATGTTCAAAAAAATTCGTATGCTTCATGCAAACTAATTTTTAAAATACATCTCTTTTAGACTTAACACTCTAACTGCCACGACAGTTTTAAGCCTTTTTCTAAATATATATGTCAGTCAAAAAGGCACTAAGAAAAAAAAAATTGAAACAAAATTATAGCTAAATGTTATTTTATTACCATAAAATGTGTGCAACTACAAAAAATCGTTGCGGTTGCAGCGAACACTTTAATAATTTTCATTGTGGCCGTTGTGCACAATTAGGTGTCAGGTCTTTTTGACTGACGTGGCAGTTAGAGTGTTAAAACATAAATTTAATATTTTTTAACAAATTATGCTAATTTTGAATATAGTACTACACAGGCCGACAAACACAACCATCTTTTGGTGTAAGTACTCGATGTTAAAATCATTTTTGAGTAATTCGGTATCTCTGATTTCGAATCTGAGAGTCGGCTGTATAGTTTCTGAGATATGCCGAGTGACGCAAATAATTTTCTCACATACATTTAATACAATCGTACGTCAATAAGTCGAACCTCTATAACCCCGAATTCCTCAATAGCTCAATTTGTTTCTTGCCCCTTCAGGTTCGAGTTATCAAACTTGGACTGTATATTTATAGGTTTCTATAGGTTTTTTTGTACATTATAAGTGAAAAACTAGAGCTGATCCAACCAAACCACCGAAAGATTTGGAACTCGCGAAGTAAAGTTACCCAAAAATTACTCTAATATCGAGTGCACCAAAATAAGTATCTCGTTGTTATTCTTTAAAACAGAACTGTTTGTTCTGGTTTTATCTATCGGGAGCTGTTCATAAAATACGTCACGCATTTGAAGGGATGATGGATTGCCGGTGGTTCTACGGCAGAATGAAATCCCGGGTATCCAAAAAGGCAAAATTTAGCGTGACATAATTTATGGATAGCCCCGAGCTACTATTTTCGATTTCTTTGCAATTCGGGGTGGGTTATATAAAATTTCTGTACTTACCTACTTGACGTACTGAATGCATCGGAAAGTAAAATAAACGACCAAAATTTATCAAAAATACATTAGCATTTACATATTTACACAGTAATAATTCATATTAATTACTCTTCAAGATACGTTTGCGATAATCATCGTCCCGATGGATTGTGATGCTGCCTCCACCATTTGACATGACTGAGCTCATTGGTTCCACATGCACAGCATCCTGAAAATTTATAAAGATGAAATTTATTTAGAATATGATTTTTTATAACAATTCCATATATCGAAATCCAATCGAACTACTCCTTCCCCCTGTCCCATACAAATGGAAAATATTTTTGCGATTATCTCGAAAACTGTTCATTTTTTTCAAAATGGAATTCCATAGAGTTCGAACAGGATGATAACAGCTGTCGAATGCAAAAAACCGCCATAAAACTGATAAGGTTTACTAGTAGAAGTTTATAATTTTCGTTACATACGGACACACAACATAGGAACACACACACATGCAAACATGTTACGGACTCATGCAAATATGTTACGGACTCATTAAAAGTTGATCGGTATATGTCTTGGGGGAGTGATTTTCACACCTTTTTCATATGTAAGAAAGGTAAAGAGATCCCCGAATTAGCAAAAAATTCTCCATATTTCAAATTCGAAATTCAGCGAATTAAAAATTAATAGAAATTCATATAAACTAAGGGTTTTTGAGGAAGGTTATGTTAATACAACTATCTCATATCACGATAAATTTAACTTCAAAAAATCGATGGTTAATTGACGAAAAGAAGTCATCAAGTATTAAAAACACACTTCAACTAGGAATATGCGACTCGTTAGAAGGAAATCGATATATATTAGGTTGTTGCATATGAAATATCCGATTTTTAGTGTAAACTTCAAACGCAAATATCTCAGGTCAAACAAAATTTTGTTAATCAAAACAAAATCCCTTAGAATCTACACACTTTTGCCAACCTGAAACAAGGTTGTTTATTGCGGTAGTGTAGAATTTGGACGTTCTGGAGGCGACGAAATTGTTGAAGGCATTTTTGATATCTGTTCCCGATTTCGAAGCAGCGCTCCTGTAGGAATTTGTCGAACTGATTGAAAAAGTGGTAATCGGTAGGTGAAAGGTCCGGTGAGTATGGCGGGTGAGGCAAAGTTTCATAGCCCAGCTCGTTCAACTTTTGCACCGTCGGTTTTGCAACGTGGGGTCGTAAGTTATCGTGAAGAAGAATTGGTCCTTTTCTGTTGGCCAATGCCGGACGCATGCATTCAAGTTTTTGGTGCTTTTCTTATATTTGCTAAACGAACTTCTCCGCTGTAATGGTTTCGCCAGGATTCAACAAGCTGTGGCGGATAAGACCAGTTGCAGACCACCAAACGGTTACCATTACCTTCTCTGGGTGCAAATTTGGCTTTGGGAGATGATGTGGTGCTTTGACGCGGTCCAACCATTGAGGTCAACGCCGGCTGTTGTCTTACAGGATCCGCTTTTCGTCGCACGTCACAACCCGATCGAAAAAGGGATCATTTTTGTCTCGCAAAATTAGTGAGTCCGCCACTTCCAAACCACGAAGTTATTCAGCTCGTGCAGCACCCATTTGTCCAATTTGGTGTTACTGCCTCAACAAGTTCACGTCACTTGCAGAAAACCAAATTTTACTTTACCAATTGACTGCAAGTGACGTGAAATTGTTGAGGCAGTAACACCACATTGTTCTGCAAATTCTCTGACCGTTTAGCGGGGATTTGCTTCAATTGACGCCTTCAAGACTTCATCATGGACAACACTTTCAGGTCTACCACAGCTTTGTGGTGAACACAGTGCCAGGTGTTGCGATTCCGATGCCTCGTACAGAACCTACACCCAACACGTGCGGAGTCAACGTTGAGAAACGGCATGCCATAGCTAGCTCGGAGAGGCGGGTAGTGGGTTTGTTTCTCATGCTGGACTCCACACAATAAAGGGGGCATGCCTTTAGGGGGTGGCAGAGTAACTCGAGAGGAGGGTTTTTCAAGCCCTCATTACTCTAGGTAGCCACCGGACTAGGGAAAAGCGGAACTCGAATACAAAAAACAAAAGATTTAAAATAAAAAAAAAAGAAGCCGGATAGAAAAACGTGACAAGAAGCTTGCCCACCCCATAACCTATGCTGATCAAGGAGCTTCATCTTGATCAACCCCTAATATCAATGGAGACACTTACTTTAAGCCAAAGTTAAAGTTACTTAATAAAATTCTAGTACCATTGCTGATTTCGCGTATCTCTCATCGTCGCCTGTCCCCACCTCTCTCCAAGATAAGGCGTCTAGTTAAACATACTAAATGTTTCGAACCCCACGTACGATCTCATATAACGCGACTCAAAAATACTGTTCCGTTATAGAAACAAGAAAACCAAACTCGACTCATGTGGAGGAAAATTCAAAAAAAATTTTAATCAAGAAGAAACAAATATCGGTTAATTAAAGTAAAGAACTTATATTTTTCTGCGTAAAAATAATTCACAAAAAAAAATGTTTAAATGAACAAATCCAGCCTAAGTCTTAAATTCAATTTTTCTGAATAATTCATTTATTTATTTAACCTAATTGTGGCCACCAAAAGAAAAGTTTTAATTCAATTAAATTACTAAATTCTGTTTAAAATCCTAACTGTGATACTAAATCTTAAGAAATATTGTCCTAACGACAGTTACAAAAAAAATCTGTGATTTCGTCTGTGATAAATAGTTAATAATGTAGGCATTAATTTTATATTTACTTATCTTTTTAGTTCAAATCATATATATATATATTTTAAATTAAATGTTAGTAAATTAAAGTTTAAATTCTATGTAAATTCATGTAAAAAGAACGACTTTTATTTAATTTAAATTAGTAGGGTGTAACGCTTATCTTCTTGTTGATTGTAGATAATAATAAAAGGTGAAATTTTGGCGTCACGTCCAGTTATTTATCGTTGGGAATGCATTCCGGTAAATATTTATAGTGGCAAAATATCCTTAAGGCTGCTTATCCAAAATAGTGCGTCGTTGTTGCCGTTGTATTGATGGTTTTTATGTTAGGTAAAAATTTAACTGTGTACTTACTGATCAGTAATAAAAAAAAATGGTTTTTTCCTTCTCTTTCCTCTTTACTTCGCCCTATTCCTGGCTAGACTGGATACCTTCAGGCGTAGTGGTGTTGAAGAATATTGACTGATTTGGCATGTGTTAAAAGGATGAATGATGAATTTTCTGGAACTGCTCGAAATATGTGGAATGTAGATTGTTGAATGATGAATTTTCTGGAACTGCTCGGATTATGTGGAATGTAGTAAATTTATGTAGAATGGATGACGGTGAGAACTCGAAAAATGATGCATGTTTTGATCGATGATTGTGTCGTCGAAAATCAGGAACTGATGTCTTTTTTGTTTTTCTTTTGTTAAATTTTTTTTGTTTTCTATGATATTAGTACAAATCTATTTATAAATCTATTTATTTTACATCACAAGAACCAAACTTAAGTCGACTGGAACTAAACGTTAAGGTTTTTTTTTTTTTTTGGATTATTCCTCTTTTTTTTGTTCACTCTCGGAGTTTTTCAAATTTAGCACTCAAAATTAGCACTAGTTTTCTAAGCACAGTATCGAGTGTTGATTTTTGGTTTCTCAGTACTTTTCAAAAATTAAATCGAGACAAAAAAAAATTGATAAAAAAAAACTTGTTCATTTTTTTGGACCGAGTCTAAACAGCGAACTCTTATTTTTTTTCTTTCTTTTAAAATAAGAAAAAAACGACTTAAATAATTTTCTGCGATCGCGTCGAGCGCGTCCTTGCGTACCAGCCGAATTCTCATCCAAAAACTGTCTCCAGCGCCCACCCAATTTCCATTCAAACCATTTTTGCAACGGTCCCCAGTTCTTTGTGCTTTTGAAATCTCGAAACCACTGCAATGTT
The DNA here is from genome assembly GCA_964034945.1 of Chrysopilus asiliformis. Taxonomy (NCBI): domain Eukaryota; kingdom Metazoa; phylum Arthropoda; class Insecta; order Diptera; family Rhagionidae; genus Chrysopilus; species Chrysopilus asiliformis. The sequence continues at coordinate 13,168,682 of OZ035962.1, forward strand.
CCATAGATTTGTGTCTATTTAACTTTTGCAGCAGAAAAAGACTTGGTAGGCTCGATGAAGATTGAACAAAAAGATCAGTTATGATATCCTCGAATTTCTAATTTCTGTTTAGAATGTTTTCGGTTGGCAACAGATCTTTTCGTTTATAGATTTTAAATTGATCGGCACGTGTTTGGGCAGGGGTGCCAAACATTTGGTTTTTTGGTTGGCCCGCATATCCACGATCACTACACCATCAACAGTTTTAGCCACCTATAAGGTAGCTAAAGGTGTTGAAAAAAGGATCTATGACATGAGGGTGACTCGCTGTGTGGCTTCGACCACGACCCTGACAAAGATGAGAGTCTCATGTGACAATTATTGCCGGGCAAAACACCTTGAGGCTTGTCGCGTCAGAGAAGGTCGCTTGAAAACTTGTCAAAATTGATAGTTCCAATCTGGGTTTACATCAAATCCGATTTTAGGACAATTCAGGTATGGTCGTATCTGGTTTTGGGTCCAATCAGGTAAGTATATTCTGGTAGTGTCAAAGCTGGGTATAATTAGATGAGTAAGTCCGAGAATATTCCACAACTTTGGAATATTTAGGGTACATACGGTGACTGACAACCCTACCGACTACTGACACAAAAGCCCGCAATGCTAGAGTGGCACCATATGCGACATCCAAACAAATGTCAAGTCATCCTTCTATCAGTCTGTTTGAATGCCGATTAGCCGGTAAGGGGGAAGGGAATGAAATTGGGAGAAGATGCAAGGGAAAGTCTCAATGCTGCATCTGAAAACTGCACAACGCAGAGCGAACAAGGAGATGGCCTTCCGCGGTAAAACCTAAGCGGATCGACCACCTATGGTTAAGGGGTGAAGCCCCCGGGATTCCTTTTTAGGGATACCCAAAAAAAATTGGCTAGAATTCAGGTTCGAAGATCTTTTGTGTGAATTTTTCCTTTGAATCGGCCATTTACGTCTTCAACTTCATACAAGGAATTTCCAACCGCTTTCACTATTTTGCACTTAACAAACTTTGGGGCGAGCTTGGCGTTAAAGTTCTTTGTAGCATCGCTCAAAGCAAAATTACGGCGAAATACTTCTTGCCCTATCGAGAATAAGCGTTGTCTGGACCTTAAATTATAACCAGTGGCGTAACGTTTATACGCTTGCTCCAAGTGACATTTGACATCATTGCGTATAAGTTGCAACTTGTCAGCAGGTTGAATTTGCATGTCTTGATCAGAGACGGCGTGTAATTTCTCTAAAATAGGGTAAGCGTTACCATGCAGTACCATTTCGTGGCCGAAGTTTGTAAAATAGGGTGTTCGATTGATTGCCGTATGGATCGATGTTCTAAGTGCACATGCTATTTCTGGTATCTGAGCATCCCATTTTTTATGGTCTTTCGCGATATATGCTCTAATCGAAGCTAAAATGGATCGATTAACCCTTTCGGATGCGTTTGCTTGTGGAGCATACACTGCGGTTCGCATGTGTTTGACGCCGTATGATTTTAAGAAAGTTTCAAACTCTTTCGACACGAACTGTGGTCCGTTGTCTGATGTGAGAATCTCAGGCACCCCGTACGTCAGAAACACATCGTTTCTCAAATATTTTAGAACCAGTTTAGCAGTTGCCCGATACATCGGTTTCAAAAGCACAAACTTGCTAAACTGATCTAGCACGACGAATAAAACGGTGTTCCCCTCGGTCGATCTAGGGTAAGGGCCCATGAAGTCGACGTAAATCCGTTGCCAAGGCCGTTCGACCTTCACTTGGTCTCCCATCGGTGGTCTCAGGGTTATGTTTGCAGCTTTTGTCTGCTTACAAGTCTCACAATTTGAAACGAAATCTTTTACCTGCGAAACCATGTTCGGCCAGTAATAGCGCTGACGGAGTCGGTACAGCGTCTTGCCAATACCGCCGTGTGCCGATTGTGGTGGATCATGGGCCGCCCGGATCAGAGCGCCAGACAAGCCCGACGGTACCCAAAGCTTCCATGCCCCGACCTCTTGTACATCGTCGCCAGTACGCGGATCTTTACGTATGTAAACGTACCCGTCTGAAACACACAAGTCTGGAAGTTTATCCCCCTCTTTGGTAACTGTGGCTATAAGCTCTCGGTATTCATCTGCTAGGAACTCCGGAGAACTTAAGTCTACCTCAAGAGGCGGATATTCCTTCAAACCTGTGAGTTCCTCTGCATATGCTCGGGACAACGCGTCTGGTACAATATTCTGGCTACCTTTACGATGCACTATCGAAAAATCGAAGCCCTGGAGCTTCAGGGACCATCGAGCGAGTCTGCCGCTCAGATCCTTCTGGCTCATGAGCCATTTAAGGCTCGCGTGGTCGGTTATGATGGAGAAGGGAAGCCCCTCGACATACTGCCTGAACTTGCGTACCGACAGCACCGCTGCGTAGCACTCAAGCTCGGTTATGCTGTAATTTTTTTGCGCAGCATTGAGCTTCTGTGAAAAGTATGCAAGTGGCCTCTCCTCTCCATCATCCCCGACCTGGCAAAGAACACCGCCGACGCCCGATGTACTGGCGTCGCATTGGATTTGAAACGGTTTCGAGAAGTCAGGTGTTATCAGGACTGGTGCCGTGATGAGAGCCTGTTTTAACTGTTCGAAAGCAGCCTGGGCCTCCGAAGTCCACCGGAAGATACCTCTCTTAAGACAGTCCGTGATAGGAGCTGCCAAGCTGGCTTAGTTCGGCACGAATCTCCTGTACCAGCCCGACATTCCGAGAAACCGACGGATCTGTTTTACGGACTTGGGTACAGGAAATTCGGCCACCGCAGCTACCTTCAACGGATCTGTCTTAAGAGAGCCATCTCCAACGATGTACCCCAGGTACCTTAGCTCTCTCTGACAGAATTTACTCTTCGCAATGTTTATGGTGAGATTAGCGCGGCGTAAACTTTGTGCGACTTCCGATAGGACACGTAAGTGGAGCTCGAAAGTCGGTGACACAACCAACAAGTCGTCGAGATATACGAAGACGAACTGACGAAGTTCTGCAGACATGAACGCCATGACTTTGTCCATGAGGCGGCACATCCGCTGAGGGGCGTTGCACAACCCAAACGGCATCACTCGGAACTGATACAGAGGGCGACCAGGCACCGTGAAGGCGGTAACCTCTCGAGATTTAGGCTCGAGAGGGATTTGCCAAAAGGCGTCCTTCAGATCCAGACTTGAGATGAAGCGCGTATCTTCTAGACGGCTTAAAAGGCCGTCTATGTGGGGGAGAGGATAAGCGTCTCTCACTGTAACCTCGTTGACTTTCCTGGAATCCAGGCAAAGACGAACTTTGCCTGGTTTCCGGACAAGTACAACGGGTGAGTTCCAGGGAGAGACGCTCTCTTCAATCACCCCAAGCGCTATCATCCTGTCCAGCTCGTCATACATCGCCCTCTGTATAGCTGGAGACACCGGATAGTGCCTTTGTTTGATAGGTTGCGCATCGCCTACCTCAATTACATGCTCCTCCAGCGAAGTACGGCCTAAGCCCAGGGCTTCGCTGGAAGGAAAACATGCAATGAGGCTCCTCAGCCGATGTGCCTCCTCAGGAGTCAAGCCATGGAAGCCTCCATCCTGCTCCTCACCACTACCACTTTCCACGCTCACCTCTTCGATTGTTTTTGGAAATATATCGAAGAGTCGCCAAAAATCCACGCCTAGGTACAGAGATTGGGTAAGACTGGGCACTACAAAAAGTGTTAGGGCTTTAGTCTTTCCGCGAAATTGGATATCGACTTCAACGTAACCTCGTATTTGTTGGGACGCTCCATCTGCGGTTTTCACTGCTGAGTTAAGTTTGTGAAGTTGGAGATTCAGTTTTGTTATCAGGGCTTCTGAACCATTGCCTAGACAGCTAATGCTGGCTCCTGAGTCCAACAAACCCGTAATAGGATGGTTATTTAACAAAACTGCAGCATGGGGACGAAGATCACCGGAAACAGCAACTATACTGGATACAATCGACTGTTTTCTCTGCCTCAGAGTCTGATACCAATTTCGTATTCTGTTCGAAGAGCGCGTTTTCTTCACAGATGTTAAAGTGGCGACAGTATTAAAAATTCTAGCGCGGGCTAGAGCGTATTCGAGTTTTCGCTGATGGAGAGACTTGAGTTCATATCTGGTTTGGTTGAAACTTTGACAATTAGGTAAAGTCTTGGCTGGTTTAAGGATGGTGAAGTTTGCACTTCGGTCACTGGCAGGTAAGTTAGGTTTTTCAGGGAATTTGATTAAGCTTTCGGGCGAGAACTCCCGCCCTTCTCCGCGTTTTCCGACTTGCATCGGATACAGGTAGGTTTAACCTCTCCCTTCAAACCACAACCGAAACAAAAGGGATCCGTAATTGGTGTTGGACAGTCCATGAAGCCGTGCCCACGCTGAGCACAGTTCCAGCACACCCACGCTGATGTGTCGGGACGTGGACGGGATCGTAATCGATCAAGCGCGTCAATATTTTCCTCGCAAGCATTCTGACCTTGATGAACGAGTTCTACCTCACTAATCTTTTTGGGATCTGCCCGCGACGGAAAATTCCGAAAATTTGCCACATAACGTTCAGCTTTCCGGCACAGATCGCGAAAATCGTTCATCGTGGTCACATTCGACGAAAATATCATCGATGACAAGCGAGGGTTAATGTTTTTCTTCAGCATATCTACCAATTCGGGTTCTGGGATTGGTCTACGTAATCTTGAACATTGATTTTTGATAAACGACAAAAAGTCGTCGAATTTCTCGGTCAAACCTTGTTTACGTTCCAAGATGCCTGTAATGATTTCGTGGTCTGTCATGTGATTTCTAAACTGGCTCCGAAGAGCTTCTCTGAGCGATGGCCAATCAGGCCGGCGATGGTCACGAATAAATTGCCAGTACCAAATGTCGGCATCGCCCGTTAACAAGAGGTGAAAATTTTTGGCAAGGTGCTCTTCGGACAAGCCATCGGTCTCTCGAAGAACTTCAACACGAAATATCAGTTCTTCGACTTGCATTTTAGAGTCAGCGCCATCGAATTTTATCCCCCAAGATCCCATAGGACTGCGGTATCTAAACCTTATTTCCGGTTCAATTCTCAGAGGAGGTGACGAGCGAGGACGATAATCATCGTTTCGAGGTTGAAGAGGAGGGAACAAATGGTTGGCATTATTTTCAGCCCGGGTATTTCCGAAAAAATCCTCATTAACCCTTTCATCGTTAGCAATTCTACCATGAATTTGTAAGTCAGCTGGTCTAGGTAGCGGATTTTTATTGATATGGATCCTAAGAGATTCTTGCAACTCCCGTATGAGTGCCTGTTGGTCGTCTATTTGTTTTTTGTATGTATTTATCTGATTACCTTGGGCTCGCTGGGTACGATTAACGTATGGATCACACAGGGGGTCCCAAGCTAAGTTGCTAGAAACTCTACCAGGAGTGTCTGGAGTGATTCCAGGATACGATGGCGGACGGTTCGGTTGAGAAATCTCGGGATAACTCGGAGGGGGGCCGAGTAATGGGAGAGCCTCTGCACCTTGGAGATTATAAGGCGATCTTGCAATTTCTTCGAAATTCAATTGTTGCCGAACACGATCAACGGAAGGATTTCGGATGTCAGAGATCGCGTTCGAACCAATCGACAGTCTGGGAGGACGAGGTATAGCACCACTCGTGGACGGACGTGATTCGGGCAATACCGGCAAGGATAAGTTCAAGTTAGATGGTGGATTGTCGTTGCGATTTTGAGGCATCTCATTTCGTTGACTTTGAGACCTCAGGACACGATTCGGAGGGTTAGTGGAACGCCCTCTTAGCGCGCCTCGTTGCGCTGGAGTACGATGCATTTTATTACGAAATTAACAAATGGTCAAGATCCAAAAAAAAAAATCGCTAATATACTATTGACCAAAAAAAAAAAATCAAACGGTGAACTTTTCTCCGAATATAAGAAAATTATTAAAATTTTCAATCTACCTGCTAAAATTGCATATAGAGCAAGATAACGTAGTTAAAAATTAGATTAGCAAATAAATATAATGACTTGCTTTACGACTAAATCGAATATTAAATAGTGTTTTTTTTTTCTCAATTTTTTTAAAATAAATATAGCGATCAGCACTCGCTATCTATATGTACCCAAAATTCGTTTTACGGTTCAAAATCATAATATGACAGGAGAGAGGTAGAAGGCAAGCAACATAAAGGACACGCGACACAGCTTTGGCTTTCAAGTGAAATAAATAGCGAACTAAATGTCTGGCAAATAGCAATTGTGTCCGACAGATGTTCTTTGTAGACAACATCCAAGATCGTAGTACGGAATTCTTCGGACAGAATCCAATAGAATTGTCCAGCCCTACTTACTTCGATTCTATCACACAAATATCATCCTACTTTGTCAGTGAAATGGAGAGATGAAACCTCACGTGTTGCATCCCTAGAATTTTACGATTCGCAGCGGATTGATGTTGCGATAAATCGCGGATTATCTAACCCCATCAATGTCACGCCTAGAACATAACTTTCGGCTCCATTTCGATTAATCTTCTGCATCTTTTAAACCTTGAACACGGACGATTGAATAGCTTACAGACCGACTCAATCGTATCCAGAAATTTCGGACCAAAAGAATGCCTAAGAAAATCTTCCTCTTTCTTCCAGCAAAAAAAGGATATCTACAAAAAAACTAATCAAGATCAATTGTACGAGCCACGGTCCGAAAGAGACACATCTGACTTCCGTAAAGGATACTCGATGTTGTGGCCCGTTGGGCGCCATATTATTGTGGTGAACACAGTGCCAGGTGTTGCGATTCCGATGCCTCGTACAGAACCTACACCCAACACGTGCGGAGTCAACGTTGAGAAACGGCATGCCATAGCTAGCTCGGAGAGGCGGGTAGTGGGTTTGTTTCTCATGCTGGACTCCACACAATAAAGGGGGCATGCCTTTAGGGGGTGGCAGAGTAACTCGAGAGGAGGGTTTTTCAAGCCCTCATTACTCTAGGTAGCCACCGGACTAGGGAAAAGCGGAACTCGAATACAAAAAACAAAAGATTTAAAATAAAAAAAAAGGAAGCCGGATAGAAAAACGTGACAAGAAGCTTGCCCACCCCATAACCTATGCTGATCAAGGAGCTTCATCTTGATCAACCCCTAATATCAATGGAGACACTTACTTTAAGCCAAAGTTAAAGTTACTTAATAAAATTCTAGTACCATTGCTGATTTCGCGTATCTCTCATCGTCGCCTGTCCCCACCTCTCTCCAAGATAAGGCGTCTAGTTAAACATACTAAATGTTTCGAACCCCACGTACGATCTCATATAACGCGACTCAAAAATACTGTTCCGTTATAGAAACAAGAAAACCAAACTCGACTCATGTGGAGGAAAATTCAAAAAAAATTTTAATCAAGAAGAAACAAATATCGGTTAATTAAAGTAAAGAACTTATATTTTTCTGCGTAAAAATAATTCACAAAAAAAAATGTTTAAATGAACAAATCCAGCCTAAGTCTTAAATTCAATTTTTCTGAATAATTCATTTATTTATTTAACCTAATTGTGGCCACCAAAAGAAAAGTTTTAATTCAATTAAATTACTAAATTCTGTTTAAAATCCTAACTGTGATACTAAATCTTAAGAAATATTGTCCTAACGACAGTTACAAAAAAAATCTGTGATTTCGTCTGTGATAAATAGTTAATAATGTAGGCATTAATTTTATATTTACTTATCTTTTTAGTTCAAATCATATATATATATATTTTAAATTAAATGTTAGTAAATTAAAGTTTAAATTCTATGTAAATTCATGTAAAAAGAACGACTTTTATTTAATTTAAATTAGTAGGGTGTAACGCTTATCTTCTTGTTGATTGTAGATAATAATAAAAGGTGAAATTTTGGCGTCACGTCCAGTTATTTATCGTTGGGAATGCATTCCGGTAAATATTTATAGTGGCAAAATATCCTTAAGGCTGCTTATCCAAAATAGTGCGTCGTTGTTGCCGTTGTATTGATGGTTTTTATGTTAGGTAAAAATTTAACTGTGTACTTACTGATCAGTAATAAAAAAAAATGGTTTTTTCCTTCTCTTTCCTCTTTACTTCGCCCTATTCCTGGCTAGACTGGATACCTTCAGGCGTAGTGGTGTTGAAGAATATTGACTGATTTGGCATGTGTTAAAAGGATGAATGATGAATTTTCTGGAACTGCTCGAAATATGTGGAATGTAGATTGTTGAATGATGAATTTTCTGGAACTGCTCGGATTATGTGGAATGTAGTAAATTTATGTAGAATGGATGACGGTGAGAACTCGAAAAATGATGCATGTTTTGATCGATGATTGTGTCGTCGAAAATCAGGAACTGATGTCTTTTTTGTTTTTCTTTTGTTAAATTTTTTTTGTTTTCTATGATATTAGTACAAATCTATTTATAAATCTATTTATTTTACATCACAAGAACCAAACTTAAGTCGACTGGAACTAAACGTTAAGGTTTTTTTTTTTTTGGATTATTCCTCTTTTTTTTGTTCACTCTCGGAGTTTTTCAAATTTAGCACTCAAAATTAGCACTAGTTTTCTAAGCACAGTATCGAGTGTTGATTTTTGGTTTCTCAGTACTTTTCAAAAATTAAATCGAGACAAAAAAAAATTGATAAAAAAAAACTTGTTCATTTTTTTGGACCGAGTCTAAACAGCGAACTCTTATTTTTTTTCTTTCTTTTAAAATAAGAAAAAAACGACTTAAATAATTTTCTGCGATCGCGTCGAGCGCGTCCTTGCGTACCAGCCGAATTCTCATCCAAAAACTGTCTCCAGCGCCCACCCAATTTCCATTCAAACCATTTTTGCAACGGTCCCCAGTTCTTTGTGCTTTTGAAATCTCGAAACCACTGCAATGTTCCATAGATTTGTGTCTATTTAACTTTTGCAGCAGAAAAAGACTTGGTAGGCTCGATGAAGATTGAACAAAAAGATCAGTTATGATATCCTCGAATTTCTAATTTCTGTTTAGAATGTTTTCGGTTGGCAACAGATCTTTTCGTTTATAGATTTTAAATTGATCGGCACGTGTTTGGGCAGGGGTGCCAAACATTTGGTTTTTTGGTTGGCCCGCATATCCACGATCACTACAGCTTTCGTTCTCAAGGCTTTCATCTTCAGATTTAAACTTCTCATACCAACGACGACTAGTGCGTTAATTAAAGGAGTCCTCGCCGAATGCAGCATTGATGTTTTCCGCGGCTAGGACGATGTTGTAGCCACCCTTCCACTCATTTAAGAAAATCAAACGAAAATCACTTTGATTTACTATATCTACGATGCGGATAAAGATACACTAAAATGAAGAATTTCAAAACGACAATGGCTGCAACGAAAGAGCAAGCTCCAATCTTTAAAATATCCTATAAAAAACGTATAGAGAAAAACAATTTTTTATTGCAAAAATACTTATAGAAAATTATTATCCAAAAAAACGGGCATTTCATATGCAACAACCTAATAGTAAATTTCCTGACTATATTTAAAAACAAAGTACTTGTTCCTTAAAAGCCTAATTAAGTGGCCATCAAGTTCAAGTAAGCAAAAAATCAATATTGATTTTTTCATTAGATCTATATTTGTCTTTTACAGCTAACAAAGAAAAACCCGTTAATTGCACTCATCACTCATAATAACTAAGACAAAATATCTTCTCTAAAAGGAATTTTACATAAACAATTGTTATTAACTTACATCGAATTTGGTATCGAAAGTCGGTAGATTTTCCAAAAACTCTTCAACCATTTTAAAAAACTATTTTAAACAATTTTCACATAAAATTTAAAAAGAAAACACGATTTTTAAAACATAAATTTGTTATATTAAAAATTGTAAAATTCTGAAACAGAACCACCTGTTGCAAACTAGCTACAAACTGTTCAAAGTACCAAAGAATTCTGAAAGATGGAAAGTTCGTATTGTAGGCGTGAGGCGACTCTAGAATCCTGACAATCTCATGAATTTTGCCTTGAATTATTAATTTTTTCTGCATACACGAGTATATGCATAATTGCATTTTTTTATCTATTCACCCTTTTGTGATTCTTAGAGATTATTTAGGCGAGCGAAAGAATAAATGCACGACATGCGCTCATCCATATATTTTATAGTCTTTGCCCTTAATTGTCTTATGCTAGTCAAATACGCTTGCAGAAAATACATTTTTCTCATAGATTTCCATAAAAGCAAGACTGCCTAAGAAAAATTTCCATGTCATTCAGAAGGAGGAATTCCTACTAATAGTTGAGAGATATATTTTATACACCGGAATCACAAAAACCACTAGAATTTTGAAATGGAAGGATGAAAATTGCACTTACTTCCTGCTTCATTTGTACACCAAAAGAAACAGACGGCGCAGAAAGTTGTATTGTTCTTTACGAAAAACCCAAATATGTCATTTGAAGTAGCTGAAAGTGCACACTCTTTGTGACTTAGTTTTTTTTTTTTAAATAAAAAAAGTGTTCCTAATTGTTGTGTTAAATTTCCAAGAACCTCAAGGAGACTGCATGGGCTGTTGTTTTAATTGATAAGGCAATTTTTTCGTCTTAGGTTGTTTGTGAAACTATTTTTAATTATTCGAAGAATACATTATCAAAAAAAAAGGTCAAGATCTTTAACTGAATTACAACATAATTGTTTTTATGAAATTACACTGCCACTGTAAAACATTTTATTGCTTTTTTACATCCACAACACTACCTAGTTAATAATTCTAATCAATTTGTATAGTTCAATCGAATGTTAGTTTTTGGCCCAGGTCGAAGCCGAAAAAAAAGTTTCATGTCCTGTCTAAAAATGTCGCGTGAACAGCATTTTCCAGACAGCATTTCCAAAACATTTCTAATTTCTTAGAGAAAAATATTCGAAAAAATCGGTCATTTTCATCGAGCCGGAATCTCACAGTAAAAAATTTTTGCATCTTTTTCACACGCAGGGCAAGTTTTGCCATGCTGCTTGCAGGTTAATCAAAAACAGTGGGTTCTGATGAAAAAATAAGAAAATCGTCGACTTGCTGGTTTAAACACGATTAGTTATTTCCCTGCATTCTAGTTATTTTTCAAAAGAGATTTTCATTTTAAAAATGGAGGCTCGTCATAGTAAGTCCGCTTTAGACTTTTTTTTTAAATCTATCAGTGATTGGCATAATTGGGCAGTGAAAAATCAAAATATTCTTGTAAAATTAAGTTATTCTGTGCCATCCTGGATAGGAAATGCCCGGAATTTGCCCTGCGTATGAAAATACGCAAATATTTTGAATTGACGAGGATATTTTACTGGCAAATAAATAATTTGTAATGACAAACCGCCATTCACCAAACACAAATTTTTGGTCATTTTGAGTTTCAAGAAAAAAATTAAAACGTTGGTTTTGATTTTTTTTTAATTTTTATTTAGCTTGCCTTCCTGTTTGTCCATTTGTCTATTTGTCTGTCGGTCAGGGTCAAATATTCCAAACTAATTTTGACCCATTTTTACTCATCCGATTGACTTGAAGTTTTGCACACTTAAGTAAGTTCAATGACAATACAATAGTTTCACTACTTTGTCCTTGTAAGTACAAGGGAACATCCTGTAAGGATAACGTGATTATCCTGTTCCTCAAATTTTTCGGGAAAAATCTCATCTGTGGATTTTTGAGATCAGCGAATCTAATTTTGACATTAAGAAGTCTGTAAGGATAACGGAAGGTCCTGTTAGGATCAGGTCATTATTCTTCCCATTTAAATTTTGTTATAATCATTTTTTCCTAAGAGCGCATAGGTTTCGAAAAAAATTTCAAAATACTCTATTTTTCTAAAAAAAATGTGAATTGTATTACCTTCAATACGTTATAGTTAACGTTACTTTTCAAAAATTGATTTTCGTAAAACTTCTTTAAAAAAATTTCAAGTCGCTAGCTCAACGTGTTCTCGAGTTATTAAGATACGTAAAATGGACAGACCGATAAACCGGTAGACAAATGCACGGAAAATCTATAACTTCTGTTTGAAAAGAATTTCATATCGATCAGAAACTAATATTTTGTTCGTCGGGCTATAGTTTAAATTGCGAAGGGGCGTAGCTTTAGTATAAGAACGTTATCTACTGTTCCTATAAGATATTTTTCAGTTTAATTATTCGGGTTATAATTTCAGAACAGAATTTGTTGCCGCCTCCATAACTTTTTCGCAATGGAAATCTTACTATGGTTCCATTTAAGCGCCATTTTTGCTAAAGTGATTATGGGCTGTTTTTGCTTATTTTATTATTATGAAATTCCTATAGTTACCATCAAACTAAGCACAGTTCATATTTTAAAGCTTTTAACATTTAATATATTTCTTAACACTACCCACATGTCTTCACTCCCAATGGAATTATTTATTTGATGAATTCAGGGATATTCATTACAAATAAGTCATCATAACATGATTATAGTGAAACGTTTGTAATTGACATTAAAATTTTACGATGTTATTTTCACCAAAAGTTTCCTAAGCCCACTTATTTTATTCACAAATAAATGTTACCTCATAATATTAACTAAATTTTCATATCAAGGACAATTTAAATTCAATTCATTACTTACTGGTGATGGTGTTTCCATTAACTGTAAAAGTCAAAGTTATGCTTCGACATTTTATTTATGACACTTTCTTGGTAAAAATGTGTGGCACTTTTCAGCCGAATTCGCATTAAACATGAATATGCACTAATAATTAATTAAACCACATAATTAGCAACAGGAGACAAAATTTTGTTTAAAAACGTTTTCCCAAATTATGGCTTGTTATCGTTATCGTGTCCAGTTCGCGTAAACTGAACTGGAATTGTGTTAACAAGATGGGCCTGAAGTATCCTGGGAACTGCACCACATCGAGTAAAACCGTCAAGTTAATAAGTCGTCTGACCTTAAAACGTGTATTTAAAAATTCAATCGATAAATATCGGCCGAAAAGGAACTCAACTTTATTACATCAACGACATCAGTAAGTATAGTGAGGTGTACTAAGGAGAAATATTTGCTACTATTATTAATATTTAAGCTAACATTTGTCATTTCGCCCATATTCTATTGACGAGCATTTAAAATTCTGCTATTTACGTATTTTAAAGAGGAAACGGCAATAAACAAGTTCCAAGTAATTGCTATAAATTTTTCAAATCTACATCTCAGCTAAATACCTGTTATTATAGACATCATTATAAATTGTCCCGTTCCACTTTTCTAACCAAACTCAACGCCTTTTTTATTTGAAAGGTAGATAAATCGCAAATGTATTTTTAATGTTTGTTCATCATTCTTTTTGAAAAATTGATTGTAATATGCTTTTATTTGAATACGCGCGAAGTCGTCGAATCACAGGAATAAATTTTCCACGTCATTTGCTTTTTATCAAAGGATATCTCTATTTATAACAGTATCTGAAACACCTGATGCCAATGGGAAATACTTTCGGAAATATCCTAATCATTCAAAAGTCTTTCTTTGAGTCCTAGCAAAGAAAGGACGATGCGCTATGAGATCACATGTGAATTTGTGAATTCTACAGGTGGTTGAATTCAAAAGGATATAAGTTTTCCTTACAAGGTACACAAATTATGTTAAAAAAGAACACTTACTGAAAAAACACATGCTTTTTGTTGGGTTTTAGCTAAAAATTGTTGGAAATTCTAAAACAAAAATAAAGTAATAAACACAATTTAAAAAAGTAAGAAATGCAAGAAAACTTTACCGTTTCCAAATGCCAACCGATTCAGGTTTGAATTTTTTCTACTAGACATCTTTTGGTCAATAGTATAAGCTTCGAAGAATCATAAGTCGAGACTTTTTCCAAAATCAAAGAATAGCGCCGTGGCTAAAAAAGGAACTTTTGCGCGACAAAGAACGTGGTGCCGCGTACGGCCGAAAAGGGAACGAAAATTGTGGCGGGAAATTTGCAAAATATTGTCTCCAAAGTATTTTTGATTTCACTGTCGCATAATGTCTTCAAAGATAGTGGCAGAATTTATTAAAATTGAATGAATGTCTCGGCCTTCTTCCCGCCTTCTCGTGTGCATTCCAGATGATGATGATTATTATTCAGTCATTTGTCCGATTTGGATTTTTGATGCATGCCGCCACGCGGATTTACAGGTAAAACCGGGAGGTGAACAATGATGAAGACTTTAAAGTAGAAGAGTGGGTACCGCGGGTACATTTGTGAATTTTTTTTCCAACTTTTTCCTCCCGTTTCTTTGCTATTCTCTTTTGGACTATAAACTTTTTTTTCGCGGTAAAACTATTCAAATGCAAAAATATTTCATCAAAAAGAAATGAAATTTAAATCATGTCACATTTCGCGCTAACAATTAGAATTTCACGCGTTTAGATCGGTGCTAAGTTGCCAGTTTTTTCCACTTTTGGCGTTGTCATATAATTCGGAAGTAAACTTGTTTTTATACTATATATGATATATCAGATATAAGTATATTAGATTTAGTATACTGTTTGTAACGCATCGAACCAATCATTGGACACAAAAATGAATTACACCAGGGTGTTAGGGATGACAAAAGATTTTGATTTCCGCATATCCGTCCGTCTGTTTCCGCCTGTTCGACTGTCCGATTGTGCGTCTGTCCGTCAGTGGACACCATAACGCTAGAAAGGATTAAGCTAGAGACCTGAAATTTGGCTAAGTTCTTAAACGGGCGTAATCGGAATATTCTTCCTTCCCTCTCCCATATAAACGAAACAGTTTTTTGCAATTTTCTCTAAAACGGTGAGTCATGTTGAAAAATTTATAAAGGTAAAATGTGTTCAGAATAGGATTTTACATAATTCATGCATACACCAAAATCCAATCGGACCAGTTCTTCCCCTCTTCCCATACAAATTGAATACATCTCTTGTATTTTCTCGAAAACATTGCATAGTGTGGAAATATTTACGAAGAAGAAATGTGTAACATAACCATTCCATACATTAAAATCCAATCAGACCAATCCGCCCCTCCTCCCATACAAATGGATTTTTTTCATAAACATTTTGTGTGCCGTCATAGAGAGTATTTGACGATTGGCCCCTGCCAATTGTAGCTTTTCTAAAGTTTTTAATTTTCTCTTTAAGAAAATATCATCCATTACCATGTAAGTTGTTATCAGAATTCTCGCTGGATTGGGACACACTCGTAGCTACTTTTTTTTTGTTTCAGCCAGAGCTTAGGGGAGGACCCGTTAATGCCGAAGCACAGCTCAGGATGGTCGGAGGAACAAAAGGAGATATTCTCCTTGAACTTCTGCATGTTATAACCCGGGGGGAACACATTGGATGGTAAATCGTTCCAATGTCTTGTTGTTCGCGGAATGAAGGAACTCCTGCAGCTGCACGAGAGGGTCTAGGAAAAATCTACCGTGGAGGAAAAAGTTGGGAAATTTCGGTGGAACATTTCCCATGGAAATATCTATACAATATGCTGAGTATCCCAACAGAGCGACGGTAATAAATCTGTCAAAGACTTGTCTCTAATCAGTCGGATCGCACGTTTTTGAATTGGGATATAATAATCCATAGCCAATATTTTCAATGAAATAATAAACCTAAAAAAATACGCACTCAAATCAAAATAAAATTATACTACACAAATCAATTTTGTAGATGTTAATACACTTTGATTACCTAGAATCTATTACCTGAGAATATTTTTTCTGCGTGGATTAAGTATAATTAAATGATATATTTTAATACATACTTTAACTGTTTGACACGTTTCCACATTTGTTTAACGACACACAATTTCTGTATTCTCTGTACTTACTGATAAAAAACTAATTTTTCCAAATCTATTGTATGTCTGTTGTAAATATAAAAATATTCTATGATACAGTTAATGTAGAATCATTATTTAATCGCCAAAGTGCAATAAATTTCAGGAATTGAACAGTTTTTATGCCCAAAATGCTTTGCAGAATTTACATCAGATTTTCATATCACAGAAGCTTAAAAATCTCATCGAATTTTTCGTGAAAATACTCGTGAAAATACTCAAATTTGGAAATCTATTAACCAAATATATTATCCATTGGATAAAGATAAAACTGGTATCTATTAAAAATTCAATTTAATTGATAATTAATGTTAAATAAAAACTCAAATAAGATGGAAATTTTTATTCAATTTATTTGTATTATATTCAGTTATTTATTTTGAATTATTCATTACTATTCTTTTTATGGAGAAATATTTTTTATTATTATAAACAAAATTAACCTTAAAGCTGTTAACACTTTTATAATTGTGTTTCAGTTCAAAAACTGGTATTTTCTTATCATGTTTGTAATCAATTTGACTAGGCAATTGGTAAGTTTCTTACTTTAATTATTACGAGTACATACTAAGGATTTTGAGACAATTTTTTCAATCAGTTTTTTCAGTGTACCAACCAAATACGCCGACACTTGTGAAGATAATATTAAAATATATTTCGTTTTTTATTCAAATATGACTTTTTCGAAGAGATTCTAAAACATGACAAATTAAAATAGTGTCAGATATTTGGGTTTAAAGCATTTTAAAACTATGTTTACAAAATTATTTTGAATTTTTGTTACGGGCTTAGTTTTTTTGTTATGGTTTATGTCTATATATATAATAATAGTTTTTGAAGAAACAATTTTTTTTTTTTGAAAAAATTGAGCTATACAGCCCTATTCTGGCGCAGTGACACTTAACTCACAGGTCATAAGGCCATAGAATTTAAGGCTCTTGTGGCCGAACTGTGGCTAGTCATCGGTCACTAACAGTCGCCAGAATAGGGCTGATAGTTCTACACTTAAGCTCAATATGGTTTTCCAGATTTTCATTGATACAAATAACACTAAATTATAATTTAAGAATCAACATACGGGTATAAAAATAAAAATTTGACTCAAAAGATACTTGAAAGAAAGATTATGCCTCTGAGACATAAATACTTTGGCTAGGTTTTTTTTTTGTTTAAATTGAAATAGATAAAAATATAATTTTTTTTCCTTAAATTTCTAAACATCACATTTTTTTAAATTTATTTAACGATTAGTATTAACATTAGTTATTAAACAATTTTTATATAATAAATTTGTGCATTAATAAATTTGATGGGAAGATATGAAAGGTTTAAATATATTTAAGGCATTTTTTGTGTTATTCGTGGTGAAATTTCGTACCTTCAATGTAACCAGAAAGTAAAATATTAATTTAAAAAAAATGTTTTTTGATAGAAACAAAACTAAATTTATAGAGGAACCAAGTTGTAGTAATTTTTCAATATCGAATATGTTTACACATTTTCTTTATCTGTAATGGGCGTCCACAAGAAGGGGGGTGTCGCTTTTGAAAGAACTATTGGTTTTTTTTATATTCCTTGAATAAAGGTGAAATTACAGTGAAAGCGGCATGCGCAGCGTCGCGTCGAAAGTTGAACATAGTACTTTCTTATGGACCCGTTATAAGGCTGCAATAATAAGCGCGCGCTAAAGCGACTCGACATGAGAGTATACCAACTTTCTACTTTTCGCGGCGTCCGCGTTGTTCCTGTGGTTGTTTAGATGCGGATATAAATAGGATATTCGTGTTATCCTTAAAGGTTCGTGATCAGCGGCTTTCAAAACTCAATAATGTAATTTTTCCCGAAAAAATGGGAAAAAGGATATTTGAATTATTCCTTCAGGGCTTAAATTAATTTTGACACTCTCGAAACAAATTCCTTCGGCGTCCCGAAAAGCTTAAGAATATAAATATCATTAAAATCGGTCCAGCCGTTTTCAAAATAATGGGGTGTGCCTGAGAGGCACACGTCGCGCTTTTACGTGGTAAAAATAGCTAGTGTCTTTTAGGGTTAAAGACGCTAATATAATTCAAAACATTGACCAAAAAACCTTGTTTTGATCTACAACCAAACCTCGATTTGCGTCATTAATTGGGACCAGAGGAAGACGACGCAAATCGAAATATTACTGACGCAACTTTGAAACCACGAACATTTTTGGACGACGCAACTTCGGAACGACGCAAATCGAGGTTTTGGTGTATTATAAATCACAGTGGTCACCCCTAATTATAAAAATTGATTTGCGCATTGGGTAAGAAAAGTCTTCATAAAATTGAAAACCTACAAAGAGTTCCATAATTTGTTCTATAATAAAATTCACTAATGTAATTAGTTAATGTTAATTTCTATATAAAGACCAAATTGAGCCTTCTACCCCGTCCGCTCCTGTCTGTGTCTGGTAGTCAGGTCAGCAACAGAAGTGTAGCCGTTGTTCTGAGGAGGCCAAACTACACTTCGGGCCGAAACTTGACTGACACTAAAAATTGTTCTTAAACGTTTTCAACATTTTAAAAGTTCTTTCAGAGATTTAAAACTTATCGTGTAAATAAAGAATTGCTAGAGATTAATAATTGATCAATTTTATTTATTTTAAAAATAATAATTAATATAAAGATAAAAAAGAAATAACACTTTGGTTTAGACAAAAATAAATAAAATTAGATTAATCCATGAGTATGAGAGGAAAAAAAATATTCAACTAATATTGATTTTTAGTGTTTATAACATTTTACTTTTTACTTTTAAAAGTCAACTTAAGCATACATCATTGATATAAATAACTTTAATTAGACTTTATAATATTGTTTAATACAATGTGATGGTTATTATTAATAAAAACCAAACACTAGACATATTTTTCAGCTATCTCAGGTTTTGATCGATTATTTCCCATAATTGCCTAATTTGATCCTCCAGGATATCTGGCCACGAGAATAGAAATCGATATCCATTGAAGTCATTCCGTCCGGACAATAACGGTCCAAAATCGTCCACTTTTAGCATAAACGGCTCAAACGATGTCAAAGAGATGTTCGCCTGTTTCGACAATGTCCCTGTAATATGAACGTCATCGATCCAAAAGTAGGGACTAATTTGAGCCTCCTGGTACAGTCGGAAAGCCACGTCAGGAGTGTAGATAATCGCGTACCCTGGGCAGTAAGGTGGGTAATATCGGCCAGGATATTCTTTAGCGCTGACCCTCCATTTTGAACGGTAGCTACGCTTTACGCGCGACCAAAACGCCTTCTGACAGAATATCAAATCCTTTCGTTCGGCCGTTGTGCTCAGGTAGTTTACTAAATAAGGCATATTTACAAAGACATCGTCATCGGCCTTAAGGATGAATTTAGTTTCTGGGCAATAGTAAGTGAACCACTTGAACGCCATCACATGTTTGTAGGTCATATTCCGGTATGCATCCACAAAATTTCCCTGGACCATGTCTGAGAACATTCGATTTTCTCGCTCCAGACGTTGCTGTTCTTTTGTGGAGTTCACTGTACCCAATAGGAAAATAATCCGACTCTGAGAACTCACCAAAGAGCCCCACGTCTCCCGGATCAACAGGCGTTTCTTGTAATTTGCGGGCGCCGAATGTATCAGAATGAGAACTAAGGGTGGATTTAGCTCTTCCACTTCATTTAAATCGCTACTATCTAATTTTGTGCTAGAGATATCTTTGATTGTGCTACCCTTACCACTACCCCTATTAGCCGGACATGGCCGCTGATTCATTATGAATTCAAAATTATTGAGATCGATTAGAGTACTTAAGTCATCCTTTGGCAAAACGTCATAGTTTACAGCTGACTGCTGATAATAACTACCTACACCTAAACTATTATTATTTAACTTTACATAACTATTAGATGAGTTAATATGGCCGTAATTATTGTACGGTATCGTATTTAATCGATTTGCGTTTTCGCTTTGACCATTTTGACCACGTGAACTGAAGACGTAGCCATTTAAAGCAGACGACATCGCTGGTAATTCCTGATGACTCTGGGAATGATAATGCAATCCTTGTGGCTGAAACTGACTCTGACTGGGGTAACTGCCCTCGGTTGCCAACATCGATGATTCCTGCATCGAAAATCGCCATATTGCCATATAAATGCATAATGTCAGACCGATTAGTAATCCGAGCACGGGGCGACGTTCAAACATGACATTTGCCGCGTACAGAAATTTCAAAAATACACCAAGGAAATTTCAAATCTCCTCACTTTTAATGTCTTTTGACTATGGCTTAAAAATCTACTGTCATCCGAATGTCCTCTGCATAGCATTTCAGATTTTCCTAAAATCCTAAAAATAAAGAAAAACAGTTAATAATACTTTTATCTTTTATAGAATTTGTTTTTTTTTATATACATATATATTTTGGAGATTTATTCTATTTTCTATTATCGAAATATCATGATTTTTTTTCTGTTGTTTCAAGTAAAACATGAAAATGAATTCCTAAAATATATTAAATCAATTTAATTTAATTAACATAATTACAGTTTCACTTTAGTAAAACAATTTTCGGCGTTTAATTAATATCTTGTCATTTTATTTTCATTAGATTTTTATTTTGAACACAATGACATAGAATGAAACATTTCTCTGGTAATTAAGACTGGTGGACAAGAAACAGGCAAAAGGGGAGTCGTTCCTCTGTAACTTTTTGTCTTACTAATCACCGTTTTAAATTAAAATGCTTTAATAAATTTGCAGACGTTGAGAAATTATTCACAATTTAATTATTACACTTTTTTTAAATATGTACGAAGTATTTTTCGTGTTAGATTTTTTTAATAAAAAATTTTAGTGCAATTTTAGTATGAGAAAACATTTAGAAATTGTCCGCGGAACAAAATCCACTGAGCTCTAGTGAGAGAGAATCCATCTCATGCATGATTTGGAAGCCCCTTTTACCCTTAACACTAGAATGCCCGATAGTACCAATACCCTTAGATATCCAAATGGAGTCATTTCGACATGATAATTGTATTGAAAAAAAAATCGTTTGTGCGTGGTTTATTTGAAATCATGATGAAAAATCTATAATAAATAAAAGTCACGAGAAATTAATTAGGAAAAAAATTATGACAAAAAAATGTACGCAACGGGTCAAAATGACTCCATCCGGCATTCTAGTGTTAAAACCCAATGGAGTGATCATAAATTTTGGTCGTCGAACTCTGGTTCTAAAGGGCTGAAAAGCTGGCAATAATTAAAAAAATCAAACGTGTGTTAAGTCCCATTCAGACTAACGATTGCGATTACGATTGAAGCTTCTCGACCAATGAGAATAAAGCTTTCAACGATAGGGACATGAAAGTCTTGATCTCATTGGTCGAGGAAAGTCAATTGAGGCGTTAAAAGCTAGAGTGAACCAACCCACATAATCGAGTTTTTGAAGCTTTTCCACTCTGTACTATTATTGACTGAAAATTTTTGGAAAAAAAAATTTCTGTGAACTTTATTACTCAATGTTGAAATGTTCTTTTGTGCATCCAAACATTTTTATCTAAAAACTCACTCGCAATAGTGATTCAAACACAAAAAAAAATCACGATTTCGACATGTGGGTTGGTCCACTCTAGCTTTTAACGCCTCAATTGTAATCGCAATCGTTAGTCTGAATTGAGCTTTAGGTCCTCTGCGATATTTTCTTGAATAAAATTTCGAGAAAATGGAAAAAAATCAATTTGTATAAGAGAATATATAAAATGATATTCTGAACACATTTCATCTTTATAAATTTTTCGATACGATACAACAGGAAAAAAGTATTCTATTTGTATGGGAGAAGTGGAAAGCAATGGTCCGATTTGATTTTGATGTATGAATGAGTTATGTAAAATGCTATTCTAAACACATTTTACCTATAGTAACCGTTTTCGAGAGAATTGCAAAAAACCTGTTTCGTTTGTATGGAAAAGGGGAAAAGAAATTTTACCCGTTCAAGAACTTAGTCTAACCATTTATAATAAACGCAACTATATAAAATTTCAAGTCTCTAGCTCAATCCTTTCGAAAGTTATGGTCTGACGGACGGACAGACGGATGGACTGACATGCAGAAATCAAAATCTTTTGCCATCTCTAACACCCTGGTGTAGTTCATTTTTGTGCCCGATGATTGGTTCGATGCGTTACAAACGATCTTCTAAATCTAATATACCCCTATATGATATATCATATAGTGTATAAAAACTAGCAGATAGCTATACTGTAAGTAAAGCAATATTTGTAAGGGGAAAAACCTAAAATTAAAAAAATCGTCATTCAATATGAAAGCAATAACAAATCAATTTAATATCCATTAACAGTTGTTTTTTACCTAACATTGTACCTTAATTTCCAATTATTGTTTCATAAATTGTGTCAACGTTGTTTTCAATGTTAGTCGATAAATTTCCAATCAAATTGTATGACAATAATTTCCCATCAACGATCAAAAAATTGAATGGTTCTACAACACAATTAACCCATCACTACCTAGGCGCCATCATCACTATATAAATGAAAGTCTCATTGATAAAAATGCGAAATAACAGTTGATAAGTGAATTATCATCGATAACATATTTCTGTTTTATATAGGAGGTAGACATCCCCATGCAATTATGTTGCATGGCATCGTAGCGGAATCACAGTTGGTGGTATAATAATGGCATTTCACTACTGAAATTGTCATTTTGTTTAATGGACTGCTTAATCACTTAACCATATAATTAATTAATCAATTTAATTGTAATTTTCGATAGCGTGAACTAGACTTAGATAAATATCATTACAAAAAAAAAAAATTAATGGCATCCAGCTGAATTTAATGTATGCGAGTAGCGATAAGAATGACAGTTTTATAATACCACTAGTCAACACTTATAGAAATTTAGTCATTTACAGCAAACGTATATGATTCCCAATTTTACAATGAAGAGATCACAGAGATTTGTGCATATATGCCCTATGATCAGACGAAAACATGAAAATATCTCTAATTTACAACTCTATGGAGAAATAATGGAAAAATTCTTGAAATAGGGAGACATACCCAAATTCGTTGCGTATAAATCAATTTAGATTTTTGGTTTTCATAGAAAAGTTGGATTCCGAAACTATCGAACAATCGATTTTTGAAGCGCTAATGCGATCAACCTTCGAGCCTCTTCGTAATTTTCACACCGAGGAACGTGGTATGTCCATTGAGAAAAATGGTATTCTGGCAGTGCAAATGTCTGCAAAGTCAAAGCGCCACCCGGGGCAAAACCATTTGGCATCCCAAATAGCATCGAAAAGCACGGACACATGACCTTTGTTCTTGCGACTTAAAAATGCAGCAATTTACGCACGGGGCTAAAGATTTAGACCTATAATTCACATCCACATACAAGAAGCGTAAGAATGGCAAGAACGACACACTGATTAATAATGTGTCTGCAAAGCCACAACAGCTTTAATAGGGAAATTGGTGATCGACGGTTCGTATTTGGTTCAATATTCGCTTCATGAAAATCCTGCAACGATATAGTGGCATTTGACGGTTGTCGGGTCGATACATTGATCAGTCGTGAAACCTGAATGTTAGCTTACTTTGAAGAAGCGTGTAAGGAGAACAGGGTCGACATAGTTGCCACTAGAGTTACCTCAAAGCCCCCGCTTTACAAATAAACGAAAAAAAGTCGATGCCTTTAGCCGTCATATTCGACATTGACATTTGATTCAAACGATTTCGCTTTGAGAATTAAATTTCTTATTTCGGGATTTTTGTACCCATTTTGTTTATATTTTGTATTGAAGGAAATTGCATGAAAAGTGAATAGCAGACATTATTGAAACAGCACAATTTTATTGGCATCAAAATTTCATTGCAAAAGAAAAAAAATTGACCGGGAAAATAAAATGAAACAAATTTTTCGTTAAAAACAAAAAAATTTAATGGAAAATTTGTAGTTGTAACTAGAATTACGGCATTCAATCGGAGGAATTGTCTATTATAAAATATTACTCCACAAAAAGTTTGCATCAATTTATCGCTAATAGATTTTTCTTGTTGCTTTCTGTTTGCGTTTTTATTTGTTCATCTCTGTTCAGATGACGCTCGTATAAAGCTTGAAGCGGCTAATTTTGTTGATGGGGGCGTTTTTTTCGTGAAATGGCAGCGTCAAAATTACGTTCCTGTGTCATAATTGCGGCGTGGCAAACCACTAAAAAGTATTTCCCACTATGGGTGTCGTTGCACATCCCATTCACACACACTCAGAAAAATGTTCAGGTCAACTTTTTGTCAGGGTAACTCTGACCTTACAGAGGTATCTGTAAGCCAGCTAGCGGTCAGAGTTAACCTATCTAAGGTCAACTCGTGCAGCTCCCAATGCCCTACTTCACCTGCTGGTGGCTTAATTTCAGAATTTCTCCGACCACAGGTCAACTCAGTTTTACTTGCCCACATGCAGGGGAACGCGCGCCTGCCCGAGGCCAATTACGCCGTATGTAGGTCGTCGAGTTAGCCTCCATTTTTCTGAGTGCAACGGCGATGTACCCGCAACAAAAATCACAGCGATTTGCAGGGTGGCGAAATATGTGAATAAAGACGACAGGGCTGTTTAAAATGCCATTTGGGGTCCTCTCCCTTTTTTCAAAAAAGAATGATAAAATGAATTTTTGCGTATGCTTGGAATTACAAGACCGATCAGAGATAAGAGGTTTGTCTCAATCTTTGTTTATGATTATCTAGATAAAAATGGTGTCTTCATTCTTCGATATGCAACAGAAATTGCGCCACAGGCATTTTTTTGCTTAAACAATGCATTTATGCAGAAATTGATGCTTCCTATCAAAAAAATATTTCCAGTTCCTCATTGTTTCAATTCAAATTTGGTTCCATGGTATTAATTAATTGGCGCAATGAGAAATCTGGTATTTGAATAGAAATGGTTTTGATAGAAACAAAAATATAGTAAACAATGTTATAGTAAATAATGTAAACAATGTAAACAATGTATTCAATGTAAACAAGTTTCTTTTTCTTCCTTTTTTAAATCCAGTGACTGTATTATTCAAATTATAATTGTCATTTGCTAATTTTATACATAGCCCTAGAGGTCGAGAAATTCAAATAATTAATTTGATAGGTATTTAGCAAAAAAAAAAAATCTAATGAAATCACAAAAAAACTTGCGTGATTACAACAAAATTTCATATATAAAAAAAGAACAAACGAAACTCTTCATCGATTAGAGTCTTTTCGTTATCGTGGTCCATGTTCTTTAGCCCTAAATGGTATTTGGAATATCTGCAACTTTCGCTTTTTTATGTGACTTTTGAACTCCCTGCTGAGATTAATATAACAGGGCGACCGAATCTTGCTATAGAATACCTTATACCTCTATATGGAATTTTATTTTTATTTTTGTTTCAAACTGGTCGAAAATATGTGAAGCCACTCTATAAAATGACCTAAACCATAATGTTTTCGTTGTACTCGAAACATGTTCAACATGCCGATAAAGCGCATCATTCTCACTCTGTTTTAGTTGAACCACTTTTTGTATTCCAGCTTATAGAAAATTACGTATTCTGTTAATTTGTGACAGGCGTGTTCTCTTCGTCATTTACATAACATACATTCCATGTTTAGATAAAACTGCTATCGCTGACAGATAACATTTGTGGAAACGAGAGGAAAAAAAATTATGGACACCCCTTGTGGGAGTAATAAAATACAAAATATAAACTAAATGTGTACAAAAATTGGCTTGTGCTTTTTTTTGTTCGGCCAATGGTGGAGAAAATCAACGGGCCCACATACGGGTATGTACTAAAATATTGATCCTATATATTTTATTTATAGTCAAATTGTGGTGTAGGTGCGTGCACTTAACTCGGTTTATGACTGAAACCGAAAATAAAATGCATAAAAATTTTATGCGCACTTCACCTGCTGAGCAGTTGCCCTATTTGCATGTTTGCAATAAAATAATTATTTATTTTTTTACAGGCTTGTATGTTTATGAAAAGTAGAAAGAGTTTATTTATTTTAAAATCAGCCTTGTTCCGGTGACAAATTTGGGTACATTTGGGCGGGAGCATCAAAAACTGTCCTGCAACTGCTGGACCGCATTCAAAAACGTGCGATCCGACTGATCGGAGACAAGTTTATTACCGTCGCTCTGTTGGGATACTCAGCATCTATAGATATTTCCATGGGAAATGTTCCACCGAGATTTCCCAACTTATTCCTTCACGGTATGTTTTCCCTAGACCCTCTCGTGCAGCTGCACGCGTGCACGACTTCTTCCTTGAGTAAAGTTTAGGAGTTCCTTCATGCCGCCAACAACAAGACTTTGGAACGATTTACCATCCGATGTGTTCCCTCGGGTTATAACCTGCAGAAGTTCAAGGAGAACATAAACCGACATCTCCTTTCGACTTCCGATCATCCTGAGCTGTGCTTCGGCATTAAAGAGTTTTCCCCTAAGCTCTGACTGAAACTATAAAAAAATGAGCAGATTTAAAAAAATACTTTTCTTACTTTAAAATCAATATATCCAGAGCCATTGCATTGAAACTGCGCGGCGCCACTCATCTTATGGCACAAGGACAAATAAAATCATCAATCTATTAATATAATTCCAAGATTTATTTATGAAGGACTCAGTTTTTTTTTTATTTTGCCCCGAAATTGTCGTCAGAATCTCACTGGACGCCAATATTGTTGTCATAACTCGCTTTTTTGGCAACCAATAAAAGATTCGTATCGACATTATTCCGATGTTATTATAGGGATGCTGCAAGGACAAAAGAAATGTACTAAAATCCGCAAACTTGTTGCCAAAAATTTTATTCCCACAACAAATCCCTGCTTAAATAGAACGGTCTTCAGAGAGTATTATGTGGCCAATGAATTTCACACCTTATCTTAATCATTTCTCTTTTTTGTGTATTAACGATTGTACCTGCATCTATAATAAATTGTCCTTCCTGTTTTGTATAGGAAAACTTCTGGGACTCTAGAAGTTCACAAAAGGATAACATTTCATTGTGTCTCAATTGCATTTGAATCAATGCCAAACTCAAATATAAATTCACCAGGTAAACTTCAATTGGCGTAGGAGTTTTATTTTATTTTATCATAAGAACTTTTTATCCTGAAATTTATTGAGGAATTTATCAAATTTTCAAGAAATATCTCTGGACAACAACAAAAAATTGTTTTTTGAATAATATTAGAAGAATTTAAATTGTAATTTATTGCCTAATTCTGGAAATATTTCAAATACTTCATATTTCTGGAGGAAAGCAGGAACATTAATATTTTCAATATTATACAGTTTATAGCAACGTATTTCAACCTTTCTGCTTGCGACCCACGGAGTATGCTGTTTTTTACCATTCTTACATATTTGTATAAGTAAGATATTAAAATCACTTCAAAAACGGAAATCATAATGGAGCCCCGAACGTCTCCGGGACTCAGTTTTGATAAGTTCGCAACATGTGTAGATGTGTGTGTTCCTTCGTATGTATTTAACGAAACTTATAAAAGCGATTTTTACCAGTAAACCCTAATCGATTTTGATGCGGTTTTTTGCATCCGAAAGCTGTTATCGTCCCATAGAACCCGTTTTGGATCAAATGCACGATTTTCGAGATAACCGCAAAAATCTTTTCAATTTGTAGGGGAGAGGAGAGAAGGTGTGGTTCAATTTGTGGTTCAATTGGAGGAGGTTTAACTTTTGACAAAAGCCTGTTTTGTGCCAAAATTTCAACTTTCTACCTCAATTAGTTCTCGAGTTTTCAAATTTTTGGAAATAATTTTGGGAAAAAATACGCACATGCGCACCGTGAGGGCCTTCATATTTTGCTGGTAGATTGCGGGGATATAATGGTTCCCAAAATATATTTCAAATTTAGTAGTTCGGCCCTAGTTGCGTCCCAAAAGTGACACCAGGGCTCTTAAAACGCGTTTTGGACCATTCTTATGTTTGTGGGCCGGTGAACCAAGGTCTAGCGTAGTCCAAGCGGCGTACTTGGTCCGTAATCCGGAGGTCGATGGTTCAATTCCCGACTGTCGCACAATCAAGTCCACTCAACGTGATTGAAGTCCACTCAACTTGCTTTACGAAATGTGTAGTGAAAGTTGCTGCTTGGTGTTAACGACATCATCGGTCTAGATTGCTAGCACGGCCTCTGCTGTTTAGGGCCTCTGCGAAGCATGGATGAATTACAACATTTGTAAAGTTTTTAAAATTTTGTTAAATTGATAAAGGAATTGTTTGAAAAACAAAAATTTTGTAAATATAACAATTTTATTGTTATTTCGACAAATTAGGTATTATTAATTTCTCAGTTATTTTATTGATTTAACAAAGCTTCCTTTGTAAGTTTATTTTTGTTAAAACACCAATTTTTTGTTGAAGAAAGATTTCCCTCCAAATATATTTGTTCCAATTGACAATTTTTTTATAATTTTAACAAAAGTTTTGTTAATTTAGCAATGATTTTATCCATATAACCAATTTTTGATTTACTGAAGAATAAATTTTCTTTGTTCATTTCACAAAATTATTTTGTTGGCTGATATAGGATAAAAATTTTGTTGATTTAACAATGATGTTATCAATATGACCAATTTTTTTCTCTAAGTGTTATTTACAAAAAAAATCCCCGGAACAACATGTCTACAGTGAAAACCGAATAAAATAGCTTAGGAGATAAGAGAAAAGGGGAACTTTGGATAAACCCATACTCTCATATCCGCCGTCATTTGATACTGAGAATTTAATCATAAAATTGGGTTCAAATTAGTCCATGGATTTTGAAATCAATCTCTAAGATGTAACACAGACAAACCTTACATTTTATCTATATCCATAACTGAATCACTCGTAATAAAATCACAGAAACTATTGTCTTAAGAAAATATTTAATTTTATCTTGCGTTCGGATGTTCTCTTATTCTCTATCCGTTATTTATTTTCGTATTTTATTGCTCTGTTAGTGATTTTTTTATACAAAATAGGTTTGAGGTAGGCGCCACTTCTTATTCTCTCATTATTTACCCGCTTACGTCATGTAAACGACCGAAAAAAAAATTTGGACTCAAGAAAATTTAAGAAAACATAATTGTCATTCATTACACAAGAATGTTATTTATTTATTGGCAAGAAATAAAAGTTCTTTCATAGCTTTTCTTATCTAATGATTTAAATTCATGAGAAGACTTTACTTAAGTTTTATAAAAATATTTATAATTTATTACTGTAGCAGGGTTTTGCAAAAATAATTCGTATTTAATTTGAATGATAAGAAAAGCTTTAAATACCAGCGGCCAATCGCCAAATACTCTGTATGACAGAAAAAAATTTATTGAAAAAAATCCATTTATATGGGAGGGGGGAAAGGAGTGGTCCAACTCGATTTTGATGTATGGGCTTGTTATGTAAAATCATATTCTAAACACATTTTGTCTTTAAAACATTTCCGACACGAGGCACCGTTTTCGGGAAAATAGGAAAAAACTGTTTTGTTTGAATGGGGGAGAGGACGGAATGGTGCAACTGGATCCTGATGTATGGATGACATTTTGCCCGTTCAAGAACTTAGCCTTGCCATTTTGAGAAACGCAGCGAAATAGAAGTAGAGTAATCCCCCGATTTACGAAGGCTCGTTTTACGAAATTTCGAAGTTACGAACGTCATTCGTAAAGTACAAAATTCGTTATATGAATGAAAAACTCGCTATTACGAACAAAACTTCGTAAAAAATTTCGTATGAAAAATAAAATACATATGTACCTACAAAAGCATTTCCATTATTTACAACAACACATGTAGTTATCAACATACAAAATTTAGCTGCTGAGCGTTTCAATTCCACGTGTTTAATAGCTGAATGTCTAATTTGTTTGAGTTTGTATGGTTTGAGGTTGCACTAAGGCACTTGGCACACCGAATGCGAATTCGCACCGCATTGCGAAAAAGTTCAAACTTACCAAGCGATTTTATATTGTATGTAATCTACATGAGTTCTAATTTTGCAGAGACTGCAATTTTGGGGAGACCGCATTGTTACGTAATACAAAATTAGAGCTAATGTCGATGACATATGATATAAGATCGCGTGGTAAACTTGAACTTTTTCGCAATGCGGTGCGAATTCGTATTCGGTGTGCCAAGTGCCTAAGTCTATTGGCTTAGACAATTCAATTTGGGAAATCCCCTAAAACAATAAATTATTTTTCTTTTATTTTCTAATCACATTGTTTTAAATGTTTCTAAAAATAGGGTTTCGTATAACGAACATTTTGGGTACGCATCTATGTATTTTTAAGACAAACTTATACTAATATGGATCTCGTTTTACGAATATTTTCAATCTCTGGAACGTATCTATTTATTTTCAATAATATGCCATACTAATATTGGGCTCGCTATACGAATATTCGATATACGTACACTTTCACAGAACGTATCCTGTTC
Organism: Chrysopilus asiliformis; assembly: GCA_964034945.1. Classification (NCBI taxonomy): domain Eukaryota; kingdom Metazoa; phylum Arthropoda; class Insecta; order Diptera; family Rhagionidae; genus Chrysopilus; species Chrysopilus asiliformis. The sequence goes on from OZ035962.1 coordinate 13,199,039, forward strand.
GTAAATCTGGGGATTACTGTATGTGTTTTCAATAATTGGCGACTAAAGCTCATGCAGGTTGGAAATTGTAATTACATTAAATGGAAAGTTGTTCCAAAGTTTTGTTGCTTGCAGAATAAAGTAATACCAAATGCCAAACTTTTAAAATTCATACCACATTTAAAAGAAAAATTCATACCACATTTGAATCATTAATATAAAAAACATATTTTTACATTTCACAGGAAAAAAATGGGGTCTTCCCTCTTCAAAAGAAGTCGGAAATTACTGTAAATTTAAAAATGTTTGAATTTTTCGCAAGAATCGTAAATATGCTCGCACATTTGTTTTTAGAACGTCACATGAAGTCGACCCTTTAAATATGTTTGGCAAATGGCCATCGACCGCTTAATGTTGCCAAATAGAAAAGTGTCCTTGAACTTGTGAAAATTTATTAATGACAACTGGGTAGGAAAAAATCGATTACTCTGCACAAAAGTTCTACAGGAGCGCTTAATGTAATGTTTTTAAGGAAACATAAGAAATTGACATGTAATTGTATTAAGACGATCGTGAGATATTGTACATCTCCTCGTTTTAAAAAGGGGCACTAGACATGTAAGGAAACATTCGCTACGTTAAAATATTTCAGCGCAATGATTCTCTTTAAGTCAGTTTTTGTAACATATAATAAAAATCGTACGTCAAATTAATTCTCTAACTCAAATAGAACTTTCCTATATTTTAATATTAAACTCAAATTCAATTCTATGATAAAAAAAACACAACTATTCTAAAAATACCGACTTCTTGTTGCTTCTACTTGACGTAGAAATTTGTAAATCAAATTATCATTAAGTGCATCGATAAAAGCAAAAATAAGTGTAATTGAACGGAATTAACCATTTAATGACAATCCACTTACGGTAAGAACGTTGTTGATAAACCATATTCATGTATAGAAACGTAAATGAACAAAAAAGCGTATCCTTCAAACAGAATACAAAAACAAATATTTGATATCGAATGATGAGTGAAAAAAGTAAGAAAAAAAAAATCCTAAATTGAATTAATAGACAAGACCTTGAGAGTGAATAAAAGATAATGTGTTTGCGTGCATAAAGGACTATCCTATAGAGAAAGCTAACATGGTATGACACCTTCACAATTATCCATAAATTAATGTCACTACACATTTATAAAACTGTCACCGGAACTAGAGCGTCAAACGTTAGTCAAGTCACAATTTCATCTAACTAATGAGTTCTTGAAAGATGTTTGTACCGTAAATGCGACAAAATCTGGTACAGGAAAATTTAATTACGGCTTATAATATAAATTTTAAATACATATTTCACAAAAATTTAATAAAAAAGCAAGTGAAAGTTTTTTCGCTTTTTGATACCTTTTTCTTTGGCAGTGTTTCCCAACCTTTATTGCTAGCGTATCCCTAGCGAGTTAGATTTTTGTTTCCATTAACTGTATCGCAAAAATATACTTATTAAGAGTTAGAAAACCACACTAAAAAATTTATAAGAGGTCAAAATTGAACGCTTTGCGCCGCAGGCAAATATAAACTGCATTAGACTCAACAGACTCCGGTGGGCTGGTCATGTCACTCAAATGAGTGAAAGTGATCCGACTCGGAAAGTCTTCTGCGGTGGGTTGTTAACAACGAGGCGGCGAGGAAGACCCAACATCATGTGGCAAGACGGCGTTGACCAGGACGCGATGCAAAATTGGGATGCAAAACTGGAGCACATCGGCACGCGACCGGGACCTCTGGTGAGAGACATTGTGGCAGGCCAAGACTGGAAACCGGTTGTAGCGCCGAGAGAGAGAGAGAGAGAGAGAGAGAGAGAGAGAGAGAGAGAGAGAGAGAGAGAGAGAGAGAGAGAGAGAGAGAGAGAGAGAGAGAGAGAGAGAGAGAGAGAGAGAGAAAGAGAGAGAGAGAGAGCATAAACTTGTGAAAATATATTAATGACGAACGCTTTGCGCCGCAGGCGAACACTTTTCTGGGCCGAATCAATAACTATAATAAAAATCTCTAATAAAAGACGGTAAAAGTACAAAAGGTTGCCCTAAAATAGAGTGACCCATACTTTTAAACACATAAGTTGTTCCCCGAAAAAATAATAAATGTCACTTAAGGTCTTAGTTTATGAGGAATACGAAGTTTTTATGATTCTACAAAGAATTTGAGCGACCATAAGTACCAAACCAGATATTAAAATACTTTCAGAATTGAATTACAGGTACCTTTTAACTTATTAATAAAAATTCAAGATATTTTATTGTTCACAACAACCCGTGACTTTTTCAAAATTTGGTAGACGCAATTTAGTTTTTTGGCTTTGCGTTCCCCCTGGAACCAGGCGAAGATTCCGTAGGGGTACATGTACCCTAGGTTGGGAAGCACGCCAAAATAATATATCTAAAAAAAATACATTTTCATCCGACTGTCGCAAAGCAAAGGAGGGAATTGTTTTTATCATTCTATTATGTAAACTTTTTGTAACGGGCTAGAGACCAAACGAGTGGACCGATTTTTATGAAATTTCTGTCAAAATCTTTGTCAGCTCGTGCTAAAAGTTTTTAGGCATGTCTCGATTAGAGAGCCTATAATCTAGAGCAGGGGTCATCAAAGTAACTGTCGCTCCCTTTACAATCAAAATTTGTAACCAATACACGTTAAAATACAGCACCGATTCCAACTCCAAAGCACGGTTGAAACCGCAACACACAAGCATTACAGCACACAATAAAAGGTCGATTATGGAGCTACGCTGTTAAAGCCAATCTGTTTGATGAGCCAGCCGAGCCACTAGCTGATGATGCCTGATCTAGAGAGTGAACAATGGAACGTGTAAAAATGGCAAGCAGTGCTACCAACCTAATATTTACATGATATCATAATCCCGGCGAAGTTTAAATGAACCGATGCCGATACTTTTTGGGCGCAATTGTCTTCCCAATTAACATACAACAAACCACCAAGCGGACGTCACGTCCATTAGGAATTATTCACACACAATCCTTGACTTTATAGGCATAGCGTCTACTCTGTGGTCTCTTGTGTTACTCGGATTTAATATATGTGTATAAATTATATTGATTTAGTTTTCAATTTAAATTACCATAGTAGAAATGTATCTATTTTTCACGCCAAACATCAATTCGTATTCAAATTGATTTTTAAAACAAAACTTACAGAATATTCCTCATCAACTGTAAAACACATTTCTACATTAATAATGTCAAATTGAACATATTTATGTTGATGGCGTATAACACTTTGTTAAATTCGTAAACCAATGAAAATTCAAAGATGCTTTTTGATTACCGAGGCACTCAACTTAATTGAAACCTAAATGTGCACGAATTAAAGAGCAGGTAGCGGGGTTACGAACAAATACATACGTATGAAAAGGAAATTGTATACATTTAATGTATGACTAAATAAGATTGTAGTATGTATAAGTGGCACATAAATTATAATAGAATTTCAACAACAAGTAATAATGTTGAATCTAATAGCATGACTGCCAGTTTCAAAAAAGGAAAAAAAAAAACCTAGAAGAACGAAAAATCTACATTCTTAATACTCTCGTTACCTACTTTTTTTTGTTAGCTCAGAGAAATGATTTTCGTTTAGTCATCTAAAAAGAAGCATTCACCTAAGCAAATGGAAAATGCTGAGAAGAAAAAAAAATTATATTGAATGAATATTATCAAAGGATAATCAGAGAACGTACGGGAAAAGGCTAAAATTAAGCTCAGAGAGTAAAATTCATCCTCTTCAGACGCACCAACGCCTCCCTATCCTAGACAATATCCTTCTTTAGCACAATTTTGCGGTGGGGGTGTTAAATGAGGATCATTCAAGGTAAACTTTATCGGTTGGTAAGGGTGCCGTGATTCTTAGTTATCACATAAATTCGCTGACATTCAAATTATTTCACAGTTGGCTACGGACGGACTCACAGATAACTAACTTTACTAGAAATCATCTCAAGAATGAAAACGGATAATGGCCATCATCACTAAACATCATTTGAACCTATAACGACACTTCGGCAAACATTTTGTGGGCAACTACTGGAAATTGTTTTACGCCTACTACGCCCATTCCCCTCCACCTGCTATGGAAAACTTTTAACGACATCCCGCCTGGCGCCAGCTCCGTCAACTCAGACGGGACAAGACGAACCAGGATAAATTTCACAATCGTAAAGGATTCAAGTATTTGGCAATAGGAGTTAAGAGAGACTTGACCTAAATTCCGGCGCACATGTACAACATTCAATAAAGTTTTCTACTTTTTTGTGGCCAAAAAAAGTAGAATTCTCATCTCGTTAAAGGAGGAAAATTATTTTTGCCTAAGTTGAGAGTTTTCTTCAACTGTACGAAACTCTGCAACTTGCATAAAAAAATCAAATTTAAGTTGAGAGTATTTTATATATAAATTAAATAGATTGTGGTTTTATGGATGCTAAATTGGTAAAATATGTAGTTAAATACTAGTGTAGACAAGCTACCAGCAATTACAGTAATTTAAGGTATGAAAACCAGAGCATTTTCCATAAATTGCATTTTCCAGGGAATCCTTTATGAAATCTATAGACCAAATTTTCAAGGAACCTGTATGTGTAATAAGTACTCCAAAGGGATGCATTATAAGGACCAACAACTACAGTATTTTGAATAAGATACGTGTATTGGAAACTTAACTGAAATAAGTTAAACACATTTTACCTACATAAATCTTTCAGTACGCCTTACCATTTTCGAGAAAATTGCAAAAAACTCTTTCGTTTGTATGAGGAAGGGGGAAGGAATGGCCCTAAATCGCCCATTCAAACGTTTAGCCTTGCTATTTGCGAGAAACTCAACTATAAAAAATTTCAAGTCTCCAGCTCAATCCTTTCGACGGTTATGATGACGGACAGACAGACGGACGGACTCAAAATCTTTTGTCATCCCTAACACCCTGGTATAGTTCATTTTTGTGTCCGATGATTGCAAAAATCGTTTTCGTTCGTATGGGGGGCACCCCCCCTAATAGTCCATTTTTGCCCATTAACAAACTTAGCCTCGCATTTTACGAAAAACGGATCTGTCATTTCAAGTCTCTAGCTCAATCCGTGCGTCCGTAATCCACGCCACAGACGGACGGACAGACGGACAGACGGACGGACAGATGGACAGATGGACGGACATGCAAAAATTAATTATTTTTATCATTCTAAACACACTGGTGTAATTCATTTTTGTGTGTGATGACGGGATCTTGGCGTTACAAACGGTAAGACAAATCTAATATACCCTTTGGTTTCACCATACGGGTATAAAAATGGATGTTTGTTGGTCTGTTTGAGATTACAAAACTCAAAAACTACTGGACCGATTTTCACGCGGTTTTTTGCAAAATGATCTGCGTTGCCAGGAGCAGGTTTTTCGATATGTTAGATTTTCAAAATTCGAAACAGAAGGTCCTGTAAGGATAGCGTAAATATCCTTTTTCCCATTTTTCCCCGGAAAAATTGGCATTATAGGGTTTTTGGGGTCGCTGATCACGGCTCTGGTGTTGGAATTTCAAAATTCGAAACACAAGGTCCTCTAAGGATAACGTTTTTTCCCAAAAGTTATTTAGTTATTTATGGTTTTTTGGCATTCTAAAATTTATACAAAAAAATTTAAGCTGTCAACGAAGGGTCTGCTAGTATAGTATAAAAAATCTTCTTTCTTAATAAATGATGGTAAGTAATCAAACTGTTTATACGTATGTAGTTTCGATTATAAAACCATACAATAATATCCATTCAGTATATTTAAATTCTAATCAATCTATATTTCTAACTTCCCGTTAAATTACGACATAAAATTTTACAATATCGTAAAACCCATTTACCCTTTAACTTTCTGTAAACCAACAGGTGGAGTTGTTGAAATTATTGATGTTTCGCTTTAAAAGCATAACGTTTGGTTCCCACTATTTATTAATTAAACATTGATGAACTACTACTGACTTTATGTGAATTTTGAAATGTATTTAGGGCACTTGAAAAGGACTTTATTTACCCGACCTCATAGTAAATATAATTGTAGCTGTATCAATTTATTGAAAGGATATTAGTTGTCGAGGATAACGAGAATTCGACCTTATATCAGTCCCATCTAACAATTTCCCTTTTTCTTTTTTCTTTTTTTTTGTTGGCCTTAGTCGAGTTACAATGTTAAATTATGGCTACTGTATATGTTGGACATTAGGCCGCTTTTATGAATATGTCGGTATCCTTCGTATGTACGTAACATTTAGTAATATTGATTTTCACCTGCAGCAACTGAAGAACTTTCTCACTTAATTAGCAGACACTGTAAACTACAAAATGAAGCTACCACCAGATAATATAGGCATGTCTATGGGCATGAAAGACATAAGAATAAATTCTATTTTCTCTGTTTTCGATATCATTATGGTCCGACATTGATAAAACGTGCCCATTTTGTTTGTTTATTTGTTTGCCTTCAATTTCCCGTATTTATTCGTTATTACATGCGATATATTAATGTATAATCCAGCAATTTTCTAGTGAAAAAATATCAATAGAAAATATGATTAATTTTTGTCATGACAGATAAATGGTATAAGAATAAAAATAATTAATAAGCTATCATTTTAGAATTGAATTTTTGCATTTTTTTAGTTGATAGCAAGAATAGAGTTTTCCAAATTATGGTACAATTAAAAATTCAAGTTTTTTTTAAATTTTTGACTAAAAAATAAATAAAATTCACTCACTTGTTTTTGATAGAAATTAGGATTTGTCCGGGGGCAAAATATATGTTTCCTTCAATTAGTTATGGCATTCTAATTTCAGCAATTCATGTCTTATCTTCGAATTGAAGTTATTATTTCACGGAAAAAAGCTGAAAAAGAAATATAAATAAATGTAAAAAAATGAATATTTAGCACATATTTTTTTATATCTTAGTAATGGTTATTTGCATGTAATATTTTTGATCTTACTTAATGGTCATTTGCACCAACGAAACTTCGCAACATAAGTCCAACTTAACTGATATTTAAGTCCCAAAATTTCTATGATTTAAGTAGACTAAGCTAAACTTAATTTTTAGTTGGCGCAAACGGGCCTAAAACAAGTAAATATTTTGGAATACCATCTAATGATCAAGTTCGAATACTATTTTCCAGGGATGGGAAACGTTATCGTAACCTAACGAATTAGTTTTCCAGATTTTCCTTCAAAAATTACGTTATAACGTCATAGACATTTTATTTCGTTACAATAACGAAAAACGTAACTAAACACGTAACGAAAACCGAAAAAATATTTCGTTTTTTCATTATTTAGTACCAGGAAAACCGAGCCATGCTCGGCGACCTCAAAGTCGTCCTTTTGCTGAAATTTTGGAGAAAAGAGTAGATTTACGTAATCTCGACACCACCTTTCCTGAGGTTTGAAATCCTGGATCCAAATATCTAAAATGTGATATTTTTAGAATGCATATCGAAAAACCTTACTCCCTAGAAATATTGCGAATTTTCATTAAGATACCTTCACGTAATTCGAAGACACCAGGCAAGGGGTATCGAGGGAGGGAAAAGTCAGGTTTGTAGTGTTTGTAGTGAGTTTCAGATTTGTAGTGAAAAAATCGAAAGCCCTTAGCCCCCTCAGTAATACTGTAAAGTTTCATTAAGATCGAACCACCCAATTCGAAGACAGCAGGCGAGGGGTATCGAGGGGAATTTTCTCAGAGACGAGACCTTGTCCGCGAAAACCCCTAATCCCGAAAGTTTCGTGAAAATCGTTAGGCGGGTTTTCGATTCCTCGTATTATATTATAGGACTCGTATTATATTATAGGATTTATTTTTGCCTTATTTTATTTTCTATTGTTTTTTTGTGAAATTTTCCACGAAAGTTCATCAAGTATAATCCAACAAAGCTACCACCTGCATAAAAGTATCACCAAAAATATTGATATTATAATCATATTTGGATTCTAAATCGGACTTTGTTTTGGCCAGATATCCTTTTTGCCCGCAAATATCCTTTTCCCCATTTTTCCTCGTAAAAATTTGCATTAGGGGGTTTTCGGGATCGCCGATCACAAATTTCAATATTCGAAATGGTAAACCTGAAGTTATTTCTTCAATTTTTTGCTGCAAAAAACTTGTGCCAAAAACTTTAACCCGCCAACGGCTGGGTATGCAAGCTAGTAACAAAAAATGTTATTTTTTTATTTTCAATTTGTTCCTCTCAATTTTTTCAAAGTTGTTCTAAAGGTGCCGGTCCACATGAGAGTAAATACGCGAGTAACTCTCAAAAACTGTCGAGAGTTACTCGCAGGTTGTCCATTTGAGAGTTAATTTCGACGAATTTTCTATCGCGAGCTCTCGGCGAGTTTCTAGCGGTTAGCACTTTCGCGAGAACTCTCCAGACCCGGTCCATTTGAGAGTGATGCACAACTAAAAGTGAAAAGTAATCGAAATGTCATCGCACTACAGGAAGGTTGCAGCAGCTGTGATTATCCTAATTAATAATAAGAGCCAAACAAAATCAGCCAAAAAAAAAGTGTTGGGGTAAGTCCTGGATTCAAAGGAGAAATCTTTTGGGTGCCGGGAAAAATCTAATAAGAGAATTGCAAATTGAAGACCCGCAACAATTTAAAAAATTTTCTGGGGTAACAAGTTCAGAAACAAAGTTTTTAATTACAAAAATGAGAGAAGCAATATCTTGATTTTTTTGACATCTTACACCGTGTAGAGATTTTTGATTGACCAATCAGAGCTCGAGTTGATGACGATATCGCTCTCAACTCGGGCTCTGATTGGTCAATCATAAAATCTCTGCGATGAAAAATCCCAAGTGAAGACACGGTGTTACTTTGGCGAGTTCTCGAGAGCTACGAGCGAAATTCAAACGCCGTTCGTATCTGGCGAGCTACTCTCCGAGAGTTCAGTGGGTGCGTGTCGACTAGGGAGTAGAATCACTTTTGACAGCTCGCAGAAACTAGCTCGCGAGTTTTTGCGAGCGACTCTCAAAGACGTGTACATTTGCGAGTAGCTGCTATCGAGAAATCTCGAGAGGTTCTCGCCGGTATATACTCTCATGTGGACCGGCACCTTTAATACATCAAGAATTATGCACAATGCTTCTTTGGCTCCGTTAATTATTTGACATGTTGCACAGTTTTGGATAAAATCGTAAACATCGCTTGTACTTGCAAATGGGAGGGAAAGTCAATGGTACGACCTTGTCTAATAATGAATTCGACCTCATAATTTATGGGAAAACTCTACAATATACGCAACTTTTTTTCAAGAGGCCACAAAACTCACATTTTTTAACTTTTTTGATAAGAATACCAAAATGTGTAACAAAAATAACAAAAGGAAAGAACTTTTAGAGAATAGGCAAAAAATAAAGTTAAACTTCATAAAATAATAGAAAAAAAACCTTTTTTTTTCAAGATTTTTACGATTTTGTGAATTTTTTGACAAACAACCATTGAACGTCGGAGTTAGAATTCCTACCAGACCAACCACATAAAAATTCTGTATCTTGCTTAATTTTTTATTGTGTTCAAACAGAAAAGAACTTTAATATTTCCAGGATTCAACATAGGTAATCCACTTTTAAATTGCAAATTTGTTCTGATTTTCCGAACAAAAATTAAATTAGCAAATAACCCGAGCAATTTACAAAATTCACTTCATTTTTAATTTATAGCCGAAATCCAAATATGTAATAACCATTATTCACACCATAAAATCTCTCATGGTTAAACAAATATTTACTATTTATACATAATTACCTCCCGAATAAAAGGTTTCCTAAAGTAAATCAAATACACGTAAGATATGTGAAAATGGGGATTAGTTATTATTTTTTTATTACACTAATGGGCGCACATTTAATGTTTCTACGTAAATGAACTGCTAATGTGGACATGTGTTTTTTGACTATTAATAAAATATGTAAATGCTTGTATTTCTTTACATTAACAACTCGGAGAATGCTGACAATTAGTTAGTTTAGGTTAACAAATTAATGTAGCCAATTTTATTACTAATGTGCATAGTGAAAATCATTTTAACTGTTTAAGTTCAAATGCGAAATATCTGATGTGAACAGCACATAACTTTCTTATACAAAATTTATGTTCCCACCCATTTTAAACTACAGCCCGCCAAACAAAATATTAGTTTCTAAAAAACATGATTTTTTTTACAAAATTTGAAATATATTTTACAACCGTAAAATATGTCGATTTATGGTAAAAACCAAAAAAATGTAGGTATTCCTATTCTTACATGGAACCACTGAAAAGCCGTTAGTTTTCGATATAATCGCAAAAAACTGTTGTAGGTATCAAGTTCTAGGAAAGACAAAATTGTTGGAAATTTTACTGTCTTCAATTTCTGTCAGACATAACTTTTTCACTTTTTTACGTTTCTACTTGAAAGCTACCGAGACGAGCTTTTTCCTGTCTAGAAGCTTTCATAGTGGCGAATTTCATTGAAAGTTCAGTACTGCCGAAATATTGTGTGTTTTCATAGCTTATATTTATTATTGTAAAATGTAAAATTTTGATTGCTTTGCTAGTAAGAGAAAAAAGTACTAAGAGAAAAAAGTTTGGCCAACCTGACAGACAATTAACATAATTATGTCAGCTAATATGTTTTGAACAGTCCATATTCGAAGAAAAGTTAAAATCGACCACCCAAATCGCTCTAGTCTGGATCTGGCATTTAGTGAAAAGAAGAGAAATACTCAAGAGGGCTTCTTGTAAATGAGTAAAACCTTTTGCTTAATTTTCTTTATCATCAAGGGTGCGCAAGCCGTACTTTGCCATTAAGGGTCATAATATCAAATGTCCAAAGCCGTTCAACATTTATTTTAGCCAAACCCTCTAAAAATATTCTACTGTCTGGTGAAATCAATTTATCGTACTTCGTCACTGTTGCCTTAATATTTTTTTTTTTTGATTGAGGGATTTCCACCAGAAGTTGATAGAGTCGCTTCATTCCAAAACTAACCATGCTTATGAAATTTCAAGGTTCTGGCTCCAGTAGTTTTTGAGAGAAATCTTGCACACAGACTGATAGACTGACAGACATTTTCGTAATGTGACTCCAATCCACTCGGGAGTGCTCGGAAAACGTTTTTAGGAAAAATTAAGAGGTGAAAATTTTACATGATCACAATACTTTATTATATTACGTACTTTGTAGACTTTTTAATAATTTCAAAATTCAGCCTTTAAATAAAAGCCAAATAAAGGGTGGTTAAATTTTAAGGGCCGATGTTGAATGTGAACCACACCTAAACGTCAAGTTTTTTTCTGCATTTCATTTGACATTTCTCAATTTCAGACTAACTCAATTTGAACCATGGAAAGATACACAATCGAGCAACGCGTTAAAGTTATTCAGGCTTATTATGAAAATGTGCCTCATCACTGAAGATGATTTTCTTCGAAAATTGATCATCCACTGTTGCCATTTCTTGCCACCATTCTGACCATTGACGACGCTTGAAATAGTCAAGAGGCTTTAGTTCTTGAGTCAATTGCACCTTGTAAGCGTGTAAATGCAAGTCTTTATGCATAATGTTCATCAACGACGAGCGTGGGAGGTGCAATTGTTGGGCACGACGACGAGTTGAGGTGGACGGCTCTTCAGCCACACTATCGCGAACAGCAGCAATATTTTCTGCAGTACGAGCTGTACGAGCATGCACTGGTGTTTTCACATCTCCTACAGACCCGGTTTGCTCAAATTTTTGCACGATTTTTCCGATTGTACGCACATTTGGACGATTAAATTGACCGAAAAAATCACGAAGTGCACGATATGCATTTTGATTTGAACGCCCATTTTCGTAATAAGCCTGAATAACTTTAACGCGTTGCTCGATTGTGTATCTTTCCATGGTTCAAATTGAGTTAGTCTGAAATTGAGAAATGTCAAATGAAATGCAGAAAAAAACTTCACGTTTAGGTGTGGTTCACATTCAACATCGGCCCTTAAAATTTAACCACCCTTTACTTTAGTGAAATGTAAGTTAGCGATTTGTATACAACTGATAATAAATTTTTAAAATCCTTGGCAGAACGAAATCTGCCACTATATTAACATATTCCGTAAAGTGAACACAATGGGGCGTATTCATAGTCGTTTTTAAACACAGTTTTTCTTTAATATGAGTTTAAACTGACAGTTTGCTATGGTTTTCTGTTAGTTTAAATTCATATTAAAGAAAAACTGTGTTTAAAAACGACTATGAATAAACAAATTCGATTTTATATCGAACACAGTAGTTCAAAAACCATAACAATAATGGAGCATTTAAACCATTGTTCTTTGTTGAAAATATCAAATTGATATCAATCGTCATTAAACAAACATTAACTTTGAATCATTCAAAACACGCGATCACCTCGATCTCAATTGCCATGAAAGATCAGAGATTCTATCGGCGCTTCAAAAAACCTCCCATTAAACGGTCAATCGTCAGGTCTGACTAGTTATCAACGATCTCTAAGACACTGTAAATTAACTCACTTTAACGTCACGATCCAATCACGAGACAACTTTTGGATTGTCAGGCACGATCAGATCAACGTGATATTGATGTCAACTTATTTAAATGATCAAAAAAAAATACATATTTAATAAAAATCAAACCCGTTTTATTCCAATTTGTTGTTTCTGTCCACAATTTCGTTCACTTGGGATAATTTTTGTTCAATCAAGACAATATTTCAATTTACATGAATCGAGCATAGAAGAGGATTGTTCAGTAAAACATAAACTGAATTGTTAAAAAAAATTGAAAAATTTTCCATTTCACTTTTTTAGTTAATATCAAGTCGTGAATAATTCTGAAACCGTGAGTGAATACAGAGCTCCTGGATAGTGCCAGAAAACCCCCGGTAGCGTGAAAATACAGTAAAACATAAATTCACTTCGAAAGGCATTACAGGTAAATTAACATTAGTGCTTTGATATACTCGATAATGTTGACAAATTTTTACATTTTTAAAAGCAATTGCACTTTTTTTCAGTTTAATCAGTGTTTGTATTTTTCAAAAACTCTTCATATTCAATAGAGTGAACAAATTGAGTACAGCGAAGAGCATCGGGCTTATGGTGTTCACACTATCGAACAAGCACTGTTCTAAGCGAGCAAAAACACGAATTTCGATATTCATACCAAATTAAACTCCTTGTTTATTATAAAATTGATATTTATTTGAAATAAGCGTTGGCTTATCAGTTTATACTATTTCTGGATATTAATTATACTGTTTTAAAATTGTTGAGAACATAGAAAATATTCTTTAATATTTCAACCAAACCAAACTATATTTCATTGTTTTTGTAGAAATAAAACAAATACAGATGAAAATTTTTCTTACGCGTTTGTTCACATTCATGACTAAGCTTCAGCATTTATTGAATTAATTTTGTCGATTTGCGTCGCTATTTGGCAGGTGTTTTTTCGACACCGAATCAAGAACAATTTTATGTTAAAAAATTTCACCTTCAATCATTATTAAAAACTAAACTCGAAAAATCGAATCGAAATATTCCACAAATTACAAACAATTACACATTTGTGTAAAGTATCTATTAGATATTTTAAAAAACTATTCACATATTTATCACCACAACGCGAAAGCTGACAAACACTACAATTTCATACGATTTGAGACGCCTCGAAACGAAAATCTAGACTAAACTAACGAAACTGACAGATACTGAACTAGACGATATCAAAACAATCTATTTTTAATTTTGTTAAAAAAAAAACCAGGCGAAAATCTAATTGCTAATCGTATGGTTCTGATTAAACGATAAAACGGTAAAGAAATACTGAAAATCATTCGGAATTTTGAGAATTTTGAGAATTTTCATGTTAATTTAATTTTCTTGATATGGTGCTATTGGGAAATATTCTCATTTCCAATAGTCCGTAAATTTTGAATTAAAAAATATTTAAAATGTAAACAAAATACACACACGATATTCATGTCTTATAATTACAAAACCGTGTTATTTATTTAGTTATCTCCATTCAAGTGTTTTCAAATCCATTGCATAAATTCCTTAGAATTTTTTATAGAATATTTTACGCGTGATACAAAAGAGAATGTTGATAAAAAAAAGATTTTTTTCTAACTTTAGAACTAAAAAAAATTCGTCACCTGAATTCTAGTTTTACTGCTAATTTACTGCTCTTTTACTGCGCAAGATTTAAATTTCCTGCGATACCTAATTGAGGGAAAATGGTTGTATTCTAGCTTAAGTCTTAAGCTGGAATACAGCAACAAAATTAAAAACCCAAATATGGAAATTTTACTGCTAATTCTGCTAACTTTTTTATTCTAAGTGGTGATGTCGCGCAGCGTCTTCGGTAGCGATGACTGTGCAAATGTGTGACCGCGAATTTATATCACTTTGCTAGTCTATTAATTTAATGTCTTTGGTTCATGCATAATGTTTAAAAACACCCGGTTAAGACACGATGTTTTTTCAAACGTTACTCCAAAATTTGTGCGTGCGAGATGCGGTGGGAATGACGTTAGGAGTCATTCTTAGTTTGTGCCTTACTTTATATTAACGAATTGAATTATGTCTCATGTAAACGGGTCAAAGATCATTGGAAAGTCACCTAAACGAATTACAACACAGGTGAGCTCTTCGTTTGCATGACAGAACCGTTCAAATTTTCAGAGGACTTTGATATTTGTGGCCAGGACCGTACCAAGCCAAAGCAGCGTCCGAGGAAAAAACTAGTACTTGGCGCCCCCTTCACTTTAAAAAATATCAGTTGTGGTCAACACAAAACTTTCTTCTACAAAATCTACGACCCTGCGCAATTTATGCTAGAGCCCTGTCGCGTTGTCAACCTAAGACGACCTCCCAATAAATTTCTTGGTTTATTCAAAAATATCAAAAACGTACAAAATTTGAGATAACTTGAGAACTGTAAAAGATATCAATTTACGGTAAATGGCAAAAATGTAGAAAATGTTAACATCTTTAATTATTCTTTTAACTGATTTGTCGAAAAACCGTTAGTTTGCAAATTATTCGCAAACATTTGATTTTTTACATATTAATGAAAATATCTCAATAACGGTAAAAGATAACGGATAACGGTAAGAAACAAAATTGTGCAGAATGCCATTCTCATTAATTCACTTCATACATTCAGTCAGTAAAAACCCGTTAGTTTTCGAGATAATCGCAAAAAACTGATTTTTTGGAAATAACGGTTTATCTCGATAACAGGTGGAGATATCGAGTTATATCTAAAGACAAAAGTGTGGGAAATTTAATTTTCTCCAAGTTTTGTCATACTTAAGGCCACTAAAAAACGCGTAGTTTGGGAGTAAATCGAGAAAAACGAAATTGCGATTTTTGAAAAACCGCCATTTTGGATACTTCCGGTTAACGGATTTCCACCAAAAGTTGATAGGATCGTCCCATTTCAGGACCCAACATGCCTATAAAATTTCATGGCGCTAGCTTTATTAGTTTTTGAGAAATCTTGTACACAGACTGACAGACAGACTGACAGACAGACTGACAGACTGACAGACTGACAGACTGACAGACTGACAGACTGACAGACTGACAGACTGACAGACTGACAGACTGACAGACTGACAGACTGACAGACTGACAGACTGACAGACTGACAGACTGACAGACTGACAGACTGACAGACTGGCAGACTGACAGACTGACAGACTGACAGACTGACAGACTGACAGACTGACAGACTGACAGACTGACAGACTGACAGACTGACAGACTGACAGACTGACAGACTGACAGACTGACAGACTGACAGACTGACAGACTGACAGACTGACAGACTGACAGACTGACAGACTGACAGACTGACAGACTGACAGACTGACAGACTGACAGACTGACAGACTGACAGACTGACAGACTGACAGACTGACAGACTGACAGACTGACAGACTGACAGACTGACAGACTGACAGACTGACAGACTGACAGACTGACAGACTGACAGACTGACAGACTGACAGACTGACAGACTGACAGACTGACAGACTGACAGACTGACAGACTGACAGACTGACAGACTGACAGACTGACAGACTGACAGACTGACAGACTGACAGACTGACAGACTGACAGACTGACAGACTGACAGACTGACAGACTGACAGACTGACAGACTGACAGACTGACAGACTGACAGACTGACAGACTGACAGACTGACAGACTGACAGACTGACAGACTGACAGACTGACAGACTGACAGACTGACAGACTGACAGACTGACAGACTGACAGACTGACAGACTGACAGACTGACAGACTGACAGACTGACAGACTGACAGACTGACAGACTGACAGACTGACAGACTGACAGACTGACAGACTGACAGACTGACAGACTGACAGACTGACAGACTGACAGACTGACAGACTGACAGACTGACAGACTGACAGACTGACAGACTGACAGACTGACAGACTGACAGACTGACAGACTGACAGACTGACAGACTGACAGACTGACAGACTGACAGACTGACAGACTGACAGACTGACAGACTGACAGACAGAAAGACATTTTTTAAATATGACTCCAATCGACTCAGGAGTGATCGGGAAATGTGTTTTAGGCAAAATTAAGAGGTCGAAATTTTTCATGAATACAATACTTTATTATACTCGTCTTTATTTAATGACGTTAGGAGTCATTCTTAGTTTGTGCCTTACTTTATATTAACGAATTGAATTATGTCTCATGTAAACGGGTCAAAGATGATTGGAAAGTCACCTAAACTAATTACAACACAGGTGAGCTCTTCGTTTGCATGACAGAACCGTTCAAATTTTCAGAGGACTTTGATATTTGTGGCCAGGACTGTACCAAGCCAAAGCAGCGTCCGAGGAAAAAACCAGTACTTGGCGCCCCCTCACTTTAAAAAAAATGATAAAAATAGTTTTTGTGTACTTGAAAATTTGTAATGGACGAACAGAGGGTTTGTTCATGTTTTTTAGTTCCTTTTTTATGTCTAGATGAAGCCTAAAAATTTTATTTTTTATGATTATTTTAAAAACATTAACACAGTCTTCTTTTCTGCAGATAATACCCATCTAAAATGAACAAAACGACTCAGCTAACGCAACGCAATGCAGCAAAATGTATTTTTTCCACTAAAACTCGCATATGTGTATCTCTCACATTTCCATGTGAGCATATTTCCGCTCCAGTTTGTCAAAAATGTGAAAAAAAAACTTAATCCTTGCGTACGGAATGTAAAATCACATTTCCAACAGAATGCAAGGCAATTAACACCCGAGTACACTTCTAACTGCATTTAGTTGGTAAGAATTAAAATTAAAACCGATTGCATGTTTTAAAATGTGTGTTCACATTTTATATGAAAATAGTTTCTCGTTCTTAATTCGCCCGAAGTGCTTTTCTGGCATTTAAAATTAGTATGAGGAAGAAATTTTGCTAAACAACAGGAAGCCTATATCCTTTGCAGACAGAAATAGAAACATCTAACTCTAGGGAGCAGTAACTAAACGTGACCAGCTTTCAATGACCAAAGAAATTAACTTTTGAATGGAGTAGAAAGAAAGTTTACACTTGTCTGGGACACTGATTGTTAAAAACTTTTTGGATTTTTTAATTTTTTTATGTAATAATTTAGATTTTAAGATTTCCAACTAGTTGGTCATCATTAGAGCCTCAAAAAATTATTAAAAAAATATAATCTAAGAATGGTTTTTAAATTGTTAAGAGTTATTGCAAAAAATTGTTAAAAAATATTGCAAAAATTAATTTAAAAAAATTATTTGAAAAAAAAAACCGAAAATTTACTCACTTTGATTCAAAGTAGGTGAAAAAATATGCAACACATGGATTGCATGCGTGGGCAAAATGCGAGCATAGATAGATATTTTTATGTGTTTTTTGATAATTTTCCAGGTGTGTAAATATACCGAAATACAGGGTTGTTATTATTTTCCCCAGCTCAAAAAAAACACACCCAAAAAATTCTACTAAAACACCATTAAAAACCCAATAAGACCCAATAAAACCCATAAAAACCTAATAAAATCCAGCAAAAAATATTTAGTTTTAATTGTCAATATTAGATAAAAATTAGTGCATTTTATTAAAACAGTAAAAATTCCGTCATTGGTTTTCATGATATCCACTAGTGGAAAATTTTATCTTGAGTTCTGTGTTTAATAATAATTCAGGAACTTCTTTATAAGAAATAGACGTCTTTATTCTTCTACTCTTCGTCTTCGTGTCCATTGCAAATAAATTTTAACATTTTTAGTGGCAGTTTAAAAATTTTTATTATACCCGTATGGTGAAACCAAAGGGTATATTAACTTTGCCTTACCGTTTGTAACGCCAAGATCTCGTCATCACACACAAAAATGAATTACACCAGTGTGTTTAGAATGATGAAAAAAGTTGAATTTAGCATGTCCGTCCGTCTGTCCGTCTGTCTGTCCGTCTGTCTGTCCGTCTGTCCGTCTGTCTGTGGCGCGGATTGCGGGCGCACGGATTGAGCTAGAGACTTGAAATTTTGCGCAGATCCGTTTTTCGTAAAATGCGAGGCTAAGTTCGTTAATGGGCAAAAATGGACCATTAGGGGGGGTACCCCCCATACGAACGAAAACGGTTTTTGTGAATATCTCAAAAATGATGCATCTTATCAAAAAAGTGCAAGAACAAAAGTTATTTAGGATATGATTCTGCATAAAACTTCCATACATCAAAATCCGATTGGAATAAATTTTAAAAAATCTTTTTGGAAAGTTTGACTTCCAAGTGAAATTTTGGTACAGCTGTTCGAATTTTGATACGAATATCACCATACGGGTCTCCAATGATTGCCAGATTGGCAATTATAGCTTTTGATATGTTTTTTCTGGTAAACTTAAACTTTTTTCATTAATTGAAAGAAGTGATGTGGTTACAAAGGATAATCAAAAATTGAAAAATTTATTAATATAATTTATGTTCTAAATAATTTTCATCTTTCTTATTTATATTAAAATCGTTATGAGACCTATACAAATAGTTCGAATCCCGCCTTAAGATGTGGTTCATTGATCAAAAAAAATAAAGGTGTCTTTTTGGTGTATGCAGTGAAGATAATTCAAATAAAATTTCAAACAATTAAATTTCGTCTTTGCGGACGTATATTGCACCCTTGGCACTATTTCTGATTCTGCTATATCCTTCAACAATAAGCGATGCATGTCGCCTTCGTATGACGTTATTTGTACTACCATCTGTGGAGTGGCTTTCTTTCAGAAGATTCCACAACTTACAGCCGAGGATCGCGAGAATAACCAGAAAGGGGTCGTGATGAGTTCCAGGGTCATTGTGACAAAGGTTGAGGAATGCTAAAAATGTGCACAGAATGGAGACATAAAGAACACGATTTATGGAGTGCTAGACTCTGCCATCCATTGTCTTTTCAACTTCCGAGTCCAAGTGAATCTCGAACTGTTTAGATGCACTTCAGTTGGAGAACTTCCTTATTGTCAAATGAAACATAAGAACTTCATGTCCTTCAGCTTCGTTCAATTGGGTGGCAGTTGACTGGTCTATTCAGACGGGAAAAATGTCATTCTGAACCATAAAGGATGCTCCGCCAAGAACCAAAACGATGTCACAATAATTTTGTAGAGATTCGACTGATGTTGAAAAACGAAAAGGGCTCAGGTTTCATGTTTCAATTGAATTTCTCTACTCTTTGAATAAAAATAACAACATTTTTGTGAAATGGGGGATTAAATTTGAAATCTACTATAAGTGATGGTGACATGCAAGTTGTGAGCTGAGAGCGATATGCTGCTGTTTATAATGTCACGTCTAGTGCACATAAGTTCAAGAGTGTAACAAAAAATTCATTCCCTTATGCGACGCGACATTCCCGCTGTGCTGGACAATTGTCGATCAACTCAAGAAATCTTCAGACAGATTTTGCTTTTACTTATTTACTATGATGAGGGCAATGCCGAAGGCAGTGACATATAGTGTTCTCAGTAATATATACAGATGTTGGATAGATTTCATATAGTGTCGATTGAGCATAAATTCTTTTATTAATTTTCCCGACAAACACACAGCTTCTGACAGAGGAATTTTTTAAGTGTTCTACAATTTCAATGAAAATTGATTGTAAGTTGCTTTTCAACTTCTTTGATGCACTTGAAAATTTTCTCAGAAAATGTGCATAAATTACGAGTTTGTGGTCAATTTTCACGGCTCTTTAACACTCTAACTGCCACGTCAGTCAAAAAGACCTGACACCTAACTGTTGTGTACAGTGAAACAATGAAAATGGTTAAAGTGTTCGCTGCAACCGCAACGATTTTTTGTAGTTGCACACATTTTATAGTAATAAAATAACATTTAGGTATAATTTTGTTTCAATTTTTTTTCTCTTAGTGCATCCTTTTTGACTGACATCTAAATATTCGAAAAAGGCTTAACACTGTCGTGGCAGTTAGAGTGTTAATTATTAAGGCTTTTATTTAGCTAGCTTTTTGGTCTGTCTGTTTGTTTATTTATTCGTCTGTCTGTCTGTGAGGGTCAAATCTTGTAATCTAATTTTGACCGATAGACTTGAAATGTTAAAAAGTCTGTAAGGATACCGGAAGTCCTGTAAGGATAACGTGATTATCCTTTCCTCAAATTTTTCGGAAAAAATCTCATCTGGGAGCTTTCGGGATTGCTAAACCGATTATGGAGTCAAAAAGTTCGTGAAAACATCTTAAAGGTAAGGATTTAAATTCGAAGACTAAACATAACAAAAGCTATAATTGCCAATCTGGCAATTATTGAAAACCCGTATGGTGATTTAAGTGAACAGCGAACAGTTGTATCAGATTTACACTTTGAAGTCAAACTTTCCAATAAGATTTTTTAAAATTTGTTCCAATCGGATTTTGATGTATGGGAGTTTTATGTAGAATAATATCCTGAATAACTTTTGTTCTTGCACTTTTTTGATAAGATGCACCGTTCTTGAGATATTCGCAAAAAACGTTTTCGTTCGTATGGGGGGTACCCCCCCTAATGGGCCATTTTTGCCCATTAACGAACTTAGTCTTGCGTTTTACGAAAAACGAATCTATGCGTAAAATTTCAAGTCTGTAGCTCAATCCGTGCGCCCGCAATCCGAGCCACAGACAGACAGATGGACAGACGGACGACGGAGGGACAGACGGACGGACATGCTAAATTCAATTTTTTTTATCATTCTAAACACACACATTTTGATGTGATGACGGGATCTTGGCGTTACAAACGGTAAAGCAAATTTAATATACCCTTTGGTTTCACCATACGTGTATAAAAAAGTAATAGCAATTTTAATATGTAATATCGAAATACCGCAATTTTTTATTCTAATCTACACTCAACAATATGGAGTTTGTATTATTTTTTAATTTCATGGTTTATAAAGCATAAATAAAATACCAAATCTACCGGATATTTTCTTTTTCTGTTATCGTATGTTATATTCTGGAAAGCGCTGAATCAAACATTAAATCTGAAACTGTCGACATTCGTACAAACATTCTTTGAACATTCAGATATCATTAATTTAGACATAACATTTTTCAGATAAAAAAGGAATTAACAACAACAAAGAAATCACTTTGTAAACTGTTACTGATACTTCTCTCATGCTCCCATATTTCAAATTCAAATATCATTCGAAAATACTTATCCAGTCAGACGCCAATATTAATTAATTTATTAAATAAGGTACAGATAGTTAAATTTCAAGCAATATTTTATTTTACGCTATAAATCCTACTAGTTTCAACATTTTAAATTATTTTGCTATAAAATATGTGTAAAACACAGCTTTATCCACCCATCGGTGAAATGATATCTTTCTCACATAATTGAAAATCATACGATAAAAAAGTTGGGTAGGTATTCTATTGAAATTTACTATAGAAAGCCATTCGAAAACCCGAGAACTAATTGAGCTAGCAACTTGAAATTTAACGAAAATCCCACTTTTATCAAAAGTGAAACAATATCCAAAAATGAAAAAAAAAAATTGTGACACTATCCCCGCTTTACATTGCAAGTAATAAAAGTTTGTGCAATTTTCTCGAAAACGGTTTATACGTTCCTCTTCTATAGAAGGAAAATATTGCATTCATTATTAAGTACCTAATGTATTGCAGATCGACTCGAGAACTGAGGCATATAGAAAACGTCTGATCGTTACAAAATCCGTTTCAGACAAAATTTTGAGGATGAGGATGTTCTGGTCTGCCTGTCATCGGTCTGTCTGTGTAAAATAATTCGAAAACGCATTGAGCTAGCGACTTGAAATTTTTTGAAAATGAGTTTTACGAAAATCGTGGTTTTCTATCAACTTTTAGAAAAGTAGCGATACCTATAACGGGTGTATAGAAAGGAGATATTGCATTCAAGAAAGAATTCAGTTTTTTTTGAAAATCTCTCGAAAACTATGCACTTTTATGAAAAAATGCATAAAACCAAATTCAAAGGAAATGAAATTTCCTGCATTTTTCGTTTAACGGCTTTTACGCATCTTTAACGGTTCTCAATATATTTGAAAAAATATTATTTTTAACATATTGTTTCCGAAACTAAATATTGCACAGGAAAGTTTTGTGTTAATACCAACTTATATTTTTTTTTCTTGTTAAGATTAGTTGAAACAAGAAGTTTTACGGATAATTTCTTCATCGAGTACTAACGGTATTACCGGTATTAGCCCAAAATTTGGTACTCAAATTGGTGTCAAGTTATTTCTTCACCAAATACTAGCGCGCCTTAGTACTGACTTTGGTCCGGAGTATTATTAATATTAGAATTTGATTATACATAACTCTCCCATAATTGGAGCCAATTTTTACTTTCTTATACGTAGTATGACATCGGAGGACTTTGGGAGTTTCCACAAAAAAATGAGAAAATTAAAAACTCGTTCACGTAGTTATAATAACTCAAAACCCCAAGAAAGTGGCTTAGTGGATTTTGCTTGCAAACCACCGTTGTATTCTTATATTATTATTTTTAAAAAAAACCT
The DNA here is from genome assembly GCA_964034945.1 of Chrysopilus asiliformis. Classification (NCBI taxonomy): domain Eukaryota; kingdom Metazoa; phylum Arthropoda; class Insecta; order Diptera; family Rhagionidae; genus Chrysopilus; species Chrysopilus asiliformis. The sequence goes on from OZ035962.1 coordinate 13,222,176, forward strand.
GTAGTATTTGATCAGTGTATTAATGATAATTTAATTAAGTTTGGTTGGTCAAGCTAATGTAAACAGTAACTAAAGTGTTTAAAAAAAATTAGCTACAGTCCTCTGTAACTACATGTAGGCATTTAAATTATGTCAATGTTGAACTTTACGGTAAAACTAATTAATATAAAAAATCATTTACATACGGTTTAATTGAATAATTAAAATATTTACACTAATATCTCATTGAGAATTATAATAAAATTGTGTTACTAGGCCGTGAAGATATGAAGTGGAATACCTAATTTATCATAAATTTCTACGGTCATGTGGCGGCTCTATCGCAATTAGCACCATTCTGACAACATTTAGCGTTGTTTGTCTGCTTTTTTCTTCTCGTCGGCTATCAAAGTCCAAAATCAAGGTCATCATTACTCGTTCGTTATGTAAACTGTGTTCTATTTTTTTTTTGCAAACTCTATTTATCACTTTGAAAATTGGTGAATTGCAACAACCCCTTCAAGTCTTTTTGAATACATAATTGGCAATTGGTATAGGGACTTTGATCGTTGCAATTAAAACCTTGTATGCCGTTTTTGAAGATTACTTTCCAATTTAAAATAGTCCAAAATTGTTATTGTTATGAAAGGGGGTCTAAAAAAAATAGGTTTCAATGTCAAATTCCATCAATTGGTGGACAGTTTTAGTGTATCAAAATAAAGTGGGATATTAGCTAGCAGTAAACAAGGTTAAATGAATTGTTAAACTAACTTTAAAAAGAATAATTTTAAAATTTTATTACTTTTCCCTTGAGATAGAAAATTTCTGATCAGTACGAAATAGGTTTCAGGCAAAATAATGAGGGTGTCCTGTTCGTGCATCTGTCTGTCAGTTTTTCTGTTTTAGGTATCTTAAATAACTCGAGAACGCGTTGAGCTAGCGACTTGACATTTTTTGTAAATAGGTTTGACAAAAATCGTAGTTTTCTATCAACTTTTGGAAAAGTAACGGCAAGTATAACAGGAACCTCCCATACAATTTTTTTTTGAAAAAACACCGTTTTTTGTTAATTTCTCGCAACATATGCGCTTTTGGGAAAAATTTAATACAACAAAATTTGAAGAACATAAAATTTTCTACACTTTTTGCTCTAACGGTTTTTACGTTCTTTAACAGTTTTCAAGATATTTAAAAAAAATCAGTTTTCTGAAAATCTCTCGAAAACTATGTACTTTTATGAAAAAATTCATATAACCAAATTCGAATAAAATAAATTTTTCCGGATTTTTTCCTTTAACGGTATTTACGTATCTTTAACGGTTCTCAAGATACTTGAAGAAATATTTTTTTCACATATTTTTTTCCGAAAGTAAATATTGCAGAGGAAAGTTTTGTGTTGACCACAACTGATATTTCAATGTGTGAACTATGAGCAAGTTTGATTTAGAGGACAAAATTATTCTGAAAAATATGTTTTGATCTTGGAACATACTTGGTTATTTAAGACACGAAAAACGGACATAAACGACTTACAAACCGACAGACGGACATTAGTACGAAATCATTCTGATCAGTTGCAGGCAAAATTATGAGGATACATGGACAGGACAACCTCATAATTTTGTCTGAAACGGATCAGAATGACTTCGTACTAATCAGAAATTATCTATCTGTCCCCGTTCTCGAGTCGATCTCCGTCATGAATACAATACTTCCCTTCTATAGAAGAGGAAAGTAAAAATAAGTTCTGATTATTCTGTGTAATATTATTATTATTAAGAATACGTACTTAAATCGTCAATTCTTTGAAAAGGGACTTGGAAATTATTTTTACGGAAATGAATTCTTTTTTGAAGAAAAATAACTTTTTGAAAAAAAAAAACAACTTGCGGTTAGCTAAAAAGTTTTGCATGATTCATATTATTAGCAACTATAGAAAATATCAAAGTTTTGATTACTCTGGCTGATTAAAAATAGCGATTCTGTACATTCGTAACGTTTTAGTAGTAAAACTGAGAAAAAGTTTGAAATTTACGGCAATCTAGATATGTGTATTTCCTTGCCCACAGTTTGCAATTTGAGAACTTGAACTTTTTAATAAAAGAAAAGTATGTGATGTGAACGGCACATGACATTCTTATACCAAGTTGCTGAGAACTTCACGGCTGCGTTTGTTGTGAGCCAACCACTATCGAAAACATTAGCAATGTTCACGAACATTTTAAAAACTCCAACTCCTAAGTTTGATGTGGGATATCTGCAAAGCGGCTCGATATCAATTTTCAGTTAATAGAAAAAATGTATTTTTTTGTTATCAAACGGAATTCCACCAAAAACTTATATGATAGTACATTTGGGGCAAAATTTGATGGTTGCAACTCAAATCGGTTGTTTAAAAGTTTTGAATATAAACTAACAGACAAGAAAACATGAATCAGAAGTGATCGAAATATCTTTTCAGATAAAATCTTATGGTTCACAGTTTTCGTGAAAACAATATTTTCTCTACTAGGTATAAGAAAGCAAAAACATATAAAAATGCCATAAAAAACCATGTGGAACTTTGTAAAACTTTCACTATATTAATTAATACAATGCGCATTGGAATTTCGTGGGTTTCTTTCCCAATTGTAACCGACCGCGTTTTGAACAACATTTAGGCGGCACAAAATACAAAATACCTAAAAGTGCAATTCACCGTCATTTTTCCCAGAAAATTCTCTTAAAATGGATGCTAAAAATGTATGCTAAAAAACCAAATGTGAGACGTCATCGATTGAAAGACAAAACCAAACAAAAAATTTATGACATAAACTTGTTTTTCACTTTCAGACTCTTATAAGTTTATGTCATCCCGCATTTCAAATAAAAGACACCAAATTTTGAAAAACCATTTCAGGTTCAGTGCAAAAACATAAGAAAAGCTACTATTGCCAGGGGCCAATCGTCAAATACTCTATATGAGAACAGACAAAATGTTTATTTGAAAAAATCCATTTATGTAGGAGAGGGGGAAAGGAGTGGTCCGATTGTATTTTGATGTATAGAAGAGTTGTGTAAAATCATATTCTAAAGAGATTTTACTTTTATAAATTTTTCAATACAACTCACCGTTTTCAAGAAAATTACAAATTATGTTTCGTTTGTATTGTGGAACGGGTAAGGGGAAGGAGAGGTCCAATTGAATTTTGATGTACAGATAGGTATTTAAAAATTATATTTTATACACATTTGATCTTTATAAATTTTTCGATATGATGCACAGTTTTCGAGAAAACAGGAAAAAAGCATATCATTTGTATGGGAAAGGGGAAAGCAGTGGTGCGACTAGATTTTGATGTATGAATGAGTTGTGTAAAATTTTATTAGAAACACGTTTTACCTTAATAAATTTTTCAATACGACTCACCATTTTCGAGAAAATTGCAAAAAACTGTTTCTTTTGTATGGGGGAAGGAATGGTCAAATTTTTCCGTTCAAAAACTTAGCTTCGCTATTTGCGAGAAACGTAACTTTTCAAAATTTCAAGTCTCTAGCTCAATTCTTTCGATGGTGTTCACGTACTGATAGACGGACAGACAGACGGACGGACATATGGAAATCAAAATCTTTTATAATCCCTACGACCCTGGTGTAGTTGATTTTTGTGTCCGATGATTGTTTCGATGCGTTACAAACGATATATAAAACTTAAAATACTTCTATATGAAATATCATATAGAGTATAAAAATGTGTATGGCTCCAAATTTGGAGCAATCGAAATTTTGCTAATTGATCCAAAAACGTATATATTTAACTAACAGCTCTTTTTTGTCAACTTTCAGTGACCGATGATTATCCACAATTCGATAACCGGAGCCTCAAATTCTATGGACTTGTAATCTGCGACTTAAATGTCACAACGCCAGAAAAGGGCCGTAAACCAGAATTATCTTCCACAATGTGAAAATTACAGAGAAAAACGTGAAATACCTTGTTTGGTGACCGGTGATATTAAAACTGTCCAAATACGAAATATGCCGCAACATCAACGACACTACATCAATGTCACCTGAAAGTCGTCAGCAATGAGGTAAATAAACTTTAATTGGTTTTCCGCATTTAGCTCAGATTTTTATAGATTGATTTCTGATAAAATTTAAATTAAAATTTAAATTGACCTCAACTCATAAAATTTATTCAATCCCTCGCCCGTTTTTTTTTAATTTTTCGTCGTTTCGATTTGATTGCAACATAGTTATCAAAGTTGTAAAAACATTATGGGAACAATTTGAGCGCAAAAATGATACATTTCGATATTTTGCTCCTAAGAAACAAAAAAAAAAATCAGAGGCTAGAAAAAATACAAGAAAATCAATAATTACCAAGATGAAATAATTATCAGTAAAAAGAATACCCTATATGATGTAGGAGATCAAAAACTTTTCGAAGTATGAAAAATCTATCGAAATTAAGGAAGTGTAGTATTGAATTTATTAAAATAAAATATGTGAGAACTTTTTTTTAAAGTGAAACTTTAGAAATAAACATTTTGTCTTGAAAAATTGCTGACCCAATTAACCATGATGAAAGCAACCAAAAAAATCCAGGCAACCGGCAACATTTGTGGCCACTTTTGTTTCTCCAAAATTGATCTTGAAATATCGTACAAGCGTTTAACATCCACAGCTTTTCGGGGAAAAAAATAAAACCCAGAAATTTTTTTTTTCGCCTGCGGCACATTTTTTCAACAATTTTCCACAAAAAATGCATTATCTCAAAAATGGTGGCCTGCGCTGCATTTGTTTAAAAACTGCGCTGCATTTTGTTTAAAAGAATTCGACTGCGACGCACATTTATGATTTTTACCTTTCTTACATATAGGAAAGGTGTTAAAAATACTTCCAAAACAGAAATGATAACGGAACCACATGTTTCCCTGGTTTATACCCATCGACTCAGTTTGATGAGTCCGCAACTTGTCTGTATGTGTATGGGCGTGTGTTCGTACGCAACAAAAAAAATGCTTGTTTTTCTGTCGCTGTCGCTGCTGGTCATTACAATTAAGCCTTAATTTCAAGTTAAAATATTAGGCCCTATTCCAGAGTCCGATACAAATGATTCGGATCGTAAACTCAATGTTGTTGTTAGTGTTTTATACCAACAACAACATTGAGTTTACGATCCGAATCATTCGTATCGGATTCTGTGATAGGGCCTATTCTTAAATTTTTTGCCCACCGAAATAATTTTTGTTTGCTTGCAATCGAAAAGTATTATTTATTTTAAAATAATTTTTAATCACTTGGGGTGTAGTTGAGGAAATTTTGCAACATTTCTTGCATTACTCAAATATTACTGCAGCGATGTAGGTTGCGACCTTTCAAATACAACTTTATCTGTTGTAAATGTAGCTTTAAGCTTAACAGTGTGAATTTGTAATTAATTCACTTGATGCATAGCCATAAAAAGATTAAATAATGAAACCTGTTTGCTTTTCTGCAATTTAATCAGTTTTTTATTATCGCACATTTTTGCAGTTAAAAAATTTCGTATAATAATTTTGCTTTCACAATTTAACAGCACGTGTAGAAAAGGTATTTCGATTTGAGACCATTATTATTTTTTTACACAAAAAAAAATCGTCGAGATTTTGTATAAGAAAGTCGTGTACTGCTCACATCAGATATTTTTCAAAATATTTGAAAAATCTCTGATCTGAGCAGTTCATAACTTTCTTATACAAAATCTACGCTTCTGCACAATTTACACTATAACACGACGAATAAAATATTAACATAAAAATATGATTTTTTTTACAAAATCTAAAATATTTTGATAACGGTTACAGATATCTATTTACGGTAAAGAGCAAAAATGTAGAGAATTTTAATATCTTTAATTCTACCTTTAATTGTTTTTTTTTTTTCGAAAAACCGTTAGATTAGAAGCAATTCCCAAAAATATATTTTTCAAACTTTTAATGAAAATATTTCAATAACGGAAAAAGATAGCGGATAACAGTGAAAGACAAAATTGTGTCAAACATTATACTCTTTTCAATTCATCTCATACATTGAACCACCAAAAACCCGTTATTTTTCGAAAAAAACTAGGTTTTTTTTTGAAAAAAATGGTAAAAAACTGGTTTTTTGGAAATAATGCCATATCTCGATAACGGCTTGAGATAGGGAGTTGTAATAAAAGACAAAAATGTTGGAAATTTTATTGTCTCCAAGTTTTGTCATACGCAAGACTACTGAAAAACACGTAGTTTCGGAGTGAATAACAAAAAACAAAATTGTGATTTTATAAAACCCATCTTTTTGGTTACTTCCGGTTAACGAATTTCCACCAAAAGTTGCTAGGATCGTCCCAGGACCAAACATGCCTGCAACATTTCATGGCTCTAACTGTATTAGTGTTTGAGAAATCTTGTACCCAGACTGACAGGGGTGCGTTCCTTTATTAACCGTGGTTAACCGCGGTAAAGAGAAATGCGTTCTTAAATGCCTACGGTTAACGCTCAGTAAACTTTACTGCCGTTCCTAAATGCCAAAGTTAAGCTGTCAAAGTTACTTTTCTCAACTCTGCTCGAGAGTTGAGTTGGAGAAAGTTAACTTTAATTGTAATTAAAGAACGCGATAAAGTTAACCGAAACGGTTACAACTGTCAATTCGTCTCGTAGTTTCAAATGAGTTTTGTGCAGAATAATGGAGGATTTTATTGTGGTCCTTGTAAATGAAAAATACGACATGCTTTGATCATTTATTGGTCCGACATATTTTTAATGTATTGTTGTGCACATCACTGCTCTCAAAGTTAACCAAATCGCGTTCTTTTAATCAGAGTTAACGTCGGTAAAATTTCAACTTTGGCAATCAGCTGTTCTAACTTTGACAAACCCAACCTTTACTTTACTCGGGAATAAAGGAACGCACCGCACCCCAGATAGAAAGACATTTTTGTAATAATGCTCCAACCGACTCAAGAGTCTTGGGGAAATGTTTTTTTTAGCAAAATTAAGAGAATTAAATTTTTCATGAATACAATACTTTATTATTACTACGTATAAGAAAGTAAAAATCGAGTTTTTTGATAATGTTTCGTAAAAGTGTATATTTGAGAAAAAAAATGGAAATAAAAATTCCAGCATTTTTTCCTTCAACGCTTTTTACGTATCTTCAACGGTTTCCGCGATATTTGAAAAAATAATATTTTTTTACATATTTTTGTCGAAACTGAATACTGCAGAGGAAAGTTTTGTGTTGATCAAAACTGGTATTTTTTAATTAATGCCACTCTATATTTGCAAAGAAATAAGTTGCATATTTTGGCATGTTTTTGCAATTTTCCTGCATATTGTTGACATTTCTTGTGCATATTTGCACTTTTATGTTGCTATTTATGACCTACTATTCATGGATATTCATAAAATCTAAAGCTAAACTAGATACGATATATTCAAATCATAGGTTGACAGAAATTTTAAAAATTTTATAAATAATAATACAGTCAACACCACCCAGAAAAATGTAAACAATTTTGAATATAACTAAAAAAATAACCTGAACTTCTTAATGTCAATTTCCTACAAATTCTTCTTATCAATCGACTATAAATTGGAATCAATAAAGAACTAATTTGTTACTACGTCCCTCCGACCAACCGACGACTACATTTGGGCTAACACAAGTAAACATAGTGGAAAGACAAAAATAGTGCCAGCAACAGCTAGTAACAAAACACGACGTCACAAAGTTACGTCTCATCTCAAATAACTTGCCTACATATTCATTTTCAATTTCAGTAAAACGATGTCTGTTCAAATAGAAATCAGAAAACAAAATCTCAAGAGCAACACATCCATGTTACCGATTTTCTTACTTACAATCACACGCTAAAACTATATATAAATCTATGCTGGCTCTAAGCACAGTCGGAATAAATAAATGCACGGAAAATTTCATTGAGGCCGCAAAACAAACATTAAACGCAGAGCAGAGGCAAAAGCGAACAAAATTTTCATGTTCTTGTAGCAGTTTTTAACAATTTGCACATCGTTTAGCTGTAATTCCCACAATCGTCTACTGCGCATTCACACACTGTGGTTGCCATGTCATGTATTTCAATGTGTTATTCTGGGTTATACTGTTACCACGACCACCACTGATAACAGAAACCATAAACCCAGTCACAAAACACGTTCCACGTTCTCAATGTAACCAAAAACTTACTTCGACAAAACCTGTATACAGAGATACATGCAGAGCGAAACACTCTCGCCATTTAATGTTTTGAGAGAGACACACAAAAGTTATGGCGGCGCATTTGTTCGTAACAAATCGGTAGTAACTCGCAGTTGATGGGAATTTTCAGACATTATAACGTCGTTTGTGTTCTCGTGCCGATCGATTTTGTTCCATCGACTTCTGTCAAAAGTTTTGCGTTTCACAATATTTTTTCGCTATTTTTCTGAAATACTTTACCGCATAAACTTGATAACTTGTGTTACGTGAACGATTTTCAGTTTCTAAAAATATCCAAGTGTCGAAATCATTTTCTATTCAATTGGTAGCAATGAATTCCGAGTGGTCGCGAGAAGAAACTTTTCGTTTAATAGATTTACTGAAAGAAATGCCTATTATTTGGTCGAATGCGAATGTTATGCATTGGAACGCACTAGACAAAAAGGCAAAGAGAGACGATGCCTACGAGGAAATCGCAGCGATTATCAATAAGACGGCATACGATGTTAAATCTAAAATTCATAATCTTAAGGGACAGTATTTTAGGTAAATATAAGAAATTTGTTATCATTAAACTGTTATCGCCATAATAAAACAAATGAAAATAAAAAAAGATTTTTTTTTTGATTATATGATAGGCATAACAATATACTTTTGTTTGTATTGTTACAGAGAACTACGAAAACTTCGTTTGAAAGGCTTCACAGATAGTCCTTGCAATGCATACGTCAAGTGGTTTGCTTTTCATAAACTCACGTTTCTAAGTGATTATCCGGATGAGGTAAATAAAATACTAAACTTTTTCTGTTATTAAATAACATAGTCTGTGGGGGAAGTGTTGGTAACCCTGGTAGCTTAACAAAACTTGTGTAATTAACCTAAGTTACTGCAAGTTTCTGTATTTGAAAGTTGCATATAAAAGTTGGAATAATAGTAAGACAGGAACAAAATTTTTTAATTAATATCATCTTTGAAAACCCGGAGACAGGGTTTACCGGCGCTTCCTTCAAATCATATACAGGCATTCCACGATTTATATAAAGCGTTTTGGTATGTTTTGGTATGCAATGCTTAGTTCTTCGTTTTGATATACGTCGGCAAAAATTTTATATAAGATGCTCCAGTAACTTTTTATTTTCTTATACTAAAGGTACGTCTCCACTTATACACTTTTCCGGTGTATTAATGTAAGTGTATTAATGTAAACTCGTAAATATAGCTCTAAATGTAGAGCTTCCATTGGGTCCATTCACGGTACTCAACGGTTGACGAATTGGTTCTACAGTTGAGAGATTTACTCATCATAACTACTGTCGGACGCCATTTTTTGTATCGAAAAATTTCTGCGATACTTTTCTGCTCAACCGATGAGTAGAATTTTGACAGATAACAGCTGTTTAATGTATCGAGACATTCACGAGAACTCATCGAGATTTACTCAACCGTTGAGTACCGTGAATGCGCCCATTGATACAATCCACTTAGTGAATAGTTAGGCCTATGTTACACACGGCAACTTTAAGCGGCGACTTTTCTTAAGTATAGGCGAGAGAAGTGAGGGGCCACCGCTTCCCTCACTTCTCTCGCCTATACTTAAGAAAAGTGGCCGCTTAAAGTTGCCGTGTGTAACATAGGCCTTACATTTCCACTGAAAAAAAGTATAAGTGGAGACGTACCTTAAGTAATATCAGTTGTGATCAACACAAAACTTTTGTATGCAATATTTAGTACCGTTTGCACGGAACTTGGCAATCTATGTCTAACTTAAGGCGCCGTTTACATCTGAGACTTTATTCCGCGAATTTTACTCTGCGACACTAAATTCAAGTTTCACAACCATGTTAACCATATAACATTTGTACATTTTCCTTTCATTGTGTCTTTTAAAGGTCTAAATAAATAAATAAATAAATAAAATTCGCGGAGAAATTCAAGGAAAATCGCAGTGAAAACGGGACCTAAATTTTTTAATTCCTAGAATTTCTACGGCTTAAATAGGCTAAGCACAACCTAATTTTTTAAGAGTAGTCCGCGCAAACATACCTTAGTTTCGGAAAAAATATGTAAAAAAAAATTTTTTTTTGCAAATATTTCGAAAACCGTTTAAGATAAGTATAGAAACCATTAAATGCAGCAAATTTGCTAAGATCATAGTTTCCGAGAAATAGAATCGTTAGAGATACGTAAAACGGACAGATCGACCGATTGACAGACAGGGCGAAATATCGACAGACAGACAGACCGACAGACAGATGCACTGACATCTTCATAATTTTGCCTGAAACGGATTTCGTGCTGATTAGAAACATGTTACAGCCGAACATCGATATTTCAAAATCCTCGATAACTCAAATTTAAAAGTTTTCAAAGAAAAAAAAAATATTGCAGTCAATCAAAAATTTCTACTCATGCATTTCTTTTATTTAGGTATTCCTTTCAGACCACAACAAATTTCAAATAGAAAATATCAGGCTTGAACCAATGCCAGATTTAGATGAATCGTCCGGTGATGAAATAAATCCGTCAGTAGTCATGGAAGTTCAGGAAAAGGAAATCGCACCAATAGAGCCAAGAAAAAGATCACATGCAAATAGTGCACTTTTATCAGAAGAATCATCATGCGATAATAAAGATCAATTAAATTGCGATCAAGGTCCATCTAGAAAAATTTCAAAGACAAATGACTGCACTTCAGATGATTTTCATATTTTCGGACTACACATAAGCAACGAACTGAGAAAGTTACAGAAGAACAAATTAGTTCTGGCAATTGCTAAAAAGAAAATTTACGAAGCTCTATCGGAAGCTGAATTGTCGCTGTTAGATTATTGTTCGCAACCAAGAAACAATTGCGGTGACCAAACTCCAAGAAATTGTGTAGATTCATCGTCAATGACAAATATTAAAGTCGAATACTAGAATTGAGTGTATTTTCATTAAAAACAAATATAAAATGTGGGTATCAGCAGGGCCGTGCCAAGGTATAGCGGTGCAATTCTAAAAAAATGTATAACACGCATTATTTTGTGTGCTAGGAAGTTTTAAAACATAAATTAGAGAGAAGTAGTTGTTTGTGATTATAATATAATTAAAAATGAATGTTAGTTCTTGGGTATGCAATAAAAATTGCGCCGCAGGTAAAATTTTTATTTAAAAAATGCATACAGGAAGAAATTGTTGCACCGGAGGAAAAAAATTTTAAATGCCAAGCTCAAATTTAGCCTTAAATTAGGGTTGCCATTGCACCCTCTTGTTCCCCGGACGCTGTCTTCTGTTTAAGGGCGTTAGGGGATGTTTTTGTTATTTTTAAATTGCACTCAGAGGAGCAAAATGCAGCCATAGAAAAGCATTTCACCGAACCTAGAAAAATAACGTCCTAAGTGGGCGACGTTATGCTAGAACCCAGCCTTAATATCCCCTCCCCTTGGCACGGCGCTGAGTGTCAGTGATATTTTTTAGACTAGAAACTTAATTGTTTGAATGGATTTTATTTATTTTTTCATTAAATTTAATCTTTTGCCCACTTTATTATATATTCGTTTGTAAAAGAAATACAGATTACTGTTTATTGATAAATCGGAATCGAATTAAAGTTATACCAATGAATATTTCGTTTTTTCATATTCAATTTTATATTAACAATTTCTATGCCATAACGAATGCTTCGTAACATATTCTTTAGACTAGTGATTTTCAGAGTCGTATATAATTTTAAGCAAATATATGTATAAGAAACATCTAAATATGTTTATGGATTTTTAAAGACTGTAATAATTTTTGTAATTATTTTACAATAGTGTAATAAACGAAAAAAAAATGAAAAAGTTTTTTTTTTTAAACCAAACCTGACACAAACATTATCCGCCATTCGCTTTCTTGCACCGCCAGCGTGTCTTCCATCGCTAGATAGTGCGAATCCTCCATAAGCCGAATGCGAAAACCCAATCTTTCTAAACAATTTGTGGAAAATGTTTTGAACCCTTTTTTCAGGTGCTTTCTCGTAATAAATAGGCAAAAAATAATTTACTGTAATTGAAATAATCATAAAAAAAATGAAATATGCAAATGCCTATAAGGGATTGTTTACACTTGAGAATTTATTCTACGAAACTCAGACACTGATTCCTGAAAGACGCCGGGAACTCGAGTTTTTCATATAATAAATTCAAATTTTGAAAACTTGTGCTAAGTAAAATTTTACGATACCTGATTAGCATTCGCGGAATCAATTCTGAATAAAATTCGGGGAGAAATTCACGAAAAAATCGCAAGTGTAAACGAGGCCTAAAAATTCCGAACTATGGAAATGCACTTGAATATAATCCAGTCTCTGGATTTTCATGCCTATTCTGGAATCCGAAGTAGCATTAAGTTCAATTTTCTTTCAATTCGTATTTTTGAATACGCTGTATTTCACTTATGTTCGATTGAGTAACGTGTTGAGAAGAATTACTCGTTGTAAATTTCAGAATACTAGAATAAGAGTTGAGTGGCGAATTGAAACGACTGAGTTTGGTTTTACGTTTTAATTTCGGATTCCAGAATAGCCATGATTATGTTAGCTGCATCAGAAATTATTTTTTTCCAAGCAGAAAATTCGAGAGATGTCATTTTCCCAGCTCTCGATTTTTTTGACATTTTTTTCAGTTAAATTTTAAATTAAATTATCTATCATTTTATTTAAAATTTACCAAATTAGATGATTTTTTGTTGTGTTGCATTAATTCCAAGTGCGTTGACCCATTAATTTTCTAAATTAATAAAAAAGCACTCAAATTACTACTGTTACCACTATGTTACAAAAATGAATAATGCTTAAAGCGAGGTGGTTCATTGTACGGTCTAGACATGCAGACATTTTTTTCAAGAATTAAGGAATGTTGATGAAAAATGGAAAACCTATGAAAGTATATTTTTGTCTACACGCAAAGCGACCGAACTCGCCAACTTTATGTCACGAAAAATAAAATCTTAGAATTTTTTTTAAATGTGTGCAAAGCTTAATTATAATAAGACGCGTTTAAATACATGTTACTCAAAGACAAAAATTATTTACAAAGGGGTTTTTTGGTTTTAAGAACACAATTGAAGTGAAGATATAGAATATTTTCAGAAAAAAGTATGAAGGTCTCGATAAAAGCCTGTTATTATAGTTTATACTTTTTGAAGTTGAATAAAAACTGAATAAAAAATCAAGTGTGCTTAAAACAATTGGGGTATTCACAGGAGGTATTAACTTGGCTGCAAGGAAAATATATGTATGGCGAATTTCACGAAATTTTCAACGATCGCTAATTCGATTTAGTTGCCACTAAAAAGCTATTGAGGGAAAGTATTGTATTCATGACGGAGACCGACTCAAGAACGGTGACAGATAGAAAATTTTTGATCAGTACGAAATACGTTTCAGGCAGAATTATGAGAATGTCCGTGCATCTGTCTGTCGTTCTATCTTACCATCCCGAGCTGTGCTTCGACATTAAATGATCTTCCCCTAAACTCAGGCTGGAATATAAACAAAAAATCTGTCTGTCTGTCAGTCTCTTCATTTTACGTATCTTAAATAATTCGAGAACACATTTAGCTCGCGACTGGAAATTTTTTGTAAATAAGTTTTACGAAAAATCATAGTTTTCTATCAAAGTAACGTTAGCTAAATATACCGTTATACCTCCCATACAATTTTTACCTCTTATACCTCACATTTATTTTTTTTTTTTTGGAAAAATTCATTTTTTCTGAAAATTTCTTGAAAATTATGCTCTTTTATGAAAAAATGAATAAAATAAAATTTAAAGGAAATAAAATCTTATACATTTTTTGGTTAACGGTATTTTTGTATCTCTAACGGTTCTCAAGATATTTGAAAAAATATTTATTTTTACATAATTTTCCGAAACTAAATATTGCAGAGAGAAGTTTTGTGTTGATCACAACTGATATATTTTTAAAAGTGTTTATCATTTCATATTTATAACCACAAAAAAACTCGAAAAATTATTGGTCGTCGTCTATTTTTCAAACATTCTCGCAGTAGTACGAGACATCGATTGTTAACAGTATTACAGTACATGCAATTCAATCCCACATTACTTAATTACAAGATGAAATCACTAATTAGCAAAGGTTATGCTTAGAGCTTTAACATTATAATTTATGTTATGTCAAAGTAAGCTGTAATTTGATTTTAACAACCCCCATTTGTTAGAAAAAAAAATACTTTTTAACCGAACAATAAACAACCTAGTAAACCCTTTCCATACCCGACATAGGAATAGCACGACATTTGTGGCTAAGGCGCGTCAGGAGAACCATTTCCCTAATCCGCCAACTTCATATGTTAGGTAAACAAGTATAGTGAGTGTGCATGGCCTTTCAATGGCGAGAATATGAAAAATCCATAAAATTACTGCAACGAATGGCGCCCTACAGCCCTTTTGAGTTGTCCTATGAGTCAAATATGCCAGGACCTACCATCAGCGGTAGTTGCGGTTTCACGAAATTGTGGATTCAACCAGGCTGTGGCAATACGCGATTTGCTACGAATTATTAGTGCTGTAATTTTGATAGCAATCAATGTTGATTCAGTGTAGGTACTCAACTCGAAAATAACCTGTAAATAATAATATGTACAAGTTAGTAATGATTTACATAATGCGAGAACGCCATTCGTCTTCTGTTTATATATTTTTTTGTGAAACTTTTTGACCCGAAATGTTGTTAACACTCTAACTGCCACGACAGTTTTAAGCCTTTCTCGATTATTTAGTTGTCAGTCAAAAAGGCACTAAGAGAAAAAAAAATTGAAACCAAATTATACCTAAATGTTATTTTATTATCATAAAATGTGTGCAACTACAAAAAATCGTTGCGGTTGCAGCGCACACTTTAAAAATTTTCATTGAGGCCGTTGTATACAATTAGGTGTCCAGTCTTTTTAACTGACGTGGCAGTTAGAGTGTTAAGGTAACTGTAGAATCCACTGACTTTAAATCTAATTGCGACCACTCTAGTTCTTCTGACATTAAACTGACGGATATGATTATTGGAAATTATTATACAGAAATTATTGCATTTTAAGTTAAAAACTTTTAATCAGTAATTTTCGGAATTAACGCGTAAAAACGAAGTTACCTAACTTAGAAATTGGGCGACACAATCTGTTAGACTCTGCTTTCATTATGGCTACACAAAAAAAAAATTTCAACCTTACTTTATTTTTCCAATACAATTTTCAACCAACAATAATTCTCGTGTTATTTGGGGTATTCATGCGATCTCGTAAATGCCTCGTAAATAGAGTTCCCAGATTTCTTAATATTTTTAAGTTTTCTCGCTTTTTGAAAAAGAGGACAAAGAGGACAAATTTGTCGAAAAGGAGGACAAAATACAAATTTTTGAAAAAAATATGCCGGATATTTTTCTTTAGTCAATAAAAAAAGGACATGTCCTCCCTGGGAACCCTACTCGTAAATACAACCACCTCGTAAACGAGCTGTCAAAATTTGCGTGGAAAATCTTTTACTTTGCTGTCGTAAGTTTACGCGTCGTGTAAAAAACCTCGCAAAATTATGCAAGCGTCAAATACAGAAATTTCGAGAAATTGTGAAATCCAGCTGCAACTCTTATGTCATTTGATCCCATATTTTCATTACTTTTAAATTTTTAAAGGATTCTCGGCATTTTTAACTTCAAATTATGTGGCTGTTAAGGAAAGACAGATACGCAATTGCCAAACTTATCTAGTTCCATGAATACCCATATTGTGACATTAATTATTTCATGCCTGATCCTTGTCCCTACAGTCAGAATAATGTGTTTTTGTTGGTTGTTGTTCTTTGGTCATACAGAGGCACCATCACTCTTTTGAAAGACAAAATGTTACAAAAAGTTGCCTACAAGCGACATCGGGTATGAAAGGGTTAATCAATGTAAATTTGACATTCTTGAATCTTATACAGGATTTTGTATATTTTTATTTGAAAAAAAAACACAATATTTACAGGATTAGATGTTAAAACTAGGGTACGGAAAAATTCGAAAATAAAATTCTTTAGCATTTGAATCATTCGCGAATTGAATTTTATAAAATGAAATTCGCGAATTATTCTTTTCATAAAGAACTTTTTTTTCGGTTCGCTCGCGACTGAATTGAAACCGTTTTTTAGATATTTGATTCGATTGCGAGCGAATCGAAACCTCTTTTAACTCAACTTTTCGATTCGCGAATAAAAAAAAGGATCGAAAAGAATCATTCTTTTTCCCTTTCCTTTTCGTAGAGCTAAATTCGAGTATTCGTTTATCCGCTTGTCACATATAGTTCTTATAAATTCCCCCACCTCACACCCCAACCAATAATTCACCCTCCCCCTCCCACTCCTCCTCCCAGTTACCCATCACTCATCGCCTGATAAACCACTAATTGAATTTTTATCCGGTTGTCACGATACGATAGGCTATCTCTAAAAAAGTATTTGAATGATATTTGCTTCTCTCAAAGAGCAAATTTTTGAAAATTGTGTCACAAATACGAAATCATGATCCGCAAGTGAAATGTCAGAAATTCATTCATATATTTAAATATTATATGCTGCTCATACATACAAAACATAGCCTCCTACCTACCTGCTACAATATTATGGCCCTCACGTGATGCACGAAAATTACATGTCTAGATTGTCGCCGCCATATATTGTGAGAAGAGAATTTACACCTACCCAGCCCACAGAGTTAACCTTTTGCACAATTCACAAGCAACAAGCTTAATAACAACTACTTTTATTCACCTAGAGATTCACCGCTCCTTCAATACGTACGTGGCGGTTATCGTAGGGTATAGTAGGCGGAATAGAAAACCCAGAGAATGAGGCAGATGAAATTTATTTTAATGCCAAAGGATAGGATATGCTTGCTCATATAACCTTTGCCCGGATTATAAATTGAACACGGAAAAAGTCATGCCACCAAGCTAAAATTCTTGACATGATCTACTAAAGTTTTCCTTCTGTTTTACGTGTAGATAATGGCAAACCTCTTCAACTAATGCATGAGAAAAGGAAACATGCCGATAAGAGACTATTAAGAAATTTACCCTAGAAGACAAGGGCGGAATGGTCATGTCTATTTGGGAAATATCAATTAGTAAGAGATATTGAAATGTCAACTAAACCCATAGTGGGCACATTTTGTTAATAAGTTTACGAATTTTATTAGCTTGATGAAAATTTATACACCTTATGTGGCAAAACATGAGGGGGGATGTTGTTAGAGATACAAAAAAAACCGTTTAGGCAAAAAAAAATAGCAATCAAGATTTGTACCAACGTTGCATGATGTGTTTTAAAACTTTCAGATGGATTTCTTAAGAAAATGTACATTAGAAAACTGCTCAAAAATCTCAAATAAGTTATTTGACGTCTGCCCCCCCGCTTTTTTGTAGTTGATTTATATTTAACAAGAGGCTCTGTCCCTCGCTAATTTCCGATATTAACCTAATTGCATTTCAAGCATATATACACTGTAGAAAATGAGTTGAAAATTACTCTAAAAATCAAGTAAATTCATTGTAAAATTACGTTTCAGTTAGTAAAAATAAGCCAAAACTCGTAATGTTTGGTTTTCCGTATTGCTGTCGTAAATTAACGCACTATTGTTTAAATCAGAGCTCGGCACTCCTTGGCTCGCCTGGCTCCTCACAACATTTTTATTCAAATTTTACGAGAATACAATCAATGTATGAACATTTTTACTCGACTATACAATGCAATGATACGTGTTGGTAGACGACGGCCGCTTCGGCAGCCGAAATCAAACCATTGACTAACAATCGATGGAGCGAGCCTACGACAGTCATTCAGTATAATTTCTGTTGTTGATGCGTGCGGATGTATACATTTGCTCCCCAAAACCCTAATTGCTTCCCAAAGTACACTGACGTACGAAATTTTTTCAGAAATTCGATTTTTTTAGTTTTAATTTTCCATTATGAAGCGCTCATATTCAAATTCAAATACTATGTCGTGTGATTGGGAAAACAAATATTTAATAACCACATATAATGATAACCGTCAATGTCTAGTTTGCAGTTACATATCGAATAAAAAATTCAATCTAGAACGCCATTACAACAGCTGTCCTATCAGGTAAAATAATGCAATTTAGCGCATGTTTTTTCGAAGCACAGAACCGGAAATACGTCCCCACAAGTTTTTTTGCACGACGAAACTTATTATTTTTTTGTAATCGCATCATGATAAATTGTGTAGTCCAATGTTCCTAAACGTCTCCATCAAAAGCGAAAGAGCGTAAAAAATGAAAAAGATGCGTTTTCTCATTTTGTGTTATTGTATATGAAGAAACATAAAATTTCTTCGAGTAATAGTAAATCACTACATACATGGTGCCGAGGCCTGGTTTAAATCTACCCCAAAACATAAGAAAGCTTCAATTGCCAATCGTCAAATACTCTATAGCAGCGTTTTCCAAACTGGGAGGCGCGCCTGGACTAGTCTAAGGGGAGGCGCGAATATTAGCCAGTATTGACAAAAAAAAGTGCATGTGCAGCTAATACAATACCTAACATATAAGTACATTTTAACTACTATGCTGCTGATGCTACCCTATGGAAGAGAGGCGCCATATGATCAAATATTTTTAAGGGAGCCGTGGTAAAATAAAGTTTGGAAACCACTGCTCTATAGAATGACAGACAAAATGTTTATTTAAAAAAAATCCATTTGTATAGGAGAGGGGGAAAGCAGTGGTCCGATTGGATTTTGATCTATGGAACGATTATGTAAAATCATATTCTAAACAGATATTGCGTCTATAAATCTTTCAATATGACTCACCGTTTTCGAGAAAATTGCAAAAAACTATTTCAATTGTATCAGGGAGGGGGAAGGAATGGTCCAATTTTGCCAGTTCAAGAACTTAGCCTTGTTCCAGGTCAGATTCGGATTCAGCAACTCCAAATTACTCAGAAAAGAAGCCACTCCTTAATTGACTAAATTACTCCCACATACAAACGAACCTCGCATTTTAGGGGCAGGACTCAACAATTTTTTATTTAAACAGTTCTAGTTTTTTTCCTGTCATATAGAGAAAATCAAGGGGTTAATTCCATCGGAAAAATATGTAAAAGATAATATTATTTCAAATATCTTGAGAACCGTTAAGGATACGTTAAAGGAAAAAATGCAAGAAATTTTATTTCCTTTGAATTTGGGTGATGTATTTTTTCAGAAAAGTGCATAGTTTTCAAGAGATTTTCAAAACACTGTTTTTTTTTGTCAAATATTTTTAGAACCGTTAGAGATACAAAAATAACCGTTCAGGCAAAAAATGTGGAAAATTTTATATCCTTTAAATTTTGTTTGATCCTAAAAGCGAATTCGAGAAATATTCAAAAAACCGTATTTAAAACCCGTTATAACTACCGTTACTTCTCGAAAAGTTGATAGGCACCGTTTTCGACAAGACCCAAACACACTACGCTCTAATCACATACCTAACCTGTCCTTTCTACTCTGCATACAACACAAGACTGTATGAAGGTACTAAAGATTTCAAAAGAATTGTGCTGAAAACATGAGATAAAACAAGGAGGAGAAAGTCAATGTGGGTCCACTGGACCCACCTCAACAATTACAGGTTAAGAAAACACCTTATCGACATCAAATTATTTATCACATTTTTTTGGCCCTAAAAATAGACTTTTAATTCTCTTGTAAATATAAAACCCCAAAGAAAATATTACTAAAGTACACTTCAATTACCAACATAGAAGAATCGATAAAGAGAGACCATATCTTATATACTCATATGCAAACTAATTAATTGAAAATCTATTTAATTACAAAGCAAGCCTAAATTAAGGACATAATAAGAAAAAAAAACCTTGCACCCTCGAAAATCACGTGAACATTTTTTCTGACCTTGAATGAAACTTCACTCAGCCAGACGAAATATCGAGCAACCAAAAAAAAAAGAGTTTATTTTTATCCTCAATGGAATATTGAAGTAAACTTAAAGCTCTTCGATCCTACATATAAACTTCAACGTAAATAAATAGTTTCTTGACTGTAGGAGTAAATTCATTCAATATAACAACTATTCCGTCTTTATTTTAATCGAATCGTTGGCACGTCCTTCGTAACGAATTTCTTACCTTCGTCGGCATTCTTTAACAAGACGGAGTAACAGGAGTCTCGTGGCACGTATACTAGAATAAATCAGTATGAAAGGAATACGATATTTTGACATGTCATAATATTATTACAGCTGATTTTGACACCCAATTTTACATGTACGAATTTATGTGATGCAGTGATTTTCTCTGCCCACACTCTATCGATTTGAGGCGGAAACCTTTTTGTTTATGAAAAATGATCAAAAATTGTTAGTAGTCTAATTCACACTTATCCTTTTTTATTCAATCAACGTCCAAATATTTGTAGGTTTCTTAATATCGGGTCTTTCAACAAGGACATAACAATTTTGTATTCAAATAAAACACAGAATAATTGAGATATCGGGCTGAAATTTATTCCAGGTGTAGTGTACATGTTACATTTAAGTATGAAATTCGATGTCGTTCATATGGCCAACGCGAGCACATTTGCGGATTGATTCTTTGGAGCCAATTTTCCACCACTCTTCCACACATATCGGCCGGAACGTTGGCAATTTCGCGTTCGATATTGTTCCTGAGCTCCTCTAATGTTGTTGGCTTGTTGGCATAAACCAACGACTTAACGTAACCCCATAAAAAGAAATCCAACGGCGTTAAATCGCATGAGCGAGGTGGCCATTCGACCGGACCATCATTTCATTCATCATTTCATTTCACCATTTTCATTATCATTTCATCGGGCTCAGAATTTTGGTAGTAAGTTTTAATAATTTCCAAACGTTGCTCGTTCGTGAACTTCACCATGATAAAAATGTAAACCCTGACTGACGTTTTAGCATTGCCAGAACATAAAAAAAGTTTTAGGGTGCGTTTTTATTAAAATACAAAATTGTTATGTCCTTGTTGAAGGACCCTTTACAATATTTTTAAGGAAATTTCGATAAATTCTTTGACAATAAAATTTTGAAATATGTGTCTATTGGTTTCAAAAACGAACGTGTCCAACTTAAGTAACAACAACATCAGAAAATCTACAATCGCCGAGGGGCAACCGTCAAATATTTTATATGAGGGTAGACAAAATGTTTATGGAAAAATCGATTTGTATGAGAGGGCGGAGGAATTGGGCCGTTTGAATTTTGATGTATGGATAAATTATTTTTGATGTATGGATAAAAAATCATATTTTAAACACATTTCGTCTCTAAAAATTTTTCGATACTAGGCACCGTTTTCGAGAAAATAGAAAAAGAGTATTCAATTTTTATGGAGGAGGGGGGAAGGAATGATCCGCTTTTACCCGTTCAAGAACTTAGCCTAGCCATTTACGAAAAACGCAAAAATATAAAATTTCAAGCCTCTAGCTCAATTTTATCGATAGTTATGGCTGTGGAGTTCACGGACAAACTTCAATGGTTCAGTGGTTTTTGGTTCGGTTCAAAAAATCGGTTTGCATATCGAATTATACCATCTCCTTAAGCCTAATTCAGACTAACAATTGTGATTGCGATTGCGATTACGATTGAGCTTCCTCGACCAATAACATCAAAGCTTTCATCTTCCTATCGTTGAAAGCTTTGATCTTATTGGTCGTGAAGCTTCAATCGTAATCGCAATCGTTAGTCTAAACTGGACTTTACAGAGTATCGGTAAATTCGCCGATTTTAATGATTTTTGGATTTAATATTATATGGAATACAAGTTTGGACCAAACTTCAAATCTCTAGCTTCATCTGTTCGGCGTAAATAGCATCGAATTTGTGGTGAGGATGAGGGGTTCACACCCCTCTAATTCCGAGACGTGGAATATTCGGGGCATTTTTCCTATTTATTTTGTATGTCAATCCTTGACAAGACTAGTTAGATGAAAGGGTGGAAGGGGGGAGGGGGGGAGGAGGGGAGGAGGGGAGGAGGGGAGGAGGGGAGGAGGGGAGGAGGGAAGGAGGGGAGGAGGGGAAGGAGAGAGAGTGGTAGGCAACGACAAATTTTACATACAAAAATTTGAAGATTTCGCTTTCAACTTACGGACGAAAAAATTACTAAAATCGTTTTCAACTTTCGGACAAAAAAATTAATAAATATAGGCCGGAGGCGAAATTTTTGTAAATAAAATTCGGCGCAGTCATAAGCTTAAATATTTTCAATTTTCAAGCTTTTTCATATGTTATAAATTAATGCAGCTTAAATAATGAATATACCAACAAAGTAAAATGCGCAGCAGGCGAAAATTTTAAAAATATATGCGCCCCAGGTAAAAAAAACACTTTTGAAAAAAACTACAGGCATGAAAATGGAAGATTTACAGCACCATAACATGTTTTGCATATTTAGTGACCGCTTTTTTAGTGTTCGATAAATTATAATCTTTTTTTTTTAAATTGAATCATGGGGGGCAAAAATTCAGTCGACGGGACGTCGGGACAATAGGCACAAATCCAGGACCGTCCCGGGAAATCCGGCAGGTATAGTTACCCTATCATTATCTCATCGTTATCGAATTTTCTTTCTGAAGAAAGAGAAAAGTTTTAAAAAATACAACAAAGAAAAATCAATCTAAAATTTAACAACAAAACTTATAGTGAGAGCTGTAAAGTCGGAGTCGAAACAAAATTATTGCTTTAGAAGTCGGAGCCGTGTTCGAAGGTTAAGCTACCGACTCCACCGAGCCCTGCTTTTAGTCAATTTGGGCAAAGACGAATGAGGTCGTGACACTACCATCATAGACATCTATCAGAAAATCATATCGACTTCTCTAATTTGGCATATGATCCTTTCTGATTGCCATCGTCAACGAAATTGTGGGCTTCGTCTGCTCACAAAGAAATAGGACTCTCTGTTGTTACACAGAATTAATTTACTTCGAAGTAATCAAATTCAAAAACCCCTTTTCACTCAGCCAGGCGGACATTTGCATAAAACTCATTCGTGTGCGGTGCCACCATCATGCCAGGACATTCAACTGAAAACACCAACATAACTTTGTTTTAAGCAGAATTTGCCATGAGAATTCAATTCAATCAACATAGAGGTTTCTGCCCTATACACCAGGCGACAATCACACCGCCGGTGTCTTTGCCCGTGCCGACTGCGCTAAAGGATCTCAAGTATCAAAAGTCCTTAAACCGATGATGGAGCCGGCCAGGTGTGTGTGTGTCTGTGGCTATTCATTCACCTAACCTTTAGAGTGGACAGGCAAGAAGGCAAAGTGGAAAAGTCAAGCGAAACTTCGATTAAAAAGGAAATTGTCTTGGGAGAAGAGTATATTTTAAAAAGTTCTCAAGTTTTTCCCTTCGCCAATTTGAGTTGAACTGAAATTGCGTTGTTATGAAAGGTAAATGACATTTTCATTCTTCAGAATAATAGGAAAATGGAGTTACTCACAAAAATGAAATATAAAAACATAAAATTAATTAAACTCCATTTGCATAACAAACGCAGATACTCAGGAGGAAGGATAATAAAAGGATGATTGCTAAATGACAAATAATTGACTGATGATGTTATTTTATTTTAAATTATTTTATATTCTGTTTTATTCAAGAAGAAATTTCCATAATTTGCATAGTAAACGATTTCAAAATAATAGAATTTCATTTTATGTAAGAGAGGTAGGCCCTTGGCATGCACGCTAATCAACGAGGAGGAAATCAAGAAATGTTGTTAAGGTCATAGAAAATTCTTAAGATTTATGTTGATTTTGAGAAAATCGTGAATTGCATAGCATTAAGTGGTCGTGTCGGTGGTAAATGTAGAAATATTAAGCCAACATTAGTGAAAGATTTTTTTTACTTTAGTTGGTGTTATGAAATTATAGGGTGTGCAGTGACGCGGAAAGCTGCTAAGAAAATGCGAAAAAAAAGTTTCAACTAGGTAGTAAAATTATAAACGTGTGCTGAACAAATAAATCACAAAACTTCCGGAGATTTATAAATAATTCGCACAGGCGTAATTCGGATGGTGGAATATAATTAGAGTCCGACCGAAGGCGAGTTTTTGGCCGAAGCCGAACTTCGGCCTTTGTCTTAACCTCGGGCCGAAGCCGAAGGCGGATGTTTTCATAAAAGCTGAGATCAATGCTTAACGTAAGGGAAAAGCAATTACGGTTCTATTAAAATAATAATTTGTGTGAGGTTAAAAATTATAGAACCTTTTGAAAATTTACAAAATTCAAACATTTCCAATCAATAATAAAGGAACATTTTGTTAACATTGAAGAAGAGTTTTTTTTAAATATCTTAAAAATTGTCATAATCAGTTACCTGAAAAGGAACAACATGTACTCTTGTACTTATTTAAAAATTCAATTGCAATACAACTTGCACAAGATCTAACCGAAACATCAGTTGTGATCAACACAAGACTTTCTCCTGCAATATTCAGTTTTGGAAAAAATATGGAAAAAATAACATTTTTTTGAATATCAGTAAAAAATGCAGGAAATTTTATTTTCTTTTAGTTTGGTTGTATTTATTTTTCTCAAAAGTGCACAAAGAAATTTTCAACAACGAGAAATTTCCGAGAAATTTTCAACAACCGGATTTTTCTAAAAAAAAAACTGTACGGGAGCCACCCGTTACTTTTCTAAAACTACGATTTTC
Source organism: Chrysopilus asiliformis (assembly GCA_964034945.1). Classification (NCBI taxonomy): domain Eukaryota; kingdom Metazoa; phylum Arthropoda; class Insecta; order Diptera; family Rhagionidae; genus Chrysopilus; species Chrysopilus asiliformis. The sequence goes on from OZ035962.1 coordinate 13,247,115, forward strand.
ATAAAACGGATTTACAAACAATTTCAAGCCGCTAGCTCAACGCGTTGTCGAGTTATTTAAGATACGTAAAATGGGCAGATCGACAGACACATACCGACAGACAGACAGACCGACAGACAGACCGACAGACAGACAGACAAACAGACAGACAGACCGACAGACAGACAGACAGACAGATCGACAGACCGACAGACCGACAGACCGACAGACCGACAGACCGACAGACCGACAGACAGACCGACAGACAGACCGACCGACAGACCGACCGACAGACCGACCGACAGACCGACAGAGAGACCGTTATGGAACGATCCTATCAACTTTTGGTGGAAATTCGTTAACCGGAAGTAACCAAAATGGCGGCTTTTTTAAATCGAAATTTCGTTTTTCGCGAAAATATAGAATTAGGATTTTAAAACTTTCTACATTTTTGCCTCTCAACGTAAATCGATATCTTAACGCGTTATCGAGATATTTTTGATTTTGTAAAGTTAAAATTTATATTTTGATACGCAAATTAAAATTTGTATAAGATAGTGAAGTGCTGTTCACATCAGATATTTTATCTTTAATTTTTAAAAGTCGTTTATGATGCTGGGAATGATTAGAGGTTGTGTTCAAATCAGTTCACTGGTTTGAATTTCCACAAAAAAAAATATATTATTAATATAAAATATGTCACATTAAAATAATTTTCATATCTCTTTCCTATTTTACTGGGAGCTCATTTTAACAAAGAAAGTTTTGAATTAATGAAATCCAAACTTCTCTAAATTTAATCTCATTCAAAGTTACAATTAACTTCAACACCTGCTATTAAAACCCTCCTCCCGTCACGATCCAAACTCAAAGTTAATTCCTCAACGTGATAATTGTGTATGCAAATAAGCCGCCGCCGCCAACATTAAAACTCTGCGTTTTTTTAAGTAGAAATAGAAAAACGAAAGTCAGTCAGTAACATTTACGTTTAATTTTGTGATGAAATCGCCAACCGCTTAAGTGCATGTGCGCACTGCCTTGGCCAGCATGTAGAATGGCATTAAAATGGCAATTTGAAGTTTTCTGAAACGCTTTAAAACCAATATAGGAGCTCGCATCAAAGTATAATCAGCTACTATGCTTACTCACTTCGACTTTAAAATACTAACACGCTAAAATACTAAGTTTTTATGGAATCAAAAAACTCAAATTGCCACTTCGATACCATTCAACATGCCTGCTAAAGCAGTGCGCGCCTGCACAAAGCTTGCTAATAAAAACTCAAACAGTGTGACGTGTTTGGAACTTTGATTACACATCATTGCTATGATCCCGACTTTCCATTTCCAGTGGGTGAGATCATGTGATGCCATCGGGAAAACTAAACTTTTTCAGTAGTCTGATCTCAGTAGAGATCATTCACCACGCTCCGTCGCGATTAAATAGTGCTCAGCAAAAATATATAAAACGCTCAAATTAGCAACTTGGTTGGCCAACTGTAATTAAAATGAGGCCCAATTTTCTTAGCGGTTATTAAGACATGACGAACAAATCGAAGAAAACATCTTTTAACATTCAAATTTCTTTCGAATTTCAAAATTCTTTAATCATTTTGCGATAGATCTACAAATAATCTGAGTCACAGCAATTAACATTTTCTGTTATGTCTTCTGAAATCGTCACTTCAACTGTAAAATATTATCACTATTTTCTCGCATAAACCATATTAACATGAAAATTAGTAATGACTTTTAATCTTAAAACTGATCCACCCATCATATTTTGTTGACGCTTTCATCTTTCAAACTGGTGATTGTAAACTACACTTGGGCGAAATCTAACTTTTTCTGGATTTTTGTTTTAATACATTTTTTTTTAATTTCTAGAATTTACAAATTTTTTACTTTCGTATACGTAGTTAGTATACGTAGTATAATAAAGTATTGTATTAATGAAAAATTTTGACCTCTTTATTTTGTTTAAAAAACATTTCCCAAACACTCCCGAGCCGATTGGAGCATTATTACAAAATGTCTTTCTGTCTGTCAGTCTGTCAATCAGTCAATCAGTCAATCAGTCAATCAGTCAATCAGTCAATCAGTGAATCAGTGAATCAGTGAATCAGTGAATCAGTCAATCTGTCAATCTGTCAATCTGTCAATCTGTCAATCTGTCAGTCTGTCAGTCTGTCAGTCTGTCAGTCTGTCAGTCTGTCAGTCTGTCAGTCTGTCAGTCTGTCAGTCTGTCAGTCTGTCAGTCTGTCTGTCTGGTAGTCTTTCAGTCTATACTACTAGAGCTACTAGAGCTAGAGCCATGAAATTTTACAGGAATGGTTGTTCGTGGAATGGGACGATCCTATCAATTTTTGGCACAAATCCATTAACCGGAAGTTTTATTTAACAGAATTTTATTAAATGATGCAAATTTTGATTTCGTTGCATTGTACAGTAGTAAATTGGCGGCTTTTTAAAAATCGCAATTTCGTTTTTCGCAATTTACTCCAAAACTACGCGTTTTTCAATAATCTTAGGTACACTGTAGAAAATGAATTTGAATTTAAACCGAAAAATGGGGTAAAAACGGGGTAAATTTGCAAAAACGTCGTAAAATTTCGAAAAAAAATCAGAATTTAGCTCGCACACCATTTAAGTTGTAAACTCACCCAAAAAAACATTAATCTTACACTAGAAATAGGGTAATTTTAAACCTTGCGTAAAATTTCGACCAATATTCGTATTTTTACTCTCATTTTGGTGTAAAAACACGCTCGCAGGGTATTTTTACATTATTGTACGGACAATTTAACCTTAACCTTATAATTCGCATAAGGTTTGTGGCATCGGAGTATAAATACTCGAATCGAGTTTTACTCTACCAAAATCCTGTGTGGCGCCTGCCACATGGCAGACATGCCCGGGAAATTTGGATGTGAAAACATCCGCAAAAATAATATAATATTTTTGTTTTTGCAGACCGTATAAGCCGAGAAATTCTAATACCATTTTCGGTGTAATTTTAAACAAAAAATGTCGTAAAATTACACCTTTAAGACGCGGTTTTGCTATCAAATAGGAGGAAAATTACAACAAAAATGTGGTAATTTTAAACATCCATGTCGTAAAATTACACCCGTATTGTACTTTTATTTCTTATTTAGCTTAAAGTTCCCCCGTAAAAGTGGCTTTTGTACCCCACAAAATGAGTAAAAATGCATAGCTTTTAAGCCATTACGATTCGGTGTAATTTTACCCCTATTATCGTAGGAAAATGGTTTCCTACGATAATAGGGGTAAAATTACAATAAAATTTTCTAGAGCGTATGACGAAAGTTAGAGACAATATAATTTCCTACATTTTTGTCTTTTACTAGAACTGCGTATCTGAAGCCGTTATCGAGAAATACCGTTATTTCAAGAAAATCAATTTTTAGCGATTGTCTCGGAAAATCACGGTGTTTTACTGGTTGTATGTGTTTTTTACTGGTCGTATGTGCATGAGAATGGCATTCTCCACAATTTTGCCTTTCACCATTATCCGTTATATTTTACCGTTATTAAAATATTTTCATTAAAATGTAAAAAATACATTTTTTCGAATTGCTTGCAAGTTAACGGTTTTTCCGAAAAAAAACAGTTAATTGCAGAATTAAAGATATTAAAATTCTCTACATTTTTGCCTTTTATCGTATATCGATATCTTTTACCGTTATCGAGATATTTCAGATTTTGTAAAATAAAAATTCATAATTTTTCGTAAACTAATATTTTATTCGTCAAATAAATTGTGCTCAAACGTAGATTTTGTATAAGAAAGTCGTGTGTTGTTCACATCAAATATTTTTTTGAATGTGGTGTTTTTTTCTGAATTATAATGAAAAATGATTTAATAATAGTGTTAATCGAGTTGTGTATCCTGTTAAAATTAAAAACAAAAACCAAGAGCAGTAAAAATCCGTTTTGTCACACAGAGCAGGATACTGGTCTAAATACTGGGCACCAATCATGTATTTCGACGCGTCTCTGTCTTTCGACTTCGACGCAGCTTTTAACTCTTGACTTCGCGATATCAGCATCTTCAAATTTCCTGGAGTAACAGTCAGAATCATGTTTCGATTCATAGTGACGATTCCACCAAATTTCAAGCTGCAGATATGGCGAAGTCAAGAGTTAAAAGCGAAGACGAAAGTCAGAGACGCGTCGGAATACATGATTGGTGTCCTGATCCTTATGGTCGAAAAATGCCATTCCAAAAAGGCGAATTTTTGCAAAGTGGTAAACCGATTTCAGAGTCAGAATCAACAATCCAAAATCTATAACAAAATTGCCGAGAAGCCCACTTTTTAAACAGTAATTTTACAATAAAAATAAATAAACTTTTATAAGAATATCATTTATTCGTTAAAATAAATCTGTTTAGCTGTCAGGCAACAAAAATTAAGTAATAAATATTCCAATAAAGACATCCCATGCAATGACTAACCGTTGGAATTCATGGAGTGCCAAATCTAACCAAATCTTATGTTTCTTTATAAATATATTTATATGGGACCCAACTAGACCCGTCTGACGAATCACGCACCATTGAAATGCATTCCAGTGTAGTTAGAAAAGTCAAGAGTTTATTTTGGAGTCGACTTTGGGGCTTCCCAATGTCTTGAGAGTCTCCATGTGGCATATTCGGAATAAAGTTCAGTATAAAAGTTCCTCTTGACTGCCTATGAATCTTGCATACAAATTTTCCACGAAATTTCGATTCGGATAGCGAAAAAGGAAATAAAAAAATACCCCCTTTGCTGTATGTGGGAGCCGTTCTCTGCGAGTGACAATGAACTTTTAACATTTCGGGCCGGGATGTTTTGTGGGCCGAACCTTCTGCGATTTTACTGGAATAAGTCGGATAACTGGGAATTATTCAGAAGTCCTCGGGGAAACAAGCCAAAAAAAAGGTAATGATCAGTGAAAGATTTTCTTATAATGCAATGATATAATAAATTTGTTTTTTTTTCAGAAAATCGACAAAAAAAAAACGAAAAAAATATTTTTTCATATCAATTTTTTTGCTTCGTTGTTTTAAACAATTTTTTTACTCTCACCAATTTTAGATTATATAGAAAAACGATTGAAATATTTCGTCAAGTACCTACTGTTTTTATGGATGAAGGGCTTAAACATTTTTTAATATAACAAATTATTTAAAAAAAAAACAAAGTTGATTTTTCCAACAAAATTTTCGAAATAAGTCGGTTCGAAATTTTACGTAGCGATGGCTACACTCTAGTTTTATATAACACTCTAAGGCAAGCATTCTTGGAAAAACTCTGTCTGCAACTGTCATTTTAGTGGCAGGCTATGGAAAAAATCACAAATTATGTCTAATGGAGACCTAAAATAAAGCATATTCTTCTTGCTGAAAGCATATTCTTCTTACTTTTTAAAAAGCCGCCATATTGAGAAGACAATCTTCTTACTTTTTAAAAGCCGTACCGATTTTGTTATGCTAGCTCCACACTCTCCCCGAATGTGTGCGGGTTGCTGTTTCAGGTGTCAGGTTGGACGCTCAATTTTTGGAAATTGATGTTTAATCTTTTCCATTTATCCGGTTTAAAATACCGGCTTACGTTATTGGAAATATTTTATATTTTGCATATTTTATATCAAAAACCGAAATTTTAAGACGGAGAAATTGATTCAATTTAGAAAAAGCTGCCAACCTGTCAGCCGCGACTGTGATAAGCTTAAATTCGGTGAAATTGTGGAGCCGGAATTATATTTTAAGAATTTTATTGAGAAGAAGGAGAGCTTTACCATTATAGGTTACTTAAATTAATCGATTAAAGCAATTTTCGTTCAAATCTGTGATAATCATTTGGCAATTTGAAAATTTCAACGTACATCACGTTCACAATGGCCACATTCTAATATTATATAGTCACCCTATTTTGCCCAAGACATCAAAAAAATTCTGACGAATTCTGCCCCAAGGGTTTTTTTAATACCAAGCCATCAAAAAAAATCACAAAATTTTTGTCTATCGAGACGAGGTTTTAGCCCAATATTTCCATTAATTCTTACCCCCTCTAGTGTTTACTTTTGATCAAGTGCCTCCCCCCTCCCCCCACCCACCTCTCACCTTCCCTAAATTAAATCCTTTGAATAAAGTTCTTCCATTCAAACCTAAAATTGTTTTGCACTAGATCCTCAGAGGTCTCGAGGGGAGATGTTTACGACGCTTCATCTTTAACGGCAGACGGTATTTCACCAAACATTTGTACCACCAAGTACCACCGAGGTATTTTGGGTTAACTAAACACAATCTTATATATATATATATTTTAATATTTGTAAAAACTTTTTTTATCGACAGGGAAGAAGACAACGGTACGTTAAATGACAAAAAAAACAGGAATTTTTGAAAAGAAAAAAAAATGTCTAAAATAAATTCAATGATGATGAAAAATCAGTTTTCCAATAAAAAATCTCGGCGTAGAAATTTTCCATTAATACATTTTTGTACGTCTTTGTATAAAAAAGTAAAAGAAAAACCCCCCTCCCCGTCAGAGAAAGTAAAACTCGTGGTCGTAGGCGGAAAAGGAAAACTCCACGTTAAGAAATTTTCCATAAATAGAATTTTCCATTGAACAGAGGAAAATTTCTGTGTGTTGTTGTTTCATGCCAGCCAGCTTGCTTAAGTTTTTGGCAAGGGTATAGGAAGGCAAAAGAAATCAACCTTGAACTTAAGTTTATTATCATCTTACATTTACTGGAGTTTTAGGTTAAAAGCATTGTCCCCAGTACACGGCATTTGCAAGGTAATAAGAAAAGGTAGTTAATGATTTTTACTTTCTTATACGTAGTATAATAAAGTATTGTATTCATGAAAAATTTTGACCTCTTAATTTTGCCTAAAAAAAACATTTCCCGACACGACGAGTCGATTGGAGCATAATTACAAAAATGTCTTTCTGTTTGTTAGTCTGTCAATGTGTCAATGTGTCAATCTGTGAATCTGTCAGTCAGTCTGTCAGTCTGTGTACAAGATTTCTCAAAAACTACTCGAGCTAGAGCTATGAAATTTTACAGACATGTTTGGTCCTGGAATTGGACGATGTTATCAACTTCTGGTGGAAATAACCAAAATGGCGGCGTTTTAAAAATCGCACTTTGGTTTTTTGCTGTTTCCTCTGAAACTACGCGTTTTTCAATAGCGTTATGTGTGACAAAAGTTAGAGACAATAAAATTTCCTACATTTTTGTCTTTTACTAGAACTGCGTTTCTCAAGTTTTTATCGAGATATACAGTTTTTAAAAAAAAAAACATTGGTTTTTTGCGATTATATCCAAAAAAAAAAGTTTTTGGTGGTTTGAATTGAAGAGAAGTGTTTGTCATAATTTTGTCTTTTACCGTTATCCGATATATTTTACCGTTATCGAGATATTATCATTAAAAACTAAAAAATATATTTTTGCGAATTGCTTGCAAACTTACGATATTTCGGAAAAAAATTGTTGAAAGAAAAATTAAAGATACTAAAATTCTCTACATTTTTGCCTGTTACCATAAATCGATATCTGTTACCGTTATCGAGATAATTCAGATTTTGTAAAGTTATAAAATTCATATTTTGATACAAATTAAAATTTTATTTGTCAGGGAAATTGGTCAGAAACGTCAAGTAAATTTTTCAGAAATGTAATTGTTGTATAAGAAAGTCATGTACTGTTCATATCAGATATTTTTACATGGGTTACACATACCTGTTTGGACTGTTTTTGTTATTATTTTGATCACAATGTTTTTATTTTTATGTCACTCCAGTGTGGTTCAAGTTAGTAGTCCTCAGTTGCTGCTGTTCTATTGCTGTTTACTTATATCGCGTATTAGTTAGTCCTGCGTTTCTTTATGTATACGTCGCTGTTATCCTTGCTTTTGGCACATTATTTGGTTAGTAATTATTGGAAATTTTTCTAATGTTTTCTTGTAAAATTGGTAACGAGAATTTGTGAGAATTTCTTTTTCTCCTTATTTCGCACTTTTGAAAAGCACTTTTTAACAATAGATTTTACTTTAGGTCTTAATTTTTTTTCTAAACATATACTTTTATTCACAGTTACTTTTTATTTTATTATTTCAAAAACTTCTTTTAATCAGTCAAGCGCTTGACCCCGCAGAATAAAACTATCGACGAGAAATGCGAAAAAATAGTGTGAAAGTGTGTTATGTCGAATGGATGGCAACAATATTAATAAAGGAAAAATTAAACTCCAAAAGGCATTAGCCTGAGAGACTAAAAAATAGCATTCCCTTCTTGGGATTTATGATTAGCCAGCACGACATCCTTTCTTCATCATCCCAGGATTCAAAGTTGTTGCTGGCCCACATATGATGGATATGAGAAACATACATGCACAGTTGATATAACGGTTATATCGACGGAATGGGAGGACAAGGACACTGAAAACTTTCCACGTTGATTCCTCCTTTTCTCAGAAGGATGAAAGGACAAATGCGTAGAATGGGCAAGATGTCGCTCCGGTAGTCCTCCTGTAGATTCGGATCCAACAAATCGCAAATGTCAACGACTAGCCAAGATATCTCATTCACCCAAGGATGAGATTGGGGCATAGGGAGCGACAGTTAGATATATTAAGACGATGCACGTGCACTTGTCTTATCCAGATATGTCTAGGACAGACTGCAAGCCAACATATCTGCACTGGACCAATTTAATTGGAGCTGCCGTTCTATGGTGGTCTCAATATTCCCAACACACCTCCCACGATCCTCAGCTCGATTCAAAACAAACGTCAATCCTTCGACACTCCAAAGTCACAGAAACCGGTCTCCAGTAATCGACAACAAAACGAAAAAAATCACTTTCTACGTCTAATCATGAGACGATGCTAAACTAGAAGTTGGGGTTAGTGTCCCCCCTTTGTAATCCGTCTACCCTGTCGATGTGTTGCTAACCGAGATCGGATAATCCTTGACCAATCAATCGAATCCTGCCGGCATTTAAAGGATTTCACAAATAGTTTATTAGTAAATTTTCGTTGGTGTTTTTGAACGTCTTTCGGCTAAACGATGAGCACGCGCACCAACGATGAGAACCATCCACGAAGACGGATTCAAGAAAACTGAAAAACTGTGAAGAATTCCAATTCGAATGGCTATGAGAAATTTTTGCCGGTAGCAGCAACAAAATAATGCCGTAATTCATTCAACAACAAGCGCTGTTCATTTTTTGGGGTTTCATTTTTTTATCAACTTTTACTTTTAGAAATTCGAAATTATTTAAAATACGGATTTTTTTGCCTCCAAAAAAAAACACACAAAAATCCATAGTGCAAATTTAGCAAAAATTTTTATTTGGGTCCAAATATTTTTCTTCCATATTCACTTTTACTAGCTAATTAATTACACCAAGGGAAAATTGTAATTAGATTAAACAAAATAGCAGTTCAATAAAAAAACGTTTTTCCTAAATTTGCGCCAACGGTTTTTGTCTTTGATTTAAATAAAAAGTATTTAAACCAAATTATTACGCCACAACAAAATGACCTCTTTTCTTGTTTATTATTTCTCTTCTTTATTGTTATTATTCGTTACGTTATTTAGTTTTGGAACGATAAAAAATGCATTTCGTTACGCTATAACGTTATTAATTCGTTACACATTGTATTGAAACTGAAAACTAAAAAAATGCACTTTAGTAAGAGTTTATTTCTTAAAAAAGTAATTCAGTTCATAAACTCTATTAAAAAATAAATAAAACTTAACAAATCAGAAGAAAAAAAATAAAAAAAAAATAGTGATTCTTAAGTTAAAAAATCTTACACTTTGTTGATAGAATATATTTATTTGTTTATCTGTAGTAACTCTTTATATTCATTTTAAGATGAAAATATTTTATTTTATTACAGTTGTTTTTTTTTGGGACCGGTATTTGTTTCTGAAAAAAAAAATCTTATCCGCCTAAGCGGCCATTTATTTGGATGTTTCCAAATAAATGGCCGCGTAATCGAAAAAAAATATATTTTAATGTATATTCTATGAAAAATATACGAGTAATAAAAAATTACAGAAATTTTATCATTTCTAGATCAAAATCATCAAAATAATTAATTTTCTTGACAAATTTGATAGCAATCTCTCGATAAAACACACTCTCGTAATATTTTGCAAAAAAAAAGGACTTTTCTGAAAATATGGGCATAAAAACCTTACAAGAAAACTCAAACTAATCTCGAGATGAAGATATTTGTACGGAATTATAATTTTGTGCAATATTTTATAATTTTGTGCAGTATTTCAAAATAGAATTGTCAGCAAAAACCAAAAGAGTTTTCAATCAGCTGATTTAAAATTCAGCCAATGTCGCCATTTTTGACACAGACGAATGATACGGCGTTTTTGGTCAATACTGGCGCTTTTGTCGGTAGAGCGATTTAGCATTTACGTGTTTGGCAAATTAGAAGACGTTTATCGAGAAAATTAAGAAAATCACGTGGAAAAACTTACAAAAATGCCATCTGAAATTGAAAATACCAATCCGAACATCTACTCAGTATCTGAGGGCAGAAAACTAACATTGGCAGAGGAAAATGAAGAAGTTGTGGATCCATTTGATAGCCGGGAGATTTTCGGTAACCATTTAAATGTTTTAATATTTGTGAAAAATTACATTTTGTACATTAACGAAAAATATACTTAAGTTAAGAACACTAGCTTTAGGATTTAGCACATTCGGTTAAGCTCATGTTTTAGACGATTGTTGCTATTGAAACGTTGCAAACGATAAAAATAGAAATTGAAGCATTTTTTTCTCATTATTCCAGATATAATAAGGGACATCAATGATCCGGAACATCCGTTAACACTGGAGCAACTGCATGTTGTCCAAGAAGACTTGATCCACGTCGACAACGCAGGGAACGAAATAAAAATTAACTTCACCCCAACAATTCCCCACTGCAGCATGGCTACTTTAATCGGGCTTTCAATTCGGGTGAAACTCTTGAGATCTCTTCCCGCTAGATTTAAAGTATCAGTCGAAATTACCCCCGGGACTCACGCGTCCGAGAGTGCTGTCAATAAGCAACTGGCAGACAAAGAAAGAGTCGCTGCAGCCCTAGAAAATCGACACCTAATCGAGGTGATTAACCAATGTTTGACTCCGGTTAAATAGAATCGTTTATTCATGATACGGGGACAAATTTAAAAAAAAAAAACACTTTGTACATACTACTTGCTAAATAAACTAACATTAAGGACTACTCTTTTTCGCTTCAATGGTCGCCGCAGGCCGGGGTTTCGTTGGATCGTATTTGTAAGTTTTAATAAGCGGTCCCTTCCCTGCCTTTGCGAAACGAATCTCATCCAGTCGCTGTCTTTCTTCCAGTTCTTTTGTAATTTTCATGTTGCTCCAAGCTGGAAGATAGCAAAGTTTAAATGACGGGAAATAAAAACAGTTTAATGTTGGGCCTACAATCTTTCATTCCTTTTACGAATCCTTTGTTTTTCACTGGAAGGTTTTCTTTGTGGTGAAAGACCATTTTATCGATTTTGAAGTATTCTCGAACTCTTGGGATCTTCAAGAACATCACCTGGAAAAGAAATTATATTTCAAACCTTATCCTTGAGCAATTTTTAGCACAATTTGCTCACCTGTCCAAGAGAAATAAAATTACTGCTCGCCCAGTAACACAGGATCGCCGCAGGGAAGTTCATTGTGAAGGGAAAGATGAGGATTGGAAGTCCCCGCAGAATGTACTTCATAACTTGCATATTCTGGGCAGAAAGCCGTGCACTGTCTGTTCCTATTTCGATAGTCAAATAAAGTGTGGCACTAGTTATGAGAGGCAGCAGAAACAGTGGATCAGCTAAAGTGAGATCCGTGAACCAAAACAGACCGCCATCCCGCATCGAATCTACGGGACAATTTGCCATTCCGCGGAGTCCCATGAAAAACGAAATGAACAGTGGCGCCTGTGCAAGAGGCACTATAATATTTTTAAGTGGATTCAGCTCCTTTTCCTTCATAAATAGCATCATTTCTTGTGCGTATCTCGCAGATTCGATTGCGTTTCCCGTCTGTCGTGCTTCCGTCATTTTCAACTGCAAAACTTGTAACTGCGGCAGGTGATTATTCATTTTGGCGGCATTTCGCTGAGCCATAACAACTAGCGGAAAGATCAACGTCCTGACCACAATCGTTCCAATCACAATTGCAGTCCACCACGGCAAATCCATGGAAATGTGAAGATACTCCATTGCCTGCTGGACAATTCCCACCGGAGTCCATCCCCCCAAACCAATAGATGCAAAAGTCTGCTCGCCGCTCAATGTTGTTGCGATTTCTGTTGCTACATCCGTTGGTGGGATCACAGGAGCTTCCGGAATTGGAGTCAATAAACCGCCAACATCTTTCGCACTTTGACTGGCAAATCGCACAGGAAGCAGCCCAGCAATGGGGGCTTGCAAATTTTTCAGCAGAATCGAATTGACACTGCGTTTATTCGAAGAAATGTGGTATTTTCTATTCGAAGTTGAGCAGCCGCATACCGAAATCGCCTCTGAAGGAACCTAAAATGATTTGAGGTTAAGTGGAATATTTTTTTTTGGAAAATTCACTATTTACCTTTAAACTGGTGATGAAGGAAGCATTTTTAAGTTGCCGCAATACCAGAGAACCTGTCGAGATCATCACTCAGTTGAATTATATCAAGTAACACACGAATTACGTCAAAAAGCAAATGCAGTTCGACAATATAGCCCAGCAAAGAGAGAACGAAAAAGTTGAATTTAATCCAACTGGGTTTGAGGTCAACTCGAGGATACGGATATAATTGGGGTTACCAGATTGCCATGGAGGCTTATAAAGTTTTTAAAACAAGAATTATTAAAAATATTTTCAAGCCCTAAAAAGCAGTTGTTCCTCTAAGCGTGGATTTTAATTCTTTACACTTTAGAGTAGACAATAGATTTGTAGTAGACAATGTAGACTTTCTCATAGAGATAGATAATATGAATGGAGCCGATATACTCAGCCCCTAAAAGCACTTAGACCATCAGTTGGGTCCATTGTGCTTTGTTGTAGAAATCTGGCTATTACTAGCTTACGCATGCAAGAATCTTCTGGATCCACTAATGAAGCTGTAAATTTTATTCGGAGGGATCTTACCGATGTCCAGTGGTTTTAAGAAGCGGCTGCCAAAGGTGTTTAGTCTGCGGTTTTGGAAGAAAGGACACAAGCAGAGATAGTGTTCTGCAGTTTCTTCCTCTGCGTCGCATAGGTTGCAAGAAGGGTCGCTCGAAAGCCTGATGTTGTGAAGGTGGTAGTTGAGTTTACTGTGACCCGTTAGTACGCTGACCAGCGGTCCAATACCAGTTCTCCCCAGACCTAGTACTTTTTTGGCCGTGGTTGGATTAGGTTCACAGCCAAACTTTTTAGCTTGTCGTCCAACAGTTTCATTAGCCCACCTCGTCTTGTGTTGCTGTCTGCTGTATATATGTATCATTGCTTTGATTGTTGCTACTGAGATTAGCAGCGAAGGAGCAGGTCCTACAGGTAGGATATCAGCACCCTGTCTTGCTAATTTGTCTGCTTCTTCATTGCCTTGGATGTTGCTGTGTCCTGGGACCCATATAAGGGATACAGTATTGTTACATGAAATCCTTTGAAGGTTAAGGAAGCATTCTTCAACAAGTTTTGATTTCATCTCTACGGAGTTCAACGCCATTAATGCCGCTTGACTGTCAGAGAATATGTTGATCTCTTCGCCTATGGGATTGTTGTTACAAATTAGCATTGCGCAAGTGGAAATTGCTACTATTTCAGCTTGAAACACAGTAACATTTTTCCCCAGAGGGATAGTTTCAGTAATATTATCGTATGCGGGTCTAGGATGAAAGACACCCGCACCCGCCACCTCATTTCTGAGTGATCCATCAGTAAACCAGCAGTTGCTTGTGAGAGGGACCATTTGACTGTTCCGATTCCATTCCTCTCTTGTTGGCAGAATCACCTTAAATTTCTTACCAAAGTGTAGTTTTGCAATATGATAATCAATAGGCATTTCTGCCTCTGGTATCTTATTCGTTAGGTCATTCCAGCTGAGACTTTCTCATAACTGTCAAAACAAATTCATCGGTGATTGATTTACCATAAAATACATACAAAAGAGCAAAGAGTTTTGATCTAATCAAAACCAATAACAAATATTTCACTTTCGCCGGCAGTGCGCGTTTTTCGAAAAAAGAAATTGTCTGGAATGGTACAAATTAAAACACTTCCTTCCCCACTACAACTGAAATAATAATGTTTTTACAATATTCTCGATAACGGTGCGATGTAATAAAAATGTTTTGAAGCAAAAAGGTTTTAAACTCAATTTTATTTAAATTCAAGTCTTACAACCGTTTACATTACGAAACCAAATTCCAGAAGTTTATTCCTGAAACAAGACTTGAAAATAAATCACCACAATAAAATTTACACCCGTTTCCACAATAAAATTTATACCCGCGTAAGGCGGAACTTCGTTTGATTTGTTACTTATCTCTTACCAGAATGTTACTGAAATACAAATGTCCCAGTTTCCATTCGTTCCACCTTTTTAAGGGGGTTTAGTTCAGGCTCGTGTAGTCACAAAAGGCTCAAGCAGGCGGTTCACTGAATCCGTGTGCAATCAAGCTAATAGGCTCTCTACTCGTTAACGACCGCCTCACACGTTTAAGTGAATAAAAAAACGCGACCATAATTTTTTTTAAAACTGCTGAATTCATATCTTCAGCAAGAAATCTGCGGAATTGCTGTTTGTATTCATGAATTTTCGCATTTGTGTTGGTTGGGGCAACAACAACATACCACAAAGCTGTCATCTGTGAATTTTCAGGGAAAAAAATTTCGATTTGGATTCTTGTCCTTTTAATAAAATCAAAAGCGCGTTCCGTCAAAGTGATAGAATAGGCGAGACTATCACAGAAACTCGCTAAATGGTTGGTTTAGTTCCGTTTTACAGTGCGGATGATTTGTGCGGACGAAATGCGCACAAAAGAAATTCGCTAGCCACAAGACTTTTCGTGCATTTCGTCGACTTTCGAGAAAAAAATCATCTAAAAAAAATTTATTTTTAGCATAATTTTGTGTGATCAAGAATTATTTTTTCTCTTCGCCAAAGGTTCGTCCACGAGCCAGTGACTAAGCCACAAGTGCTGTGAGGAGGCGGAGGCGCAAAGAAGCAACGAAAAAAGCCAAACAAGCGGAAATCGTGCGAACCAAACAAAGCGCTGCTGGCTCGCTCAAACACCAAACCAGCTGTGCAGAGAGAACCGATCAAGATAACCAAAAATCAAATCAATCTTGACAAAAAAAAAACAACCATCTATCGTTTCGTCTGGAGATCCGTTGCATAGCGGAGTCGTCGTCCTCTGGATTACGGTTTGATCGAATAGAGGTGAATCCATCGAGTCCTTGCGGGCAAACCTGAGTGAATAATAGCGAAAGCCACTTGGCAGTAATTCAACTATTAGCCGACCAGGAAGAGAGAAGCATCAGGAAGCGCGCCCCATTCGAAACAGTCGCCGCCGTCAGGATGAGTGGACGTGTTCGATTGAAAGACAATGGCACGCTGGACGAGGATTTGCCCACATTGCTGGAGATTGTTTACAACTACCTGTCCAACAACTTGAATGTCGTGTGCAAGTACTACCCAGAGACTGAACATATGGAGCTTCGCGAGGGCATCGTCATACCATCAGAGATCTGTGATAGGTTCCTAGAATACCACCAGAAGAGCAATCGCGAAGTGGACGATGAGTTTGTCCACATATTCCGTGATACGCAGAGGACACCGCTCAAGTTTGTCCACCTTAGAAACAGTACGATATGCGATAGTGGTGAGTAGAAATCTCTGCACTGTTTCCTATTTGTTTAATTGCTAAAGTGAAATTGTGTCGTTTTTAGGTCTTGAGATCCTCCTCCGTCACAATTTGACCTCGCTGTCGCTGTGGTATTGCGACAATATCTCAATAAAGTCCCGCCACACACTGGCGAAATACGGAGGGAGCTTGAAATCGCTTGAATTAGGCCTTAATGTTGATCTATTGAAATATAGTGAACCGAATGAGAAGACACCAATCGATTTCCAATTGAATTTACCACATCTGAAAAGATTAGTCCTCAATGCCGTCGTCTTACAACCATCGTTACAATTCAATCATTTGCAGGATCTTAACTATTTGGATTTAACATCGTGTATATTTGCTGAATTTAGTTTAGATGCATTAGTTAATCTTCCGAATCTATCAACATTGATATTGTTCAATGTATGGCCGCTGGCTAATCAATTTCATACTATTTGCCAGCTAAAAAAACTACACACCCTCGATATATCGATTAGTAATTCCGTTAATAGCCATGGCGTTTTTGATTTACCCGATCAGGTAAACGATTTAATCATTTTTTTCGCTTTTAATTTCATATTTCGTTTGATTTATAGATGCTGGAAATGCTGGTTGAGGCTCTGCCTAATCTAAGCCATTTGGACATATCGGGTACGAATTTGGCTGGCACGGGGGTTGCCAAGAAGGAGGCTGTTGAGAAGCAAGCGTCTGATATACCTGGACTAGCATCGAGAACGAATAGGCCATTACAATTTTTAGGATTATATCACACTGCTCATTGGGCTTGTAAACGTCACGATATTCCTGCTATTCAGGTAATGAATTTTTCTTTGAATGTTTTCGTTTTGTGGGGAAAATCATTTCAAATCGTTGCCTGAGAAATTAATTGTCTTGGATTTTGACGAGTTTTGTTTTAACAAATCGTCGTCGAAATTTTATGACAGATTTTACTTTAATTGAAGACCGGATTCAAACTTTTTTTTCAGTATTGAGAGGTGTGATAGTTTGATACGCGGGACACTTTCATAAAGCTTAATTTTCTCGGAAAATACAAATGCGAAATACAAATTGTTGCTCTTGATGTTGAAGCAGGTTTACAGAGAGGGTAGGGGTTGATATTAGTAGAATTATTCGAGCTGAACTCTGTAATGTTGAAAATTGAAACCAAATCCCTTCAAAATTGCAGGAGATAACAGGACAGAGGGTAAGAAAGAAGGGGAAATTTTAAAAAAAAACGTCCTAACCTATAACCATTTCTGAACCTGACTGTAAAGTTTCATTAAGAACTTAGTTTTAGAAAAACGTGAGAAGCAATGTGATAGCGAGTGTTGAAGTCTACTTTTACTTCTCTTATATTCAAGTTTACTTCGACATTGGTTTTAATGTGTTTGCAAAATTCCACTTACTACTTCAGCTCCACTCCACAGACTAGTCATTGCAGGTGTTTTTTTTAAATCGGAGTTGAGTTGAAGTTTATGTAAAAGGGCTAAAATCAGTGCGGCGTATTTTATAATTGCCTAATATTGCAATTATCGCAGTCAAATCTTACTTTTTTTAAAATTCAAACGTTGTTTATAATATGGTATTTTTGAATAGAAACAAAACTGGTATTTTCTATCCTTTTTTGAAGTATAAAAAACTCCAAAAATTATGTTTTTAAAAATTGGCGGATAATGTGGTATTCAAATAACATTGATTTCTTCCATACTAATATTTATGACACGTTTCACGATATTTTTAATTTGTATAAGAGAGGTGGAAAGGAGTGGTCCGACTGGATTTTTATGTATGAAACGATTATGTAAAATCAGATTTTAAACAGATTTAACGTTTTTAATTTTTTCGATGCGATTCACAGTTTTCGAGAAAACAGGAAAAAAGTATTCCATTTGTGTGGGAGAGGTAGAAGCAGTGGTCCGATTGGATTTCGATGTATGGATGAGTTTTTTTTACCTTTATAAATTTTTCAATATGACACACCGTTTTCGAGAAAACCACAAAATACTGTTTCTTTTGTATGGGTGGAAAGAATACGAGAAATGTGACTATACAAAATTTCAAGTCTCTAGCTCAATTCTTTCGAAAGTTATGGTGTTCACGGACGGACAGACGGATGTACATGCGGGAATCAAAATCTTTTGTCATCCCTAACACTATGGTGTAGTTCATTTTTGTCCGATTGTCTAAACAAACAATGGTTACCGAATCTCAGTTCCGTATGTTTAGTCTTGCGATGCAACAGCTCATATGCGAATGTACTCTACTTTTATGGTTACTCAAGATGTTCTTTGTTATCCAATTAACTGCATAGGGTCGCAGAACTTAAATGTTGCAAAAAAAACTACAATAAATTTAATCTATAACCGCAAAAACGATCACATGGAATTTAGTTTTATAAATTTGGAATAAGGCCACCTCACGGTAAATTGCCGCCCTAACTGCTTGCGCCACTTATTTAGGTTTGTGATGTATGGTAGGTATATAAAGCAGCATTTTCAACTTACTAAAAGCAGTACAGAAATCCCAATGGAAAACGTCTAGTTAGCGAACTTTTGACTTTGTGAGAAAACTGGTTTGGTTCTAGAATTAATTCTGAATGGCAATTCTAGATCTCTTGGTTGGGTCCAGAAAGGTTGTTATTATTTTTGCTTTCATCACAGAAAATTTTGACATTTTCCTTTTTATTTACAAAAGGTTTATATTTGCACAGCCAAACAAATAAAAAAGAATAAGTAAACGCTATTCAAATAAGAAACATTTTGTGGAAAGAAAAATGTCCAAATTTGTTTGGCTGACTTTAAAAATCGCGCAATGCCGAATGATATAGCTTTGGAAGAAGTTTTTAGAAATTAGTTAAGCACAATTGCAAGATATGGGAAACAGGAAACGCGACGTGAAATATCCGACAACGACCCATTCAAGTGCCACGATGTCATTCAACGCATTACTACGTAAGGGCCAATTTTACGATATTACTAAATTCAATGTGATTTATTTTAGACACATCCTTGTATCTAACCTCCAAATGTTGCAAAATTTTTCTCACAAACATTAACACTCTAACTGCCACGACAGTTTTAAGCCTTTTTCGATTATTTAGTTGTCAGTCAAAAAGGCACTAAGAGAAAAAAAAATTGAAACAAAATTATACCTAAATGTTATTTTATTACCGTAAAATGTGTGCAACTACAAAAAATCGTTGCGGTTGCAGCGAACACTTTAAACATTTTCATTGTGGCCGTTGTGTACAATTAGGTGTCAGGTCTTTTTGACTGACGTGGCAGTTAGAGTGTTAAAAATGAAAAAAATATTAAAAAAGCGAAAATTTCAAAGAAGGAATATTTGAAAATTTATTAAACAGCCTCTGATTGCATTTTGGAAATGAATTTAACCATCACTAATTAAGCATGGCATTTGATGTTTGATGGCATTAAACTATCAACTCAGTCCGATCTTAGGTATCAGAGTCAAGATGCCAAATGAAGGTCACCGACGTATTTTGATGACTAATAGATCTCAGTATACGCCTTCGACCTGTGACGTTGCCAAAATGCCTCAAGGTCGCATTTTTTTCAAAGATTTTCGTCACAGTTATTTGCATTACGGCACCGATGTTGAATTACCGGTTCAGAGTAGGAAGCTTGATTGGAAAATCTCAAACTAAATTTTTTTCCCTCGCATCTTGACGCCACTTTGCATTCACGAAATATTTAAACTTTGTTTACTCCGAAAGAGCGCAAAAAACTACAAACGAAACTTCCTGCATTCTTCAATGGAATCGATTTGAATTGATTTGACTTTTAATGAGTTTTTGATAAAAAATTTTAGCGATTAAGTAATTTTGAATTTTTTTTAATTTGTTTAAAGATTACTGGAGATGCGAATGAACAGCAGATATTGACATCTGCCATTTACTACCACGATAGACCGGTTGTGCTTACAAGAGTAATTTAAAACATTTTTTTTCCTAATTATTATTGAGGAAAAATTCAATTGATGGACTGATTTTTTTTGTTTGTTTCAGGTATTAAATGATCTTTATCACTTGTTCCGTTTCGAGAGTTGCAGGGCGATTCACACCGCTTTAGATATTGTTTTGAATGCGATGGACCGGCATCTTAGGTTTAAACATATGCAAATATCAGGAAGGTAATTGCCCTCTCCAAGATCAATCTCGGCGTTTCGCACGATTGATCGACTTGTGCTCTTTGATTTAAATTTGCATTTTGTGTTTTTACCATATGTTTTTGTGTTGAAATATGCATTAATGCGGTTTGTTTTGATTTCGGTTTTAGCGCAACGCTGTTTTACATCGTGAAGGGCAGAGATAAAAATAAATTCGGCACACCGCTCAAAAATCATATAATCACAACGCTTTTAAATGGAATGCAAATGCATTTGGTCGATGACACAATGCTGAGGAATGGCTATTTGACATTGTGTCAGTTTTCAATGCCAGGTGATGTGGTAAGTAGACGATTTTTGGTTTCTTTTTTTTTCTGGAATTGGTCGATTGTGATGAGTGCAACAAGTGACGATGCCGTCAATTGTTTATATTCTCTTATGGAAATTATTATTTGTCAAAAAATAAATAAAATCGAACACAACAGGTCAAGTACATTGAAAAATCCTGATCAGATGGAATTTTGAAGGAATTTGTCTTACCGCACTCTGTTTATCTATGTTCCTATAAAAGGGTATTTGAAGGTTATGCAATTAAAAGGATCAAATTCCAATCAGCTACTCTGAAAACTTGTATTCTATTTGCAAATTTTATATAAGTAGGGTGACAATTCTTTCTTTGGGACCAATCCGGGGCAAGATGAGCAACAAATTTTATATAGAAAATAAAACTAGATTTATATTAAAACCATGAAAAAAAGTCATTCATGTGCGCCACCGCAGCCGAAATTTCTTAAACAGAATGCGGCAAAGTTATTTAATTCAAGAGTTACATAGTCCCAAGCAAGCATTTTTAATTTTTGCGCTCTGTACGTTTTATAAATAGTCGCAACAGAGATTGTAAATAAAATAACAATTAATTATTGAAAAAATGTGCTTTAAAGCAACCTCCAGCCAAAATATAGTACGTTTTGCATATTCAGTGATCTTTACTTTCAGTGTTTGAAAAATTATTACACTAATTTGAAAAATCCGGGACAAAAATTTAGTTTTCGGGACACAGGGACAACAAGCTTAAATCTGAGGCTATCCCGGCTATTTCGGGATGTGTGGTCACCCTATATATAGAAAAAGACATCATGCAATGGGCTGTTTTTATTTTAATGCGTTTAAAGTACTTTAAACATCTTAATTCTACAAAAAAAAATAACAGTTAACAAAAATTCACTTTGCTTCAAAAAAATGAGATTTTCGCGCCTAAAGAACCACTAAAACATAGCTGACGTCGCCAAAAGTAAAAAGTTGGTTTAGACTTGCATTACACGCTCAATATTTCTGCTTCGGAATATTGAATGGTATTCAAAATCGTATGGTTTGCTTCAATATAGTCCTTACACGATCAATATATTGAACAAAATGAAAATATTGTTCAATATATTGAACGTGTAAGGTGCGTATTATGCTACATTTACACGAATGACAAATTTGTCATTTTTTTCTTGGCATTATGTTAATTCCCGTGTAAATGGCATAATTTTTGTAATTTTTTCTGTCAGAAAATGTCAATCTCTCATAAAAGAATGAACTTGTCCATTCTTTTATGCCAGATTGTCATTCGTGCAAACGCAATATTAGTTATGACAACTTTAGTATTCAACTTTTGTCATAACTAATATTGCGTTTGTACGAATGACAATCTGGCATAAAAGAATGGACAAGTTCATTCTTTTATGAGAGATTGACATTTTCTGACAGAAAAAATTACAAAAATTATGCCATTTACACGGGAATTAACATAATGACAAGAAAAAAATGACAAATTTGTCATTCGTGTAAATGTAGCATAACTCTCGCGTCACTTTAGCGCGCGCCTATTAACGCAGCATTGTTAGCGATTCCATAAAAAAGCACTATGTTCAACTTTCGACGCGCCACAGCGCACGACGCTTTTATTGTAATTTCATCTTTATTCAAGGAATATAAAAAACCAATCGTTTTTTTTTTCAAAATCCAGTGCTGCCGGTACCTGCGGGCGCCCATGTATTATAGAAAATGCAACGTCTGTCTGTCTGTATGTATGTTTGGACTTGGCTCAAAAACCACTGGACCGATTTTGTTGTATTTTTTTCCTATATGTTGCTTAGACCTCTGACCAGGTTATAGGCTATTTATTATTTTGCTACAGTCCCCGCCCCCTCCCTCTCCCCGCCCCGTTTACCCTCACAATAATTTTTCGGTACCACAAACCTGTTTTTAAGTTATTCAACAAAAAACTCTTATTGTACACATTCAAAAAAAACTACTAATTTTCTGTTTATTTTCAGTTATTTGAATACGAGCGTTTGATTCGAATACTCTTACATGGTGTTTCAAAAACGGAACAAGAAGGATTCGTCCAAAGAATAGCTATTTATCTCCTCAATACTTTGGCATGTCAAGTTGATGGCCGACAAAAGTTGTTCCTCGGAGATCTTGGTGTTATTTCTGTAAGCGCATAATTTTCACCACAAACGAATTTTATTAACGAAATGAAATATTATTTTTTAGACAATGTTGAATTTAATTAGGGACCGTTTGACTCGCACTGTGTTCGACGATGTCATGGAAGTTGCTTGGTCGACCATGTGGAATGTAACCGATGAGACTGCTATTAATTGTAAGAGATTTTTAGATGGACAAGGAATGGAATACTTCTTAAAGTGTTTGAGAGTAAGTTGAAGTCATGAAATGATAAATCATATATCTTTTCTTTCACATTTTTTGAAAAAAAAAAAAATTACAAATACTTTTAGTGTTTCCCAGACAGAGAGGAATTGCTCAGAAATATGATGGGACTTTTAGGAAACGTTGCCGAAGTAAAATGGCTCCGGCAAAGACTCATGACAATGGAGTTTATTACAGTTTTTGCTAATTTACTCGATTCAGATAGTGATGGCATAGAGGTCTGTGATTACATGGCTAGAATATTCAATTTAAATAATGTAAAATACAAAATGACTTCAATTTTAGGTTAGCTATAATGCAGCAGGTGTATTAGCTCACATTGCATCTGATGGTGACTTAGCGTGGGTGATAGAATCACCGACCCGTCACGATGTTCTCATTCGAATGGTGACGGCAATCGAACGCTGGAATTTGAATAGCGAACGAAATATCAACTATCGCAGCTTCGAGCCAATTTTAGGTTTAGTTCGCTGTTATGAAACGCCCGAATGTCAGCATTGGGCTGTGTGGGCTTTAGCTAATTTAACAAGGGTAAAAAAAAAACAATACGGCATTGATTTTAAAGTGGAAATTTTATTGATTTACATTCATTTGCAGGTTTATCCAGTAAAATATTGTCGACTAGTTGACCAAGAGAATGGAATACAAATTTTAACAGATTTAATAAACGATACCCGACCATATGAACGTATTAAACAATTAGCTCAAATGGTTATCGAACGTTGTTTTTCAATTAAGAATCAGGATTCAAACATAGAAGGTTAATTTTGTTCGTTATTTGATTTGAATATTTTGTATGAAAAAAAAATCTAAATATACTATGTGGAAATCAGAAAATATTTGAATGCAAAAATTACCGGTTATGAAGAAGGGAGCATGAGAGAATTTATTACTATAACATAAAAAAAGTTTTGATATATTTGAAGTTAGTTTCGTAAAAAAAAAATCGAAAAAATATATTCTTTATAGTAATCTTCCACTTTATATTTTGTTTGATTTTAAATCTGAACAAAAAAAAAACAAAAAGAATTCTTTTTACTATTATAGTTATTTTTTTAACAAAAAAATGTAACAGTTTGAATGTTTTTTAACTTTTATTTTCGCTTATAATTTGATTTTTTGTTTATATACACAAAAACACGATAATATTGATGATATATATTGATATGTATTTATGAATTAATATATTTTTAATTTGCAATATTCTATAAATAATTGAGACGTTTAATAAATTCTATTATTATTACTATTACTATTGATATCTTTTTAAGTTTAAAGGAAAAAGAGAGAGAGAAGTAATTTTGATCACATCTAAAACGAGATTAAAACATTGAAGTGAACGTTAAGTATGAAATTTAATTAAAATTGATTTATTTATTTTAAGATATATTTAATATATATAAAATATTGATATTATTATTATGAAAAACAAATTGTTTTGCTTATAAATATTAGAAAGTAAGTTCAAACAACAACAAAACAAAAGAACAGATTCAAACTAACTAAAACTGTTTAATTTTTCGTTCTGTGTTTGTATATAGGAATGTTTTAAGTGAAATTAATAATAATAATAATAATAAAAAAAACACTTATGAGCACAAAGTTGTATATTATTTGTTTAAAAAATAGAATCAATCCCTTTGGAAAATTTTATATCGAAAAACTTGATTTCTACTTTTACCTGCTATAGAGGGAAAGTATTGTATTCATGACAGAGACCGACACGAGAACGGGGGCAGATAGAAACAGGTTTCGTACTGATCAGAAACGAAAGTTTCAGGCAAAATTACGAGGATGTCCTTGCATCTGTCTGTCTATCTGTCGGTCTATCCATTTTATGTATTTTAAATAACTCGGGGAACGCGTTGAGCTAGCAATTTGTAAATGAGTTTTACGGAAACCATAGTTTTCTATCAACTTTTGCAAAAGTAACGTTAGCTATGTATAACTAAGGTTATTTTACCAAAAAAAAAACTGCATTTAAACATAAGAAAAGCTACAATTGCCAGGGGACCATCGTTTTTTTTTAAAAAGGGGCCAATCGTTTTTTTCCTTTTCCCTTGGCAATAGAGAGGGGAAAAGGAGTGCTCTGATTGGTTTTTGATGTATGGAACGCTTATGTAAAATCATATTTTAAATACATTTCATCTTTATGAATTTTTTGATATGATGCTCAGTTTTTGAGAAAACAGGAAAAAGGATTCCATTTGTATGGCAGAGGGGAGAAGCAGTTGTCTGATTGGATTTTGATGTATGGGTGAGTTATGTCTATGATATATCATATAGAGTATAAAACATAACAAAAGCTAAAATTGCCAATCTGGCAATTATTGAAAACCCGTATGGTGATATGGCATTGTTCGAAGTTTAAGTGAACGGCGAACAGTTGTATCAAAATTCCACTTTGAAGTCAAACTTTCCAAAAAGATTTTTTTAAAATTTACTCCAATCGGATTTTGATGTATGGGAGTTTTATGTAGAATCATATCCTAAATAAGTTTTGTTCTTGGACTTTTTTGATAAGATGCACCGTTTAGGATTCACAAAAAACGTTTTCGTTCGTATGGGGAGTACCCCCCCCCCCCCCCCCCCCTAATCGACCATGTTTACCCATTAACGAACTTAGCCTTGCATTTTACGAAAAATGAATCTGCGCAAAATTTCAAGTCTCTAGTTCAATCCGTGCGTCCGCAATCCGCGCCACAGACGGACGGACGGACGGACATGCTAAATTCAACTTTTTTTATCATTCTAAACACACTGGTGTAATTCATTTTTTTGTGTGATGACGGGATCTTGGCGTTACAAAACGATAAGGCAAATCTAATATACCCTTTGGTCACCAGTGCAAACGCAAACGAAAACCCCCATTCAATTAACATTGGGATTTTCGTTTCTACTGCAGGGTTGCGGAATGCCGTCCTCCGTCCTCTTCACCCCGGACGACAGTCTTTTTAAATGCGTACGGGGAATTTTGAGCCGATTAAGAAGTTTACTTCATCAAACCACTACGTCAAGAAACACAAAACACGATTTTCGAGGTTTTCAATTTAAGGGTATATTTGACCTCGAAATACCAAAATGTTCGTTTGCTGCGCATTTCTTCAAGGAGTTTCAACTATGGCGTCTATTCTTCATAAAAACGATGTGCCTGCGGCGTATTTTTTAAAAATTGTGTTTGTAAAAGATGTTTCGCTTTTGAAAATTGTTTCATAGACAACCCAAAGAGAGAAAAAAGGAATAGCAACAAATGCCTGTTTTTTAAAAATTTCTCCAAAACTATGCGCTTTTGTGAAAAAATGCATACAACCAAATTCAAAGAAAATAAAATGTCCTTATTTTTTCATTGGGGTTTTCATTTGCATTCGCACGTCCGTAGAATTTTGTGCCAATTAAGAAGTTTACTTCATCAAACCAATAGTGAAGAAACACAAAACACAGTTTTCGAGGCTTTCAAATGTCCTTATTTTTTCATTTAACGGTTTTCACGTATCTTTAACGGTTCTCGAGATATTTGAAAAAATATTACTTTTTACATACTTTTTCAGAAACAAAATATTTGCAGAGGAAAGTTTTATGTTGATCACAACTGATATTTTTAAATAGTTTAAGTGTGTTCGGCGTCCAGAGTTTTTTACTCATGAGTCCTAGTTTTCTAAAGTCGGCTATGACAATTTTAACTGTACTCTTTCTTCTTTTTTGGGAAATCGTCATCTAAAAGAAATCTTTATTATCAGCAATTGCCCAAGGTGTCCGCAAAGGGATTAAAAATAAAAACAAACAGTTGAATTATTTACAAAAGATTTTATTACACAGTTAACTAAGTAAAAACTATTTTTATTTTAGACATATCTATTCATACTTTTTAAATCTATTTCTTTAAATATTTGTGTATTGTTGATATTACGGATTACCAGCAGATACTCAAATGTTAGACTACTTGTATTAAAATAAAACAAAAATATGTTCTTTTATTTTTTATACGCATACAAAACATAAAAAAAATTCTAAGGATACCATTTTCATTTTATGTTAGTCGCCTATCTATAAATTAAAAATAAATTATATTTCCTTTTTCCTTCTTTCAATATATTGGCACATTTTTCCGTTCCTTTTTTTGTAGTCATAAAATTGCAGGTAATTTTTTTTTTTCAGAGTTTCGATTGACCAATAAAAATATGTGTTTTTCCACAGTTTAGATTATTTTGGGTAGACCGTAAGATATTGGAAAAAATAGAGTGTTATTTTAACAAGAATCGTTGACTAGGATTTAGTATTTCATTATGAAGGGATTTTTTTTTACTTTTTCTTAAAAATATCTAGCTTAAAATGTGCCAAACAATAATGAAAGTGTTGAAAATTATTTATTAATATACACTTAAATACTAGCATAATCTAAAATCTTAAATTGCTAACATTAAAATGTAATAAACATCGATCTTAGACTTGAATCTGAAATTACTGATCATAACGCTAACAAGGAGCAAGAAAGGCTGGTATGGGACATATTTTCAAACTAACGGATTTGAAATTTGATTTTGTCTCCTAACTTACATTTTTCTTTGCTGTTTATAATTTAAATTGTTGTGTATTTTGGTTGGCAGAATTATTTTTATCTTTTTTAATTTAAAATTCATGTTACTAACTGAAAAACAAAATTTTGTTTCTCTGGATAAATTCATAAACACAAATTTTAGCGGAACTTTTGAATTCATTATTAAAATGACTTATGTTAAATGATATAGCACGACGATACCCGTTTTAAAACGTAACAAGCAAAAAACTTCCTATTAAAAAATTTTAAAAATCTTGTTTTGAAGTAAAAACTCTTTTGCGATTTATTTTAGAATTTATATTTGATAACTTGAAAACATTACATTAGACACTTTCCAACCTAAAGTGTAATCTACTTGTAAATACTCACGAGTAATTACTCCTAACAAAAAGTCTACACAGGAGTACTCGGGATTACTAATAATCAGTTTGCCAATAAGTTTGGAACGCAGCTAAGACCGTATCTCCACTTGGGATTTTTCATCTCAGAAATTTTCGATTGACCAATCAGAGCCCGATTGGTCAATCAAAAATCTCTGCGATAAAAAATCCCAAGTGAAGACACGGTGTAAGTCTCACTTGTTACGTTTTAAAAGAGTACCGTTTACATGTAAAAGGATCTTCTCTGTGTTCTTCCATAAATGAATGAATTTTGTGAAACGTCTGATAAAATTAATAAAAATAAAATAATAATAATATAAAAACACATAAAATAAAAACAAAAAAAAATTGCTTGGCTTCTAGTTTAAGGATTTTCAGGTGGTTCATCAGGTATTGAAAGTAGTTGTGAATTATCAGGTGCTGGCAGGACAATCGGTGAAAACTGCTCATGGACGTGATTATCATCCGTTTCCGAAGAGCTCGGCGGCATTTCACCTGATAAAATCGGTGAATACTCGATGGTAGGGAATTCCGTTTGAGGATCCGTTTCGATCAGGGTTTGAGGTGCTATAGTGGTCGTTGTGGATGTTCCTGTAGTTATAGGGGCGGCTGCTGTAACAGGTTGAACAGTTGTGGCTGGCGTTGTCGAGGATGTGGTGTGTGTTGGGCTTTCGACTTTCACAAGTGTCTTAGATCCAATTAAAGGAGCCGGAACTATCACTTGAACAATGGACGGAGATGCTGGATTCGACTGTTGCAACTGATTTTGGATAATTTGAGGTATCAGTGGCAGAGGTGCCTTTAGAATAATTGGTGGGTCCGTGCAGATTTCTTCACTGGAGTCTGTTCCACTGCATTGGGATCGCCCTCGGATCCTTGCCTCTTGAACTTCCATCAGCGGACATAATTCTCTAATGTTGTCACTGCACATAATTGGATTATCTGCAAAAAAAAATGAAAAAAAAAAATTAATATGAAAGCAATGAAGAAATATTATTGCGAGCGCTTATAAAAAAGGAGGAAATTTGTGTAATCAAATTAAATTACGTTATAAATGTTCTAAAAGTTCTAACCTGAATTGCATGATTTAATTTTACTAAATAACATTGGGGACTATATGTTTTCTAAACGCAAGTTATCCGAGCTTCGTTAAAATAAAGTTTTTTTTAAATTACGCATGGATTTTTTGATACCGATCGAAAACTAAATTTCGGACCCCGGTACGAACCTATTTCCTAACTGTTTGTAAACATTCCTACAAAATCTCAAAATTTGGAAAATTGGCCAAGTTACAGAGCTCGAGATGAGAAATATTTGAAATTTGACTGTTACCATTACTGGGATGTTCACATAATAGAGTGTTCACAATATCGCGACTATACTGTAGTTAGATACGCTATGTTTTATATTTATATCGAGACTAAAAGGGGATTCAGGAAAATAGTGGTGCGTTCATCTATTCCAGAAAACCGAAGAAAAACATATCATGAACGAATAAAATATTGAAAAAGGTATATCGTTTTTGTCCTTAACCCTAGAAAGCTAACCGTGCAATTTTTCGTTTTTTCTTTTTCTCTTGGTGGTATAGTCGCAGCACCTTGCAAAATAAAAAAAAATGTTAAGCCTTACAGGCTTACAAGCGACATACCGCCTTTTCGCAGCAAATACTGCACGGTGGTACCAAAATTGCACCACTTATTAAATCAACTTTTATATCGAAAAGTCGATTCTGTAACGTAAAATATCACAATACTGCTTACAAATCGACTTTCATATCACATTTTTTTTATTTTTTCAACTTACGTTCAAGCCAAATTTCGAGTTTTCCTAGAACGCCGTGATTACTGCATCGCGTCTTCGATACCAACTCTGAAGAAATGGACGTGATCTGATTGAAGTTTAGATTTGCATGGCATAAAACTGGAAGTCCAAAGAAATCCTTTTCCAATATTGTTAAATTATTGTGGGCTGCCTTTAAAATTTTTAGTGATGGAAGGAAAGTCTGCAAAAGATTAATAAAATTAAAATCGCTTTCAACATTAGAAAAATCAAAATTTAATTACAGTTGCGGTTTCTTCCAAACTCAAAAGTTGATTATAAGATAAATCCAGGATTTCTAGACTTTCTAGCCCAACAAAATCATCTGGTAGAATTCGTTCGATTTGATTATGCGACAAATTTAAAATCCGTAATTTGTTCAGTCCCATTAATGCACCGTCCAAGGATTTCAGTTGATTGTGCTCAAGAGCAAGTTCCACTAGGAATGAATTTGGCTCGACGAGATTCTCCAATCGTCTCGAAAGATTCTCGATTTTGTTGTAAGACACATCAAAGGACTTTAGGTATTCAAGACCTGTGATTTCATTCATGGAGAATTCCTCCAGGTCATTGTATGAGAAATTGGCCGATCGTAATCTCTTCATGGGAAGCAGAGATTTATTTAAAGATTTTATGTTATTGAAAGCCAATTCTAGTTCTTCCATTTTTTCACAATCTTGGAATTCGTCCTCGGCCAAATATTCAATTTGATTATTCGAAGCGAAGAGTCTTTGAATTTGTGCACCCTCCTTGAAAACACCGTCGAAGGACTTTAATTTGTTGTTTTCGAAATAGAGAGACTCCAGATTTGGCATTTTCCTTAGTGATTGCGGAAGTCTCTCCAGATTATTGTATCGTGCCAGAATCATTTTCAAATTCTCCGAAGCTGGCGGCAGTTCATTTTCCAAAGATGTTATGTTATTCATGTTGATGAAGAGAAACTCCAGACGATGGAGATCCCGTACTGTACCATTCAGAGATTCAATTTGATTTCGACCCAGATGCAACGTCTGAAGGTTTTTTGGCAGTGAGTCCTTGTCCAGTCGGGATATAAGATTGCTGACCAGAACTAAGTATCGAATGTTTGGCACTCCTTTGAAGTCGTCTGCATTTACATATCTTATCCGACCTCGTCCTAGATCTAGCGTCGTTATTTTAGGCAGGTGATTCAGGACGTGTTTTGGTATCTCTTCCAGGTTGTTTTCAGCAAAACTCAGGTATTCGATATTCGACATGCCACGGAAAGGAACTTCTGGTACTGACCTGGGAATTAAAAAAAAGGTTTAAAAAAACTGGCTAAGAATTGAAAATGAAAAAAGAACTAGTAATAGCAAAGATTAAATAACTAAAGATAAGCAACAATAGAACTTTTCATAGAGAAATGTATGGAAAATTCTGGAGCGACTTCATAACCAGAGTGTGGTTAATCTGAAATCAGCTTTTGGCGCTATTTTTCATAATATTTTTTTATAATCACAAATCTACCAAATAACAACTGTAACGTAACCTTTTAATATGACAATACTGCTTACAAAAATTAAAATCACGCAAATTGCTTAAAGAGTGAAAAGAGAATGAGAAATTCTTCACGATGTATACAAATTCGATTAGTTTTTTTTTCGAAAATTGATACTTCGAACAGTCCATATTTGAAGAAGAGTGACGATTGACAACACTTTTTAAGTAAATAAACATTTTTTTGAATAAAAACTTAAAAAAAATCATTATTTTTTTTATTTTATCCTTTTTAGTCATTTTGTATTTGGTTAGTATGACTAAAAATCCGAAATGATGTCTGACTTTGTTTATACGTTATAGTCTTGTTTATACTTTATAGTCTTCGACGTTTGTTTATACTTTATAATCTTCGAGTATACGCCCTTGCCTTTGAGATATCCTTACAGACTTTTTAATGTCAGTATCGAATCCAGGGACCCCAAAAATGAGATTTTTTTCCGAAAAAATTAAAGAAAACGATAATTAAGTTATCCTTACAGGACCTTCCCTTATCTTTGCAAGGACGAGGTAGTATTGTCGTTGGAATTACGTGTGTGTGCGAAATTTCAAGGCAATTGGATGAGTGGAAGTGGGACAAAATTAGATTGCAAGATTTGACTCTGACAAACAAATAGACCAGCAAACAGACAAACAAACAGACAAACAAACAGACAAACAAACAGCCAAACAAACAGATAAATAAACAAAAAGACAAACAAACAGACAAACAAACAGACAAACAAACAGACAAACAAACAGATAAACAAACAGACAGACAAACAGACAAACAAACAGCCAAACAAACAGATAAAGAAACAAAAAGACAAACAAACAGACAAACAAACAGACAAACAAACAGAGAAACAAACAGACAAACAAACAGACAAACAAACAAACAAACAAACAGACAAACAAACAGACAGATAAACAGACAAACAAACAGACAAACAAACAGACAAACAAACATACAAACAAACAGACAAACAAACAGACAAACAAACACACAAACGAACAGACAAATAAACAGACAAACAAACAGACAAACTAACAGAAAACAAACAGACAGACAGATAAGAAAGCAAGCTAAATAAAAGCTTTCAAAAAATTCAAAGCTTCACTTATAACTTAAAAAGCCGCCTTAAATTAAATAAATAAATACGTTGAATCAGGGTTTCTTAAACAGCGCTACACAGCGTGATCACAGTGAAGATACCTGTTATCAGGACCGAAGAAAATAAGGGGAGAGGCTTGTTTTGTAAACGGGAAAAAAGTTAAAGCATCAAAAATATATTAGAAATTTCGTCGAGAAAACTTTTAGAGGCGAAAAATGTAATATCCGTCCCAGGTATCTCCAACCCTTTCTACTTGACTGCCAAATTGTGAAGAAATCGTTTGAGTTTTTCTGATTTTTCACTAGTGATAAATTTAAGGCAGTGGAAGAAACAGCAATGTTTTTACGGATTTTAATGGAAAACATGGTATTAAGTCCATCTTTTTTTAACATTGAGTAAAAACAGGAAGTTTCAAACAATAATTCAGAATAACATAAAACTTTTCATAATCTAAAAATTCGTATTTTGTAAACGAATCGGGAAAAGTGCAAATTTGTCACAATATGTAATTTTTACATAGAAAGACTTCAGATTTGGCATTTTCCCCACATAAAAAATCATAAAAGATATGAATTTAACTGACCGAATTTCTGTGAAAAGAACATTCTTATATAGAAAAAAATACGTCAATGATCCTGAGTTTCATAACATAGCAATTTTTTTTAGATTCGAGTGAAAGAAAATTCCTCCGAATGGATCAAAATAGAATCTTATCAACATTTCCCATAAATTGATCAAAAAAATAAAAACAAAGTGACAATGAAAAAATATTTAACCCGCATTTTTCTAAAATTGCGTCACGATTTGCATGGCAACAAAAGAAATTGTATTGCATATATGGGGTAAAAAGCTAAAAATCCAGCGTCACGCACTGTCCGATTGCCCTAATTTCACTATCGAAGATCCCCGCAAACTCCATTGGAGGTCACCTCACAGCGAGATTTCTTTAAATTTTACACCATTTCAAAAATATTTTACTAACAATACTAATTCGTTACTTGTCGATGTAATCAAATTTACTGGAATTATTAGCAAGGAAAATTAAAAAATTCAAATTCTTAATCACACTCTAAGTAAAAAAACGTTACACGCGCATTCGATTGATTGGTCAATGATACAGTGAACTGTCCTATAAATAGACACAATTATGTTATTAGTAATAAAAATATATATTGATGGAGAATGGCTATAAAAATATAATTTCGCAACTTGATAATATTCATAAGAGGCGCTTTCTTGTATTTAAGAGATAAAATTGCGATTAATTACAATTTTTCAATTTCATATTAATTTCAATTCACAGAATTTTCAATTAAAATCAGAAATGTTAATCGCATTCAACTCGAATTAATCGAAATCGCTGTTTTCTTTTTATACACAGAGGTGAAATTATATAAGATGAAATTTATAAAATGTCTTGTAATTTTTAAAGAGAAATTATAAATATTATAGTCACAGGCATTTCGTATATGAAATAAAAACCATAAATCTTACGAATCGTTTAATTGAATTTTTCTGTCTAAAAAATAATTTTAAAAAGAAATTTCAAAATTCATTCAAAACATTATTAATGGTTAAGTTTCATTTTAATCATTCAGTAAATTATTTAGATTTCCACAATTGGTTTATTTTGAGATAACATTTGACCAATCGTAAGACAATTTGCCAAAACATTTTTGGAATTCAGGCGGAGCTTCTAAATTTGGAGTTTTTAGCAACTGATAGCAAGTCATGTTTTTATATATTGAATAAAGTTTCTAAAAATATTTTTATGGCGGTATTTTTAATATTTTTTTGGTGAAATCTTGTAAGCATATTTTCTTATATTAAAAAAATTTTTTGTTACTATTTGAACAAAATTTCACTACTTGATATAGAAAAATCCCAAATATGTGTGTAAAAATAGATGCATCTTTTAATAAAATTCGCTTAGGGAGTTTTTCAAATTTTTGTTTTTCAATTTTTATAAACTGGGGGTGAAATATACGTAAAAAACACAGCCTTATCCACCTAACGGTGAGATGATACCTTTCTTACATAATCAAACTTCCCTCGATAAATATAATTGGTAATAAAGTTGAATATTTTTTACAAAACCTTGAAAAACTTGAAACTAATTGATGTTGAAAGTTGAAATTTTGGAAAGTTGAACAGGCTTTTATCCAAAGATAAACCACTACCGAAAATTGAGAAAATTTATTCACCTCTTCACCCCTCTCCCATACAAATGGAAAAGATTTTTTTGAATAAAAAATTTGGGGAAAAGAATAATTACTTATCCTTACGGTGCCGCTCCACATGAGAGTAAATGCCGGCGAGAACCTCTCGATAGCAGCTACTCGCAAATGGACACGTCTCTGACGGAAACTCGCAAAAACTCGCGAGCGTCTCTTTCTGCGAGCTGTCAAAAGTGATTCTACTCTCTAGTCGACATGCACCCACTGAACTCTCGGGGAGTTGCTCGCCAGATACGAACGGCGATTGAATTTCGCTAGTAGCTCTCGAGAACTCGCCAAAGCAAGATGTCAAAAAAATCAAGATATTGGTCTTGAAAAGAGAAAAATCGCCGAAATTAACTCTCAAATGGACAACCTCCTGCGAGTAACTCTCGAGAGTTTTTGAGAGTTACACGCGTATTTACTCTCATGTGGAGCGGCACATTACCAGAACCTTCCGTTATCCTTATCGGGTTGGTGTATTTAGCTTCGTAAAAATTACGTACAAAATAATATTTTTTTAAATACATCCAAAGCCGTTAAAGATACTTAAAGATCTTAAAATTTAGGAAATTTTATTGAACTTGGTTATATATAGGATTTTTTCTCAAACGCGCATAGTTTCCGAGAAATTTTCAAAAAAACTTATTTAATTTAAATATGTTGGGAACCGTTAAAGATAAGCAAACCGTTGAAGCAAAAAATGTGGAAAATTTTATAACCTTTAAATTTTATTATTCATTTTTTCCTAAAAGCGCATAGGTTTTGAAAATTTTCAAAAAACTTTTTTGCTTCAAAATAAATTGTATGCGAGGTACCCGTTATAGCAACCGTTACTTTTCCAAAAGTTGATAGAAAAGTACGATTTTCGTAAAACTCATTCACAAAAAATTTCAATTTGCTAGCTCAATGCGTTTTCGAGTTATTTAAGATACATACGTACAACGGATAGACCGAAAGATTGACAGACAGATGCACGGACATCCTCATAATTTTGTCTGTAACGGATTTCGTTCTCAGAAATTTTCTATCTGCCCCCGTTCTCGAGTCGGTCTTGAATATAATACTTTTCTTTATAATAATGTAAAAATTGATGGAAAAGTTACTTTGTAGTTTGACAATAAATTATTTAATTTGACTTGACTTTTCAATCCATGCAACAGAATTGTCATGACATTTCAATCGAAGAAACCTAATTGTGGGCTTTGGTTCCTCGATTGAAGATTAAACCTTTAAATTATAATTTCCATCAGAAATAAATTAAAATTAAATACACAAAGTGAAAGTCACATTAAATCAAATGAGATAATTAAAAAATCGAACTGTAAATCGAGTAATAAAAAGGTCTAAAAATAAACATAAAAATTCGATGTATGCATTTGAAATGTTTTAATTAAATTTTAATTTACAATCTTCATTCAGAAAGCCATTAATAAGTACCAACTAATTATGCAGCACGATGATCATAAATCCGAACGCACGCCACATAATTTATAGGCATGTTCATTACTTGTTGAGTGGCTGCGACAATTGAAGACTATTACTAAGAAAGAAGGGAAGATCATATAAGATCTAAATACTCAACATGGATGGGAATAGAAGGAAGAAATGGAAGGGAAATTCCCTTCCAGTTGGCCCCGTTTCAAATTGATGGGCCTTATAGCGCCTGGCGCCAACCTCAGAAATCTTCTTGCCACTTGTTTCATTAATATAAATTACCCGAGGAGGCCCACATGGGCACCAATCGTCTCGGACCGTAGTCCCCATCGAATGCAGCTTGTAGACATCGATTGGAGCACCTAACTTAATATGTAGTTCACACATATTGGTTGGAGCGAAATTGGTGGAGTGCATTTTAATAAGAAGGGAAGGAGAAACTACTGCCACGCCACTTCTTGTGAATCTGTACCAAGGCAGTGTGTTTATACTCTATATGAGATATCGTATAGAAGTATATTAGATTTACTGTTCCATTTGTAACGCATCAAACCAATCATCGGACACAAAGATGAACTACACCAAAAAGATTTTGATTTCTGCATGTCCGTCCGTCTGTCCTTCCGTCCGTGAACACCATAACTTTCGAAAGGATTGAGCTAGAGACTTGAAATTTTGTACAGTCACGTTTCTTGTAAATGGCTAGGCTCAGTGGCTAGGGTTCTTGAACTGGCAAACTTGTACCATTTCTTTCCTTCTCCCCCATACAAACGAAACAGTTTTTTGCAATTCTCTCGAAAACGGTATGCTATATTGAAAAATTTATTAAGGTAAAATGTGTTTAGAATAGCATTTTACATAACTCATCCATACATCAAAATCCAATCTGACCACTGCTTCTCCCTCTCCCCACAAATGGAATACTTTTTTCCTGTGTTCTCAAACATTGCGCATCATATAAAATCTGTTTAGAATATGATTTTACATAACCGTTCCATACATCAAAATCCAATTGCACCAGTCCCTCACCCCTTTTCTATACAAATGGTTTTTTTTTAAATAAACATTTTGTCTGTCATCATATAGAGTATTTGACGATTGGCCCCTGGAAATGGTAGCTTTTCTTATGTTTAATATTTGTTCGTTTGTGGTAAGAGAGTATTAAATTGAGTTATTTTCCATAGACTCGTATTCGTCTTTTTAACACTAGATTCCAAGACGGGATTGGATCTTGTCAATTTGAGATTTCCAAACAATTTTACGCCTAGTTTTAGAGAAATAAGCACCATGGAAGGGATTGCGAAATTTTTGTAAGGATATTAACATTTTTGTAAAAAAAACTTTTTGCGAATTATCTATTTGACAAATATGGCCATTACGCAAATAGTTTTTTTTTCAACAAAAGTGGACACACACAGAAACAAATAGTAAATCTTATTATGTGTTTTATAATGGGGAGTCGCGACTATTACTAAAATAGTTAATTTCAATTACAAAAATAGTGAAAATCTGATGTTTTTATCATAAATTTAACTACTTATAAGTCTATATCGAGTTGATATTTGTTGTGGTGTTTTGAGTACAACACCAGGAAGGTACTTTTATATATTTCGTCCCTGAACCCCGTCCATCAAACCCCCTCCCCTGCTAGACTATATATTTTTAGAGATGTGGAGCTGATTTTTTTTGAGTTGTGTTCAATATATCACCAGGAAAGTCGTTTTGCTTGTTTTTCCCCTGGGACCCTATCCTTTCCTGCTAGATAACTAGTTGAAATGTCTTAACTATAAGACAAAAATTCATTTCGTTCTTCGCCATGGAATTACTCTCTTTTAAATCTTCACATTCGTTAATCTGAATTGAAATTATTCACATTTTCGATATGTGAGACGCAATTTTAATTAATTCTATTCGAAAAGCGTATCGTCAGGCCATGAGAAGACATCTTAATCGCACTCCATTTGTTAATTAATTGGAAATCTTTAAGATAAATTATGTACACATTTTAAAAGGCATACATCTTGATTGGTGTCGTTATCGAGATTCCATCAGCTTGACTGCTTTTTAACAGCTAGAAATTAATTAAAATTTTGCTACTGCGCTTCAGACATCTTTTCATTCCTGGGATAATTTGATTGGAATTATGGCGCTTGGTTTGGTGCCTGCTTGGAAATTCCTTGAATGCTATTCGCGTATTTTTCTATTATTAGTTTTCCTCCTTAGACGAGGAAACTGGAACTGGAGCTGATATTGGCGCTGCGCCGCGATATTTGCCGCCAGAAGGGTGCATGAATGCATTTTTCATGATTTATGGAGACGCATTCTCGGGATACCGACATTCTATCACGGTCAAACATATTTTGCTAAGGAATTTTCTCAACGCATCGATTAGGTATCTATTTTTAGATGAGATCTGTGGGAACGAGACATTTTATTTCCGTACTATCCTGTTATGTTAATGAAAAGTAAAATACCTAACTGGCTCCTTTATCGGGATTGTGTTTTTCGAAACCACTTTGAATGCAGTTAGGTTTATTATTAGAATATTTTAATGATATGCAGTAAAAAAAATTAAATTCCTCAATTTGAATTTTAAATAGAATAACAGTAGTTCCCCACTTTTTTCTTTCTCTCTCTCTATTTCTCTCTAGCTCTCTCTATCTCTTTCGAAACTCCTGTTTTTCTAAATTTAAAGTTATAAAAGAGTCGATTGTAGTTTTAAAGTACTATCGAAGTTTACAAAATAAAGTATCGAGCAACAATGATTAAACCACAAAAAAAAATATTAGGCATGGGTTGCTTAAAATATTAAGCCCTTTTTTCACGACTGTCTACTGGCCGGCCAGTAGCTCGTCGTTACACGCGATTTGTATCATAGTATTCGTCGTGCTTAGTGCGCGTTAACTTGCCGCGAAGTTGGAAGTCGGTATAGTTCCTCAGACTGTGAGAACAAAAAAATGCCCCGCAGTTGACTGTTTTTACTACGAGAGCTAAAATTCTTAAGAGAAATGAGGCGCAAACAAAAATGTTCATCGTTCTAAGTGAGATATAATATTAATAATATTAGAAGATTTATGATTTAACGATAGAAGCCTCGAAGTTCGAGTTTTTGAACAAAAATTCGTCCGGAAGTTAGCATTGGCTTGGAAAAAATTTGGGAACACTTACTGTCACATTAGCCACAAACTGTACCTGCGTTTCTTTTCGAATTTTGATTTTATAATTGAATTGATTTTATAAAAAATACATATAACGTAGTGCACTTCGCCGAAAACTCTCTTACCACTGAACTATTTGGGTTTACATTTATTTCATACATCAAATTTACATCTATTTCATAAGCAGGGCAAGTTTTGACATGCAGTTCAATCAAAAATAGTGGGTTTTTAATGAAAAAAATAAGAAACCGGTTGTCCTATTATTTCTAAAATTTAAATTTTTTGAAATATCGTAAGCGGCATAGGAAACGTTTCTTAAGGTGCCGCTCCAGTATGAGAGTAAATACGCGAGTAACTAAAAAACTCTCGAGAGTTACTCGCAGGAGGTTGTCCATTTGAGAGTTAATTTCGGCGATTTTTCTCTTTTCAAGACCAATATCTTGATTTTTTTGACATCTTGCTTTGGCGAGTTCTCGAGAGCTACTAGCGAAATTCAAGCCCCGTTCGTATCTGGCGAGCAACTCGACAACTCCCCGACAGCACTTTTGACAGCTCGCAGAAACTAGCTCGCGAGTTTTTGCGAGTTTCTGCGAGCGACTCTTACCCCTAATTTATTCACTAGGAGTTAAGTCGAGTTAGTGAGTTAAGGGAGTTAGCTAACCTTATTTTCCATGTTAAAGGTGAGTTAAGGGAGTTAAGGCGATTTAACTCCTAGTGAATAAATTGGCCGTTAGAGACGTGTCCATTTGCGAGGAGCTGCTATCGAGAGGTTCTCGCCGGCATTTACTCTCATGTGGAGCGGCACCTTTACGGAGGGCTTTTATTTATTTGCCCTGCGTTTCATACACAGGGCAATACACACTCGCTTTGCGTTTCATAACCAGAATAAAATCACATGCTAACACTATAGGCTGGCAACGCAAATGTGAAATTATGAGAGAAAAAAGCTCATTTCCATTGACGTTTTTCAAATATTCCCAATTTTCGAGTTTCGGCCTTCCAAACATGTCAGATTTTTAAGAACCAGTTGCGCTGCATAAGAATATAGCTCAATATAGCTATTTCACAGAGGTGCAAACGAAAAGTTTTTTGAGTGTGGTTCTGTTTTCGTCGAAGGGTGAATTTGATTTCGGATTTTTGGTTTTGGTTCCCCAAAATTTCAAAAATTTGTCTCTGATTTTGGTTTTGGTTTCTAAAATGTCATAAATTTGGTTTTGGATCTGGTTTTGGTTCACAAGGTTAGGAGAAGTAAGCTAACTTAAGCCTAATCCACACGATTCACAAAAATAGTGAAAACAGGTTGACTGGCAGTGGAATTTGTCATTGTATAGTTGATTGAATTCACCAATGGACCAATGGTTGACGGCTATCGTTTTAATTTATTTTTCGTTGAATCTGTTGCCGTGTGGATCGTCAATGTGTTGATGGTCAACGGCTTTTTCGTTGATCGTGTTGATTGGGCAGTGCGGTGGCTCTTCCTTAAAATAGTTTTGATCCCGGTTTCACTCTTAGATTTCCCTCGGGGAAATCTTCGGTGCATTAATATATTTTTTAACTTATTTCTTAGACAGCAATTGTAGAGAAAAAAAGTCGAATAGGATATAATTTTCCAATGGTTTTTTTTTACATAAAAAAAAGATATTTTGATTCATGTTTTGGTGAAGTGCACAATACTTTCAAAAAACTAGGACACAAAATATATTAATGCTTAAATTATCAACAAATAAAATCAAATTTCATTAATGAATCTTATTACGAGTTTAAAAGTGAATAAATCAAACCAAGGAATTCTAGAATAAAACGGATTCATCACGAATTAATCACTGGAGATGAACAAATTCGCTAAAATGGAGATGAATAAAAAAAAAACATAATTCATTGAGTATGTGTTACTAACGGTCTTTGATTATCAAATATTTTCATGGAAAACAAATCGTAAAATCGAAATAAAACGCTAGTACAGATAGTATCGACAGCAGCACTGAACAATACTAAAAACAACAAAATTATAGAAAATTGTCCAGTAAACAAATTATTAAAATGATGATTTCCATTTTCCGCGCACACAAAAAAAAAGAGATTCAATTCAAAGGCAATAAAATCTGTAGAAAAAATCATTGGCGCCGATCGTAAACGGTAGCCCTAATAAAAATTATCATCAGCCGATAATGATAATTTGAGTGAGTGTATCGGGATCGGCGACATGCTGGACACCAACCAGGGACACTTGCGATTCCAAAATCAACAGCAAAGTGGGAATCATGGGAGGCGACATATCACATGATTAGAATGCTTTTAGCCATGAAAAAACTCAGATCGATGCCAAACAGAGATCAGTGGATCGGTAATTCAGTGTGGACTTGAGACAGATTGACCAATTTTCCGAAAATTATGAGCGTAACTGATATTTTGGAAGCATCACGCTGCCGGTCAATCGGGCGACAATATTTTTAAATTTGTATTTTTTATCTCGTACAAGGAATATGACCGTCGGCGTCCGTGACGACTAAATAAGATTTCTATATAATACGATTTATTAATTAATAGTTTTTGTTCATAATACCCTATTTGATAGAATCATTTGCTTTATTAAAAGCCAGTGGATCAAAAAAAAAAAAAACAGATACTTGGGTTCCGGTTTTTGACATTTGCTATTTGTGAGCGAGACAGAAATGTGCACCGAAATTCTAAGCCTAATTGAAATTTGCCCCAACCATAACTCCAGAGCAATAATAGCTGCGTTCCCGACCCATGTAAAAACTACTGCGCAGTACTTGCCAGTAATTTTTGTCGGGAACGCACTTTTGGATGATTGCAAGCAAATCCTAAGATTCGGAATGAGAGGATGTGTAGATGCGAGCGTTCCGCAGTACTCCGCAGTAGGTTTTTCATGGATCGGGAACGCAGCTAATAACTCTCTCGGGGCTACTTCAGGTCCGTACGGCGGGTAAAGCTGTGCAGTTTTTTGGGTTGCAGAGGGCTTCACACATAGCAGCATGCAGGTAGCGCAGTTTTTCGTCATGCTGCGCAGTAAAAGTAGCCAGGTCTGATTACATGGGTCGGGAACGCAGATTACCTGGCGGTGCAGGAAGAATGCGAAAAGGCGAATGAGGGACAAATTGAAATGGAAAAAATGCGTTCTAGTTTAGGAGACAGCCGAACGGTGCGCGCTCATTATTTGTCTACACACATGCAATACCCGTCATTTACCTTCTTGCATACTTCCTGTTCCTTTAGCGTCGCTTTCGCGGCTCTTGTATACTTCGTGCACCGCCAGCGTCTCTTCCATCGCTAGTGAGTTTGGATTCTCCATAAGTGCAAGGTAAAAATTCAATCTTTGTATGCGGGAAAATGCATGAAAATTTTATTTTTGCCGCTTTTGCGGGTACTGTTTGCACTTTTCTCATAATCAAATCGTAATAAATAGGCAAAAAAGCACTTAATGTCATTGAATTATGCAAACAATCCCAAAAAATGCATGCATATGCATTTGCATATAATTTAGTCATTGATTAGACTGTATAAAAATTTGTAAAATCTCATATTTCGTGAAACATTAAGAACTATACGGTCAAAAAAGTTTTTTATTTCCCAAATACAAAAATATGATACATTTACGACTACTTCTTAGCACATATGGTAGCTTTTCTTATGATTTGTGAAACTTTTCTCCAAATTGATATGAGCTATGGTGACTGATGTGAGTTTTTCGATTTGTTATCACTCGGAATTGGAATTTTATTTGAATTGCTCGCCTGTCGCCTCTGTCGTCATTTGTCACTCATATGTCAGCAGATCATGTACATGTCTTGTTTATTTATTATTATTAATAAGAAGATACTTGATTCGTTTTTTTTAATTCGTTTTTTTTCTCTCTGGTTTTTTTCTATCTTTTTTTTATTATTTGCAAAAACGTCTTAGACGGATTAATTGAAATATTTTGACATTTATTTGTAAACAATGTCAATGTGGATTAATTGCCCATCAAAGTTTTTCTCGCGGACCTTTACGCAAACGAGATTTTACTATCACTGGTTGATGTTGATTATAGCAAAAAAAAAACTGGACTCGGCAAAAAAATCCGTGGAGTTTTTTTCCAATATTTGAATGAACTTTACTATCTTGTGGCTAGTATTGGAGAATAGGAATTCAAAGTAATAATTTTGTTATCAGAATTCTGTTTCGCCAATAATTCAATCGTGATGATTATACAGTAAATTGTGATAAAATTGTTAACAACACAAAACAAGAAAAAAATCCGGAGAGGTTGAAGCTGATCTCAAGAAAAGCATTTGGTTAATCTGGTTGATCAATGGAAATCGATTGGATCCAACACTAGATGAACATCACTAGATGTTCAAGTGATCTTCATTAACGTCGATCATCGTGGACGGGAATTTTCCTTATATTGATCGGTCAATCGATTGGGTTCATAATGTAGTGATCGCGGAATATTTCAAAAATCATATGTAGCTCAAGTATGCAGAGGAGAAGAATAAGATGTTGGAAAGGAGGAGACGATCGACGTCCGAATACTTTTCTAACAAAATTAAATGGAGATCAATTGCGATCAAGTAGAGGACAAAGGTCAGATTGGGTCGTGTGACAACTTTATTAAACTGATCAAGTTCATTTTAAAGAAACTACGACTTTTTTCTTATGTGCATGATATTTCTTTTAACGCGTCTTGGAGATTTAAGATTTATTGCTAATTATATTTAGATATTACTAGCTTGAAAGAACCCGGCGTTGCCCGGGTAGTAATGAATTTTTGAATATGAAAAAATCCTTTTTTTTTTTCAAAAGTATATTGATGTATAGAAAAATTTTGCAGTAATTATATTTCTAATATACTTCGATATTTCTAATATATCGAACACTAAAAATTGTATAAAAATCCGTTCTGTAGTTTAGTAGATAGCATGAGAGGGGGCTCGCACCATGTAGAGCGGAGTAGTTTGAGTGGATGAAAATTTCTTTTATGATTGACCTGCCCAACACTGAAAACCGTATTCTAATCCCTTCAGTGGTTCAGAAGATAACAGGTGAGGGGGTGAAAGGGGAGCCGATACCGCGACCACACCTAACTATAAACCGTGGTCATGATACATAGTCTATGTTGGTGCAGTAGTTCTTGAGTTTATACGTTA
Organism: Chrysopilus asiliformis; assembly: GCA_964034945.1. Classification (NCBI taxonomy): domain Eukaryota; kingdom Metazoa; phylum Arthropoda; class Insecta; order Diptera; family Rhagionidae; genus Chrysopilus; species Chrysopilus asiliformis. Next base: position 13,291,166 of record OZ035962.1, read on the forward strand.
CTCCATCTCACAAATCAAAAAAAATTATAACTCTATCTCACAAATCAAAAAAAAAAACGCTTCCGCACCCCAATAAGTTTGCTACTGCACTCCAGATTGGGGACCTCCACACTATGTGAGAATCATATTGAAGTATATTAGATTTAGTTGTAACGTATCAAACCAATCGCTGGACACAAAAATGAACTACACCAGGGTGTTTGGGATGACAAAAGATTTCGATTTTAGCATGTCCGACCGTCTATATATCCGTGAATATCATAACTTTCGGAAGGATTGAGCTACAGATTTGAAATATTTACAGTTGCGTTTCTCGTAAATGGCAATGCTAAGTTCTTGAACTGGCAAAATCGGACCATTCCCTTCTGCATACAAATGAAACTTTTTTCGCAATTTTCTCAAAAAAGGTGAATCGCATTGAAAAATTTATAAAACTAAAATGTCTTTTGAATATGATTTTACATAACTTATCTATACATCAAAATTCAGTTAGACTACCTCTTTCCCCTCCCCGATACAAATTGAATACTTTTTCTTTATTTTCTCGAAAACTGTGCATCGTATCGAAAAGTTTATAAAGACGAAATTTGTTTAGAATATGATTTTATACAACTAATCTATTCAGTTGGACCACTCCTACCTCCCTCTCCCATACAAATGATTTTTTTTAAATAAACGAATTGGTCGGTGACAAAATACCTTATTTAAATTCGTTCTCCACAAAATGAATAATTTAAATTATCAAATCGTTCAACACCAATCCATTTAATTTCACTTGGTCACTGAGTAAATACCCTGATTCACTTCGTTCATCACAAAATAAAATACTTTCGACGATTTAAAAGTGGGAAAAACAGCGATAATTTGCGCACTATATCGATAAACAACCGCTTCGCATCGATCATCAATGAGGAAAGAGCAAATATATTTCTCAGATGTCAAATGTGAGTCTGAGAGCATAACACCATGTGTTGGCGATAAATTTATCGTGAAGGACAAAATTATCTGTTTTTCAGTTCCAAATACAATATTTTCTCCTTCCATACCAAAATCCCATACAAAATGCAAATTTCAATTTTTCCGATATTCCCGTTTTTCCCCAAAACTTTTCTCAAAAACGAAAAAAGATTCGAGATTTTTGATTTGGAATTACTGAAAGTGCAAACCAGAAAACCGCTCCCCTGAAAGTATGCAATTTCGGTTTTCCAAGATTTTCCAACTTTTCCGGTAGAAATTTCCAAGGTAGAAAATTCCCCATGCAATTCGGATTATATTCAGCCGAGTTATGGATAGTCAAACGGACCACGATTCATTTTTATATATAAAGATTTTCTTTAAGGTTGTTTTGCTTAATATTGAGTTTTTTTTGGTAGGTATTATTAAAAAGTTACAAAATTGGAAAGTAATAACAAAAAAAAAATTTGAATTTATTTTTGATCTACATTTAGCGGGAAACTCTCCGGTGCAAGTCGAATTTCCAAAATTACTGGTAACTATTGTTGTCGATTTTGACAAAATCGATTGTTAGAAAATTGGGCAGAAACGGACATCTTTTATAGCACTATTTGAGAAAATTAAAAAAAACACAGTCTAATTTATATGACGATCAAAATAACTTATAGCGCATGATATAAACTTTTAACCGTTTGTGAACGATGTTAATACCCTTCAAAAAAAGCTTATCAGAATTATATTTTTAAAATTATTACAACGAAAATAGAATTAATCAGCAAATAGTGCAAGGATGAGGAAAATACTTAATTATGTCAAATTTATTTATTATTAGAATTTTATCAATGGTTTTCTGTGCTATCAAAAAATGTTGGTTCAAAATATTTTGTAAATATAAAGTATTTTGTCTGAGTAGGTTCATTAAAAAAAATCTGAGTAGGTTTATTAAAAAATTTCTTATTTTGCTTCGACATAAATTTATCATATTATTATATTAACCCTTCCATGCCCGACTTTTTCTCTGCAGTTAGAAATTTTTTTTTCTCGGTCGGTCGTTGTTCTTTTGTCCTAGAGCTCAAAAACTACTGGTCCGATTTAAATGAAACTTTACAGTTAGGTTCAGAGTACCATTGAGATGGTTATATGAGATAATGGACTTTATTATAACGATTCCCTGAAAATACGGAATTTCTTCTAGAATTTTGGGAAGAATTTCCTATTTTTTGCCATCAATTCTCGTTTTTACCTTTTTTACATATAATAAAGGTATTAAAATCACTTCAATAACCGAAATTATGACGGCGCCCGCACGTCTCTTGGATATATACCCATCGACTTAGTTCGATGAGTCCGCAATATGTCTGTATGTATTCAATAAAATCGAAAAAAATTGTATTGGAGAGGAAGGAGTAGTTCGCTTTTCCCGTTTTCGGAAGAAGTTTATATTTTGATTTCAACTTTCTACATCAATTAGTTCTCGAGTTTTTAAAAGTTTTCAGAAGAAGTTTATTCAAAATTTCAACTTTCAACATCAATTAGTTCAAAGTTTCGAGGTTTTCAAAGTTTTTGTATACAAATATTCAACTTTATTCCCAATTATATTTATCGAGGGAAGTTTGATTATGTAAGTAAGGTATCATTTCACCATTAAGTGGATAAGGCTGTGTTTTTCGGTAGCCATTACAAAAAATCTCACTGTCTTGTATATTATTTTTTTTTGTAGGAATCTGCCATATTATTTCTCTCCGTGTAGGCTATGCTGTTTTTTCAAATTAACCCCTCTCCTGATATCTCTTGAACAACTGAAGGCAAAAACAACCCTCAGGAAAAATGTTCGTTTGCTAATATCTACCTCCTTTTCTATATCTTGCAATTCTGAATCGATTTGGATCTAGTTTTCACCATTAAAAAGTTGACCTCGCCCACTAAAATATACCTCACCCATTTCCCTACAAGTTTTACACAAACAAATGGTATTTTTTTTAATGAAATATGCGATCAATTGTCCAATTTTTACAAAACATATCAAATGCGTCACACAGTTTTAAGAAATTACGGAGAATACACTCTGGTATTGTTCTAATTCGTAGAATTCTAAATCAGATAAAGTCATTTACATTATTTGATGCCAGCAACTTAACAGCGCGTGTCTCTCTGAGGTTTTAGCAATATTTTTAATACGATTCAAATGCTGATAACAACATAAAAATTGTATTATGAAAATATAAGGCAAGTAAGTCTCCACAAGCAACATATTCAATTAATTTATCAATATTAAGATTTTTTTTTTCGTAGTTTCTCAATATACCAACAAAATTCAGGGAAATCCTGAAATGGTGGTTATTTAAAATTACTGGAAAAGACCGACGCCGAAAAAATTTATTTTTATTTCCAGTGAATCATAATTAATTTAAAAACATTCATATTAATATTGAAAATATTTCTCTAATACTAAACGGTTTTGACTTGCCCTTGATAGCACTTTTGGCGGTATAATTTACGCGGGCGGGTTGAAAAGTAATCGCCCTAGGCAAGAGATAGCGCCACCAGTGTCAAAGCAATTTTGTTTTTCGTAAATACTATCCGTCAAATGACTTCTGTCGAATTTTCAACGAATTGCGTCATTTAGTTTGTGTTTGGAAGTCATTGAATGCAAACAACTTTTGGATTTTTACAAAGATGAATAAAATCGAATATCGTACAGGGATTAGAGTCTTGTTTTTAGAAGAGAACGTTTATGGGGACTCTATGCCTTGATATCAACAATTAAATATTGGACAGCTAATATTAAACTCGGTCGTACGAGTACTTTTGATTAAGAGGGTTCAGGCCGTCGAAAAGAGGTAACCAACACCAGAAATGGTCGATAAAATTCATGGTATCGTAATTGACGATCGAGGAGTGAAGGTACGCGATATTGCTGAGGATGTGGGCATCTCACGTGAATATTGCATGAATATTTGGGAATGAGGAAGCTCATTGCCAAATGGGTACCGCGTTTGCTCTCGACTGTGTGACAAAAGAAGTGTTTGGCAATGTTCAACCACCATAAGAAGGACTACTTGTGCCGTTTCTGAACCCTGGGCAAAACATGGATCCACAAAAATACACCAGACACCAAAGAGCAGTCGAAACAGCGGACTTCTCCTGGCAAATCGAAACCGAAGAAGGTTAAGGTAGGTCTATCGGGCATAGTTTTTTGAGATGCGAGGGGTATCATTCACATCGATTGGCTTGAAAAGGCAAAACGGTCATCAGCTATGCAAAGTTGTTGGATCGATTCGACGCCGATTTAAAGCGAAAGCGGAAACGTATCTCCCACCCGGAAACGTATCAGCGCATAAACCCGCAGTCGCAAAATTTCTTGAATTGCGCTACGAATTGCTTCCTCATCCGCCATATTCTCCAGATTTGGCCTCCTCCGACTATTATATATTTCCAAACTTGAAGAAATGGCTCGGTGGTAAGAGATTTGAGTCGACCGAGGAGGTTATTGTTGAAACAGACGTCTATTTTGAGAGCTTCGAGAAATCGTATTATTCGGAGGGTGTTGAAAAATTGGAGAATCGTTGGACGAAGTGGATTGCCTTGATAGGAAGCTACCCTGAGAAATAAAATGAGTTTTGCCGAAAAAACACTGTGTTTTCTTGCTGAGTAGGCCGATTACTTTTCAGCTCACCCTCGTATTAATGGAGCTCACATTTTTAAACAGATTAAATTTAAATCCTAAAAAAGCGATTAATTCTTAGATCTCCAGCAGATTCACTGGAAGCAATTTTGAAGCTTTTATGGTATTATGGAACCATAATTAATTCCAAATAAACACAAATAAAATCCTCATGACTAATTACAAAATTTCCAAGAATTCATATAAAAATAAAAGACATATTGATTGAATGGTAATCATTTAAATTCTTAAATATCACATCCTGGATATCTGATAAAATTGACATTGACCACGAGAGATGCGAGCACGCATCAAGTAGATAATTATTATTACTGGAGATCATTCATTACCCTCCGCCTCTGTGTTAGTTGAAATCCACTAATTGTAAATTCAACATTAGTTCGGATCGGGATACAGAAAATACATCTCGCAACGGTACGGGAAAGAGGGATTACGGAAAAAGCGACTAATTTGTAAATTATAAAAGAAATTTTCCACAAACAATTGTTACGCTATGATGACGGAGAAGCAACCAATATTTTGTAGAGATTCACTACCACAATCAAAATAAATTATGTCTGATATTCATAGTAAACACAATTAGAGCAATTAGAATTACTCGTTATCATCGTATATCAGACGTAAACATGGGCATCGTTGGGAAAAAAATCAAAAAAAAACTCCATTGCATTGACAGTGTTAATAATAATTGAACAACTCTTTCATCTATCAATTCATATCCACATATGAGTTCATTGAAAGCGGATGGGTTTAAGGGGTTAAGGGTTGTCATGGTATATGCTCGGATTTTTTGACCTTTTGATGTTTGGATGGAAAATTTGATTGGCAGGCGAGATTTGCCACGATTTCATTTAATTAGAATGATAGAATAGTCTTTGATGTTTGATAATAGAATCTTTTAAGAATTGGGTACACGCTGCCAGATATTCTCTTACGGAGAGAAATTTGTAAATTAATTAGATTTTGTATGTGCAATTAAGATGGAAAAGACCAGTGTTCTTTTTCAGAGATTAGAAAAATTATCAATTACAGTGACACATTTTCCACCGTTTTTTTTACTTTTCATTTTTAACACGTTGACTGCCATGTGAGACCTACGTGGTCGCACATTATAGTGGGCTCTTCAAGCCATGTCCTCAAGCACCTTAGTATAAGCTGCGTGGTAAGGGATTGGATGCACAGAACTATATGCAACTTATGGAAAAAAAAATAGGCGGCCTGGCAAACTTTTTGTGATGTATTTATTACCTATGAATTTTGTGAGTCCAATGTTCGACCACAAAAGGATTACCTGGAAAGTATGAAACCATCTATTGGTCTAAAAAAGTCTACCGGCAACTGGGACCCGATTTTTTCAGTTCCATGGTGGCTGTCAACGTGTTAACATAATTGAAAAAAACAACTTTATATTTTAGAAAAAAATATTCATTTCTAAACTTTCTCATAACATTTGATTTTGAATTTAATTTTTTTTTAAATATCAGATGTGAACAACACAAAACTTTCCTCGGCAATATTTAGTTTCGGAAATAATTATTTTTTCAAATATCTCGAGAACTGTTAAAGATACTTTAAAATCGTTTCAAGAAACTTTCAAAAAAATTGATTTTTTTGTGATTTGTTGAGAACCGTTAGAGATACGTTAATAACTGATCAGAAAGATTCCCCGTTCTCGAAAATGTTTTTGATTGTTTTAAATTTTTTTTTTCATACCTTGGTAGCACAAGAAGAGCATGGAAATTTTCTTAGTATTTAAAAAACAATCGGGAAGGAGAGATTTTCCATTAACACTAGATTGCCCAAGCAAGTCATTTTGACTGCTTTTTAATTTCAATCAGAAAAACAATTATGTATATAATAACACAATTTGTTAGAATTTTGTGACTTTTTGGTACAACATATAAATGCGTTTATTAATAATTGTAGTTACCTCCCCCCTCCTTCATTTCCGGTATATATATATGTGTTATACCTATATTGCCAAAAGCAGTCATTTTGACTGCTTGACTTCCTTAGGCAATCTAGTGTTAAATTTCCCATAGTACTGAGAAATTTCGGAAAAACCGCCAATTTTGTTATTAGTAACGTTATTAAGAATCGGTATAGAAAGGGTCTACCATACATCAATTTTATATATTGTATTTACAGAAAATTCTGCGCATCCCAAGGATTTGAGCATCGCACGCCACTCTATTGCAATTACTACAATTTTATTCTTTAAGACGATAAATTGTGGTAACTGCAAATTTTGATCGTTCTTTGATTTATGTCAAAATGCATCATAAATGATCATGACAGAAATTCGAATCTTACGATCATAAAGAAACATTGTATGAATGACACAAATTATGTGCATGATGTTTTGATTGATGTGAAGTAAATGTTTTTCCAAATAAAGCAAAAATTGATAACCTCAATAAAATCCTTGACATACAAGATCATGGGATAGGAATTTTTTCTTGAAATTCAATTTTCACTGAACATATAAATGAGTTTTTTTTATCTGATTGATTAATTTAAATTTTCAAATATATTTGTTAAAATATTATAAATAAAATATTTTCAAATAATTAGAATGCTACATAAAACCGTTTTGATATTTAGTTTTTGTCACAGATGGATTTTTTTAAACTCCGGGACAAGTTCCATCAATGTTCGGAAAATTACAGAAGAACTACAAAAATATCCGTTTCTTTCTGTAAATTACCTCAACATGGAGTAACGATTAATTATTTTTTGTTTCAAAAAAGACACGAACTTGAAAAAACTCTACCGCAGACGAAAATTTTCGTTTTAGAGATTAAATCAATAATCCGGGACAAAAATTTAGATTCCGGGATGTCGGAACAATATGCTTAAATCCGGGAATGCCCCAGGCTAGTCCGTGACGTATGGTCGGCCTAGTTATAATCCATATTTTTTTTAGGTCAATCCAGAATGGGGAGATATCTCTGGCCATACGGAGGTAACTGATGGACCGTTCTTGAGAAAATCCTAAAACTTTTTTGTCTTTTGGAGCGAAAGAGTGGCGAAAGAGTGGCTCAATTTTTCCCGTTTTCGAAATGATTTAAATTTTGATAAAAGTCGGAATTGTATTTTTTTACCTCAATTAGTTCTTAAGTTTTTAAATGGCTTTCTATAATAAACTAGCTTGCATACCCGTCGTTGCCGGGTTAAGTTTTTTGTCTAAGTTTTAGAATACGAAGAAAACCGGAACGAACTTAAAAACTTTTTAATGGGTCTATGTTGGGACTGGAGCCCCGACGAACATCTATGCCAAATTTCAGGCCAATCGGTTCAGTAGTTTCCCCGCGAAAGAGTAACATAGCGCAAAAACTGAGTTTCGAACTTTACCCCCTCCCCTTACTCCCCCCACCACTCGCGCTACTTTTCCGTATGCCTATGTTGGAACCAGAACAGACACTCATGCCAAATTTCAAGTCAATCGGTTCAGCCGTTTTTGCGTGAAAAAGGAACAGACAGACAGACAGACACCAACTCATTTTTATATTAGTATGATTTCAATAGAATACCTAACTTTTTATCATACGAGTATATGAGGTTTACTTATGTAAGAAAGGTATAATATCAATGCTAGATTAATCAGTGTTTTTTTAGATGTTAAAGTTTAGATTTTTTTTATAGATGTTTTAAGCAAATCAATTCGCTACAGAACTTTTGTACAGCGAATTTGAAGTGCGGGTTCGGAAACAATCCTCCCAAAGTTTTAGTTTTTATATGACACTTTATAGTTATTTATCGATTTTATATGGTCTTCTTTAATTTCAATTTAATCGATTTCGATAATAGTGCAAGAGACAAACATTTTTGGTTTTCAATGTTCAAAACATCCAAGTTAAATATCGAAATTTCATTATAAATATACTATTCTTTCAGCTATGCAATTACACAAAAGTTACAAAAATATAACTCACCTTAAATTATTGGAAATCATTTTCAATTTGTTAACATTTAGATTCATTTCGCCAAATGACCGCATCTCCAAATCCTCCAATTGTGAATGGGATATTTTCAAACTAATACTAATATTTTGGTTGAATTTATTCGATAATGCATCGACGATTTGATGAAAGGAATCAACTTTCTCGCAATGCAAATCGACGGATGATTCTAAATATGGTTCACATGTGCACGGCGATATCTCTGGCCGTACGGAGCAATGCATCGACGCCACATTCGTGATACTCCAAACGGCATAAACGAAGGATGCCATCTCGCAACAATCCTTGAGGTTTCACCTCCTCTGCTCTTCAATTTCAAACGTTGAGATTTTAACTTTCGAAAAACAAAATTCCAACCAACACCACAACGGAAAAACAAATAAATAAAAAAAAAAACTCTACACTCGACTTTATATCCTTTGACTCTTACTCAAGGATATCAATAAATTACGTTAGATGAATTTGTAAACTGACACTCAAAATATGGAAACAATTATCTTTCGTGTTATTTACTTCGTTTCGGGGAAAATCCCCGTCAGGATTCGAAAAAAAAGGTTTTGCCTTTTCCAGAAAAAACAAACAACGATTAAATAAGCAAATGGCACACACTCGACTCGACGTTGACACCACGACGTTTTCAAATGAACTTGAATTCAAACGAAAAGATGTTGGGAGTTTCCGTCGGGACAGAGAAGGATAATTACCATCGAGTCAGTTTAAAATTCTGGCACGGGAAAAAGTCATCATTTGAATAGCACTTCAGAATTTCAAATTTAGGGAAAACAACAGAGAATGGCTTCTGGGAATTACCACACTTATTCAAGGAATTTTTTTTTTTATCGCTTTATTATCTTCCCGATTAAACTTTTAATTAAATTAATTGACAATTTTTATCGTGGTATTTTATTATTATTTTTATTTTATTTTAAAAAAAATCTCTTTAGAAATGATTGTGCTGTGATTCACATTTTCACGTCTAGATTCCAGCACGTTCAGATATCGACTGTGAGATTATTTGAAGTCCAAGCATCCATTGAGATGGGTTTTTATTGAAGATCCGAGACCGAAATCGACCAGTGTCCACCGAAAAAAACCAAATCGAACACATCGAATGACGAATGTCCATCCAATTTCATCTATAGGACTGAACCCGTATTTTTACAGTAGTATTTAAGATAGTAGATAGTATATGGTATCAATGAAAAAAAAAAGAAAATCCAAAAATTGAGTAGATACAACCGACCACCACAACGTCTAATTGCCAAGTGTTTCCTTGAACAGTGCTACTGTGGTTCTGTTCTGTCGTTCTACGTTAGCCAACAGAATCTTATTTTCCATAACATCTTCTTGAGTACTCAGCTTTTGGATCTCTTTGGAACTGACTGAATCCGAAGTCTCGTCAGGAACTGCAGGCAGAAGCGCCACGTTCGTTCAGCTATCGAATTTTCCAGCCAAAGTCACAACAGATGATTATTTGCTCGTAGTAAGTATACTCGCCTTACAATCATTCCAGAAGTATATCTAAAGTATCTCAGAATATGTTCATAAGAACAAAACCGAGCGCTGTTCTTGAAGCTTCCTGAGAGATTTTATTTTGATTTTATTTGTTCGTTCCTTATCTGGCTAATTATTATGGCAGGCCAGCATTCGTATCGTAATTAAGTGATTAATTATTGGCGTCAGTGATCATTTGGGGGAGTGCATAAGTAATTACGAAATTGAATTTTCATTGGTTACATTAAGGGGACATTCTGCTGTTAAACGATCAAAAATATACAGATATTATTCAATAACGACATACCGCCATAGTTTATTCAAACCCCAAATACAGTGGGAACTCGGTTCGTGAACACCTCAGTTTGTGAAATATGTTGCGGTTTGTGAACAAAATTTCGGCATGCTTTGACAGCATTTTGACTGTGTATGGCGATGCCATTAACTATATTTATGGCAGCAAATCTTCAAAAACATGTATTTTTCAAACAAGCTAACGGTACATCTCCAAAAGTTACTGGGAAACTACCATTTTCGTAAAACTCAATCCCAAAAAATTTCAAATCGCTAGCCCATCACATTCTCGAGTTATTTAAGATGTGTAAAACGGACTGACCGACAGACAGATACACGGAGACAAGATATCGCCTTCCTCCATCTCCCATACCAATGGATCAATCCATTTTTTTTAAAAATCGCATTCCATAGTGTTATATGGGTCGGTAACAGCTTTCGGGCTTCTTGTACGTAAAGCCCAGTTCAGACTAACGATTGCGGTTACGATTACGATTACGATTGAGCTTCCTCGACCAGTGGGATCAAAGCATTCATTACTCTATCGTTGAAAGCTTTGATCTAATTGGTCGATAAACCTCAATCGCAATCGTAATCGTAACCGCAATCATAATCGTAATCGTAATCGCAATCGTTAGTCTGATTTGGGCTTAAGAAAGGTAAAAGGTAAAAAACTTGAAATAATTTAAATAAATGCGCCACAGGCGTAAAAATGCATTTGATGTGAGATAACTGTCTTTAAACAAGACAACAATAGATTGTTGACTATAATAAATATCAAGTATTTTCTCATTCTATCAGTCCATTTTTAAAGTGTCATTAGGTGTTATGTTCATCAGGGCGAAGTTCATAGTTCGTGTATTAAGGATTTAAAAAAGTGTTTTATTTTTCACAAATTTGCGATGTTTAAAAGTTTTAGCCCAGATTACGAGGAAAAATGTCTAAAATTACAAAGGACCGGAAAAGAAAAACCAATTAAATACTTTCTAATGATTAAATTCGAAATTACTAATGCACACACCCAAAAATGGTTTAGGCATATTCGCTTTGAATTTTAAGTATTATTGCACTAAAATATAAGCTAATTAAATTAAAATTCACTAAAGATCATTTACGATTCACGCACAAGTTTTAATTTTTTTTCTGATTTATTAACTCGGCGCGAAAAACTTCAAAATCGGACTGAATAAAGAAGACTTACGTGGTCAAGAGCAGAATTTCTTATCAGTTATAGTTGAAGATGTGTGTGAAAAATAAGAAGAAATTAGTACTGATAAAATTCATTTAGTTGTCTAAGCAGATGTGAAATTGTAAACAAATAACAAAATTCTGTCGGTTTTGTGATTCTAACCCATGGAAATACATGAGAAATAAAATATTTACATTAGGTTTTTACTAGTGTTGATTTGTTGACTGTGTGTTTCGGTGAATTTACAATGTTTACTTTTAAATCTGGAATTAAATTTCTCATTAAATACAGTAAAATAACGTTCGATTCTGTTTGAATACATAATATGGATGATGATTTGAATTCGTTATACCTTATGTGATTAATTATCTCACAATTTTCTAGCATGAAAAATAATTTGCTAAAATTAATTCACAGATAACCACAGGTCAATTCAGAATCGACTTAAAAAAGCGATTATTTTTTTTTTCAAATATTTAACGTTAAATTGGAAACGATATAATTTAGACTTATGTTGTCTAAACCAAAACAAAATTGTTTATTATTTTATTCATCTAAAGTGGTCTCTATGTTTTCATACCCTTAAGCTTGATTTACAATGCAGCAGCAACAGCAACGTCACGGAGAAAGTGTTTTGATTGGTCGAGAATCGACTGTGGACCAATCAAAACACTTTCTCCGTGACGTTGCTGTTGCTGCCGCATTGTAATTAAAGCTTTAGGCCTTCTTCCGCCTAGGTGCAATAGACGCGCGCTTAGGCCTCCGATTTTTAGGAGGCTTAAAATTGAAAAAAAAAAACATTTATTTATAAAGCAAGAAGAAGATGGGAAATTATAACCTTAATAGGGCCTACTGAGATCTCTATCTGGACGTCAAAGAAACAAAAAGGGTTTTTGGGACCCTCAATTTAAAAGAATTTTTCATATATGATCAGTATTACTTTTCAAAGTCTATATAAAACTATATATTTCATGACAGCATAGTCCAAAAAAAAGTATCGCATATTTAACTATATATGAGAATTCCGATAATTCGTATTTCAAGGGACCGACGGATAAATTCGAAATATCGGGATATTCCAATTAGTAGGATTACGAATTATCGAGGGTGAAAGAAGAAAAAACACGTTTCATCTGAAAATACGAATTATAAGACGTTTTGTCGACCTTAAAGGCAAAAATAAATACGAATTATCCAAGGAACCGAAAAAGCAGCATTTTTTTACGAATAATCGGGATTTTTTCAAGGGCCCGACAAATTTATATGAATTACCGAGATTATACGAATTATCAGGCAGTAGTTTATTACATCGAACCAATCGTCGGCCACAAAAAAGAATTACACCAGGGTGTTTGGCATTTCAAAAGATTTTGATTTCTGCTTGCCCGTTCATCCGTGATCACCATAATTTCGAAAGGATTGATCTAAAAACTTGAAATTTTCGTTAATAGCAAGGATAAGGCCTTAAACGAACAAAATCGGATCGTTTCTATCTCGCTTCCCCATACAAACGCAACAGTTTTTTTAAATTTTCTCGAAAACGGTTAATCATATCGAAATATTGATGAGGGCAAAATGTGTTTAGAATATAATTTTACATAACCGCTCCTTGCATGAAAATCCAATTCCCAGGAGTATTTGGCAATAGGCCTCTACCAATTGTAGTTTTTCTTGTGTTTAAAAGCTTGTTATTAGTCAAAAAGTTTCGCCTGCGGCGTAGTCTTTGTTTGCTGGCTTTTAAAATATAATTGATTGATTTTATTTGAGAGAAGGTATGAAAATTTCAACAGCCTCGAGCTCAACAGCCTGTAGGAAGGTTAATTTAAACTTTTAATTAAGCCTCTTAATAAGTCATGCTCAAAACAACGAAAAAAATGTCGGGCCTACTGTCGCCATCTTGTTTTCTTTGATTCGTGGTTGTGGTGAGCCAAGATCTTCTTTCACAAAGTATTCCTACCTACAAACAAAAAAAAGTGCAAAACAAACACGGGTGCAGAATTGGAAAAAATAACGCCCACAATTTTTATTTAAACGCGTTGCAAAAATACCTCATTTGAAAAACCCACTCAATTAAAAAAAATTGAACTTGCCAATTTTTTTTTCAATTTCTAAGCATCTATTCATAAAAGGCAATATTGAATTTTTTTTTAGGATATTCAGGTTGGAAGAAAACTAAAAATACACAAAACAAAGCTATTTTTGAAATGCGTATTTGCACTTTTTATTCAAATGTTTTGAAAAATAAAAACTTTCATCCTCTGATGATAAAAATATTTTTCCTAACATATTGTTATTAATATAAAATATCTAGAACTTATGGAGGCGAACGGTGACAAAACATTATAAACGTCCGATAGTAAAAATTCTGTCATTTTATGGGGAAAATATGTCAATTTAATTATCACGATGATAGCTCACTTAATAACCATAAATTTCATTCTTTACAAATATTTAAAATTATTTTCAAAATAAACTGAACTGCGTATAAATATTTCTTTTCTTAAAAGTAATTTATGAACTCTGAAATTCTTTGGATTCTCCCAAATTCCATAAAAATGGGTGACACGATTTAAATAATCGGCGCCTGTTATTTTTGTGAAATACTTAAACATCGATAAAAATAGCCAAAAGTTAATTAATTTTAGTAACAATTTGTCTATTTTTAGTGAGAAAATATTTATTTATTCTTTCGATATTTATTTAAGCTGAGTAAGTATTCCAGGAATTGTAAAAATTTCACGAAAATGGGTGGCGCCCCATGACTCCGAAATTGCGGAAGTTTTATTTGGTTCTTAACCCCATCAGTAATCGATAAGTACAAACAATTGTTTACAATTTTAGTAGCTATTAATTGTTTAGATGACAGGTAAGAATTTTTATATGCATTGTTCGGTAATGCCTCTCGGACACCCCCAAAAATTTTCCACGTAAATAAATCGAATTTATAAAATAAGAATTTGGCTCTCGTTTACAGAAATAATTTTGTACAATAATTTTGTTTTAGAAATGCAGGTGATTTTTTGCATGGAATGTTGAGATCATTAAAAATATCTATAGATATGGCGATAATTTTGTAAATATTTTTTTTTTTAAATTTACAATATAAAAAAAAAACAGATATTATTTTCACTCTGTCACAACATAATTTCCATGGAAAATATGAAGTTGAGACAACTTACATAGGCGCCAGCTATAAATCTTTTATAAAATCTGCCATAATTTATTGCCTGATATCGGATACGATATTAACGTATTTCAAAAATGGATATTTGGGTTCAAAATGGGACTTTATGAATTTTTGGATAATATATTATTAATTTCATATACAGATCTCTATATTTGATAGTTGTTTTTTTATATTAGTGTATCATTTTATCGATCAGCGGTTTTGTAAGCTTTCTTAAGCCAGCGCCAGCCTCCTTCACACCCATTCTTGCGACCTTCCCAAGAAATATCTGAGACGATGGCAATTTAATAATTTGTTTTAATTTTTTTTATCATGTTTTCGATTACTGATCAGATTTAGCGCTGTGTACTAAAAGATTAATTGGTCGGAGCTTCTAGAGATTCGTGTCACCTAATTGGGTAAAATAACATCTTACAAATCATTGGCCAGTGTTGTCGTTTTATATAATTATACCAGTTTCCCCAATAAGTAGCCAGCGGAAATAAGTTAGAACTTAAAATTTTTTTTTGTTTGATTGCCATTTTTAAAAGCCAATGTTTATAAATGTTGCACTTCTTCACTAATCTTAAAGATTTTTCGTCTTTTTCTGTCCAAATAGCGAATTTTAGCGTAAAATTAGTTCTTTTACTGCAATTTCTATATCGTCGGCTAAGAGTGAAATGGCGCTAAGTCCATTATATCAAATTTTCCAGAAGAGCAATAAAAAACCTTGTTAAATCATTTTAATTTTCATTTAAAGAAAACAGAGTCTCATTTAAAGAAAACTGAGCCCAATTTAATTCTCATTTAAAGAAAACTCAGTGTTATTGAAAGAGAATTAAAACGATTTAACAAGGTTTTTATTGCTCTTCTGGAAAATTATACCAAACGGACTTAGCACAATTTCACTCTTAGCAAATTGGGCATACTCTATGGGCATATATTCGTACCCAAAACTAGGACAACTATTCTTCTTTGCACGGAAAGGTGCGTTTTATATTTTTTTTAAATCTCATTTCACAAATATTCAAACAAACTATTAAATTAGGGGTGACCGGGGATATTCCGAACGTTTTGTGTTTCGGCCGTCCTGATGGCTGGATGTCGGCGATTTCAATTTCGAAAAATTATCTATCTTATAGAAAATTCTGTGCTCTACAACTTCCAAGAACATTGTTAACCCGTCGGAGCATCGCAAATAGGCTTTTTTGGTCGATTAATGAAATATGAATTTTCGTTCGAATCAGCCCCACGGTGGGGCTAATTCGCACAAAAGCGAGATTAGTGTTTTGAGGCGGTTTTCAAGGCGAGAAATGCAGAAAAGAGGTGAATAAAAAATAAAAAAAAGGAAATTTTGTTAAAAAACTCATTTGTTTTTATTTATGACTTCATTACCATCACATAGAAACAAATATGTTCGTATTAATTTTTGCGTTGATTTCTTGGAGCGGCCGCTGGCTTTTTCCGTGCCTTCGCGCCTTTCTTCCTTCTTACGTTTATATGTACGCACCATCCGAAAACAAATCGTAAAAACTGCAATCAAAATCATAAAAACGAAAAAATAAACAAAGAAAACACCGAAACACATGTAAAAAATCGCGTTCGAATCAGCCCCACCGAAAATGTACAGAATAGCCCCACACCCATTTTTCGCAGTCAGAAACGCGCTCAACAGAAATACACGAACTGATCGACTAAACTATATTTCATTCCGAAAAAGCACTAATAACTTACCTTGTGTACAAAAATTCACAATGAAAACTTTGAAATAACTCTCAGAAATCGAAACTTTCTGCGCAGAAAATATTTTCAGCGAACGCACGAAAAAACAAAAACAAACAAATATGGCGTCGCATTGCCGAGAATGGTGCGCAACTACTGACGTTCGTTTACCGTGCCGAGAGCCAGCTTCACCTAAAATTTCCGCTCTCTAGCTCATCACAAACGCGCGCACACTCAAATAGAAGAAAACTGCTGTGTTCGGAATAGCCCCGGTCTCCCCTAACCTAGTTACTATTTATTTAACGTAGACACGAAAAAAATAGTAATTCGTATCTTTAAATTAGTAATTCGTATCTTTAAATTAGTAATTCGTATCCTCTCTAGAGAGTTTAGTTTAGCAAACTCATGCTTCGGGCATCTATCCTACCGGGGCATATATCCGTACCTTACCCTATGTTCCTGTTTATCATTCATTGATTTTGAAAGTGAAGCAACTCCGTTTAGGAATTGAAATCTGTATAAAGTAGATAACATGTATAACCGGGATCACAAATTTCCAAAAATTTGATATTACATTCACAAATATTTTTAAATCACTTGAAATCCGAGCACTTGAATGTCTCGAATGAGCAGTGGCGTACCAAGCCGCACGTTTTTGGGGGCGGCAAATTTTGGTTCATCATACGAAAAAAGTCAAAATTTAAAATTATTGGAAACTATGTTGATCGGAATTCCAATCGTGATATGATTAAATTCTGGAAGAGCGTCCTTGTTGAATTTTATGATGAAACTTATAAGCCAGGCGGTTAGACTTGCTAGTCCATTGAAAGGATTTCTGGAGTCCATTGAAAGGATTTCTTGAATTTTTTCACACGAAATCCCAAGAAATATCCCTTTTTTCAGCCATCAAAAAAACACATGAACGACATCACTGCAATTAAGTTGTCTGTATCAAAAAATGTTATTAATTTTTTGGGGTCCGAGGTGGCGCCTAAGAGAATGTTTTCTTGTTTATCACAGCGCAGCGCCTCCGATTAATGTCATGTTATCCATAATTTATTCCATCAGCTACCGTAACACCTTAATATCCGTATACTAAGCATACAAGTATATTAATAACTTTGCATATGCGAATGACCAGATAAACATGTTCACCTCACTCGGGCGTTTCTAACACGATTTCGTCTTTTTTAATTACATTTTTCATGTATGTATTTTTTTTTTAAATTTATGTATATACCTTTTTTGTTTCCGATTTAATCCAAATCTAATAGGATTATGACGATCTGGTATTTTAATTCCTATCAAAACAAAAATATTTATCTTAATTAATAGCATGTTATTTGTTAGCAAGAGCTTCTTTTTAGAAAGTAGTAATTTTTTCATTAAATTTTATTATTATGCAAATATTATGAATAATTTATTAATAATTTTTACCTTAAGGAATTATTTCCCTTGAGGTGATGAAAGTTATATTTTCAAGGCATTGCACAATAAATTTAAAATCTTCTAAAAAATAGAAAATATTACAGTCTGTTCCATTTGGAATTGTTTCTATTGGTATAATTTGTTGTTGTAAGAGTGGATTAGGTCTAAATATTTTCAAATTTTATGTGATAATATGCCTAAAAATCAAAAGTTGATCCTTTTGGCTTAACCCTTTCGCAGCTTCTGGGACACATATGTCCGGGTAAATCGTATAAGTCCAATGGGACACATATTGCGGGTCATAGCTGGTATACATATTTCCCATCGTAAAAAGCTAATGGAAAAAGGTCACCCTTACCATAAAATATAATTTACCACCCCTCCCCCCACTCTCCGTCATGGAAAGATTCCTGAGGGCACCAATGGTCGGGGTTCTTAAAAAAAATTATCGTCCTCTAGTTCTGCAACCTCTGAAATCATGGTTTTAGGCATTCGGGTTTAGAAAATTCTGAAAAAATACTCATAAACATAATTAATATTTCATAAATATTTCTCGCAATGAGTACACCCGTTTTAGCATTAAAGGTGAATAGACAGACATCAACCAACATTTTAAACCACCATATCTACAATTTTTCCTGCTAATCATTTGTCCAAAGAGTCAAAGGTCGTCACAAATCTTTGTTATTGAATAAAAATGTCAAACAAGCGAAAACTTCTATCAATTTGAACCTCTATCCAGTTGTGTATGGGTTTAAATCGATAACCTCATCCCCAAAAAACAAATTATCGATAATCGCCTTAACATTTTATTTTTTTATTAACAAGGAACAATCTTATTTTTTACCTAATTTAATCTACAAAAATCTAAAAAAATTCTTTAATGAATTGTGGCAATAAATACATTTTGTTGCTCATTAAAGAAAAATAAATAAAAACTTATCTTCCTGGAGGTACTGGATCTGGTCAAATATAATCAGAACTTTTACAAAATAATTTGAAAAATTTCGTGATAAATTGTTTGGGTTCATATTTTGAATTTTTTCCATCAACTTTTTTGTTATATAGAGAAGAAAATTAAAGATTCTACGTCAGTTTTTACGTCAAGAAATTATGAATGGATGCGGGTTTTTTTCTCTTTTCGACGTAAAATCATCACGAGAGCAAACTGTGAAATGGATGAATTGAAATAAATTTCTTATCTATTTAAGCACGTCATAAAGAGATTCACTCGAGAAAAACCACTCCATCGTTTGCGTATTCTTGCCAATTTAAATGTGGAAATTCTATTAAAATTTTCTTTCCGATTTCTCGTGATTTTCATCAAAATTTTTTGCTTCAAGTCACTTTTCTGGGAGTACTTTTCTTCACATTTTCTGATTTTTTTTCGTGAAAATTTTAAGATGTTTTGAATTTTTCGATCCACTTGTTTATTATTTGTGGGTGGATAAAAGTTCATTTTATTCACCCATAAATAATAAAGAAAAATCTCAAGCGAAACGTGTCTACTACAGATGCAATTGAGGAATTTTAATTCCATTGGAATGCCAACGATTTTAAGTTGCACGCTATTTTTACACTCAACGAGTTTTTAGGCTTTAAGTTTTTTGTTTACCGGCCGGTATGGGTCTTTGTTTTTAAATTTAAGTTGACCCGAGTCAATGTCAGCTAAATTTGTATCAATTTTTCGGTTTATTTGCGTAAGAATTTCTTCATTGTGAGTTAAGGAGATTTTAAGAGTTCAAAGTCGAACTTATAATCGAGAAAAAAAGGTCAATAAGTTTTTTTTTACTATTGGTGGGGTTTTCAATTTGTTTTCCTTTAAAAAGACATCTCGGTATAAGAAGGTTTCGTTATACGACGCTTTCCTTCAATAAGGTATAAGACGTTTCGTTAAACAACGCTTCATTTTTTGTCTTTTTCTTAAAAATTGTGCCGGCTTTTTATAGCAGACGTGCCGAAGGATATTAAGTGTCATTTGCACCAATGAAACTTAGCAACTTATGTCCAACTTAAATTATTTATGTCCAAGAATTTCTACGGTTAATGTAGGCTAAGTACAACTTAATTTTTTAAGAATAGTTGGCGCAAACGGACCTAAAGATTATTTCCGAAATATAAATAACATTCTTTTCTATGATCAAGTGAAATAGGGAACAAATTTTTAGTACACACTTTTAGTACAAGTAAATTTTCAAATATTGTGTAGGGTAAAGGAAGGGGGTTTCGTTTTGACGAAAGGAGGATTTGTTATTTTAAATTTTTCGCGCCTCGTAACAAAGAACTTCTTGAACTATTATAAGTTCAATCAATATATTTAATTAAAAGTCCTTGCACTACGTTTGTTGATCTCAGACGAGTTTTTTTTTGTTTCAGCCAGTTTTGATGAAAGAGATTGTTATTCCATTTTTTAGGAAATTAAGAATACTTTTTTTCTATTTTCTCGAAAACGGTTAGCCGTATTGAAAAATTTATAAATGTGAAATGTGTTTAGAATATGATTTTATATAACCGTTCGATAAATTAAAATCCAATCGGACCACTCCTTTCCCCTCTCCTATACAAATGTATTTTTTTCAAATGAATATTTTGTCTGTCATCATATAGAGTATTTGACGATTGGCAACTGTAGCTTTTATGTTTTAAAGTGTGAGTCGGTAGGCGAAAACTTTCCTTCAAGCCTGACCTCTGTAATGGTGAGAGCCGGATCCAAATCCTTTTATAATTGCAGGAGATAGCAGATGAGGTGGTTCACAAAAAAGAGACGTTGATATTAGTGGGCGAAAATTGACGTCGAAATTGCTCCAACGGTGGAGGAAATAGCAGGGGAGGGGCTTACAGGCAAGGCTGAGGTGCAACTGCGTCAAAACTGCTACAACGCTTCAGGAGGGGGAATTAAATGCAAAAGGAGTAGATTATATACACATTTATTGCATTGTCATCGGAGTTGCGTATGTGTTCAAAATTTCAAGTCAATCAGATGAGTGGAAGTGGGTTAAGATTAGATTTGCAAGATTTGATTCTAACATACATACAACCAAGTAAAACTAAATAAAAGCTTGCAATAAAAAGCCTTTTCATTCTTCTGCTTCGTCTGATACTTTTACTCAGAACATAAAAACGAAGCCTATAATCCGCTCCCATGACGGTTTTGCACCATCAAGTCACCGGGGGGAAAAAGGGGTGTTTCCCGATTATTACGAAGCAAGGTTTCTTTACCAGGGTTTTTATTCACTTGAAAATACATCGTTATTGAAGGTAATAATCATGGAGCTAACAGAGGAGCAGAGTTTTAGTACCAGGAAATCATATGCTGTGCACATAACCTATTTTGAGTTTTCCACTGAATATTTTGCACTAAATTCCTACAAAATTAGTATGTATTTAACGAACAGACATTTTTGTAACAATTTTCCATATCCCCGTGATTGTATTAGCAAAATAAACGAATAAACAAAACACGATGCATTGATAATTTACCAGACAATTTATTTGCTAACTCAGAAACAATATTTACAATGCAAGTGTAAGATTGTAAAAAAAAACGATAATTATAAATAATTTATTCATAAAAGCTAATAGTGTCGTCGTATGCGCGAAAATTCGTCACAGTGTAATAATAATAATAAAATGACGCCAAACAGAAATTTAATCATTCTCAAATCGTTTATTTTTATCTGCCTAGTTTTGCCTAGTTTAATAATAATTTTGTAATAGCATTAAATATTATTTTAATCAGTTATGAATTTAAAAAAATAAGAAAATTTATAATAATTGGAAAAAAATAAGAAAAAAAGTAATGTTTTTATTTATTGAAGTATTTTGCACTGTTTGGATATTTATCGGGCATGTAGTCTGGATCTGTTCGAAGTCTCTCCTGAATGTTCGAACGCATGGCTTCGTGATAGGACGTCTGGGCGATCGGATCCGAGGATATTGCCGAGGTGACCTCATCAGAATTGACGGTACCAGTTCCACTATTAGCTAAACCAACTTGCTGTAGTGCACGTCGTACGCCGTCCGATAGTAGGGTTGGAACGTCTGTTGGTGGCTTTGTGCTGGTCACCAACTTTCTACGCTTCGATGTCATTCCAGATATGTACGCATCGGAGAACGGTCCCTGTGGGCTCTAAATAACAAATAAAAATTTTGGTAAATCATTTCAAAATTTAATTTAAATTCGCACCTGTCTCCTTTGTCGGCTAATGTCTCTCGTGATAATTGGAAGCCAATTTGATGGAAAATTGCTGTGCCATGGCTCCGAGCCGACTGTCACGGATGGAAGTGGATCATTGTTGTCGGGTACAAGTGGAGCGGGTAGCGGCAATTGTGTTTCTTCTATACTTGTTGGCGATGCCATTTGGCTTTGTGTTTTCTCCGATTCTGCTGGTTTTTCAACAGCTTCTGGAACGTCATCTGTTTCCATTGGCTGAATGGAGAGATTTAAAGAACGAAAAAGGTTTTAATCAAAGATTTCAATGTAAAGATTAGTTTTGTTTTGTGGTTCCAAAGTGGTTACTCTGTGGACATGATTTTTTTTTCAAAATCCATAGCGATATTTAAGTTTGATAGCATTTGCTTCAAAGAAAAACAAAAACGATTTGTTTTATTATTATTTCTTATCACACTTTGATAGTTTAGGGAGAATTTTTCAACTTAAACCTCGTCTCGATTAGCG
Source organism: Chrysopilus asiliformis (assembly GCA_964034945.1). Lineage (NCBI taxonomy): Eukaryota > Metazoa > Arthropoda > Insecta > Diptera > Rhagionidae > Chrysopilus > Chrysopilus asiliformis. The sequence continues at coordinate 13,313,738 of OZ035962.1, forward strand.
ATTTTTTCATGGTCTGCCATTGAAATGTTAAATGGCGACAGAATTTCTCAGAATCTTGGGCAAAAATTCAAAAAAATGTCACTTTTGAATTAAAATATCTCGATAACGACAAAAGATAGCAAATAGATTTTTGTGAATTGCTTGCACACTAATGGTTTTTTGAAAACACAGTTAAGGGATGAATTAAAGACATTGAGATTCTCTAAATTTTACAATATATTTTACCGGGTATCGATATCTTTTACCGTTATCGAGATATTTCAGATTTTGTAAAATTAAAATTCATATTTTTTATACAAGCTAATATTTTAACTTGCCGCTTTATGGTGTAAATTGCACAGAAAACCAGATTTTTTTTTGTATAAGAAAGTCATCTACTGTTCACATCAGATATTTTTTTGAATATTCGCGCAAATCAACAATTTGTTGTGTTGGCGTAGGCGGATAACATGACTAAACTGGCATACAGATGCAAAATTTTAATATAAGAAAGATTTTGCTGTTCATTTCCCATCACATATTTTTAAATCGTTATACATTTCATGCGATACGAGAAATCAAAAGTTGGTATTGTTTTTGTAAAGGAAGTATGATTTTAGTGGCCACTGTATTCAAAGCGCATATGGAAATGTATAATAGTTGTGATGGCCTGTTAGTGTGACAACAGAGATTTTTGTTGCCTTGGCGACTGCAGCATTAAACCGCCAAAAAACTGTTAGTTTTTGAGATAATCGCAAAAAAACTGAACAAACATTTCACATATGTAAGAAATTTTAACGTCTATTTCATACGCAGGGCAAGTTTTGCTATGCTGCTTGCAGGTCAATCAAAAACAGTGGGTTTTGAGATTTTCCAATTGGGGCTCGTCATAGTAAGACCGCTTTAGACTTTTTTTTTTAAATTTATCAGTGATTGGCATAACAGGGCAGTGACAATGGCTGCATTGGCCTGTAAAATCAAATTATTCTGTGCCATGCTGGAATATGAAATGCTCGGCAATTTGCCCTGCGTATGAAATAGACGCGAAATTTTCTTGTCTCCAATTTTTGTCATACATAAGACAACTGAAAAACGCGTAATTTCGGAGTAAATCGCGAAAAACCAAATTGCGATTTTCAAAAAAGCTTCCATTTCGATTACGTTCGGTTAGTAGATTTCCATTAAAACGTTGAGCGGATCGTCCCATTCCAGAACTAGACACCCCTCTAAAATTTCGTGACTCCACCTCAAAAATTTTTTGCGAAATTTAGATACACTGACAGACAGAGAAATTTTTGTAAATATAACTCCAATCGAATCGAAAGTGCTCGGTATAAGAAAGTAATAATATAACGTTTTGTTATATCTTTATTACCTATAAATTAAGTTAAAAATCAGAATAGATTTCATTCCTTACCGTAACTGTGCTAGTGCTGCTGGTCTCCGCCTGTGGACGCCGAATTACAAGAAATTCTTGAACATCACCAGTATTCTGTCGTGTCAAATCTAATTCCCTAATAACAGCAGACATTAAATGCCTTTGTAAGACTCGCAGTGCTTCTTGTTCAATTGCTGCAATAACGACACAAAAAATGAAAAAAAATCACGAAAAAATTGTGATAAAAAACAAACTTACCATTATTTGATGTGATAGTCATCTGTGCTACTTGATTTAAATATAATTCCGCATTTGATCGTCCAACACATGTCACCAAAATAACAAACAATCGACGCACGAAACTGATCAACTCTCGCAAAAGCCTTGTGCCGAATTCATTCGAGTCATCCTCACGTATCAAATTTATAATCAATGGCAAAGTATTACGTATGAAGTTCTCAACGGATGCCCTGGCATCGTAATCGGGCAAATCGAATTGTGGCAAGAAAATGAGAGCTCCATTTAGTAACTGCATCACCTGATTGATTGCTTCATTCATATTCTCATCGGTGATCGGGGCACCGGCAAATAAATTATTAACAATAAATGCATGCAGTTCACTGCGAATGCGATTCAATGTGCTAGGACTGGGTGCTATGTCTATCAAATCCCTAAGTGTTAGATTGCTTCCGAATAGATTCAGTGGAGTATTAAAGTCCTCATTCGACAAATTGAAAATATCCTCCGAGGAGCTGCTGCGTGTCGATGACGGGGGCTGAGTTGTGGTTGTGCTTCGTGGTGTCGAAGCAGTTGAGCTTTCCTGTGCTTGCTGGCGTCTCTGTCGAGTTTGGCTGCGTGCCCGCGGATAAATATTCGGTATCGGTTGGCCAATGTCGCCCATTTCACTGTCTCGAATGTGATGACTACTGCATGGTAAGAATCTGAAAAAAAGTCGAGATTAGAACAAGATTCAATGAATATTTTTAAGGAAAAAAAACATTTACCGATCAAACGAAGACAGCATATTGGCTGGGATGACTCTGGCGTTCCACATCTGAGACGATGGAATATTGGCTACATGGACCTGCGGACGAGCCGTCGAACGTGTCTGTGTCGAAGTTGTTGGATGTGTAGCCGTTGTTACTCGTGGCTGACTCGATTCGGAATTATTATTTGATTCGGAATTTCCAGTTGTGTTGTTGGAAGACACGCCACCATTTCCCGATTGCGATGAGTTCTGATTTTGCATTTGCTGGGCGACAGCTGAATTTAGGACTGGCATGCCAAAGGTCAGAAGATTGGGTGCGTTGATCTGGACGTGAACATCAGCATCGACTGGAGCTGAATTAACGACCGCCTGGATGAGGCGAGCCACTTCCAATTGCGGATTAGCTGGAAAATTACGCAAAATTATTATAGAAATTCACATTTCAAAACGGTCTCATTTGCATCGACGAAAAATAGCAATTTAGGGTCAACTTAACCTTTTAGACTACTGGTATTTTTTCATTAAAATCATAGGTTTTTGTTTTGAATTTTTACTATTTATTTGGAATCTAAATATTCCGTGGAGTCGGCAGTCTAAAGGGCTGTTCATGACTATTGAATGTTATAATTAAGTTCTACTTCCCATTGATAGGATTCTAATGGCCGCTTTACACGCTATAGTTTGCCAGAGTGATTTTTCTACTTGCTACTACTCTTTACACGTGTGTAATAAAACTCTTTAGACCTGCCGACAGTTATATTACATACAAAAATCACTCTGGCAAACCAAAGCGTGTCTGGTCGGCTTAAAATTCGCATTAATTTAAGTGAAACTTAAATTGCTATGTTTCGTTGGCTCAAATGAGACTAATTTTGTGTGTATGTTGTAAGTAGGATAAGTAGAACTTAAATTTTTATGAATAGTCCATGCAAATGACCCTAAAATTTTATTAGATTCATACAAGTTTTTATTTACAACAACAAAAAAATACTACAAAAGTGCGGTAAATCCGCAATTAATGTGGTTTAATTAATAAAATTCGTGGAATAAAGTGTCAGATGTAAACGGTGCCTAAAGGCTTTGGTAATAATATTAACCCAATATTTAGGACTTTTCATTTTCGCCAGCTTTTTTTTGCTTCTTAAATTTGATGTTTTGCATGGATTGCAATAGCTGTCATAAGTTGTCAAGTTTTACGTCAATGTAAACTTTTGGTATAGTATATCAAGTGTACATCGGAACACACTGTAAGTACAAATTCCTTGATTTGAAATTGAATTATTTATACTTTGATATCACTGATTGTAAGTGAATTATAAACGAGCGCAATAGAAACAACGAAACATACCAAAAGCTATAATTGCCAATCATTGAAAACCCGTATGGTGATTTAAGTGAATGGCGAACAGTTGGATCAAAATTCCACTTTGAAGTCAAATTTTCCAATTAGATTTTTTAAAATTTATTCCAAGCGGATTTTGATGTATGGGAGTTTTATGTAGAACTAGCTTGCATACCCGTCGTTGCCGGGTAAAGTTTTTTCAAATTTTTTTTTATGGTCTATGTTGGAGCTAAACCTCAAGCCAATCGGCTCGGTAGTTTCCCCGCGAAAGGGTAACATAGAGGGAGAGCTAAGTTTCGAGATCACTTTACCCCCTCAACTTAACTCCCCCACCACTCACGCTACTTTTCCGTATGCCTATATTGGAACCAGAACTACCACAGATACTCATGCCAAATTTCAAGTCAATCGGTTCAGCCGTTTTTGCGTGAAAGAGGAACAGACAAACAGACAGACACCAAATCATTTTTATATATTAGTATGATAATATCCTAAATAACTTTTGTTCTTGCACTTTTTTGATAAGATGCACCGTTTTTGACATATTCGCGTCCATTTTTGCCCATTAACGAACTTCGCCTTGCATTTTACGAATAACGAATCTGCGTAAAATTTCATTTTTGTGTGTGATGACGGGATTTTAGCATAAGGCATATTTAATATACCCTTTGGTTTCACCATACGGGTATAAAAACAACAACTTTCCCACTGGTCACAAAGTAACCGATTTGCAATTGCTTTTTTTCGACCGGTTACAAAGTAACCAATTTGCGACTATGTTATAATTATTGAGTTAACGCAAATTTTTTTATTTAAACAGCATTGAAAAAGTGATAAATGAAATAACATCGGATTAGTAACAAAAATATTTTAGTGAATTTAATGATTTTATTTTACTGAAAAAAATTCTCCGTAAGAAGCTGTACCGTGGTTCAAGTTGTTGATATTGAATATCAGTTGTAAAGTGAAGTAATGAAAAAACTTAAAAAAATAGTTTCGGAAAAAAATGTGAAATTTTTTTTTTTCAAATATCTTAAGAACCACTAAAGATACATAAAAACCGTTAAAAGGAAAAATACAGGAAATGTTATCTCCTTTGAATCTGGTTATATGCATTTTTTTATAATAGGACAAAATTTAAAAAAAACCGAGAAATTCTCAAAAAACTTGATTTTTTTGAAATATGTTAAGAGCCTTTAGAGATACGTATAAACCGTTAAAGTAAAAAATTTAGACAATTTTATTTCCTACTAGCTTGCATACCCGTCGTTGCCGGGTTAATTTTTTCAAATTTTTTTTTATGGTCTATGTTGGAGCTAAACTTTAGGCCAATCGGCTCGGTAGTTTCCCCGCGAAAGAGCTAAGTTTCGAGATCACTTTACCCTCTCCCCTTACTCCCCCCACCCCTCGCGCTACTTTTCTGTATGCCTATGTTGGAACCAGAACTACCACATACACTCATGCCAAATTTCAAGTCAATCGATTTAGCCGTTTTTGCGTGAAACAGGAACAGACAGACAGACACCAACTCATTTTTATATATTAGTATGATAAATTTGGTTATAGACAGTTTTCCATAAAAGTGCATAGTTTTCGAAAAATTTTCAAAAAACCGAGAAATTTTCAAAAAATGTTTTTTTTTGTTAAATATGTTGAGATGAGAACCGTTAGAGATACGTATAAGTCGTTAAAGCCAAGTTATATGCAGTTTTCGAGAGATTTTCAAAAACAGATTTTTTTTTTCAAATATCTTTAAAACCGTTAGAGATGCAAAAAAAAAAAAACGTTTAAGCAAAAAATGTAGAAAATGTTATATCCTTTAAATTTGGTTCTATTCAGTTTTTCCCACAAACGCATAGGTTTCGAGAAATTCTCAAAAAAAAAAACGTATTTTCCAAAAAAAAATTGTATAGTATGTATCCGTATCCGTTATAGTTACCGTTGCTTTTTCAAAATTTGATAGAAAACTACGTTTTTGGTAAAACTTTTTTTACAAAAAATATCAAGTCGCTAGGTCAACGCATTCTCGAGTTATTTAAGCAACGTACAACGGACAGATGCACGCACGTCACACATTTTTATAATTTTGCCTGAAATGGATTTCGGACTGATCATAAATTTTCTATCTGCCCCCGTTCTCGAGTTGGTCTCCGTCATAAATACAATACTTTCCCTCTATAGAAGAGGAAAGTAAAAAAAATAAACATCCAAACAGACAAGAATTTCTTTGTGGAAGTCATTAATTGAAATTTACACAAAGTGACCCCCCGCTCTTCCTATTTTATTTGTTCGACAGCAATTTTTTCTCATTTTTCAGCGCAACATTTTTAGTTATCTATGATGCAAAAAAAAACTGGACATTTACAAAAACTAATACACAAAAATTCAACTAAATTAAAACCCTAAAAGCGTTAAATATTAAATGAAAGGTAAAAAAATTATGAAAAAAACTGGATAAAAATAATAAAAGAAAACGTACGAATAAATATTCGACGAGGTGCTAAATTGAGAACAATTTCGGCTACTGGCTGTCTCTCTACAAAATAAAAATTACGTAAAAAATTGATTGTTCATAAAGTTATGATGGTTTTTTGGAGAAAGCTTTGATAACACTCTCAGGTGTTTTTCATTAGGGGGAAGGAAAACTAAAATCAAGAAAATTATTATTATCTAAAAAAAACATCAATTCAATATCTTGACTTTGATAGATTTTTCTTAAACCATAGAAAAAGAAAGATAATTGTATGAAATTTCTAACCTTGATTTGTGTTTTCACTATTCGGATTGCCTGCGTTAGCGCTTTGTGGCATACGATTTGGCATCGGTATGAATAGAGGTGAAAGAATTCGATGTAAACCGCGTGTACTTATGCTGGGCTGCGTCTGTGGTTGTCCTTGACCCGTTATAATTACAGGCGACTGGTGTAGATTCACCGATGCAGTAGAAGGTGCAGAAGCAGTAGTTGCGGTGGGAGGACCTCCTCCTCCCGTTGCACTGGTGTCAGTTGCGTTAGCTTGCGATTGTGCCTGCTGAGCAGCAGCAGCAGCAGCAGCAGCAGGGGGTGGCGCTGATGGTCGAATGAATGTCACTCCGGGGAGACCCCCGGGACCAGAATTCGATTCATTTTGCTGATTTGTATTGCTCGACGAGTTCGTGTTATTGTTGTTAGCTGCCGACGATTCATTGTTGTTGCCATTCGGCTGGAGGAATGGCGCCATAAATTGATTTGAGCTAACGAATCCACTCTGCTCGACAAGAATCGGGCGGCAACACAGATGACGTGGTGCGGTTTGTGATAAGTCAAGCATCAAATCGGAAATTGCGTGCTGAGCATGCGACATGTAGTGAAGTGCTTCGGAGACACGATCATAAATCCTCTGAGAGTTTTCGCGCCCGGCCGTGTCCTGTAGGGAATTTTTTCAGTAAAAAATTTCTTTTTTCACAAAAAAAATTTTTTTTTCTTACATTTTCCTCAAATGTTGGATCATTTAGAAGAATTTCGTAATATTGCTGGATAAACGGTTCCAGTCGGGTCTGAACTGTTCGCATCTGCTGGACAACTTCGGCTAAAGTGCGAGTGCCAGTTCTCTGCATACGTCTGTGAAGAATTTTTACAATTAGCGCCATTGACAATGAATTAAATCGTTGCAAGTGACCCGAAATATGAGAAAGGAAACATTTTTCAAATCTCAATCATTTACAAACCTTGTTGGACTTCCGGTATTCGAATTCCCTCCAACAGTAACGGATGGCCTCGGCGGTGGCTGCTCTTGAGGTTCCACATGTGCTGGCTCTTCATTGGCTTCTGCACTACGGCTAGCCGCATTCGCTTCGTTTGCTTCATTTTCAGCAGTTGCGTCAGCTTGATCGTCTGTATCGGCAGTCTCAGCAATGGAGGTGGTCGATGTTGACGTCTGTGGATTTGTTTCGCCTGCAATCGATGGTGACCCACCAGTTGCCCCGAACACAGTCGGCAATTGAACGACAGTCACATTTTGATGGCCATTCTGACGCATTGCCGCAGAAACTGCACCGCGGAGCGCCTCAACGATATTCTGAGTTTGATTCTGTGGAATATCGACATTGGCAGCAGATGAAATTCCAACTTCAACAACAGTCGATTCCATAGTCCAGCGACCCTGTGTCAAAATATCCAACGGCGAATTGTTGAGACCCTGAATCGCAAAATTAAATGCGAAAAGGTTTAAAAATTAAAATGAGTTGACAATAGCAGAGAACTGACCCGTTCCGGATTCTCTAAATAAGAAGCGATGTTGTTTGCGCATTCCAGCATGTGTCGAGCAACGGTTATGCGATTCATGCAGAAAGTTGACGAGGGATTTAGTGGCTGAGCGGTCGGTTGAGTTGCCTGCAAGTCAAAAGGATTGATTTGTAATTACTTGTGATTTCAATAATATTGTTTTCTTACTGCTCCATTGGTGGCAACTGGAATAGTCATTGCGCCAAGCACCATTCCGTCCAAAGTGCGAAAAATTGGCGAACCACGGATATTTCCTTCGAGTCCATCACGTTGACGCCGACCCGAATTCTCTCCGCTAGAAATTACTGGTCTCGATGATGGTGGCGGACGTTCAACGACGTGGACTACTTTTCCGTTTACGTCTGAAAATGTCCTCGTATTAAAATATCCATTTTTTTTGTTAATATTTTCGTTACCATATTCTTTTAGTTGTTTCTCATCGACCAAAACTCGCCCACAGTAAATAATCCGCTGGAGATCGGCCGATATGTTCGTTTTCTCGGCGATGCACTCCTTAAATTGACGTACGCTGATCTGTTATAGAAGAATTTTTGAAATTAAATTAAAATTTGTAAGATATAAATACTGTGCGTCTGCAGTGTTATTTCTTTGTTAAAATATGGATAGTTTAATCGGAGGTCTCGATTAGAGATTTTTTTTCCTCAAAACACTGAAAAAAGCCCCAAGAATGCTGTGTTTACAAGATATTTCAATAGGAAATTTTCATGCTAACTTTCGTCAAGTCGAAACCTCCCCCCCCTCGCCGACGCAATTTTCCACGATTTGTTGCATAAAGTTTAGTATTTTTTGTTTTTTAAAAAAAAGTTTGGAACTTTTGTGCCACCACAGACATCCACTTAAACATAAATGTGTCACATTTTTTATGAACCTCCCCTAATCGAAACAACGTTTGAGAACTGCCTTACACGGTCAATATTTTTGCTTCAATATTTTTATATTTATCGTGGAAGAACTTTATTGGAGTAAAAATATTGACCATGTGAGGCAGGTCTAAATGGCGCAAAATTAAAGAAAAGCTGGAATATTTTTTTTTTAGTTCTTTGCTGTCACGACTACGAATGGATGACGATTTTTTTGATATTTATTGAAATACATTCAAAACGACCTGTTTTTTTAATTGCGGCTATAACTTTTGTTCATGAAATCAGCAAAAGAGTCACTGAATGGTCGTGAATTTGTTTTGTTTATATTGAAATAATTTTCGATGAGAATTATTGACTCAGAAAGATAAAAGCGATGTAAATAAAATATTAATGTTGCGATAAACTGTTTAAAGCCTTTGACCTTTAAAGGCTTTATAAACTAAGATTTTCGTAATTAAAAACTGTGATTAGTAAAGTCTCCACCAATCAAAATATTTAAAACATCAAAAGATTTCCTGTGATTCAGGCCTTTCGATTTCTTTTGACCTGAGTGTAGATTTGCGTTTTATGAAAACTTAAAAGATTGAAACGAAAAAGTTTTCCCGTTAAAAGTGTGCGTTTCCGATTCAGTTTAATTTTAGGTTTTTAGGGATCTAACATTAAAACTATAATTGCAGGCGTAGCTTTTCTGAGCATTTTTGCCCAAGATATTTAAAAAAATCTGACAAGTGCTGTCTTCACGGGACATTCAATGACAGGCAATGAAAAACTCGCAATTTATGTCTAATCTAGGCGAGGATTTACTGCAAAAATGCTACACACTGTCAAAATAATCTCATTTCGTTTCAATATTTTCACAGGTTGTGAAAAAACAAGAGCCACCGAATTGCTCGTTAACCCCTCACTATCCCCCTGCAATTCGGTGGATCTTGAAGCCATATATGGATGAAACTAGAGTCTGTGCCCTTTCCAAAAAGTCCTTAACCGAAGTGAAAACTACACGGGTTCAAAAGTCAGCACAGGCGCACGAAAGACACTATTTGTTGCATGTTTCTTTTTGTCACAGACTTTATTTTTCTGTTTTTCATAGAACGCGAATCGACCCACTGACCAGCTTTCACATGAAATAGCACTATAAACTCCCCTCTCAAAACCAACCCGTTAAGGTCCCGCTCCACATGAGAGTAAATACGCGAGTAACTCTCAAAAACTCTCGAGAGTTACTCGCAGGAGGTTGTCCATTTGAGAGTTAATTTCGGCAATTTTTCTCTTTTCAAGACCAATATCTTGATTTTTTTGACATCTTGAGTTACTAGCGAAATTCAAACACCGTTCGTATCTGGCGAGCAACTCCCCGAGAGTTCAGTGGGTGCGTGTCGACTAGAGAGTAGAATCACTTTTGACAGCTCGCAGAAACTAGCTCGCGAGTTTGTGTCTGCGAGCGACTCTCAGAGACGTGTCCATTTGCGAGTAGCTGCTATCGAGAGGTTCTCGCCGGCATTTACTCTCATGTGGAGCGGCACCTTTAGAGGAAGAGCGCAAGTTATTCCATAGGTTGAGCGAGAGTGAAATACAACGTGTACACGTATTCCTTGTATCGCTTGTATATAAGCGAAAAGCTTCCTAGAGCCCCGTATAAATTCATGGGGCATTCTTTAAAAACGCTAACCGGTGGTTCGACAGTAGATTTTTAATGCTTTGGCTATCAGGGATTGAGCCGGCAACATGTCTGTGTGTGTGTGTTATTTAGAAGATCGACTTCCAAATTTAGAAGATCGACTTCCACCAGTCAACTTGAACCGATTTTGATGCGGTTTTTTGCATCCGAAAGCTGTTATTGTACAATAGAACCGTTTTCGAGAAAATTGCAAAAATCGTTTCCATTTTTGTGGGGGAGGGGGACAGAAGTGGTTCAATTTTTGTCATTTTCATACTGGGTTTGGCTTTCTGTACCAAATTTTCTATTCTGTGACAAATTTCAACTTTTTACCTCAATTAGTTGTCGAGTATTCTATTTTTTGCATGAAAAAATTTTACAAAATTACCCAAATTTTCATCATATAAGGGAATGTGTAAGTGCAGGTGCGCATCGCGTTGGCTAGCATGTAAAATTGCATAAAAGTTGCAATTTGAGTTTTTAAAACGCTTAATAACCAATATGGGAGTTCGCATCAAGGTATATTTTTACATTCTCAATTGCTACTCTCTTAATTTCTACTTAAATCTACATCAATTCACGCTGAAATATTAATTTTGATGGGTTTAAAAAACTCAAATCGCCACTTCGGCACCAATCTTGCCAACTCGGTGTGCGCCTGCACTAAGAGAGGTATCGTTTTATCGTTAGCTGGATAAAACTATGTTTTATGTTAGATTTTGATAATAAGCACACATTTCTGTAACAAATCCAGATACACTTTTTTCTATCCTTTTTTAAATGCTAATATTTTTTTTTTTTTAAAAAAGAGTTGGCAGAACTGGGTATAAAGAAAATATCAGTGGTTCTAGTGTTAAAGCAGATTTAAAAAAAAAATAATTTCATCGAATCGCGTTACTATTGCATATAATGTAATCGGAGTAATGGTTTTTCAGGCAACCACAGAACTGATAAGAAAATATTATCTAAAACTAAGATATTTTTAAATACCCATCTACACTATCCATTTTTTTTTTTGTTATATTATTTATGGCCTATAAACCCAGAAATTCCAATAGAATTCATCAACACTAACGTTACACGTACAATACAATAAGAAATTTCATGTTAATGACTTATGAAATATGATTAACACGATTTTGTAGGACAAAATGTAATGTGTTACAAATTTGCATTAAAAAAAACACGAGGATTTTATCAGCATTGCAAATATTGCGATATTCAGTGAAGACTAAAATGTCAGAAGACTTTTCTCACATCGTTGCTGACGGAAATTGTACAGAAATTTGATCCAATCAAGATGCCCTGAGACGTTTCGACCATTTTTAGATGAACTTATGCGCTGCACATCTCATAGGTGCATCTTGTTTTTTTTTTTTTAAATACTGGGTAATATAAAAAATGATTTTTTCCACCAAATTTCGATAACGGTAAAAGATATCGAATTATTGTAAGTTAAAAATGCAGACGATTTTGTCTTTAATTTTCTCTTAACGTTCTTTTTCGGAAAACCGTTGGTTTACAAGCAATTCAAAAAAATCTATGTTTTTAAAATTTTTTTAATGAAAATATCTCAATAACGGTAAAACAAAGCCGATAAAACTGAAAAACAAAACTGTGGCAAATATTATTCTCTTCATTTCATACATTGAACCACCGAAAACCCCTCAGTTTCTGAGAGAATCGCAAAAACTGATGTTTTTTTTAAATAACCGCATATCTCGATAACGGCTTCAGATATCCAGTTCTAGTATAAGACAAAAATCTAGGAAATTTTCTTGTCTCCAACTTTGGTCCTACATAAGACTACAGAAAAAGGTGTACTTTAGGAGTAAATTGCGAAAAGCGAAATTTTGATTCTTAAAAAGCAGCAATTTTGGATACTTCACGTTAACGGATTCCCATGAAAAGTTGGTAGGATCGTGCCATTTCGGAACCAAACATCTCTGTAAAATTTCAAGGCTCTAGTACCATAAGTTTTTGAGAAATTTTATACACAAACTGACAGACAGAAAGGCATTTTTTTAATATGACTCCAATCGATTCGGGAAATGTTTTTTTTTTTTTTTTTTTTTTTTTTTTGGAAAATTAATGGCACATTCGATTGACTTGCTCTTTTGGCTAGAAAATTGCTCGCTCTAGATTTTAAATCGAATAGAAAATTTTGACAAATTATTTCTAACGAAATTGTATTGAATAAAGTACTAAACGATTCCACAGTAGAGCATGATCCGAATCTGTGATTCCAATTCGTCATAAGAGGTCGAAATTTTTTATCAATACATTTTATTACACTGTGTATAAGAAAAGAATAATTTTTTTATAGCCAGAGTTTAGGGGAAGACCCTTTAATGCCGTAGCACAGCTCAGTCACCAATTTTAGTATCGAAGTCTCAACAATCGATTGACAATGCAGAGAAAAAGTTAATTAATAATGATTGGAATTAAATTTGAATACGATTTCGTTAGCAAGTTTTTATGATTTAAATATGCAAATTAAACCCAATTTGTTTTGTTACGTTTTTGTTTATTGTTTGTGTTAAATTTGTCATCTCGGCGTATTTTCTTATCGCACGAAAGACAGACCCCAACACATCGGGATCACCCACGAGAAATAGAGGAAAATTGGCACTGAATAAAAATGCGGAATGGAAGGGGGGTTGCAAAGGGGGATAATTCCGATGAATGCATTGCAAATAGGTTAAAGTAGGTAGGCGGGCAGGTGGCATTTCATTTTCTTCAGCCCCCCAAAGAAAAGTATGCACCCAGAATACGCAAATGCCTTTCAGCAAACGTAAAGCATGCGACTCTTCTATAGTAGCGTAATAAATCGATATAAAATTGGAAATTTCATATTTCTTACCTCATCGTCGACGGAAAAGTCGTACGTCTGCGAATCGAGCGTTTTAACTTTCAAGCATATAACCATCTTCTGTCCCCTTGTCTACCTGAGGATGAACCTAAAAATACAACGAAAAATCGTAAAGCCAAGGGTTAAAAATAAAAGCGCACGAACGGAAAATCGATTAATTCGAATTTAGATGAAAATTTCAATCTATTTGGTTTTTTCGTGACGAAGGCTTTTGCAGCGGAAAATCAATTTGCTTGGTGGCTGACTTGGAATGGATTGAGCTCTGCGTTGGGAATTTATAACGGGGCGAGACCAACAAAAAAACTTCGAGAAAGACTTCCACATAACCTCAATATTGAGAACAAATGGAATTTTCACTGGGACTTTCTCCATCATCTTCTCTATCCAACCCGCAAATCGATCCGCTGCACTTGCATAACGAATTAATGATTCACCGCATCGATATTTTGCAATATTCACCTTTTCACTTCACTGCGTTTTACACGGGAAAATTTGAAAAATCTATGGCGTCTGAAAACTTCTCATCCCAACCCCCGCCGCACTGAGAATCTGAAATGCTTGCCGAAACTCGCACACGATAGCGAATCAAACGAGACTTTGTTTAATTTTGCGAAATAATTAATTCTCTATCGAATTGCACGATCTAGAATTCCCGTGGCAAAATGAAACGATTTTTTTTCACTGCAAAAATTCCTGACCGGGCGACGTAAAACTGTCAAAAGCACTTAATGGAAATGGATGAACCAAAATGGAAATTTTTGAGGTTTGCTGGAATGAAATTGAAATTTTATTGACAAATACTAGAGTGTCTGGCAGTGTAGGCCAAGTGGTAAAGTACCTGGCCAGAAATCCAGCTTCACACTTTTCAGCTTTGCCCATCTTCAATCGGGCAGATCCATGCCCTCGCGTTCATATTTTTCTTCTTTGCATTTATGCACGTATTTTCAATATGTGTGTGTCATCTAGGAAAATTTTTCTCATTCACAAATGAACTGTTGAAAGGGAAACATCAAGAAATGGACAGAAAGAAGTGTGATGGCGCAATAGCCCTATGTACATTAGGGATACTATAATCTAAAGAGTGGACATCAGCCCTTAACTGAGTCTATTAACTCAAATTAGAACAGTCTATTAGGCCCGTTAGAACAGTTTTTTCTCCAGATTATAACAGTCTGCAAATAATATTTCAATTTATTACTTTCCAAATTTTTTTTGTACATAAGACATGAGTTTTTTTTCACTTATATTAACGATTTATGCATTTTTATTTAGGAATTTTAATAAAATATAATTTAAAACTGCTGGGTATAGACGCCTTTATTTAGATACGAGTGTCACCATCCTTTTCGGGCCAGAAAAATGAACAACAAAAAAATTTACTTGATACAGACGTACACAGAAACTAACTTGATGATGATTGTGTGAGTTTGTAGTTGTAGGAAAATTGTATTCTTAGTTGGAGGAATATAAGGTTTTAGAAGGATTTTAACCTGATTTTAGGGGTAAAATTTTGCTATGGTTGGTAGCCTAGTTGGTATGCTGTCATTACGCGAGTTTTTTTCGATGCTTAATTTTTAAAGAATTAAATTTTAAAGTTTTTCGCGATCATTTTCATTTTACATGTCCGAATATAAACTATGTAGGTTATAGGCTCTCTACTATCGAAGTTCGCACATTAAATACCACAGGAACTCACCTTTTAAGGTTGAGTCTTGCCTCGGCTATAATTGAACTTCCAAATATGCGGCCGGCGCTAGTATCAACTGTCAGATTTGAATTTGTTTTGAATGGTTTTTTTTAAACTGGTTGGTTGATACGAAGAATCGTCAGAGAAATTAAATTACTGTAATAGAATTTTGGTTTTAAGAAACACCGAATAATAGCACTGGCGAATGACGGTCTAAAAGCGCAACGCTTTTGGTAAACTTTTCGATAAAGAAATTTTTTTTCGCTACATTACTGGCTACAAACAAATTAATACTCTCTTGATTATACTGGATTGTAAGCTAAGAATAGTGGTAACCTGTAATATTTTTTTTAATATCAATTTCTGCTTTAGGAAAAATGTCGGCACTTCGTCCTCGAAGAACGGCGGAGCTGGAATTTTCTAACACAAAACAAAGGTCAGTTAAAATATTTGTTTGCCAAATTTACCAAACTTATGTGAGTGATATTCACACATTTCAGGACCAGTCGCATTGCGGTGCGATGCCCTTCTACCAGAGAAAGATCCTTGGATCGGGTTTCGTCGGCAGATCGGTGCAACAGCGCCGCTTTTCTCATGTCCACGGCGAAGAGGAAGCGCAGCAACAGTGCGACTCCCCTGCGAACGCCCACCAGACCGATCCCCTTCCACAGCGCAATCACGATGACGGGGGAGAAGGAACGAGCGCCGGTGGAGGACAAGAAATGGGTATCCGCCCAGGTGAATAAAATCATGGACTACTTGAGGACGATTGAGTCAACGTTGGGCAAGGATTTCTTTCAAAAAGGCGGACTGAAATCCATGTCAACCAAGCAATTTATCTTGATTGTCAACCATTTAATAAAAAACATCGCTGGCACTCGACTCTCCATTGGAGCGAACTATGTGGACGACATTATGAAGGCTCTGTCGATGCTGGGGTATCCATACAGCATAAATAAGTCTTCGCTGAAGACGCCTTGCGCTCCGCATTCTTACAACAACATAATTGTATTGCTTGGGTGGTTGGTGTCGTTTGTATATCAGCCAGAAGATGTCGAAAACTTCGAGGTTGAAAGGTTGATGAAAGACGATAGCTTTCCGGACATCGAATTCAGTCATACGTTCATGTCTTGCCTCAAGGAAGGATTCGCACTGTGGAACAACAACAATGAAAAAGAGTTTGAAGAAATGAAGAAAGATCTGATCGATTCATATACTGCCAAACGCACCGATCTGCCGAACTTTGAGGCGGTTGAGCAAGATATCAGCGTTTTGTGCGCGGATCTCGACAATATGATGGACAACAAGGTTGTGATTAAGCGAGAGGATGAGTTCTTAAAGTTAGATGAGGAGGTCAAAAATAAGCGAAAGATTCTGACTCAGCAAGAGGAGCTCTGCAAGACATACGAGAGTAAACATGAAGAGCTAAAGGAGGTGGCCAAAAGCAAAATGAACGCGATTGCGGTGCGTCAGGAACGCATCGATGCTATTGAAGAGACAATCGAGGCCCAGATGCTGTCTATTGAGGATCGTGATGATTTAATCAGTCAAGTTCGCTATCTGAGGCAAGTTTTTGACTCGAAACAGCAAAGCATCGTTGAGTCGCAGAATATGGGCTCCACAAATCAGATAACTTGGTCACGGCTCTTAAAAAAGAAGATCGATCTGATAGCCAAATTTAACAGTAATATCTACAGGATTTTCACGGAGGTCGGGGAGTACAAAGACGCCGATGTCGAAGAGTTTTTAATCGATCCGGCTATTGGAAATGATTTGGAGGAGCATATCCTAAGAATCATTCCACTGCTTGAACATATCAAACAGGATAATTCTGAACAATTAAAGCAGGGCGTGAAGATCTCCAGCGAACTAGAGAATCAATTGAAGGAAGCAATCCTAGAACACGATATTCTCAAAACAAGGTTGGATCAGATGGTGAAGAGATGCGAAGAAATTGAAAAGCAATTGCAAGACTGGGACGTAACAATTTTCGAGAAACATAAGGCGACCTTAGAGGAAGAAAATACATTGGAGTCACAGCTAAAAGAGCATCTATTTACCAACCAGCAGCTGCGCAAAACGTTGGAACGGTCTTCGAAAGAGTTGGACAGTCTGAGCGAGAAGAATAAGTTATTATTTAATGAAATAAAAGTTAAAGGTACGGTCATATTGGATTTAAAAGAGAAAAGGGTGAATAAAATGGAAGAAGATGTCAATGATTTCGCGAAAACTATGGATCAGATCAATCTCAAGCTCAAAGATTATTTGCCCTCGGAATAAAATTCCAAGTGGTTAAGAATAGTTATCTTGAAAGAATTTTTGACAAAGGGTTTTTTTTTTATTTGAAAAATCTTTTTAGTTATCTTTATATTAATATCCGTAATAAATAACATGAATTTGTTGGTACAGAGTATTTTTTTTTTTTTGAACCCGTGACTCGGCGTCCACATCGTGCTCAGCATCCGGCCTCGGTGACTATTCGGCCTTTGGCCTCGGTGACTATTCGGCCTTTGGCCTCGGTGACTATTCGGCCCTTGGCATTGGAACATTCAGTAGTTTAGGAGATAGTAGGAGAGTGGTTCAAGGGGTGGCGAGGGGGTAAATTTTAGTGGGCGAAAAATTTCCTATGGGGCTGACCTCCCTAACGAAAATTGAAATTACTCTTGAATTGCAGGAGAGGGATTTTAAGAGTGGGGAGCGAGTAGATTTTAGTTAGCAACATTTTCTTTGAGGGAGAACGTCTGTAATGAAGAAACCTGTATAAAAAATCCATTCAAAAGTTTATTAAATAGCAGGAGAGGGGGTTTTCGGAAACTGGGTGGGTTTAGATTTAGTTGGTAAATATTTTGCCTGATGAATGACCTGCCCGATAGTGAATACCGCATCAAAATCCAATCAGTAGTTTAGGAAACAGCAGAAGAGGTCAGAGGGGAGAAGAATATTTGTCAACCGCAAAGCTAAATAATAATTTCAGAGTATATAGTACCCCTGTATTCGGTTCAGTGGTTTACGCGTTTTTCTTTTAAATAACTTAAAAACATGTTTGTGGTGGGGATAAATGATTGTGGGCGAAAAACGGGGGACTGTAGCAAAATAATACATATCCTTTAACCTGACCAGAGGTCTAAGCAATGTATAGGAAAAAACCGCATCAAAAGCTGTCCAGTGGTTTTCGAGCTAAGTTGGGACATACAGAGTGACAGACAGACGTTGCCTTTTATATATTGTAGAGATATGATTCTCACAAAGAGTATAAAAATCGCAAAAAAATCGAAAAATTAAAACGTCGGAAAGAAATTTAACGCTACGATAAAAATTAAAAGAAAAATTTAGACCTTATAAAATGAATTCTTTTCCTTACTACCAAGCGTCAGAGTAGATTGTCTGCTAGAGAGCATAGCATAGGGCAGAGTCGAAAAGTATTATTTAACAATAAATATTACTAATATTACATTTTCAACAGTTTATGTTCCTATCTGCCTTTTTTTTGACTAAGTTCTATCTATCTATGGTGTCTACCCTGACACTTTGCCACTGCTTTCTACCTTCTGAATCTTTAAAAGATTTAAAAAATACTTGCGGCAAATAAAAAAAAGACGAGTATCTCAACATTTTAAAAAAATTATGATTTTTATGTAATTGTATTTCGTGTATAGACAATCAAAAAGGAATAAAATTTAAATTTTTGAATACGGAATTCTCTGTCCACATTTTATACAGCAATAATTTAACCATTTCAGATCTTTTCAGGTTAGTCTTTCAAAGACTATACATGAGAAATGACAAAAAGAAATCTTTAATTACAGCAGGTTTTACACGAACGCCGCGACGCCTATGACGATGTATTGAAATTGTGCTAAAGAAATGTATTTTCCCAAGTGTCCAGCGTGTTTAACACGAAAAGCTTTCTCTCGGTTATTACGGTATAGTAAAAGAGGAAAAAATTGTGATAAATACAGAAAAAAGGGGGTGCGAAATGATTCGAATCCACTTTGTATGCAAATGAGGTGCTAAAAGGGGTGTTTCACCCCACCGATCTCTTTGTCAAACATTTATTTGAGCTACTGTTACAAGAGAGGCGGGGGCGTTTCGGCGTTATTATATGAAAGAAGGGGTGGACAAAACGGTTATTCGATTTAAAATAAGGAAAAGTACTTACTTTAACCAAACGGTTACTAATAGTAAGGTATGTCCATTATACAAATCAGGGACGTAAAGATGAGGAAAACGCCACACTTTCATGGGTGCTATATTCAGAAGCAAAGAGTATTGAAGAACATGAAAAAAATAAAGCAAAAAAAAAAAAGAAACGTTGAAGGAAAAGAAAAAGTAAATGGACGAAAATTAATCTCCTGGAATAGGAGAATTCTCTGTTGTGCTACAAGTGAAGCAAATGTAAGAAAAAAGTCTGTTCGAGGTTCATTCGAGGGCTGTAATTTATTTAAGTCCTTCGGTGTTTTCATTTAATAACGGATATTTAATCCTTGTTCGTCCTTTCGGTCTTTGCATGCCTTCCAGTAAGCGGAAATTGAACAATTTTTCTACTTTATACTTTTCTTAAACGTTATTAACGTGAGCCTAATATTTTTATAGCATGCTTTCAGTCTTTTGTTAGAATTTTTCTCCTATCAAGATCCCTTTTTTTCATCCACTTAATAAAATTATTATGTAATATTTCTTGCAAAAGTTAACGTTAAATGATTTTTGTCCTTGTAAATGATAAGTAAAATACAAACAATTCAATTTGTAAAACCGTTTTTTACCGGCTTTCAATTTTGCAAAGGACAATTTTAAGATTTATTGCCATGCCATAAATTGTTGTTGAAAGACTTTTGAATTATTTTCATTTTAAATACTAATCTATAAATTTTTTAATACGAATATCGTGAATATTACATTTGTGTTACTCTCAGAGAAAAATTGGTCAAATGGATAAAATCATTGTTAAATCAACGAAATTTTTGTCCTATATCCCAATTGACGAAATTGGTTGGAAAACCAATTGGATTTCCAATCATCTTGTACCAAGTACCGAAGGTACGATTTATGGAATTTTGACTGGAAATCCAAGATTTTTTCCTGTGAAAATGGTCCTTTTTCATAAGGTCCATAATTCCAAATGTCCCCACAAATATTCTTAAACTTTATAAAGGAAAATTGCGTGGTACATTTGGACACGGTACAAAAATTCCAACATTGGTCAATTGGGATCGGCCAATAAAATAATTTTGTTAAATTAACAAACGGAAATTAATTCCTCGGTAAATGAATTTGATCATAGCGATAAAACCATTGTTAAATTAACCAAATTTTTATTAAAATCACATAAAAATTGTCAATTGGAATAAATATTTTTGGAAAGAAATCTTTGTTCAATAAAAAAAATGTTTTTTTTTACAAAAATTAAAATTTGTTAAATCAATAAAACAATTATGACATTAACAGTGCCTAATTTATCAAAATGACAAAAAATGGTTGTACATTGAAACCACGATACCGTATACCCTCAGTACTGTATACCCCTCAATAGTGTATACCCCACAGAGAAAGTGTCAGGGGAAGGCAATGGGGACGAAACAGCAGAAAATTCTTAAGCAACAAACAATAACTTCTTACTTCGCTAAATAACTTTGTAAATTAAATGTATAAATGAGTAAAACATTAAAAAATGTATTCTCTGTTTTTTATAATTAAAACCATTACAATATTTTCTTCTCTTATAATACCCCTCGATACTGTATACTACCCCGGTTTGATATCGGTATACACTATTGAGGTTTCAAAGTATTTACAAATTTTTGTTTTTTAAATTCTTTTATCAATTTAACAAAAAAAAAATTGTTGAGATTCAACAAAACGAATTTTGTCAATAGGAATGAGATATTTGTCATTAATTTTTTGAGTGTAGATTTTTTAAAAGATCACTTCAGTTTTTAAAGGTTTTTTTTATTGTTTTTTGAAGGTTTTCTTTAATATAAAGGCAAAACAATATTTCATTATTTCAGCAGTTATACATTTTTACTTTCCTCTTCTATAGAGGGAAAGTATTGTATTTATGACGAAGACCGATTCGAGAACGGGGACAGACAAAACATTTCTGATTAGTACGAAGTGATTCTGATCCGTTTCAGGCAAAATTATGAGGATGTCCGTGCATCTGTCTGTGGGTTTATCTCTATGTCTGTCTGTCTGTCTGTCTGTTTTACGTATCTTAAATAACTCGAGAACGCGTTGAGCTAGCGACTTGAAATATTTTGTAAATAAGTTTTACGAAAATCATAGTTTTCTATCAACTGTTGGAAAAGTAACGGTAGGTATACGCGTACCTCCCATACAATTTTTGTGAAAAAATACTGTTTTTTGTTTTTTGAAAATCTCTCGAAAACTATGCACTTTTGTGAAAAAGTGAATATAACCAAATTTATAGAAAATAAAATTTTCTACATTTTTTGCTTTATCGGTTTTTATACCCGTATGGTGACACCAAGGAGTATATTAACTTTGCCTTACCGTTTGTAACGCCAAGATCCCGTCATCACACACAAAAATTAATTACACCAGTGTGTTTAGAATGATAAAAACATAACAAAAGCTATAATTGCCAATCTGGCAATCATTGGAGACCCGTATGGTGATATTCGTATCAAAATTCGAACAGTTATACCAAAATTCCACTTTGAAGTCAAACTTTCCAATAAGATTTTTTAAAATTTATTCTAATCGGATTTTGATGTATGGGAGTTTTATGTAGAATTATATCCTAAATAACTTTTGTTCTTGGACTTTTTTGATAAGATGCACCGTTTTTGAGATATTTACAAAAAACGATTTCGTTCGTATGGGGGGTACCCCCCCTAATGGTCCGTTTTTGCCCATTAACGAACTTAGCCTCGCATTTTAGGAAAAACGGATCTGTGCAAACTTTCAAGTCTCTAGCTCAATCCGTGCGCCCGCAATCCGCGCCACAGACAGACAGACGGACGGACAGACGGACGGACAGACAGACAGACGGACGGACAGACAGACAGACGGACGGACATGCAAAATTCAATTTTTTTTATCATTCTAAACACACTGCTGTAATTCATTTTTTTGTGTGATGACGGGATCTTGGCGTTACAAACGGTAAGGCAAAGTTAATATACCCTTTGGTTTCACCATACGGGTATAAAAAATTGAATTTTGCATGTCCGTCCGTCTGTCTGTCCGTCCGTCTGTCTGTCCGTCCGTCTGTCTGTCCGTCTGTCCGTCTGTCCGTCTGTCCGTCTGTCCGTCTGTCCGTCTGTCCGTCTGTCCGTCTGTCCGTCTGTCCGTCTGTCCGTCTGTCCGTCTGTCCGTCTGTCCGTTTGTCTGTCCGTCTGTCTGTCCGTCTGTCTGTCCGTCTGTCTGTCTGTGGCGCGGATTGCGGGCGCACGGATTGAGCTAGAGACTTAAAATTTTGCGCAGATCCGTTTTTCGTAAAATGCGAGGCTAAGTTCGTTAATGGGCAAAAATGGACCATTAGGGGGGGGGGGGGGGGGGGGTACCCCCCATAGGAACGAAAATGTTTTTCGCGAATATCTCAAAAACGGTGCATCTTATCAAAAAAGTGCAAGAACAAAACTTATTTAGGATATAATTCTACATAAAACTCCCATACATCAAAATCCAATTGGAACAAGTTTTAAAAAAATCTTATTGGAAAGTTTGCCTTCAAAGTGCAACTCTTCGCCGTTCACTTAAATCACCATACGGGTTTTCAATAATTGCCAGATTGAAAATTATAGCTTTTGTTATGTTTACGTATCTGTTTCGGCTCTTAAAATATTCTTTTTTTTGAAATTTTCTCGAAAATTATGCACAATAAAATTTCCTGCGTTTTTTCCTTTATCGGTTTTACGTACCTTAAACGGTTCTCAACATATTTGAAACAATATTATTTTTACATATTTTTTTTTGGAACTAAATATTGCTGTTGTGTTGATCACAACTGATATTTTATTTGATGCCATATTACATTTTTCAGAAATTTACATTAAGTTGTTTTTTTGTACATTCTACAAATTGTCAAAAAAGACATTTAATCTTTTTGTTGTTTAAATTAAAAACAATTTTTTTACCACGCAAAAACCACTTTCAATATTTCAGGTTAGTACTTAAAAATTAGAACATTTCCAAATTAATGAAAACTTAATTAATTTTTCAATTGTTACTTTTTTGTTGTGGCAATATCTGCTCTTTTGTTATCGAAATTGCCAATATTCATTAACTGTAATTACCTTTCGCTACCACAAAAGACCAAACACGTACAAAAAGGCAAAATCAGACATTAACTCCACCATTGAAAAGACCGAAAAAGCCGCTAGATTGAATTTTATAATTACGAGCATTTAATAATAATCAATGATGTCACGGGAGCGCCGAACGGTGCTCCACAATGTCCAGATCCTGGTCGTATTGCTGTTCCACCGAATTTATCGCAATGCTTCAATGATGTCTACACCACTTTTTATCATGGCGATAGTACAGCGACTGCACAAATTTATTATGAAATTATTAATTAATACAAAACGCATGTTTCCTAGATTTTAATAGATAATCAATTTTGCTCTCAGTTGGGAGTCCGTCATGTGGGATAGAAGGACCGATAATTTGTTGGCTCTGGCGGGGATTTCGAACAGATGAACTCCAATTACTGAAGGTGTCACTATTCCCGAGATAAATAAATAAATCAGGATGGTTCAGGAGATATAAAACCGCCATAGAACAGGATTTATAAATCAATCGTTTTGCATGGCATCAAAGGGTAAATTTAATAGGTGTGTGTCTTTAGGTCCACCAATTATCCAGGACGCGCGCAGTAAATTAGGATAAGCGCTTCGGGATGTCCATCGGGATGCATAGAATAATGAGGATTTGTAAATTCTATTAAACCACTGCACTAGGAATTTATATGAGCATCTTTAACGAGTTAATACTGAATTCAATAGATATAAAATGCCTTGGAATCACCATTGTGTCTAAATTTTAATAAAATATTTGTTAAATTTGAATAGATTTTAATAAGTTTTAATCATCCTAGAGGTTTTATAACTTTTTCTATTAATTTTACTGAAGTTATTTTTTATATTCACTACCAATTTTTTGTTAACAGTTTATAAAATGTCAAAAACTGTGGTTTTGAAACCACTACTGACATCTTTGTAATGATTCTCGAAAACTAGATTTTGTAATGCGAGCTTTTAGTTACAAATCTGAAACCGAACTTTAGGTCAATTGTTTTTTTTTTGTTATGTAAAGTACTAGAAAAAAGTATTGTGACCACACAAATTGATTTCAATTGCTGTAATTTGTAAACACGCTCAATCGACTTTAATTGGGCAGACGACCGTTGCAAAAATTTCCGTGCTCGAGTTAATTCGAGCATCATTTATCAATACTGGCGACACATGCATAATAATACGGATAAAAAAATACCTAAAAAAAATTGGATCCAGGTTTTTTTTAGAATCTTCAGTTGTAGGATGGCTCAAAATTAAATAAATGCCGATATTTTAATATATATTATTTATTGAACCGAACAGTTTTACAAATTATTTTAGAATGACAAATATTGAAATAAAAAAAACAGAATGATTTTAAAATATTACTACGATTAAAAGGTTTCAATATCACAAAGTACAAATATATAGTGATTTATTCAACAATCAGTGAATATTTATTTGATTTTTGTTTGGGAAGTTGTGTTCTGACAAAAATTTATCTGAAATTGTTAAAACTGTCGCGCGATTTAATTTTTTCCCGGAAATTAAAGAAATTTTTCCCGAAAACTAATTCAATTTTTTCCCGAAAATTAAAGAAAATTGTTTTCAACGCAACCGGGATGAAACATCAAAATCTAAATGCCTTTCGCTCCGACCTATCTCTAGCCGAGAGAATAATCTAGCAGAGCTGTCCTGAAATTTTTCCTGAGCTACTTTACACGAGAGAAAATCTCGTAGAATTCTCGTCTCATGTAAACGTGTTTGGCAGAGATTTTTTTTAGTCGAGCTTACGCCTAATTACGCTTGTATCATGCTTTGATGTTTAAAAAAAAATATTTTCATTAAAAAAAAATATTTTTATTTTTTTTTTAAATTTTTTTTCAATTAAAATTATATTTTTAATATTTTTACCGTTTGTCCTTTTTTTTTGAGGAACTTGATGAAAAAGACGTCAAAAGCTGAAAATAATTAAAAAACAGATGCTTTTTTATGACCTCAAAAAAGAACATGTCCTGGTAAAACAGGACGTCTGGTCAGCTTAGTTACAATACAAAATCCTACAAATTTTGCAATTAAATTTTGCAAACAAAAATAATTGTTTACTCGTTTTTTTCATTTTAAATGGCTTTGTTGAGTTTTTTAGAGGTGTGAATTTTTTTTTCAAAACGGCGTGTGTTAAAATTTGAAGAAGAATGTAATTTGGTGTGCACATCAAACTTTTGCAGCAAATTGATTTTTAAACCTAACAGCAATGAAAGTCCGTTTTAAGACTTGAATCCAAGCTGAACTTATAGTCGATTTTAAAACCAGGTTTTTGAAAATTTTCTACGTAAAAATTCACAAATCCATAAGGTTTTGCTACTTTAATATATATAGGAGAATTGGAAATAATTTTTCGGTGGTCTGCCCCAGTACAGTCGGTCAGTATCGTTTTAAGGATTTAAAAACTCCTATTTAAAAACGATGCGAATGCCATCAAGTACATAAATTAGAAATTACAGATTGAGGAATAACACCTAGTTCTAAGGATAAGTTTGTACATAAATATGTAAAGAATCTCAAGGTTGTGCTATGGTTGTGAAGTAGATAGCCAATATTCCTCTCTTCGTAATTTCTAATTTGCTCAATAAATGGTTACACCCCCCTTTCCTCTTATCGTCACCAGAATTTGTAGTCATTTGCTTTGGCGAGCCCAAAAGCCAAATGCAACTAAGACTAATGACAAAAGATGAAATGCCGGGTATTACTGATACTGGAACTTCGATCACCGCATTTGTATTTTTTACAAACAAAAAAAAAACTTTTTTTTCGTTTTTTTTTAACACAATAAAAGGTGGCTTTTTTAATTATAAAATTTTATATTATTATTCCCATTAAATACATTCAGTAGAGACAGAGAAATTTCGGTTTAAAACGATTAGTTTGTTGGACATATTTTGAGTAAGAAAAATAGATTTCATGAACGGTATTTCAGATGGAAACGAATTTGTTTTCTGGTACGTTAACCCTTTCGAACTGGTTTTCAAAATATCAAAATTAGGACTAAATTGCCCGCTTAAAAATTTATGTGTAGACTCATCATATTTACGTTGAGAGTACTTAAAATTTTTGGTGTTTTTTCTGCGATCATGTGTGAACTGCATAAGGTTAAGTACATTTTTAATTGATTACCTTTATTTAGCTTGCTTTTTTGTCTATGTGTTTGTTTGTTTGTTGGGTCAAATCTTGTAATATAATTTTGACACAATTCCACTCATCCGATTGACTAGAAATTTGGTACATATACGTAACTTCCAGTATTTTCACTACTTCGTCTTTGTAAGAACAATTGAGGGTCCTGTAAGGATACCGTGATTATCCTTTTCCTCAAATGTTCCGGAAAAATTTCATCTTGGGGTTTTTGGGGTCGCTGAATCAGATTATGACGTTAGGAAGTCTGTAAAGACAATGGAATGTCCTGTAAGGATAACGTAATTATCATTTTCCTCAAATTTTCGGGACGAAATATTTTTTTGGCGATTTTTGGGGTCGCTGAATCCGATTCAGGAGTCGAAAAGTCCGTAAGGATATTTCAAAGGCCAGAACGTATATTCGAAAACTAAATTGTAGGTATATACAGTAGAATCCCGATAATTCGTACCTCGATAATTCGTATATCCCGCTAATTCGTATGAATTTGCTGGTCCCTTGAAATACGAATTATTGGGATTCTACCGATAGTTGAAATACAGATTTTGAAACGACTAAAAAAGATAAAATAAAAAAAAAATCAAAAAAAAATTGAAAAGATTTTTTTTAAATGTGTAGGGAACATAATTTTTTGGGCGCTCTGTTAGAAAAAATTTTTTAGGTCCTGCGTATCAAAAATTTCATGCGAGATACAAGCATCAAAAATAAAACAAATAAGTTATTCTTTCCTTTTTAGTTCATTTAAAAAAAAAACTTTAAAGAAATATTTTTTTTAAAAATCGTTTTTTTAATATATTTCGCATAAGGAGTATTTTGAGCCTTTTACTTATTTTTACAGCCGGTTTTTGCTTATTTATATTTTTATAAAGGTGTTTTCGTTGAAGTTTTAAGACTTTTTCGTATATTCTAAGAGGATTTTCATAAAATACGTCACGCACCTTGGGGGAAAAAATACGTCACGCACCTTAGGGGTGGTGTACAACAAAAAATTCAGAAAAAATTAAAAAAGTATGTATATTTTAAACTTAAAAGTTAAACAATCCTTATTTGATTAACATTTCTGCATGATTTGATTGGAAAAAAATGGATATAGGCTAAAAGTAACATTTACGCTAGGCCTATACTCGAATAAATATATTCGTTGCCGGAGTAGTCATACGGTTGAACATGAACATATTTTCCCAATTTTTACAGTTGAGTTTTTAAATAACAAAAGAAAAACATTTGAATGTGATTCTAAATGAAAAAAAACCACCCCAAATAAATTAAACAAGCCTAACTGAATAAATAAAATAAACGAATGAATGAATATTTCGGAGTTTGCAAACTGGATTCTTGTTATTTTTTGGACAAATTATAATTTTTTTCGTATTTCTAAATATACAAATTTGTTTTTGGAGTTAGTTAGAGAAGTGGACCGGCCTGTTTTTATTTTTGTGAATAAAATCAAACGTTCTCATCCGGCCTGGTTTTAAAATATTTTAAAATTTTATGTTGCATGAGAAGTTTTTTTTCTCAATGGTGTTGGCAACAAACGCAGATTTCTGCCTGGATGTGTTTTTTTTGTATTTTAATAAAGCTTTCAGACATTAAACTTTTCCCTGTGAACAATAAAAATTCATCTGAGTTTTAAAACGTGGATTTCTTTTTTTTTTAGGTAAAGCTGTGTAAATTAGGACAGTAGTGTACAATTTTTCATACCTATTTTTTGGAGCACTTTGTATTAGTTTTTATTAAAATTTATTGTGGAGAAAAGATTTTTAATAAACTTATTGTGTCAACACATGAGTTTTTTTTACTTTGCTAAGCTATAGGGGGAAAGTATTGTATTCAGGATGTATACCGACTCGAGAACGGGGGCAGATAGAAACTTTCTGATCAGTACGAAGTCCGTTTCAGGCAAAATTATGAGGATGTCCGTGCATCTGTCTGTCGTTGTACGTATCTTAAATAACTCGAGAACTCGTTGAGCTAGCAACTTGAAATTTTTACTTTCTTATACGTGGTATAATAAAGTATTGTGTTCATGAAAAATTTTAGCCTCTTGATTTTACCTAAAAAACATTTCCCGAGCACTTCAATTGGAGCATTGTTACAAAAATGTTTTTTTGTCTGTTGGTCTATTCATCTGTCAGTCTGTTAGTCTGTTAGTCTGTTAGTCTGTTAGTCTGTTAGTCTGTTAGTCTGTTAGTCTATTAGTCTGTTAGTCTGTTAGTCTGTTAGTCTGTTAGTCTGTTAGTCTGTTAGTCTGTTAGTCTGTTAGTCTGTTAGTCTGTTAGTCTGTTAGTCTGTTAGTCTGTTAGTCTGTTAGTCTGTTAGTCTGTTAGTCTGTTAGTCTGTTAGTCTGTTAGTCTGTTAGTCTGTTAGTCTGTTAGTCTGTTAGTCTGTTAGTCTGTTAGTCTGTTAGTCTGTTAGTCTGTTAGTCTGTTAGTCTGTTAGTCTGTTAGTCTGTTAGTCTGTTAGTCTGTTAGTCTGTTAGTCTGTTAGTCTGTTAATCTGTTCGTCTGTTATACAATTTTTTCTTTTACTCTTGTCCGCTATCTTTTACCGTATATATTTTCATTAATAGGTAAAAAAAAGATTTTTCGAATGGCTTGCAAACTTTTGGAAAAGTAACGTTAGCAAAACTACACTCAGAAAAATGTCCAGGTCAACTTTTTGTCAGGTTAACTCTGACCTTACAGAGGTGTCTGTAAGCCAGCTAGCGGTCAGAGTTAACCTATCTAAGGTCAACTCGTGCAGCTCCCAATGCCCTACTTCACCTGCTGGTGGCTTAATTTCAGAATTTCTCCGACCACAGGTCAACTCAGTTTTATTTGCCCACATGCAGGCGAACGCGCGCCTGCCCGAGGCCAATTACGCCGTATGTAGGTCGTCGAGTTAGCCTCCATTTTTCTGAGTGTATGCGCTTTTGGGAAAAAAAAATGTAACGAAATTTAAAGGATATAAAATTTTCCATATTTCTTGCATTAACAATTTTTACGCATCTTTAACGCTTCTCGCAATATTTGAAAAAAAAATATTATTTTTTACATATTTTTTCCGAGACAGAATATTTTAGAGATTTTAGAGTTAGTTTCGTGTTGATCACAACTGATATTTTAGGAGATATAAGAGTTATAATAATGCTGTGTTTCTGTCTGTTAACACGATAATCAGCAAAAAGAAGATGATTTGGCCCAAAACTGTTCTGTAATAAAAAAAATTCGAATAAAAGGAAAAAAATTTACCTTGTAGTCATAAGTGACGGAGTTTTTAACAATTTTAACAGAAACTCTACTAAGTCTTCCACCCTCAATCCACCCTGCCTTCATTCAATTATTCATAATTCACAAAAAATAATAACCCCTTATCGAGCATCAATATTTATTGGCTATTTATCAGATCACATTGGCCTATAATCTCACTAGGATCCTGTATTCGCCTGCACAATGCCCAAAGGCACAACAAGTCCAACGTCCTGAACGATTATCTCAAAGGAATCACTAACTCTTTGGCAACTTATCAAGAGTGGTCGATAGACATCCTCCCACTTATGTGAACACAGAGGGATAAAATTGTATATCTACTCGCATACGTCCTTATGAACATAACATTATATATAAGCTGGCACAGATAATAAAGTAGGGAAACATGAAATACGAGTACAACATCCAAATATGTATAGATTCTCGATATAAATAGTATTGTGACTTTCATTTCTGCAAGGATGTGACGGATATGAGTTTATTGAGCAACTAACCGACTAAAAATATAATAATGCCAGAAGGATTATAATTGAAAGTTTCCGCTTAAGATTCGTGTCATGGTTGAGCAACACAAATCGATTAGTTTGGCATTTGGCAGTGACCCTGGAGATTTGTCCATTTAAATGCTTGACTGATATTCATGCATGTGGTTGACTTCCTTCAATATAATTTCCTTTAAATGTCTTTCTTTATTATGGAATACAGCAATAATAAAATAGTCTGTGGGGTTGCAAGTTAATCGGCTGGTAAAAATCAAGATTAATTGATTTTTTTTTTCGAATACTATAATATTGTAATATAGAGATATTTCTTAAGCTTTACAAAAGGGGTATGCCGATTAGTCTTAAATTTTCCTTAGATGTTTATCCTTTGCGGCCGCTTAAACTAGTTTCCGGGTTATCTAAGTTTTTTTTAGTTTTTCAAAGCCTTCGTTTTAAGCATGATTTTGTCTAATCCAAGCAATTCGCAATCTATTTTTTACATTTTAATGAAAATATCTCAATAACGGTAAAATATAACGGATAATGGTGAAAAACAAAATTGTGTAGAATGCCATTCTCATGAATTTATCTTATATGTATCACCAGCAAGAAACCGGTATTTTTCGAGATAATCGATTTCTTTGAAATAATGATATATGAGGCGTTGAGAGCAAAAGTGGTCCAAGCCACATAATCGAGTTTTGGAAGCTTTTCCACTTTTGTACTATTATTGACTGTAAATTTTTGGAAAAACAAATGTTGGGTGGACTTTGTTACTCAATGTTGAAATGTTCTTTTGTGCATCCAAACATTTTTATCTAAAAACTCACTCGCAATAGTGATTTAAACATAAAAAAAATTCACGATTTCGGGTTAGGCCACTCTTGCTCTGATAGCCTCATATATCGATAAGGGCTTGAGATACGCTGTTCTAGTGAGAGACAAAAATGTGGGAAATTTTATTGTACCCAGCTCTTGTAATACATAAGACTACTGAAAAATGCATAGTTTTGGAGTAAATTGTGAAAAACGAAATTGCGATTATGAAAAAGCTACTTCCGGTTAACGAATTTCCACCTGCAATTGTTAGAATTGAAAAATTCGGGACAAAAGATTTGTTCTCGGGAAGCCGGAGCAACATGCCCAATTCCGGGACTGTCCCGGCAAAACTATAACCATTTTCTTGATATTCTGAACCAAACTATAAAGTTTCATTAAAATCGGTTCAGCAGTTTTTGAGAAATCCGGTCGTAAAAAGAATTTACTTTCCTTTATAATATAATATGATTAAAAACAATGTGGCTGAATTTAAAAAGGAAAAAAAAATGGTATGACGGAAGTCCAGAAATATCAAAATTAACAGTCCACAGAACAGAAGTTCACAGAAATATCCAATTTGCCACTTTAAAGTATTTTGATTAAAAACCTAGAATTCAGTGTTGATCACTGCCGACATTTAACTAAAAGTAATGTAACTTTGTTGGTCAGAAGGCATTGAAGTTTTAAAGGCATTCCGTTTTAATGTTTAATAACCACTTGTGGTGCAACAATCTGTAAGAAAAGTCCCCGGTAACAAGACCACCTGCTGTCACAACATTATGGCAATGATTACCTAATATAGATAAGAAAGTTCTCCTAAAATATTTGGTTTGAGAGAGGGACAACTAGCGACATGCTGGCGGTTTCAATTTCTGTGTGAATACTGAGTTATTTATGTGTGCGGCCTCATCTCAAGTGTTCCCACATCTCAGTTGTAATGCGTAATTAGTTGTAGTGCGCCTCGAAAAAACCATAAAAAAATCGCACAATGGCAATACACAAATTTGATTCTCAGCAGTCAGTTAGTTAAAAATCAAAACAAACCACCAATTTCGGTGGAAAATTTAGTTTTCGTGTTAATTTCGTTGATTTTTAGTGTATTTCGCGATTTAAATACTAAAAAAGTGTTATAATTTGCTTGAAAATTTTCGTGAGCTGTCAGGCCGCTGTCGGAAGCATGATGGTGTTAGTGCAAGGGTTGTATAAATATAATACAAGTTTTTGACTGCTATAAGGCTATGAAAATCTCGCTTGGTTTAGCCCTGACTAAACGACAAGTTTCTTGTTTTTTCTTTAACTCCATATGACATGAAGGAAAAAAAGGGAAAGATGGTGTTGCTCGGTGACTTTTTTTTATCGCGCATCTCTTTTCTCTGCCGTAGGTAAACGGAAACTTCCGTTTACTTCCCATCTATATTAGGTAATCATTGATTATGGTGACACGTGGTGGCAATGGAAACGAAAGGGAAAACTATTGTCCCAAGTTGTCGCACAGCGGTAGCCTGTTTTCTCATTGTTCTATTGAAGAATGTTTCGACTCAGCACTGCATTCTCATTTCTATATAATGAGGACATAACATCTTTCAGTATCTTCGTCTGTTCTCCCCTTGAATCTACAGTCTACTCACTAGACGAAAGAGTTCATAACATTCTGCAGGATATACTGACGGAATGTCTTACACTTGGATGGAAAAAAGGACCTTTTTTATGCTTATCTATTTGCTTACCTTTGCCTTCCCCACTTCATCCCTCAACCTAAATATTCCGTCAGATTGAAAGCGAATCGAAAGAAAGAAACTGCAAACAAGAATTTCAAACGTAAGACCGACGAATGAATCCCGAGCGAATTTTCTTTCGTGGGTGGGTATTTTTTTTTTGAAAAACTTATCTTAAATAACGTCAAAAGCACCGCGGATGTCTTTTTCATTTTTCCTTTACAAGCAAATAATCTTTTCATTTTCTTTCGCCAGTTGAGCATATACAGAACCACAGAAACAACGAATGATTCCAAAAAGAAATAATAATAAAACGAGCAAAAATAAAATTAAAAAGAGGAAAAACAACGAGGAAGAACACATTTTCTATCGTAAAAAAAGTGGCAGCGGTGCGGTGATGATGATCCACAGGATGAATAAGGAACAGGAAGTATGTTGCGCTAAAAACGACAACAACCCCGAAGCGAGGAGGAGGGGGATTAACGCACGGGTGGCGGATGAGATCCTGCCAACGAGTACGGCGACGGGAAAATCGCGAGTCCTTGTCGCGTTGGGTTTGGTGGTGAACTGTTGGAAAAAATTGAATAAAATTATGTTGTGAGAGAAAATAAAAAGAAAATTACATGCTTAAATAAAATACAACAGGAAAATTAGATGGGGAAGGTTGGAAAATGGTTCCATAATCAACAAAGACAATCCCCAATGAGGTTGAGATGCGAAAAACACAGCATGGTGTATGGTTGGCTGATCGTGGCCGCTGTCGCCGCGCCGTTTTAACAGCTCTGGTGAAAAGGGAAAATGACATTTAGAGGATAAATAGGGAAGGAAACTTTTCAACTTTCAATTCGGTTTTTAATTCTCGTATTTTCAGGTTCTTGATGGGCAAAAAAAGTTGAGATAAACAGAAAATTGAGTTAGAAATTGTTGATGATTCGGTGTAAGATTTTTTGGGGAATAACTTTTGCTATAATTGAACACCAAATTACATACTAACGGTATTTCTAGCATTATATTGTGGAAATTGGAAACGAAAAAATTAAGTCACTTGGATTGTGATGTAATAAGTTTGTTATAGCTTTTTAACCAAATTTTATGAAAACTTGTAATATAAACTTGATTAAATAATTTAAATTTTTCTCACAAGACTATTTCACAATTTTATTAAATTTGGCGTTTCCTAAAAATTGTCTGAAAAGCCTATTTATGGATTTTTTTGATGTTGTTTATCCTTCTTTTTGTGTAAAAAAAAGTCTTATCGGGTTACTGAAACCGTTTATACCAGGGAAAATGTCTTAACCATTAAAAATGAAACCCACCGTTTTTAAGCACTGTTGCTGGTGATAATTTTACACATTTTTAAAGTTTTTAACCTTTTTTTCCATTTATTTGTAAAAAATTAATTATTTTCTAATAAAAAATATCAGTTGTGGTCAACACAAAACTTTCTTCTACAAAATCTACGACCCTGCGCAATTTACGCTAGAGCCCTGTCGCGTTGTCAACCTAAGACGACCTCCCAATAAATTCTTGGTTTATTCAAAAATATCAAAAATGTACAAAATTTGAGATAACTTGAGAACGGTAAAAGATATCAATTTACGGTAAATGGCAAAAATGTAGAAAATGTTAACATCTTTAATTATTCTTTTAACTGATTTGTCGAAAAACCGTTAGTTTTTTTTTATATTTTAATCTAAATATCTCAATAACGGTAAAAGATAACGGATAACGGTAAAAGACAAAATTGTGCAGAATGCCATTCTCATTAATTCATTTCATACATTCAGTCAGCAAAAACCCGTTAGTTTTCGAGATAATCGCAAAAAACTGTTTTTTTTTTGGAAATAACGGTTTATCTCGATAACAGGTTGAGATATCGATTTATAGCTAAAGACAAAAGTGTGGGAAATTTAATTTTCTCCAAGTTTTGTCATACTAAAAAACGCGTAGTTTGGGAGTAAATCGAGAAAAACGAAATTGCGATTTTTGAAAAACCGCCATTTTGGATACTTCCGGTTAACGGATTTCCACCAAAAGTTGATAGGATCGTCCCATTTCAGGACCCAACATGCCTATAAAATTTCATGGCGCTAGCTCTATTAGTTTTTGAGAAATCTTGTACACAGACTGACAGACAGACTGACAGACTGACAGACTGACAGACTGACAGACTGACAGACTGACAGACTGACAGACTGACAGACTGACAGACTGACAGACTGACAGACTGACAGACTGACAGACTGACAGACTGACAGACTGACAGACTGACAGACTGACAGACTGACAGACTGACAGACTGACAGACTGACAGACTGACAGACTGACAGACTGACAGACTGACAGACTGACAGACTGACAGACTGACAGACTGACCGACTGACAGACTGACAGACTGACAGACTGACAGACTGACAGACTGACAGACTGACAGACTGACAGACTGACAGACTGACAGACTGACAGACTGACAGACTGACAGACTGACAGACTGACAGACTGACAGACTGACAGACTGACAGACTGACAGACTGACAGACTGACAGACTGACAGACTGACAGACTGACAGACTGACAGACTGACAGACTGACAGACTGACAGACTGACAGACTGACAGACTGACAGACTGACAGACTGACAGACTGACAGACTGACAGACTGACAGACTGACAGACTGACAGACTGACAGACTGACAGACTGACAGACTGACAGACTGACAGACTGACAGACTGACAGACTGACAGACTGACAGACTGACAGACTGACAGACTGACAGACTGACAGACTGACAGACTGACAGACTGACAGACTGACAGACTGACAGACTGACAGACTGACAGACTGACAGACTGACAGACTGACAGACTGACAGACTGACAGACTGACAGACTGACAGACTGACAG
Source organism: Chrysopilus asiliformis (assembly GCA_964034945.1). Classification (NCBI taxonomy): domain Eukaryota; kingdom Metazoa; phylum Arthropoda; class Insecta; order Diptera; family Rhagionidae; genus Chrysopilus; species Chrysopilus asiliformis. The sequence goes on from OZ035962.1 coordinate 13,349,388, forward strand.
ACTGACAGACTGACAGACTGACAGACTGACAGACTGACAGACTGACAGACTGACAGACTGACAGACTGACAGACTGACAGACTGACAGACTGACAGACTGACAGACTGACAGACTGACAGACTGACAGACTGACAGACTGACAGACTGACAGACTGACAGACTGACAGACTGACAGACTGACAGACTGACAGACTGACAGACTGACAGACTGACAGACTGACAGACTGACAGACTGACAGACTGACAGACTGACAGACTGACAGACTGACAGACTGACAGACTGACAGACTGACAGACTGACAGACTGACAGACTGACAGACTGACAGACTGACAGACTGACAGACTGACAGACTGACAGACTGACAGACTGACAGACTGACAGACTGACAGACTGACAGACTGACAGACTGACAGACTGACAGACTGACAGACTGACAGACTGACAGACTGACAGACTGACAGACTGACAGACTGACAGACTGACAGACTGACAGACTGACAGACTGACAGACTGACAGACTGACAGACTGACAGACTGACAGACTGACAGACTGACAGACTGACAGACTGACAGACTGACAGACTGACAGACTGACAGACTGACAGACTGACAGACTGACAGACTGACAGACTGACAGACTGACAGACTGACAGACTGACAGACTGACAGACTGACAGACTGACAGACTGACAGACTGACAGACTGACAGACTGACAGACTGACAGACTGACAGACTGACAGACTGACAGACTGACAGACTGACAGACTGACAGACTGACAGACTGACAGACTGACAGACTGACAGACTGACAGACTGACAGACTGACAGACTGACAGACTGACAGACTGACAGACTGACAGACTGACAGACTGACAGACTGACAGACTGACAGACTGACAGACTGACAGACTGACAGACTGACAGACTGACAGACTGACAGACTGACAGACTGACAGACTGACAGACTGACAGACTGACAGACTGACAGACTGACAGACTGACAGACTGACAGACTGACAGACTGACAGACTGACAGACTGACAGACTGACAGACTGACAGACTGACAGACTGACAGACTGACAGACTGACAGACTGACAGACTGACAGACTGACAGACTGACAGACTGACAGACTGACAGACTGACAGACTGACAGACTGACAGACTGACAGACTGACAGACTGACAGACTGACAGACTGACAGACTGACAGACTGACAGACTGACAGACTGACAGACTGACAGACTGACAGACTGACAGACTGACAGACTGACAGACTGACAGACTGACAGACTGACAGACTGACAGACTGACAGACTGACAGACTGACAGACTGACAGACTGACAGACTGACAGACTGACAGACTGACAGACTGACAGACTGACAGACTGACAGACTGACAGACTGACAGACTGACAGACTGACAGACTGACAGACTGACAGACTGACAGACTGACAGACTGACAGACTGACAGACTGACAGACTGACAGACTGACAGACTGACAGACTGACAGACTGACAGACTGACAGACTGACAGACTGACAGACTGACAGACTGACAGACTGACAGACTGACAGACTGACAGACTGACAGACTGACAGACTGACAGACTGACAGACTGACAGACTGACAGACTGACAGACTGACAGACTGACAGACTGACAGACAGACTGACAGACTGACAGACAGAAAGACATTTTTTTAATATGACTCCAATCGACTCAGGAGTGAGCGGGAAATGTTTTTTAGGCAAAATTAAGGGGTCGAAATTTTTCATGAATACAATACTTTATTATACTCCGCAGAAGAAAGTAAAAATTGAGTGGTGAACATAATTAAATTTCGTTCATCAGATTTATGAAAATGCTTTATTACTTTTAATACGTGCTATCAACAACTTGGATTTTTGAACCGTCGAATTAAAAAAAAACATTGCCTGCGTCCCGCATCTTAAAATATCTGGGGTTAACTTTTCCAAGTTTCCATGACTTTGAATGACAGTCTGATACCGTCTAAAATTCTGAAAGTTTAAAGTTTCGTTAAAAAAAGGATTCGCGGAAGCTTTTGCTCAACTGTTACTTTGCAACTTGTGTTACAAGAGAGCGGTTGCAGCAACCAATTTGTGGCGACATATATTTTGGAATTCAGGTTGTGCAACAATTTTTGGTTACTTGAATAAGTAAGAATATGATTTTACATAAGTCAAACGGACCCCTCCTCTTCCCTCCCCCCCACACAAACGAGATTTGAGAAAAAATAATTGTTTTGTTCTCATGTGCGGCTTTTTTTTAGTGTGGGTTATACTTTTTCACAACAGTACCAAAAATGAGGTCTACTAGCTTTTCTTGTCGTGCCATGATAGACTTCAATTCTGGTGTTAATGTTTTCTCTGATAAAATAGAACTAATCCACCTATTTTGCACAAAGAAAATTTCTAGCAATTAAATACCACCGCATAACGAAAAAACGAAAACAAATTTTTCGTTACGTTTTTCGTTATTGTAACGGAATTAAATTTCTATAACGTAATTTCGAAGAAAAAACCTGAAAATCATTTCGTTATGTTATGATAGCGTTTGGCACCCCTGAAAAAAAAATCTGTTTGTATTCATAATTGAAAATTTAAATATTTCTAAAAATCTGAAACTTAAAAGTTTCAGCAAGAATTGTATATCCTTATATAGGAATACACTTTTTATATTATAAAATTTGTTGCAATGATTTCGATGTGGGTAAAACTGACAAACTTCCCATAACATTTTCAAGAAGCTTTCACTTCATCTTGAGTGTATTATCCTGTGTGACGATAAAGTTTTCATTTAGTTTGTTTGTCTCATTATAACCAATAAATGACAAAATACAACACAGACATGAAAAGTGGAACTAAAAGTTTTTGTTTAAGTTTTATTGTGATGTTGAAAAGTGTCACATCAATGCATTAAATATTCAACGATATGCCACAACGAAACGCAATCTCTGGAAAATTTTTTGAGGAAAAGCAAACAAAAGAAAAATAAAGACGAGAATGTGGAAAAACAAAATCTAAATGGATCACATCTTTGTGGGTGAGGTTGGAAAAACATCAAGGATACCATAATCACCTGTTTATATTTTAATGAAAACCTAATTTAGGGATAAACTTTCCAGCATTCATCTTACATACTGATGAACGTGAGTCCACTATCAAGACTTTGAGCAAATGGTGAACTTTGAGAAGAAAAAACTGTTTTCTTGAATCTTTTAACTTTTGGGGGACTGAAATGGACTAAGGATGATGGGGAAAGGAACCTTCCGCCATTCAGGATCAGGATTTTGTCCGATTTTCTCGCTTAAAAAGAACATATCCCAGCCACCCCAAACGTAGTTGGTCTACGCTTTCATTCAGCAAGAACTAAAGCAAACGTTTATTTATCCGTGAATTCAGTGGCGGACCAAGGATTTTATTTTGGAGGGACTAGGCCGAATGAAAAAAGAACGCGAATTTCAAATACAGTCATAGAATTCCTCAAAAATGTAGGCGAATTTTTTAAAGAGAGAATGGGGGTAACATAAAGTTTTTAAACAGAAGAGCGCCGCCAGGTGAAAATTAAACACAGTTTTGAAAGAAGAGTAAAACTAAGTTGTGTCCTTTTTACATTTCACCACGAATACCTCCGACCATGGGCGTCGGAAATTGTCTCCTTGCCCGCCTTCCCCTCTGGAAATGAGGAAAAATAAATTGGAATTCGAAAAAGTGCAGGATAAATACTAAACTTTTGACCGGAATTATGCAATCTAGTGTTGTGATTTCTTTATCCTAAAAAAATTGACTTCGAAACCCAAAAATTTTCGCCCAGGACGCAGTTTCCTCACAATTTACTGCCAATAAAGCATTTTTCTTGAAAAATTCGCCTGCGGCGCATTTCTTTCAGTAGTTTTCAATGGTGGAATATTTTTACCTTCGGCACAATTTTTATTGTATTTTGTAAACATAAACCACCAATAACAATGTTTGTAAAATATGACCGAACTTGCAAAATCAAATCTTCACGCTTTATAAAATTTTCCTCACTTTTCTCCTCTCCTCGCCCGATCTTCAATGGTAATCTGTCCCGAATTCACACCAAAGAAAATAGACCACCTTTTTATATAGCCAGCCTGCAAGTGTAAAGTTTTTTTTCGGTATGGTATAAAAAAATATAATATAGGTTCCTATTTTTAACATTTTCTTTTCATATTTAAAAATATGATAAAAAAACAATATTTTTGCTAGTTGGGAAGTGGTTGCAAACTGCTTAAGGGAGGATGTTAGCAATCGCAACCGGAGAAAAAACTTTGTGTTAGATTCTTAATTTTTTTTGCATTATTTTCCGTTTCGTCTTATTCATGGTATGAAACTCGTTTTCTATCCACCCATAATAACTTTTAAAAAATTAGTTTACTCCGACCTTATGATAAAGTACTCGATGTTGTTGTATTGCGGAGCAAGAAGACATCAGGATTCAGAAGGACACAAGATTTCTTCAGAGCTAGAAAATAAAACTTGTTGAACTAACTTCAACTAGTTTGATGTTCAGTGATTAAATTTGATGTCTTCAACTTGTTTCATTTGTACATCGTCCATCAAGTAAACATCGTCCTGGCAGCCAGTGATGGTCAGTTGCTACAGTTTTTTTTTATTCCTTTGTCCTTTTTAAAGTTTCCATAACTGCTGTAAATAAACTTGAAATACACATGTAATGTACTGGAAATGAAAAATTACCGGCCACTTGGTCGTCTTCAATCTGGTGGAAATTTTAACTACGTGCTGTTGAAATTTTGTGAGAAATTTTTTCTACATAAAGATTTTTGTAGAAGAAAAAACCAAGCGGCAATATCCATGGAGCATGTAAAAAAAATAATTTTGCTAACGAGCGGTAAACGATCAACGGAATGTGGTAATTTTCCTTAAGATATATTTTAGGGAGGGTGGTTAGGTTGGGTATACGGCGGCCGTTGGATATAGGTTTTCCTCGACATTTTCCCAACGACCGCAAAACTCCAGTGATTGATAGTCCTGTCAAGGCGATGAAGGTACTAACGAAAACCGAAATATGTCATGTTGCTGTCTGTCGTGTACTACCGATGCGATGGATGACATTTTCCTCCTTACGTGTGTTCGTTTGTTTGTCCTTTTTCCTGTGTCTCGTGCAACAAGTATAACCTCCTGTCACATATTATCGTTTGTGTTACAAGGAAACAGTGGCACAATATGTTCTTACATTATGTCCTTGCCAATTGCGGAACTGTTGTCACTTTTTTTATTGGTGGAAAATCAATGATATTTCCTTGATTAATCGATTTGACTATAGCTTAAATTTATATAAAAATTGCCATGTTAAAAACGATGAACCCGAGTAGAAATTGATCCACGTGGAAGCATGATCGATTGTTGACTTTATATACAAAATATTTTAAACAAATAGTGATATTTTTTTATAAATGTCTTAAAGCACACCCTATTTAAAATATAAAATTAACACAAATCTCGGAAAACCGTTTTAGAGCGGAAATATTGACTCTTACTTTAAAAATAATAAAAATTGCCTTACACAGGATTTAAATCCGGGTCCAATACCGGATATCTCAACAGACTGGCACAGGGTTGCCAGGTAGCCAGAAAGTTTTCTCCCCATCGTAGCTCGGAAACCCCCCCCCCCTGAAACTGGCGATTTGGGAACATAAAACCCCAAAATTTCTCTTGTACCTGAAAGAAAAATTCACTAAAAGAAAAACTCTTCGAAATCCAAATCCAATTTTTTAAATTCTGTTACAAAATCCTGAATTTATTCTGATTTTCTTCTCATTTTCTAAATCCATTTAGATAAAACTTTCACGGGAGCGTATTAGCATTAAGGAGCCCAAGGATACCGCTTGTAATACATCGAACCAATCATCGGACACTAAAATGAACTACACCAGGGTGTTAGGGATGACAAAAGATTTTGATGTCCGTCTGTCTGTCTGTCCGTCAGTCTGTCTTTCAGTCTGTTCGTCTTGTCCGTCTGTCTGTCCGTCTGTGTTTGTCCGTCTGAGCTAGAGACTCGCAGTTTTGTATAGTTGCGTTTCTCGTAAATGGTTATAGGCTAAAATTTTGAAGGGATAAAATTGGACCATTGCTTCCCTCCTCCTCCATCCAGACGGAACAGTTTTCTGCGATTTTCTCGAAATCGGTGAGTCATATTGAAAAATTTCTGGAATTGTATTTAGAATCGGATTTTACGCTTGAATACTTTTTCCATCACATTAGGGTTATTACCAGAAAACTGAAAAAATATAGTAACGAGAAATAGAAGCTTACTATTCTAGCTGGTTATTGAATGGCTTTTTGCGATTTTAAAAGTTATTGCCACAACATGCGGGTTATTATTACGCCACAATTCGTTTTAACATAATCTAAAAACAATTTCATTAATAAACTGCCACACAATTTTTAACGTTCGTGACATTTGCTTTTTCAACTTTTTTTACATTTGGACATCGTGTACCACGGGTGGACTGGTGGGTGGGTGGGTGGATTTGGACTTCGCACTGATATACTTCTTGATAATTTAGAAATAAAAATTTACGTCCACAAAAAAACTACCGCACTATTTACTCGCGCGGTTTTAAAAAACTGTACATGTACCACCAGTGGTACACGATGTCACGAACGTGTTAATCGCATCATTAAAAAAACAGCTTTTGAGCCACTTCCACTCATCCGATTGACTGGAGATTTGACACACATGTACGTAATTTTGACAATAATACAATAGTCCTTGTAAGGATACCGGAAGGTCCTGCAAGAATATTACTCAAATTTTCTAGAAAAAAACTCATCTGGTGGTTTTTGACAATGGTATAAAAAAAATAAAAAAGCTTTTATTGAAAAAAATGTACTAAAAAGCAAAAAAATAATAATTTTTTGAGCAACAAAAGCGGGATAAAAGCATCAAAAATAAAATAAATGTTTATCTGGTTTTTATTTCTATACACAGCGCTCAAAAAACATTTTTTTCTTTTAGTATTTTTTTTTAAATATGCTTTTTTTTAATTAAAAAAAAATTGTTTTAGTTTTTAATGATAAAATTTGACTCATCACGTCTATAAAACTGATTAAAATCAAGAGACAAAATTAAATATACAAAACGATTTCAATGTGAAACCAGCTTCGGCTTTAGTCTGACCACCTTTTTTATTTTAAAAAATTGTTAGGACTAAAAGACCGGTGTATGTAATGCATTTTTAACAACATATGTGGTTTTACGGGAAGAAATGAAATGAAAATTTTAGGTACTAAATTTTAAGCTCATCATCAGAATGTTGGGCATCGAAATAAATGAGAAGCTTCAATGGAGTGATCATATTTTCAAAATAGCAAAGGAAGCATCACAGTGCCTAGGCTTCCTGGGACGATGCAAAAAATATTTCGCACTAGTCGACGTCCTAAACATTTACAAAACCTACATTCGACCGAGACTCGAGTACAATTCGCATTTTGGGCACCAAAAACTATCCTGCAACTGCTGGACCGAATTCAAAAACGTGCGATCCGACTGATTGGAGACAAGTCTTTGACAGATTCACTACCGTCTCTCGAGCATCGTCGCTCTGTTGGGGTACTTAGCATATTCTATAGATATTTCCATGGGAAATGTTCCACCGAAATTTCCCAACTTATTCCTCCACGGTATATTTTCCCTAGACCCTCTCGTGCAGCTACACGTGCGCACGACTTCTTCCTTGAGCCTCCCCGCTTTCGTACAGTAAAGTTTAGGGGTTCCTTCATTCCGCGAACAACAAGACTTTGGAACAATTTACCATCCGATGTGTTCCCCCCGGACTATAACCCGCAGAAGTTCAAGGAGAACATAAATCGGCATTTCCTTTTGTCCTTCCAACCATCCCGAGCTGTGCTTCGGCATTAAAGGGTCTTCCCCTAAGCTCTGGCTGGATCTATAAAAAAAAAAGCTTTTTTAGTTTAAAAAAAAACCAAGTTTTTTTTCCTCTAAAATTATTTTTTTTCCTAAAATAAAATATACTTTAAATATTAAAAATTGGAAATGTAGTACAAAACCTTGCGGGAAAAAACTTCTCATTGAAAGTTCCTCGACAAATTAAAGAGTTATACATCATTTCTCATTATGAACATTTTAAAGCCGTTGGCAATACACAAAAACTCGCTACTTTATCGTTTGAATATGTTGCAGGCACAATGGAAATTCAAAATGTATGTTAGTGAAATTGTTTAAAAGCGAAAACTTGTAAAGTTTTCTCTTCCCAAGGAAAATATAGATATGCACTATTCTATTATTGAAAATTTGTACATAGTGGAATTCTTTATGCATTTCTACTGCCAATCCCAAAGTTACATATATGGAGGGGTTCTATAAAGAAACATAAAACAAATAAAAAACTGAAAATCATACAACATTTTCACTTATTATCTAAATGCGCCCAAAGTGAAATTATTGGGATTTTTTTTCGCTTTGAAAAAAACAAAGTTTGGAAAAACAAAAAACAAAGTTTTTCCAAAACTCCAAAAATTGGTTAGATTTGATGACATAAAAATTTCGAGGTAAATATGTGTTAGTTTTTATTTTGTTAGAAACAAAAGCCTTATTAGAACATTTGGCAAATTTACGAAAAAAAAACTATTTGAATGTCTACAAAAAATTCCTGTACTTTAGAGAGAATAATTTTTTTTCGTCGAAAAAATACCACTGTGTATGATTGGTCGAAGGTATTTCGTGAGCGAATATGGGGCATGTATGTGTAGCATATGTGCCATAAAATGACATGAAAATTCTATTATGCTAATGCGGCGACTTAACTTCACTATGACAATCTGTTGAATGTTATGCCAGGTTGATTATAGTGAAAGGGCAATTTTCCAGGCTATATCACGTCAGTTCACATTTAAAAGGAATCATATTTACGTGGAAAATTGATTTTTTTAAATTACTTTTTGGTTTTTATATATGTACATAGGTAAGAGTATTTTAATATATCGTTTTTTTTAAATTCATGTATTTAAAGCAGTGGTTCCCAACGCTTTTTTGGTTGGGAACGCCTAATGAAAATAAGGACTAAAAATATATGCTATTATTTCATTTAGATAATGTTAGATTTTTTTAGAAAGCTCTCAATCAGATATAATACTATCTTGTATAAAAAAATAGAAAGGATTTCTTCCTTTTTTATGACATCTCTCAAAGCAAACAAAGACGAAATGAGTTCATTAAAAGATGGAAACACAACAATTTTTGGAAAAACTATTACCCAACATACATTTTTCTCTGTGGCACCATAAAAGAAACATTTCATACTTTGCAAATAATCCCAAAAAGGGTAAACAGGAACAGTTTTGATCTGAAGCGGAAAAGATGTCGCCACATAAATATCGCAGTCGCAGTTGAAAAGTCATGCACTTTTTAAAACACTCATAAGGGTAGAATTTTTTTTTCCAGATGGGTGTACCTAGCAAGGACACCCAAGAGAATTTAGTCGTCATTTGGCAGATTTTTATTTGCATTCGTTTTTTAAACTGCGACATTTGGCAAATGAAAGCTAGTCATACATTATCCTTCGGTTTGTTTAACTTTTGTGTATTTTATTTATAAACCAAATATTGAAATATGTTCACCACAAATATTTGATCTAGCTTTGTGTGCTTGTGTATGAGTATGAGCATTTCGGCAGATGCAGGGTTTTGTGTCTTTTTCATCACTCTCAGCAAATATTGGAATTTTTTTGTTTCAACTTTTTTGATCAGGAGTTGAAAAAAACGCGGTTTTTGTTAAAACTCTTTTTCGGGAAAATTTCGGGAAAATTATATTTTATGTAAAGATTTTTCCATGACTTTTGAATATTCTTCTTAAAGTCATTTAAAGTTATTGGGGAATTGAAGTTTATAGAAAGATAGACAATTAAATCAACGATTTTTTAATCTTCTGGCCAAACAAAATATAGGAAATCATCTCGTTTGAGTGTTTGGGATTTATTTAGCTTGTTATCGTGTCCGTCTGTCAGGGTCAAATCGTGCAACCTAATTTTGACCTACTTTCACTCATCCGATAGACTTGAAATTTTGCACACACATGTAATTCCGATGACAATAAAATAGTCTCACTACTTCGTCCTTGTAAGGATAAGGAAATGTCCTATAAGGATAACGTGATTAATTTTTTCCTGAAATTTTCCTGAAAAAATCTCATGTTGGGCTTTTTGGGGTCGCTGAATCCGATTTTGGCATTAAGAAGTCTGCAAGCATAACGGAAGGTCCAGTAAAGATAACGTGATTAACATTTTCCTCAAATTTTTCGGAGAAAATATCATTTGGGGTATATATTCAACGTTCTATTGTGGCTGTTATCTCACATATAAATTTATCACAGAAAATTTTCAGTTCAGTAATGTCAGCAATTGACATTTAAAACAACAACATGATAATCTAATATTGTTACAATACTTTGACAACAATCAAGAATTCACCTGGACAAATAACAGATTTGTTGTGCCATTATATTCGAATCAAGTAACATAGATTTCATTTTAATCTTTTTGCACTATCAATGTTTATCGTAACGATGTCCTTTGATGGCTATAAGTGATTGTAGCTCAGCTGGATTGGCTTCTGTATCACCTGAATTACAAATAGAGAAATGCTAAAGGATGCCAACTTAAGTCAAGACTATTTAAGGACAATTCCTTTCAAATTGTAATCCCTAAAATGATACTCTAAGGCCAGCATAATGTTTACGTAAACAGCAAACAGCAGAAGGACTTTGTTGAAAGTTAAATGAACAAACACCAAGATGTTTCTAATGCATGAGTTTTGGTCGACGGAATCGGGAAGGGAGGCAAATGGCGGGGAATAAAACACTGAGAATCATACAAGGGAGTGCAGTTTGAATCTTTCTTGGGGTTCTGTGTTTGAAGGTGGGTAATTTTAGGTGGCATATTCTGTAGCTCACCTGGTAGTGTATTAGCTGTGATAGTTACGAGAACGATGGGCTTAATAAAGTTTAAGTGCGGTCGGTTGTATACACATTATACGAGTACATTGCAACTTTCAGCATCATGAGCAAAAGTTAAATAGATTTTAGTGTTTTGGCTCCATGCTGGATTAGTTTTGGTTCATTTGTTTTTATTGAAAATGAACACACTTTCTACTGCATTCCGATGAAGTCGATTAATAGAAATTACCAACGAAAAGTACAAAAATGTCTAAAATTCCTTGGATTCAGGTAATTCTGTTTTCATATTTCAAAATATTGGACGTTTTTTTTTATAAAAAAGTCTTTGCTTTCTTGTACAAAATCTATGTTCCTGCGCAATTTACACTATAACACGACGAATATAAGATTCGGTTATGTAAAAATATATCTCGATAACGGTAACAGATATCGATTTACGATACAGGGTAAAATGTAGGAAATTTCAGTAACTTTAATTTTTCCTTTAATTACTTTCCTCTTCTATAGAGGAAAATTGCTGTATTCATGACGGAGAGAACGACTCGAGGACAGGGCAGATAAAAGCGTCTATTTCACATGCAGGGCAAGTTTTGCCATGCTGCTTGCAGGTCAATCAAAAACAGTGGGTTTTGATCAAAAAATAAGAAATTCATTGCTCTGCTATTCCTATTGTATAATCAATAATTTTAGTATTATCGTAAAACTATAATGAGCGTCATTTTTTAAAAGGAAAGTCCTAGCTGAAAAATTAATGACCAGCAGAGAAAACACTAATTATTTTTCTAGTTATTTTTCAACTGAGACTTTTATTTGAAAAAATAAAGCTCGTCATAGTAAATCCGCTTCAGATTTTGTTAAATCTATTCATTGCCTGTTCTGCAAAACTTCCCTACGTCAAAAATAGACGTCAGATAGAAACTTTCTGATCAGTACAAAATACGTTCCAGGCAAAATTATGAGGATGTCCGTGCCGTCTGTCGGTCTGTCTGTCGGTTGGAATTAAAAAAAAAATAAAAGAAAACAGATTTTTGCAAATTGCTTGCAAACCAACGATTTTTCGAAAAAAAAAAGTTAAGGGAAGAAGTAAAGATATTAAAATGTTCTACATTTTTGCTTTTGATCGTAAATCGATATGACTCATCGTTATAGAATTATTTTAGATTTTGTAAAAAAATTATATTTTTCTATAAATCAATATTTTAGTCGTTAGGTTATAAATTGCCCGGGAACGTAGATTTTGTATAAGAAAGTCATGTTCTGTTCACATAAGATATTTTCTTAAACCAGTGCGGATATTTGTTTCTATTATTTTTGTGGATTCTTAACAATGATATTTACAACTTCCTTGTAACACAATCAATATACATATACCACGCTACAATTATGTAATAATTTTTCATTCATAATTCAACAAACTTGTAGTTCCCCTTACGTGGGGTTTCATGTATAGCGACCCAAAGAACGATTCAGAATTGGAATAGCTATATAGCAGTTTATTGTAGCTGCAACTAATTACTTTTGGCAAACAGCATTACACATAATTCCTAAAGAAAATATCCTTCTGCAGCCCATTAATCCTGGCCCCGATTTACTCGCGTCTTCGATTCTATAAGCCAACATACTTGTAAGCAACAACAATTCGCTAAGCGTCATCATTGGCGAAATGTCTGAAATTATGTTTGTTCGTGTTATTCTCACACATTTTGGTTGTTTCGTAATTTTGTTCTAAGGTTCGTTGATTACATCTGAACAAATACAAAAACACACACACACATATTATGCTGTTTTCATATATTTGAATAACTATAGTACGATTTGAAAGGCTGCAGAAAGGACTACCGATGTGTGGATGTTGAACATCAACAAAGGAGTGAGATGTTTTAAAAAACTTACAGTAAAACTGAAATACCAAAGCATGTAGAAGTCATGTAGAGAGGTTACAATATCATAAGTTATGAGAGAATTTTTTCAAAGGACTGCATTTGTCTGGTCAATATCGGGTCAAAATTCTTTCAGAAGTATAGGGGCTTAGGGGTAACAAAGAAAAATTTTTTTACGTGGAAAATTTTCTATTATATCAAAATGTTTTATAATAGAAATTGGATTAGAATTGTTGCAATTGGTTTAGAAATTAGTAGATGAGGGGTTAGTGGGGAGTGAGATATGTTCGTACTTCTGAAACATGCTCCATAAAGTATTATCATAAACTAATCATAAGCAAACTAACATTTTCATTCAATTCATTCTAGAACAAAGTTGAATTTCCAATTCCAAAAAATAAATACCCATAGCAGCCCCTCCAGCCGTAGCAGCCATGAGCTTTTCTAACAGTAATTTTTGAAAAAAGGCCGGACAAAATTTCGAAGGCTGAAAAAAAGAAGAGAGCAGCCACTATTATGTTTTAATGTCCAATATTTATGTAGAATGACGGACATAAATCCGAACAGGTAGAAAGGATACTTTAATACCGACCAATTTTTCTCTAAACAAATAATGGCAAATTATGAGTAGGCTTCTATATCAAAAAATGTCAAAAATTATTGTGAAATTAAATTAGGAAAAGTGAGTGTCTAAAATTTTTCAAGGATAATAAATTCTGTTCAAAGGTAACAAAACTGTTTAATTCACTAAAATTCTATATATTAAATATATAGATTATATGAAACTAGCTTGCATACCCGTCGTTGCCGGGTTAAGTTTTTCCAATTTTTTTTGATGGTCTATGTTGGAGCTAAACTTCAGGCCAATCGGCTCGGTAGTCTCCCCGCAAAAGAGTAGCATAGCGCAAAAACCAAGTTTCAAAATCACTTTACCCCCTCCCCTTACGCCTCCCACCTCTCGGGCTACTTTTTAATTGGTCTATGTTGGGGCTGGACCCCCGACGAACATCTATGCCAAATTTCAGGCCAATCGGTTAAGTAGTTTCCCCGCGAAAGAGTAACATATCGCAAAAAATAAGTTTCGAAATCACTTTAGCTCCTCCCCTTACTCCCCCCACCCCTCGCGGTACTTTTCCGTATGCCTATGTTGGCACCAGAACTACCACAGACACTCATGCCAAATTTCAAGTCAATCGGTTCAGCCGTTTTTGCGTGAAAGAGGAACAGACAGACACCAACTCATTTTTATATATTAGTACTAGAATTTGGACCCGGCTTCGCCCGGCTGAAAGCGTGAACAGAAAAAAACTTAGGAAAACTAAATTCATTTGGTTAAAAATTAGGTAGCCTGCATGCTGTTCGTTAGTTTTTTCTCTTCGGAAAATGATTAACCCATTCGGTATTTTGATGCCATATGGCAACGCAGTTAAAAATTTGAATTCACTTATTATTTATTTATTTTCAACACTCTATTCTCATTCAGTGCACCTTTAAGTGCATTTGTGACCCAATTTTGATTTTTTGAGTAAAAAGTTGGACTACAGTGGACGTATTTGTAAAAAATATTTTTTTTTTTGTTTTTGTTTTAAATGAATACTATTAGCTTAAACATCATTAATTTGTATAGAGAGAATCTTTAACCGCCATAGAAAAAAACATGTACCGAACGGGTTAACAAACTAACAAAAAATTCCAGCACTTGCATTCGGTATTACTTTACCCCCCTCCGCTTACTCCCCCACCTATCGGGCTACTTTTTAATTGGTCTATGTTGGGGCTGGACCCCCGACGAACATCTATGCCAAATTTCAGGCCAATCAGTTCAGTAGTTTCCCCGCGAAAGGGTAACATAGAGGAAGAGCTAAGTTTCGAGATCACTTTACCCCCTCCCCTTACTCCCCCCCACCCCTCGGGCTACTTTTTAATGGGTCTATGTTGGGGCTGGATCCCCGACGAACAGCTATGCCAAATTTCAGGCCAATCAGTTCAGTAGTTTCCGCGCGAAAGAGTAACATAGAGGAAGAGCTAAGTCTCGAGATCACTTTACCCCCTCCGCTTACTCCCCCCACCCGTCGGGCTACTTTTTAATGGGTTTATGTTGGTGCTGGATCCCCGACGAACAGCTATGCCAAATTTCAGGCCAATCAGTTCAGTAGTTTCCCCGCGAAAGAGTAACATAGCGCAAAAACTAAGTTTCGAAATCACTTTACCCCCTCCCCTTACTCCCCCCACCCCTCGCGGTACTTTTCCGTATGCCTATGTTGGAACCAGAACTACCACAGACACTCATGCCAAATTTCAAGTCAATCGGTTCAGCCGTTTTTGCGTGAAAGAGGAACAGACAGACAGACAGACACCAACTCATTTTTATATATTAGTATGATATATACAGGGTGCGCCATCTGTTCCTCCGGTATGTAAACATTCAATAACTTCGCCATTTGTCAACCGATTTGCTTTCCTAGACACGTTTTGGAAACGTCAAACCAGTACAATTTTAACCATGAACCGCTTCACACCGAAAGAACGCGCCGAAATAGTGACGATTACATTGAAAATAGTCGTTCATTTTGGATGCAAGTTTTAATGACCGACGAGGCACATTTCACTCTCTCTGGCGGTGTTAATAAACAAAATTGCCGCATTTGGGCGACAGAAAATCCTCACGAGATTCATGAAATACCATTGCATGATCGAAAAGTGACTGTTTGGGCCGGCGTGTGCGCAAAAACCATCATTGGGCCATTTTTCTTCAATGAAGGTGAAACAGTTAATGGTAATCGATATCGGTGGATGTTGGCACATTTTGTGTGTCCGAAAATGCGTGAAAAAGGTCTGACTGACTTCTGGTTTCAGCAAGACGGGGCGCCATGCCACACAGCGGACCAAACAATACGGTTTTTGCAACAAAAATTCCCTAGACGTGTGATATCGAAAAGAGGCGATATTGACTGGCCACCAAGATCCCCTGATTTAACCCCCCCAGACTTCTTTTTGTGGGGTTATTTGAAGAGTAAAGTTTACGCCAGCAACCCGAAGACCATTGACGAGCTCAAGACCAATATTCGTGCCGAAATAGCTGCCATACCGACGGAGATGCTCGAAGAAGTGATGGAAAATGCCCGAAAAAGAGCACAGTTTGCGGTGGCCAATAAAGGTGGTCATTTGATCGATGTTGTTTTCAAAAAGTAGTCCACATAAATTGTAAAGGATTGAACTAAATAAAAAAACACTATTTTTTGCAATCTATTGTTTCTTTCAAAAGTTATTCAACATTCTCATACCGGAGGAACAGATGGCGCACCCTGTATATATTAGTATGAGTATGATTTAGTATTCCTATAAGGTCATAAACTTTCAAGGCAATCGGTTAAACAGTACCGAGATTTGGTGGATTTGGCGAGCAGCAAATGTTTCAAGTTGCAATTACTGATTTTTCATACTTCTGATAGCTTATGAAAGATATTAATATTTAAAAAAAATTATATTCTTCGTTTTTACTGCTAAAAATGTTTGAAATTCGAGTAAACGGTGCTTTTACTCTAACTAGTGTACAGCTCTAAATATTTAAAATATTAATATAAATGCTTTAAAATTTTTTCTACCATCCTGGAAATCTCGAGTGGATTTGTGGGGTTATTTTAGCCAAGGTTCAATTGTAAATACGGTTATCCCATGAATGCGAGTATAGCAACATAATACCAATTTCACTACATGTATGTGTAGAATGGCGCCATTGTATGTTTGTGATATTATGTATTGCTAGTTTTGTAGTGCTCGGGGCCTGCCTCCGTCATAAACATTCGGACTTAATTAACCTCCTGCAAATTTAAGCGTGCAGTGTATTAAGTTTAAATAATTTAGTCCTGCAGGATACGCTAAGGATCGTGAAAGGCTAGACGCGCAGTCATAAATCATAAAAAGCATAGAGGAACAATTTGAAGGTAATTTATTTCTATGTTCACCACCACTTGAATGTGTTTCTTGCCCCTTGCGTTGTAAATCTTACAACCCCTTCATTCACGAGTTTTTGCAAATGCCACGATGGAGTGAAGGACGAGGCTTTGCACAAAATATAAATGGTTTTATTTGAGGCAGAATGAGTGGCAGGCCAACCCGGCAGGCAGTCATTCTTAACGACAAACACACATACACAACCGCGTACATACACATAATCCTGGTAGTGTATTAAAAGTGAAAGATTTTTGAAATTGTGTATGGTGTATTGGATGCCTTACGAATCATGTACGAGTCAGTCAATGGGAACTATGAACATGAAAAATGGATTGCCATCAGAAACAGGATTCAGTGCAGTTTGTTATTTTCTGTCTGATACTGAATACGGTTATATCCCACTGCTGATTCCCTTCTTATTTTTCCCATTCATCCTTAACTTCGTTTCTCTGCGAGTCTCCGGAGTCACTTACTTATTGCCCTCTAAATATAATTATAAATTTTATTAATTTCGATCAAAGTTGCATAGCTGAGGAAAACAAAACAAAAATGTGGAGCAAGTGAAGTAAAACAGGGAAGTTATCCTTGAGGATGGATGAAATAATGTCTAAAACATGTCTGTGTAAGATTATTTCTTACATTTTTTTCATATCGTAAACATACGTCCGGGGAATTGAACTGACGCGTCTTGGATAAAGTTAAAGTGATGAAATATTATTCAATTATTAGAAACTCGCAGGTCTTCGACTTTGTTCAATTTCCTCGTGAAAAAGAATTATTAATAAAATTGAATCAATAAAATTTTTAATGTTGGAAAAATGCACTTGGCAGAGTTTTCAAATATAATTAATACTACAGATATTTTTTCGCACAATAAAATGTGTGAAGAATGTATTATTAAATCTATATATTGTGATATTTTAATCAATTTTTTATTTTCCTTTACTTTTTGATTTTTCTGAAAATTTCTGATCAGTACGAAATCCGATTCAGGCCTAACGACTTGAATTTTTTTGCAAAAGTATGAGGTATAAATTAATCGAATAAATTTTGCAAGTTCGTTGAGAGGGAAGAGGATTTTATTTTGTGGTTATATAAAAAGTATTATAAGTATTTTATGTTTTCAAAATAAAAAAATAATTGCGCCGCAAGCAACGAACATCCCATCTATTTAAAGAAATGTGCCGCAGGCGATTTTTTTCAAGGAAAAGGTAGTTTTTGCAAACATTTTTGGAATTTCGAGGTCAATTTTCTTTAGTGATTAAGCAATTACAACACCAGATTACATAATTCCGGGACGAAAGTTAAGTTTCCGGTACGCCGGGGTCACCTTAGTCAAAGAGAATGATAAATTTTAATGACAGCCTGATTAATTCAACATACATTAAACATTTTGAATTCAATTTAAAATTGAAATGAGATTTCTTATCTCATAATATCAAAATTTTTGACATTGATTCTTCGAGTTAATTATCTTTTGGCTTCGAAGTGAATTATAGCGAATAAAAAATATTATTAACTCTAAAATCAAAAGCATTAATCAAAAATTATACCCGAAAGTGGACCCTTTTTCTCACCAACTGATAAATGGAAATTTCTTGCGTACAAATGTGTCCACAAAAAGTGAAAAGTTATGCAGTTACATTAATTTCTTTCCAAGAAATACGAGTACCGTAAAATATATGAATCGAATCGGTCCGATCGACCGATATCAAGTTTTAATGGAAAATCAATGATGCTTTCTGGAAAATTTATTACCCCTTCGACCTGTGATAACTATAGGAAGAAGTACGAAAAAGACATTTTCATACATTTCCATTTAAAGTTGCTGTTATAACAAATGAATGAATGTAACTAGTTTGTAAGGAAATCGACTGGTAAAATCTTAAACTATTGTTTGGGAAAATCTGAAGGAAAACTGTTTATGTTTGATAAGACAATATTTCTTCGCTAAAACTTCATAATATTGAAAAACGATTTTTCGATACAAAAGGATAAAGCATAAAACTCCCCAAAATAAAACATAACCATTGGATGAAATTAAAGTTTTTGTGAAAAATGTTGTACAACCTGTTCGCGAATTCAAAATTTAATTAAATCCAGTCATTCAAAAGAACCAAAGATTGTCTTAAACGACGGCAGAATAGCATATTCTGGGGGGCAATTGAAAGATTTCCTTGACATGAACAATAAACGACCCCCAAAAATGAAATTAAAGATGGTGAATCTTAAATTCACTACACGTTCTTGGTGAATTTGAATAAAAGATCGCTGAGGGAACACTTGGTTTTTTTTTTTGAATATTTTCCTTTTGTAAAAATCCTTAAATCTTTCTTCACCTGTTTTACCAGCTCGTCTGGCACATAATTTGATAAGGTATTAGAGGAAAATTGGAATAATCGGGTAAAGTTTTAAGTTTGTTTTTTAGTAAATTATTTGCGGAGTTAACTTTTTTTGTTGCTTTTAATTCAATAAATATTGGCGTTCAGGGAATTGCAGGAGAGGAGTGCACAGTCAAGAGGAGGGGTTGAAAACTTTGCTAATCGGAAGACCTACCTAATGGCGAAAACCGCGTCAAAATTGCTCTAACGGTTAAGAAGAAAGAGGGCGAGGGGCTAAGAAGTAAGGGGAACATTGAGTTCACGTACCGATTGTCATGAAATTTTACACACATATTCGACTTACATCATAGGTACTCGCTAGGACACAACTTTTCAAAAATCCACCCCTAAGGGAGTAAACGAAGGGAGGGTAGGTGGTTGGTGTTATAAAACATTGATTTTTACCATGAAGCCTGCCGTTGGACAGCTGAGAAATGTCAATCGGGGGTTTTCGGGGTTGTTGATCACAAATCTGGTGTTGGAATTTCAAAATTCAAAACGGAAGGTCCTGTAAGTGTAACGCAAATATCTCTTTTCCCATTTTTTGTCATTAGAAGGTTTCAAGTCGCTGATCACGAATATGATGTTATAATTTCAAAATTCCGAGCGGTAGGTTCTGTAAAGATAATTCAAATATTCTTCTCTCATTTTTCCTTGGGAAAACTAGCAATACAGGTTTTCCTGGTCCTGGAATGGGATGATCCTAAATTTTAAAATTCAAAGTTCTTGAACGGAAAAAATCGGACCACTCGTGCTCCTCTCTTCGATACAAATGCAATTTTCTCGTTGCTTGTAACAAACATATGTTAGGGTAATTATTAAGGATTTGTTATTTAGCTCACTCGAATCTACTTTGAACTGCATATCGTAGTTGGCTACTAGTAGTCAAAGTAGTGATGGCAGACCGATATGTCACAAAACCGGATTGATAACGAGTGAGTGGTTTGCAGTTTATTAGTTATGGTGAGTGTTTATAGTTAATTGTTAAGTAGTAAAGATAGATTAGAGTAGATATTTGTAGTCGTTCTTTGGGGATGATTCGGGAAGGGAAGTATTGAGGGAGATTGCATTCTGTCCGTCAGATTGTTGAGTCGCTGAACAAGGTGACGAATCAGGCAAGGTGAACGTGTGTCGTTCACCTGAGCCTGTGTCTCTTGTCAGCGTCAGAGGTCCAGAAGGAAGAGACACGTTCGTCGTGTCCTTCTTGGTCTGTCCGAGGTAGAGGGCGGGTAACTGTAAGCCCTCACTAAGTCTTATAGACTTACGTGTTGTTTTTGTCTTTATTTGCAGGAGTGAACTGGACCGGCGCACGACATCGGAGACTACATCTTTACCCTCAAACGATTTATTCACCGAGCCTAGTTTTGCCATCCTAACACATATTTATTAAGATTTTACATAACTCTTCCATACAGCGAAATTCAATCGAACAATTTCTTCGTGCCGTCACGATTCAAAATTTTCTTATTTCTGTATTTCAACTGTTTGCATATAGAATGCATAGAAAAGAGTAAAAAAAATTAAATTGTTGGGCTTAAAAATTATTACACAATTGAAATCTAATATTCTTCTAATGTGAGTTGCAAATAAATATTGAACCAAGTTTTCATTTATGTTAATAAGCAAAGGTGAAAGATCTGCTTAAGTTCAGTGAGTATTCATTTGAGAAGGTATTAACAAGTTTTTTTTTTCATAAGTAATGTTTCATGTCTCAAATAACTGCAAGTGTAATCCCTACGTCTTCCGGGAGTTTTCACTTCGCATACTTTTTTTCTATTTTCCGCACACTTTGCACTATTTTTCAGGCAGATTTTTCCTTCATGTCTTTTCTCAAGTATTTTTTCACATTTTCTTCACATTTTTCTACTTGCTGGTGGTCATAGACTGAATGGACTTGAACAATTCCTTTAATGACAGAACTTCTGGATCAGATTCAATCAATCGTAATGAAAATTCTTATGCAATCGACCATGATGGTCTCATTGAACCGTATATTGAGGATGATTTTCTGTGCATATTGTATTGCAATTTGAACGATCGATCGTCCTTGCGGACTTGGACTATGTATCTAGTGGCTGCTAGAGTGGTCTATATTCGATTGGACATGACAATAGGATGATTTTCATTCCAAAGCACTTCAATATTTCTTTTTATTTAATATACCATCGAACTTTTAAAAAAAATATCTGAACAGCACATGACTTTCTTGTATAAAATCTATGTTTCTACACAAGTTACACTATAACCTGACAAATAAAATTTAAAATGTGAATTTTTTTCTACAAAATCTGAAATATCTCGATATAATAAAAGATACCGATTTACGGAGATTATCGCAAGAATCAAATTTCTTTAAATAAGGTAAATATTGATAACGGCATGAGCAATGCAGTACTAATAAAAAACAAAAGTGTAGGAAATTTTGTTGTCACCAACTCTTGTCACACATAAGACTACTGAAGAACGCATAGTTTCGGAGGAACTTGCGGAAAACGAAATTGCGATTTTTAAAAATCCGCCACACTAACGGACTAAAAGACAAACAGACTACCATACTAACAGGCTAAAATACTAACAGACAGAAATACATTTTTCCAATAATGCTCAAATCGTCTCAGGAGTGCTCGGGAAATGTTGTCATGCAAAATTAAGAGGTCGATTTTTTTCATGATTACAATACTTTATTATACTTCGTATAAATAATAGTTGAAGAACTGGAATCTGATTTTCATTTTTTATGCTTCATGATTTTTATGAGATTTTAAATTGTATTTAAATTCAGTTTCCATAATTGTTTTCAGATTTATTCCATCGCCGTCTACTTTTATTGTTCTTAATGGGTTAAAATGATATCGAAATTACGATGAAAATCAAATTTTTAACATTTGATCGGATTTATAGAAAATTTTCATTAAAATAGGTTTCTTGAATTTGGTTATTAATGAATTCCTGTCTATGTTTGCACGTTAGGGTGCAGCGATAAACCATGAGGCGTCTACGTCGGATTAGTTTAATTCACAAATTTACACACGCTAGAAAAAATCTCCAGATTTTTTTTTTAAATTCAAATTTACTATTTTATTAATGTGTTATTTTTGTTTTTACATTAGGGTGGAGCAAAAAGAACATTTTTTGAATTTTTTTGTGTTAATTTTTAAAAAAGAACGAAACCCGCAAATTTTCGTTAATTAAAAAAAAAAAACAGTTAAGAAGGGCCTTCTACACTCAGAAAAATAATAAAGCTGATCCATGTCAACTATTTGACAAGTCAACACAGTTTTATCAATTTTTTTGAGTGTATCACATTTTTTTTTATATTATTTCAGATTGGCAAATTTCAAATTTTTGTGACTGAATAGAAATTTATCAAACCAACTAAGTAAACTAATTATCGCTTAAAAGCGTGAAAATGCGATTAAAGGATTCACAGTTTTTAAAAAAAAAATTGAAGAAAATATATAAAATTTTAGTGCAAAATTCTTCTTTACGCTGCATTTTACAATGAGTAAATTTATCCCTTCCCTATTCGAAGCGCGTTAAAATACAGATTCCTAATTCCACTTATCTAGTTTCCGAAATCCCTTTTCGACAAATATTTGAATTAGCTTCAAGTGCTGAAATTGGTTACACACATTAAACATATCCTTTGGCAAAGAACAGAATCCAGAGAGAGGGTAGGCAGATAGAGGCAGACGTCTTCCCCGATCCTTAACTGAGGTCCAAAAAACCCTCAACAGTTGCAACAGAATCGTTCTGAAAAGCCAGAAAAGTACTCCGATCCTCCGGGAAGAGCACAACTGAAAAGTAAATACGAGACGAACAAAGCGTTTTCGGAAAGAGAGTTGCTGGAAAAAAAAACGGAAATAAAGCGGGTTTGGCTTGGGAAAAGCCATTTACACAGTCTGTTCAGCTTCGAGTGATGATGAAAGTGAATTGGGATGTGGGGTGGTGTTTGTCTGCCTCCACATATCCGTAATATCTGAGGGTATTTTTGGCAGGTACCAGGATATGCTTTTCCACGAATTGAAATACAGCAGGATATTTTATTGTTGGGATGCTGAATGAATCGCTCGTTGCGGAGAAATTAATCTAGGGAGGAAACAGGGGGGGTTAGTGAATCTAGCAGCAGCAGCAGTTGGCTGTGGAAAGGATTGTTGGCTTAACGGGGTTGGTTGGCTGGTTTTGTGCGAGGGGTTGATAAGTAAATTCAGAACAGTATGAAGTTTAAATATTTGTCCTAGGAATTAGCTAATCTATATCTGATTTTGGGTTTATTATGCTCTCATTGTTTGATGAACCGAATCCCAATTTGTGAATCTGCAGGCTTTCGATTACCATATAAAGACAAATACAACTGTGGTTATCACGATTATTGTATCAAAATTCGGTAGAAATTATAGGAAATTTAGTTTTTCTAGAGCGAAAAACTTTTGTTAATTGTCGATAATAATGTTTGGATATCAATTGGATTTCACAGAAATAAAAATAAGTGTGTGTATTAACAATTTGATTCAATGACTGTTAATAATTTTAATTTCATATATAAATTATGATATCATTAAATAAAATATTGTTATATATTGCGAAATTGGAAAAATTACTTTATTTTTGTGATTTTTGAAATACAGCAACTAATTTACGTCGCTAGCTTTTTTTGAAATTTGAATTATGGATGGTTAGGAGAAAACTGAAGCTTTTACACATCAAATTCACTACTCTGCAAATCAAATGGATGATTCTGTATACCAAATTATGCATTTTACAAATCGAATGCGTCTAACAATCTTTAGACAGTTTTCACTTTTCTGTGCTACAGAGGGAAAGTATTAGAAAGTATTGTTGACTTAGCGACTTGAAATTTTTTGTAAATAAATTTTACAAAATTCGTAGTTTTCTGTCGAGTTTTGGGAAAGTAATGGTAGCTATAACAAGTAACTTCCTAACAAATTTTTTTTTTGAAAAAATACCGTTTTTTAAAAATTTTCGATACCTTTGCGCTCCTGGGAAAAATGAATATAAAAATTTAAAGGATATACAATAAAATTTTCATGAGGCTTGTTTTACACTCAGAAAAATGTCCAGGTCAACTCTTTGTCAGGTTAACTCTGACCTTACAGAGGTTTCTGTAAACTCGTGCAGCTCCCAATGCCCTACTTCACCTGCTGGTAGCTTAATTTCAGAATTTCTCCGACCACAGGTCAACTCAGGTTTACTTGCCCACATGCAGGCGAACGCGCGCCTGCCCGAGGCCATTTACGCCGTATGTAGGTCGTCGAGTTAGCCTCCATTTTTCTGAGTGTTGTTTTACGATAATGTAAAAACTATTAATATTAGAAACTAGCTTCCATACCCGTCGGTGCCAAGTTAAGTTTTTTTCAAATTTTTTATTTTTTTTGATGGTCTATGTTGGAGCTAAACTTAAGGCCAATCGGCTCGGTAGTTTCCCCGCGAAAAACTAAGTTTCGAAATCACTTTACCCCCTCCCCTTACTCCCCTCGCGCTACTTTTCCGTATGCCTGTGTTGGAACCAGAACTACCACAGACACTCATGCCAAATTTCAAGTCAATCGGTTCAGCCGTTTTGCGTGAAATAGGAACAGACAGACAGACAGACACCAATTTTGCGTGAAAGAGGAACAGACAGACAGACAGACACCAATTCATTTTTATATATTAGTATGATTAGTATGATGATACTGTTTTTGATTGACCTGCAAGCAGCATGGCAAAACTTGCCCTGCGTATGAAATAGACGCAAAAGCTTGTATTTAAAAAATGTAACTAATAAGAAACAAATAATTTTTTGAGCGCTGTGCATCAGAAAGAAAAGCGAGATAAAAAATCAAATAAGAGAAAATATATATATTTATCTCGCTTTTATTTCTGATATATAGCGCTAAAAAAAAGCTTTTTTAATGTTTTTAATAAAAGCTTTTTTTAATGTTTTATTTTGTTCCCTTTTGTAGTTTTTTTAAAATTTACTCGAAAACTTCATGGCCAAATATTTCAACTTATTCTCTGAAACAACACATTTCTATGGTAAAATTGAATTTATTCTGATTTTATGCAATTACC
Source organism: Chrysopilus asiliformis (assembly GCA_964034945.1). NCBI lineage: Eukaryota > Metazoa > Arthropoda > Insecta > Diptera > Rhagionidae > Chrysopilus > Chrysopilus asiliformis. The sequence continues at coordinate 13,374,664 of OZ035962.1, forward strand.
TTTTCTTTATCGAGATAAATGTATTTTCTTTAGTTGATGTACCAACCTTAAACTCCTTATTAATAATACGAAAATCGATGGAGAATTGAAGGAAGCAATCAAAACCCAATTTTGTGACAATTGACCGCGTAATATTATTGTGTTGATTCTCTAAGCCACAAAGCCATTATTTCCTTCCCATTTTCTTTTTCTTCCCTGTCCAATATAGAGTTTTTCGATTTTTCCTTCGTGATTCTTTTTTCATATTTCTTCTAGTTTCAGCAAACTTAAGTTGAATTTCTTCTGTTCGCTGTCATTATAGCTGTTGTTGTTGGTGATATTTATTGTCCATCGAATGGCAAATAGAAAACGACATAAAGCCCCAGTCATGGATTTATTGTATTTCGAACGAAATTCAATGTTTTAAGGATATTGCATTATCCTACTTTCTTTATATCCTCATATCGCTTATATGGACGTGTATTTTATAATATATCGATGTATTGTTATTTTGAATCCTCCAATCCTAAAAAGATATCGTCTTCTGGAAATGTAGTTCGCTTTGATCCAACCTGGAATCATACTGTCTGGAGCTTGATATGAAATGTAATAATGGCAAAACTGACTTATAATTCTTAGCTTTTATTTTTATGGATTGACGTCTAATTCAATATAGATTGTCTAAAATTTCTCGTTCTGTGCAGAAATCAAATATATTTCAAAAGATTTCGCGAGTGAATTTTTGGGGAAATCAAACTGGATTTTGTGCCAAAAAACAAGAAATTGAAATTGTTAAGATTTTTTTAATACGAATTAAGACATCATTCGTATTAAAAAAAAATCTTAACAATTTCAATTTCTTGTTTTTTATTATATTGAAAAATTTGTTATGGTTTTAAAATATTTCAATGATTTTCTTTGCCGAAATGCGTAAAAACTTCGATTGTATTTCAAAATCCATCTGAAATATAACGCAGAAAAAAATCCATCAAGGGGTGAATTTATAAAAATTAAAAATAACGAATGGCAATAAAATATGTCGTACGTAAAAGCATAAAAATAGCAGAAAATTATGAGCGCTTCAGGAGAAATTTTCGTCGCCGAATGACGTCTCCAAATATTCGTATAATATTCCCATCGGAAATTTATTTGATATATGGAAATGAAAATGGTGACATAAGTAACATTCTACGGAGGATCCAGGACCAAGGATCCATGAGTCTTAAAACAACCCTTCTATCGGTGTTAAACTGGCAAAGTGCCGTCATCGCTATAAGCTACATGATATTCCCACATTGCATCGTTATATTCTGTCGATAAGTGCCATTCGATATCGAAGATGAAATATCGTACATATTTCTACACGAAAGACACTCATGAACATTTATCCTTAGCATAAATGATACAAAAACATGGCAACGAAACTCATCTTACTTCACACTTATTCATGTATTACAAGTTTCTTGTTTTATGAGTTGAAATCATAAATGCATACATAAATTATGTCAGATAAGCATAGTTAATAAGACTATGTCTGTGTGTTGAAGGAGTTTTTTTTTGTCAATGTGATGCAATTGAAAATTTGACCGCCGCACACACCCTCTCCTAGCTAACGTTATTGCGTATAACTTTTTCGATACAATTTACAATTTTCGGGTAAATCACAAAAACTTTTTTATTTATGTGTGGGGAAGAGGGAAATAGCGGTCCGATAAAATTTTGAAGTGTGGAAGAGCTATGTAAAGTTTTATTCTAAGCACTTTTCGTCTTTATATTTTTTTCGAAATGACGCACGATTTATAAAATAAATACAAATAAAAACTTTCACTTTGAACCAGCCATATTTTATTTTTATTTTGTTTATACTTTTGTCTCGCGGTGATTTCTGGTACACAGCGCTCAGAATTTTTTTCCCCTTTTTGTGAATTTTTCAAGATAAAAGCTTGTTTTTTATTTGATCCTCTTTGGCCATTTTGTATTTGATTATTGTGGCTAAAAATCCAAAATGATGTCTGCCTTTCGCCATGCTTAAACATACTTTTTAGTATTCGAATACATATCCTTGACTTTGAGATATCCCTATGGACTTGTTAACCCCAAAATCGGATTCAGCGACCCCAAAAACCACCATATGAGATTTATATTGTATTGTCATCGGACTTACGTATGTGTGCAAAATTTCAAGTCAATCGGATGAGTGGAAATGGGTTAAAATTATTTTGCAAGATTTGACCGTGACAGATAAACAGACACACAAACAGGCACGAAAGCAAACTAAATAAAAACTATTAAAAAGGATAAAAAAAATTGTTTTTTTTTTAAAAAAGCTTTTTAAAAAAAATGTACTAAGAAGAAAAAACCGTTTCTGGGGATATGTATCAGAAATAAAAGCGAGATAAAAGCATGAAAAATAAAATAAATATTTATCTCGCTTCTATTTCTGATACATAGTGGCCACCAATTTTTTTTGTTCTTTTTAGCACATTTGTTTTTGTAAAAAATGGTGAATTTTTAATTTTTTTTGAAGTTTTTCAAACTTTTTTTAAATCACATTTGCAAACACCCTAAACTTTTTAAATAAATCAAAATTTCAACCTTCATCGGTTTTCTCTAAATTTCCAATCGTGAATAAAATTTTTGTTTTCATGATTTGAAATCTTTTGGCCTATGGTTAAAAAAAGTCCTTCAAACCGAGTCTAATATTTTTTATTTTCGCATTTTTCCACCAGTCTGCATTTTATTAGAAATAATTAAATCATTTCGAGTAAAAATTCCTAGTAGAAATCTGAGAATTTATGGTGCATGTTGAGTGAGCGTTTTATTAGCGAGGAAGCGAAATTGCTGTGAAGGAAAAAGGAATTTTCGGTTCTAGCAGGACTTCTCCATATAGCCACGAGTTGCTTAGGCTATTTAGCAAAAAGTATACCCATTTCCAATGTAGTCGACGGTCGCAAAAGCAAGGACTACGAGTGGATAGCCGTGGTTGTAGTCCTAGACAAGGCAGTGGCGCGACATGACACCCAAGGAAAGCGAAAAAATTCTTCGAGGAAAATGAGGGTGGAAAAGAATTCTTTAGTTGGGTGGCATTTCATTTTCGCAGAGCTCCAAATCGATCTTGAGCTACATGGATTTCAGTGTGACGACTCTTCTTATATATACATATGAGATTGGAATGGGGGTTCTGGAATTTTTTTCTTCCTTCAGCCAGAAATAAATTCATGTCTGGATTCGGAGAGTCCTGGAATTTTTAATCACGGAAATTTCATTATTAATTGCACCTACTTTGAATGCGATATTTTACCGCAAACAGGATATCTGAACAGGAGCGTGGCAATGGAAGTGAAAGTATGGAAAAAATGCCCGCCACAACTGAGATACCTTTAAATCTTAACACGTACCTTAAGATAAGATGAATGCGAATTAAAATTTGCAAATTTTTCTGTCGTTCTGGTAACGCGCACTTCACGGCCATCGTGCGGTGTAGGTTTTATCGAAATTCCAAAGTACTTTCGTATCCTCGCTTGAAATGGGGTTAAGTGGGCAATTGTTCATGTTTAATTTCACTTATCGAGTGATTTATTAAATTCAATCCAAAAATATGAAATACGAACGGATGAAAATGTATGTAATTCCATGCAAATTACCTTCATGTGAGTTAATTGACCGAATATATTTTAAGAATTTTAAATTCAACACGATTTTCTCTATATGTGATGGAATTTATTTGATCTTATTCTGTATGCAGGTAATAGGGAGGTGTAATACAGGAAGTTAGTAATTTTTTAACAAAACATTTTCTGTTCGTGTAGTAATTTCTATGTTCCGGTTTCCTGCAATGTTTGGCGAGCCACTATTTCTTGAATAGAAAGTTGTGGAACTATTGACGATGTTTTTAAGAGAACGAAGTATTGAGGTTAGCAAAACTTTAAGTTGACAAGCTTTTGGGATTCTTTTCCCCAAAATATCGTAAGAAAAGAAATTTACTTTGCATTCTTCCTCAAAAGTTATCTTTGATGGCCACAAGAGAGGTATTTTTGTCAATCTAATTTTTTCTTTCAATATTTTTTTATTTTTTTCAAAATATCTGGAACGAAAACATAAGAGAAGACACAATTGCCAAGGGATCAATCGTCAAATACTCTATATGAGAGCAGACAATATTTTCATGAAAAAATCCATTTATATTGAAGGAGTGGTCCAATTGGATTTTAATGTGTGGAAGCGGTATATAACCTTTTTTCTTTATAAATTCTTCGATACTATTTTTTCGAGAAAATCGAAAAAACTATTTCATTTTTATGGGGGAGGGGGAAGAAGTGGTCCAACTAGATTTTGGTGTATGGAAGAGTTATGTAGAATCTTATTCTAAACAAATTTTTCCTTTATAAATTTTCCAATGCGACTCACCGTTTTTGAGAAAATTGCAAAAAAACGCACTTGGTATGCCAAAGCTCTCACATTTCGAAATTTTCATGTTCGTTGGGATTTTTTTTAAAGTGTCTTTAAAAATGGCTTCTAAATTCTTCCAATTTTACCGGAGGTATACTACAAATTTTAAAAACATTAATCTTTAAATTCTGAAACCAGAATCTTAATACAAATGAAAATCCTTAATCACTTTTCCAACATTTAGGATCCCGATTGGCCAGAATGTCAATACATGATAAGCGGAAAAAGATAACTAGCACCGGGAAAATGAGAAGAAAAAAATACCGGAAAGACTAGAAACTGATGGAAAACCTATATCAGTCCAACATAACTATCTTTCACTATCTAACACGATCTATCTGAAGCAATTCACTTCGAAGAGTTTAAATCTCAAAGCAATTTTCTATTGTACAAGGTTTCACAATTCCCCTTAACCATCCATCGATATGTACCTACAGATTATTCACATACCGATTTTATCTAGATATACTATTTTTATATTTTTACAGTGAAATACATGTCGATCGATTTTAAACCATTGTATCGTGATTGTGGCAAATCCAAACGATTTTCTATTGAACATGTTTCTCAGGTTTAAAGTTGACCATAAATAGTTGAGTAGACAGAACAAAAATTGAATGGAAGTGTGTATTGAGTTTTTGAACGGATCCAACCCCCTATAGAATTGAGTTTATGGATGTGGTATTGGTGGTAGGTGAAAGAGAAAAGGGATAAGGATTTTAGAATTGCCATGGTGCCAATTGAAGTTTATGTGGATTTATGCTCAAATTGAACTAAGGAGTTATTCGAATCAATTGAAGTGGATCTGTCCATACACAGACGACAATGAAGGAATTGTGGTCAATAAATGTCACAAGCAGTTTATTCGAGTACCATTACTAATAAATCTTATAAAAAGTGATATTAAAGAAATACTTCATATCTGCTAATTGCAATTAATAAAGAATTACAGTTTTTATTGTCTTAACTGGTTGGTATTTGCAGTATTTTTGTAAAAAAATTGATGCAGGTAGGTTTTAAAATATTTCAAAAATGGGACAAAGTCGCCACGTAGAAATTGTGCTAAAATCAACAGACGTAGGATGTAAAACAAATTTTTTGTAAAAATAGCGGAGTAATTTTATAATTTTCACACCTAATTTAAAAAAAAATAATTGATTTATTACGAGGACGGTTTGTCAGAATTACGTATACCTACTTAATACTTGTTAAGCCAATTTAATAAAAAAATATAATACGAGGAATGTCTGTCTGTCTGTCTGCACAAACGATCTCGAAAACCCGCCTAACGATTTTCACGAAACTTGGGGGTTAGGGATTTTCGGGGACAAGGAATCGATCTAGATAGGTCTCACCCCTGAGAAAATTCCCCTTCGATACCCCTCGCCTGTTATCTTCGAATTGGGTGGTCCGATCTTAATGAAACTTTGCAGTATTACTAAGGGGGCTAAGGGCTTTCGATTTTTACTCTACAAACCTGACTTTTCCCTCCCCTCGATAACCCTCACCTGGTGTCTCAAAACAACGTTTCAAAAATCGGTGACAGCGATTACTCAATAACCACTCAACCGATTTCTATGAAATTTTGTTATCGCGCGTTAGTTTTAGTTCTAGCTTTCTAGATCGGGAATTTAAAAACTCTAGAAAAGCTCTGTAAAGATAATGTGAATTTAGTTTTTCCCCGAAAATCAGCAAAAGTAGGATTTTGAGCTCGCCGAGCATGGCTCGGTCTTCCTGGTAATTTAATAAAAAATTGTAGGAAAGGACTTTATTACCCTCGACGGAACGGAGAAAATATATGCTTTTGGGGTCAGAATTGGTGTGTTTACTTGTCCTTCGTCATAACTTTTGATCCACTCCAATCAACCGACTTTAATTCTGTTTTTGGCATTCAGTTGGATCTTACGGAAGGAAGGTTTTCGCACAAAAAAAAAATGAAATAACGCATTGAAACAAAATTTGAATTTCTTGACGTAACGAAATGTATAACGTTACTATTTGTTGCATTTGCCATCCCTACATCTTTCTCAAAAGCGCACATTTTCCAGAAATTTTCAAAAAACTGTATAAAAAATTGTATGAGAAGTACCCGTTATAGTTAACGTGACTTTTCTAACGATTTCGGAAAAACTAATCCACAAAACATTTCAAGTCGTTAGCTCAACGAGTTCTCGAGTTATTTAAAATACGTATATCGGACAGACAGAAAGACCGACATACTGACAGACCGAGAGACCGATAGGCCGACGGACCGACAGAGCAACGGACTGTTAGACAGATGCACTGACATCCTCTTCATTTTTTCCTGAAACGGATTTCGTATTGTTCAGAACGTTTGTATCTGCCCCCATTTTTGAGTCGGTCACCGTCATAAATACAATACTTTCCTTCTGCTCTGCTACGTCGGGACAAATCTTGGAATCAATCTTGGAATCGAAAGGAAAATTGTGTCTGTTTATTTGCTCAAAAATATTTTTTTTCATACCGTTTTTATGTAGAAAAATTAAAGCCTACACTAATTTCGTGTAAACAGTAATTTTTGCAAAGTGCGTCCTTAAAATTCTAAAAAAATAATGTTAAAGTTTGTTTTCTGTATTGAGAGCGAGGATTTGATTTTTTTAAATTCTTAATATATATATTTAAACATAACAAAAGCTATAATTGCCAATCTGGTGATATTCGTATCATAATTCGAACAGTTGTACCAAAATTCCACTTTGAAGTCAAACTTTCCAATAAGATTTTTTAAAATTTAATCCAATCGGATTATGGGAGTTTTATGTAGAATCATATCCTAAATAACTTTTGTTCTAGCACTTTTTTGATAAGATGCACCGTTTTTGAGATATTCACAAAAAACGATTTCGTTCGTATGGGGGGTACCCTTCCTGATGGACCATTTTTGCTCATGAACGAAGTTAGCCTCGCATTTTACGAAAAACGGATCTGCGCAAAATTTCAAGTCTCTAGCTCAATCCGTGCGCCCGCAATCCGCGCCACAGACAGACAGACGGACAGACAGACGGACGGACAGACAGCCGGACAGACAGACAGACAGACGGACGGACGGACGGACATGCAAAAATTAATTATTTTTATCATTCTAAACACACTGGTGTAATTTATTTTTGTGTGTGATGACGGGATCTTGGCGTTACAAACGGTAAGGCAAATCTAATATACCCTTTGGTTTCACCGTACGGGTATAAAAACAATTGTATTAATAAATATATTTAAAAACAATTGTATTAAAAAAAATTACACTTTAATGAAAATATTTCCTTAATATCTATTAGATGACCATCAAAAACAATGATTACGGTTTTTTGAGGTCCTAAAATTTCATTATCGTCAGTTCTTTAGCACCTGCGACCAGATACGTGACTTTAATAAAAATGTAAAATGAAAATTATTTTTGATATCATTTTATATGAAAATTGCGTGCGGAAATTCTATTATATTAATTTTTAAAAAGATAATATTACATCATTTTCTGATGATTTATTCCCCAAGTTTTTAACATTGAGATGACATCCATTTTTTTTGCTATCCATTTCACTGATATCACGAGATTGTTATTTATCAACGGAACGCTAAAAGCCAATTTACCCAAAGTGTGTGTCCTCAATAACAATATTATCAAAAATAAATAAACTTCGCTGCATGATATCATCGTCGTACTGTCGGCTGCTTCAAGAACATCCTGTCGTGTTGAGCTTCACACGAGTTAACTTATACGGGTGTCCCTGTCCAAAAAAGACTTCTAGCTGCTGATAGATAAAAGGATGGCATTTTCGAGGTGGCAGCGGGCGATATAAAATCATTCACTTAACATCTTTGGATACATTGAATTTTACAGCATAGAAGGGGAAGATCGAAGCATAAAATATCCGTGAATAATAAAGTGATTGTAAAAGTGTCATATCCTTATTGGCTTTTGAGCTCAGACTCATATCCGAACATCATAACCGCACATTCTTTGTGCCTTAGCATAAACATTGGAATCCATATACTTGCCAGGATGTTCTATTATTTGTACATAACCCTACTTTACAGGGCAAATAACTAAAATACTTTGGGGATGAGTATCTCCATGATGTCGAAGGCGATAGATATTATCTTGTAGAATGGTGTAAACCAAAATATAATAAACAAATTCACCATTTTAGTCCTGTTGCAGTACCACATCAGGAATAAAGCAAGAACAATTTCTCTGGGATTTCATCGGTTGGTCGGGGATGCCGAAATATTGCAAAAGAATTTCCAAAAAATTTTCCACGTCCCAAGATATGCGAAAAATCACGCGATTCGCGTGTCCTGAAAGCTAATCAGTGTGGCTAGGCAAGAAAGTCGCTTGCTTTCGTTGCGCATTGATTTTGCATATTGCCATAAGACGAAAATTTTCTACAACGAAAATTTTCTTCGAACATCAAAAAATACGTTGGCCCAAGTAACAAATTGGAAACTTAATTTCAATTAAAGCTGGTTTTAATAGCGGAATTCATTTTTTTGCAGTTTCTTGAATAAAATATGTGTTAGCAAATAATAAGGGTTTTAAAATTCAAAGTTTTTGGTTATACGCTAAGCGAAAGTTATCCTTTCTTCTTCCCCTCTTTCCTGTTAATTCTTAAGCCGTTGAAGTAATTTGGATCCGATTTTAATTATCAGACAAGTCGATTAAAAAAGATCATCATTTTTTGCTAATAAAATCAATCCCCTTATTAATATGAACCAAATATGCTTGTGTCTCAAAAATCTCTGCCTTAATATTGATCCGGTTTGAACCACTTTTGATCCGGTTTAAACTACTAAATGTTCTGCCCAAGGGCATCTATCGGTGGGGCATCTATCGGTGGGGCATCTATCGGTGGGGCATCTATCGGTGGGGCATCTATCGGTGGGGCATCTGTTCGGGCGGGGCGGGCATCTATCCATTCCAAAATTCGTACCTTATTATCCCCCCCCCCTGTGGTTTTCCTATTGGTTTCAAAGTTCTGAAATTTGACAGGGACATAATTGATGGATGAAACTATTCTATAGATTTTAAATTATTTGGACGTTTTAAAAAAATCTTATTTTTTAATAAGTCCGTCATTTTTCTGTTTTTAAAAAAAATGCGTCTAACAAAATTTCTTAGCGTTCATTGCGAAGCTCAAAGAATGTTTGGCTACCCACTGGTTGGGAAACAAAAAATTCACATCTCAACATTTTTTGTAAAGCGATGTCTCCTACCGTTTCCGAGATATTTTACATTTTTTGAAGCTTTTATTTACTAGCTTGCCTTCGTATCAGTCTGTTTGTTGGGACAAATCTTGGAATCGTATTTTGACCCACTTTCACTCATCCGATTCTCGACTTCGTCCTTGTAAAGGAAAGAGAAAATCCTGTAAGGATAACGTGATAATCCTTTTCCTCAATATTTCTGGAAAAAAATCTCATCTGGTAGTTTTTCGAGTCGCTGAACCCGATGTTGATGTTAAGAAGTCCGTAAGGATAATAAAATATCCTGTTGGTTTATATGATTATCCTTTTTATTTTGGATTTTTTGTTATACTAATCAAACACAAAATGTCTAAAAAAGATTAAAAAAAAAAAACAATTTAAAACATTGTTCTTTAAAAAAAAGAAGCTTTTATTTAGAAAAAGATCACTCAAAAGGAAAATAAAATTTCTTGGTGTCGTGTATCAGAAATGAATAAAGTCGGATCCTCACCCAAAATATTACGAAAGCTATATTTTTTCAAATTGTGTTTCTTGGGCTGCCAAAGTCACTCGCATATATGGCTAAATCGTCGTTTCTATATGCGATGATATAAAAAGTTATAAAGGTGTCTACTATGTCTAGCATACAGCAAACTAATTCCAAATGAAATTCCAACACGTTTCGGTTTGGATCCCTCATCCTTTGTTTCGTGTGTGTTTAGTATAGAAAGTGAAGCTCGTATGACTGTAAATTGCCTTATTTAAGGCATTAAACGTGATAAAGTACGAATTTCATGCAAAAATTGCTTAAGGGCAATATCAAAAAGAAGGAGTAAAAAACAAAGCTGGAATATGGCATCCCATCTGTATATACGAGTACTCATTGTGGAGATATTCGTTGTGTATCTAACAGATACTTTTCGAAGAGTTAGATGTTCGAATGCTCGAATGAACTTTGCCCCATTCGCTTCTGGGAAGACAGAGAGGCTTTAGATGAGGTGCTAATGACTTGCTAGCTTCAGGGATAATATTTTTCAAGAAAAGTGAAAAGTGGTTTTTTAATGCAACTCTTATATATTTAAGAGTGTGTTTTCTTGTTTTCCTTCTACTTTAATAAATACTTGCAGAAAAAAAACACTCGTTCTTAAGTAGACATGAGTTAAAATCGGTGGTTCAAGTTTCATAATGGGGAACGTGTGTGCATAAAAAATACCCCGTTAATGGTATTCTATACACTCAAGGTTTTTTTATTTAAATTGGATTCTAGAATGCCACACGAACCGTAGACAATAATTGTGCAGAAAAAAATATACTATGCTAAAGGATCTTTTCTAAAATACTTGTAACACTTTAAAGTCTCTCAGGAACATTTTAGTCGATGATTTGCTTTGTTAGTTCATTGTTTTGAATTAATTGGCGGGTTTTAGTCACTAATTGAATAGTTTAGAGCAAAAATATGTGTAAGTGACTGGAAAATTTGCCGCTATTTAAAATTTTAAATGTTTATTAAACGTACTTTTTAATTTATGGCTGTCTCGAATGAAGAAAGAAACTAATTTGTATGTTGTAATTTTAGTAAAATTGTTAAGAATCGTTAAGAACATTCAAGAACAGTTAAGAACATTTTTAGAATTGTTGGCAGCATCGTTCCTACGCTTATTAATATTAATTTGAAAAGCATAACTGCAATTTTATAATAGGACTAGCTTGCAAACCCGTCGTTGCTGCGTTAAAATTTCTTGCATGAGTTTTTTTTGCACCACAAATTAAACCGCTTAAAAACTTTTGGGAAAAAAACTTATGCTTTCAGGATTTTCTGTTTCGAATTCTGAAATTCCAATACCAGATTCGTGTCCAAATAACAGTTTTTCCCGAAAAAAATGGGAAAAAGGATATTTGTGTTATCTTTACAGGATCTCTCGTTTCGAATTTTAAAATTCTAACACCAGATTAGTTATCAGCGACCCCGAAAACGCCCTAAGCCAGTTTTTCCGTGAAAAAATGTGAAAACTGATATTTGCGTTGTCCTTGCGAGACCTTTCGTTTGGAATTTAGTAAAACCGTTTCTTAGCGAGCACCTATGAGGTAAGACGGATCTTTTTGCAACATTTGATGGCCATCGGTTTCATGGTTTGGGAGATACTTTGATACCTTGAGTTGTAATTTTTTTTATATACTGTGGCAAAAAGCCAAAACATCTTTAGGCGAAGCCAAACTGATCTGTATTTGTATTTCGACACAAGTCTTTTTTTTTTGAAAATCTTTCGAAAACTGCACTTTTGAGAGAAACAACGTAAAGTAAAAATTCCAATGTGACCTGTAATTATTAAAAGCATTATTCAAAAATAAATATATTAACCATTCCATGCCTGACTTCTACTCAGCAGTTATAATTTTTTTGTTGGTCTTTAGTCTTAAGCCCAATTCAGATTAACGATTGCGGTTACAATTGCGATTACGATTGCGATTACGATTGCGATTACGATTGCGATTACGATTACGATTACGATTACGATTACGATTACGATTACGATTACGATTACGATTGCGATTGCGATTACGATTGCGATTACGATTGCGATTACGATTGCGATTGCGATTACGATTACGATTACGATTACGATTACGATTACGATTACGATTACGATTACGATTACGATTACGATTACGATTACGATTACGATTACGATTACGATTACGAATACGATTACGATTACGATTACGATTACGATTACGATTACGATTACGATTACGATTACGATTACGATTACGATTGCGATTACGATTGCGATTACGATTGCGATTACGATTGCGATTACGATTACGATTACGATTACGATTACGATTACGATTACGATTACGATTACGATTACGATTACGATTACGATTACGATTACGATTACGATTACGATTACGATTACGATTACGATTACGATTACGATTACGATTACGATTACGATTACAATTGCGATTACGATTGAAGTTCTGGACCAATGAGATCAAAGCTTTCAAAGATAGGAAAATGAAAACTTTGTCCTCATTGGCTCAATCGTAATCGCAAGTTTAATCGTATCCGTTAGTCTGAATTGGGCTTTAGAGAGGCTACCAAAAAAGGCTACCCAATTTCCATTTTAAGTTTCATGCAAAACTAGCTTGCATACCCGTTGTTGCCGGGTTAAGTTTTTTCAATTTTTTTTGATGGTCTATGTTGGAGGTAAACTTTAGACCAATCGGCTCGGTAGTTTCCCTGCGAAAGGGTAACATAGAGGAAGAGCTAAGTTTCGAGATCACATTACCCCCTCCCCTTACTCCCCCCCACCAGTCACGCTACTTTTCCGTATGCCTATGTTGGAACCAGAACTCCCACAGACACTCATGCCAAATTTCAAGTCAATCGGTTCAGCCGTTTTTGTGTGAAAGAGGAACAGACAGACAAACAGACAGACAGACACCAACTCATATTTATATATTAGTATGATTTATTTGACGACATATCTCCCCCTTCTCAGTTCTGGTATCCTGGTGTGTATATTTTAAAATTTAATTTCAAATTTTTTTCATGATTTCTGCTAAAATATTAAAAAAACACAATCCAAAACGTTTTAACCACTTATTTAGTTGGTTTTTCTTGTTCATGGGATAATTTCTAGAAAGTTAAGCAAACACTGAATCCTAATTCTAATATTTGTTTACAAACTAAACTCCTGCACTGCTTTTTCTCTCGTTTATGTGTATGTCTATGAAAAGACACACATAAATGCAAAGTAAACTAGTTCCGGCCATGGAAATTTCTTAAAGTGCTCCAATTTTCCGGTGACAAATTCCTGCCATAATCGACTGCGTGACTCCTGACGCTTATGAGAGTCGTATAACAACAGCAAAAAGGTTTTGTATACCGAAAACGAAAGAATTTCATGAAACAATATAAAAAATAAAGCCGTTTTTCTTCCCTTACTAAGAGTTAGGATAACCATAACAAATACTATTGTAATTATAAGAGGATCAAGAGAGCAGGGAAACTTCTAGGCTGTATATGTTGAAGACAAAATTCACCATTAGTCCAAAATACTAAATGCCTATAATATCTCACCGGTTAGGCTTAGTTTGCTAGTGTATTTATGCGATGTAGTCAGAAGAACGTACAAAGTAGACGGAATGTATGTAAATTGGCCTTAGTTCCTTCTGAGGACCTCCTGCTGATATACCTTCCCACCCTCCGGAAATGAGAATCTCCCAAGCTAAAGGACGTTGTGTTCCGCCCGAATCCTCTTAAATGCCTAAAAACCATATTGTAATCACGTCTGACAAGTCACGCAAGTTTCAATGTCGCAGGGATTCGCACTTATATGTGGGTCATGTGAAAACCTATGCTGTGCGTTTGTATACATTGCCTCGTGTCGCGTTCCATCCCGGCCGGCACTCCTTTTCCGGGTTATGGGAGCCCAACCATCATCAGTCCCGTTGTTCATATGATGTTGCATGTCCTTCTGACTTTTACAGGTTTTTCCTTTTCACGGAGCAAATTAATTTCGTAAAAGAGAGGAAAAATTCCATTATTGATTGAATATCTTGATTAACTTGAATGAGTTTACATAATTTATGAAAAATTTTCTCCATTGGACAAATTACACCATATTCAAAAATGTTTAGCTAAAAGTCTATTCCGTAATCAGTAAGAGTTTATAAATCAATAATCAAATTAGTTTTCCTTCCGTTGATTTATCAAAAACTACATGAGATTGGCTCGAAATATTTACGTGTACCTTTAGCTTTTCTTCTGTTTTCTGATTTAATTTGTTTTACTATTTTTAAGTCAATAAACCCAACTATACTTGAATGGAAGAACATTTTCTATTGATTTCTTATTAAGTGAGCAAATTTATCTACTTTTCTTTCTGGTTCTCGTAATTAAATCCTTTTCATTAAGACTTCTTTACTGTACTGCACTTACGATACTCAAACAAGTTGAATTAAAAAATCAATAGTGGTGTTGATTTATTTAGACCGAGTTGCTTTCAAAAGATAAATGATAGAAAATTAGGTAAAAGCAATAGGGGTTGTTTTCATAAAAGAATTTTCTATAAAAAATTCTATTCGAAAGTGACTGAGTGAGTTTTTCTATTTATGTATGTATGAAAATTATGCTTATGTAATTATTTTTCACAAATAAATCTTTTAGCTTTAATTGTTATTTGGGTTCAAATCTGGTAGCTTAAATTTGGCCTACTTATACCCGATTCACTTGAAACTTGGCAAACTCACATAAGTACACACAGAAAAATTTTGGCGGTGTGAACTCTAATTCATCCGATTTTTTTTAAATTTTAAATTCGACCTATTTTTACGTTTTTAACTCCGCAAAGCTGGGTAAAATTTCTACGGCTTCCTACAAACAAATTAAAAACTAAATGGGAACCAGGAAATGTCTGAAATTCCTAACTTTTGATTTGCTCTTCATTCAAATCAAAATTATACCTTTTAAAAATTAAACTAAATAGCACTTCAAATTTACGACGAAAACATAATATGTAATATAAAATAAGGGAATATCCTTCTATTGTTGGTTGTTTTTGTTTTTATCGAGATGATCCCATGAAACGTTGAATGGCTTTTTTGTGCACATGTGAAAATGTGAAAATTGTTACATGATGGAATATTTTTTACCCCTGGTTCCATTTAAAAATTTCAATCACGTCTTCTATATATATTCGCTGATCTGTGAAGCTTTCGGCATTTTATTGAGTCTCAAATACATTAAAGCCATTAAGGCAAGCTAAACAAGCTTTTATTATCAAAGCAATTCTCCAGAAATGATTTATGATATCTTGGAAGAAATCCTTGTTGAAAAATTTATCTCGTTTATTTGGTGCGGTGTTGAAAATAAATCGGGGAGCAAAAAATCGCAGAAGCCAGCCCTGAACATTCATAATCTCGCGGATAGCCTCAAAGGATTAAGAAATTTTCTTATGCTTCTCGGAATTTTCTCTGATTTCAGCTCCCTAATCTAATTCCATTTGTTGTGAAAGAAAACAAAACACTTTGCGGTGGAAGCGGTAAATAATTTAATGGGGGGCAATGAAGAAAAATAAGTTATAACTGTGGAATACTGCATGCAGATGTCGAATTCCACCGTCCTAAGACTACTCATCCCTTAAAAACTATTGTTCAGGACTCGACTCGGTATGATTCGGTGCATGGTGGTTGACTTCTAATGCCGGAAGCAGGTGAAAACGCTGGAATCCTACAATATTCGGGGGTGAATCCTTGGTTCTGTGAATGAACTTCCTTACAATTTGCTCGATGGAACAAGTTAAAGTAACGGGGTTTCCTACGGGAATGGGTCCGCATACCAGGATATTATCTACACAGTATCGGGACTCCACAGAATGCACGAACGGAAAACACTTTTTGCTAGAATAAACGTAACTTCATACGTGTTATACTCCTGGACCGATGATTTTTTGTTTCCATTTCTCTCTTTTGCCAACTGAGTCCTTAGTGTAATATGAGGAAGAAGTACTTCCGAAATTTCCCCTGGGTGCACTAAACATGCATTCTCGACGTTTCGCTCGATTTTACGGGCGAGGATAATTCGCCTGATGTAAAATTAAGGCCTCCTGCTGGCGAATAATCATACGTTTCACGAAATTATGTCTAATGGCTGAATCCGAGATTTCCAACGTTATTTTGGATTCATTTCCCTTTATTTTTATTATTTTCTGGATATATTTTTTTTGTACGGGTTTTATTTCTGACGTCCGAGAAATTAGATATTGCTGAGACCTCATCGGTCTTGGGGGATTCACAAAAATGATATCGAATCTAATTCATTCTTTTATGATTAGATTGGGTTATTTCTCGTGAGTATTGGATGTTAATTTTTGCTAGCATAATTATGAAGGTTTTTTTTTCAAAAATAATTTATTTCGTACGCTTTTTTTTTGTCTCTCTGTCAGGGTCAAATCTTGTAATATAATTTTGACCCACTTCCACTCACCCGATTGACTGGAAATTTTGCACACATACGCAACTTCGATGAAAATTTCTCGGAAACTATGCGTTTTTGAGAAAAAATACATATAACCAAATTCAAGGGAAATAAAATTTCCTGCATTTTTTTCTTTAACGGTTTTTACAGATCTTTAACGGTTCTCGAGATATTCGAAAACATATAATTTTTACATACTCTTTCCGAAACTAAATATTGCATAGGAAAGTCTTTGTTGATCATAGCTGATATTTTTACTTGCCAAGCAATTGAGATCTAAATTGCTTATTAAAAACTTTCAGGGCGAAATACTATTTAATATAATTTACATTAATTTTTAGACCAGGGATTAGGAGAAAACTTGGAATAAAATTGACAGAACTGCATTTTATTTTTAATTTGTTCTGTGAAAGAAAAAAAAAATGATATTTCAAATAGAATTCTTTTCGATCAAAAAGCGATTCCTTTTTCGCCTTGAATGGAATTGTTTTATGTTACTAGTTCGCTAGAATAAATGTTTTAAACACATCCTTTGTGATCATCATTCTTCTGTCATTGAACAGAAATGTTTTCCTTTATTTAAGGATTGTAGAATTGTTACTTTTTAAATATTATTTCAGTTTGTATTTCTTTTATAGTTTAGCCACAGATAGAGTCTTAAAGGATTGATGCAATTTCTTGGTTCAATGGCTGTATGTCTTATTTCGACAGAATAAATTTCTTTTCTGCCAAAGAATAACATGTCAGACATCGGGATCTCCCTAAAGAAAGGATACAAAAATGATACGGCTAGGATCCTGGAAAAAACGGACGAAAATAATTCAAGATATGCAAGCGGTGTGGTACGGTAAAAACGGGGTAGTTCATAGACCGACCATCGTACCCAAAGGACCACAGGAGTAAGAGTTGAGCAGCAAAATTGAGACTTTCAAGGATAACACACTAAAGAGAAAAAATGAAAATTGTGAAAAATGTACAAAGGGCTCGTGTAAATTGTTTCCTTTGAAATGTAAAGTTGGTTGGAGTCGGAAAGAAAACGTAGAACTCGTGTGTTGTTTCAACGAATCCTTAAAGAGTTTTTGTTTCTTGTGCCGAAATTCTGGGCGGAATTCACCGACAACAGGAGGCTAGCATGATTATTCCCTACAAGTGAAATGAAATGCACACGTAATGAAATAAAACATGAAATAGAATTGAGCAAAACTTACAGGGATATAAAATAACTAAAAAAGACGAAAAGTACGTCTTAAAAAAATAACGAAAAAATAGGGGAGCGAAAACCAACAATGGCACTGTGAAACAGAAAACAAACACAAACGATAATTTCTCATTAATATTTATAATCACCCTGTGTAATGGGATTACTCTCCACACAACAAACGAATAAACGACAAAGAAGAGATCCTGGATGCTAAAGGGACACAAATAAAATTAAAGGACAATTTGATGAAAAACTCTTAGAGATACTTTGGGCTGTAATTCACCAACCCCCAACAAATTCCCCTTATGAATCCTGCATCCTGCTGAAACTGAATCATTCCGGACCAAATTTCGCCTGGCGTGTTCCACAGGACCTCAGGACTATGCCACCTCCACATAGAACTGAGTGAGCCAACGAGCGTCAGAAGTCATTCAGAAGAAAAATATTTTTAGCAATTTTCGGTTGTTTCTGGCTGATTGCTTCTGTGAAGGACTTGGGTGTTTTCCCGATGAAATTGAATTTTCTATGAGTGCGCTACTTGCTATTTGGTTCCCAAGTTTTTCATTTCACCCGATTTTTTTGTATTATTATTGTGTTGACTTAACAATTTAATTATTCGTTTTAAATTAATGCTAATGAAAACGAAAATTTTTGGTATTGCTGGAATTAAACGTGAAGTGGAACTATTTAAATATTTATTCGGCAAATGATCAAATTAAATCAAATAGTTTTTTAATTTATACCCGTATATCTACGATTTGTGACGCATACAGGGGTGGCTTCATGTAACTTATTTTCGATCGACTAATCAGTCGAAGGAAATCTTTAGTCGACCAAAAACGATTAAACTGGCCCTCTGGTGCCCAAGATATAAGTCTTTTCTGGGTAATTTGGGGCCGCTGAATGTGAATCTGGCAGTAGTTTGGCTGTACCAGCTCTAATTTTTCCGATATGGCGGGTAATTCATAAATTGCTTTAAATATTGATATTCTGGTAATCAACAATTCTTTTTTGCTTCATATCTGAAAAAGTAAATCTGGTACAACAAAACTACTGCCAGATTCGGATTCAGCGATCCCAAATTACCCAGAAAAGACTCTTATATCGGGTGCACCAGATTGGGTGTCGGCCTGTTAAATCATTTTTGGTCGACTAAAGATTTCCTTCGACTGGTTAGTCGATCGAAAATAAGTTACATGAAGCCACCCCAGGTCGAAGGCTGAGCAGTGAAGGGGAGGGGGGATGCCGAACACCGAAGTAGGCGGGGCTGAAGGCCAATCTACAGGTGGGTGGCGGATAAACCGCGAAGCAGCCCCTACCATATACATAAACATATATGAAAATGCCCATATCTCAAAATTGGTACCTGATATAGAGAAACGGGATTTAGAATCAGCAGGTCAAAATCTTTAAGAAACAGCTATTAAATGTTGCATTATAATTCGTTTGTTTTTTGCTATATTTTTTAAGATTCATTACATATTTAAAATACGTTAGGTGCCTTTTTGCCAAATTTATATAAAATAAAATATTATAACATGGTCTACGGATACGAAATTTTTTGGAGTATCACACTTTCAGCATCTAATTTGTTTTGCAAGCTGATATGTGTAAAAAAATCCATCAAAATTCAAGTTGAGCAAAAAATATTTATTTTTAAATTTCAATTTTTTTTTAAGATATCCCTACGGAATTTTTGACTACAGAATCGAATTCCGGGACTTCAAAACCCCCCAGATGAGATCCTTTCCGCGACTTCAAAAACCCCCAGATGATGTCCTGGCTGGACCTTCCGTTATCCTACTATATTGTATTGTCATCGGAGTTACGTATGTGGGCAAAATTTCAAGTCAATCGGATGAGTGGAAAGGAGTCAAAATTGGGTTACAAGATTTGGCCCCGACAAACAGATAGACAAACAGACGAACAGACAATAAAGCAAGCTAAGTAAAAGCGATGGCCACTTTAGTCTTAACTTCATCAGTTTCTTTCTTGGAATTTGACATTTTTACAACCTGTCAAAAGCAATATCATTAATTGTTTGGCAGGTAGATTAAGACACAAAAGTAACTCAATTTGAAATCAGTCATGTAAAATTAATATAACTTCAAAAGGTATGGATATTATTTTGCTGTAAGCATTATTCTACTTTTAAAAAGAATCAAACAAATTGAAAAATTAAAAAAAAACTTGTTTAGATTTTCCAGTTGGGTAAATTTTAATGATTTCGAGCGGTAAACAAGTCTTAGATTTTTTCTTATTTCCTTAATTTTTGAATCGGGAATTGAGTGAAAGCACAGATTTGGCAAATTTAGACTTTTTTTATTTGAAGTTTGATTCTTCCTAAGAACACATTAGTTTTAGCTTATCAGTTAATTACCTGTGCAAAACTCTTTTAATTTGTACTATTTTAATATACTGAAAGAAAGATTCACATTATGGTAGATACTAAAAAATTGGAGCACTGCATTTCTGGGACTTTTCGCTACATATTTGTCAGACGAAAAGCTTCTTCTCAAAGTTCTCATTGTTTTCCCACTACGCAAGATTTCTTTTGGGGCGCTAAAACATTTAGAGTGTCGCGTAACAATATTTATAGTAGCTCGCCATTATTTTTTTAAATAATGAATTCTTCATTTTTTAACGGCCTTTGAGGTTGTAATACTATGTGTATCAATTTCCCAGTATTGTTTATGGCTTTTTACAGTAGATTTATAAATTATACATTTTTTCTTACGTTATTAAATGTCGGAAAACTTGTGCCCTATCGTGGTCTCGGTTCGGACCCGAGATCCCTAGATTTAAAGTCCGCTCGCAAATGTATATACTGATCCACTGAGAATCAATTTAAAAACATAACAAAAGCTATAATTGCCAATCTGGCAATTATTGAAAACCCGTATGGTGATTTAAGTGAAAAGCGAACAGTTGTATCAAAATTCCACTATGAAGTCAAATTTTCCAATAAGATTTTTTAAAATTTATTCCAATCGGATTTTCATGTATGGGAGTTTTATGTAGAATCATATCCTAAATAACTTTTGTTCTTGAACTTTTTTGATAAAATTCACCGTTTTTGATATATTCAGAAAAAAAGTTTTCGTTCGTATGGGGGGTACCCCCCCTAATGGTCCATTTTTGCCCATTAACGAAATTAGCCTCACATTTTACGAAAAACGGATCTGTGCAAAATTTCAAGTCTCTAGCTCAATCCGTGCGCCCGCAATCCGCGCCACAGACAGACGGACAGACGGACGGACGGACAGACGGACGGACGGACATGCTAAATTCAACTTTTTTTATCATTCTAAACACACTGGTGTAATTCATTTTTTTGTACGATGACGGGATCTTGGCGTTACAAACGGTAAGGCAAATCTAATATACCCTTTGGTTTCACCATACGGGTATAAAAAAAAGAAGCGAAGCGAACGAAGAGCTGATAGAGTTTTAACAGAACAAATATACCAGTCAAACGAAAATCTGGACGGTTTGTTGAATGAATACAAAAATTTGGTGCAACAAAAATGAGAAGCGATCAGCTGTGAACACTCGTTTTCCACCTTAAGAGCTTAAAATCGTAGGTATATCTTAGAAATGCCAACTGGGGTAGCTCTTCTTAGCAGTTCTAAAGAACTATCTATAAAATCCAAAGACATTGTAGATGGCTGGCGTAGCGACCACAGTGAAAGGATTAACTGATGTCTCGCTTTTTCCACTACGTCAGTTAAACGTTAAACAGAGGTTAGCGCATGGGGAAAAAGAAGGTTGGGAAATTTCCGTTATAGCTAACGTTGCTTTTCCAAAAATTGGTAGAAAACTACGATTTTCGTAAAGCTCATTTACAAACAATTTCAAGTCGCTAGCTCAACGAGTTTTCAAGTTATTTAAGATACGTAAAACGGATAGACCGAATACATATTTTTGTTCTCTCAATGAAGTTTAACAGAAAATTTTAAGTCACAAAAAAATAGTAGATATAAAAAAATTGCGGGGCACAACAATCTTCGATGGCTTTTCAAAAACTCATGATTTTGGAATAATAAAAACTTTATGTTGGGTATTCTATGAGGAAGTAGTAATCTTTTAAAAGCTTTTGGAGAAGCCATTGGATTTATTTTCCAACGATTTTTTTTTAATTTCAATGGTCATCTCTTTCTTTATCGCATTGAGCCATGGTAGACGGTAATTGCAAAAGCACTCCAAATTTTTAGCTGAACATATTTTTAATTATTTAAAAAGTTATTTGAATTTCCTCATTTCATTTTTCATTCGTATAATTTGGTCCCTCTGAGCATAAAGAAAAACCGCACGCATTCATTTTGAAATTTTTTTTGTTTTTGTTTTAGTCAGATTACTTTGAAAACCCTTCAAACAAAAGAAACTTTGTGTTTTATTAACAGTTTGCAAAAGATGTTTTTGAAAGATAACTTCCATGCATATTCGTAAGTGGTTTTTCAGGGCCATTTTGGTCATGAATAGTATCAGGCTAAAGAAATATCCAATGTATAAATTTTGAAAAAGTTCTAACGGAAAACTAATGAATAGTCTCTCATTTGAAAATGTGTCTATTTAGATTTTTGTATGTATAGATAATATGTTCATTCTAATTCTGTTTAAATAAAAGGATTGCTATTTCACTGGTCTAAGTTTTTGTTAACTTTTTTTCAACAATTTCGAGCATAAAAAAATGGTTTGAAATCATCAGAAATAGATATGTAATATATTTTTGACTATTTTAATTAAATAAATAAACCAACAATTGGTAAAGTGTTGGCCAAGATAGTAATTAATTGGTCAGTTAGTTGTTCCCAATACCATTTAACAACATGTGATTTGAGTTGATGTCCATTAGAGGTTTATGAGCAAATTATTTGCTAATCGATACAAGGGATGAAAACATTTCTACCACATAATTGTGGTTTTATCTCCTGATGGGGCTTTGCTGTGCTGTGTTGAATATTTGCACCCGCATCTATATTAATCGTTTGGTTATTTGTTGAATTAAGATAAGTATTTGCTGAGTTTGAATAGTAATATGCAACCAATATATTGACCCTCATAGAAAAGTGCGATATCATAAAATAGAAAATGTTATATTTTTATATTTTCTTTTGTTGTTATCAATTAAAAATGATTACAATTAGTTTTAAGTGCGCAAAAGGAGGGTATGGAGCATGCCATCACTATTTAACACGTTCATGATCAATGAATCACAAATCGGTGTTTAAATCATGAAGACAAAAGAAAAAAACATATTGTGAAATTTTCGTAGTTTTTCTCCTGAAGATGGTTTACAATAAAACCGAAACGTTGGGAACAAAAAATCAAAACACAAGTTTTATTTTCACACCAAAAGTTTTTCACCGAGAATTACAGGCTTCTCGCAAATCTCTGTCAAAAACTTTTGGTGTGAAAATAAAACTAATGCTGGGTTTACTCGAATGACAGATAATGATAATCTGTCCTAAAAGAATGGACAAGTTCATTCTTTTATGAGAGATTGTCATTTTTCTGACAGCAATAATGACAAAAATGATAGGTACTATTTACACGATGATGACAATTTATGACAAATTTGTCATTCGTGTAAACGCAGCATTACACAAAACTTAAATCAATTACTTTTGTGTTAAAGTCAACAATTTCCGTGATTTCTGAAAAAAAAACATGATCAAGAATAATTCGTTAGTTGATTTGATCACATTCGTAGTTGATTTGACCATGTTTACTGTATTGTTGTTTAATCACGAAACATAGTTGAATCAACCAATTATTAACCAATGATTTTTCTCTCCGTGCGGATAGACCGATTAAAAAGTTTCTTTTATTAGTGGTATCTGTTAATACTTTTACACAAAATTTAGAAAATTTCATGAAAATCGGTTAACTTTTGCTCAAGTTATAAAAACTGAAAATCCAAAAACGATCAGTACGAAAGTGGCTTAAATTTCTTTGGGGTGGGACATGTGTGTACTGGCTGCTGCAAAGTGCTAAACAATGAAAATACTTGCGTAAAAACACTTAAATTAGTAAAATCTCATTTCCTAAAACAAAAGGCTTGATACTCATGCCTAAAATCGAAAATGTGTTTACAAACACCTATTTTTATTCAGAAATTTTATGAAAATGAAAAAAAAGACATTTTAATAAACTACAAAAAGTTGAATGCATTTTTTGTTTTGTTTAAAGAATATAGTCTCGAGTGTGCTTTAAAAAAAATCTTTGAAACAATTTGAAAAGCGAATTGAGGTGAAAATTTCCCTTGATTGATTACCTAAGAACAAAAATGAGAAATATCCTGTCTAAACAATCAATCTACCCATTTATATTCCATTAACAGGTCTCCTACTTCAAGTCTATAAAGTAAATGTACGAAGTTAAAAAGCTCTCCTTTAACAACATATCGTAAGACGCCTCTGATGTACACATCCTGTACAATACATAACCAGCCCAGGAAGCAAAAAATGTAACACGAATTGAATAAAGAATTTTTTCATGAGAGAAACATTTTCTAAATGTGTGGGTCAAGAATATTCCATGAAAGTAATTTATTCACCCATAAATATTAATAAGCCAAGTGGAATAGAGTTGAAGCGAAGGGTTGGAACTGGGGATGCCGCATTTTGGGGACGGAGTTTACAACTGGCTATTCGCTATGTAACAAATTTCCATCCCCTTATCTTGGTAAAATGGTTTCCTGACCAGGTCAGACTTCGCATTCGATTACATGAGGCTAAAACAAAAAAAAAATTATTAGCAACGTCATTTTACCCTTCCGCCCATCAATAAAGAGGCATTTAACCCTCCGAACCTCATACATCAATTGTCTGACAATCTCGGGTGGTAGAGGGTGTTTTCTGCTTTTTCAAAAAGACTTGCTTTTCTCTCAGTTAATTATTAAACTTCTGAATTTTCCCCTATTATTAACAAAATATAATCATACGAATTTTTTTGTTTGTCAAAGGATATTCTGATATTTTCCACTTCGGTATTTATAACCAAACTCACCATTCAAAAAATTTTCAAAAAAACAAAAATGTTTTATTTAAAATGTTGTTAAGAAGGATCAGGCAGGTCGAAATTTTCTTTGTCTATTTGAAAATTCCGTGGAATATTTGATAAGACTTTTCCAGTTATAATGCAAAACGAAGGACTTTAAAGGTTTATGTCCACTTTTTAATCACTAAAGCGATTTTAACGGTTACGAACCCCAGGGGATCCAACATAATCAGATTTGGACAGTTTGTAACTTTTTGGTTTGCATGTTTAACTTTTGATACACCGAACACAAAAACCGGTAGAATATTTTGTTTTCTTTTTTGTTACGTTGCACGAGGGTGATATTATTTGTATTGAAGCTCAGCAAACAAAAAATATGTTGTAAATTTCAGAAAATAATATTATGACTTACAGTTTGGCATTTTCTTTCGGTTAGCTTGCATTGTTAATTTAAAACATAACTTAATCCAGCCAGCGGCTTTCTTATATAAATAACCCCTATATGACAAAAAGTTAGGTATTCTATACAATTTGGAAACTAATTGAGGTAGAATCAAGAAATTTATTACAAATCAGATTCTTATCAAATCTAGCTTGCATACTCGGCGTTGCCGGGTTAAGATTTTTTTCATAGGTTCTTTTTGGTCCAAAAAAACCTAGAAATAACTTAAAACTTCAAATTAGACAATAATAGAGCCTGTGCCCATGGACCCCTCCCCTCGGCCTTCGGCCGCGGTTCCTACTTTTCACTGGATGGGGTAAATATTAGTGGACGTAATATTTTCCTGAGGGCTGATCTTTGTGATTTTGAAAACCGGATCCGAATCCCTTCAGTGGTCCAAGAGATATCAGAGAAGGGGTATTGAAGAAGAGGGGGGGGGGGGGGGGGGGAAGTCTATAGAAAGTATACTGTCCTTTATTCTCCAAGTTGTTTTTATTTCTGTGCAAAGTTTTATTGTAATCGGTTGGACCGTTTTCGCGTTATGCCGAAATAAACATTCAGACACACAGGCAGACAAACATTTTCAACTGCCCGTCCACTTCGTTTCGCTTTCTCCCGATTTTTTGTATGGAGTTTAGTATCGTCATCACATCACTGCCACCACCCTCTACCCCTCCACAGGCCCTTAAAGTATGACTTATTTCATGATGAAGGGGGAGGAGAAATTCATTTTCCCCCCGAGAGTGATTTTTCCATCTGGTCCCGAAAAGATTTTGATTCAAGCTTCCCACACTTTATTTAATAAAAACTTCCATTTATTTCCTTCCAGAATACTATTAAAAGATTCAATACTCCATAGTTTGCTGGGTTTCTGTATGAGGCATTTGCATACGAAAATAAAATAAAAATCTTTGTTTCACATTTTTTCCATGAATTTAGGAATTTTCATGAAGAATGTTCACATGGCGTGACAGAATTCATGGGTTTCGTGTTCTCGAGTATTTAACGAAAGGTGTCTTAATGGCTCTGTTTCGGTTGTATGTTAAAGGTTTCTAATCTTTATATATTTATTTTTTTAAATTCTTGTTAAATTATTTTATGTTTCGTCGCGGGAAAACAGTATTTTCCTTTGCTCCGCTGGCTCTCACCATGAAGTCCTTACTGATGAAATTTCCAAAAGGATAAGCGGTAATTAACATTTTTAAGGGCCCAGTCTTATCAAGGTTATGAAGTGAAGGTTGTCAAATTTTTCGGACAGTTGTGGAAATTTATGTTGAAAGCAGAGAACATGCAAAGTCTGGGTGTTAAATATTTTTAACTTGTGAACTTATAAATTAATACAACTTTTTTCTATTTTCTAAATTTTTTGTACTGATTTTAGATGAGATTTTCATGCTTGATTGCATAAAATTTTATGCCATTTAGTTATAGTGTGATAAGAAATTTCAACACGTTTATGTAATCGCATATTCTGTTAATCAACGATGTTATTGATTTTTATGTTATTAATTTTTATGTTATAAAATTTTTATTTAATTAAATTTTCATAAAAAAAATCGACAGACGGGTATTTCGTTATTTACAACGAACTGGAGAAAACAAATGTTCTAAAAATTTGCGTTTTGTCCGGTTGTCGATTAAAATGTTTGTTCTAGCATCATACAACCTGATTTCAAAAAAATCTTGTATATGGAAATAGTTGGATACAGGAATAAGGATAAATGCGTCCAATTGCAGGCGTATTAAGCCCAATTCAGACTAACGATTGCGATTACGATTGTGATTACGATTGAAGATTCTCGACCTTTCAACTATACATGCTTTGATCTCATTGGTCGAGATAGCTCAATCGTAATCGTTAGTCTGAGTTGGGCTTTAACGTTGGGTTTCTTGCAAAGAGCCCTTTCAAACCAACCAACTCAACTAAGGCAGGATACCTTTTTATAATTTCCCCCCTGTATCATTGTGACCTCTTGCCTGTTAACTTTTAAAATATGCAACCGATTGAAATGCGGATTAAGTATCTCTCAGAAAAGCCTTTGGTAATAAAAGTATCAGTTGTGATCAACACAAAATTTTCCACTGTAAAAATATGTAAAACATATTATAATTTCAAATATCTCGAAATCAGTTAAAGATTAGTAAAAACCATTAAAAGAAAATAAGCAAGAAATTTGATTTGATTTGCATTTGGTTACATCTATTTTTTCTCAAAAGCACATAATTTGCGCGAAATTTAAAAAAAACTTTTTTTTAAATTGTTGAGAACCGTTAGAGATACGTAAAAACGGTTTATTTCCTTTAAATTTGGTTGCGTGCATTTTTTTAAAAAGCGAATAGTTTTCTAGAAATTTTTAAAAAACCGACTCTTTTTCAAATATTTTGAGACCTGCTAGCGAGGACGTACTCGAAGCAACTTTCAGTCTAGTAGGAAAGAAACGAGTGCGGCAAGAGGGGAAAAGTCGCCACTCGAAAAGTGTTCTTCACGTCTTCTTTTACGCACACAAACGAAGTCGCTCGTGTAGCACGTCAGCATGCATGTGTGCGTAATTTCATTGAGTCAGTCGGTGCTTAGCCACCGACTCGTAAACATATCCCAGATAAACAAAAATTGAATGCAAATAGTAAAATACCAATTGCAGGTAGTTTTATTTTTCAGGTAGGTAGGAAAGATTGAATGCCATAACAAATTACCAGTCCTTATTCTTCTATTGTTGGCAGTTTCTATTTTCGCAATTGATGTTGCCTCGGTGCTAGCTAATAAAGGAATGAGCTGGAAATACAACACATATATGAGAACTACACACACATGAACGATCACTTGTTGTACACAAGTTTTTCCAACTAAAAAGTGAAGGAGCGTGTACGTCGGAAAGGCATTTTGAGGAATAAAAGTCGCCGCGACGAGAAGAAGCGTGTACGTTCGCACTTAGATTTACAAAAAAACCATAAAAGGAAAAAATGTGGAAAATTTTATTACCTTTAATTTTTTTAAATTTCAAGTCGCTATGTTGACGCTTTCTCGAGTTATTTAAGATATGTACAGCAGACAGACCGCATGGACATCCTCATAATTTCGTCTAAACGGGATTTCGTACTGATCAGAAATTTTCTTTCAGCCCCGTTCCCCCCTTCTAGAGTCGGTCTTCGTCACGGATACAATACTTGCTCTCTATAGAAGAGGAAAGTAAAAAGTTAAATATCGTATGGCACAAGATTTAAAACCGGCCTATAGTAAATCTGAACTGTCCTAAGTCGGACTATTGAAGGTATTGCTGTATTTGAGGCGTTAAAAGCTAGAGTTGACCAAGCCACATAATCGAGTTTTTGAAGCTTTTCCACTTTTGTACTATTATTGACTGTAAATTTTTGGAAAAAAAAATTTCTGTGGACTTTTTTACTCAATGTTGAAATGTTCTTTTGTGCATCCAAACATTTTTATCTAAAAACTCACTCACAATAGTGATTCAAACACAAAAAAATTCACGATTTCGACATGTGGGTTGGTCCACTCTAGCTTTTAACGCCTCATTTATCAAAAATTCTTTAAAATTTTGAACGAATATTGCATTGAGTAATTTCTATCAAATTGCATGTTCCTATTCTTGTCATAGCCACTTACATAAAACAACAGACGACAGAAATGAAACATTGAAATTCCATAATCGCTGCTTATATATAAACGCTCTGCTGTATAAACTCTGTGAAAATCGCAAAAATCGTGAAAATAGTAAAATCCTGAGATTTATACCACTTTGCGCTTCATTCGCGTATTTATTTCACATCATTCTAGCGTAAAGTAAATAAGTATCATTTTCAGTTGGGATTAAAATTTAAATTTCGAAACGTCACACGTCCTTTAAATGACAAATTTGTTTCGCCTTGATTGAATAAGTGTAAAGCGCTGTCTTGAATATTAAACAAGAAATTGTCCCCATGGCTCCTATGATCCTTCGAGAGAAGTTGGGGCTTCAACATAAGCATTCCCAGAATTTCCACTAGGCAAATAGATTGGTAGATCTTGTTGTTACTTAAATTTCATTTAAATTGTCTCGTCTCAAATGTTACATTTTTGTTGGTGGAAAGGCGAGAAGTCGCCTGCCATCATCGTCATTTCGCTTAACTTTGGCAGAAGGACTTTTGGCGACGTTTCATAGAAAAATTGAATTATCCAGTTGAAGATTTATCCTTGGCCATAATGTTTGGCTTTACTACTGTGTGGCAATTCAAGAAATTCTCAGTCTTAATTTTTATTGAATTAATTTGAATTGATAATTTGGTTGTTGTTGATTCCATCACACACTGAATAGAATGAAATTCGAATTGGGGGTGGTGGTAAATTTCCAGGATGTTGAACGTATCCAAAATCCTATTTCTTAACACTGCGATAGTGTAGTCGACTCTGTCTGTGAGCTGTAACGATTTCTCTGGCAATAAAATTCTGTTGACTCCTTGATTCGTATCCAAGAAGTACTCGGATTCCAATTAACTTTAGAAGGATTTTATTCTCAATAAAGTAATTGGCTCCTTGAAATTGGAGGCAGTCGATAAAGAAATAAAATAGAAAGTCAACCATTACCACTTACATTACCACCACCATTACCATTCCCATTACCGTTTTGATCCTGGATCAGTCTTGCATTCAACCATTGAAACGCTTAGCCGTTGTCCTTGGCGTTGAATGTTTTCCGGCAAAATGGACCAAAAGGAATAACAGGACACGATCTAATTCATTTCATCCCAACCAACCGACTGACGACGACGGTTAGTTTCTTTTTCGTTATTTTGTGATTGAGAATCTATTGCAAACGGGGGTGCTGTTAACCATCTCACGTTCATGTGCTTTACTTTTGGGGATCGGGATAATGTTCGCCTTCGTTTTCTGGATATTCAGGATTTGATTCGTTTTTCCCTCATTTCGTGGAGTGTTTCTACTGTCAGACTCTTTCATTTGGAAAAACCAGAAAAGCCAAAAAAGTTCTTTTACCAACAGTTTGACTAGCCGGTAATATTAAGCTCACCTCATCTTAACTTAACGCCTTTACGGGGCAAGGGGATTAAAGTGGAATGGAAAAGTGTTCGACATAAGGCAAAATCACACGATGGCAAAAGTTACAATTAAGGAAAATTGAGTAACAGGATAATAAAAAGACAAAACGAGAACGAGAGGCGAATGGCTTTCATTCCAATTGGGATTTTGAGTTCTTTAATTAAATCCAAGGCTGATGATGGAAGTGCAGATACAGTGAAAATGGGGCGAAGCGAGAGGAATGTGTAAAATGTGTGTTGAAAAATATGCTGAGGGTGTGCTAATTAATGATGAAATAGCAAAATTGAAACTTTTCAATGTTTTCAGATGTTAATAGTTTGATTCTGGCTTGAGTTCAAATTGAAAAATTTATCAATAAGATGAAGTTTGCAACAAATTTGATGTAGACTGGTCTGGCGAGCTTTTTCAAACTTGGGGTTTTTAACAATTTTCAGTAAAATCTATCATATATGAATTACAGGGGGCCCGCTTTACGCGACAATTTGATTTCGCGGAAACATTGCGTAGATCGAAATAGCGTAAATCGGGCTATGGAAAACATGTAAAAAAAGCATTTTTTCCTTTAATGGTTTTTATGTATCTTGAACGGTTCTTGAGATATTTGAAAAAATATCATTTTTTTGGATATTTTTTCCGAAACTTGGTATCACAGAGGGAAGTTTTGTATTGATCACAACTGATATTTTGATTAAATTTCTTGAATTAATTTTTAAGTACCAGGAAAACCGAGCCATGCTCGGCCACCCAAAAGTCCTTTTGCTGAAATTTTGGAGATTTGAAATTTTTTCTCACCTCTGTAAGAAAAACACACGCAATATGTTAGAAAAACACACAGCCTAATCCACTTAAAGGTGAGACGATACCTTTCTTACATAATTCAACTTCATATGACGAATATAATTGGGTATAATGTTGATTTTTTTATATAAAAACATCAAGTTTGCAGTGGAAAAGTCTGGTTTGTAGAGGGAAAATCGAAAGCCCTTAGCCCTTCATTAAGTTCGGACACCCAATTCGAAGACACTAGGCGAGCGGTATCGAGGGAAATTTCTCAGAGGTGAGACCTATCTAGATTGATTCCTTGTCCCCGAAAATCCCTAACCACCAAGTTTCGTTAAAATCGTTAGGCGGGTTTTCGAGATCGTTGTGCAGACAGACAGACATTCCTCGTATTATAAATAGTACCAGGAAGACCGAGCCATGCTCGGCGATCTCAAAATCCTCCTTCTGCCTCTGTCTCTGAGTAATTGAATCCGATTGTAATTGCAACATGATTCGTATAATGAGATTCAGGAAACTTGATTGTTTTGTAATTACTATTTATCGCTGCCGATAGATATCTAAAAAGTGATATTTTTAGAATGCATATCGAAAAACCTTCCTCCGTAGCAATATTGCGAATTTTCATTTAGATACCTTCACGTAATTCGAAGACACCAGGTGAGGGGTATCGAGGGGAGGGAAAAGTCAGGTTTGAAGTGGAAAGATCGGATGCCCTTAGCCCCCTTAGTAATACTGTAAAGTTTCATTAAAATCGGACCACCAAATTCGAAGATACCAGGCGAGGGGTATCGAGGGGAATTTTCTCATAGGTGAGACCTATCAAGATCGGTTTTTTGTCCCCGAAAATCCCTAGCCATCCAGTTTCGTGAAAATCGTTAGGCGGGTCTTCGAGATCGTTGTGCAAACATTCCTCGTATTATATTATAGCATTATACATAGGATATCTCCGAAAATATATATTTTTTTAAATTTTTGATAGGTTTTTAGGAAAGTTTCTATTTTTTGGTAAAATGTCGCAGTCATAAATGTCGCAATCTAACTATTTTATAATGCGGAATTACGTAAATAGTGAATTTCAATTACAAAAATATTCAATTTAACCACAAAATAGTAAATTCTACTATTAAGTACTAATTATTATAAATTTTATTATATAGTTTATTATAAGACAAATTTTGATAAAAAATTCCAGTGTATATTTTTTTATTGCGTAATTTTTAATGAAATAATAACATTACAATGATATAAAATAACAATAAAAAATTTATTGTACATAAAAATGTATCTGGCAAATTGTTGTCAGGAAATTACAACTAATTGGGGACAAACTTCAACTAATTGTGTGAAGTTTATGACAGTTTTATTTAATTGTTAGATTATTAATTTTTCGGTTCCTCAAGCTTTGGCAATCAATTATAATTTTTATTGGATTTTTACTTTCCTCGTCTATAAAGGAAAACTCAGTACGAAATCCGTTTCAGACAAAATTATGTGGATATCCGTGTATCTGTCTGTCGGTTTGTCGGTCTGTCCGTTGTATGTATCTTAAATAACTTGAGAAAGCGTTGACCTAGCGACTTGAAATTTTTTGTGAATAAGTTTTACAAAAATTGTGGTTTTTTGTCAACTATTGGAAAAGTAACGTTAGCTATAACGGGTACCTACCATACAATTTTTCGAAAAATTATAGTTTTTGGAAAAAAATTTCGAAAATTAGGCGCTTTTGGGAAAAAATGAATATGACAAAATTTGAAGGACATAGAATTTTCTATAGAACATTTAGGCTGTAAGGGTTTCTTTGTATCTCTTCTCAAGATATTTAAAAAAATCAGTTTTTGAAAATCTTTCGAAAACTATTAAATAAAAAAACAAATAAATAAATAAATAAATAAGTAAATATAAAAATAAATAAATAAATAAATAAATGTAAATAAAATATAAACAAATAAATAAATATTATTCAAAGAGAATCTTTTGTAGAAGGAAAAACGTCTTCATTCTTTTTTTTCATTTCCGGCAAATTTTGTCTTCAACACTCAACTGATACATTTTCGATTTAAAAAACTTTTCCAACCTACAATAAAATATGTTATTTTTCAGTTGCTGCTGTCTGGGAAAGTTCTAACAAAAGTTTTTCTTTAAAAGTTCTGAATTTTTCTATTTGACAAGTGTATGTTTTTTTTTGTAGTTTTTTTCTGCGCCAAGCAGAACAGAATAGTGGCTACCCATCATTAGTACAGACAGACAAGACGCAACATTGTTAGAAAAGTTACGTGTTTAAGGGTCTGGTTGAACTTTCATGTGTTAAAAGTGTACTTCAAGGGCAAACTGGATGGCAATTGCAATTTGAATCTTTGAAGAAGAGCAGATAATGCAACAGTCCTTCTTGTGAACCCTTCTTAGTCATAATTTAGAAACTTGAAGTAGAAAAAGTACGCATCCCTTGGTAATTCGAGGATTTTGGATAGGAATAATAATCGTCCTTGTTATTCTACAAAAATTACAATAATTTTTTTTGGATATTTTTAAGTGCAGTTGGATGAAAAATTCTGAATTTAAATGTGTTTACAAAACGTGTTTTTCCCTTGTGAATAAAAAATAAACCGTATAACTAGTCAACTAGTGCTAATGCAGACAAGATTAACTCACTAATAGTTCCATTAGCCACGACTAGCCACAAAATCATAGTAACGCGAAGGACTTTTTGCATTCGGTTAAATTAACAAATTCCAGGCTGTGAAAATTCCAAAGTTTAAAGTGGGTTTTTCTCCACAAATGTCTGGACATGAAACTACAGGACGAAAAAACTGTGTAATGAAGAAAATGTTAACACCCTCATTTGCTTTTCCCCAACTTAAAGTTTTTCTTATAAATCGCGCCACACCGTGCTATGCCGCCGAAAGGAATTGAGAAAGAAAAATTGATATATTTATAATTTCCCATCCAAGTTGAAATTACTTTTTTAATGGGCCGTAAAGAAGTTTTAATGAGTTTCGAATAGATTCAGCTTCTTTAAAAAAAAGTCCTACCAAGTGGCAGGAAAATGAAAAGTCGAAATAAAAATTGTTGAAATAAAAATTGAAGAACACTAGGTTTTCTGGAATGGAAAACATGATTTTTAAATGGAATTACATTCCAATTGAGTTTTCTTAGTGCAAATTTTTGCTTTCGCATATTCTACGAGTCTTTTTTTTTGTTTCAATCAGTCTTTGGTTTCAATGTTAAATGAC
The DNA here is from genome assembly GCA_964034945.1 of Chrysopilus asiliformis. Lineage (NCBI taxonomy): Eukaryota > Metazoa > Arthropoda > Insecta > Diptera > Rhagionidae > Chrysopilus > Chrysopilus asiliformis. The sequence continues at coordinate 13,408,990 of OZ035962.1, forward strand.
GACCTAAAAATGATTGCCTTCAGATTTCATCTTCTTCTTAAATTGAAAGGACGGCCCTACATGCTTAACTCACTTCCATACCATACCAATGTCAGCGTGGCGCTGCAAAACACCGACTTTTTTTGTTACAGCGCTACAGTATAAGACCATATTTAGCCTATAACAGTATTACGAGGGTACACAAAGAAATACTCACCTGCTAGGGGGTGCGCCAATGAAAAAGGTTGGGAAACACGATTCTAGATCACTGAAGGAATTTTGATCGCAATTTCGTCATTGGAAAGGTCGTGCCTTAAACGAATTTTATCTTTACTTAAATTTATCTTTCCTTCCATTCAACGATTTGACAATATTTTTACCAGAAAATCGGTAGCTTTGGCGCCAAAAGCCGAGTTTCGGGAGGGTATGGGACCGCAAAGTGATCATAAGCGCACCCTCTAAATTAAAATACCTGCGTGCCTAGAACTGAAATCGAGCTGTCTTAATCGACAGAAAAAGATATAGATTTTAAGGAATTATTGCGGATATTTTATTCCAAATATTTGAAAATATTTGAAAACAATTGAAATTGAAAGAAATCCTCGCTTTTCAAAAAAAAAAGCGCCATAGATAGAAACTTGCAGAAAAATTCATCGCAGGGGAAAATTTTAATGTATTAAACTCAAGTATGATTTGAAGAATTGACGGAATGTAATTCAAAATTTAAATAAAAGTCACACTGAAATATACGAATGATATTAGATATCTTCATCCCCAAAATCTTCTATACAAGGAAGAAAATCCGAAAGCATAAAAGATTAAAGGAGTTTTCTTGTTTAACAAGAAAGATATTAACAGATGATAGTAGAAAATCCTTTAAAGACCATATAATAGGCGAGTTGTATATGTTTAATTGACAAACTGTTGTCATTCTGAACAACAACCCCCCATCTTCGTGTAATAAAAATTCATCACATCTGTTATTTTAACATCTTAGGAAAATCCTTGTACTTAAAGGAGCTCAAAAAGGGTGAAAGTTATGAATCCTTTTTTGATGCCATTTATACAAAGCCTCCCGAAAATTATTAATGGCGTGACATAAATCCTAAAAGTCACATACTCACATTAATGTCAGTGAGTGCTAACATTTATGAGGGCGACTTTTAATTACCTTAACGAGAAGATAACACTCCAATTTAATTAAGGGTGCGGAATAAAACTATACACTGTTGATTATGAATCCAGCATACAGTGAGGGACATTGTCGGCGATATATGATTTCATAGAGTCACTCATCGTAGATTTAGGCGGCTCCCTTTTTTCCTATTTATCTATGTTGGCTTAAGTCTACCTTTCGGGGTGTCCTATCTCTTCTTTCAACACCATCGTCCTTCCTTGCTGTGCGGAGAGATTTTCTAGTAAGAAAATAATCCGCATAATCGTATGTCATAAAATTCTTTTGTATACATTTTGAATATTTTAAATGAGATATTCACACGACTTTTTCAAATAGGGCCGAAAAATTACACCCAATATTATTAAACAGTTTGAATAGATCTAATGAAAAAACTCGTTAAGGATGGAATAGGATGGTTTGTCGTGCTATGTTTAACTTTGGTGGATATTAGCCATAAACATTGGAAAATTTTATAGTGTAAGATTCTTGCCAGGATTTTCGGATACGTTCAGCATGGCGTCATTTTTATGTCAGCGTTGCAAAGTCATTTAGAACTGAAAGGGATAACGGACAATATGAGTAATACTGGTATTTTGCTACTGTGAGTCGTCGTCCTGTTCCTCACTGGGTACATAAATGTAAATTAACCATGACTTCCGACATGCTTAACTCACTTCCATACCATACCAATGTCAGCGTGGCGCACAGACGGATAAACTGAATGAGCCTTCGTCCTGTTACAACCCCTCCTTGGAGCCAGGGAAATCATCGTCCGCGTCCTCGTCTTTGTTCAAATTTTATTATTTTCGAAGCGCTGAAATTGTTTTAACGGAGCTGAATGGGGCACCAATGAACGTCTACATAAAATGGTATTTAGCAATTTATTGAACATGGCTAGAGTAATGTTGGGAATCTAAACGTGGATAGGTGTACGTAGAAGTACTACCGATTGACTATGGAACAAACAGAAACCTGCATGAAATCATTGAAGGTATAAAAGGATGGGGGAAAACTCTGGTACCGGAAGCGTTGTTGGTGAAAACGACGAGCTAGTCGATTGAATCAATGTGTACAAAATGGAAATAACGTTTTTAGTGGATGTGAAAAGTAACTATTTGGGTTTATTAGCTCATTGCTCGATACTAAAGTTGAATGGAAACAATCAGAGCAATTAATTAAACGCAATTTTTGGCATAGCGATAATACGAATAAATACCTGAATTTATCGAACATGTTTGTAAGATTTTGTGTTAAGTAGAAAAAAATCACGTCTATATTTTTTGAGATTAATTAAAAGATATTGTTTGTAATTTCTAACAAAGATAAATAATCTTGAAACTCGTTCGGAAAAAGTTTTCCTCGAATTTTCCGAAACTTCATCGCGAAAAATTTTGTACAATATTTTTTTTCGATATAAATATTTTGTTTGCTCTCTTGAGCAAATTCATTGCACTTTGCTAGAAAGAAGAGGTAAAAAAATCTTTCCGGTCTTTTCGGAAAATCTGCGGCATAGATTTAAAAAAAATTTATACTCTATATCAGTGTTTCCCAACTTTTTGCGCTGGCGTTCCCCCTAGCGAGCTAGTTTTTTTTTCTCGCGTACCCCATTTTATCATTGTTTACAAAATGTTGGCGAAAACTGTATCGCAAAAATATACTTATTAAGAATTATAAAATTATATCCGAAAATCACAATAATAAATTTTTGAGAGGTCAAAAGGGAACGGTTTGCACCTTTTTTGGCTCGAAACGATAACTAATAAAAAGATCAAATAAAATTATATGAAAAAAAATTATATAACTATAGGCAATGAAGTATTAGAAAAAACAAATAATATGAAGCATCGAGTTTAGGTTCCAAGAATTCAATGTTGAATCATCAACAGACCAACACATTGAATCTGTGGTCAAAACAGTTGAATCCATGGTCAAAGAAAATTTTCTGTGTTTAAAACAAAAACATTAATAAAATACAGAACGTCGTAACTTTTCTTTAAAATTTCCTTGCCGCCATTTTCTTTTTCAGATTTCGTGTACCACTGCTCTATATGATATAGGGGTATATTATATTTAGTTTACTGTTTGTAACACATCCAACTAATTGTCGAACACAAAAATGAACTACACCAGGGTGTTTGAAACGACAAGAGATTTTGATTTCCGCATGTCCGTCCGTCTCTCTGTCGAAGGGATTGAGCTAAAGAGTTGAAACTTTGTATAATTACGATTCACATAAATGACGAGGCTAATTTCTTGAACGGATCATTTCTTCCCCCTCCTCCATACAAATGAAATAGTTTTTTACAATTTTCTCGAAAACAGTGAGTCGCTTTGAAAAATTTATAAAATAGAGTTCAATGCTAGAAAGGTCGCGTAAAAACCATGAATCAGAAATAATTCAATGGTCAAACACAAAATAATAAAGGTAAAATATATTTAGTATGTGATTTTACATAATTTGGACCACTCCTTTCCACCTCCCCCACACAAATTGAATATTTTTTTTTATTTTCTCGAAAAACGTGCATAGTATCGAACAATTTATAAAGACGAAATATGTTTAAAACATGTTTTACATAACCGTTCCATACATCAAGATCCAATCGGACTAATTCTTCCCTCCTCTCCCATACAAATGGAATTTTTTCATAAAAATTTTATCTGCCCTCATATAGAGTATTTGACGTTTGCTTCTGGCAATTGTAGCTTTTCTTATGTTTTTTTTTTCTGTTTCAGAGAAAGTTGTAAAAAAATGGTCGCAAAACCGTAAAACAAAAAAAAATCAACAAATAAAAAACTTAATAACAAATAGTTTAAAAAAATCGAATTTATTTTAAATCATGATTGCATCAATTTTATTCAAATATCTGAAATTCTTAACATAGATGTTGTGAGTAATGAAAAAAAAAATTATTATTTAATTATCTGGCCACTTATATTGCCAATTGAAGAAATGTCGAATCTCTGCATACGCTTTCTTAACATCCAGTCCAAGTGCTTCGAGTTCTTTTAATGTTTCCTTAACTTTAGGCAATTTGAAAATTTCCGGTATGCTGGAATCCAAATTCAATATTTCTTGAGTCATTTCATAAAATGATCCCTCCTCCGTCATTTTTTTCTTCAATAGAGCATAGATTGGCTCCATGTCCAAGGCGTTATAATAATCTGTGAAAAATCCCATAACTCCTTCAGTTTGCATATTGTTTTCATACCACAAGGCAAGTTCCTGGAATTCAGGAATTTCCATGAATTCATTAACGAGACTTATCCAATCGTAATTAAAAATATATTTTTCAAATCGCTGCCATTCAGGGTCGTTTTTGTATTCATTAACCACAACTTTGGTTTTATTTGTTACTAACAGCGGATAAAAATCACTTAATTCGTCTCTAATATTTCGTTTAGCGGTTGAAATTGCAAATGCGCAACAGATGATTCCCAGGAAAATCCAGCGAATTTCCATTTTTAACTTCAAGAAAATTAAATGTTCGAAATAAATTCAAGTCAGAGATTTTTATTGAAATAAATACCTTGGTTTGGCGAGCTTCGATACTGGAATATAAAAATTGTATTTTGTCACTCTATTTATAGGGAAAACAAAATCATTTTAATTAACTCATATCAGTTGCGGTATTTGGGGTTATAAGATTTTCATTCAACTTAAATAAAGTATTTCGTACATAACACAAGGAAATTAATAGTAATGTTGCTGAAATTTGGTAGGGATTCCTTATAATCTCGACATCTGTGGGGAAAACATAATGACTAATTAATAAAAAAATATATAAATCAATGTAATATAAACTTTAAACTGGTAAATTGAAACTCCCAAATGTTTTCACTTACGTTTTGAATTTTAACTTAGAATTTTTCTCCGATCTGAGTTCACGAAACTTTAATAAAAAGTGATTTTTTTAAAATATAGTGTTTCAGCAATTTTTTCAACAAAGTGTATTGTTAGATTTTAAATTTTCTTGAACAATACCTGAGCACTCTTAATTGTCACATGTTTACTTAGGCAGTGCGCGCCTGTGCTAAAGAAGCGTGATAATCAGCGACAAAAAATCTAAGATTTGAATACAAATTGGCGCGGGTGTATGATGCCATCATCAGTTTTAATAGTTTTTGAAAAGTTATTATAAGCTTTAAGCAAAATCTAGAGATCGACTTTCGTAATAAAGAAAATTGTATTTATAAGAAATTAAAAATGTGCACTTCTTCTTTGTACATTAAAATTTTTTTATGGTTTGGATATTAATTTTTTTATGGTTTCTTTTTAATGGAATGTAAGTTTCCCTATCGAACGATTGAGATAACAGTAAAACTCGGATCAAAATCTGTTTAGTATTTCAGTACTCGGACTATCAACTTGCTTTACGAAACACTTGGTGTTAACGACTTCATCGGTTTCGATTGCTATTACGAACTCTGCTGTTGATGGGTTTCGACCTAAAACCCTTACAAATGTTCCAATTCATTCAGGATCTGAAGTACGCAGAAAAAATTATTATGAACTTTAATCGAGGAAACCCAGAGGTAGCGCCATATATAGATAGATTCCAGAAGATAGCAGAGGACGCAGAAAAGGAGATAGGAACTTTTCGCATCACCGTGCAGTCGATAATACTTTTTCGATTAGTTTCCATAAGCAAACTTACAAGATTTCATCACAGTCGGGTGGAATTGTTCGCATCAAAAATCATTTCGAATCCTTGTAGATGTACTTAGACGGAGTTTACATAGAGTTTACATGGTGTTAGCAAAGAGTTTACACGGAGTTTTCACGGAGTTTTCACGGAGTTTACACGGAGTTTACACGTAAGACGAACAGTCGTATGCGATATCTCATCTCATCCAAATCTCTTGTGTAAGATTCAGTTGCATGAATGTGGGGTAAATCGCAACTCTAGTCGGATGCGAAAACCTCATACAATCTGAGCTGCGACTTGAACTGCAATTAATGTGACATTTGAGGTTATCAACATGTTAAATTGATGAATTTATACTGATAAAATGAGTGTTTATGGAAATCCTCTTCGAAAATATATCGCCGAAATAAATTGAAGTGCATACGAAAAAAATGCCGTTAAAAGTTTTTAAAGTGGCCCCCTTTTTCTTCCCAGAGAATATCTTTCAGCAGATTTGCTTCGATGTTAAAATTTTCCTTGTTTTGTGAGGAAATCGTTTACCCAAACGTTCCTTTTTTCTTTTTTGCTAACTTTTCAGCGTTTTCCGGTATATTTTGACCGAAATCGCATGCGATTCAATATGACAGCACAGCAAATCGCAAGCCCTGTGAAATCGAAAAACGCCGTAAAGAGGAGGGTCGCATACGATTTTTAGCCTTACGTGTAAACGTCGTGGTAGGGTTTAAGTTATCCTTTGAGACCATCGACGTAACTGTAAATTTTTGCCACAAAAATTTGATTACAGCATAACTAATTTTTCACACTGTGCACTAGCAAATGAAATCGTTTGGTATAATTCAGAATTACTGAACCGTACAGACTACATAAAAATCAAATTGCCAACTAATTTGTTAAACGCGATATTTGAAAAAGCTAAAAACTTTACGAGCTTTCTTCTGAAATTTCGCATTTGAATGCAAATTTTAATGATGTCGCAATAATAGCAAATTTATTCTAAGAAATATGCGAATATTATGCTATTTACAGGCGTCGTTCGTTGTGGTCTTTGGTGTCGCAAGAGAATATTTTCTGTAAACCCTTCTTCTTATAAATATGTGTGCTGATTTTTTTTTTTTGCATATTAAGACGACTGAAAGTATGACGCCTTTTGTCCTGCAACGTTTTTGTATGGTCTTAAAATATGCAGTTGGGGTTTACCCTTTCGGAGTTTTATTAGTTGGTGGCGGTGATTTCTTATTCCTGGTTTGCTTATTTTAATGTGGAAAATTTTCGTTTTTGTGGTGCATTCACACAAAACTAACTCAACACAGTTTTACTTAATTTCTTGTAGTTAGATATAAATAATGGGTGCTTGAACGAGGTTTTTATGTTTGGCTGGAAATAAAGTTTATGGTCTTTTGTTAAGGAAATTTGTTAAACGCCTGAATTTCCAGGTAGGGCGTTTGAGTCGAAGGTAATGACGCTTGAATACGAGAAAGAAAATTCCAATTTAGTCATTATGATGGTGAGTGTAAGTTTGACACAGCGGCGAAGCTACAATACCGTGCGATCCTGCAACTTAAGTAGAAGGGCGCAATGCTCACTTCATGACCTCTTGTGTTACTTGGGATTCTTTTGGTGAGGAGATTTTTGATTTGCAGGCTGACTACTTTACCAACCAGGCTATGTTGTCACTTCGTATTATTCTGAACAATACTTTTTCTCGTTTTTTTCGAAAAATAAATTCTGCGCCTCAAATTTTCAACTTAAGATTTTTTATTTTAAATGGACATTTATTGCTTTTACTTTTCTCTTCTACAGAAGGAAAGTATTGTATTTATGAAGGAGACCGACTCGAGAACGGAGGCAGATAAACAATATCTGATTAGTACGAAATCCGTGTCAGGCAAAATTATGAAGATGTCCGTCGCTCTGTCAATCTGTCAGTCTGTCTGTCGGTCTGTCGGTCTGTCGGTCTGTCGTTCTGTCGGTCTGTCGGTGTGTCGGTCTGTCGGTCTGTCGGTCTGTCGGTCTGTCGGTCTGTCGGTCTCTCCGTTCACGTATCTTAAATAACTGTAGAAGGCATTGAGCTAGTGACTTGAAATTTTTTGTGAATAAGTTTTACAAAAATCATAGTTTTCGGTAAACTTTTGGAAAAGCAACGGTAGCTATAACGGGCACCTCAAGAACAAATACCGTTTTTTAAAAATTTCCCGAAACCTATGCGATTTTGTGAAAAAATGAATATGACAAGATTCAAAGGAAATAAAATTTCCTGCATTTTCTTCCTTTAACGATTTTACGTATCTTTAACGGTTCTTAAAATATTTGAAAAAATATTTTTTTTACATATTTTTCCGAAACCAAATTTTGTAGAGGAAAGCTTTGAGTTAATCATAACTGATATTTTCCTTTATATTTTTTTAATTTTTCGTGTTTTTTTTAGAGTAGAATTGGCATATATGCATTTGCTTTGCAAACAGAAAAACGATTTTTTCGTTATTTTTGAAATGCAAAAATCAACATATAAATATGACAACTGTCCAAATAACAAGGAGAAGAAAGTTTTTTGTTTGATGTTTTATATTTGCGGTTTTAATAATTTTATATTCCCACAAACGCCATGTGTATCTCTTGAATATTTTCCCTATTGTTACACGGGGATGATTTGCTTTCGTCTCGTATTGGAAGTGAGAAACAAACTCGTTATAATGGGGGTGTATGAAGTATCGCTTTTGTTGCTTTTTCGCTACATGATAGTTTTGTTGATGTTTGAGTTACTCTGATATATGCAACTTTATATGAAACATTGTCATCTCAGTATTGTTCTCTTGCCTTCGGTATTTTATGCCCCTTCTGACGTTTTCATTTGGTGATTTCCATGATTTTCCACAGTGAAACAAATCCTTTTGTGTAAACATTTTCCAAGCGATAATACAAAATGTACACATTTCAAACAAAGCAAGAAGCAATATCATATCATTTTCTATGAATTTTCATTAGAATGCAGGAGTATTATGAGCGTTAAACTCACATGAAGTTTTCCCTGCTATTGTCATTCATTGTCAAGGTTTCATTTAGGGAATTGATTGATATAAGAATGTGAGTTTTTTTTTCAAGTTGATTTTCATTAAAAGAGTTTGAGGGTTTCAGTAATTTATTGCCTTAATTTAACAGTGCGATGATTTTATTATCAACTTGCTTTACGAAATGAAAAGTGATAGTTGTCGCTTGGTGTTAACGACATCATCGGTCTAGATTGCTATCACGGCCTCTGCTGTTAAAGGTTGCAACGTAAAAAACTTTACAAATGTTGTAATTCATCCATGGTTCGCCATCCATGTAAAACTGTAGGTGCGAAGCAGGGAAGAAATTGTTATGAAACCTCAATTGAGGAGGTCCAGGCTCTTCGAGAGCTGTCGCGCCGAGGATTATGATGATTTTATTAATTTTTGATTATTTTTTTAACTTTTCCTCTACTGTTATTAGTAAGTTTTTTTTTGAAATTCTTCATTTTTTATACCCCATAGCCCACGATTGCCCGCCAGCCACAAACAACGCTTCCGGTCGAATACAAGTATTTTAAAGGGTTCCGTCAGTTTTAAGCACGCAAACAGTGAAAGCATACTCAAAATAGAACCATCGATCACCTAGATAGGAAACGTAGAACAAAAAATGCGAGCTGATCAACCGTCCGACAGCGGAAAATTACATGGATTGTTGTTTGCAAACGTGCGCAAGTTTAGTGTATGTAAACGTACGGAAGTTGTGTTTTATTGGTAATTTACTCATAGAAAGGAAATAAAAAACCGCGCTCACTAGTATTCCGGCTATATTTATTGCATCGTAGGTGCACGGAAAATCCCTAGGTTTCCTCACTAGTTTTATTATGACGGAATTGACGCTGTTCGAGGTTCATCGAATTTCCGGAAAAAAATTTCATTTAGGGGTTTTTGGAGTCGCTGAGTCTGGGCTGGAATCATGTATCTCGACGCGTCTCTGTATTTCGACTTCGACGCAGCTTTTGACTCTTGACTTTGCCATATCAGCAGCTTCAAATTTCCTAGAGTGACAGTCAGAATCACGTTTCGATTCATAGTGACGATTCCGCGAAATTTCAAGCTGCAGATGTGGCGAAGTCAAGAGTTAAAAGCTGCGTCGAAGTCGAAAGACAGAGACGCGTCGGAATACCTGATTGGTGCCCTGATTTTGATGTTAAGATAAATTGTAGGATAACGGAAGGCCCTACAAGGATTACGTGATTATCCTTTTCCTAAAATTTTTCGGGAAAAATCTCATCTGGTGGTTTTTGGGATCGGCAAATCCGATTCTAAAGAGGATAAAATAAAATAAATTTTTTTTTAAAAAGCTTTTATTTTTATTTGCTTTTTTCTAATAATTTATGTTTAAAATTCAATTTCAGATAGTCTGCAATAAAAGAAATAACACTAAAACTAACCGCTTTTGATTTGATTTATTTCAGCCAAATAAACTAATTTTTCGTTTCTCTGTCCAAAATAGGTGGCGAATTTTTTGACATTTCAGATGAGAAATTTATGAAATAAGGATGAAACTCACGTATTCAGTTTTCTCACACAAAACATTTTCTCACTTGGCAATCACAATACAGCTGTTGGTTCCTCAAACAATTGGATAAATGATTTTTTATATATTTTGTAGTTTACAACACTTCGTAACTTTTTCAAAATTTTGCTGCCGCCATTTTGTTTTTCGAATTTCCAGACGACTTACCCCTAAGGGTAGATGTACCCTGGTTGGGAAACGCTGCTGTAAAAAATGCTTAGTCATTCATCAAACATATCCTTGTCTAAAATTTAAAAACTACAAAGAATGTAAAATATATATCATAGTTGTTTTGTTTTTCCTTTTTTTTTTAAATTCGAGCGGAAAACATACCAGAAGATTAAAAGTCATTGGAGTTAATATGACTCCAAGACAAATCCTTTTCCTCTAACGAAATTAGCCAGAGGATTAGTTTTGCTTGGAACAGATTTTTTTATGGTTGAGAACAAAAATGTTAAAGGAAAGTAAAGTACTTGAATTACTCCAAGGGAATCAGTTGCCTCACATAATTAAAAGCTTAAAGTGTGCAGAAAAGAAGCTAACGGGACGAAAAAAAATGTTGGCTCTTCGAGGTCCTTTAGGTAAAACCCTTCGAATGAGCATAGTTACAAGCAACATGAAAAGATTGTGTTTAGTCAAAAGGGAGTGGAAATTCGCAAAAGTATTCCAGTATACCAGATTTCTTTTTGGTCCTTGATGTATTGCAAGTGGAATTCATCGTTTCTCTACTGCGAAAAATAAATGAAACGGTCAATTCAGTCATTCAATTGCATTCCAACGAATCCTGAATTTTATCCGCTCTTGAATGAAGAAAACTCGCCTTGTGATAGAATCTTTCAGTAACGAATAAAGTCTTCCTTTTCTTTTCAGCATTCCGTTTGACATGTTTCGTGATTTTTTTCAATTTTTGACATAGAGCGGATTATCTTTGAGTTTTCTGAATAGCTTAATAAAAATCAAAGCAAGAGGAAATGGTGGAAATGAAGTGTAGTATTTCTTTGTGCAAACAAACGAATTCTGAGAAATTTCCAGCATTTCTGTACACATGTGAAAATGATAAACCGAATAAACATAAATCAAGGCAATTACGTTCGGAGTATATATTTTTATTTATTCACAGTTCTCTAAATCTGCGTTTGTTTTTTTTTCGCCATGAGCATTTTGTAACTTTAAAACAAATTGAGATTATTTTTTTTTATATTTTAAGCCAGGAGCTTTTAGGCAAATTGCCTCTAATGCTAAAGCTCAGCACAGCTGAAAGACATTCATTCATACAACCATTCATACAATCAATTCAAACACTGAATACTCCCCCCAAGGAGCACAAAAGGTCGTAAAGTGGTCCTGGCGACTTTAACATCGAATCTTTATGGTCGCGACGACCACTTTTTGACCTTTTGTGCTACTTGGGCCCTTAGCGCACTGCAACAAGTACATAGCCTTATCGAAGATTGTGTCCTGCTACAGAAGCTTGGGGGAGTATTCAGGCGGCGGGAGGCAAAGACCAAACTGGTGTTTAGGTCCAGGAGTAGAAAAGTTCCAAATTTTTCGAATCGAATAAATTTGCCCTGAGTGGGATTTGAACCACTGCTCGTTGGATTACAAGGCAAGCATTAAGCTGACTGAGCCATCCACGCATTAGTCCCAGATAGTTTTGGTATTTGGTGAGTAAAGCAAAATTACAAATATGAGAAAAACTTTGCTAGGAGCCAATCGTCAAATACTGTATATGATGACAGATAAAATGTTTAAACATAAAAAAATCCATTTTTATGGGAGACGGAGGAAGGAGTGGTCTGATTGGGTTTCGATGTATGGAACGGTTATGTAAAATCATATTCTAAGTACATTTTGTCTTTAGAAATTTTTCGATACGATGCAGCGTTTACGAGAAAATCGTAGTTTTTCCGAGCATTTCTGCCCAATATATTAAAAAAAATTCTGACAAGTTCTGTCTCCATGCGACTTTTTGATGGCAGGTCATGACAAATGTCGCAATATTCGTCTAATCAAGATGAGGTTTGAGAGAACCGTTTGAGATATTGATTCTCAATAAAGGTAAAAATGTAGGGTTTTCTATAGAATAATAATACAGTAACAAAATAAGATGCCAGTATTACGAGCTCTAAATTTTTGCAAAGCAATAAATCACCCTCCAGCACCAGCGCTTCTAGCGTCAAGCACAAAATATTTTTTTTGAGTGTAAAACAACAAACGCCTTTAAACTTCAGGGTTTCGCTGCACTGCATAATTTATATATAAATCCTGATCGAAAGCACAACTAATATTAGTAAAAATCAATCGAAAATTGAATCTAGATTTTGCGTCTATTACATACTTTTTCCTTGTGTAACTTTAAGCAAAAAAACATAACAAAAGCTATAATTGCCAATCTGGCAATCATTGGAGACCCGTATGGTGATATTCGTATCAAAATTCGAACAGTTGTACCAAAATTCCACTTGAAGTCAAACTTTCCAATAAGAATTTTTAAAATTTATTCCAATCGGATTTTGATGTATGGGAGTTTTATGTAGAATCATATCCTAAATAACTTTTGTTCTTGCACTTTTTTGATAAGATGTACCGTTTTTGAGATATTCGCAAAAAACGTTTTCGTTCGTATGGGGGGTACCCCCCCTAATGGTCCATTTTTGCCCATTAACGAACTTAGCCTCGCATTTTACGAAAAACGAATCTGCGCAAAATTTCAAGTCTCTAGCTCAATCCGTGCGCCCGCAATCCGCGCCACAGACAGACGGACGGACAGACAGACGGGCAGACGGACAGACGGACAGACGGACAGACGGACAGACAGACGGACGGACATGCAGAAATTAATTATTTTTATCATTCTAAACACACTGGTGTAATTCATTTTTGTGTGTGATGACGGGATCTTGGCGTTACAAACGGTAAGGCAAAGTTAATATACCCTTTGGTTTCACCATACGGGTATAATAAGAATAGCCACCACTCACTTCTTAAAAAGGCTGCATCGTTCTAGATTTTGCATGAAAAAATGATAAAAACGAATATTTTTTCCTTATTTTATTCAGTACGCAATCCTTTTGAATATTTCAATTCAATAAAACTGGAACGTTTTGTTCATTAGCCGATTTTCACTTGGTTTTCCTTTTATTTTATATTTTCGGCATAGAACATTTATAAATAATTAATTTACGATTATCGTATCGACTTTGACTTCAACACGCAAATTTTCAGATATTTTAGGGAAATTTCTTTCGAACAGGAGAAAAAATTACGGTAATATAATTTTATTATTGTGTAATCAATATTTTTTTTGCAAATTTCCAATCGACAGGAAAATGAAGATTCTTATAGAACTGTAATAATGTATCGAAATAAAACGTACCTGTCGATTGGAAACTTCCAAAACATCTTATATAAAATCGTTTGACCTGATTGAGTGACTCATCAACGCCCAGCCCAAACCCCTGAAGCTAGAGACTTGAAACTTTCACAGTATGTCCCAATCATTGCGTAGGCGTTCACTAAGGCGGGATTTTCCGAAATTTTACCGCTAAGGGGGTAAACGGGGAGTAAAGGGGGTTTGCTTGTTTTAAAACCGTGATTTTCGCCATGAATCCTGCTCCCTAGGAGGCTGGAAAGTGCCACTTGAAGGTCTTCGGGGTCACTGATCACGAATCCGGCGTTAGAATTTCGCAAATTTAAAACGGAAGGTCCTGTAAGGATAACGCAAATATCCTTTTTCCCGTTTTTTCGGGGAAAATCAAGAATCTGGCGTTACAATTTCAAAAATCCTAACGAAAGGCCCTGTAAGGATATCGCAAATATCCTTTTTCCGTTTTCCCCGGAAAAAATTCGCACTAGGGGTTTCCGGGGTTACTGATCACGAATGCATTGTTAGAAAGTCAAAACTTGAATTAGACGGTCCTGTAAGGATGACCTAAATATCCTATTTCGAGAATTTTTCTCCGGGAAAATTACATTAGGATGAATCGGGTGTTAGAATTTTAAAATTCGAAACCGAATTACCTACAAGGATAACCAAATATCGTTTTTCCCATTTTCTCTCGGAAAAATTGATATTTGTGGATTTTCCGGATCGCTGATTACGAATCTGGTGTTAGACTAATTCGAAACAGAAAGTCCTTTAAGGATAAGATTTTTCTCAAACGTTTTTCAGTTCTTTCCAGTTTTTTTTTTGTATTCTACAACTTATACAAAAAAATTATACCCAGGTACGGCGGGTATGTAGGCTAGTACATATATATTGAAAAAAAGAAATACAGGCAAAGCATAAATTGTGCATAAGGTAAAATTTTAGACGTTTGCACACATCGCGCGATTGTAGCAATAGAAAGTCCCAAAAAATCATGCTAAGAAAGCATGTTTACGCAGTTCATGAAAAACAAAGCATTTTGTTACCATTTTTATTTATAAATAAAAGCAAATATTTTTTCTTATGGGTAATTAGAGTATTTGCATAAATTGACCATTGCGTAAATCGAGCTGTGCCTGAATATTTTTTTGTGAATTGAGTTGTTTATAATTTCGTTCAATTTTGGACAATTAAAAAGAAAGTAGAAACTTTATCGTTTAATGATTTTGTTTCTGATATACACATGATAGTAGAAAACTGCTTTTTATCTGGTCCTAAAGGATTATTAAAAACGAATTATGAGAAAAGTTTTCGCGTCACTGGCTGTGTCTGGTACACTGATGTTTTCCTTATTCCTGGGTCTTGTGGAAATGATTTGCAATGAACAAATTGAAATTAAAAAACGTTTATTCAGTACAAGGAACAAAAACGACATGCTTTTTTCTATTGTATTTAACTATCTTGGGGTATACAACAGGAATATAAAGTAACACATGGATCAATAAGTCCCGAGACTAACAATGAAAACAACATTTTTTTTGCAAAATTTTTTTTTATTCATCAATATAATCACCTTTTAGGGTGATACAATCGTCACGCCATGCGTATCCCAAAAAACTGACGCCATGACTTTGCCAGCTGACTGCTGCGTTTTCGGACGCTTCGGACGGCTTTCGCCAGCTGTGCGCCACTCAGATGACTGCCGCTTCGACTCTGGAGTGTAGTGATGTATCCATGTTTCGTCCATGGTCACGTAACGACGCAAGAAATCTTTTTTATTGCGAGTAAATAGCGATAAACAGCTTTCTGAATCATCGACTCGTTGCTGTTTTTGTTCCATCGAAAGCAATCGCGGCACCCACTTGGAAAAAACCTTTTTCATGCTCAATTTTTCATGAAGGATAGTAAATGCACTTCCATATGATATCTGTGTTATCTCAGCAATCTCACGGAGCTTCACTTTACGATCTTTCATTATAATTTTTGTCACTTCACTCACATTTTCCGGTGTAACGGCTTCCACAGGTCTACCCGAGCGTTCCGCGTCATTTGTGTCGGTACGACCACGTTTAAACTCGGCAAACCACCGACAAATCGTTGCTTTTGATGGACAAGAGTCCGGGTAACATTTTTCAATCCATTGTTTCGCTTGCACGGTGTTTTTACCCATTAAAAAACAATGTTTTATCAGAACACGAAACTCGGTTTTTTCCATTTTTTAAACAAACTACAAAACGACTTTACTCCAACCTCGATAACTCAGCTGTTTCTGGTCCGATCGACTTAAAATTTTGACACGTTTCAAGCAAAGGTTAGTACTCTAGAAAGACGTGGTTACTGGTTTACTACGAGCGTCATCTCTGGGTTAGTCTCGGGACTTATTGATCCATGTGTTAATTCTAATGCATGGAAAGTTGTCGGAAAAAGGAAATTGCAGTCTTTAATATACATAAAGTTTTGTATCACTCGATAAACTTGCATGCATTTATTTTGGGAAAAATCAGAAGCAGACAAGAAAAGTAAAACGGAAATTAATAATAATAACAATGAGATGGGAACGGTGAGTTCCTGTGGAGGTAAAAATTTATTTGTGAAACGAATAATTTGCTAGTTTATCCATCGCGTGACAGTGGTAGGAAATAATAGTTTTCCTTTCCGTTAATGAGTTTTCTACTCCTTGTAGAAATCAAATTGTATTTGAAATATGGTGGACTTGGTTTCAACGGAAATGAATTGTTTTTATACTTATGTTGGAATAATATTTGATTTTAATTTTGAAATATACTCAGGAAATTTTTGTGGAGTTTTGAAAGATGATACTTGGTTGAAAATTTCATAAAATGAGGCTGGATTAGTTGTTGTTAAACCTCGTCTCGATTATACATAAATTGAATATTTTTTCATCGCATGCCATGAAAATGGCACTTGCAGACATATTTTTTAAAAACATTTTTGCTCAAGATATGAAAAAAATTCTGAAATATACTGTCTCCACGGTGCATTTCAAGGCCATGAAAAAAATTTCAATTTATGTCTAATCCAGACGATGTTTTAGATCATAATTTTCTCCTTCCTTTCTTCAGTTCTTCTTTTTTATGCATAGTATAAAAACTTGTTGCACTTTCAATTTTTATACTATACCAGAATTAAATCATTTAAATTCAAAATTACCAGTTAAAAATTAGTAGTAAAGCCCCAGAACAAAAAAACAAAAATCTCGTGGATAACAAAAAATAAACTTTTTACTTATGTTCGTGTTCGTACAGCAAGTAAAATTATTGAAAAAGTTTCAGTTTTGTTCGCTCAATAACATAATGTTAACATTGATTATATACCCTATCCGAGATCTTTTCTTATGGGAATGATTTTCCACTCCTTTTCATTTCAAATTGCAGCTCTTTTAATGTCTAAAGTAGTTTTTTGTTCTGTCGGGGTCGCTTAACCACCCTTCAATAAAATTAGACCAACATAAATGGTGTTACGCTCGGGGGCGAGTTCTTGGCGAAAAGTAACAGAAAAGTAGAAAATAAAATAAAAAAAAATGTTGTAGAAAAACTTTAAGAACGTAAGTTGCGAAAACTTTGTCAATTTACCTCGATTCAAACGAACTCTCATCGAAGACTCTTTTCTGTCTGATAAAACAAATCTTCGAGTCTATTGTAGGATATTCTGAAATTGAACTTTTCTGCACGGCATCGGTTTTATATACTCGAATATGTATTGGGAGACAAATGAAATTGAAAGTTTCGAATATTTTTATTTTGCACTAACTTTTTAATCCATTCAACGGCAAATTGATGACTGAAACTCAGTAAGTGACGAGAGTGACCATTTGCAGGATATTAATTGACAATTTGTGACCATTCAAAAGTCGTTTTTGATGCTTGAAATGAGGAAAATCGATTTTTGTCTAAGAAATCGGATATTTTTTCCATTTACTAGTGCATGAATATATTTTTTTTTCATTATCGACTTCTTACACCGTCTTATACCGATTGAATTTTTATACCCGTATGGTGAAACCAAAGGAGATTTGCCTTACCGTTTGTAACGCCAAGATCCCGTCATCACACAAAAAAATGAATTACACCATTGTGTTTAGAATGATGAAAAAAGTTGAATTTAGCATGTCCGTTCGTCCGTCTGTCCGTCTGTCCGTCCGTCCGTCCGTCTGTCCGTCCGTCTGTCCGTCTGTCCGTCTGTCCGTCTGTCTGTGGCGCGGATTGCGGGCGCACGGATTGAGCTAGAGACTTGAAATTTTGTACAGATCCGTTTTTCGTAAAATGTGAGGCTAAGTTTGTTAATGGGCAAAAATGGACCATTAGGGGGGGTACCCCCCATACGAACGAAAACTTTTGTTATGTTTAGTTATATGTCTTTCACCACGCTTGTTCATACTTTTTAGGATTCAAATAAATATCCTTGCTTTTGAGATATTCTTACATGGTTCTTAATATCAGAATCGGATTCAGTGACTCCAAAAACCTCCAGATGAGATTTTTCCAGGAAAAAAAGGATAATCACGCTATCTTTTCAGGACCTTCGTTCCCTTAGCCTGGCAACGACGAGGTAGTGAAAATATTGTATTGCTATTGGTATGTGTGCAAAATTTTAAATCAATCGGATGGAAGTGGGTCAAAATTATATTGCAAGATTTGACCCTGACAGACAGACAGACAGACCCGACAGACCAACAGACCAACAGACCGACAAGCAGACAGACAGAAAAGGAGACAGACAGATACGAAGGCAAGCTAAATAAATGCTTTTAACAAGGATTCTCTAGATCTAAGTGTGGTGTTTCAGCATCTTTCTGCACTTTTAATTACATATAAAATTTCACATATAAAATTTATAACGGCTTCTTTGTGTCTGGCAGTTACTTTCTTCTAGTACCTAATGTGTAGAATAGCAATTGTTTTCATTTATTTCGCCCAAACAAACTTCTTTTTCGTTTCTAGGTCCAAAATAGGTGACGGATTTTTTCGACATTTTGAGGTGAGAAATTTCATGGTGGTATTTGTATACCAAATAATAAGAAAACACACTTATTCGGTTATCTCACGGAAAAATCTATCTCACTGGCTAAAACATATCTTTTAAAGGTTTTTTCTGAAAAACAATTTATGTAAAAAAAAACTTTAACCTGGCAACGACGGTCAAATGGTTTTCGACCGATGAACAATAGGCTTTAGTTTTGGCTAAAAAAATGGTTTTCAACGTATTTTTGTCATTTTGAATTTATTGTGGGAGCACGATTTTTTAACAGATTTATGTTCCAATGCTCCATGATATGCAAAATGTACAAGTGGCAGTAAAACAGGAAATTTTATACACCCTGTGCTTGCACTGCTTCGCGATATCTCGGGTTATTTTCAAGGGTTGTTAAATATGAACATCACAGTAAAAGACATTTTTTAATATTTATTAAGGCTTGTCACACCCCTCCTGCCAAATTTCAGGTCAAAATTTAAAATCAGTACATCCTTTCGATTGTTGTTTTCAAAGAAAGATGTTCCCCTATAACTTTTGAACCCCTAAACGAAGAACATAGAATCACCCAGCATTGTTATCCTTGGGATGGCGCCGATGTTTTAAGCCATACTTGCAGCAGGAATCTCCCTCCCCTTTGACCGCCTCACCAGCTAACTCGTAAACCAGCCAACGGATTTCTATGGGGTTTCCTCCATTGGACTTTTTAGAGATCATATAACACGAAATAAATCATCATCCTCCTTCCCTTCTGACCTATATCTGAAGACATAATTTTAATCTAATGTTCGGTATTGGATAGAGATTATTAGGAGATATATATATGCAGTTAAAAATGTATACTATTTTCATTTCCGCTTTCCCCTCCCATAAATACAAAAGAAATATAGCATTTTGAACACACATGTGTTTCAGTAAAATACTCCGACAATTAAATACGCTAGAAAATTCCATTTTCAATTTCAATCGAAAAACGGCTGAACGAATAATCTCACAATGATTTAATAACATTGGCGAAGAAAAATTATTTGCAGCTCGTTAAAAATTCAATCCATGGAAAAAAAATAAATACAAAAATTGATTATGCAACAGATAGCAAAGCAAATGCAAGAATTCCTATGTGAAAATGGATTAAAAGTTCCTTACAAGCGTCAGTTGGAATAAAAATTTTTAGAGACCGTCGATCGGTGATTTAATATCCTGTTTAAGCACACACACGAGTGCAAGCAAACAAATACCAAAATTAACAAATAAATAAACAGATTTGTGGGAAAACGTGGAAAACCTTGAATCAACAAAAGAATTGCCTTATGAAACAGAACCCTCCTCATTTGTATGCAATTTTTCGTTTTTTTTTTTTTAAAACAACAAGAAGAGGGAAAAGCCATGAAACTGAATACACTTTGGTCCTTTGTGAAACTCTTCAATAGATCTCGTTCGATGTTTGACAAGGATATGTTTATATAATATGCAGTGGTTTCCAACCCTTAAACATTCAGTTGTATGTTGTGAGATATTCATCGTAATGAAATATTAGAAAAAAAACACCTTTAACGCCAAAAGGAATCCTGATGCGGACGTAACTCGTGCCGATAGAAAGTGGGAAGAATTCACCACCTCATGATTTTTTCCAGGACTCATTCTGGCCATAGAAAAATTCGTTGGTCAACAGGAGCTTAACGCCAAATCTGGATTTAGCCTTGAGTATTCAACATGCCGGAATAGTCGATCGCCGGCTGACTGATTTCTCTCCGGTTTGCCGGGGTTTTTTTTAGGAGTTGCCAATTTTATATTTTTCGGGTAATCTCCCACACTTCCTACTCACTCATAGATATGGAAACACTAAATCGGTCTGTTGGTTGTGGGATTCACAGATTTGGGTTTTGATAAAAATCGCATATGATGTGGACTTGTATATGAAATCATTATTCAATTACAAAAACAAAATAAAATAGTAAAAAAACGTTTATGGGTCTCCTTTCGTCGATTTTTTCACGATTGAAATGCGACTTGGTCATGCATGCATGTGAATTGTATCGATGGCTGACTGTTTGTACACATGTTTGATTTCTGCATTGGTTGGTTTTCTGGCAATTTTTTCTCCTTGTTTTTGAGATTGTTTTTTTTGCCGAATGACTGTATCCTGTATATCCTCTCATATTCAATTCAATTGAAAAATCCCGGAAATTTTGGATCTGATATCAATCGAATGCTGCGGAAATGCTGAAGGAGAATACTGAAGATTTGTGGAATAAAAAACCATTCAATGAATAAGGAATCGATGAATGCTGAATTTATGATTCTGAATACAAGTTTGTCCTTAATTGAATGCATGCCTATCAGCGGAGAAGTCCTTTTTTCTTCAATTTTAATTCATTCAGTGCATAATTTTATGTTGCTCAACTTGAAAAGAGAATTTTCTGCATTGCAAGGATAGTTTTTTTTTACAAGCTTTCATGTAGTTTCACTTGTTTGTATGTATGTATTATGTTTGGGTCAAATATTGTAATCTATTTTTCCACTCATCCGATGGACTTGAAATGTTGCACACATCCGTAGCTTCGATGACAATGCAATACCATGCACCCATATCGTCGGTGATAGTGCAATACCGCGTATGAGCAGTTTGTAAATACCGCGTATCTACAAAAGTAGCAATTTTGAGATATCGGGCCTAAATGTTCGAAGTGATGGATTGCTTACTTTAGGAGTCATGCCATCTGAATTATTCAATAGGTAACCGCTCATAATGAGGTCCCAAAAAATCTTAGACGAGAAAATCTCTTTTTCTTCCCCCTGTAAAATATTCAAAATGTAGATACGCGGTATTTACAAACTGCTTATACGCGGTATTGCACTATCAAATCACGAATAAAAAATTGCCTGAAAATGTAAAATTTTCGATATTTAAGAAAAAACTCCTCACTGTCGAAAAATCGGAGTCGATCACGCACCGAAACGGAGCTTTAGGGAGTCCAACACATTTCGTAGAAAATTTAACTCCAAGCTATCAACTTGGGTTTCTGGCGTCACTGAATCCGATTCTGATATGAAGAAATCTGTGAGGATAACGAAAGATCCTGTAAGGATAACGTGATTATCCTTTTCCTTAAATTTTTCGGAAAAACATCTCATCTTGGGGTTTTTGCGGGTCGCTGAATCCGATTCTGACATTGAGAAGCCTGTAAGGATATCTCAAAGGCAAGGATATAGATTGGAAGACCAAAAACTATATATAAGCGTGGCGAAAGATAGACGCCATTCTAGACCAAATCAAACACCAAATAACTAAAAAAAATCCAGGGATGGGAAACGTTATCGTAACGTAACGAAATAACGAAATAACGAAATGATTTTCGGGCTATTTCTTCATAATTACGTTATAACGTTATAGAATTTCAATTCCGTTACAATAACGAAAAACGTAACGAAAAACGAAAAAACATTTTACGTTTTTTCGTTATTTATTAATTTTTCCTTGTTTTGTTCAGTATTATATTTTTGTGAAATTTTCCACAAAAGTTCAACAAGTATAACCCCACAGACCTGCCACCTGCATAAAATATAATTAAAAATATTGGAGTAGTATTTTTAATCATATTTTGATTCTAATGTAGGGGTCACATCTAGCAATTTTCCATCAGTTTTTGGGAAATAGATGGAAAACTGATTGGTGTGAACGTTCGCGTCAGTCGCGTCAATCGTATCGCATTAGAATAGAATCAAATATTATTTTTTGAACTTAATGCAATAATAATGCATACACAACACACCTCTTTATTATCCACCGTTATTTTTTGAACTCTACAATCAAAATGAATGGAAAATTTTCACAAAAAACTGTCAGTCGCAACTGATAGATGTGAACGCTTAACTGGATGTAAACAAACTGATGGAAAACTGACGAATACCGTAACAGTTGCGACTGATGAAAAACTGATAGATGTGGCCCTTACATAAATCGGATTTTGTTTTGACCCGATTTCCTCTATTTCTGGAGATACGAAAAAGGAAATATTTCAAGCAACTTTGTTGGTATCGAAAATATTTTCTTTTTAGTAACTCCAGAAGTAGAGTGAATTTCGCGTAAGCTAAGTGCGACTCACAATCAGCGACGTCTATATCTTAGAAAATTCTAAATTCTATATCTTTGACATGGACCAAAATGTCGATTTTTTAACTTAGTAATCACTATTTTATTTTATTTTTGATTTTATTTGTATTTTCTTTTTGCTAAGTTTTATTATTTTTTATAGAATTTATTTTTATGGAAATTGAACTGAATTACTTTGTGACAAACTATTATTAAAGTGCGTTTTTTTGTTTTCAGTTTCCATAAAATGTGTAACGAAATATAACGTTATAACGTAACGAAATGAAATTTTTTATCGTTACAAAACGAAATAACGTAACGAAATAAAACTTCAATTTCGTTACGTAACGAAATGAATAACGTTACGATTTTTTATTTCGTTTCCCGTCCCTGAAAAAATCAAATAAAAAAATTGAAAAAAAATTAAAAAAAGCTCTTTTTTTTTAGAAAAAAATGCAATAAAAAGGAAAAAATAATTTCTTGGGCACTGTGTTTCAGAAATCAAAGTGAGATATAGGATAAAAAATAAAATAAATATTTATTTCGCTTTTATTTCTGATACACAGTGTCCAAAAATCTTGTTTCGTTGTTAGTGTATTTTTTTCAAAAAAGAGCTTTCTTAAATTTTTTTTCTCTTAATTTTCGATTTGTTGGCAACATTTTTCCAAAGGTTCCAAAAAACTATAGCCTGTATAAACCGGAGAGAAAGATTTAGAAAACAATGCGTTTTTCTATTATTTTTTTTAATTGTGTAAATCAAATGTAAATATCAAAGCATGTTTTCCCATTTTTCGAAACGCGGACGTCTAAAGGAAATCCGTAGAATTTTCTCTGCTTATTAACGCTTT
The DNA here is from genome assembly GCA_964034945.1 of Chrysopilus asiliformis. Lineage (NCBI taxonomy): Eukaryota > Metazoa > Arthropoda > Insecta > Diptera > Rhagionidae > Chrysopilus > Chrysopilus asiliformis. Next base: position 13,432,658 of record OZ035962.1, read on the forward strand.
AAGTTTGCTGTTTTGAAAACGCAACGCCTGTCAAAAATGGGTAATCACTGCAGATTAACAAACGTCCAAAATTTAATACTTTAAAAATGATCTCAGATAATCCCATTAGCCTAATAATGGACGAAAAGTTATCAAATTTGGTATGGCCTTATGCGAAATAAACGTTTTTTGAATTTAAAAAAATACGAATAAAAGATAATTTTGACATTTTTTAAGCAGAAAATGTAAAAACCTCTGTTTCTAAATACCAACTGCTGAAATTTAGAAAAAATCGAAAAAATATTCATGGACTATACTCGTATACTATACTCGCAACGGGATAATCTAGGTTAAGGCAATAACTGTCCATTATATTTATTGAGCTTCCGATATTTAGCTATTTTCGCCACAAATATTTTGACCCATAGTAAAAAAAAAGTGAATACACATCAGGAATGCCTGTGCAAACCAACAAAATGATAAAAAAAAACTCGAAAGGTCATAAAGATCAGTTGTAATTTATATCCTTTGGCACACTCTGGGTTTTGTTGCAAGTCCCCATGTTTTTCAAACCACATTATTGCAGACAACCGAATTTCGTCACAGTAACGACTCCACCAAGAACCAATCTATGACTTAAGTACAAGTTTTTTTTCGTCCTAAATTTCTGTTTGAACTAACACTCATGGCCACCACGGCCACTATAGTACGAGAATAAATTTCCTTTTTTGGCTACAATTCATCTCGAAAGTCGGATCACGTAGCCGGCATTCACAACGCTATATGAATTGTGGGATTCACGTGAGGTCCGGTTTACACGATTTCTAAATAACTCTTAAAAATAATGTCCTTGTTCCTTGTTTTACCAACAAATCCAAGGACCTGGACGTATAGAAGTTATCTGAAAAGCAATGACGGCACTACTTTACACTACTCTTGGCAGTCCTGGTTGTATTACCGGCCGGTACCGAATTCTTCATCATCATCATCATCTGCAGCAGCAGGGAATGGCAGGAGACAGAAAAAAAACTATAAGGACTTGGATATGGGAATACTCCACCACTCGTGTGCAATGAAAGAAAGAGTAAGTGTAAAAGTATGACGCTATTTCCATTGAGGTTTTCATTCAGGGACTCATGAAATACATTCGGAGAGTGCAAAAGCGGCACAATTCGGAACCAAGCGAAAACATCCCTGGCCGTCCATGGGAATGGAAATGCGGGAAAGTGGGAAGAATTGGAGAACGGAAAGATTGGAGCCGGTTAGTGTATAAAAATCAGTCGGTAATGTGTTTTGGGCATTATATGATGGTGGCTAGGCTACGTAACCGGAATAATAACAAGCTTTAACCCTGATTTTCCAGTTCCATTGGTCTTTTCTTCTACTCGCATACCAAAAACAGGACTTGTTTCCCAGAGAAGGCTGTGATAAGCGGTTTCGATTCTCATATAGAGCCGGAAAATACAATGAAATCGGGAAAATTGTTGCAGCCAGCAAGTGGTCTTTAAAAACCAACTAACGACATGACGATCTTGTAATTACTCGTGTAAGCCACTTGATTAGAACTAATTTTTTCAGATTATTTTTTTATTTTATGGTATTCCCGAAAAGCAATCAGAAACAGCACAAACGGAAAGTAAATTGCTTTTTGTCTTTTGATGGTCGTTAATTAACGGCAGAGAAAAAAACTCAAAGAAAATGATTCTATTTGGTTCTATTCATTTGTTATAATACAATGGAAATGACGACAATAATTAAAATTATGCCCGGAAAAGACGACAGCAATTTCATTATGAAAACTAATGAATAGTGGCTGATAGAATCATTGGTGGGAGAGTTTTTACTTATTTATAATTAAATTGATTGAACTAGAATAAAACTTGAAGTGGATTTTACATTTCTGTGAAATGGAATAATTTCCCCCGAAGCTTTTTTTTTGGTTTTTCAGATCGAATTTTCACATTTTATGATTGTATTTTTACACAAAATTTCTAAAAAACATATATTTTTTCAAATTTTTCCCTTGATTTAAAGAAAATTCCAGTATCCTAAAGAAAAATCAGAGTGTGCAGTTTTTATCTAATAAAGCTAAAATCTTTTTATCCCTAACGGAACGGACAACCACATTTATGTGGTTAGGGTGAAAGTTTTTTCGTCTTGTTTTTGGTGTTCGGCTGGATATTACGGGTGGAGGGTTTTAGTGTAAGAAAAATTCACCGTCCCCTCTTCATTTTCAACCGTCTCCCTTTGTATCTTTTGCTACACTGAACCGATTTCAATTTCGTTTTCGTGAATCGGTTCAATGAATCAAAAGATATAAGTAGAGGTGGTTTGAAGTAAGCGGGGAAGTCTGCATTTTTATTTTAAAGTTTGCTACCGAGCGGAATCCGCGGCTGAAACCGCTGTATCTGAACGGGGTCTTAGTCAAGTAGCCAGTAACTTTCTTTTTTTTATAGGATTTAGCTAGAGGCTTAAAATTTCGTATAGTTATGTTATGTTTCTCGTAAATGGCTAGGCTAAGTTCTTGAACGGGCAAAATCGGATTCCTTCACCCCTCCCCCATACAGACGAGAAAGTTTTTTTTTCTCGAAAACGGTGTTTTATATTGAAAAATTTATGAAGGGAAAATGTGTTTAGAATAGGATTTTACATAACTCATTCATACATCAAAATTCAATCGGATCAGTGCTTCCCCTCTTTTCCATTTAAATGTAATACCTGTTTTCTCGAAAACTGTGCATCGTATCGAAAAAATTATAAAGATGAAATGTGTTTGGAATGTGATTTTACATAACTTGTTTGTACATCAAAATTCAGTTAGACTACTCCTGCCCCCCTTTCCCATACAAACTGAATACTTTTTTTTTTTAAATTTACTCCAGTGATTATTTTTTTTATTTTTAAATGTGGTTTTTTATAGTCGGGGGTTTTCAAAATTTTTAATTTTGTTTTTATTTTCTTTTTTTCCAGGATATTTGGTTTTCTAATATTAATAGATACCCCTTTCCCCTCCCCCATACAAATTGAACACTTTTTTTTCTATTTTCTCGAAAATGGTGAGTCGTATTGAAAAATTTATAAAGGTAAAATCCGTTTAGAATATGATTTTACATAACCATTCTATACATCAAAATCCAATCGGACCACTCCTTTCCCCCCTCTCCTATACAAATGGATTTTTTTAGTATTTGACGATTGGCCCCTGGAAATCGTAGCTTTTCTTATGTGTCTTTTCTTGCCTTGAACTCTGTTCGACTTGACAAACTACTTACTAATTCAGTAACGCACTTATGCCTGGACACTTTTAAGCTACCAAAGGACTTAATAGCAAGTTAATCACTTGCCACTTGACTAAATACTTATAAATATAATCGGAACCAGCCATAAGGCGAACAACTTGAAATATGGTTGAATCGACCGTCATCGGCTTAGACTTTACGGAGTTCTTACCAAGATTGCGGTTATCCGTCTTACGGAGGGCTTTAATTCTAGTTTTAGATATAATTAAAATTCTAAAGTTCAACAATGATATAAAATCAATATTCATAGTGAAGAGTAATGGACTTCCAATATCAGTAAATCCCAATTCAGTCACGTGATGGACATTTTCGCATTGTTCAATACATTCAATTACATCGACCTATGAGTTACGTGAAGGATTGCTTTATTAGTAATATAAATGAATTTTCACCAGACAATTGCAATTTGTGATAATTTATCATACAATCGAGATGCCATATACCCTCAATCGAGTGATTTTCCGGTAATTAAATAATAAAACTGTATTGAGCAAGGAACACAATGCAAACGTATGGAATTTCAAATAAATTTATAGAAATATCTAATTGATAAATTTGCAGATATGCAGTACGAAATCCAAATCCAGATTCAGATACACTTGGTCTGTTACATTTCAAACAGATGTGAATCCTTTCTAAATAGACATATATCGCTTAATAACAGGTAATGTGTATGCAACTATTTCAGGAATTTAATATAGAGATCGATTGAATATATAAAACAGGAGAGGAATTATGAATTAGATTACTGTATGAATTATGAAATTTGCATGTTAAAATAATTAAGATATTGACCGAGTTTCTATTAGTATTAGTTTTTATGGACTTTTCTAAAAAAAATCGTCACATTGAATTAATCTAATTTAAAGGATTTATTTATTTTTCAAATGAAAACAAAATACTGAATAGTAAAATTTTTCATATTTTCAACAATTCAGAACTTTTGCATTAACGATAACCAAAAAATCGTCTAACTTTTCCCAGACAACTTCTAATTCTTAGCCATGCAAATAAATATCAATTTTCAGCCTTGCAAAAGAACTTTTTCTTTGGGAAAATTGGTAAAATTCAAAGACAAAATAAAAAAAATACACGGGAAATTAGAATGCGGGACGAGGAGAATCGGAGAATGAAAATATTGAAAAAGAAAAGTGAAATAAATATTCATAACCTTATATTACATGGTTTGTTTTTTGTTTTTCTCCCCAGTGTCGTCGATTTTCCTTTTCGTTCAGTAACACGGGGATAGATAAAAAATTCTGCCGCCCCTATTTTAATGGGAAAAGGCAATTTGCCTCCTGTTTGTATGCATAAATTCTTTCAAGAGCTTTCGATAACGACAAAACTTTTATGTCCAATAAGTAACTTTTCTCCAGGAAAAAATAATAATAAGAGGGAAAAAAACATGAGAAAAAACAGACTCTGCAATGGAATTGACTTTTAGCAGCAGAAGAGGTGGACGGAAAATCATGCCGGGAAAGCGAAATTGGAATGAATCCTCTCAATTCAGCCAATAGAGTCTCTGTCAAAGCGAAAGGAAAACTTTTACGGGACATCAGACATCAGATCGAATCCATTCAACGGCTGTAAAAACTGGGCAGTTGGCTTGCATGGGGGCTACATGAAAAAAAAAATGAATCAATTATAGGATAAGCAGGATTTATTCTCCTTTTTTAACTTTCAACAACTTTTGAAGGGTCGTCACGATTTAAGTCCTTTGGGAAATTGAATGCGAAAACAACCTTTTGACTCATCGGTTGATAGATTTACGATTAAAGTGGACAAATAATTTTCATTTTCTGAGTTAATCAGGGAGACAGGTTCAATTTTATATATTGAATGCTGGACATCCCTTTTTTATCCTTTATATTTCAATGGAGAAATTTTCTTTATTCAGATATTTTAATGATTTTGTCAATTTATGAAGAAAATAATTACGGCATATAAATTTTATTTTATTTAATGCTAGAATTTGGACCCGGCTTCGCCCGGCTAAAAGCGTGAGTAGGACAAAACCTAGGAAAGGGCGGTCCGTGCTTTTCTTTAAAGTGTTGTTTTCTTCGGAAAATAGATTTCAAAAATGGACAAAAAGACAATAAATTCTAGCATTCGGACTAACTTTACCCCCTCCCTTTACTTCCCCGACCACTTGCGTTACTTTTAAAGTGGGATATGTTAAATATGGACTCAAAGAACATCTCTGCCGAATTTCATGCCAATCGAGTCTGTAATTTTCCAGCAAAAAAGTAACAGAGAGAAAAAACTAAGCTTTGGATTCACTTCATCCGCTCCGCTTAGTCCACCCACTTCTTAGGCTACTGGACAATGGTTCTGTGTTAGGGATAACCTCCGGTGAGCATCTACGTGGAATTTCAGGCTAATCGGTTCAGTAGTTTTCCCGCGAAAGAATAACATGGAAGAACAACAAAGCTTCGGACTCACTTTACCCCCTATTCTTAATCCCCCCACCTTTCGGGCTACTTTCCAATTAGTCTGTACTAAAACTGGACCCTCGAAGAATACCTCTGCCAAATTTCATCCCGATCGGCTTGCTAGTTTTCCCGCAAAAGAGTAACATAGAAAAAAAAGGAAGCTTCGGATTCACTTTACCCCCTCCCCTACGAAATAACGATTTTCCGGTTTTTTCCTTATAATTGCGTTCTAACGTTATAGAAATTTAATTCCGTTACAATAACGAAAAACGTAACGAAAACCGAAAAAAATGACCCCACAGACCTATCACCTGCATAAAATATAATTAAAAATATGGGAGGAGTATTTTTAATCATATTTTGATTCTTGTTTTGGCCAGATTCGCTCTATTTCTGGAGACACAAAAAAAAACTTGTAAGCAACTTTTTTGGTATCGAAAGTATTTTCTTTTTGGTATCTCCAGAAGTAGAGTGGAATCTGGCGGGAGCAAAGTCCGACTCAGAATCAGCGTCGCCAAAAATAGCCTAAAATTCAATATCTTTGATATTGACCAAAAAATTTTGTTTTGTTGGGGAATTTTTTTTAATGAACAAAACTTTCGCACGATTTTTTTATAAATTTTTTTTTATTGATTTATTAACTTAAGAATCACTATTTTAGTTTTTTTTATTGGTATTTTCTTTTTGTTAATTAATTTTTTTATAGAATTTATTTTTATGGAAAATGAACTGAATTACTTTGTGATAAATAAACTATTATTAAAGCATTTTTTTTTATTTTCAGTTTCAATACAGTGCGTAACGAAATAATAATGTTACAACGTAACGGAATGAAATTTTTTATCGTTACAAAACGAAAAAACGCAATGATATAAAATTTGTATATCTTTACATAATAGGGCTATTCACTCTTTATCGTAGTTGATCGTAAACTCGTAGAATCGTAAATAAAATGGTAGTTTTTTGACAGTTCTCCATACAAATTTTTTTACGACGAAAACTACAATCTACCACACCCGAAGTTACCATACCTTCGTAGTTTTTGTCGTACTTCTAATAAAGTGAGGTTAAGGCATGTTTTGTGACATGTCAACTTGGTGCCAACTCTAAAATGGAAATTGGAAAAGCAAGTAAATCAAAGTATTTATATGATTTAGTATAAATTAAGAGTTAAAAAATGCTTTAAACAATTTAGGTAAAGAAAATAAATAAAAGAGTCAAAAGTGTACGACAAAACCCACAACCTCTATAGTAAAGTGATGCTTACGCTTCGTTGTACTATTCCATCGTAGATGTATAGTACAATCTACGATTTTACTATCTACGATCAAGAGTGAATTGCCCTAATAATTTTTTACATATTTTTTCTCAAAACTAAATATTTTGTGTTGAGCACACCTGATATTTTAAAAGCTTTTATTTAGCTCGCTATCTTGTTTGTTTGTCTGTTTGTCAGATCAAATCTTGCAACCCAATTTTGACCCACTTCCACTTGTCCGATTGACTTGAAATTTTGCACACTTATATAAGTCCGATGACAATACAATATTTTCACTACTTCGTCCTTATAAGGATAACGGAAGGTCCTGTAAGGATAACGTGATTATCCTTTTCTCCAAATTTTCCGGAAAAAAATCTATCCTGGGGGTTTTTGGCGTCGCTGAATCCGAATCTGTCATTAAAAAGTCAGTAAGGATAACGGAAGGTCCTGTAAGGATAACGTGATTACCCTTTTCTCCAAATTTTCCGGAAAAAAAAATCTATCCTGGGGGTTTTTGGGGTCGCTGAATCCGAATCTGTCATTAAAAAGTCTGTAAGTATAACGGAAGGTCCTGTAAGGATAACGTGATTATCCTTTTCTCCAAATTTTCCGGAAAAAAATCTATTCTGGGGGTTTTTGGGGTCGCTGAATCCGAATCTGTCATTAAAAAGTCTGTAAGGATAACGGAAGGTCCTGTAAGGATAACGTGATTATCCTTTTCTCCAAATTTTCCGGAAAAAAATCTATTCTGGGGTTTTTGGGGTCGCTGAATCCGAATCTGTCATCAAAAACTCTGTAAGGATAACGGAAGGTCCTGTAAGGATAACGTGATTATCCTTTTCTCCAAATTTTCCGGAAAAAAATCTATCCTGGGGGTTTTTGGGGTCGCTGAATCCGAATCTGTCATTAAAAAGTCTGTAAGGATAACGGAAGGTCCTGTAAGGATAACGTGATTACCCTTTTCTCCAAATTTTCCGGAAAAAAAATCTATCCTGGGGGTTTTTGGGGTCGCTGAATCCGAATCTGTCATTAAAAAGTCTGTAAGTATAATGGAAGGTCCTGTAAGGATAACGTGATTATCCTTTTTCTCAATTGTTCCGGGAAAAAATATATTCTGCGGGTTTTGGGGTTCGCTGAATACGATTCTCAAGTTAAAAAGCCTGTAAGGACATCTCAAATGTAAAGCTATATATTCGAAGACTAAAAAGAACAAAATAAAAAAAAATAAAAAAAAAATTTTTAAAAAAAGCTTTTATTAAAAAAAATGCACTAAAAAGAAAAAAATAATTTTCTGGACGCTGTGTATCACAAATATAAAAGCTTTTAAAAAGCGAGATAAAGCATAAAACAATAAAATAAACATTTATCTCGCTTTTTAAAAGCTTTTATATTTGTGATACACAGCGTCCAGAAAATTATTTTTTTCTTTTTAGTGCATTTTTTTTAATAAAAGCTTTTTTTTTTTAAATATTATCGTTGTAATCATATTTATGTTCTTCGATTCTATCATGAACATCGCGTCGCGTTCTCCTATTTATATCTTATTGGACCTCAGCTTTTTATCTTGGCTCTCGATTTTACCTTTTTTGTGAAATTTCGTCAACTGGTTTATAACGAGGAGGGAAAGGAATTCTTGCTGATAAAAAAATCCGGTTCATATCGAATGCAATTTATTTAAATTTTCTCTGTTGACGAGTTCGGGAGATCCATAAATACAGAGTTCATAGATAGCAAAAAACTATTTTTTTTGCAGAATGCACACGAAAAATATTGTTTGTCATTTGAAAACCTGTAAAATGTTTATAAAAATATTTCTGAAATACCTACTTTTACACCATTTACCAAAAAGCACAATATATTTCGAATGGCAATTCCGAACTGTTGAAATGCTTGAAAGCTAATAAAATGAAGCAATTTTCTTTTAGCTGTTACGCATACGTAATTAATAACTGCATTTTTCCCAAGGGCATCATATATCCAGTCTAGTTTTATTACTTCAACTTTATTTCTGTTTCAATTACACAATAGTCCTACATATCCACAACTCTACTCGATCGTTGGTAGATAGATTTTCCACAAGTGAACTGACAATATCCACGAACTCATCTCTCACGAAAGGTCAGGGGAAATTTTCAGTTTTTCTTTTCGTTTTTCATGGCTTAGACCAAGTTATGGGTTCTGCAGGAATAAATAAAATGCGGAAGGCTAAAACACTCATTCCATTACAGCAAAGAAGGAGTTATACGAGATCAATTTCTGTACACACAACAAACGTTGGCCGCATGTCCTTGTGGTAGCAGGCGGATGGATTTGGTGAGATTTTTTTACAGTGTGAAAATGAATGTGGTGGAAAATACCGCATCGACCACTATTGCTAACCGCCCTTGGCCAAACTGTTCGGATCGCAGGGGAAACGTTAACCGAATTACAAGCAAACGATAGGCCAATAAATTTCCAGTCAAAACTACCTGAGGTTAAGGTGTTAAGAGTTTGTAGCCCAGCGTTGTTTGGCCATCAGCCATTTGTCTTGTCCTCTGTATATCACTCTGGAATGTTTTTATTGGCATCTATTTTCTTACTTTTGGGGGATGTTTTTTTCGTTGTTTTTCTTCACTTTTTGTTCGATGTGTATTCTACTTGTATTACAAGTGTTTTTATACTCGATATGAGAATCATATGGAAGTATATTAGATTTAGTATACCGTTTGTAACGAATCGAACCAATTGTCGAACACAAAAATCAACTACACCAGAGTGTTTGGGGAAAATGAACTACACTGTCCGTCTGTTTTTCTGTCCGTCTGTCTCTCTGTCTGTCCGTCTGTATGTGTGTCTGTTTGTCCAACTGTCTGTGTGTCTGTCTGTCTGTTTGTCTGTCTGTCTGCTTGTCTGGCTGTCTGTCTGTCTGTCTGTCTGTCTGTCTGTCTGTCCGACTGTCCGTGTGTCCGTCTATCCGACTGTCCGTGAACACCATAACTTTCGAAAGGATTGATTTAGAGAAATATAGTTGTGTTTCTCGTAAATGGCAAGGCTAAGTTCTTGAACGGGCAAAATCGAACCACGAACAAAACATTTTTTTACAATTTTCTCGGAAAAGGTGAGTCGTATTGAAAAAAATATTAAGGTAAAATGTGTTTAGAATATGAACTTATGCATACATAAACATAACAAAAGCTATAATTGCCAATCTGGCAATCATTGGAGACCCGTATGGTGGTATTCGTATCAAAATTCGAACAGTTATACCAAAATTCCAATTTGAAGTCAAACTTTTCAATAAGATTTTTTAAAATTTATTCCAATCGGATTTTGATGTCTGTCTGTCTGTCCGTCCGTCTGTCTGTCTGTCTGTCTGTCTGTGGCGCGGATTGCGGGCGCACGGATTGAGCTAGAGACTTGAAATTTTGCGCAGATTCGTTTTTCGTAAAATGTGAGGCTAATTTCGTTAATGGGCAAAAATGGACCATTAGGGGGGGTACCCCCCATACGAATGAAAACGGTTTTTGTGAATATCTCAAAAACGGTGCATCTTATCAAAAAAGTGCAAGAACAAAAGTTATTTAGGATATGATTCTACATAAAACTCCCATACATCAAAATCCGATTGGAATAAATTTTAAAAAATCTTTTTGAAAAGTTTGACTTCAAATTGGAATTTTGGTATAACTGTTCGAATTTTGATACGAATACCACCATACGGGTCTCCAATGATTGCCAGATTGGCAATTATAGCTTTTGTTATGTTTTCATATAAATATTGTCTGCCCTCATATAGAGTATTTCACGATTTCCCTCTGGCTTTTCTAATGTTTCTTGAGGTTTTTTGCGAAGTATTGTACCGATGTGACTCATGGTTATTAGTTTTTCTTACCTTTTATAGCGTGTGGAAATGTTCAATTGATTTCATTTGATCGGCAAGTAATTTTCTTCAAAATTAATATAATCGAAACGAAAAATTGATGTAGGTTGTTGAATGGCGCGTGTTGCGCTGTTGGTAAAATATGGAAAAAAAATTGAGGGGAGAGGATGAAGCAGAGACAATGAATTATTCTGTTAATGAGGGAAGCTGGTCCGATAAATTTTTTTATCCAATTCAGCAATCCAATATTTACGGCGTTGAGAGCAAAAGTGGTCCAACTCACATGTCGAAATCGTGAAATTTTTAATGTTTGGAAGTTGAGATTTAAAAAACTTCCCATTTCATTTATCACGGAAAAAATCACTAAAAAGCTATCATCTTTTGCGCCAAAATCGCTATACAGATTATGACTTGTGACCGGTCAATTTTCCAATTATCTCTATATCAACATATTATGTTATAATTTTCCCAACACATTATTGTCTGCAAGTCAATACACCAACAGTACCATGCTAAGTCCCTAAAAGGTATTTCTTGATAATCCGCGAGAATTCATGTGAATGAACCCATTTTGTGTCGCCTACATATAATCTTGTGAATATTTAAACATTTACTTAATTAAGAGTTGAAATAATTTGACCGCAGCATTCAATCGAAGAAGATATATAACTTAAAACAACATTAAACAGTTTAAAAGAGCTGAAAATCTTTAAGATATCATACTTATAAACAGAATGCGGTGTTTACTAGTACTTCTTCTGGTTCACTGTAAGATTTAGACTCAGTTTGATTGTAATTTCGTGAAATTTTTGTTTGATTATATTGCAGATATGGGAGTAGAACCAGTCAAGGATTTTGGAAATACTTTCGATGGCGAACAGGCAGAGATTATTGATTTAGTGACTCAATTTCAAAAATTAGAGCAATATCGTGGTAATTTTTGTCCAATTGGTCCACCTGGAATATCTGGCGATAAAGGTCCACCTGGTAACCCTGGGAAAGATGGTGTAGACGGAATACAGGGTCCTCCAGGCCTACGAGGGTTCCGAGGAAAGCGCGGTATTAGGGGCCCACAGGGGGAACGAGGAATGAAGGGTGAGAGGGGACCAGCTGGAGTTCGTGGAGCGGCCGGTAGTCCAGGCTCTATGGGGCCACCGGGACTCCAAGGTCCAACTGGGCCAACAGGACCCACCGGCAGTCCTGCTATCATTCACACTGTTGTGGCTACGACACAAGCACCGACAACTGTGATTTGAGAATAAATTAATCATAGATTAACATATGACGGGGTTTAGAAAATAACATAAAAATATTGTCATTTTAATTTAGTTTTAAATCAAATTTAAAGTAAAATTAATTTTGGTAATTTAGTTTTGCAATTGTTAAAAATTGCTAATAGCAGCTATAGACTGCAATCTATGTACATAAATATATAATAATAATTTTTTTTTAATGTTTTTAGTTTTTAATCGCATTTTAATAAAATCAGTTAATTTAAAAAAAAAATGAAAAAGGAATTAATTTAATTGTTTCGATGTTATTTTTACCCGACTGCGACGAAGCTAAAACGGGCGTTTTTTTGATACATGTAGAAATTTTTGAGTTTAATATAATTTCAAATACTTAACATTTTTTTAAAGAGAAATATGTTTTATAGGCAAAAAAAAACAAGAAGAATTGCGCCGCAGGCAAAATATTTTTTGAAGTAAACACATCATTGCCTATAAATTCAACTGAAGAAGCGTTGCATTCTGATATTTATTTCCTCGAATTTTATTCTGCTTAACTAGATTCACATTTCACAACCGTTTACATAACGATATGAAATTCTTAAATATATTCCTGAAAGACACCGGCAGTGGCATTTTTTTCATACAAAATTGCCGGAAAAATTCAAAATTTGACAACTTTTGTTAAGTGAATTTATTCTGCGATGGATGAATAAAATTCGCGTAGGATTTCTAGAAAAAAAAAATTCAATTGGTTGATCTGGGCCTAAGCAGTGTAAACTTGGCCTAGGCGCAGTGGGGTTTGTAAACTTTTAATACAATCAAATCCCATAGTATATAGTAGTGAACTACAGAAATTTAAAAAAAAAAATCTACAAGAGTAAACACTTTTTACGATGATGTCGTTTTTCATTAATTTCTGGGGCCTGTCGCATAAGAATTACTTTATTTTTCTTTATATTTACATTTTTATAAAGGCTGGAATAATCTTTGATTTAAATATCACGTAGTTTTTCTTGCTACTCCTGTTTATCAATTTTTTTTTACGATCATCATATGAATAGAGGAACCTGCATAAGCCGAACTCGCATGGGACCAGGAAGTTTGTCAGGTTATAGAAAGGTTTTCGGCATGTCCAGGGTCCGGCTTATATAGGTTTCACTATAGTATCAAAAGTTTGCAATCTTTTGCCTTTGGTTGGGATTTGATCATTGCTTTATTTGGTCAATTTATCGTAGACTTTACCACTTAACAGTAAATTTGTATATAAGCACTTTTACTGATCAGTGGATTGAATAGATATACCCAAAAGTAACGTGTCCAATGAACTTTGATTGCTTTTTGGGAATTTATCAACTTTTCTAATTAGAAACCAAGCAAAAACAGAAAAAAGCGTGGGTAGATGGTATATACAGAAAATTTTATATTTAAAGAAGCGAGAAAATAGTATAAGTTTACATTCGTCATGAAGGCATTCTTAATCGCATCTCTGTTTATTCGTAAGTTTTCTCAAGTTGTCAAAATCATAATAACATGTCTGTGATTTTCTTTTTATAGAAATCGCGCTCAACCAGGAGGAGTTTTCCTTTAGATTTCTGAGCACAGCATATCCAAAGCACAACCGATTACAGTACTTGCGACGCTTTTTTGAAACTTACGATATTACAGAGTGTCGTGGTAAGCCGGGCCCTGCTGGAAGTCGCGGTCCACAAGGAGATTCTGGATATGACGGAATTCAGGGTGAAGATGGCCCCCCGGGTTTAAACGGTCCTCCAGGGCGAAATGAAAAAAAAGGCGCCGATGGGTTACCGGGTCTGCCTGGTCTGAAGGGCGACTTTGGTCCACAAGGACAAACAGGAGCACCAGGTCCTGCAGGTCCACCCGGTTTACCGGGAGGAATGGGACCTCCAGGACCAACAGGCCCCCCCGGCATTATTCCTACTGGTTGAATAAAGCTTTCGTTATGCTGAAAATGAATAAATTATTTAGAGGATCATTAAAACAAAAAAAAACGTGTATTTTATTTAAAACTTAGATTGAAATTTTCTAGTCACTCTTTCAAAATCTTTTCATCGCCCTAGAAGAATAAATGAGGGTAGAAAGCAGCTAAAATCTCGCGTGATTGGATTTTGATGCATGGAACGGTTATGTAAAATAATAATCTAAACACATTTCGTCTTTATAAGTTTTTCGATGCTATGCACCGTTTTCGCGAAAATAGGAAAAAAGTGTTCTTATTGTATGCAGAGGGGGGAAGGAGTGATCCAACTGGAGTTTGATGTATATAAACACCTTTTTCCTTTATAAATTTTTCAATTTCAATTCCAATAAACTGTTTCGTTTGAATTTTCCGATTTTGCCCGTTAAAAAACTTAGCGTTGCCAGTTACAAAAAATGCAACTATACAAGATTTCAAGTCTACAGCTCTATCCTTTCGAAAGTTATGGTGTTGACGGAGGGATGTATGGACGGACATTTTTTGTCATCCCAAACACCCAGGTGTAGTTTATTTTTGTGTCCAACGATTGGTTCAATGCGTTATAAGCGGTATACTAAGTCTAATATAAATGTTACCATATGATCCTCATATAGAGTATAAAAATACATAATTGAATTTATTAAGACAGAGTTTTCCAACCTTTGTTGTGGGCATCGTCCATATGTTAGCATTAACTAAATCGTAAAAGAGATTATATCAGAAAAATCAGTAATAATGAAACATTTACAAGAAAAACCGGAAGAAATACACGGTAGGCGAAAATTTTTCAAATTCATACCATTATGCACGGCCTTCCAATAAGGACGCTCGAAGTTTGTTAGATTATTCCGACCATGTTGTATAAGCAACATCTGTCAAACTTGTTGTGAATTGTTCAGTAGTGTATGGCAAAAATACCCAGGAAAGTTATAGTGTTGAATAACGTGTGCAAATCATCAAATTTCATTTTTTTAAAAAATTTTATTCAAAAAATCATCTTTAGCGACGAGGCTCATTTTTGGATGAATGGATATGTAAACAAGCAAAATTGTCGGATTTGGGGCGATACCAATCCACCAGCACCAAAGCCATCCCGATTTTGGTCTGGCGGAATCATCGGTCCGTACTTCTTTCAAAACGAAACTGGCATTCCCATAACCGTCAACGGCGAGTGCTACAGGTCGATGATAAGTAACTTATTGTGCCCTAAACTGGATGATATGGATACCGACAACATGTGGCTCCAACAGGAAGGTGCTACATGCCACATAGCGCATACCATGATGGAAATTATGCAGGAGCGATTTCAGGGCATGGTTATCTCGCGCGGCGGCGACGTGAACTGGCCACCGAGTTGGTACGATTTAGCTCCTTTAGACTTCTTCTTTATGGGCTATCTTAATTCGCAGGTCTATGCGAATAAACCACAAACAATTGATGCCCTCAAAGCCAACATAACGAATGACGTCCAGCAACTTCAGTCAGATTTATGCGACATAGTGATCGAAAATTGAACTTCCCGAATACGTGCCACCAAGCCAAGTCGCGGCGGACATTTGAACGACGTTATATTTTATACTTAATGTGTCATAACATATTCTTTCAAACAAAAAACAAATTGATTGGATATCTCACACACAACTTGTTTTATTTACATTTAAAAATCGAGCGTCCTTATTGAAAAACCTTTTACTATATTAAAATATAAGACGCTAATATATGACTATTCTGTATATTTACTTTTTGTTTACTTATCTGCAAATTAGTTGTGTTGACCAGACATTTTAATATTTATTGAAATTTTAGTCTTATTCATCATATTGGAATTATTTTGGTTTCTCTCGAAATCATTCTAATTTAATGATTGAATATAAAAGTTAAAAATGCATTCCATGGTATTAAGCCGTCCGTCTTGAATTTGAATGGTTTCGGGGAAAACTATAGAATCTTTCAATGAAGATTTAAATTTTCTGCAAGTGTTAGGAAAAATTAAAACTAAAGACAGGACTCATATTTGTTTTTAAGCACATCCAGTATTTCTGAAAAAATGTTACTCGAAAGGGTATTGCCATGATGGCTGCAAATTTGTGTTTTCAACCAGAATTTGAGTGCCGCAATTATCTTTTGAAAAACCGGTGTACCCACAGGCACAGATGTACACGTACTGCGGGTTTGGAAACACTGCGCTACTAATTAGACAAAACCATTCTAGAATCAATGGAAAATCATTAGAATCTTGTTAAGGCAAAACTTCTTTCGAATGTAAATAATAATAAAATATATTTTAATCAGTATAAGATACCAATCTATCGGTTAACAGAGTTCAGATACAAAATGAGAGTGGTCACATACACATTATTTGGTTTATTTCGTTAGTTACATAAATTTTAAACAAATTGAAAATTCTAAATAAGCTTTATTTTAGTGTTTCGTGTTTGCAGTGGAGTCGATGAGAAAGTTCTAACCCGGCTCCTACAAGACCTGGAATCAACTGAAAATGAAGAGGAACGAGCGCAAATGATGTTTCAGTCACTGCCCCGATGTCGTTGTACACCGGGTATGCCGGGACCACCCGGGCCTGTGGGTTTGTCTGGGAAAAAAGGACTAACTCTGAACGGTAAAAGAGGAGAACCAGGATTGCGCGGGAACAACGGCCGAGATGGAGCGCCAGGAAACCCGGGAGTGCCCGGGCCAGATGGAGTGCGAGGGGAAAAAGGACCAAACGGATTGGTGGGATTGCCTGGAGCGCCAGGGCCAAGTGGATTGCCTGGTACAACGGGTCTCACAGGAGACACAGGGTACACCCCCTCTATTTTTAGTAATACGCTCCCAGACTATGGTAACGGATAATTTAAACAAAATTCCAAGTGACGTGCATCATATTTTAATCGAGAAGGATATTGTTGTCCTCAAAAAATAATAAATAAAGTGTAATTGCATATCGAAGAAATTTTTCTTCTACGATTTGGATTTTTTGTGTGCCATTATAAAAGTTTTTCTTTATTAAATAGCGTTCAAAGAGGAAATTAAGAAAGCATACTTTCATGCTTGGAAATTTTTTTCGTTAGTGTTACAAGGTGTTTTTTTTTGTTTCCAAATATTTTGTGGTTAAAGTTAAAATTATTGTCACTTTTTCCGATTTCTACTTCTATTTGGCATAGAATGTTATTCAAGTCCATTTTTTTTGCTAAAAGCCTTCTTAATTATTTAGTGTGAAATTATGGCACATTAAAAAATATACTATTTTTGTCACACCAAAAATATAATTCCACTTTAGTATATTCTTGATCTTATAAGGAGACTCTTTGAATGGATATCAGAGGGTTGTGTTAAACAATAATTGAAAGCATATAATTCATCAAATAGTTTGATAAAGAGTTACTTGAGGATGATCTATGGTAGGTATACAACACTGCTTATTAAACAGAAAATCGATTTAAGTTCCATGGTCAAGCAAAATTGTAGTCCTAATGCGAAACTGAGGTGTGAGAAATACGAAATGTCATTAAAAAAGCAATTTTGTCAAATTACCATACCAATTGCGATGAAAACTGAAGGTCTTATAGATTCTTACCATAAAACAATAACAGTGATTAGTGAGTCTTTAAATCGATCTACATGGACATTTTGAAAGTTTTTAAACAAGACACTAAAGGCTTATTGGACAATAATTTTGAATAATATTTACATTTCTCGAACCGAATTTTTTATTCATTTGAATATTTGAAATTAATTAAATTGATATCTCGTCAAAGCTATTACAATCGATGCAAACATAAAAAGTAACAAAAAGTAGGCAAAAAAGTCTTAAATATTGTGTAAATCCTTTTCCAGAGCCTTTACAATCCTTTTTTTTTTTATAAAAGTTAATAAATTTCATTACTTTTGTCGAGGTTATTTATACTTCGCCATTTTGAATTCGGAAATGTCAAAAAAATATCATGGTTTTTCAGTAATGAAATCTGCCATAATTTTTATATCGTGATTTTTTCTATCACCATCAACTCGGTCTCTGATGGGTCAATGAAAAAATCATGAGATAAAAAATCGCAAAAGGGGAGGCCCGGGAAAACACTAAAATTTTTAAAATCAATATTAATAGGGAATATTTTGTTATGATGATTTTTAACGATTTTCGGACTGCATATTGTAGTTTTTGGGTCTGTCAACAATGTTTGTGACACCGCGTCTTGATTTGGGATTTTTCATCGCAGAGATTTTTGATTGACCAATCAGAGCGCGATAAAAAATCCCAGAGATAAATTTCACGAAATCTTGCAATTGCAAAATTTCTTGGAATTTCCCAATTCAAGATGGCGGAATCTAAATTCTCCCGACAAGTAGTTGCGAAAATAACTAATTGTTACAAACAATACGATACTTTGGAAGAGAATATATAACATTAAGAGGTTTTTCTTTTCGTCTGTTCTTCTGTTTCAGCCTTTTCAATTTCACGTATTGCATTAATTGCGAGAGCGGCGACTAGGTGTTTTCTTTTCATCGCCATTTTGAGAAATAAAATTTCAAGAGATTTTCGGCCCAGCTGTCAAAAAAATCTCATTGGGGTGAGATATTACTTGAGATAAAAAATTGTTAATCAAGACGCGGTGTAAGCAAATGACTGATTTTCAGCCGTTCATCAATTCATTCATGTGTTTCTCTAGGGTTTTTGTTTTGAATTAAAATTATTTATTCGGGAAAATACTTCAAATCAAAATAACACAGTAAAAACAAACAACAAACAGCACTGAAAGCAAGCGATTGAATGAAGTTTTCTCTTGTTTCGCTCCTTACTCTTTCGTGTTAAGCCTGCCCCACGGCATACAGGCAACCAAGGTATGCTGTAAACAAACTCAAATCTGACATTTCGTTGCTACGTCACTTGTGCCGATTAGTTCGTCAAGTGCAGAAGGAATTTTGTTTTGTGGATGGTTATTTAAATTTTTGTGCGATCTAAATAAGATATTTGTAAATTAGTGGACTGATTGCATTAAATAGTGATCAATAAACATAAAAATTAATTAAAAAAAGTCGGCACAAATGACGTCACACCTGACTATCAAAAGTTTACAGCATACCTTGGTTGTCTCTATGCCGTGAGCCTGCCCCACAATTCTGCGCAAAGAGCCGAATTTCCGCACTTTTGAGCTAATACAAACGCAACTGTGGGGGATGCATAAAAAATGTGTGGATTTTAGTATGCAGCTTATACAGTACTCGCGAATCATCCTGTAAGGATAACGTGATTATCCTTTTCCTCAAATTTTTCGGGAAAAATCTCATCTGGGGGTTTTTGGGGTCGCTGAATTCGATTCTGACACTAAAAACTCCGTAAAGAAAGCGGAAGGTGCTGTCAGGATAACGTGATTATATTTTTCTGCAGGAATTGTGCGAAGAAAATCTTATCCGGAGGTTTTTGGGGTCAATTAATCCGATTTTGGAGTCAAAAAGTCCGTAAGGATATCTCAAAGGCAAGGATATATATTCGAACGCTAAACAGTATAAGCAAGCGTGACAGGCGTCATTTCAGATTTTTTAATTTTCTTGTTTTTAAGTATTGCAGCGATTTTAATTCTTCGTTTGGAATTTAGTGATCATTTGCATGAACACCGATTGTAGAAAGATCTGTATATGAAGTGATTTTTATTATATAAAAAATCACACGCAATGAAAAAATCGATGGTTTATCTGTTCAACATTGGTTGCACACACACCAATGGGGGATGCAGAGGATGCAGGGGATGCACACACACAAGCATGAAATTCATTCGATATTTAATTGAAGTGCACTGAAAGAAACGTTCTTCAAAGCTTTCTTGGTTACTGCTGACAGCTTTTTAGAAAATTTGAAAGTGCACTAATTCAGAAAATAGAACTTTTTCTTCGTTAGACTAAAGATATCTTAGTGTTTAATCTATGACATATGAGATATCCGCAAAGGTTTAAATAAAGATTAAAACCTTTAGATCAGTTAAGCGAAGACACTTTTCACAAATTCAGAATATTATTAGATTTGGCGTTTGGGCCATTGATCGCCTGGATGTATGCTTTTCTGGCACGTAACTGTTTAACTTAATGGCTCTTAAGCCCCGTTCACATCGAATCCGATGTCCGATGAAAAAATGTGTTCCACAGCCATTTTTTGGCTCATCGTTCTCATAGTATGAATAAAGTGAGGTTATACATGTTTACTTGGCCGCAGGCTGTGAAAATCTAAAAGTGAAGTCAAATTCGTCCGAAAAAATTCTTCGATCCGAATGGTTCTACAATGATCCGAGCTACATCTGACAGCTGAAATTTTTCTCGGATCCGAAAATCGAATTTTACCGATTTTTAATTTAAATCCGAATATCGATTTTATTCTTAATTTAGTCGCTAATATTGTAATTTTTGTGTTCGCATATTTGGGGTAAACGATTCCGAATGAAGTTTTCTCCTGCCTCGTTTGCCCCGGTTATTTTGGATATAAATTTGTTCCTAAGATCATAAATTTTCATTTTTGAAATATTTGTTTTCAGATCGGATGTTCTAAAGTTTCAAGAAGTTTGAACTTCAAATTTTCTCACTTTTCCGAAACAAAGAATAAAACGTAGAATAATTAACTTACAGTTTTCCTGAGACGATGTTACAAAGACTTCCTTTTATAATTTCAGAAATTTTCCATTTTTATTCAGGACCTCCGATGAGGTGCACTGCATGCAAAGTATATTTCCTTTGTTTTCTTTAGCTAAAAAAAAACTAAAAATGCTTTATTAAGAAATGAGAAAACTTGGGTAGTATTTGGAAAAATACTTTCCTTAGAAATTACCGTCGACATTTTGACTATCGCTCGCTTACAAATCTTCCATTATAAGATGGCTACTGAAGTTCCGAAAATACAAAATGGCTACGAAATTTCGCACCATATGGTTTTAACTCGACACAGGTTATGAAAAATTTCTAAAATTCATGTTTTCAAGTTTAAGAAATGTTCTTATTATCTCTACAGGTAAGTAAATTTCCCTCCTTTTTTAAAATTCAAATTTACAAATTCCAAACTCAATACCGAATCTTCCTACAGCAAACGATTAAAGACCAATATGTGGATGAAAATCATTAAATTGAAAATTTACCTCTTAGGTAGGCTTCATTTGTTCTCTTTCAAATAGTATTTAAAAGAATGTACAAACGCAAACACGTAGAAAGAAATTTCTGTGGCATGGAGCTGACATCCTACATATAGTTAAAATATTTTGTTAATTTAAACAAATCACATAAAGGAAATAACAGAAAATGTGTAGATCTTTCCATTCAATATGCACTTAGTTGGTTTTAAAAACTTTCGCAAAAACACAATCTTCAATTTGATCTACAAATAGAATTTCAGTTACTTTATTCTATTTTATTTAATTGAAAGGTAAGTTTCCAATTTTCTTTAAAAATTAAAAAATTACCAGATACAACCTTTAAAAATGTTTCCTGCCGAGGGTGATAGAGAAGCGATTTTATTTGATAACTAAATTGATTAGTCACTGAATGGGCAGGAAATTGTTGCAAATTATATTTAAAAAAACTGTACCCGAGTTATATTATATTTATAGAACAGAAGTTTCAAAAAATCACCGTCACGATATTTTCTATAACTTTAAAAATGAAATATTGCTGAACGCGCAGAGAGACCTTCTTGGACGACCCCTCTCGATGACTATCAATGATGAAATAAATGCCGATCGGAAATCGAACTCACAAAACCAGTTTTTTCTTGTTATTTAGCCAGATTTGAATTTTAAGGGGTGTTTTGGAGGAGGGAATTTTGACCGAAGAACCGATTTTTTCCCAAAACTCGGCAACCAGTCGCCCCATGAAAGCGAAACAAAAACCACAAGCTTACTTTTTTGGAGTAGAACTAAATTGCGAAAAAAAGAATTTAAAATTACTATTATAGGATAGAGAAACCTATATACAGCCATGGAATAAATTGTGGCGTAAGCCAATATTGGCTCAAACATTTGCCACAGTTAAATTAATACGCCATCCACTGATCTTTAGCTAAATACATTTTTTCAAAAGAAATTATTTTTTTTTACTTCTTATACGAAGTATAATAAAGTATTGTATGCATGAAAAATTTCGAACCCCTTAATTTTGCCTAAAAAAACATTTCCAGGGCACTGCCGAGTCGATTGGAGTCATATTGCAAAAATGTCTTTCTGTTTGTCAGTCTGTTAGTCTGTCAGTCTGTGGACAAGATTTCTCAAAAACTAATAGAGCTAGAGCCATGAAAGTTTATAGGCATGTTGGGTCCTGAAATGGGACGATCCTATCAACTTTTGGTGGAAATCCGTTAACCGGAAGTATCCAAAATGGCAGTTTTTCAAACATTTTTCTCGATTTACTCCCAAACTACGCGTTTTTTAGTGGCCTTAAGTATGACAAAACTTGGAGAAAATAAAATTTCCCACCCTTTCGTCTTTAGCAATAACTCGATATCTCAACCTGTTATCGAGATAAACCGTTATTTCTAAAAAAAAACAGTTTTTTGCGATTATCTCGAAAATTAACAGGTTTTTGCTGACTGAATGTATGAAGTGAATTAATGAGAATGGCATTCTACGCAATTTTGTTTCTTACCGTTATCCGTTATCTTCTACCGTTATTGAGATATTTAGATTAAAATATAAAAAAATATATTTTTGCAAATTACTTGCAAACTAACGATTTTTCGACAAATTAATTTAAGGAAGATTCGAGATGTTAAAATTTCCTACCTTTTTGCCATTTACCGTAAATTGATATCTTTTACCGTTCTCAAGTTATCTCAAATTTTGTACGTTTTTGATATTTTTGAATAAACCAAGAATTTATTGGGAAGTCGTCTTAGGTTGACAACGCGACAGGGCTCTAGCGTAAATTGCGCAGGGTCGTAGATTTTATAGAAGAAAGTTTTGTGTTGACCACAACTGATATTTTAAATATGGTTTTATTTTATGTATGAAGGTTTTATGTGGTACTCTATGATATGATAATGCTAAAAATATAAGAATCTAATTTGTTGAGGAGATATGGAAATGGATGAAGGAGTTATGTCGCATTTTATTTAAGTTTTGAATGAAAGAAGATATTATGTATAATAAATACTATACTTAAAATACTGTAGGCTGAGGTGAAATATTTTCCTGAAAGAGTTGGATACCAATGACAATTGACATTAACATTTGAAACATATTCCAAGAAGATAATTAATTTGAAAAATTTACAAAAAAGGTTTTTTCATATTATATAATTTTTTCAGCGGCCCTTGGAATTAATGCCAAAAATGGGGTCATTTGGTAGTATTATGCATACTATAAAATATGGTAGAAATAAACTTTTTCAAATATTATTTTCGAGTTTTGAAAATCTTAGAGGTATTCACATTTGCTATTAAAATAGCTGTTATCGTCGTAAAATTAGTATTAATTGTTAAATTTTTGTAAGCAACAACAAAATACTCGGCATCATTTTTTGCAACTTCACCACAATTTATTATGATATTAACCGCTTGGTGTAAAAAACTAAATTTCGATAAATATTTAAAATAAGCAATAATATACATACTGAGCTTAGCAATTCGCTCATATTTGACAGGTATAGCTAATTTTAATTAGAATATGTAGTTCTTGCTTAGTGTTTTAAGTGCTTTTGTGATTAATGAAAATAATTAAATGGATAAAGTGAAACGGATAAGGTATTTTTACGATTTTACTACAACCGCGAAAAAGTGCGTCCATGGTTTGGAGCAAATAAGACTATTTTACGACGATAGCAACTATTTTAATAGCAAATGTGAATACCCCTATTGATTTTAATTTAAGTTTAAAATATCTAAAGAGTTAGGTAGGGATATTCAATAATTGCGAATACTCTTAAGTAATCAGGTATATTGATAAATGTTTGTTAAATATAAGAAATACGAAAATCAAACACCTACTGAGCTGGCTATCCTGGTCTCCCATGGTACACGGAGAGAAATAATAGGACAGATTCCTGCAAAATATAGGAATATACGAGACAATGCGATTTTTTGGTAGTGGCTCTCAAACAAAAAGGGAATTCATGCCCAAGAATAGGAAATTTTTTCAAAAATATATAAGAATAATTCCATAACTTTAGGGAATCATTCCAGAAGAATACACTGTCTCGAACAATCCTTTGTGGTTTTCTTTCCGATTAGGGATAAAAACTCATATCAATCAAAGGTGAAATTTTGTTTTTTTTTTCTTTCTAGGCATATTTTTTTCAACTGAGACTTCGAATATTTTGATCTTTAAATAAATTTTTTCCAAAATATTTTTATGTGTAAGTCAATACCATAAGATTCGCAAAAGTTTTTTTTTAATGACGAACGAGAATTTATGTGAATGAACCCATAATGTTTCGCCTACTTCTAATTTTGTGAATGTTTAAACATTTACTTAATTAAGAGTTGAAATAATTTTACCGATGAAGATATATAAGTTAAAATAACATTAAACAGTTTAAAAGAGCTGAAAATCTTTAAGATATCATACTTATAGACAGAATGCGGTGTTTACTAGTACTTCTTCTGGTTCACTGTAAGATTTAGACTCAGTTTGATTGTAATTTCGTGAAATTTTTGTTTGATTATATTGCAGATATCGGAGTGGAACCAATTAAGGATTTTGGGAATACTTTAGATGACGAACAGGCAGAAATTAATGATTTAGTCGATAAACTTCAAAAATTACAGCAATATCGTGGTAATTTTTGTCCAGTTGGTCCACCTGGAATTTCTGGCGATAAGGGTCCACCTGGTAACCCTGGGAAAGATGGTGTGAACGGAATAAAGGGTCCTCCAGGTCCACGAGGGTTCCCAGGAAAGCGCGGTATTAGGGGCCCACAGGGAGAACGAGGAATGAAGGGTGAGAGGGGACCAGCTGGAGTTCGTGGAACGGTCGGTAGTCCAGGCTCTATGGGGCCACCGGGATTCCAAGGTCCAACTGGGCCAACAGGACCTACCTGAGGTTATGGATATTATCCCACAGCTGTGGTAATGACAGTACAATTACCTACCGGGGTTGGAAAATAAAATAAACATAGATTAACAACTGTGTATGGAAAATAAAACCAATTAAATAATAAAAATATTGTAATTAAAAAAAGGATTTTGGTGTTTATTAGTGTTTATATTCTATTTGAGAATCATATAGGGGTCCTTCTATATGAGAATCATATAAGGTACATGCATGTTGTCCTGGTCTCCCGGAAACTAAACTTTTGTCCCGGATTTTTCAATTCATTGTTAGAATTTATCAAATATTGGAAGAAACGATTACTAAATGTGCAACTAATACTTTACTTCGGCTTCTACTTCCTATAAATTATATAAATATCTGCCTGAAGTGCATTTTTTCAACTATTTTCCAAAAAGACCGTCACAAACGATATTGCACAATGTATTTCAAAAGATTTAGCCTGCGGCGCATTTCTCATAGTTGGAATTTTCACAATTTCCGTTGCAACTATTTATAGAACGTAAAGCTCCGTATTTTGTAAAATTTGTTGTTTTATATAAAATCAATGCAAACTGGATTCAAACCTTCAGGAGAGTACAAAAGGCATAAAATTACACATACTGGTTGCCAAATTTCCACAATACCAGGAATTTGAATTATAGTCCTTAAGTGACCTATATAAGCCTTATTTATCTTAAATTGACATCTATATCTGACTTGGTCTCCCATGATACTCTCATTTGACATATTTTGGTCCCTTATGAAATAGTAGATCGCGCTGTCTAGTTGTATATGGCTGTGATTAGACTACAGTCAATTCGGTAAGGGTTTGAACCCTGTCTATGACAATTTTTATGATCAAAGTAAATGAAAAAACATTGTTTTTAATAAGAATTCACTAAGGGAAACTATTATGTTCATATTTATATTCATTTATATTAAGATCCTGAAACGGACGAAACGTCGATAATAAATGTAACATTTATTGACATGAGAAATTGTTTTAATTGACCAATAAGCCTAATCACACAAAATATAATCAAAGTAAGCCTGTAGGAGAAGTGGGAGCGCAATAAAGTTATTTAAGAAAATGCAATTTGAAATAAGGACTTTTCGTTTTTATACATTTTTAATGCCTACTTATTCTGTTAATCTGCATTTGTAATGATCAAATGAATAGAGATATTATCAAAAAATTTAATTTTTTAACTCGAAGATAGAATCTCCCGATTTGATCATCGTAAAATTTGGTTACCCTATCGTACAAGCCTAGTTTGTATATAAGCACAGATTTCGCTGATTAGTGATTGAATATATGTTATATACCCAAAAGTAACGCATCCAATGACCTTTGATTGTTTTTGGAAATTCATCAACTTTTCTAATTAGAAAACCAATAAAAAAACAGAAAAAAGCGTGGGTCGATGGTATATAATATTTAGATTCATATACCCAGAATGTTTTATATTTAAAGAAGCGAGAAAATAGTATAAGTTTACATTCGTCATGAAGGCATTCTTAATCGCATCTCTGTTTATTCGTAAGTTTTCTCAAGTTGTCAAAATCATAATAACATGTCTGTGATTTTCTTTTCATAGAAATCGCGCTCAACCAGGAGGAGTTTTCCTTTAGATTTCTGAGCCCAGAATATCCAAAGCACGACCGATTACAGTACTTGCGCCGCTTATTTGAAACATTCGATATTACAGAGTGTCGTGGTAAGCCGGGCCCTGCTGGAAGTCAAGGTTTACAATGAGATTTTGGATATGACGGCATTCAGGGTGAAGATGGCCCCCCGGGTTTAAACGGTCCTCCAGGGCGAAATGGAAAAAAAGGAGCTGTTGGGATACCGGGTTTACGGGGTTTTAAGGGCGATCCTGGTCCACGAGGAAAAACCGGAGCACCCGGTCCAGTAGGTCCACCAGGTTTACCGGGTGTAATCGGGCCACCAGGACCAACAGGAACTTATGGAAGTGGATGAATATTTTTTTGTTGCTTAAAAAATAAGCAAATGAATTATAAACAGAAACACTCAAAAAAATGTTTGTTTTATTTACAAATTACCTTGCATTAAAATTAAATTAAAATTAAATTAACATTTTGAAATTAACATTTCGTTGAAATGTTACGATATTTTGAAGCTAAACTGTTACGACCATAGTTTTTTCCGTCTAGGCATTACCCTGTTTTATCGAAGAAAGCTTTTGAAGAGGTAACTGCAGAACAGTGCTCTTAATTGGAATGTAAAACATGAAAAAGTTATGCGAAATTTTGATTCAAATCTTTTTTTTTCAAATATAAAGTTTTTCCATAAGACGCATTGTTTTCGAAAAAATCATAAAAAACTTTTTCAATTCTTAAAATTCGTATAGGAAAAAATCCATTTCTATGAGAGAATAGTGGTCCGATTCGATTTTGAAATTTAGAACGATTATGTAAAATCACATTTGAACCAGATTTTGCCTCCATACGATGACCCGTTTTCGAGAAAATAGGAATAAAACTAGGGTAAAGTATCCAGATCTGAGCCCCGGCACCAGTTCTGAGCACCCCTGTTAATTTTCCGGCTAAAACAAGAATTGTGCACGATTGTGCCGATTAAACCACATTTCACAACGTGATGAAACCGATTATTCTTCGAATTCAATTCTTATTTCTATAAGTTACTAGGCGAACTTAATTTAATACGGGGGGTCAGAACTGGATTTTGGGATAATTTCCACATTTACACATAATTCTTTTTTTTATCCAAATTGTTGAGGAATATGTATATGTTAATTTAATTTAAATATTCCATACTTTCGACCAGTAAGTATAAGTTTCTCAGAAAGTATACGGAAGACAAAGAAAATATGGCATGAAGTGAAAAAAGGCTTAAGGGGGCTCAGATCTGGGTATTTTACCCTATTTCATTTGTATGGAAGAGGGAAGAGGCAATGGTCCAACTGGATCTTGATGTATGGATCAGTTATGTAGAATCCTATTCCAAACACATTTTACCTATATAAATTTTTCAATACGACTCGCAGTTTTCGAGGAAGTTGTAAAAAAAGCTGGTTATGATTTGGAAATGTGTATCCTTGAGTGTTCCCAAAAGTCGCAGTTTGTGTTAATCGTATGCATTTTGGCACGAATAATTGCTTTTAGGCGAAAGTTAATCATTACGTTTTATAAATAGTGGCCAAGGAAATTGTAAAACTGTCAATAAAGAGAAATACGTTGCAAACCAAATTTTTGGAGATAAATCGAATTTTGTGGAAAATTTCTGAAAAAATGTGCCGCAGGTGATAAAAAGTACTTTGGAGCAACCTTTAGTCAGAATAGAGTACGTTTTGCATAATTAGTGGTCATTTTTTTCTAACGCTTGAAAAATTTTCATACTAATTTCAAAAATCCGGGATAAAAATTTAGTTTACGGGATGCCGGGATAAATGCCTAAATCCAGAACTGTCCCGGGTATTCCGGGACGTATGGTCACCCTATAATTGCTATTTTACTATACGAAAATTCAAGTTTAGGTTTCATTTTAAAAGTTTATTTCCAAATTAGTATTGGCTAAGTTCGAGGTATTTTTATATATTTCTTGAACTCCGCCTTCTCTAATTAAAGTTTTTATTTTATTGTATAATTTATTGAAATGAAAAAACTGTTAACCCGTTCTTCTAATTTAGAGAAATTTACTTCCATTATAATTCTTTCTATATACAAAAATTATTTATAAAGTATATAAACAAATGAATCTGTTAGAACAGTGTTTTCCAACCTTTTTCGTAGGGGTACTCCCTGTCGTGCTGCTTTATTCTTGCGTAACTCCTTAGCTAAATGTTATCATACGCCGAATTGTAAACGAGATTTAAAAAGATTTCACAATGAAATACTTATTTAATTTATAATCACAGTCACAGATGAATGTTGTCCCGATCCGATTCGATAACCATAAAATTACACTAAAATATATAGCGTTAATATATGACCATTTTGTATCTTAAAATTGTTTCTCTTTAAATTATTTATGTTGAAATTATTCAACTTTCGGATAATATACTTATCGATGGCTTGCGGAAAAACCATATATCAAAACAAAAACCTCTTTTGGCTAGTGTATATCGTTATAATAATAATTATAGGGCTTTTCCTACAACTAAACACATGTATGGCAACACTTGTTTCATGCAGTGTTGTTCCTCTACGCGTACACTTTAATTGTCTACACTTGAGTGTAGACAATAGCGTAGACAATCGATTTGGGGTAGACAATTTAGACATTGACGTAGACAATGTCGACTTTGCGTAGACAATGTAGACTTTCTCATATCTGTCAAAACAAAGTCATTAGTAAGTCATATGTTGTCAAAGCCGAAATCGACTGACCTTTGATAGGTCTATTACTTGATTTGAATTACTTCCGTATAGATTTCCGTCTATCTGTAAATACGACAACTCTCAACGGAAATAAGCTAAAGACTAGAAACAAACGTGTTTTTCGAACAAATTAAACAGATATTCTTAAATGAGCAAAGCCACCCCATACAAATGAATCACTGTCTACAGTATCTACAGTAATAGTGTCTACAGTAATAGTCTACGCGTAGACAATGGTGTAGTCTACATCACGTAGATTACGCGGCACAACACTGGTTTCATGCAAGAAAACAAACCAGCTGTCAAAAATGTTTGCCATGGGAGATGCATGTCATGTAAATTTGGTTCGAAAAAACGAGTTAAAAACATGAAAAATATTTTACGCAATATTTATACAATTGAAAACTATTATAGGTACCTCAGAATGCGACTGGTATTCTGTCCCGGAACAGACGGACATTGCAAAATGAAAGCTTCTGTTGGAAAAATGCTCCGCAGGCGAAAAAATATAATTCAGAGCAAGGCATAGTTGAAGTTGAGTTTTTCGCAACACAGAATTGAAAAATCCGGATTAATAGATTTGTTTCCGGGACGATGGGGCAACATGTTTAAATCCGGGATGCCTGGCCATTCCGGGACCCATGGTCCTGTTTTAAACACATCCGTTATTTTTGAAAAACTGTATATTACAATGCTCGATTGTTATAACCGGGAAATCTATACTTTTCCAATGAAAAACGTGAGTTTTCAATTACTAGAGATACTTTTGTACAATTAGGGTGCCGCAATTATGTTTCGAGAGACAACTGAGGAACGCGTACGGCAGGTCGGGAAACACTGGGCTACGAACTGGAGTTACCAAAACAAAACCATTCTAGAATCAATTGAAAATCATTTGAAGTCAAAACTTCTTTCGAATGTAAATAATAATCAAATATATTTTAATCAGTATAAGATACCAATCGATCGGTTAACAGAGTTCAGATACAAAATGAGAGTGGTCGCATTCACATTATTTGGTTTATTTCGTTAGTTACATAAATTTTAAATAAAATTGAAAATTCTAAAAAAGCTATATTCCAGTGTTTTGTGTTTGCAGTGCAGTCGATGAGCAAGTTCTAATCCGGCTTTTACAAGCCCTCGAATCAACTGAAAATGAAGAGGAACGAGCGGAAATGATGTTTCAGTCACTGCCCCGATGTCGTTGTACACCGGGTATGCCGGGACCACCCGGGCCTGTGGGTTTGTCTGGGAAAAAAGGACTAACTCTGAACGGTAAAAGAGGAGAACCAGGATTGCGCGGCAAACCCGGCCGATATGGAGCGCCAGGAAACCCGGGAGTGCCCGGGTCAGATGGATTGCGAGGAGAAAAAGGACCAAAAGGACCTGTAGGATTGCCTGGACAACCAGGCAAATTGGGAACTCCTGGCCCAACGGGTCCAACAGGACCCACAGGAGACTTTTATGTAGATTATTTTTAGAGTGGCGGAAAAGTTTAAAGGAATTTTGTTTTAATAAAGTTATTTGATCGGATCTCTCAAAAGTGTTCTTCGGGATAACAAAAATCGCGTGTCTAAAATTTCAACCATTTTTTATTAATATTTAAAGATTATTCTATCCGATCAAAGTATTTTTTAGTATTGCATGCATATATTGTACTAAATAAACCCACTAGAAATAGACAGGCAGAAAACAACAGATTAACTTTTTTGTCCACGCGATATTAGAGATTTTTTTTTGTATTCTGGTGTCTCATCCCGAGGAACACTTTTTGTGAAGTCGGGTCACAACGTTGCAAAACTTCAGAAATATTTAGGGACTATCCTAATACTTATAAAAGAAAAAATATATTTCATGTTATGTCCATCATATTTTGTACTCTATTTTTGAAAAGTGTTTTTATATAACCAAGAAATGTTTTCCCTATTGTTTGTCTATCTTTTGAAACTTTTCTTTTAATAAATCGCGTATTCTCTTATAAAATGTCTTTGCAAAAAGTGGATAAAACGAATTGGTTTTATATGAAGAACGTTTGCAACACATTGTTTTGTTGAGTTTGTGAAAATGTTTAATGATGAATTTTTTGTTTATTTCCAAATATTTTGTGGCCAAAATTAAAAAATATACACTATTTTTGTCAAACCAAAAACATGGTTCAAGTTTAGTAAATTCTTGATCAATTAAGGATGTCCTTTAAGTGGGTATTAGAGGGTTGCCTTGAACAATAACTGAAAGCATATAATTGACCAAATAGTTTGATAAAGAGCTACTTGAGGGTGATCTATGGTAGGTATTTATCACTGTTTATCAAACTGAAAATCACTTTATTTGTGTTAGCCTGTGTGTCGAATAGACAAATTCAAATAATAAACATTATATCTAGTAGAACTATGAAATAAATGAATATATCATGATATTTGTAGATAAGCAGATATGATTATTTACCAAAACATACCCGGGATCGCTTCAAATAGGTGGTAATTATTTATACTATTTACCTATGGTAATTGTAACATGGACTACTTTATGATTGTGTTACCTTTGTGGCCAGAATACAATCAGTTTCGATATTGCTGTTGATTTGATTTGGTTACGGTCGAAAACCGAATATTAGATGTACAAATAAATGAAATAACAAAAGTAAACAATTTGATTATTTGTCAGTTCATTAATAAATCTTTTAACTCTATTTGTCTGTGGGTTTTTTTTCGGTAAGTGGACACATTGATTTAGTAAAGGGTGATGGCATGTCGCCCGAGCCGCGGATATGACGGACTTTAACAAAATGTCTGACCGTTGTAATTTAATTTGAGAAGTAGGAGAACGCGGGCTTGATGGTACGAAAAACGGTGTGAGGGCGTTTTTAGGCTTCCTTCGTATGTGAAGGGTCAGGATTTATATCTTTATGTCAGAGATGGGAAACTTTATGTTAAAGCCTAAACCCCAATTACGCGTTCGTGCGTGCGGCACCCACGCGGTGAAGGTAAAAACTACGCATTTATATGAGTAAATGTATAACTGCGCGTTGCTCAGACGCGTTGCCGCGTCCGTGCCGCGTAGAGTAGGCTCAGTTTCTACTTTTAGACGCGGTGACAACTACTAGATGCCAGAACAAAATCATGCCGCACGCACGAACGCGTAATTGGGGTTTAGGCTTAAAGGTGCCGCTCCACATGTGAGCAAATGCCGGCGAGAACCTCTCGATAGCAGCTGCTCGCAAATGGACACGTCTCTGAGAGTCGCTCGCAGAAACTCGCAAAAACTCGAGAGCTTGTTTCTGCCACGGCATACAGACAAACAAGGTATGCTGTAAACTTTTGATAGTCAGGTGTGACGTCATTTGTGCCGACTTTTTTTAATTAATTTTTATGTTTATTGATCACTAGTTAATGCAATCAGTCCACTAATTTACAAATATCTTATTTAGATCGCACAAATTTAAAAAAAACCACCCAGAATACAAAATTCCTTCTGCACTTGACGAACTAATCGGCACAAGTGACGTAGCAACGAAATGTCAGATTTGAGTTTACAGCATACCTTGTTTGTCTCTATGCCGTGGTTTCTGCGAGCTGTCAAAAGTGATTCTACTCTCTAGTCGACACGCACTCACTGAACTATCGGGGAGTTGCTCGCCAGATACGAACGGCGTTTGAATTTCGCTAGTAGCTCTCAAGAACACGCCAAAGCGAGATTTAAAAAAAATCAAGATATTGGTCTTGAAAAGAGAAAAATCGCACCAAAATCTAAGTCTGTCATCGCACCAAAGGAGAAAACAAAATTTGTTGTAGATTTATTTTTCGGTAGAGTTGTGAAAGGGTACATCCAGCAACAAAAAAGACTCACTTGGAAATTTCATCTAAAATGTAAAAAAAATATCAGTGGTGATTAACTCAAAACTTACCTCTGCAATATTTAGTTTCGGAAAAAAAGTTTTTTTTTTCAAATATCTTGAGAATCGTTAAAGATACATAAAAACCGTAATTTTACAAAATTTGAAATATCTCGGTAATAGAGGAAAAACGATGCTTCAGGTTCCGTTACCTGCTTCCCTTACTCCCCCCTCACCTTCCGGGCTACTTTATAATAGGCCTATGTTGGAACCAGGCCTACAGCAAACATATACGCCAAATTTCAGGCAAAAACGGTTCACACGTTTTCACGTGAAAGAGATACAGACAGATAGACAGATATACCAACTCATTTTTATATATTTACTAGTATGTTTGTCAAATTTTTTGCGGGATAACATCATTTTACAATTTTTTAAGGAATTCATACAACGTTTTCGGATCAAGTTTACATTGACGTAACACTTGATCTACCTCTCACAGTAACGTTACTGTGACCAATTTGTGACCCCATATATTCTGCAACCCACGTTGTGTGACCGTCGCGTAACCATTTTTTATTACTTGGGCAGTGTATTAAATGTCCTTATGACGCCTCGTTGCTGTTGAATGGTCACAACTATAGATCAAAAATGTTTCCTTGAAGCGAAACTTTTGCACCTGTAATCTTAAACAGAATTTGGTGTTGAATTCCATTTTTTAAATATCAGCGACACTAGCTATGAGTAACAGAAAAATACTCGAAAAACAAGGAGAGAAAACAAAAACAATGAAAGATACAGCACTCTTGGGATCCTTTATTTTCAATTTTGTGACTCATATTTAATTTTTTCCGCATTTTTTTACCAGAAAGTTCAGCACTTTTTTGAAATTTTCCGACTGAACTTGAATGACACCCTGGGGTAGCCATCAACACTATACGCGACAAAAACCAACAAAACAGTGAAAATCAGCGGAAAAGCGTGCAAGGAAACAAAATATTTTGTGGAACAAAACAAAAATTATCTCGTCCTTGTCATAGGATTGGAAAAATCCTACGATACCTCGCGGATTTGAGATTACTTGGCGTGAAGTAATGGAAATGAATGTTGATTTCATTTCCAAGTCCAAAAAAAATTACGTTTGTGTCGCCTGTATAGTACAGATTGGTAGATATAATATATATCTCTATATTTTTGTTCATGTAAATCACGATCTCACTGGATTCCACTCCAACCTGGCAGTTTTCTATGTAAGTAGTAGTGAATTGTCATCAGTTTTGCTCACCTGAGGGCCAACTCAGCCGTAAATAGTAATTAAATGTACGGCGAGTGCACGCTGCCTGAAACTTGAAATTATTTGAAAATTTAAATTGCCATTTTTTCCACGAATGTCATGCCGTCATATCTTTTGGCTATTTCCCGAAATATTTTGTATTTTCCACTCTGTCTCTGGCTTTACTATTTCAAACTTTTGTGAAAACTCCATTTCGGAAATGTTTTGACCAAAAGACAACTTTGTAACCAAATGGAAATGATTTTCATTTGTTTACCTTTTGTTGCAATGGAGTTTTCCGTATAGAAATTAAAACGTCACCATAAATGTTCGATGCAGCATCGCGTTTATAGAGCTCAATGGGCTGATATTCATTTCGAGGATGTCAACTACCATGAAAATAGAGTGAGGCCACCTCAATGACCCTGAGGCGAATATCATTTGTGATTGCAATTACCACGTGAATGGAAAATTCAAAAAGTCACCGCCAAATATTCAAAAGCCGTTTTTAGGTGCAATAAAAAGGGAATTTAATTACAAACTTTTGGTAGCAATCGTAATTGTTACTTGTGGCTTTTGTATTTATTTATACGATGCTGTAGTTGATTGGTCAACGTTCAATGGATTATGTTTAGAAGCGACGCCGACGTCCCGTGACATGTTCTTTTGTTAATTGTGTGGAAATGAAACTTCAGGATCAATACGTAATTAACAAAAAAAAATATCCTGCACGTTAAAAATTTCTCTGTGAACTACAGCAGCCGTGGGACTTTAATTCGACTTTGAAGTTTGAAATTAAGACAAAAAAGCCTTAATTTCCACACCTGAACTATGATGACACCATTCAATATCATAGAGGAATGAATTTTGTACAGGAAATTTACCACTTCCCTCTGATTGACAATTTCAGAATTACGGAACCGATTTTAATCAAGTTTTCAATATTCGATTGATTTTTTCAAAATAATTTATTTTTTCATATAATTTGAATTCCAGAGGTGCAAGCCAAGACTTTTTTAAGTGTGGTTCGTTTTTGGTTCAAGGGTGAATTAGATTTCTGGGTTTCGGTTTCGATTCCTAAAATATCAAAACTTGGTTTTGGTTTCAAAACTTGGTACACGAGGGAGGAATTTTCCAATTTTGCCCGTTCAAGAACTTAGCCTTACCATTTACGAGAAACGCAACAATACAAAATTTCAAGTCTCTAGCTCAATCCTTTCTAAAGTTATGGCGTTCACGGACGGACAGACGGACGAACATGCGGAAATCAAAATCTTTTGTCATCCCTAACACCCTGGTCTAGTTCATTTTTCTGTCCGATGATTGGTTTAATGCGTTGCAAACGGTATACAATATACTATTATATGATATCTCATATATTTATGAAGATAAATAAGAGAAATAACAATCCTAATTTCAACAAAGAAATACACATACAATCTAAAATTGAATTTTATATAAATACACATAGATATAATATGATGGATTATCTGATTTCCAAACAAGATACTGCTAAAAGTATACACTCCACCACATTCCATCTCGAATATGGCGATTGTAATTAGATTTCCCCAACAACAAAAAATACTTCCGCAAGAACAACAGAAACTAAAAAAAGGATAATGAAACATCTTTTTCTACCCAAACATAAGCGTCGATGAATTTGACTGTAGTTAAGTAATTAAAGTTGAACTTAAGGCGATGCATTGCAGCAGACTAAGAACAGTTTCAACTTAATCAGCCAAAAGCCTCTAAGTTTTCTTTGTAACTGATATGCCTAAAAGTAAACATTCACTCGGATATATAGATATAAGAACAAATGCAGCTCTTAAACCTTTCCAAATATCTCATAAGATCTTCTGCTAGACTGGTATTATTTCACGGGATGGTGTGAGTGGATGAGAAATTTTCGGTCTTGCGGCATTGAAATTTATTTAAAACTCATTTAAACTTCTTGGAATTGTTTGTCTTCTTAGTTTTCTTAATTCATTCGAATGGGAAAACTATTTTAAATGGTGTCTTATTGTGCAGTAAAGGAGCAGTTTTTGCCAAGAATGTGTAATAATAACAGGAAGAAAAATTTGAGGTGATCATTTTTTATATATATAGTTTCTCATTATTCTCTTTTACCTTTGTCCAATTTATTTATCCGACACATGGTTTTAGAAAACCCCTTTTTAATATCCGATGCAAGTCAACCGAGTCCAACAAAATCCTAGTTATTGGTTACATCAAAAGTGTATGCGATGGCAATCGATAGAATATAAACTCGATTTTCTTGACGTCCTCTGGAAAGTTGAAGATTGGTCTTTGATTGCAAACGGGCGTAATGAGAAGAAAACTTGGCTATTGTGTAGGGTGGCCATATTTATTTTGTGGCGATCCGGAACAAAATGAGCGGGAGGTCTAAAGAAAACAACAAGTATAAAATACAGAAATTTGAAAATTTTTAGTTTACAAATTCATCTTATCGTTATAAATTGAAAAAATATTACAGGGAATGAACAATTGTGTATCCATTTAGAATATAAAACATGACATTAGTGGATATCGAGAGATAAAATTCAGAGGAAGAAAAATTACTGTATCAAATATGCGCCGCAGGCGACTTGGGGTTTTGAACACAATGCGCCGCATTCATAAATTTAATACCTACACAGTCCGACGAGAAAAGTAACTAAACTTAACGGTCTATAAATAAAAGTTTCTGTAATTGTGGAAATACTAAAAAGCGAAATGTGCCGCGGGTGAAAATTTTTGAGATATATGCGCCTCAGGTATCGGAAAACCACGCCGCAGAAGAAACATATGATTTGCAGCAACTCCCATTTGAAATAGAGTAAAATTGGCATATTTAGTGTATGTTTCTTCTATCGTTTGATAAACCACAGTACTAAATTGAAAAATCCGGGGACAAAAGTTTAGTTTCTGGGGTGTCGGATTCCGAGCAGTGCCAGCCAACACAGGACAAATGATCACCCTAGTATTGTGTGTACAAAGGGAATCAACTTAAGAACTTAATTGGATTCCAACGACAAATACACAATAAGCTCAGCCATGGAAGTTGTTACAAAATCATAAAAAAACGTCAGTTTCTGATACTTAAAATGGGCATTTTGAATTTTTCAAGAAAGAAAAAAAGAGACTAAGGGAAGAAATTTATTTTTAAACCCAAAGAATATTAGATAATTTCTTTTCATTAGTTTTGGGCAAATAAAAGTTCCATTAGACGTCAGACGGATGTTACTTAAATTCACTCCATTTTTAGATCGAGACAATAGTAGATTCAGTGCCAGATTGCAGGGGGAAATTGGATAAAAAGGAGTGAATGTAGAGAAAATCCCGTGAATCGGGAAAATCCTCTTTATTGACTTGACACGAAACACTCGGGAGTGGAAACTCATGTTCCTTAAATTGAAAATCAGAGGCAAAAGTGACGGCAGAAAGTAACGTGCTGCAGATAAATGGAGCACTTTACTATTTTTCTTGGGAATTTCGTGCATGTGTATTAGTGCTCGGCCGATATTTAGTCAGTCTGGTTCTTTCTTTGTGTATACAGTCTCAAGGGATCCTTTTGCATGTGTTATTTAATCTGGCCTTGAATTGATTTCGTCCAGTGTGTGTGTGGTTTTTTTTGCATTTAATGCCCTTTTTGTATGGAGACCAAGTGAATTTCGGGATAGGCGCGGGTCTAGTCCTGATGGGATATTCATCGGCTGGGCACTAAGCCCCATTTTCGTCCAATTTTATTTTACTAGATCCGATTTCATGATTTCATGATGGGATTTTGGAACGCTTTTGTATTCTTTGAAGCCAATAACCCATGATAAACTTCTTAAGAGACGTAGAAAACGATCAAATGATATAATTTGCATTAATTTATTAAAGATTTAAAAAAGGACGGTAAAGGAATTCGTTTATAGGAGATAAAATGTGGAATTTGTGATAAAGAATGGAATCCGGATAGATTATTTTCCAATGATTTTAAAGCAACACGGTTTTTATACTATTTCACAGCACAGTGACTAGAAGGTAAAATATCTCGCAAAACGTTTGTTCCAAAGTATAAGGCCACGAAAAGGCTCTCAAATTTTGTAGACCATAGAAATTCTGGACAAGCGGTTTGAAATTTGTACTCAATTGGACATTTTCCATGAAATTTTTCTGGAGCTCTATAATTATGAATAATTTTATGAGGAATTTCCCACGAACTGGAATGAAGTAATTTATGTTATGAAATATTTACCTCGTTTATGAAATAATTCATTGCAAATTTCATATCCATTATGGAGTGACGTCATAATATTTTAAAGCTGATAGCTCATGAAAACTTCTCGCAGAAGTTTACACGAAAATGCTTAGTGGAATTTTTCTTACAGCATGAACATAAAAGCTTCATACAAAAAGTGTTGGGGAATTTCATACATTATTAAACTTAGTGTCATATTTTCTTAAATGCTAACAAATATCACTAAATATGCGAAAAATATCCTAAATTTTTACCTAAAGCATATATTAATATTTCAAATAGTTTTGCCCGCAGCGCATTTCTCTTTATTCCGAAGTACACATTTCCAATGACATTTTTTGTAGCTGTATGAACATGAAAAATTTCATGATGAATTTTCCACGGATTTCAATGAAGCGATTCATGTTATGAAATATTTACCTCCATATCCATTATGTAGTTACATCAGACTATTTAAAATCTCTTATATTATGAAAAGATTTCGCAGAATTCACACGGAAATTCTTTGCAGACTTTTTCTTACAGCAAGAACATAAAAGTTTCATATAGAAATTCTTAATGAGTTTCATATAGAAATTTCTGGTGAATTTCATACCAAATTTCCGTACAGCACAATAATATTGACAAAAGCTATTTTCTAATGTGTGTTCATGATTCGAACTTGATTTTTCTAGCATTAAAATTCATACAACTGACAATTACTTCTAGTTGATTGATCAGAGAATTGATCAGAGTTTGGGCCATGCTTAAGAAAATTTCGACGAAAATCTATTTTTCGAGAGAAATATTTTGCTGAAACTTTTTCCTGATATGGCAATTCTTATTCTCTATTGTAGAAAATGGAAGATGGGATTCGACTGCATTGAAATGTATAAAGCAATTGTAGAAACTATATTTTCAAGACGTTTTCATTTAATTTTTTATACAAAACCCTGTTTTTGAGAAAATCACAGAAGACTTTTCCGTTTGGGAACGAGTCAGATTTTCTCCTGTGCTGTCCAAAATTTCTGTAAAAATTAATGCCAGTTGAACAACATTTTAATTTTTTTAAACTAATAATAAAAATTACTTTCAATTTCCGTTTTCCAAACAAATTTATCGCCTAAAGTCCTAAGGGCCAGAAACTCTTAATTTTTTTATTTCCGTGTGGCATGTTTTTCCGTGGGAACCAACTTTTGCTCCCAAATCACCAATTAATTATGTTGTCCGGGTGAAATAATTTTATAT
Organism: Chrysopilus asiliformis; assembly: GCA_964034945.1. Lineage (NCBI taxonomy): Eukaryota > Metazoa > Arthropoda > Insecta > Diptera > Rhagionidae > Chrysopilus > Chrysopilus asiliformis. Next base: position 13,472,632 of record OZ035962.1, read on the forward strand.
TTTGCGGCATCCCTATTTAAGTGAAATTTACTACAGGCATAACAGATGCCGAAACTTTTTCCACTGATCATTTCTGTACAACAAAAATAATGAATAAAAGCATTAAACACTAAAATACTTGAGTGAAATGGTGAAGAAGTGAAAATTACGAGGCATTCTCGAAAGTAATTCATCACTTTAAGAAAACCTAAACCTAACCTGAGGCCAGGAATATTATTTACCCTGGTTTTTTTTTTTGGATTTCTTCCAGGCGGTTTTTAGTATCCGAACAACTCAATTAGGCATGGTCCATCGCCTAAAACTTTCGGGTGGTGATAGTCCCTGTAATTAAATTTTCTTGTAATTGAGAAAGAAATTTTTCTGCCGTAAATTTACAAATAATAAAACCATTAATTAACCGCCTGCAGGTTTTTGAATTATATTAGAATGGCCAGAAACTCGAAGGTCCTTTCTAATATTAAGCTCTCATCTATTTATTTTTTATGCTTAGATATTATTTCGGTTGAGTGGAGAAAGGTCTAATACTTTGTAAAAACAAAGTTAGTTCTTTTAAGTGTATTTTAGAGAAATTGGGAATCTTTGGTTATGATATAGTATTTTAAGAAGCTGGGGAATTACTTATGATTGAATTGTAGGAAAATAATTCCTAAAATCTCGATTTATTATTTCTTTCCAAATCACACTAATTCGAGTCTTCAACAGAAAATTTTCTACATTTCTTGCATCAACGATTTTTACGTATCTTTAACGGTTCTCGAGGTTTTTGAAAAAATATTATTTTTTACAATATATATTTTTTCCGAAACTAAATATTCCAGAGGAAAGTTTTGTGTTGATAACAACTGATATTTTTCAAAGTGATCCAATTATCATTTTTTGATTATTTCCACATACTAATTTATTAGTTACTAGCTTGCATACCCGTCGTTGCCGGGTTAAGTTTTTTCAATTTTTTTTAAATTTTTTTTTTTATGGTCTATGTTGGAGCTAAACTTCAGGCCAATCGGCTCGGCAGTTTCCCCGCGAAATAGTAACATAGCGCAAAAACTAGGTTTCGATATCACTTTACCCCCTCCCCTTACTCCCCCCACCCCTCGCGTTACTTTTCCGTATGCCTATGTTGGAACCAGAACTACCACAGACACTTATGCCAAATTTCAACTCAATCTGTTCAGCCATTTTTGCGTGAAAGAGGAACAGACAGACAGACAGACAGACAGACAGACACCAACTCATTTTTATATATTAGTATGATATGATGATATGATATGATGATATTTTGTTAATGTATCTTACCTAAAGGTATCTTACCTAAAGGTATTTAAGAGAAAAAGAAAGAAAAACTCCCAATAACCGAACCACGCAATTCTGAACCGGAATTATTTATGAAGGCATCTAAGCTTGGAATGTCTAGCAATCTGCCTCTATCAGAAATTCAACTGAACCGGGTACCAGTATTCTCAACCTTCTACAAAATAAAGGACATTTTTGCTCTTCCCTGAAATTCATTGGGACATCATCCCTCTTGTTCTTCAACAAGTCCCTATTAGTGGGGTTGAAAACTCTGTGCTGATGTTTTGTGTTATTATTTCCCATACATTTCACTTAGGATGTCTCCATCGTTTCACTTCGGTTAAGGAATTTATCTGATGGGGGGTCAACCTGTAGACTAAATCGGGGCGGAAACCTTTGGTACGGTTGTAGTGATGATATTATCAAAAAACATAACATTTCGAAAAGTACACAAAACATTAGTAGACAATTTTATGTAGAAATGTCTGTAAGGTAAATTTATTACAGTATTACTGAACGATAAAATTTTATCATCGTTTTTTTTTTGTTCAATATTGCCCTAATGTCGGTAACCATTTGTTTACAGGCTGGATAAATGTTGAAAAACAATAAGCAACACTTCAAATTGTTTATTTTGTCAAGCAAGAGAAACATTTTCTGGTATTTTGTATTGCGACGAGAGAAATTATATTGCTGTGTTGATAGATTTGAGCAAAGGAGAAATATATTGAACCAGAATTGAGAGAAATATTTTGCTAGGATGTAAAGTTCCATTACTTACCTTTTTGAGAATTGTCTACATTTAGGCGTTTTCTAAATTGTCCTGAATTTTTGAGAGAATATATAAAAGCGTTGAGAGTTTTTGAGCGGTTTTATTTTTGAGACCAAATCTTCATCTCAAAATATTTAATTTAATTTTTTTTTTGATTTTTTTTTTGCATTTTGCCTTTTGTCTGAGTTATTTTGCAAAGCTCTACCATTTAAACCCTCGCTCAATGAATACTTCGATTGCTCGGTTTAGACAAAATGGCGCCTGTCGACCTCCAGTTTTTGTCTTAAGTTTCCACACTCTGATAATTATTTTTTGAAACTCTTTCATTTAAGACCTCACCCGATGGGCTCTTATTTAGTTTATCGGCCGCTATTTTTCTTTTCCTCTGCTATAGAACGAAAGTATTCATGACGGGAGACCGACGCAAGAACGGATAGAAACTTTCTGATCAATACGAAATCCGTTTCGGACAAAATTATGATCTGTTGGTCGGTCTGTGGGTCTACCTTAAATACCGCGAGAACGCGTTGAGCTAGCGACTTGAAATTTTTTGTAATTAAGTATTACGAAAATCGTAGATTTCTGTCAACTTTTCGAAAAATAACTTCAGTTATAACGGGTACCTCCCATACATTTTTTTTTGGAAAAATACCACTTTTTGAAAATTTCTCGAAAAATAAATGCTTTTGGGACAAAATGATTATAACAAAATTACAAAAACATAAAATTTTCCACATTTTTTACATTAACGGTTTTTACGTATCACTAACGGTTCTCAATATATTTCAGAAAATTTTATTTTTGGAAATTTCACGGTTTTTTGAAAATGTTTCGAAAACTGTGCGCTAATTGGGAAAAAAGCATATAACCAAATTCAAAGGGTGTAAAATTTCCTGCATTTTTTCCCTTTCATGCATACATTTTTCTATGGAATTAATTTTCACGGTTTTTGGTATCCAATTCACTAGATTACGCTGAAAACTAGTACGTAATTTTATCTTTTTTGACCGCCATATTGGATCCGCCATTTTGAATTTTGAAGTTTTGACTTCAGATTCGTAATCAGCGACCCCAAAAACCTTTATAAAGCTGAATACCGATTTTTTAACTGTAACAGATTTGCCACAGTTACATTTAATCTGCAAAATAGCTACTTTTTTGCTCTTTATTTATTTATAAAATTCAGTAATTATAAAAGAAAGCGCATATTACTTTTTTTTCATAACAATTGATGTCTTAGGATACTTACGAAATGAATTTAGTCTATATAAGTCTATATAAAACTGAATTTTTTCAGAACAACAACACTATGCAACAAAGGGTTAACGGTTTTTACGTTTCTTTATCGGTTTTCGAGATATTTAAAAAAATATTATTTTTTGCATATTTTTTCCGAAACTAAATATTGCAGATCAAAAATTTGTGTTGATCACCACTGATGTTTTTTGAATTTGCATCCGAATTACGTACGAGTAAAAAATTTCATGTCAATCGGATGCGTGGGAGTGGGTCAACATTAGAGTACAAGATTTGACCCTAACAAAGAAGTGAAACTAAATAGAAGCTTGTATAAAAATTCAGAACTTCATGTCTATGGTGCAACCCAGGGTTAGTTTTCGTTTTATAACTACAAAACTGTTACTTTTATGCTTTCGAATAAGCGCTATAATTAAATGTAATATAAAGAACCAGGAAAGAAAGTAAAAAAAAAATCCTTTTACTACAGCAAAATTAGTTTTTGTCTACACTACAACCGCATATTTGCAGAAATTTTATTTGAATGATTTTAATCGAGCGTGTCTCATAGATCAGCTAAATTTATTTTATTTTAAATTTATGCTCTTTATTCCCCCGAATAGGCTCAAGTAAATTGTTTCCTATTAAATATTGAGGATGCTTCACATAAAAACACAGCAAGGAATAAGTTTTCATCCTCCCCTTCCAGAGATGCAAAGACATCTGTACAAAAGAAATTCAACAGAAATATAACTGGGAAAAAACCAAAATACGACATTTATGCATAAGAAAAGATGCTTGGCGAATACTAGAAAATTTATGCAAATGAAAAACAATGAAAATACATTGAGATGAGCCTCTCTCGTTTGAATAAATAAAAATAATGTCACTTAAAATTCATTGAATTGGAATATGGCGGATGGAATGTTTCGTTCATGGAGGGAAATTGAAGTCCTTATGCTGTCGACGATGACTTTTTAACCACTTTACAATTGTCTTGGAAAATCCAGAAAATTTTAAGGGCTGAAGGTTTTTTGATGGCGTGGCACTAAATTGAATCGTTTTGTCGCATATAAAAAATGGAAATGAGGAAAAAAAAACCGCTCCAACGTTGACATCAACACCGATTGTTACGAGATGACGATAATAATGACGTTGAGACGGTGGCGATGATGATAAAACTCAAAAGTTACAGCGCTAAAATTAATTCAATTATGAATAAATATCGTTTCGCTTTTGTTTATGGATTTTACGAGGATTTTGTGTATAAATACGAATGAAAATGATCATATTTTAAAAAGCAAATAAATCTTATGATGATTGGAACATTGATTGAATTTATAAAATACAGCACACGCTCTAATATGTAGGGAAGGAGGGGGAGGAGGGGGAGGAGGGGGAGGAGGAAGGATATTGAAGGGTTGACACGAAACACTAAGGAAACAACCAATTTTTTTTATAAAAAATCAAACATGATTTGAAGAAAAAACAATTAAAAACTTGCACCGCACGGAAATTTTTTAAGCAGAATGTTGCGTAAAAATTTAAATCGGAAGTTGCACAGTACCAAGCAAAAATAAACTTCATTTTTTTCGCTCTTTACGTTCCATAAATAATCGCAACGGAAATTGTAAAAATACCAATAATTAGAAATGCCCCGCAGACTAAATCTTTTGAAACACAAACGCCCATTATAAACATTGCAAAAATGTGCCGCAGGCGAAAAAAATGTAATTTACAGCAGCCTTCTTCTGAAGTAGAGTATTTTTTGCATATTAAGTGATGTTTTTTTCTAGCATTTGACAAATTATAATATTAAATTGGAAAATTCGGGATACAAGTATAGTTTCCGGTTTGGCGGGACAACATGCCTAAATCCGTGACTTCTACGGCCATATACACTAACAATTGTTAAAGATTTCAAATGCGAAACAAAACCAGAATAGGAAAACCAACATGATTTCAGATAGAAAACAAACGAATTAAAAAAAATCCCATCAAAATAAAATCAAATAAAACGATTCTTGACCTTTCGTATTATTTTTCCAACAAACAAAATATATTATAGAGTCTTACCTGCCTGAGTGATTCGCAAAATTTGTCGCAAATAGTGACTTTCAAATATTGGTCAATATTTGTATCGATTAACTTCAATATTTTGATACTTTCCTTGTGCTCTTGGTGTGATTTCCCCCATTGTCAGTGTCATGTTGGCTTTAAATGATACACTTTTATGTCCCTTTACGAACATGTGCGTATTACTAGGATCTAAAATATACACAAAATTGGAGTTTGTAATAGAATTCCCTGTAGAAAAAATGGTGTGCGTCGAGAAAACAGATTGAAAATTGATGTCAATCACTTTGACAGCCAATTATGATGATGATTTTCAGATTTCCATTTGTCTCTTTGGATGCTGTATTAACAGAAGTGGGATATACGTTTTACGTGATGCTGTAATGGTTATCAATCATTCATGATTATGTTGCGCAGATGGTGGCAATTTTCTGGTGTTTTGGTTAAAATTTTAGTCATAAAGGCTTTTCCGATAATACGCTTATCAAATGGGACTATTAAGCTAAATATTTTCAGAAATATATATATATATATATATATATATATATATATATATATATACATAATCACAAATAATTTGAACACTTTTCATAAATTCATGCAAGAAGATTGATTTATTTAAGCGCATAATCACCAAATTCATTGAAATTGATTTGAGTCTTAAAGGATTTTTTTTAACAAGATATGAATTTTAAGCTGTTGTCAAAATAAAATACGTGACGCTAGTTTTAATTTTAATAATTCCGCCCCTTCCCCTTTCTTGCATTATCGCAATTTTGTATGTTGAATTAAATAACGCCGCACTATGATGCAGCTAGCCAATCTGTCCGCCAAAAATCGAAAAATTGATGGTTACGCACAATGATTTTGAACTTCTTTATCTTAAAGCAGGGGCCATCAAACTAACTTTCGCTACCTTTACAATCAAAATTTATAACCACTACAAATAAAAATACAGTTCAATGAAACACAACCTTCCACGGCAATGGCTTGACACGAACTGATTTAAAATGAAATGCGTCATGCTAATAATGCACCGATTCCAAATCAAAGCACGATTCGTTTTATTCCTGCGATCCGAAGCCGCAACACACAAGCATTACAGCACACAATAAAAGGTCGATTATAGTGTCTACGCTGGTAAAGCCAATCTGTGTGATGAGCCAGCCGAGCCACTAGCTGATGATGCCTGTCTTAAAGGATTAATACGATTCTTGGAATCCAATTTGTAACCCAATTAAGCTACAAACAAAGACGTACCAGAACGGTGAAGAGGGTGAAGAGAGATAAAGTTTTTTTTTTAGAAATTGACGGTTTTTCGATTTTTTTTCAAAAATGGTTGTTAATTTTTCAATATTCTTAAAGTTATGAATACTAGGATTTTTTAAAATCCTATTGCGGATCTTTGAGTTATAATCTGGAAAAATTGGTTATTTAACGGTTATTTTTTTTAACGGCCTAACGGTTATTTTTAGTAGTAGTTTTAAAAATGTACTATTTTTATACCCGTATGGTGAAACCAAAGGGTATATTAAATTTGCCTTACCGTTTGTAACTCCAAGATCCTGTCATTACGCACAAAAATGAATTACACCAGTGTGTTTAGAATGATAAAAAAAAATTGAATTTTGCATGTCCGTCCGTCCGTCCGTCTGTCCGTCTGTCAGCCTGTCCGTCCGTCTGTCCGTCCGTTTGTTCGTCCGTCTGAACAACAGTTGTTTAGAATATGATTAAACATAAAACTCTAATACATCAAAATCCGATTGGAACAAGTTTGACTTCAAAGTGGAATTTTGATGAATTGAAGTTGCAATATATAAAATCATTTTTTAAATAATTTTAATTGTTATAATTTTTTTTTCGAGGAATAGGTACACCGTTTTCGAAAAAAATCGCAAAAAATGATTAGGTACTCATGCCAAATCCCGAGTTTGACCTTCCTTTTTTTAATCTCATCTGTGCAAGATTTCAAGTCCTTAACTCAATTTATTGGGGATTTATCGTATAAATGGACCAATGTATGGGTAGACAGACGGACGGAAAGGGGTAAATCAGAGCTTCTCGTCATCCTAAACACACCGCCGTAACTTGTTATTGTTCGACGATTGGTTGTATGAATTGTAAACAGTATTCTAAGTCTGAGATAGTTTTGTGATTATCATAAAGGGTACAACTGGAGTTTTTGAAAAATCCGATTTTTTAAATCTTATCACATAGAAGTTTAAATCTTATCATCACATATCACATGATTTTAAATATTTTTAAAGTTTTTTTTTACATAATCATATAGTGCTAAAATTTCATAAAAACCATTCATAAAATGCGAATTCTAAATATTTCTCATAGTGAAAAGAACTTACGGATCAGAACACTGCAGATCCCTGAATAGAATTTTCTAAAGGATATCTTTCTAGTTAATTTTAAAATTTGACCTGTTTGACCTGTAACGAATTTGATCGAAAAATTCAATAAAAATGACCAACAAATGCGAGAAAAAAACTAGAAAATTGACAAAAGCTGTCGAAATGAATAGAATTTATAGCTTCTCATCGGTCGCACTTAAGAAATCAACAGTTTGTCTGCGGAATCTCGACGCAGATGCTTCCATCTTGACGTTGTGTGTATGACACTAAGAAGCGTATTATCCTTTTTATGACGTGAGGATTTTCAACATTGAAATGGGACAATTTTCACATAAAGCTATCACGTAACTGGAGTTCAACTTCCTGGGCATATCTGAGACGAACTAAGCAGAGATAGTTGATCTTATAACCAGCAAATATCAGAAAATGTAGGCAGCAAGTCGTGGTGTGGTGAAGATGGAAAGCAAAATTGACGACGGCAATAAGAATGTGGAAAAGAAAAATCCAAGACGTTGATGTTGAAAAAGAAAAATATTTAGAATAAGGAAAAAGAGAATAAAAGCTTCTTACGGTTATCTCTAAAGAAATCTTCTCTCAACCCCTCTATGTTATACTATAAGTTATTGCAGGAGAGATGGGGTGAAGTTTAGAAGATAACAGAAAGGATACGTGCAGGTGGTTTAGTTTGTAGAACTCACGAAATGCAGCGATTTCTGACTGATGGGTTATAGAAATGGGTTTTAGGGGTATTCGAGTACAGTGAGTTTAAAGTGGACGGTCAAAAAGATGATGGATCCATTCACATGTTGAGTCTAGATGTAAAGGACATTTAATAGGACTATTAAAAATAAAGAGAGATCGTGTCTAATGGTTTATTTATGTTAAGATAATGATACTGACCAAGCTATATGTGTGTATGTGTGTGACCTGGATTACTCCCGTTCGATGGCTAGGGTAGAAATGAGTACCAGATTTCTTTCCTTGTATTTGGCTTAATTTTCTTCTATTTTTCCAAAGACATCTGGGCACAACTTCTTGTCAATCTAGAATAGCATCCAACCCGACTATGAAATGTGAAAACTGTGACTTTTTATTTATTTGCCCTAATGGATTTCTAAGGTGATGATGTTCTCCATCCCGGTTGTCCTTTCACAATGTGATGCATTTATCTTAATGAAAATGGAAATGAATGGGATAACTTTCCCTTTGTGTGGTGAAATGCTATTCAAACGAAACGATTTTCACCATAAAAACACACACAAAAAAAAATAAGCAAATATCCTGAAATGAACTGAATATTGCATAAGGTAATTTTTCCCCATATCCATGCAGACTTACTTTATGTGATATTCTTTTATCTCGAATCATTGCAACAAAAATTTCCGCATATTTTTTTTGTAGTTTGAGTTATTTGGGTTATGCAAATGCTTTGATATTTGTTCGAGTTAATAACATTGTTAAAATGATTGTTTCTGACTGTGGCTTCTACTAAACCGAAGCCTTGTTAAGCTTTCCAATTTTGAAAAAAGCATTTTTTAAAGGATTCGTTATGGGAATTAAGATCTTTTGTTCGTGAATATTAATCCACTTCGATTGGAATTCAAAGCAAATCCGTAATAGTAAATGTGTGTCCCAGTTTTTTTTTTCAAAAAAACTAGCGCTTTTAGTTCTATTTTTAAATCCATACTAATGATCAGATTTGATTCATTTGGAAAGTGATCTTAATTCGAGACATATGATATCGTTAAGTCTACGTCACACAAAAATGCTTACAGTCTTGAGAACAGAATAAAATTATGCTCGTAAGGTGATGGGCGGGGGCGAGTTGCTATAAGATAAGATAATGATTTTGATTTTCGCATGTCCGTCAGTCTGTCTGTCCATCAGTTTGTCTGTTCGCCCGTCCGCCCGTAAAAACCATAATTTTCGAAAGGATTCTTGAACACGCAAAATTGAGCCATTCCTTTCGCCTTACCGCATATGAACGAAACAGTTTTTTGCAATTTTCTCAAAAACGACGAGTCATATTGAAAAATTTGTAAAGGGAAAATGTATTTAGAACAGCATTTTACATAACTCATCCATACATAAAAATCCAATCGGACTACTGCTTTCCCTTCTCATACAAATGGAATATTTTTTCCAGTTTTCTCGAAAACTGTGCATCTTTTCGAAAAATTTATTAAGATCAAATGTGTTTAGAATATGAGTTTACATAAATGTTCCATACATCAAAATTCAGTTGGACTACTCCTTTCTCCCTCTCCTATACAAATGATTTTTTTTAAAAAAACATTTTCTCTGTCATCATATGTATAGAATTTTTCACGGTTGGCCTCTGGTAATTGTAGCTTTTCTTATGTTTCTAAATGAAAATTGATAAAAAATAATTTTTGTACACCTGAAATTTATGAAAGCCCGAAATTTTGAAGTCTTTGTTTCGATTTTTGTTTGTGATTATAAATATAATATAATTGGTGCTTTATGTTTTCAAGATACAACAAGAACTGGGCCGCAGGAATAAATTTCGAAAGAAATATCCCACTATAGAAAATTATTTAATTAAATGCTCCGTAAGTGATTTTTTTTTAATGCGCTAGAGGCAGTAGTTTCTGGGGATTTTTTTCGCCTTTTCCTGAGAAATTACTGCGCAGTTTCCTCAGTAATTTCTGCGTCTAGCGGATTTAAAAAAAAACCGCCTGCGGCGCATTTCATTAAATACCTATCAATAGTGGAATGTTTAATTCTAAAAGTTTTGTCTGTGGAGCAATTTTTGTTATGTTTCGGAAACATAAAATACCCATAATACTTTTCATGTAATTATAAATAAACACATTAATTAAATCAAACCTTCTTTCCTATGATTGGATTTTAAACATTTTCACTATTAATCCCGAAGCATTAAAAATTGTCACTCACTACGCTGCCTCTTTTCCGCCCCCGCTACCTCCGGTAGACTGTCAGAGATTCACACAAAAAATATGGTTACTCTACTTATAAGGATATATCCAGGCTATCCATCATTTGTACGTCTAAGTTACTGCAATTTTGAAGATTTTTTCCCGAAAAAATAAGTTAAAAGCCCAATTTAGACTAACGATTGTAATTATGATTGCAATTACGATTGCAGGTTCTCGACCAATGAGATCAAAGATTTCATGTCTATATCATTTAAAGCTTTGATCTCATTGGCCGAGAACCTGCAATCGTAATTGCAATCGTTAGTCCGAATTGGGCTTAACGCTTTGCAATTGTTAGACTGTTATAATTTAAATTTTTTTTAGTAATTTTAAAATCTTTTGTGTAAGTAAAAACAAATAAAAACATAACAAAAGCTATAATTGCCAATCTGGCAATCATTGGAGACCCGTATGGTGATATTCGTATCAAAATTCGAACAGTTGTACCAAAATTCCACTCTTTGAAGTCAAACTTTCCAATAAGATTTTTTAAAATTTATTCCAATCGGATTTTGATGTATGGCAGTTTTATGTAGAATCATATCCTAAATAACTTTTGTTCTTGGACTTTTTTGATGAGATGCACCGTTTTTGCGATATTTACAAAAAACATTTTCGTTCGTATTGGGGGTACCCCCCCCTAATGGTCCATTTTTGCCCATTAACGAACTTAGCCTTGCATTTTACGAAAAACGAATCTGCGCAAAATTTCAAGTCTCTAGCTCAATCCGTGCGCCCGTAATCCGCGCCACAGACGGACAGACAGACGGACGGACGGACATACGGACGGACGGACAGACGGACGGACGGACATGCGAACATTAATTATTTTTATCATTCTAAACACACTGGTGTAATTCATTTTTTTGTGTGATGACGGGATCTTGGCGTTACAAACGGTAAGGCAAATCTAATATACCCTTTGGTTTCACCATACGGGTATAAACATCCGTATGCAGATAATTAACAATTTTCCAACCAATTTTATTTCACATCACATATTATAGAAATCATTTCGTACAGACAATAAACATTTCATTTTGTTTAAAGATATGTACTTGATTGTTTGTAAAATATGTACTAGAGAAACCAACAGATGATATTTAATGATCAATTGACAATAAAAAGCCCTGACCCAAAGCATAAAATAAAACCAATTATGTATCATAAAAAATTCAGGATAGCATCCTTAAATCCCGTTAGGACAGTAAAGTCCCTCGCTTCAATATTTTTCAACAACACCTGATTTACACCCTTTTAACAGATTGACTCGCCCCGAGTTAACCAAAAAACCGTAATAGACAACAAGCAACAACATTCATCCCTTAGTCATCCAACAACCACTGGAGTGAAAAAAGGTCACGGCACCAAATCGGATCCCCAGACTTTGAATGATAGCAGGGACACCAAGGACTATGGTCGGAAGAAAGGAAACGAAAAAGGGAGCGTCGATGAAGTAACCAGCCTGAAAAACTCCCAAAGGATATGTAACCGTATATCCACCCGATACTAGATGGGGCGAAAGGGAAACAGTAGAGAGAAAAATCGGCAAGCAATCCTTAAAGGAGTGAGAAAAGATCCCAGCGCAAACATGTATATGTCGGGGGAGTTCCTCTCCAGGTTTTTACACAATTTCCACAAGGACGAAGCGTATGAATTCAACCCCCCGTCAAATGCTTCTTCCTACATTTATTCTATAGAAAATCTGAACATTGGTAAACATCTCAAGAGTAAGAAGATATATCCACTTTGGCCGCAGTTAGAAAATAATATTCAGAGGATTCCAAGGACTCACTGGGGGCTCTTCGGGGGTTGATTTGGTTTCGTTTGGCTCGGCTCGGCTGACTGCTTTGGTTTTGTTGACTGGCAGCGTTGGTTGGTTTTTGGCTGGCTGAATGGCAAAAGTATTTACAGGAATCAGAATTCAAAATTCAAGCTAAGGGCAACATGGAATAAGATCTGAAAAGGAGTTTGTATATAAATATGTTGTTCGTATAACAAAAAAAAACAGTAATTTTACTCTTGCCAGCCAAGCGGTATTCAAAGCTAGTGATGTAGAGGGGAAAGTGTATAAAGGCTAAAAATTCTATTAAATCTTAATGCTGGTGACGAAATCGCTCGGAATGGAATTTTAATCAACTTTTGCATTTAAATTGCGGAATTAATGCGGAGACTTAATTGTGGGAGAAAGTTGAACACGAGACAGCATAGAGGCATAAAAACGTCTAAAATTCTTTAAGGGATATCATTGTCATCTTCTACCCGAGAAACCCTCGGTAATCTTTCATCCCTTTCACTTTTTCTTTCTCAATTATGCCATATGACTTGGTTTACAGGGATTTCCCAGTGCGGATTCAAAAATTTTGATGGTATTTGGTTTTGGTGCCGGTTTTGAGGCCATATTATGGTAAATCTGGTTTACGGAGTTATCCGACCATAGTGGAAAAGATTTTTGTTATCATTTCAAGTTAAATGTTAGGTCAGTCCAATGCAACATTACTGGAAATGCCAAAAGGACATTTTAAGGTATTAAAATTCTCTACAGGCGGACGGAATTTTGATCACAAAAATTCTTTTATATGGAGGAGATGAAGGAGACATCCGATTGGATTTTGATGTATAGGAGTGTTGTGTAAAATCATATTCTAAACACATTTTTGTTTCTCTGTTTTTTCGATGTGGTGCATCGTTTTCGAGAAAACCGCAAAAACCCATTTTATTTGTATGAGGAGAGAAAAAGAATTGGTTTGATCGGATTTTCGTATATGGAAAAGTTATGTAAAATCGTATTCCAAACACATTTTACTTTGAAATTTTAGATACAACACATCGTTTTCGAGAAGAGTGCATAAAACTGTTTCATGTGTATGGAGGATGAATGAAAAATGGTCCGATTTTGCCCGTTCAAGAACTTACCCTTGCCGTTTGCGCAACTATACAGAATTTCAAGTCTCTAGCTCAATCTTTTCGAATCTAGTATTCACGGACAGACAGACAGACGGACAGACGGACAGACGAACGGACGGATCGACAGATGGACGGATATGCGAAAATCGAAATCTTTTGTCATGTCTAACACACTGGTGTAATTCATTTTTGTGTTCGGCGATTGGTTCGATGCGTTACAAACGGTATATTAAATTTAATTTACTACTAATGATTCTCATATAGAGTAAATTTTTTTTTCATTACACTCTCGAAAAAATCCGGGGACGAATTAACTCCGCCTCAAAACATAGCTAAAAGTAAGCACCTCGCAACGCTATTTAGAAAAAATTTAACACCGTAGCGCGCAGTTATTTTTACATTTTTATTTTACGGAGCTAAATATTCATTTTAACATCGTTTTGACCTAAATTTTGAATTAACTCCGAAAAGGAGTCAAAAATTCACTCCAACTCCTGTTAGGAGTTATTTTCATTGTAAAGGGTGTTCACGTTTAGACGAGGTTTACCAATTGGCTTCAACAGCCTATTGGGAAGGCAAATGGTTTACGATTCAAGAGGTCAAGAGGTCCCAGGTTCGAGTCCCGGCAGAGACATGCAAGAAAAGTTGTTAACAGTCAATATTAACTTTGAAAACACGGAAAAAAACTCAAAACATCTCAAATGCTTGCAAAAAAAGAGAATTTGCGAGGTGAAATTGATTTGTTTTTTTTTTTTTTTTTTTTTGGCCATCAAGTTGGTTTAACACCGAAAAATTGTTAAAAATTAACACCCACAGGGAATTGCCCGGAGTTCGATTTTATCCGATAGGTGATGGACTCCCTCAAACTCCCTTTCGGTGCGTAATCGACTCCATTTTTTCGAGAGTGTACCTGCAGTGATTAAAAAAACGGCATTTTGAAAATTTATGTCTGTGAGGTTTACAAGGAAAAACCGCGGAGCGAAACAACTTAACTTTATCCTTAGATTTTCGAATAAAAAGGATCACGTTAATTTTAAGGTTTTTGGAACCCCTTTCCACCATCGTAATGCTTTTTCGGGATTTTTTGAATGGAGTTTAGTATCCCTTATCACTTCGCGGTCCAAGCCCCGGCCAGCTGATCTGCGTATAATTACATCAATCGAGGAAACTGGTAAGGAAGAAAGGGAACATTGGATTGACCCATTATCTATTCCCGCTCTTTGATACCAGTAAGCTCTCCTGAAAGTTTTATCCAAATCGGTTTAGTGGTTTTCGAGTTTTAAGCGAAAACGCGCCTATTATATAATATCGACAGGTTGTTCTTTTCAGCTACTGAATCAGTTAAGAGGAAAGAAAAGAGGAAAGAAAAGAGGAGATTGTGCTGCAGGAGTAGAGTAGACTTATAAAATAAAAATAAAAATGCGCCTCAGGTAAATTATCGAAAGAAGTACCCCCAATGGAAGATTTTGGCATTTCTTCTCATCCATACGCTTATCAAGCAAAAATATATTCTGTTGTCGTTGCCTAATTGTCTACTTTTGGGCATTTTATTGTAGTAAAAAGTTTTTTCGACAAAGAAAGGGCATTTTTTCCAAAAGATAGTTTTAACGAGAACGTCTCACTTTTCTTTTAATATTTCTCACTTTTTTTTAATATAAAAAATATACTTTTTCAGTTTCCACAATTTTTTTTTAAATATTAAAAAAAATGTGAGATATAATACGTTCACGTTAACAAAGTCAGGATTTGTGGATATTTTTGGGTAATAATAATAAAATACAATAAAAATGTAATAAATGGAGGACATTTATTTTTTTTATAGCAACGTCATAAATTTGTATTTCTTCTCATAAAATTAAGTTCATAGCATTTTTGTTTAATTTATGGATAATTTTTAGTATTTAACATTTCACTTTAATTTTGTTTGCTTTTTATAATGTCCATCTCCGTATCATTTATACAATAATAGTATAATTAAATTATTAATAAATATTAGAATATAGCGATGATATATATAATTTTTTGTGTAATTACTTCATTTATGATTTGGTTTTTTTGTTTTTTTTTTTTGTTTTTGATAAAATTCTCTAAGCTAATGATGTTTGGTTTAGTCATAAAAATACTCGAATACCTAAATTTTATATAATTTTTTTTCATATATTCTGATTATTTTATTTTGTATAATTAACAACGTTTGAAACAATGATTTTTTTTAGAAACATTTTTTAATTAAAGAAACGATATAGGTTTCCAGTAATTTTTGTAATTTTATTTTATATCTTGACTGGAAAATTCTTCAAGTAGTTTTCTTTTTGCTGGATTTTTTAAAGTCAATCATTTAGATTTTTATTGATTGAATTTTTTTTTGATTCAAAATTTTTATTTATTTATGTTCCGTTTTATTTACAAAAAAGCTCAAAAATTCTTTGGTCACTCGTTAATTATATTGGTTTATTTCTTCTACGATAAACTGATTATTTTTCTATTGGAGTTTTTTTTTATACAAATTTGTTATTTTCGTATTTTCTTTTAATAAAAAAAATTGTCTCTGTATAATTGATATTCACAACGGTCTTGTTCGAATTTCTTATTTTAATGAGGTTAGAGATTATTTATTATTACCGTTATTTTAAATTATATATAAATTTTATACATAATATAATTACAACATCAACTTTTTGGTTTAATTTTCTCTTTGAAACAAATTTTCACTATTATTTACCTGCTTATGTTTTGTTATCACTGATATGTACATTTCTGAATTAAATGTTAAAATAATTTTTCTATGATGAATAATATTATATATTTCGTGAATCATGTGGAAAACATGAATTAGGTCAGTTTTTTGCCAACCTAATAGAACAGAATTTTTACGTGCAAATATTTAAGACATATTTTTTTTGAGTGCAGAAAGTAAAATATTTAACATTCAGTTATTATTTTTTAATATATTATGATTTTTTCTAAATTATGATGAAAATTTAGCTTATTAGAAGCAAAAAAAAAACTCAGAATTTCAATAAGTTAAGTGCCTATAGTTGTAAATACCGATAAAATCGCTTATTACGACGTCTAACGCCTCAACCTCAAAATTGGTTACTGTCCAGGAAGGTAAAAGCCAATTGGATTTGATCGACTTACCGGACAGTACTGTAAATGAGGGTTTAGAAACAAAAATGTTTCCCCGTTACTATAAAGTGACCACTGGTGGCGTAGCGAAGGTTTTCTGAGCGAAAATTCGAAAATCGTTTTCGAAGAATTTTCCCAGCAAAAATTTCCGGACGTTTTTAGCACAATTAAAATTTTGGTACACTAAAGGTTTTTTTTATAGGAAATTGGATGCCCGTTTGTGTGATTTTCTTCTCTTTACTACGCCAAACGCGAAATGCCATTATCTTAGCTAAGCGAGATGCCATTATCTTGAGAAGACATTCCAGCTTTCTCCAAAAATAGCCTATCTTCGTTATGCCGCAGAGAAAACTGTCATCTTTACCTCTGGATTTTTCAGGAGATTTATTTTTCACGAAAAAGCCTGTATAAAGTTTTTTTTTGCCGCGGTTTGGCTACCTTAGTTATAGATTATAGTTCCTTATCCTAATTGGTTGCTCAAAAATTCGTAATGCGAATTTTATCTTTTTCCGGCCAGGGAGAAGGTCGTTTTGTGTTAAACTGATAGTAGGCAGGTCCAAACTATATAAATCACGAGTTGGCATACCACATGCGAATTATAATCGAAGAAAAAAAAATGGCTTGAATTACCATATTCGCTGAATCCTATTTGCATAGGAATGAGTCTGCAAGCACTTAGGATTCGTTCCAATTTTTTTGTCCTACATAATATTCGAGTCACTCCTAAAAACAATGGGAACGATTCCATTCCTTAGTATAGCATTGTTTTCCCCTCATTATAGGAGTGTCTCCAGTAAAAACTAGGAACGGGTGCTACTTTTGTTGGAATATATCCATTCTTCTTTCAGTCCTATATATGAGGCTATCAGAGCAAGAGTGGACTAACCCACATGTCGAAATCGTGAGTTTTTTTGTGTTTGAATCACTATTGCGAGTGAGTTTTTAGATAAAATTGTTTGGATGTACAAAAGAACATTTCAACATTGAGTAAAAAGTCCACAGAATGTTTTTTTTTTCCAAAAATTTACAGTCAATAATAGTACAAAAGTGGAAAAGCTTCAAAAACTCGATTATGTGGCCACTTTTGCTCTCAACGCCTCATATATAGTACGAATTTCACGAAAACTAGGACTAGTTCCAATATTTATGGAAGCGTTTGCTACAAAATGGTGTAAGGAGTCCTATAACCGCTTTCCCATATTTTATAGGAACGTTTCCTATGCGGATTATTTTCCTTGTATAGTATTCTCTAATGGATATCTCGTAGGTAAGGGCATATTTTTGGTCAGCATTTCAAAAAATGTAATTTATTGCAGAATTTATAATTTTTGTTCACTTGTATTTCAGTGAAATTTGTAAAATTGGAGATTGAACAAATCGGAAAAATTATTTGTTCCGGGTAAGCGCATTTTCACTCAGGCTGTGTAAAAAAATCAAAATAAATGTTTTGACTTAAATAAAGGGGATAAATTTAACAATCCAGAGTTTGAGTTTTGTCAACCATCATATTTTAGCGCGTTGTAATTTTTGGTGGTATGAATTGCTCTATCATTTTATTTTTGGAAAAGGATTAATTAAAATTTATTATCTTATGATAACAACCTAACAGAAATGCAATTTTTGATAACGGAATTAAATACACAATAAAAAAAAAACAATCAAATTTCAGAATACAGGGAAACCAATATATAATAATGATATAATTTTTTTTTTTACTAATATAATTGTACTTAACTAGTTTTACAGCTTAAATATCCTTTCCATTTTTTTTTGTAGATTTTGCAAGGTATTTTCATAGTTGTTGTTTGATTTATCATTACTGGTTTATGATGAAAAATTTTATTTCCTCGCATAAATATTCCTTTAATGAACATAATAATTACAATTTTAATTACTTGATAACAACATATTAAAAATAAATATTGTATGCTGATAGCCGATTAAAATTATTTTACAATAGCGATTTGTTTATGTTGGATTTATTTTTTTTAAATGTTGTGATTCAGATTGCGATTCACATTTCTATTGGGATGTCACTGTCGCCCCATTGGCCAATGATATTGATAGTGTTGTCGTCATGATCCCCAATGGTGGAGCTGATTGATTTGGTGTTCCTGCTCCCTGGTATTAAAATTTGCATAAAAAAATAAATCAAATTTGCAGGAAAAGAAATATAAACAAAATGCAGCAGGAACACATACAGTGTTTTTACAAAAATTTTAAAAATAATAAAACAAATTCTCGTTCAATAATTTAAAATTTTCAAAACTAGGTGGGATTTTCACATCAAATTTTTTTTTTTTTGAAACTTACGATGCTAAGGGCCCGGACGATGCAAGCACGCGGTGATTCACTTGATTCATTTTCCAAGGCAGGTGAACTTCCTCGCGACGATACGGAGCCATTCAGTTTCATGTCCTCAGACTGTGGTGTTGGGGATTCTGATGAAATGTGGCCATGAAACGATGCATCATCTGTGTGACCATCCTTTTAGCAAACACAATTTTGGATGTTGTTTTAGTAATTTTTGATTGATTCCATGAGGTGTAGTTCCAATGTCACAAGTTCAGATGTTTTTGTCCACGGGAATGAAGGATGTGCGTAAGTTTTCCCCGAAAATTACGCAGGAAGTGAGTTTTTTATGGTCGGCAAATGTGTTTTCGTGTGCAAGATAAAGACGGAAAAGAAAAGTAATGAAAATTAATTAAGTTAACCCAAAAACTTGCAAAATGTCGTCATCAATCATTTTCAATTAGTTGCCGCACGTTAAATGGAAAAGTTCAATATTTAAGACATCCTTAATGAATATTTAAAGTCTATTATGAGGAGTTCAGCTATTTGCATGGCTTCACAGAGGACTTTAAATAATGTAAGGAGAGAGTTGGAGTCAGCCATGGTGAATAAACGACAATGGGGGAAAGTTTTACGAAAGTTCAAAAGGATCATCGACTCTTCATTATTTCTAGGAGGATAAAAATAAATTTCACAAGAGGAATTTATCGTACCCCAAAAACTTTCAGACTTGTGCGGGTGAATTACATTTTTTAAGTTCTAAAAATTTGAAGGGGCTAGACATATTTAACGCTTTTAACATAAATTCCAGTAAATCCATTTCCAGTGATCTAAGAGATATCTTGGAGGATGTGGATGAGTAGAGTAAGGCTTGAATTTTTTTATGCCTTAAAAATTCTTGTCGGCGAGATCCTTTATCCCATACAAGAAACTGCATCTTATTTGGACAAACCGTTCAAAAGTTATCAGGGGAGGGGTAGCGTAGAAGAGGGGGTGGGGGAAATAAACCAGGCATGTTGCGAAAAACAGCGCTTTTATCGAAATAACGCAGGTCAAACCTACTAACTAAATTGAGGGAAAAAACCTCCCAGTTATATATTTTTATTGTGGATGTCGAAATTTAGTAGAAAAACTTTATAGTGCGGCCGTACTATCAGAACCTATGCAGGTCGAGGTTACACTATTTTGTGAACTTTTACTTTAGTAACTGAGATTTTTACACCGCCAATGTTTTCCTAATTTAACACCGGAACTAACATTGGCCCTTTTTTTAGTATACCAAGTGCTAAGCTTTTCTGTAAAATTTCTTTGATGCGAAAATTCTGGTAAAATTATTCAGTTGGAGAAATGTAATTGAGCAGGCAATAACAATTTATGATTATTAAAATTTTGGCTTTAAAACGTTTGGAAGAGTTCGAATCTGGCTTCTCATATCTACCCTCTTGTAATATTTTAAATTTACATTCCATGGGGATATTCCAGTATGAATTTCAAATTTCTTTATCCCCGCTGGGTACTGTGCAACTGAAGCTGCTGCACCTGCATATTCACCGCTTTGGATTATAAGAGCTGGCGCGCACTGCGTTGGCAAGCATATATAATGGTGCTAGACTGGTAATTTTTATTTTTAAAACGCGTACAGACCAATATAGGAGGTAGCAACGACTTGTATTTCGCCTTATTTATTTACTCCTTTCTTGTTTCTACTTAAATCTGCTTTGATGCACGCTGAAATACTACTTTCAGAAAAAAAACTTCCGCACCATTCTACATGAATGGGAATTCAGTGCGCGCCGGCACTAAAATATTTTAAATTATGTAAAATTTTTGCAAACATTTAAAAAAAAGTTTCTGTTTTTTGCCGCTAGATTTTTTTACTTTAATGTGATGAAAATAGTATTAAATATCCTCACATATGGAAGCAAAGACAGAAGCTGAGACACACGCACCGAGGGAATTTTTTTAATTTCCCAATAACTCAGAAATCAAATCAGATCCTGATCTCGATAAAAGTTGGGTTACGAATTTGTATGAGAATTGATCTGGATTTTTCAGATCATTGAAAAAATACACTCAGAAAAATGTCCAGGTCAACTTTTTGTCAGGTTAACTCTGACCTTACAGAGGTGTCTGTAAGCCAGCTAGCGGTCAGAGTTAACCTATCTAAGGTCAACTCGTGCAGCTCCCAATGCCCTACTTCACCTGCTGGTGGCTTAATTTCAGAATTTCTCCGACCACAGGTCAACTCAGTTTTACTTGCCCACATGCAGGCGAACGCGCGCCTGCCCGAGGCCAATTACGCCGTATGTAGGTTGTCGAGTTAGCCTTCATTTTTCTGAGTGTAACTAATAGCACGTATCCCTGGCAACAATAATTTAATTAAAATTTAAATTAAATCTAATATGAATTACCTCCTTTACTGAAGATTGCTCTGGACTACAAATTTCTCCGTTCATTTCCAACCCATTCAATACACTCTCGGTACCGTTTATAACGACTGTCTCACCAATAATGCCATTTTCAACGGATCCATTTTCCTTAGCAAGTGATTCGTCAACTTCGACACCAACTAGGCTGCTATTGCCCTGATTACCCAATTCGTAGATATTGACCATGTGTGCGGCCTGTGCATGAACCATAAGATCCCAGGGATTTGTGAAGGCATCCTTGCATACGGCACACAGAAGTTTTGTTGTTGGCAGTGGATGTTCTACGTTCACCCCATCAAATACAGCGAAAGCAACATAAATGAGAAAAAATAAGAAACAAAAACACATTATTAGCAATTTATCTTCGTAATTTAGTTGCAAAGTTAGTTATCCCCGTCATCTTAAGAGCATTCCCTTTTCTTCGTTATTCCCATTTTCAAGTGGGTTTCAGGAGCTCAAAAGGCAAGAGATATAAACATTAACTGTCTGCGAAGAAGAATGAATGCTATTCGAACAACAGAAAATGAAAAAAAAACGAAAAAAAATTAAGTAAGAAAAGTTAATTACTTAATGCCGAAAGTGAATCCTGGCATTTGCATGTGAACCTTAACTTGCAGTAAGCCCTTTTGTGGTCTAATAATTCACTAAGGTCTGTGAAACATTCTCTGCAGTTGCCGCAAATTAATGTGTCGGGATTACCTAGAAAGCATAATAGTTAAAATTCAACGTTAATAATGGAGTGAGTATAACAAAAGTGGAGTATGTGGGAGGAATCAACAATGGATGCTAGGAAGGGGCGAATTCCCGAATTTAGTTCAGATCGCAATTGTTTATCCATTATCCCTTCATCATTCCCATAAATCACGACTTTGCTAAACTTTTACAACGCATCCAAATTGTGGACAAGGATCTGAGGGATAGTTTCGGATTGGGTAAAGAACAGATCCCCGAGGGAAACCTCTGGAACGTTGTAATTGATTCTTATGATGAGGTGACACCTGCTGGACAGGATTTTCGTAGTTTGAGTTTGCCAAATTAGGATAAGTCGGGAAGGTGGAAGTCATCTGGGGAATACAACGGGTGTTAATTGGTCACACGGTTAAAATTATTGGACTAACTTTTAATCCCATTTCTGGAATGCGACATTTTTTAAATACTTTTTCTATAAAATTTAGTCCTCTCAAATGACTAACCACATTTTTAATCAAATTTGTATTATTTTTCAATAATTTTTTATGGTTTGTTAGATTTTTACAAAAAAAAAATATATATTTAATGCCAACAGAATTAAATCTATATATTTTTAATACTTTGTGTACTAAATTGTAATCTCAGTTCTGAAATTCGACATTTTTTAATAAAAATTTCTCCTTCCCTTACAATTCGCATATGGTACATCCGAGTATAGAAGTCAAAAGGGAAGTATTGAAAACCGGAGTTTTAAAAAAGCACAATTTTTGCGATACTTCCCTTTTTAAATACAGTATAATCCCGATAATTCGTACCCCGATAATTCGTAAATCCCGCTAATTCGTATGAATTTGCTGGTCCCTTGAAAAAATCCCGATAATTCGTACCCCGATAATTCGTATATCCCGCTAATTCCTAAGAATTTGCTGGTCCCTTGAAATACGAATTATCGTGATTCTACTGTATATTAAATTTTAATGAAAATATTAAATTCGAATAAAATTAAATATTTTTTAAATAACGCATACAAAAATGCAGTAAAAAAATGCTGTTGCATTAAATTTCAATATTAAAAGTATTAAAATCAATAACTTTTTTGGATTACTTATTAATAAAAAAAATATTGAAAAAATAATCTTTCGCGAGATTACATTTTAATCTTTTTTCGGTGTAAAACTATATACAAAACCAAAAATATTAAAATTTAGCTCAAAAATTTTTACCGTGTAGGTTTTTTCGATAAACAGTATTTCGATAAATACACAGTACTTTTTTCGAGATTCCAAATTCCAGGGGGATGGATACTTTGGGGATGCCTACATCATGTATCACAAAACAAATACTTACTGTAAACTTTGAAGGGACTGATGCTCGGATGCTGATGCATTTGTTGTTGTTGTTGCTGCTGCTGATGCTGCTGCTGCTGTTGAAACTGTTGAAATTGTTGCTGGAGACTTTGTTGGGGGTGGCCATTTGTACAAAGCGGCGACATTTGTTCGCAATTTGTTAAAGTTGTATGATTATTATTTGGTGTAGGTGACTGGCCCAGGACGATGCCTCCCCCTTGTCCAACGCCATTCATCTTTGCACCAGTCAGACTGTGGGGACTTGTCGTTGTAGTGCCATTGCATGAGGCTACCATGTTGTTTACATTCGTCCCATTCGCCATGAGACTCTGCTGATGTAAAACTATTTGCTGCTGGGGCAACATATTCGCCTGGACCGCTTGGGCGGCTGCCGCTGACGCCGCCATTGCCGCCATAGCGGCGGCCGCTGCCTGCTGATGATGCTGTTGATGCTGCAGCGAACTCAGTTTGTTAGTGTTGCCAACAACACGATTCTGAGGGCCCATTAATCTCTGGCGCTTCATCGGCCTGGGCCCTGTTGCCGGGAATAATGTCGATGCATAGTAGCTGAGGGGGAGCGAATGAAAAACACAATTCCGGGAAATAGAAACATTGTTAGCTAAAGTTTGAATTGTCCTCTGCGAGTATGGATATGTTAAAGGACTTTTCGTACATGCACTTCAATTGCCACAAAACATGATTAAAAAAAGTATAGAAAAAACCCCTTGAAATTGGAACAAGTTTTCTGGTTTTACATGAGTAGAGAGATTCTCATGTATGAATTCAATGGATTTTTGATTTAGGATTATATATTACTTTTTTTTACTTTTTTGTTCCTTTTGAATATATGGCAGCTACATGTAAATTTTTCGCCGTATATTCACTTTATTTTAAATCCGGTAACGTGGAAATGTATTTTCAGTTTTGACAGGAATTGAATTATAGTTCATCACTTGTGGAATGATTTTTTTAGTAAATATTCATATTCTGAGACTTTTTGGAAAAAAAAATTTAGACCAGTGTTTCCCAACAATTTTTAGCCGCCGTACGCCCTAGCGAAATAGTTTTTTTTCTAGCGTACTCCCTTAAACTATTGTATACAAAATGTTATCGTAGACTGTATCGCAAAAATATACTTATTGAATAAAGTTGTGTTCGAAAACTACATTGATAAATTTATAATAGATCAAAAGTGAACGATTTGCGGCACAGCGAAAATTTCTCTACTCCGAATTGATAACTATAATAAAAAGCTCAAATAAAACGCATCAATAGTACTAAATGTTACCCTAAAATAGAGTGGTCTCTACTTTTAGCACGTTGGCTGCCAAAATATAAAAATTATATTATTACCAGAGTGCCTACAAGCAGAGAAAAAAAATAGGGGGAAAAAATCGTAACGTTATACAATTTGTTATGTAACGAAATTCGTTACGATTTTTTTTTCGTTTTGTGACGATAAAATTTGTTATTTCGTTACGTTATACCGTTATTATTTCGTTACACACGGAATTTAAACTGAAAACTAATCGACCTTAAATAATAGTTTAGTACCAGGAAGACCGAGCCATGCTCGGCGAGCTCAAAATCCTACTTTTGGCGATTTTTGGGGAAAAACTAAATTCACATTATCTTTACAGAGCTTTTCCAGACTTTTTAAATTCCCGACCTAGAAAGCTAGAACTAAAACTAACGCGCGATAACAAAATTTCATAGAAATCGGTTGAGTGGTTATTGAGTAATCGCTGTCACCGATTTTTGAAACCTTTTGAGACACCAGGTAACCCTGAGGGGAGGGAAAAGTCACGTTTGTAGTGGAAAAATTGAAAGCCCTTAGCCCCCATAGTAATAATGTAAAGTTTCATTAAGATACCTTCACGCAATTCTAAGACACCAGGCGAGGGGTATCGAGGGGAGGGTAAAATCAGGTTTGTAGTAAAAAAATCGAAAGCTCTTAGCCCCCTTAGTACTACTGTAAAGTTTCATTAAGATCGGACCACCCAATTCGAAGATACCAGGCGAGGGGTGTCGAGGGGGAATGTTCTCAGAGGTGAGACCTATCTAGATCGATTCCTTGTCCCCGAAAATCCCTAACCCCCAAGTTTCGTGAAAATCGTTAGGCGGGTTTTCGAGATCGTTTGTGCAGACAGATAGACATATGTCAAAAATAAATTCTATAAAAGAATTAAAGAATTAATAAAACTTAACAAAAATAAAATGCAAAAAAAAATCAAAAAAACCGATTCTTAAGTTAAAAAATCAATAAAAAATTAAAAAAAAATCGTACAAAACGTTTGTTCTATAAAAAAAAGTTTTATCCTTTTGTCTCTACAGTTAAAAAAAACTTCTGTGAAAAATTAAAAAATATGCTAAATTCTCGATATATTTCACATGGCATTATTTTTATTTTTACTGTCGTTGTTGCTATTACTGCCGGATATTACATTTCGGCCTTTATTTATTTCTTAATACTGTGGCATTCCGGCTTATACAAATTTCACTGTACTACTTTTCTTTCATCCTTAACGATTGTGTAAAAACTCGTACGAACCTCGATTTATGAATTTAATCAGCGTCTGACTTTGAAATAAATTTCCACATTACTTTTATCGATTTTGCATAAGGTTTCAGACATTTAAAACTAAATCGGAAAAGCTGTGGCATTAAGAAGTGACATGCACATATAAAATTTAATTTAATAAATCAAACAATAAGAAAAGTGATTTAAGCTATTACTCACCTATCATAGTAGTAATCCCTGCAAAGAGAAAGTGAAAACAATCGTGAGAAGATAAAATTTGATCAAATATAAAAATTTTGTTATTGTAACCAAAGCGAGAGGACCTACAATAAAATCTCTGTGGTTTATATCTTATAAAATAAAAACAATGAAGAAAAGCGTAGACGGATGGGGAGATGGAGAAATGTATGAAAGCTAGAGGGAAAAAAGTTCAACGGAAGATTTTCATTGAAACCTTTTAAAATCCTTATTGAACCTGTTTAAATTGTAACTTTGTGTAAGAATAAATCCAGAGTCAAGTCTGCCTCTAATACGCGAGCAAACAGTTTACAAATACCCCAAAGGCAAATACGTCGATTTAGTCTCCCTAGGGGATGGTGAGAAATAAAAAGACAAACAGCAAATACGCAAACAAATTGATTTAACCTCGTCGTAAATATTGACTTTGCGGGCGACAAGACGACAAGCTAGCAAAATGGCAGTTTTCATCTCACGAAGAATATTTTGGGATTTTCCGGCAAAAGATGGGGTGTCGAAAATTGAAACTCTTTTCACGTTGAACTCAGAATTTCGTCTTTGAAACGAAAAAAGAAAATCGGCAACACTAAAATTTGTTCACATCCTTTATTGCGGAAAATTGGGCAATGTGTGTCACCGATTGTCGCATCCCTATAAATGGAAAATTAAATTGGTTCGTATTGAGTATGCACTTTTCCGCTTCCCCTTCTTTCACTTGACTACAATCGCCGTATGTCGTTTCAGGGAATAAGAAATATAAAAAAAAAGAAAACTCGCCAAGGAAATTGGTCAGTGTCAATATTTGCCTTACAGTAATTTGGACTGTGGTCGGCGATGGCGTCGCACAATTTTCCCCGTCTTCTCATTTTCTAGCCTTTTTTCGGTTCAACTAGAATTTCTTTTTTTATCCACTCGAATTTGATAGAAAACTGCCGAATGCGTCACTTTGAGTACAATTTTGACTATAGTGTTTCTATAGCCATTGTGGTCTAGCAATCATTATAAAATTCTTAGAACAAGTTATTTAAAGAAAAATCTGCAACCGTAGTCTGAATCATATTCACGTCAGGGTGTTTTTTTTAAATAGTTATGTGAAAATAAAGGGCTTTGCCCCACGGGACATGCGGCGTCAGCGTAAGTTTAATACGCGAAAGAAAACGCTTTTGGACTCCGATTCTTGGACACTTTATTTTCACGACTGTAAATTCTATCCCATAAATTCGGTAGTAATCCTGATTTATGGCCTACGGGGTTCTTATAGAATTTTCGGAATATATTTTTGAGAGCTCGATTTTTTTCTGGCAATACTATAGGTATTATAATAATGAAAACAGTACCAGGAAGACCGAGCCATGCTCGGCGATCTCAAAATCCTTCTTCTGCCTCTGTCCCTGAATAATTGAATCCGATTGTAATTGCAACATAATTCGTATAATGAGGTTCAGGGAACTTGATTGTTTTGTAATTACTATTTATCGCTGCTGATAGATATCTAAAAAGTGATATTTTTAGAATGCATATCGAAAAACGTTACTCTCTAGCAATATTGCGAATTTTCATTAACTCTAGACCCGTGTACTGGGCACTGAGTGCCCAGAACGATTTTTGAATCGAAATTAAAAATATTTTTAATAAAGAATATGATGAAATGACCATTGTGTTTCTTACTTGTTTAACGAATAAACCACATTTTTATGATTTTTAAACAAACCAGCCATACATTTTCTATTAGAATTACATCTGGGCACTGAGTGCCCAAGTACACGATATATGGAAGTTTTATAGTATACGGGTCTATGGTTAAGATACCTTCACGTAATTCGAAGACAAACCAGGCGAGGGGTATCGAGGGGAGGGAAAATTCAGGTTTGTAGTGGAAAGATCGAAAGCCCTTAGCCCCCTTAGTAATACTGTAAAGTTTCATTAAAATCGGACCACCCAATTCGAAGATAACAGGCGAGGGGTATCGAGGGGAATTTTCTCAGAGATGAGACCTATCTAGATCGGTTTTTTGTCCCCGAAAATCCCTAGCCCTCAAGTTTCGTGAAAATCGTTAGGCGGGTTTTCGAGATCGTTGTGCAAACACTCCTCGTATTATATTATAGGATAACTTCCTCCGAGGATTTGCGGAATTTAAACGGAGAAGGACAGAATTTGGTACCTCAGAAATTTTATTTAAAAAAAAAAACCATCTGAAGGACAAAACTGTGTCAAAACTTCATCAGCAATTGAAGTTAAAGATGGATAGGAGGCTACAATTAAGAGGAGAGATAGTTTGATGTAGGCAAAAGTTCGCTTTGCAAAAAAAACAACATTTTAATAGTGAATAGGTACCCGTTCAAAATTGCTTAAACAACTCCCGAGATAGCAGGGGTTAAGGAGCAAGGAGAATTTTCAGATCCTGCAATGGACAAAAGTGAAATATTCACTCGTTTATAACGACGAGAAGGAGCGAAAAATTTATAAGCTCTGTTTTTCACATTTCCGCTAATTTTTGTAAGCTGGAAAAAGAAAATTTTTATGATTTTTAAAAATGTCATGATACTATTTTCGGAAAATTTAGACCACTTCATCCTTCTAAGGATAAAAAAAGGTCCTGTAAAAAAAACGTGATTATCCTTTTCCTCTAAATTTCTGGAAAAAAATATCATTTTATGATTTTTTAACCACTGAATCCGATTCTGTAATCAAGAAGTCCTTAAAAATATCTCAAAGGCAAGGACATGTATTCGAAGACTAAAAAGTTTATATAAGTTTGGCAAAAGGCAGACGTCATTTTAGATTTTTAGTCATCCAAATAACACATAAAATTACTAAAAATTTTGAAAAAAATTAAAAAAAGCTTTTATTTTAATAAAGAAAAAATTTTTTTTTTGGTGTACCAGAAATAAAAGCGACGTAAAAGCATAAAAAAATAAAATTAAATAAATCGCTTTTATTTCTGATAGACAGCGTCCAAAAAATTATTCTTTTCTTTTTGGTACTTTTTTCCAAATAAGGGCTGTGTAAAAAACCTTCGATTTTTTTCAGCTAGAAACGAACAGATAAATATTCCGGTTTGTAAAAAAAAAACCAGAAAACTGTCACATTTTTAAATATGCAATTTTGGTATTTATTTTCTAGAAGTTTGATACACTAGATATAATTTTTTTACCCAAAATCTAAACAAGTATGACTATCTTATACATAATAATAATAAATGGTTCAAATCGATATTTTTTAAAGTGTGGATGAAAACAAAATCTTGAGATATATTGTCTCTAAATTTTTTAGATGCAGCTTTTTCCCACACTTTTGTTTAAATAAAATTGGCCATAACTAAAGATTTCACCCTATAAAAAAGTTGGTCCTCCAAACTATGTTCGAAGCACACATGAATTAGGTAAAATTTTGGTCTAGTGGAATGTCCTTTATGCTTCGGATTTCCCCCTTTTCCAAAAAACATACAAACTTAAATGAAAAAAGAGTGCACACAGACACGGCCACAAACATTTAATTTTCGTCGGGAAATTTTCTGGATGACAGAACCCGAAAGGAACTTCTAGTAGTCATTTCCGGTTCTCGTAATGGTCTGTCGTTTTCAACAAATTTAGTGTGGTTAGGGCCACGACACAACGTCAGGGTTACGTTAGTTACAAATTTTTTCTACAACTTCCCCTTTTGCACTTGGTTTGTCAGACACTGACTGTTGACTACTGGGAAGTTGCTATTTGGATGCTCGTCATGTCAATGGGGACGTATTCAGTATGGAACTGGGATACTGGAGAGGTACGAATTCGTAGATGGTTTCTCGTTCCAATTTTGAACCGGAGCTCAATGTCATTCTGACGGGTCAATGTTCCGTTTGGTTAACTCTGAAGCCGAGTCTAGTTATATTTTCGTTGCAGAATAAGGGATAAGTGAGATGGAAGGGAAACCTAAAAGTTTTAAGAGGACAGATATGTATTAATTATGTGTCCGCAACTTAATTTTATATAGGAAGTTATGATGGCTGGCTAAAGGTTATAATGACACTGAAGAGCATCATAATATTTAAGGATATGAAACTGTTTGCCTGTATCGGTTTTAGGATACGACACACACTTAAAATGATCCTCTAAAGTGAAAAGTAGATACTGGATTCGGTTGAATATGCTGGCTTATTACGTAACACGAAAGTCAACATGAATGTTGTTTATTTAATTTGTATTTGGTGTTATTTTATTTACAACAATTAGATGTAAAGTTCAAATAAACGCAACATCAAAAATTAAGAAATTTAAAACTTGAACTTTAGAGATGTTGCTTTAAGATTGTGGGTAGTTTGTGAAGGATATATCCAGCATAATTACAAAAATGTGTGACTAAACTGGATTTATCCTTCAGTACTTCTATAATTTTAAAAACAAATTAAAAAATATATTCAGAATTTCAACAATATTTCCAAATTTCCTAAAATTAATTGAGGGATTTTTTTTGCAATTTTTAACAAAGAGCAACTTACCAGTCATTTCCTGTTTTCGTAACATTTTGTCGTTTCCGACCAATTTGATGTGGTTTGGGTTCGGCCACCATGTTAACATCTGGAAAATTTAAAAAAAATGTTATAACATTTTCTGAGATCTTTGCTTAATTTTTTTTTTGTTGGTCTTAATTGTGGCTCTTATTCAGCATTATCAAATTGCTTATAATTTATTTTATGGAAATTTCCTTTTACATTAATAGAAATTATTATTTTTCGAATTTTTCGGTTAGCAGAAAAACCAGAGAACATTACTTAAGATTTTCAAAATTAGAATGCAATTGAAAATCTTTTTATACTTAAATATTTCCGTTTGGTATCTCAATCATTTGTAATGAACAACAGCAGTTGGTACACGGTTGTCAACGCAAGCATAATAGACCGGAAAATATGAAAATCACTTGGCTGGCGTGATGAGGATGATCATATCTAAAATTTTCTTTAAGCTTCAAATGACGCAGGGATTACCATGAAAGTACGATGAATAGAAGGAAAAATGGAATTGCACGTAAGACGAAAATTCAATTCAGGTTTTTGCTATTTTCGTAGTTAAGAAATGCAATTTATATTAATAAAATTCTTGGCAACATTTACCAAAATTGCATTTCATTCATTTTTCTTGCCATAATTTTCGTAATTAAAATCACAATGATTGCAGTTTGAAATGAAAGACAACAGTATTTATTTACTTGAGTTGATTTTCGCAATCAATAACAACGTTGACGAAAAAAATGTTTTCCTTTAATTCATCAGAAAATCAGAAACCGTGTCGCCACAGAGAATAAAAGAGGTTTTGGGAAGCTGTAAATGAAAATGCCAAAAAACGTGTGGGTGGAAAATTATCTTGCCGGCACAAATGTATTTAAGAGAAATTAACCAAATGAATGTAACGCATGGCTGTGGTTGTGGTGGGAAATTCTTTGCCCGCAAAGCTACGCGTATTTTCCTCGACGAGAAAAATGAATTCTCCAGAATTGGATCTCGTTTTCCCTTTTTAGTTAACGATTTGTTTAGCTGGAAATATTCGTGAGAGACTTTGCCAACTGTTGAATGAATGAAAAGGATTCTGCTTCAAATTCATCCCCTGTGTCCCTCGAACCGAGACAACCATAAAACATCCCTCAATATTTTCACCAGGCGGAGGCTAAAGTTTCCCAACGTTTGGCAAATGTTTGAAAGGAAGATGGTTGGCATCTTGGCGTGTTTAATGGAATGGTGAGTGGTTCTTCAGGATACCAAGGAACAATCAGATGCTTTCCTTTATTTTTTGTATCGCTCCCGTCTCCTTAGATAAAAAGGGATATTTTGTTGAGGATACTCCATGAATTCTATTCAACGTGTAATTCATAGCGTCTCCAACCGATTACGGCCTAACATTCCCTTGGCCAACCACGAAATGACTTATTTACTTTTTTGATAACCAACACCAGAATGAAGAAGTCGACGATTGCGACAGACAAGGCGGGGGGGTTGAAAAAAGTGATTTCTGTCAGTAAAAATGGTTTTTCTGGGGGTTGCTTTGCTATCTGTGGCATGAATGATGATTACTCTACCGCTGACAGAAAGAGAAATGGGTGAAAGTTGACTGTAGAACATCGGAATATCTAAGAAGGGAAATTCACCAGAAGGTTTGGAGTGGTGGCTTTAAAAGCTGCTAATGTTTTGATGATGAACAACTCTTAGACAAGGGCTTCTTTATCTTATGCTTGTCTTGAAGAAAACTTCTTCTTTCAGATACTTTTTATCCAATCATTGTAAGAATATGCTTGGCTGGTTGCTTGCTTGTTTGTTTATATGTATTTCGGTAGAGTGGAATTTTTGTGAGTGAATGCACTTTTGTAACTTTGATATTCAAAAGGAAAATTTTCGAAGGTACTTGAGAAATAAGTCGAGGGTGTAAAGTACTTTAAACTGTTTTTGACAAATAAACGCTAAAGGAATTTAAGAGTCAATTGAACAAAAAGCTACCAAGGGTGTGATTTTTCATGCGTTTACATTATTGTGTGATACGAAATTTGGTAATGGATTAAAGAGATTTGGTTTTGCAAGTGTGGCAATAGAATTTAAAGATTTTTCATTTCCACGTTTATGCAAATAGGGTTTAATTTTTTAAAGGCGCAAAATTCAGTGCAAATTAGATTGTGAATTTGATTAGACTAGTAATCAAGTTTGGTTGCCATGCTCGTTTCTCTCGCAATTTCCTTTTTTCAACTTAAGCTGGAAATAGACGCTGCGATGGTCGGTACAATGGTCGGGCCAGTTTGCGGTCGCATGCGATAATTGTACCGTGTGTGCGCACGAAATGACGGTTGGGGCCGATATCGCACGGTCGTACGGCGTCGCTGAGCCAAAACCTGCGGTTGCATGCGGCAGATTGTATCGTTTGTGGTCTGCCATGCAATCGTCGATACGATATTATTTCACAACTGTGCCGTGTTGTTCGAGTGATATTTGCTAGTAAAAACTGATTATTCGATCAAAATCGCAAGTAAATCGTATCGTGTGTGTGCTGTATACAACCGTCGGCTCGATATCGGTCCAACACTTTATAATTTTTGTTAGTTTTCTCTTTGCTTGGAATCGGCCGGTTAGGAAATTATACCTGTTGGCTATGTATATATATAAATAAATAAATAAATAAATAAATAAACACAAGTCGGTACGATCATCGCAGCGTCTATTTCTACCTTTAGAGTGAAACATAAGAAAAGCTACAATTGCCAGTGGGTAATCGTCAAATACTCTATATGGTGACACACTGTTTATTTAAAAAAAATCCATTTGTAAATATATAAGAAAGGAGTGGTGCGATTGGATTTTGAGGTATGGAACGGTTATGTACATCATATTCTAAAAAGATTTTAACTTAACAAATTTTTCAATACGACTCACCGTTTTCGAGAAAATAGAAAAAAAGTATTCAGTTTCTATGTGGTGGAAGGAGTGGTTTAACTGGATTTTAATGTATGAAACAGTTATGTAAAATCATATTCTAAACACATTTCACCTTTATAAAATTTTCGATATGATGCACAGTTTTCGAGAAAACAGGAAAAAAAAAATTCTATTTGTATGGGAAAGGGGAGAAGCAGTGGTCCGTTTGGATTTTGATGTATGAATGAGCTATTAAAAATCATATTCTAAATACATTTTACCTGTATATATTTTTCAATATGACTCCTCCGTTTTCGAACATGGTTGCAAAACCGGGCCAGGGAAACTTTTTTGTGACGAAGTTTGATTGTGGAGGTGGAAGAAGGGGGGGGGGGGGGGGGGGGGGGGGGGGCTGATCAAGAGTGATGTCAATGGAAACTTGTATTTCAAGTGTGCAGCAGAAAACGCTTTATGATTTCCTTGGCTCAAAGTTGACTATTTATACTTCGGTACCACTGATATTGTACATGAATTATAAACGAGTGCGAATTTGCAACCGCTTTCATTGAGACCGGTCACAAAGCCACCGTCGCATAAATGGATTTTCTACCGGCACTTTGCAACCAAGGTTCCATTGTAACCTGAGTTGCAAATGGTTGCTTGGGTATAAAAGAACGGAGTTTCATATTTTCTTTTTTTCTTATGTTTTTTCTGTTGATGGTTCGTGAGTAATCCCAGCTTAAAATTTGAAGGAAATATGGGTTCCCGTTACTTTTAAAACCCAAATATACTCAAAATACTGCAAATTTTATTTAAATTGCAAAATATGAAGACGGATTTGAGCCGAAGGATCTCAAATGGGTCCTACTTTGTCCGAGAGTAATAAAAATTCTCCCCTTATACATACGGAAAATTTTGTTTAATGTTTAGAATTCGTACAAGAATTCCACCAGGTAATTTTGCTTCAATTTTCGTTCAAATCAGAACACAAAATTCTAAGAAATTAAGTTTCTTTTCGATTTTTTTCGATTTTTATAATCAGAAAAACTCATTTACCGAAATTCCAATTCAGAATGAATCAATTTGGATTCTTTACAGGAATTAAAAGATTCAAAAAATATGTTTCTTACCCCTAATTTATTCACTAGGAGTTAAGCCGAGTTAGTGAGTTAAGGGAGTTAGCTAGTGTTATTTTCCATGTAAAAGGTGAGTTAAGGGAGTTAAGGCGATTTAACTCCTAGTGAATAAATTGGCCGTTAGAGAATTTAATAATAATATAGGGATTTTCAAAGTATTTCCCATAATAAAGCTTAAAAAAAGTTTAATTTAACTGAAAACAAAATTTTGTCATACTTTAACTACTGTAATTAAATTGCAGTTGGAAAATAATTAAAATCTGGCAGACAACCGATTTAACCAAGCCATTAAGAGACTCATAAATCTTTAACTCTTTAAGGAAATATTAAAAACTTCTGCCAGTCGTCTGGTTAACACGAAAAGAAAAAGTGAAATTGTTAAGTTTTCCAGAACAGCCGATGAATATTTCGTTTCTCTAGTAGCGCCCATTAATTTTTAACAAATTATCACGACTTCCCGCACGTTTCGAAGACGTCCGTTTTCCAACGACTTATTCACTTGAATCGCACAGTTATCGGACGATCATCCGCTTTATCTTTAGAGAAAGTTGAAGGAAAATCCACTCTGAAGTTGAAATTGGTGAAACTTTCCGACTGTTTTCTTTTTTGTCTTTCATTCCTGCATCAATCTTTAGTGGAAAACCGTGGAGGGAGTTTTTCACCTCTTTCGGATTATCATCCATTGTTAAAAACTTCGCTGTAGAAATGATTCCCTTTCCCGAAATCAGTATTATTTTTTTCTTCATTTTTTTTTCTCATTTTATAGTGTGTTGCCTGGAGGCAAGTTAAAGATCCATTAAAATAAATTACAAAAATCCACTCACCCAAAACTTGGCTAAGTACAGTCCTTCCGTCTTCTCCATGGCATGCATTCCGGGCGTCAAACGGATTCGTGAATTGTACGAAGGCATATCCCTTATGCATTGAAATTCCTGCAAAGACAAACACACACTCATATACATATACAAACGTTGAACTGAGTGACTCGTGTCTATAGAGGGATTCTGTTTAAATTTGGGTTAACTAAAAGGATCCATTCATATATGCATCTACTAAAAGTAACTAAGTACAGATGAATGAATCCTGGAAGCTAGTAGTTGCCGGGGCTCATCCCCACGAGTCGTCCGTTGGGAGGTCTGCAAAGGACCTCGAATACCCATCGATGTTATGGGTCGAGATCCAGAGCAATCACTTCGGATAATGAACGAATAGCTGGGATCTGGGATAGGATCCAACATAGAGCGGTCTCCGGTAGTTTCATGGGCTTACAGGAGTTTCAAGGATTAAAGTGAATAGCAAGATTACAGCGGATGAGGTAATGTCTGTGGTGGAAGTGTAAAGGGAAACATGACTCTGGATGTGAATCGTTGGACTGCTTACCTGCTAATCTACCGTAACGCTGGAACATCCGTTCGACATCGGTTTTGGAACATTGAAATGTGTTCAAGTTGCCCACAAACACCCGAGAATTCACAGCTTGCGGATCCTGTGAATTGGTTTGATTGGACAGCTTTGACATCTTCATCTTGATGTCGTTGATGGGGGACAGCTGATGTTGAGCCGTTATTGAGGCCAAATCGTGGTCGATTGGCAACGATTACTTTACAATTTCAATGGAAATTATTATTTTATGCTTGTTTGTGTGTGACTCCAATATTTTTTTTCAGGATAGACGCTCAGCAGAGAAGCTTTAGTTGAGGACTAGATATCCTTGTTCCTTCCTGACTGTTGGATGAAATTCCAACTCGATCCTGCTATGGCCAAACAGCAACAAAAAACAAACCGTCTCGCTGTCTGACTACAGTCTGGATTGTGGATAATCTAAAAAAAGAAGAAAAACTATTATTGAATATGAAATAAGAGAGATATTTTTATTTTCATTTCATTTTTAGTCGGATTAATGGCTAACACAATGGAGGATTTTCGGGAATTTTCCCTTTCATCGGAATTGTTATGCGATGATGGCGAATTGGGAAGGATATCGATTCAAGCGATTTTGATGAATTCTTATTGTTCGGAGAGTTATTATGCTATCTGTATGCATACTTTAACAATGAGAATGATTTTCTATTTTAAAAGATTATAAGTTATTGATTTTTTTTATTTATTAGCAAGTTTTCCGCATAACATTTTGCAATTATTTTATAACTTTAAAGTAAGTTTTTTTTGGCTGTTGGATAAACTTTTTTTTTATGAAATCAATTTTTTAATATGAAATTAGAGGAGTGGCAGGTCTATTAAAAACACTAATGGAGTCTTAGTTTTGCTGGCGAGAAACTTCAACTTTAATGAATTTACAATAAAATTAAAATCATTCTGTTGTGCATTTTCTATTAAAAATGCGAAAGGTTTTCGACTGTGCTATAATTCTTCCATCTCATATTCCAGTTTTTTGACAAAAAAAAGTTTTTTCAAGGAAAAACAATGAAAAACATTCATTGTTAAATCCTTTTTCTTTATCAAAAACCTGGAATATGTGATGGAAACATTATAAAAATTTCGAAAAAGATAAAATTTTTCTCAAAAAATGCCACAATTATTATTTCTATTTTATAATCTCCGGTCAAATTATCTTTAATGATCAGCTAGTTATGATCACTGCAGTGTAAAACAAACTTGTGAAAAATATGTAGCAGAAAGAAAACACATCGCATTATCCAATTTTTGATCCGTAAACCTAAAAAATTCGAAAACAAAGTTTTTTCTTAAAAAAATTGTTTATAAAAAAAAAATTTCGAAATTCCACTCGGAAACGAAAGTAGGGCTGCATTTCGATAAAAACATGTCTGTAAAAACATAAATTGGAAAATCTTTACTCAATCCGGATATTTTAATACCTGAAATAGATTTTTTAGTAATCACCAGGGCCCGGATATTTAAGGCAAAAAGGCATTTTGCCTATTTTGCTTTTTTCGTTCATTTTTGTATAATAACTACCTTTTAGGCATTTTTGCTTATTTTCCCACTTTTTCGACCATTTAGCCTTTTTTTTATGCCTTTTTTAATAATTCCGATCTTAAAAAGATTTTTAAATTCTTTTTAGGGTAATTTAAGTACCCATAAAAATTATCATTATTTTTTTTTGATTTGGCAATGCCTATATTTATGACAGTTGCGCCAATGTGCGATCAGTTTAGTTTTGGTAGTAAATTGAAATCTTAGAAATGCCAAAAATCACACGAGAAAACCGCCTTATACTCGTGAACCTTGTAAATACATTTGGTAAAGACTGTTTCTCGACAGACGGGAGTTTGCTTTTCTGCAAAATTTGCGAAAAAGTAGTGAATCATTCAAAAAAGTATTTTGTGACACAACACATAAAAATTGCCATACACAAGAATTTATTGCAGAAAGCAAGTTCAAAAAAAGTCGGGTTATTCAAAAATGCAATCAGCAGAAGAAGCGACTCATAATTTTTTAGAGATTTATCTATGGCATTTGTTAAAGCAAATATTCCACTTTGGAAATTGAATAATTATATTTTGAAAGAGGTTTTTTCAAAAATATTGCCATGAAAAAATTCCAGATGAATCAACGTTACGAAAGAATTGGAAACCTGCTATTTAGAAACAATTTCGGTGATTAGAAAAGAACTTTTAGGTAAGTTTTATTAGTTCACTTAATTATTTCTTGCAATCAGTATTAGATCCGTATTACCTATTATGATTCTCAATGCACCTAAAGTAACGTCACTATAACAAGTTGTAGGTAAAAAGCAGCGAACACTCATATTACTTAAATGAAGTGAGACTCTTTATACGGCTATTAGCTTTTTATATATTTTTTTAAATTTATTTATATGAATTTAATTTATCTGAAATTTTTTGCAAGCGTTCTGCGTTCAATTTTGTGATACATGATATGTAATATTCGTGTAATGAAAATGCCTTTTGTTTAAATAAATGCCTTTTTTTTGAAAAATTAATGCTTATTCAGTCTTTTATACTGCCTTTTTGCCTGCCTTTTTTCCCATTTTATAAGTGCCTTAAATCCGGGCCCTAGTAATCACCATAGATTCCACACAAAATTAAAACCAATTTGATTTTCGATTTGTTCACTTGTAATTGAACGGAATGGAAAAACAAACAAATCAATTATTTTTCTTTCAAGTTTTAAGAGATATAAATCCAATGCATATAAAACAGAAGCGCCTAACATATCCTTCTGATCTCATGATCAAAAAATCTGTGAAAATCTTGGCGGTTATTTTGAATGGGAAACGATTGAAAGATATAAATCATTCGCAGTAAGATCTCTTTAGTAGTTTCTTCATTTTTAAGCAGAAAAAATATATCTCACTAAGTTTTCATATATGTTTACATAAAAAATTTTATGGACTCGACTGATTGATGAAGGCCATTTCAACATCAGTTTTATCGTATTATATAGATCAAAAGGTGATGTGTATTTAGATTGCCGAATTCGTGATATTTCGAGAATTAAAACTGAAGATGCAAACTTGCCTTAATTTTTTATTACCAAGATTAAAATATTGCAAGTTCATAAAAATATACTATTCAAAGTATTAAGTTAATTTCTTTCTATTTCTTGCAAAGATTTTAAAATTATGTATATCTGTTTAAAGGCATAAGCTTCGACCTGCTCTGAACTTTATTCTTGAAAGGCTAGAACTTTATTCTTGAAAGACTTTTTTTCGTGGAAAATAGCAGGAATAGTTCTGAGAACTTTTATCAACAATAAGTGAACTACTTGTTAGATGAATAATGGCCGTTTTCATTTCTTTAAAAAATTAAGTTGTGCTTAGCTTAATTAAACCACAGCAATTCCAAGACTTAAATAATTTAAATTTATCTTAAGTTGCTAAGTTTTGTTGGTGCAAACAGCCATGTGTCATGGAACAAGTTTTTAACAGAAATTCCGGCGAAAAATTTCCTTAAAGCCGCCGCTCCACATGAGAGTATATGCCGTCGAAAACCTCTCGATAGCAGCTACTCGCAAATGGACACGTCTCTGAGAGTCGCTCGCAGAAACTCGCAAAAACTCGCGAGCTAGTTTCTGCGAGCTGTCAAAAGTGATTCTACTCTGTAGTCGACACGCACCCACTGAACTCTCGGGGAGTTGCTCGCCAGATACGAACGGCGTTTGAATTTCGCTAGTAACTCTCGAGAACTCGCCAAATCAAGATGTCAAAAAAATCAAGATATTGGTCTTGAAAAGAGAAAAATCGCCGAAATTAACTCTGAAATGGACAACCTCCTGCGAGTAACTCCCGAGAGTGTTTGAGAGTTACTCGCGTATTTAGTCTCATGCGGAGCGGCACCTTAACGTTTGCCAATTTTCAAATTTGAACAAAATTTATACGAATGGAGTTTTTTTTAGACCGTTTTTGTGCGTCCGGTAAAAACACTGAAGAAAATCTAATTTGAAATCAACTACGCAAAAGTGTCGATTTAGATTTGTTTTCACTGCTGACACAGATGAAAAATAATAAAAACAACAATTTGAAATATTTGGTTACAAAATTAAGGGCAAAAAATGTCCTACTCTCGTATAATGCAAATTTTACCCTGATTGTGGTTTGGTACTTTGAGGCAAAAAAAAATTTTTTTTTGATTAAATTTGCTTTCCAGATTTGAACAAAAATGAATTGACGCTCTTGTATTGAGGGCACAAACGAAGAGTAGATTTTGATAAAGGGAAGATTTGTTTGATACTAATATATTTAATCTTTAAAGAAGTCGTGGAGAAAGCTTGTTTTTAAAAAAGAAAAGATGGGACGTTTTTAATTACAAAGAAAGTTTGTACGAGCGGTTTTTTGTCAAGCTTAGAAAACTGTTCCACAATCAGTAGAAAGGTCCAAAAATTAATAGGTAAGGGGTCCCGAAAGAGAGAGAGAGACCGGTGGTATCCCATATTTTATTAACCGACTTCGAAAAGGAAGGCGATTATGTGTTTGATGTGCATGCATGTATGTCCGCGATTTTCTCGTGAATGGTTACAGATAACCAGCTGAATTTATTGGTGTTGTGCTCAGTATAGCACCAGAAAGGACTTTTTACATATCTCACCCCTCAAACCCCCTCCTGTGCCAGATTCTACATCGTTAGAGATATCGAGTTGAAGTTTATTGTGTTGTTTTCAGGTTAACTACAGGTGATACTTTTCAGATGACTCCTCTTTTAGCACTATCCCCCTAAGTTCTCGATAAAACAAAAAATCGATTAAACACAGTTTTGTGTACACTCTAATTGATTTTAGTCGGACTTCACTACATTTTGTGCAAGAAACTAAATGCCTATATTAAATGTAATGATTTAACACTGCAGTATGATTGGAAAATAGACCGTGAATTGAAACAAACCATTTAAAGCGCATGCTTGGAAATTTGGAAAGACCAATCAAATAGAAGAGGTTTGTCTCAATTTTTGTTTATTAACATCTAATTATTAAAGATTTCTTAGTTCTTCGGTATGCAATAAAAATTGCGCAGTATGCAACATTTAAAATACATACTGGTATAAATTATTGCGCCGTAGTCGAACAATTTTAACTGCCAACGTAAAATACACCCTTAAATTAGAATTTCTATCCCGTCCTCTTTTTCCCCGTACTCTGTCCTCTATTTAAGAGCTTCTGCATTTTTTTTTAAATTCAACATAAACCTGACCTACAAAAGTAGTGCTGGGACACATGCGAAAAAATTTTCCAGACGCCTTAGATAAAGGACAATGTCTGGAAAAATCGGGAAAACAAACAAACTACAAAACTAAATTCAATCGTTGCTATTCCTACGCTAGCCTGTCCACAATCTCTTCGGTCTTTATATACACATACAGATCAGTTTGGCTTCGCCTGAAAATTGACCTAAACCACTTTAACTTATTACCACAAATTATATAACTAATTTTGAAATTGAGTCAGAATATAAAACAGAAAACACCACGTAATGCATTTTAAAACTAGAAATATCTGCATCTGCAGGAACTAAAGAACCATAAGAAGTAATTTGATATGACTTAATAACTCCATTCTCATCCCATTTGAATGTGAACTTAAATTTATTTTTCTAAAATTGGGGATCCAACTGCGATCGTAAATAAACCTTTTTTGTTAGCAAATTGTCTTTTAACCAACCACACTCGGAAACGACGTCCATTCAAGCTGAATATACGAGAATGTGTAAACCTGAAATCGTAAAAATTCTCTGAAATATTTTTTATAGATTTTTCTAACCGCTGCTGGTTTTACCAAAAAAAACAACCATGAAGAAAAGGGAAATGAATTTTAACTCCTGGGAATGTAATACTGGCAAATTGATCTACACTGGCAGGCAGCATCAATTCAATGTGGAAGGATGTACTCCGACTCACCAGACACCGTCATTCAAAGGGAAAAAGAGTCAAAGGTCCTTTTCCAGGATGGTGAGAATAAAAAATAACCGCAACGAAATATAAAACCGTTTATTGTCACATTTTCATGTTTCCGCAAGTTGATATACTAGAAAAAAAATAACAAAAATATAGAAAGAAAAGCCCCAAACCCAGTTTTATGCATAAGTAGATCCCATTTTGTGTCCTTACGCCAGAGCGAATCCGTCCATCGTCCTTTATGAGACTTTACAGAGCCGTTTGTTGCTGTTGAACACATGTATGTCGGATGCCATGCTGGTACATAAAACAGGTCCATTTTCAGGGGTTGTAGGGGTTACAGAGGGCGAAATAGATGTTGTTAGAAAAAAAAAATTATGAAGATGTGAAAAGGGCCGTAAAACACGATCATGTGATAAGAGCAGGTGGCTGTCCCTTTATAGAGAGCAAATGCCGCAAGATGGTTTTATGGTGCTATTAAATGATTAGAAATTGAAAATTAAACCGTTTCTAGGGTACCCCAAAAAGTACTTTACTGTCCTTTGTAATGAGCCCTGATGATGACGACTTAATGACCTCCATTCGAAGGTGATTCTACTGGGACTGATTCGTAGACAGACAGTCGAAACGTTGTTGTTATACACGAAACTAATGATATTCGGTCGTTTTCCTCAATCCTACTTAAATAAGACAATTTTCTTAGGGGAGCCTGTGCGGAAGGACATACATTTCGTAATCAACCCGAACAAGTTATACTTTAAGGTCGGATCTTTTCAAGAGGTGTTTGGAATCCTTTTCAGTTTTCACCCAATTACACTTTGAAAGTGAAAATCTTTAGAAATTACGAGACTTGTTCCACTCAACTTAGCCGGACTTTAAGTTTTTCAATTATGATTTGATTTTCAACGGAAGACATTTGTATTATAACTTCATAGAGTCGAGAATTTCAATATCTTATTTTCAACTTCGGATCGCCCAGGATTTTTTTTTGGGAAGAAAGCTATTGAATTCAGTTTTTCTAAAAATAATTTTTAAGTTCTTAAAAATTGAACCATTTACGAGAAAATCGCAGAAACTTTTCTATGTGTATGAGGAAGGGGAAAAAGTAGCTTTATTCTTTGTAAGGATAACGTAAGGTCCTGTAAGGATAACGTAATAATCCTTTTCCTCAAATTTTCCGGAAACAAATCTCATCTTAAGGATAAGGGAAGGCTCTGTAAGAATAACGTGATTATCCTATTCCTCAAATTTTCCGGAAAAAAGTGCATCTGGCGATTTTTGGGCCCCTGAATCCGATTCTGGAATCAAATAGCCCTTAAGGATATCTCAACGGCAAGAATATATATGTATATATTCGAAGACTAAAAAGTTTATAAAACATGTCGAAAGACAGACATCATTTTGTATTTTTAGTCATACTAATTGAATACTAAATGACTAATAAATATAATTAAAATTAAAATAATGTCCCAAATAGGGAAAAATAATTTTTTTTAGCGCTGTGTATCTGAAGTAAAAGCAAGATAAAGTGCAGTATACATAACATATGCTTACACTCCACTTTTTGGTGAGAATTCTCCACTTTTTGGAGCAAATGCTGTTTTTATTGTCAGATTTCAAGCAAGAGCATTTGGTCACGTTTAGTGATGCAAACTTGAAAATTCGGTTCAAAAAAGTGTAGTATAAGCATGTGCTCATTTTTATACATACGGCCAATAGGGATAAAAAATAAAATAAATATTTTTCTCGCTTTTGTTTCTGGTACACATCGTCCAAAAAATTACTGTTCCCTTTTTAGTACATTTTTTTAATAAAAGATTTTTTTTTAATTTTTTTTTAAGGGGTAGGAGAGGTTAGATTAAATTTTTATGTATGGAAGTGTTAAATAAAATCTATTTTAAACGTTTTTGGTCCACATAATTTTTTTTTTGAAACGACGCATCGTTACACCTAGTTTTTGAGAAAATTACGCATAGTTTTCGACAAATCGTAAACAAGTTTTTGAATTATTTGGGGAAGGCTAGAAATTAGTAAAAAAATCTACCTGTGAAATTTCACAGCAAAAATCCGATTTTTTTCGTAATTGTTGTACCTAAAAGCTAAAAAATTGGCTTCCATTAAGTGGAAAACATTTAACCTTTCATGGTAAATCAATTTAAAAGAAACAATGAATCGAAAATTGGGTAATTCAATAACAATAAACAAATTTGTGCAGGATATTTTATACACTTTATTCACCCTCATAGTATTTTTTTAAGTTTAGCAAAAGTAGGGTGGTTATGTGGCTTCCTGTACAAAATTCCATTAATCGACATTGTAATTAAGTTATAAATGACATTTTAAACAGAAATCCCTCCTGTAATTTGAATACTTAGCTTAGATTCAATGAAGTGAATTAATTT
This sequence comes from Chrysopilus asiliformis, assembly GCA_964034945.1. NCBI lineage: Eukaryota > Metazoa > Arthropoda > Insecta > Diptera > Rhagionidae > Chrysopilus > Chrysopilus asiliformis. The sequence continues at coordinate 13,517,124 of OZ035962.1, forward strand.
TATTAAAACTGACAACATGCAACATATGACGCATTAAAACAAATTGTCAATTTAGCCATTTAGGCGGCTTCATGGGCTCTGAATTTGATATCGCAGTATTATGGAATAGTTGCCCCCTGCTTTTAATTCACTTTTATCCTTTTCGTGCCTTTGCAACGTATTTCCTCTGACAGTAAGAAATATCACGTGAAATTCTTTAATTGCATATCAAAGTGAGTGTTAATACCTGAGTTTAATGGGGGAAAAAAGAAAATTCAGAAAAATTGGGGCTTCCTTATGCCTTTTTCTTTACAACAACCTGCAGTCGATTGTTCTTAGTAGGCGGACCCATACTGTGCCCATTTGTACCGTTTCGCATATATCAACCTAATTGTCCTTATGTCGGCTTTAATTTCGCGTATGTCAACTCAATAGGAAGAATTTTATGCTTTTAATTTCGTTTTAATCTTCTCATCAGATTACCACCGCCTGAAGGGGAAATCTTCCGGCGAATCCAATTAACCGCTTGTGTCGTGGATCTGGGGTAAAATATTTCTTGAAATAAAATGCAAAAGGGAGTTGGATAACAATAATTAAAAGTCGCCTCAACTACATTTTAACTTCACGTACCACCCGCCGTTTTCTTTATATGGAAAAGTCTTACGTTTCTTGATTCTTAATCGTAGTGGTTTCATTTCATTTCCTTCCTGGTTTTCTATTTTTTAACGAGTCTTTCAACCATTATGCAATGCAAAGTTTATGCGTCAATTACTGAAATTTACACCAGGGGTACACTTGACAGTTTCGATATGATAAAAGTGGAAATCATGTCGACATGCAAAGGGGATGAATGATGTCCTGGCGTATAAAAGTTTAGCTTTTACCGATCGTATATCCGTTGCTGATGGGGGTGTGGTTGAGGTATGAAAAGTAATCTAACGTTATGAATATGAAAATCGTATTCCCATTATGACGAAACAATCAACTTGAAAGTCATTGTGTATGGCGTGTGCCGAACGAAGGAGAAAATGAAGAATTTTCCGCTCGCTTTCATGCAAGGATCTTGAAATTGCTTCTTTGCACCAAGAAAAAATCATCCCTAGTGAAAACAAAATTGTGGGGTGTACGATTATGATTATTCCACTTCTCGCATGTTTGCAGATAATGCAGCATAGTTCCATGAGTGAATCTTTAATCTTTAGACAACCTGAATTTTTTCTTTAAAATCATAGGTTTTTGTTTTTAATATTTGTTATATATTTGGAATCTACATATTGCGCGAAGTTGCCGAAATTGAATGTGGCTCCGTTCGGGGCCACCCCGGCTGTCTAAAGGTTAATCATTAGAAGTCGATAAGTAAACAGAAACTTCTACAGTGTTTTATTTTTCAACAAGGTCTTAAAGCTCTTAGTTTCTGTAAGAATCTGTGTCCATTTTTCTATTCGTATTATTAAACATAAGAAAAGGTACAATTACCAGGGACCAATCGTCAAATACTCTATATGATGACAGACAAAATGTTTATTTCAAAAAAAATCCATTTGTGTAGGAAAGGGGGATAGGAGTTATGTAAAATCATATTCCAAACACGTTTCATCTTTATAAATTTTTCGAGAGAACAGGAAAAAAATATTCCACTTGTGTGCAATGGCCCGATTGGATTTTGATGTATGGATAAGATGTGTAAAATCCTATTCTGAACACATTTTACTTTTATAAATGTTTCAATATGACTCACCGTTTTCCAAGAAATTGGAAAAAACTGTTTCGTTCATATGCGATAGGGAGAGGAATGGTCCAATTTTGCCCGTTTAAGAATATAGCCTAGCTATTTACGAGAAATGTAACTATACAAAATTTCAAGTCTCTAGCTCAATCCTTTCGACAGTTATGGTGTTCACGGACAGATGGACGGGCATGCGGAAAACTTCTAGAATTCGGTCGAGCATTAAAAAAAATATAACTACCAAAATACAAATCTCTTCGTCGGCTCCTTAGAGACTTGTGGTGTTCAGGAAAAGGCGGATAAGATATTACTACTTTTTTTAAATTAAAAAAAAACTTCTGAAATCGTCTCGTTTTTTCCACTCAATGTTCCCCTCAGTTAAATATTACTGTGAAAAATGTTACAATCCTTGTCTCATAATAGCAAACAAAGCAAAAACATTTAATTTCACATATCGCTTTAGGGTATTGTCTACGCCACCCTCATCATATCCGTACAAAAAGTCATTGCCATCTCACACCCAACACACTTCGTAGTTTCACACATTTTTCTTGGGGCGATTAAGGAAACCGGGGGATGCTTTTCCATTTGCATGATTCATTGTGAGGATATGTGGTGTCAAAACAAATCTTGTCAAGGACGCCAAACACAGGACTGCAAGCTAGATTCCAATGTTGATGAACGAATTATGGGTGTGCGGTTAATGGCTGCATAACTATCAGCCTTGTAACAACAGCATAAGTAAATGTGTATGCATTTTATCTTGAACACATCGACCATAAACATGAATATGTTAAAATGGATAATAATTCTCTGGTTTATAAACGAAGATGCTCGTTAGCGAAGATAAAAACGTTTATAATTTGTGCGATACAATAATATGGGCAAAGGGATGCAGGCTATCAAGGGTGGTGGTTTTACAAAAATTTCATTCTTTACCCTTGATGCCAGTCTAAGTTGTATACTCGTATTATATCAATTTATAGAATTAAAGCAACAGTTTCGTATACTCGTATCTGGATGTGTTTCTGTTTTTCCGTGTAAGCTCATTTATCACAGGACTTGTCAAAGTTTTTCTTTAGTAGAGTTCTAACGAAATTGTTGTCTCTAATGTTTTCCCAGTGGCAGTATTTTCGCTAAACATATTCGCATGCGAATTACATTCCATTTTGATTGGATGTAATGGAAGAGATCGGTTAACCAAGATAGCGGTTTCTCAATGATATAAATTTAATGAAATTGCATAAAAGCTTACTCTATATAATTCTATGTTAAATATTTATTCAAAAACTATCAAATTTGTTGAGCACATTTTGATTATTAAATATATTAGCAAACGTGTATTAATATTTTAAACGTGTGGGTAATCGAAATATTTCGTAAAATTTTATTAAACATTTTTGATAGTACCTACTTTTTTGAAAAGATTGGCAGTCTCAGAGACTATGTTTGGCTCCAAAGTAAAAACTTTTTATCACGTTTAGTACAATTTGGTATTAGTACAAAATTTTAGTTCACTGGAGGGTCAATGTTGGTGAGTACATTGAAAAATTATACACAAGAAAATATATTTGTTTTCCTCCGGAACGAAATATCTCAAATCGTATTTAACATGTCGACTGCCATGTGAGCCTGACGCACAGTGTTTTGAGTAGAACAAATTTTGTGACATTTGCTAAAAAATCACTTGTGGAATTTTAATATTTCAACAATTGTATTTTATTAAGAAATATTTGCCCCATTTAAAACTACTTTAATTTTTATCAATTTTTTGTGGATTTGTCGGTTGATTTGTCGGTCTGTACGTTGTACGTATCTTAAATAACTCGAGAATGCGTTGACCTAGTGACTTGATTTTTTTTTGTAAATAAGTTTTACGAAAATTTTAGTTTTCTATCCACTTTTGGATATGTAACGGTACCTATAACGGGTATATCCCACACAAATCTAAAAAAAAAACATGGTGTTGTGAAAATTTCTCGAAATCTATGAGCTTCTGTGAAAAATAATATAACAAAATTTCAAGGATATAAAATTTTCTACATTTTTAAAATTTTCTTTGGTTTTTTTGTATCTTTGACGATTCTCAAGATATTTGAAAAAAGGTTACATGCATTTTTTATAAAGAGCATAGTTTTCGAGAGATTTTTAAAAACCTCTTTTTTTTAAATATCTTGAGAATCGTAGGAAATAGATAAAATGTTCTACATTTTTTGCTGTGACATCGTGTTAAAGTTAAAGTTTTTTCTCTACATGAGCAAAAAAAAAAAGGAAATTTGATATTATATCTGTAAAATCTGTTCACATAATTCATCTGACGATTATATGTTACTGTAGGTATGGTCATAAGTAGAGCTTCCAAAAATTGGAAAGTATGAAACCATCTACTGTCCTCAAAAAAAGTCTACTGGCCTCTGGAACCCGGATTTTTCTTTTCCATGGTAATCGCGGTGATAAGCACCATATAAATCGTGGCGATAAGCAATTTTTGTCGTGGGCACATTGAGTCGACATTGCGACGTGGCAAACAACTGAAAAGTGCTTTCCATTATGGGAAGCACTTTTTAGTGGTTTGCCACGTCGCGATGTCGACTCAAGAACGTAATTCTGACGCCGCTTTTTCACAAAAAAGATGGCCTGATTAACAAAATTAACTGATTCAAGCTTTATGCGAGCGTTGCATCGTGAAATTCATTGAGCAGTTACCTCTCTCCCTTCAATGCTCCCTCCAAAACGTAAACAAACAGCAAACAAGAAAAATCTAATGGCGATAAATTGGCAATAGTTTTGGAAAAGTAACGTTAGTTATAAGGGAGATGTCACATTTTCGAATCAGCTCCTGCAGCTGACTGACCCCGACATCATGTCGCGCAGCTGCAGGAACTGATTCGATCAGTTGACGTGGCACACTGAACTGCAATCAGCTGACCTCAAACGTCAAAATGTCGGACTCGAAGGAAGAACTTTCCCAACTAGTAATTATTTTAAAGTCAACATTATATGAAGTAGATAGCCTTTACCCTAGAGAGTGGCCATGCTACCTTAATAGACTGTACTACTGATGACAATTATTACCGCCAGACGAAAAAAATATTGAAAATTATCATTTTATTTTATTTAATCTAACAATAATGACATTAGAAACTACCCGACATGTTCCTGATATCAGCTACATTTAGGTCAGTCCAAAAAAGACAACTACGTGTCGCAGACACGCAGCTGCACATTTTTTGCAGTATGCCATGCGCCATTGGATTACATGTGCAACTGATATCGGAATCAGTCAGCTGCAGCAGCTGATCTCCAGTGTGACATCTCGCTTATGGGTACCTCTCATACATTATTTTTTAAAAACACAGGTTTTTGCAAATTTCTCGAAAACTATGCGCTTTTTGTTAAAATGCGTATAACCAAATTCAAAGGAAATAAAATTTTCTACATTATTTCCTTTGACGGATTTCACGTATCTTTGACGGTTTTCGAGATATTTGAAAAAAAAAATATTATTTTTCACACATTTTTTTCGAAACTAGATGTTGCAGAGGAAAATTTTATGTTGATTGACGTTGATTACAATTTTTATGTTGGTTACAACGGATATTTTTTAACTTATAAAGTTTTGAAATTGTATGCCGAGAATTTATTGAAAGCGTTGGCATTAAAAAGATATGCTTGTAACCGTGTAGCCAAATTTAAAAACAGATAGTTCTTTTCACACTCAGAAAAATGGAGGCTAACTCGACGACCTACATACGGCGTAATTGGCCTCGGGCAGGCGCGCGTTCGCCTGCATGTGGGCAAGTAAAACTGAGTTGACCTGTGGTCGGAGAAATTCTGAAATTAAGCCACCAGCAGGTGAAGTAGGGCATTGGGAGCTGCACGAGTTGACCTTAGATAGGTTAACTCTGACCGATGGCTGGCTTACAGACACCTCTGTAAGGTCAGAGTTAACCTGACAAAAAGTTGACCTGGACATTTTTCTGAGTGCAGATTTAAGAAAAGAAGCGTAATATTATTTTAGAAATGTGAGCCGGTATATGTATGGTAATTAAGTGAAAAGTATTTTTTTTATACTAAAAAAGGCATTTTGCCATGACAGTAGCAGTCACACAATGAGAAACACCCTAACTTTCGCTGGCTACATGACTAACATTCAAAGAGCAAAAATTTTAAATTGGCCTGGCATTCAATGCCAGAAAGAAAGGAATCCACGAAATGAACACGTCCCGACCAACACCAGGGGAATGAATCCAGGATGTTACGGGAACGTTTCAGAGGGTGAATGGTGTTTTCAATGTGTGTAATTCAAAGATGTACTCCGAATAGTAATAAAAGTATAAAAGATATACAATACGATAATCCTTACCCTACGTTTTTTATAGGCTATGGATACGAGGGAGGTGAGGGGGCGCCATTAAGGATGTAAGGATGCTATAAATACGAGCACATGTGGCAAATATTGTCTTAACCTAAAACTTTTATTTCATGCTTTCCGTTGGCTCTTATTTATGATTTCATGCCACAATTTTTTAGTATTCAACAATGGAATACCGGAATATTGTATGTTGGTTTAAAGATGCTTTGTCTTGATCCCTATATATGTGGAACGCGTGAAAATTTATTTCATTCTTTAAAATCGTAAGTCATTTGTGAAATTTTGTAAGGAGTGGAATTTTTTCACTTGAAAGTGGAATTTCCATTCTTTTTTTCGAAGAATTAACTTAATTTTGTTGATGAAATTTTTAAACAGAATTTTAAAGAAACGGAAATTTTGGCACCTACTTAAGAATCCTTTTTTCTATCACCCAATTTCCACACTGTACTTTAAAATGGACAAATTTATTGATCTCTTCTCCTTAAATGACACAAATACTGAATTCTTCGATTCTGTTGTTGGCCTTTTTGGTATTTATCTAAATTTTCTATAGACCTAGGCGACGTTTTATTGACACGGTATAAGAATGTGATCGAAGCATAGCCTCTTTGCCATGGCCCAGACAAAGTCATGGGAATTTTGTATAGGATTGTAAACTGTGAGAAGAAGACACAGGATCCGGATTCAATTCTGATAATATTCTTCCATGTACAAAACTGAAATTGGCAACCGACTATAGACCAGAAAACTCTTAAATGAATGGCATTGAGCTTATAACCGAAGGGGGTATGAGGGATTGCGGCCGACGACGAATATGTGGAAAAGTTCTTATCAATGTGCACACATTTTGTTAAAACCTTTGAGCGCGTTTGAATGTATGTTGGTAAACAGCATTCAATATTAAATGCCTTTTCAAATCAGTAACCTCTCACTTTTGTCTACCCGTAATGGAACATTTCTGCACTGAATAGAAGTCGACGAACTCTTTCAAGGGAGGATTTAAGCAACCACCGTATCCTCCTTCACCTGCTCTTCCAGGAAAATCATTTTCCATGGAGTTTTCCCCTGCAGCAGCATAACATAAGCCGTTTTCGACATTCATATATGATGTCTATCATGACATTGTTTTGGCAGTAATGAATTTTCAACCTGACTATGAGCATATTTTGATATTTGAATGGCGAATGACCGATCCAGACAAATCGATAAAATTCTCGTAAACTGACCAAATGCCTCCCAAAATATCATAAGGTTTCAGCTTTCAGTTAGTTTCGAGTTTCGACTTTAAAATTAATTATTTTCTACAGTTTATATAAACTTGGAGGAAAATCAATGGAAATTTCATCACCACAAAAAATGAAGCTATTTGAAATGAGGACAGAAAAATTATGATTTAATTTTTTATAGCATGATTTGACATCTGAGTATTTGTACAAAATTGCATTCTGGCAATTTTTCAACATAACGCTTTAAAACCCTGAAAAGAATGCCCAAAATGTTTGCAGCTAAAATGTATATGCAATCAAAATATGCTTCAAAGTTATTGGCAATTTTGAAAAGGGAAAATGAGGTCAGTGGGTTTTCAAGTTGTAATTCTATTCAAATTGTCATTTGATCATGAAATCAATTTACTAGATATCATTGCTCTTATCTGATGTGCTTAAACAGGGTGTCTGCGTCATCTATCAAAGTACAGAGAACCGGAAATTCTGTTGTGCCACGAAAAACATTTTCACAGTTGAATAGAGATTTTCACTGTGTCGTTTGAAGTCACCCTTCCTTCGTCTCCTGGTATTTTTCGTATTTTGATTCTTCCAGATTCTAATTGCTTTTCCAGTTTGTATCAAAAATGCGGTATAGTATTTCCCAGTTGAGTGGTACTTAGAGCCGCTGTGACCACTGAAGCGGTTCTTTGGTTTTTTATTAGTTTTCCGTGGAAATTAGAGAGGAAAGAAGAATTTTCACAACCATCTAACTGCATAATGGAAAAACACAATAGTTTTTGACACAAAGAGTTAGTATTCAAATTATTATTCTTATTCAGTATAAATCTTTGGCAAATTTCAACTTATTTTAATTGAATTTTCTTTGTGTTCTGCATGACTTTGAAAAACTTCGGAAATTGCAATTTCTTCTAGATGAGATTTTGTAAAAATTGCAGAAAATAATGTTTAGCACCTCTAGTTCAATATGGTGAAGGTATTTTTTAGTTTTAAAATATATAAAAAAATATTTATTAATTTTTACGTAGTATGGATTATTTATGCCATCCCTCTTTTAACGTTGTGAAAGAATTTCAAGCCAACCTGGCATAACTACATTCACTCCCCTCCATCTCCCCCCTCCACCGTTTCCCCCCCCCCCCCTCCGTCACCACCCCCATTTCGTCCCCCCCCCCTCCATTTCCCCGCCCTCCGTCACCCCACCCCCTCCTTTACCACGCGAAAACTTTTAAAAATAAACTTCTTTCTTCGACTTCCGAAAATATAAGGACCTTTTTTAGGGAACCGAATTTTGTGGACCTTCAAAAGCTTGCCACTTTTCGAGGCCTTGTACTCCCTAGGTTTCTGTTATGTTTTTGTCCGCCATACTGATGTATAGTGTGACCAACCCAAGTGGAAATCTCCTATGAATCTTTTTCGGAGCTGTATGAATAGGAAAAATTTCATGATGAATTTCCATGGTATTGCAATGAAATAATTCAAGTTATAAAACATTTACCTCCTTTATGAAATGTTTCATTGCAAATTTCATATCCACTTTGGAATAACGTCATAATATTTTAAAGCTCTTACCTTATGTATAGTTTCCACAGAATTTCACACGAAAACTCCCAGCAGAATTTTTCTTATAACAAGAACTAAAAATTTCATACAGAAATTCTCGGTGATTTTCATACAGAAATTCCTAAAAAATTTCATACAGAAATTCATGGTAAAATTCATAAAAAAATTCCGTTCAGCAAAGAATTTTAGACAAATAATATTCTGTTGATTCTATCCTTATAATTCATACTACATCCGACAATTTCTTCTAGTTAACTCGTTTACCCCCAGTGTTCTCTTCAAAGGACAGGCTGAAATTGTCCGGCGCGAAAGTTTTTTTTTTTGATAAATATGGTTGGTGCTTTCAGTAATACTGTGAAAAAAAATCAGTTGTGATAAACAGAAAACCTTCCTCTGCAATATTTAGCGGAAAAATATGTAAAAATGATATTTTTTCAAATATCTTGAGAACCGTTAAAAATACGTAAAAACTGTTTTTTTTTCTTCTGCAATATTTAGTTGCGGAAGAAATGTAGGAAATTTTATTTCCTTTGAATCTGCATTTTCTCTCAAAACCGCATAATTTCAGAGAATGTTCCAAAAAACTTGATCTTTTAGAAATACGTTAATTTCTTTGAAAAACCCATTAGAGATACACACGTATAAACTGTTAGAGTAAAATATGTGGAAAATTTTATATCCTTTAAATATTGCTATACACATTTTTTCCCAAAAAATCCTCCGGTTTCGAGAAATTTTCAAAACACCATATTTTTTCAAGAAAATTGTATAGCAGATATCGGTTATAGCTACCGTCTCTTTTCCAAAAGTTGATCAAAACTACGATTTTTGTAAACTTAATTTACAAAAAATTTCAAGTCGCTATGTCAACGCGTTTTCACTACGTATAACAGACAGACCGGCAGACAGATGCACGGACATCCTCATAATTTTGCCTGAAACGGATTTCGTCCTGAACAGAAATTTTCTCTCTGTCTCCGTTCCCGAGTCGGTCTCGGTCATGAATACAATATTTTCCATTTATAGAAAACCAAAGTAAAAAAAAATACTTTAAGCCGGCAATGATGGGTATGCAAGCTATAATTAATATTTGAAAATCAATTTTAAGAAAATAATTTCAAAAATCAGATCACATTCCATATTCATCTTCATTTTACACAAAAACTGTCATCTTCTAAACATAGAACACACATCTTTGTGACTGCATTTTTTCGAAATATCTGTAAATCACTCATCACATGTCAAATTTTTTTTTTATTATTATAATAATAATAATATTATTATATTTTGTGCTTCTTTCGATGTTGCCGACGCAATGTTTTGTTTTGTGAATTTGAACATGCATTCCGCAAAGCGTCAATTAAACAAAAATAACCCCAATCGCTTTGCAAAAGCAAACATATTCAGTGCAAGCAATTTCCGAAGATGCTCGCTTATTAAGAAAAATCCAAAAATAAACAAACACCTTTGCCGATGAACGCTAATTTCAACTAATTTTAGATTTTTTCAAAGAGCGACATCATCAGAAAGCGTCATCATCATGTGGAAGAGTGGTTCATGTCATCACGAGTGATTCGATCTTGTAAGTAAACAATCGCCTGTCAAGAAAAGCTGCTCCTTCTCAACATCAAACCAAGTGATCTTCTCTAAACCAATTTCCATCATCTTGATCGCCGCCATGAGGTGCAATTCTACAACCAGATGAAACTCATTAGAAGTGGTCTTTCTAAGAAATTTAATAACGATGGAGATTGTCTTCATTTCGGACGGCCGATGAATTTCTGAAAATGATACATCGCTTTATGTCGCCTTGAGTCTGTTTTCTTATACACATCTAAATACATTAGATTCAAAATTTTTCATCTTCTTTATAAAATCTTTCCGTTTGCTCGTCTTTGATTTAATGTTTTTTAAAAATTCGTAATACGAATAATCCACCTCCACTTTAACGATTTATCTTTCGCGTCGCAGCGGGATAAGCAGAAAGTACAAATTTATCTACAGTTGGAGAAACATACAATTCTATATTATATATTAGCGAAGCGTCATTTATTTTTAGTTAGCGTCACTTAATTTAAAAAAAACAAATTTGATATTGGGAACGAAAAGAACTTTCTCACCGCCCTAATTTTTTATTAACCCACTGTAGGGTTCTACTAATATTTTGACCACGCCATTAATTATCATCCCCCCTCCTCCTTCACCAGTCAATTTGATGAACATAAACCGAATTCTGATCGAGTCTGCGTTTTTGCTTTGTCTTTTGGCGATCTCAAGAAAGCGCTTCATGAATCATACAATGTTCACATTTAAATTTACAGTAAATGCGGGAGGCATCCCCTCTTTTTATCCAAATATGCATTCAAGAGTTTACGCCAGAGAAAATGATTTAAAGAACATTGCATGGATGAATTTATGATAAATGCGTGTTTTAATTGAGCTAAAAGAATCGCCGGAGTGCAGAAATACTAAGTGATATTTTGTATTTATATTTCTTGATATGTAAAATACGGGCGCAGCATAATTTCTTGGATATATAAATATTGTATGAATTTTTGACGCAAATCGCCTCATTGTCTGATATATCAAAGCTTGTTTTTTTGTCAAATAATTTAGAATTTTTAAGGAAAGCGAAAAAATCGGGTCCCAGGGGCAGAAATAGTCAAAATTGACAATTTTTATATGTATGTGCCGATTTCCCATTATAAAGTAGTTAGATTTACTATTTTTCTTCTCTGCGTGTAGTAGAGGAAAGTAAAAACAACAAGTGTGTAAACTTTCATTCAAATCCGTCGAGCCGTCTTTAAGAAAAAATGTACCTGCGTTTTACCTATTTTTATACCCGTATGGTGAAACCAAAGGGTTAACTTTGCCTTACCGTTTGTAACGTCAAGATCCCGTCCTCACACACAAAAATGAATTATACCAGTGTGTTTAGAATGATAAAAATAATTAATTTTTGCATGTCCGTCCGTCCGTCCATCCGTCTGTGGCGCGGATTGCGGGCGCACGGATTGAGTTACAGACTTGAAATTTTATGCAGATCCGTTTTTCGTAAAATGCGAGGCTAAGTTCGTTAATGGTCAAAAATAGGCCATTAGAGAGGGTACCCCCCATACGAACGAAAACGTTTTTTGCGAATATCTCTTATCAAAAAAGTGCAAGAATATAAGTTATTTAGGATATGATTCTACATAAAACTGCCATACATCAAAATGCGATTGGAATAAATTTAAAAAAATCTTATTGGAAAGTTTGGCTTCAAAGTGGAATTTTGGTACAACTGTTCGAATTTTGATACGAATATCACCATACGGGTCTCCAATGATTGCCAGATTGGCAATTATAGCTTTTGTTATGTTTATATACTAAGAACGTACGTTCGTCACCCCCCTTTAAATAGATTTCATTACTTCCTGAATATCATTTACCTCAAATTTTATTATTTGAAATCGTATTCTAAATACATTTTTTCTTTGGAGTTTTTTTGCGAAATTGCCGACGCAAAATTTTCAATAAAAAACTATTTTTTTGTGGACATATATTGGGAGGGGGGTTTTTTTTTGAAAACGGGAACTGTTTTCCAGAAAATCATAAAAAGAAAGATTTGTGTTATGGATAGTAAAAGGAGTGGTCCGAATTTTATCGTGGTTTCATGAACTGCTTAATTCATTAAAATCCACGGAAATCCATTCAACGAAAAATTCCAATAAGTATCGTTTACTCATTTTCTCAAACAAAGCTGCTCCATGCTACATAGTATTTTCTACAAATAAATTGTAGATTCAACTAGATTTTAATATGTTTTTCCGCGTCAAAGAATTTCATAAACTATTCGTTTTATATACGAATATTGATGTCAATATGGAATTAATGTAACCATTCGGACATACTTGTTTACAAAATTCATCGCATTGTCTATTGATTTCTGTCAATTTATTTTTGCAAGGAATATCAATATTTTTGCTGAAGCAATTTTCCGAAAATAGTTCCCCCAATAAATATTTAATTAAACTCAATGCACAATTTTAAACAAGCAAAGAGATTTTTTTTTTCATTTAAACACGGTCGAGGAAAACTTAATACCCCCGAAAAAAAATTATTAGGTGCAAAATGAAACAAAAAAGTTAATTTTAAATATAATGAACCATCAGAAATGAGTAAATAAATCCACCTTGCCTAAATGCATCGTTCGCTTAATCATCTGATCCAAAATTGGCGCACCCGATGAAAATTACTCACAACAGTGCGAATTTGAAATCGTCCCAGTAACCTCGACTTGGGTTTTTTTTTTGTTTCTTGAAACAAATTTTCTTTTAATACATTTTCTATTTTTTCATCTCAGTTTTTTTTTTAAAGAACATAGGACGAATTACGTTTACTCATAATTTATTTGTCTTCTTTAACAAATGTTCGGTTAAAATTTGTTATTTATGGATTATGTCAGAAAACACACGTTTTTTACAACCGAATCAAAAAAAAAATGTGAATGTTTTAGAAAAGAGAAATTTAAACAAAATGTTTGACACTGGGTGGAGAAAACATCTGATTATCGTTTAGAATTTTTTCTCTGTGTGGTTTTTTTTGGCTAATAGGAAAAGTTTTTTAGAAAATTGAAGAAAATTCGACGACAAGGAATGTGAGTCATGGTCACTGAAATACGCGCAGGTACGCACTAGGTTGATTGACAAATGTTTCTTTTTTTTTTATTTACAATTTTCTTCTAAGCTATGGTATTTTTTTCTTGTTTCTTTTACACCCTCTCGCATATTTTCCCCCCCTCAGTGTGTTTTCATCGCCCTGGTCTCGTTAGTGGAAAAATAATCTTTAACGGTTCATGCGACAACGAAACCGACGACAACGATAGTATTGAATCGGAGACCCAGTTTTATTTATAAATTCAGCAAGTCATCATGCGAATTTTCCACTCCCCTGAAAGAAAATTCACTTACGCTTTATTAACATTTGAACAGATGGTAAATCGACGGCCGGCCGGCTGCCAGTTGCATTTTTTCACTATCATTTTCCATTTGTTCCGAGTACACTTTGTGGAAAATCATTGACTTTCAATGTCCGTTTGACCACAGCGCAGACAGGTGAGAAAAAGGGAAATACCTTTAGAAGACTTATTATTAATGATATTGGGAATACGTGTACGTAGAAATACGATTGAATAGCAATTCCACAAGATAAGTAAAAACTCCATGAAAACATTCGATTTTTCCGTAAAAATATCTTTAAATAAATTCAATTTGGAATAAATGTTTTCCCTTTTTCATCAATATTCTGCGAAATTGTACTCAATGATCCATTTATTTATATTGCAATTGCTTTAAGGTGTTCACTTGGGCTTGAAATTCATTGCTGTTATTAAAAAACGTTAAATTGTGCCCTAATTTATTACCTTATATATCACCGCGATTTTTTTTTTCGCCTAAGGCTTTTCACAAGGTAGACAACCGAACGACTTATGGAAATAAATTTTATTCGATTGAAACCATTTAACAGAATATTCGTCTCCTATTGATCTTGGTAAGTAAAATAAATAATTTAAAAGATTCAAAAGTTGTACTTTAAATATTGGTGGTTTCTAAGTGCATTAATTTTGATTTTTAATGGGATTGATCCAAAATTGTATTAAAATTTCGTCAATATAATTTTTGGATTGAAAAAAAAACCCCAGGCTTTTTTGTTGTGTAGGGCGAGATTTTTCTTAGGCTCGATTAGAGAGACATTTTGATATATTTGGAAAAGCGCTGCATTAAATTCGGACTCCACGAAGAACAAAAAAATAGAAATACACTTCTCTGGTAAGTGTAAGACCAATTTACTTGACGTTAGAATTCAAAAATGTTCGCTTGCGGCGCTTTTTTTTCTAATAATTTTTGTTTATAGTGCATTTTTATAAATCATAATTTTGCGCGCGCCGCATTTTTACTTTCCTCTGCTCTAGAGGGAGCAGACAGAAACTTTCTGATCAGTATGAAATCCGATTAAGGCAAAATTATGAGGATATCCGTGCATCTGTATGTCGGTCTGTCGTTGTATATATCTTAAATAACTCGAGAACGTGTTGACCTAGCGACTTGAAATTCTTTGTAAATGAGTTCTACAAAAATCGTAGTTTTGTATCAACTTTTAGAAACATAACGTTAGCTATGATTGGTATAATTTTAGAAAATATAAGTTTATTGATAACTTTTCGAAAACTTTGGGAAAAATGAATATAACTAAATTTTAAGAATAAAAAATGCAGGCATTTATCGTTAGTGCCTAAATTTAAACTTTTACTTTTAGAGGCACCTGCCATCACCAGAATCAAAAGACGTATTCTCAATCTTAAGGAGAACATGTAAATTATTGAGAAAGAAAAACATAACAAAAGCTATAATTGCCAATCTGGCAATCATTGGAGACCCGTATGGTGATATTCGTATCACAGTCCGACGGACGGACGGACAGACGGACGGACAGACGGACAGACGGACAGACGGACAGACGGACAGACGGACAGACGGACGGACAGACATGCTAAATTCAACTTTTTTTATCATTCTAAACACACTGGTGTAATTCATTTTTGTGTTTGATGACGGGATCTTGGCGTTACAAACGGTAAGGCAAAGTTAATATACCCTTTGGTTTCACCATACGGGTATAATGAATATAACTAAATTCAAAGAAATAGAATTCTCTGCAATTTTTCCTTTAGCGGCGTTTATAGATCTTTAACCCATTCGGTATTTTGATGCCATATGGCAACGCAGTTAAAAATTTGAATTGACTTGTTATTTATTTATTTTCAACACTCTATTCTCATTCAGTGCACCTTTAAATGCATTTGTGACCCAATTTTGATTTTTTGAGTAAAAAGCTGGACTACAGTGGACGTATTTGTAAAAAATATTTTTTTTTGTTTTAAATGAATTTTAATAGCTTAAACATCATTAATTTGTATAGAGAGAATTTTTAACCCCCATAGAAAAAAACATGTACCGAACGGGTTAACGGTTGTCACGGTTGTCAAAAAATTTTTTTTTACATATTTTTCAGAAAATTTTCCACAAGAAAGTTTTGTGTTGGTCACAACAAATATTAAAAAAAAAATCTGCGACTAGTATATTTTTCTTTAAATTTGCCTGCGGCACAACTTTCGTTGCATACCGAAAAACTAAGATACCATTTTTATCTACTATTTTTTGTTCTGATTGGTCTTTCAAAATTTTCTAGCACACCAAAATGCTTTTTATTAATATTTTTTTAAAACGGAGGGGTCGCTAAATACAGGTTTCGCCCTGGGCGCCGCTTTGTGTAGGCTCGGCCCTGCCTGAGCAGTCTCAATTAGGAGGTGTTACTATATTTTCCCTGTTCGTATGATACAAAATAATCTTCAAGCGACTATTTAAAAATCTAAATCAACAAAAAAAAAATTAAACAGTAGTTTTTTTCACGTACTATATATTGAATATAAAAATTTTGTACAAGTACAGAAAGAATCTATTTCATCAAAAAGATTTTTTTTTTTCATTTATGCCATTAATTCTAGCTGATATTTCATTTACTTTTAGTCGTCTTTAGTTATCGAAAAAATCATCATTTCCCTCAATCAAAATTAAATACGACCCAGAAAGCTTTCATTCCACTGTCAATATCGAATTTATAGGCTTTGAATGCAAATCTCAACCATAAATAAAAATGTTTCGTGTTCTCAGTTTGCTTCCGATTGAAACGCAGAAAAAATATCGATTAAATTATCAACTAACGAAAAAATAACCAACCCTTTGATCCCCGTTAGATTTATCTATTCACAAAATATCTATTCGAAAGAGCTAGAAAAAAAATATTGAAATATGAACGCAAAAAAAAATTACTAATAATAATATATTATGATTTTGATTTTTGGGGAGTGAAATCTAGTCCCCCTTAATAATAATAATCAACAATCGAATTCGAATTAATCGACATGAATACCTCAATGAAATTTCCTTCGTGATTTTCGGTTCCTTTTTCGCAATTTTTCATCTACATTATTTCTCGACTTTGCCATTGGTTAACCCCTCCCCTTCACTTAACCGTCTTTTGTCTCTATTCCACTCAGCGAACAAGTTTTCCCCGTATTTTTCAGGTATTGCGGTTGTGATTGCTATTGATGTCAATATAATTGCTTTTGTTGCCTCTTAGCTCATTTAAATGATATTTAATCACGAATAAATTACCTGGAATTTATTGGAATATTTATCGCTGCTTCATGCGATGGGGATTTGTGTGGAGTGAAGGGGAGATACAGTAGTAAAGCATGATTTGAACATAGGAAACCGATATCAATGGCATTTAACGATTTTTTATCCCAAATTATGGAACTGGGTTATTGCCGAACAATTGGTTAAAATCAAGTATGCTCGAAGTTTTAGAGGTTAGGGCGCTATTTACTTATGTATTAACTAAAGGCAATAATGTAATTAATTTTTTGGCTGATTTCGAATTGAATTTCATGCTCCTTGAGGCTTTTAGTCGAGAATCGATATTTTCTGTGTAATTTTATTGGGAAATATTTTATCCCAGATTAAATAATTAATTTTTGTGTGTGATTTCAATAGACAAAAATATTATAATTGAAGACGTGGGTGCAAAAACCAAATAATTTCACTTTTAATAGAAATTGCGTCTTTCAATAATTATATATAAAAAACATATTTCCCATCGCTTAGTACTAAAATCAGACTTTGCATGCCTATAATACAGCTGTTGTATTTATTTTGGAGGTATCTTTCATATAATACAGACTGCACACGTAATTAATAAAACACTTTTTTCCACATCCTGAAAAATATTGAAAAGTGGAGTTATCTGGTTTTTGCACCCACGTCTTCAATTACAGTAGACCACCTGTCTATCAACGTTTCGGTCTGTGAACAAAATTTCCGTCTTTGATAAGCACATGCTAAAAAAAAGTGAAATACAGATCTGATAAATTTCAATTTGAGTCGATGTGTATCAAAAGAGGTGATTTTTCAAACCTATTCAACTTGGAGCTGGATATATAGAAAAAATTATATGAAAACTATAGACACAATTTCGAGAAAATTTCGGGACAATTTTTCAAAAGATTTTTAAGCCCAAATACGGGTTTTTAACATCGAATTGACTATTTTGGCAGATAAAATTAATCTATTCACAAATCAAATTCGCTTAAAAAATATCAGTTGTGATCAACACAAAACTTTCCTCTGCAATATTTTTAGTTTCGGAAAAAATATGGGAATAATTATATTTTCTTACATATCTCGAAAACGGTTTAAGATACGTGAAAACCGATAAAGGAAAACATGCACCAAGTTCCATTTTCTTTAAATTTGGTTATATCCCAAAAGCGCAGATTTTCCGATAAATTTTCAAAAAATATTTTCAAATATCTCGAGATTCGTTCAAGATACGTAAAAACCGTTGAAGCAAGGAATGTAGAAAATTTAAATTTTATTATAACCATTTTTTCCCTAAACCGCAAAGTTTTCGAAAAATTTTTAAAAAACTGTAATTTAAAAAAAAAAGAAAAAAGGTGATGGAGGTACGCGTTATAGCCAACGTTACTCTTCCAAAAGTTCACGGAACACTAAAACTTATTTACAAAAATAAATAAAACTCATTCACAACAAAATTCAAGTCGCTAGGTCAACAGGTTCTTGAGTTATTTAGGATTCGTAAAACGCACAGACCGACAGACCGCCAGACCGACACAGCGACAGACCGCCAGACCACAGATCGAACGACAGACAGATGCACGGACATCCTCACGATTTTTTAACTCGACTGCTTCGAAGTTGGGAACAATGAAGAATAAAGGTTAATTTATGTAAATCTGGCAACACTTTATGCAAGAATAAAGTGAAATTTTCAGGAAAATGGATTTTTGAGATTTTATTATTAACAGTACGTCAGATCGGAAAACTACATATGGAAAAATTGTTATGAAAACCATTTTACACAACTCTTTATTACAACTGAATTCTATTGAACTACTCTTTCTTTGAACTAAAAAATCCTGTACATTAAAAAAGGAATGCTACTCCCACACAAGATTTGATGCAAACACAAAGTGTGTTTATTTCAAACATTTCGTTAGTGTTAAGCAATAATAATGGTGTTGTATTGGTTTTGTAACACTTATATTTCGGTGTTTCCGTTTTTCCTATATATGTTGGGTTTTTTTTTTTTGATTTTCGCCTCACACTTTTGCCTCACACGTTTCACAGTTTTTTTTGTCACCTTGCCTATCGATGTAAAAGTCAAATTTTCGAGAGAACTAAATTTGAACAAAATCCTTATTCATTTTAAGTATTAGCGAAAAACCTCCATGCTAGGATTTTCCAAAATTTCTGCACAAAAAAGCACTGCATGTTTTGTACGTTATGACGGTAACAAAATATCGCATTATGTAAAATTGATTTCTAAACACTCATTATATAGAAAGAATTTCTAATCAAATCAGCCATTTAGAAAAACTTTGAAGCATTTCATGGTTTAAATATAAAAACTTTTCTCTATATAATTCTGATTTTTACTTGCTTGTACGAGGTATAATAAAATATTGAATTCATGAAAAATTTCGGCTTCTTAATTTTGCATAAAAAACATTTCCCGAGCACTCCTGAGTCGGTTGGAACATAATTACAAAAATGTCTTTCTGTCTGTCAATCTGTCAGTTTGTGTCGCAGATTTCTCAAAAACTGATGGATTTGGAACCATGAAATTTTACAGGCAAGCTTGGTCCCGGAATGGGACAGTTTTATCAACTTTTGGTGGAAATCCGTTGACCAGAAGTAACCGCGACTTTTTAGAAATCGCAATTTCGTTTTTTTGTTCTTTACTCCGAAACAACGCCCTTTTTAGTAGTCTTGTATACAACAAAAGTTGGAGGCAATAATTTTCTACATATTTGTCTTTTACTAGAACTCGGTATCTCAAGCCGTTATCGAAATATACCGTTATTTAAAAAAAAAGTTTTTTTGCGATTATCTCCAAAAACACGGGTTTTGGTAGTTTAATGTTTGAGACGAATTAATGTTTGACATAGGTTTTGTCTATTGCCATTATCCGATATCTTTTACCGTTATCGAGATATTTCAGATTTTGTGAAATAATAATTCATATTTTTATGTAAAATAATATTTTCTTCGTTAGGTAAATTGTGCAGAAACGTAGATTTTGTATAAGAAAGTCATGTGCTGTTCACATCAGATATTTTTTTGGTTCCATTTCTATGAGAATTATTTTGCTTTCAAAGAAGAAAAAAAGCGCTTCAGAAGAAGAAAATGAGACCTTCACTATAGTTGATATTAAATCAATTACCACCAACCTTGAACATAATAACATCTCGAACTTCTTGCCTTCCTATTGACAGAAAGCTCATCTTTACAATTCATTTGACATGAAATCTACATTTAAAAGTGCACTTGACTTAATTTCTACAAAACTCCCTGACATCGCATCGTAATAAAATGAATGAAATCCAACTGGTTTTCATCTTCAGGAATGTCAGAACTCTTGAGTCAACCCAGTTTCCATTTCCGTTCAATACGGTTTCCTTGTCTCCAATAACAAATAATGGAAGATGAAGGATAAATTCTAAAAATATGGCATTTCTTTGATTAATTTATCTGATCATTACCTCAAAGAGTTGGTAATTAAGAAATTTCAAGGGAAAAAAAATTATAAAAAGTTTTAAACTCAATCGACTTTTGTTCGCCAATTTTTTCTTTATTTTTTTCTCGATTCTTTATGCCATTTTCGCTCGACTTTCTTAACATTTATTTGATATCCAGTTTCTGCAACGACCTCCTCCGTCAATTGCAGACTCTTTTCTATATCAGCCTACGACAGAATTTTCACAGAATTTGATGGAATCTCAAAGTATACTAAAATTCAATGCAAGCGACGTCTTGGATAAACAGAGAGAGATTTTTAGCACTGAATAAATCAGAAAAAATCATATTTAATGTAGAGAGAAATACATTTTTCCTTCATATTTAACGTACATATCAGAAATAGGGAAAAAAAACTCAGCGTACATAAGACGATAAGTACGATAAAGGAATGAAGGAGTCAAGACGTTTATGTGCTAAACCTCTTGCAGAAAGATTTTTTTTATAAATCCACAAGACAGGAATTTTCCTTGTATTATTTTCTTATAATTTTCTTTTTTTTTTGCAAGATATTTTTTTAGGTTTTCATCTTTGAGTAGAATGTCGTTTTGCTTTAGGATTAAGTGGTTTTGTTTCGAATCTTTCACGTTTGGCGAAATGCTTTTGTTGTCACATTTCTGTCATTCGACTGCGTTTTCCGTCTGCTAACTTATGACAATGACAGGATCTTATTTCCGGAATTTCGATTGCTTTAAAAATTTTTAACAAAATCGAAATAAAATGTGTGTAACTAAAGAGTTGATTAAAGTGGAAAAGTAAACTTTGTGCAAAATATTGATGATTTTAAAAATAATAATATTCAAAGTGAGAAAACGAAATCGTATTTGGTGTTTAGGATTTTTTCCTTAAAATTGTTATCCAAAATTTATGTATTTTTTTATTTTGGATTTTTATGGATATCAGATGGATATAAAATTCGCCCATGCCCATGTGTTATTTAAATACCAGGAAGACCGAGCCATGCGATCTCAAAATCCTTCTTCTGCCTCTGTATCTGAGTAATTGAATCCGATTGTAATTGCAACATGATTCATAGAATGAGGTCCAGGGAACTGGATTGTTTTTTAATTATTATTTATCGCTGCTGATATTTTTAGAATGCATATCGAAAAAACTTCCTCCGTAGCAATATTGCGAATTTTCATTAAGATACCTTCACGTACTTCGAAGACACCAGGCGAGGGGTATCGAGGGGAATTTTCTCAGAGGTGAGACCTATCTAGATCATTTTTTTGTCCCCGAAAATCTCTAGCCGCCAAGTTTCGTGAAAATCGTTAGGCGGGTTTTCGAGATCGTTGTGCAAACATTCCTCGTATTATATTATAGGATAGGATAATGTCGTATAGAAAACATTTTTATCTGCAAGACAATAAAACTGCTATTTCCACTCGATATTTTAGTGGCAGATCACAAAATTTAAAAAAATAAATTAACAAAACGTAAAAAAACACAAGAAAAACCACAATTGCTAGACTCCAGACTTCAAATACTATTGAAGAGTTATGAATTATCATATTTTAAATACATTTTATCTTTATAGATTTTTCGAGACGATGTACCGTTTTCGAGAAAATCGCAAAAAACTATTTCATTTGTATGATGGAAGAGAGAAGGAATGGTTCGATCGAATTATAATATATGGAGGAGTTATGTAAAATCATATTCTAAACATATTTTGCCTCTATAAATATTCCGATACGACTAATAATTTTCGAGAAAATTGCAAAAAAGTGTTTCCCTTGTATGGGAGAGGAAAGTAGGAATGCTTCGATTTTGCCCGTTTAAGAACTTAGCTTTGCTATTTACGAGAAATGTAATTGTAAAAAGTTTCAAGTCTCTAGGTCAATCCTTTCGATAGTTAATGTGTTCACGGGCCAACAAACGAACTGAAATATGGAAATCAAAACTTTTTATCACACCAAACACCCTGGTGTAATTCATTTTTGTGTCCGACGATTGGTTAGATGCGTTACTGTATATGATTCTTATATAGAGTATAAAAATGAGTAAGTTTCCCACCATACGAGGCGTACACAGGAAAATGAGATTTTCCAATTTTGCTTTTTAAGTTAAAAACGTTCCCCATATAAATATTGAAACATTGATATTTTTGCCATTAATCTAATTAAAGTGGACCAGTTCTGGACCAATTACGTGTTTTTCCAACCGAAATAAATTTTACCTTGACCCACACAAAAAACATCAGTTGTGGTCAACACAATACCTTCATCAGCAATATCCAGTTTCGGAAAAATATGTAAAAAATGATATTTCTTCAAATATCTGGAAAAATGCAGGAAATTTTGTTTGTTTTAAATTTGGTTATTTGCATTTTTTCATAACAGCGCATGGTTTTTGATAAATTTTCAAAAAAAACTCTTTTTTAAAATATGTTGCGAATTGCTAGAGATACATATAAACCCCTAAAGTAAAAAAATTAGAAGATTTTTGTTTCCTATAAATTTGCAAATATATACTTTTTCTTAAAAGCGCATAAACTTTGAAAAATTTTCAAAAAACGATATTTTTTCCAAAAAAAAAAATTAGTTATAGCTACCGTTGCTTTTCTAAAAGTTATCTATACATCAAAATCCAGTAGCTGCCGTTAATTTTCTAAAAGTTGATAGAAGACTGCACTTTTCATAAAACTTATTTACGAAAAATTTCAAGTCGCTAGCTCTACCCGTTCTCGAGTTATTTAAGATACGTAAAACGGACAGACAGACAGACAAACAGACAGACAGACAGACAAACAGACAAACAGACAGACAGACAAACAGACAGACAGATGCACGGACATCTAATAATTTTCCCTGAAACGGATTTCGTACTGATCAGAAATTTTATTCTGCCCCCGTTCTCGAGTCGGTCTTCGTCATGAATACAATACTTTCTCTCTATCCTGCCTTCCAGTGTACTATACGTAGTACATAAAAAAAATTCTGGCGTAAACCAATATTGGCGCAAACATATGTCACAATTAAATTAACACGTCATCCACTAGTTTGATTAAATTAAGTAAAATGCAGATTTTTTCAAACAGTGTTTTCTTATTCTAATGTTGTTTGACTCCTAAGGAACAAATCCTGTGTTTCATTAATCTACCATACAAAAAAGGTTACATGTTCCTAGGCACATAGAAGAAGAAAGTAAAAACTGGATGGCTATAGAAGAAGAAAGTAAAAACTGGATGGAAGCGATTTAAATAAAAAGCGTAAAATATTGGCATCGTAACAATGTTTACCAAAATAATAGAAACCTATCGCAAAATTTGGAGACCTTTTTCCAGTTTTTAGAAAACAATTAAGTACTCTAAAACTCTACTATGAGATATGTCCCTATTTGTATTCATTATACCATTTGTAATGCATCGAACCAATCGTTGAACACAAAAATTTACTACAGCAGGGTGTTAAGGATGACAAAAGATTTTGATTACTGCATGTTCGTCTGTCTGTCTGTCTGTCCGCCCATCAGCACCATAACCTTCAAAAAGAGTGAGCTAGAAATTTAAAATTTTGTATAGTTACTTTCTCGTAAATGGCAAAGCTATGTTCTTGAACGAACAAAATCGGACAATTCCTTTCCCCCTCCCAAAAACAAACGAAACAGTTTTTTAGAATTTTCTCGAAAACGGTGAGCCGTATTGAAAATTTTATTAAGGTAGAATCTGTTTAGAATATGATTTTACATAACTTATCCATACATCAAAATTCAATCGGAACAATCCTTCTCTCCTCCTCCATACAAATGGATTTTTTTCATAAAAAATTGATCTGCCTCATATAGAGTATTTGACAGTTGCTCCTGGCAATTGTAGCTTTTCTCTTATGTTTTTAAGAGGCGATCGTTTTTAAAACCAATAAACAAATGTGATCGGCGAAATATGATCGCATTTATTCAGTGTTCTCTATTTATTAACTAAAACTTTAATATAGCGCAATGTAAATCGAAGTACCTCCAAATACATACATATGTTAACCATTTAATCAGAACCAAAAATCAATTAAAAATAATTTATAGCTTTATGTTAATTGCTAACCTTGCTTTTGCACCTCAATGGCTCACCATAAAAAACAAATAATTAACCAACTATATTGAAATCTTTTAAAAATAGGATCATTCTCATTTTAGAATTAACAAATTAAGATATCTGCAATTAATTGAACACTTTGAAAAAAAAGGTATTCACAAAACTTTTCAATGCTTCTTCAGCTAAAGAACTTTCTGCACAAAACATAGAAAAACTATTTTCAATGGTGATCTTTTCACTCTGTTTCACTCTTTCAATGATTTTCCTTTTGGCTTTCAAATTTTATTCAATCGCAATTAATTGAAATTTATTTCAGCAAACAATTTAAAGATTTTCGCATTTAGATTACACGAAAATTGCATTCACACGTCTCAATATTGAATCTTTATGCGAAATTGCTGTACCGATTTTGCAAAAAGATACAAAATGCTGAGATGATTCACACTGTTTGTCACGATTTATTGTTTCAGATATTTAAATCTTGATGATTTTTTAACGACTTTTTTTTTAAATATTTTTTTTTGCTAATAAAATTTACCAGTAACTGGATAAATTTATTATTATTTAATGAATAATGATTATATATAATTTACGACACGCGGAATCTCATAAATTTATTACTTTTTATTATTATTTTTTTTTGTAGTAATTTTTATTGAAACGCACCTCATGTGAACTTTTCACTTGATTAGAATTACGAGACTGAACAGAGAACACGTCCATACGTTCTGACTATTCTTCACGAACTGATTGGATACCCTGCGGCATGTTTTTCGCTTTTCTTTCGAACGTCGCAACGACGTTGTTGCTTTGGCTGCTTTTCCGAGTTTTCAGATTTTCCTTAGCCAGGAGCAGCAAACAGTCAGTCCGTTTTTATTCTTGTTCGTTGTTCGTAGTAAATGTTGCGCCTCGAAGTCAGTCACTGTTGAAATTCCTGTGTTGTGCATATAATGAAGAGCAAGAAGCATACATCGATGTGTTGGAGTACCATCAACAGACCATGCCGTGATACCAGAAAGAGCAGTGGAAAGTAAGGAAAATAGACACCACTGAAGAATAGCATAAAAACGAGGAAAAACAGAAAACAGCCGAATCACCGACCACCTCCCGGGCCCCCTTTTGGACCGACACTCCGTCAACATAGCCGGAAAATAACATCAAACATAACCAAAAATATGAAGGCAAAGAAAATTTCGCGCTCACATTAACACCAATACAGCTTCACTTCGTATGTCGGAAAATGCACAAAAACCATTCAAAGTTAAATCGTAAAACGAATGAGTGATCGAAAAGCCGGATAATGCCTCGGGAAAACTCGGTTAACTCCCACTAGCGGCAAATTTTCCGAATAATATCATGACATAAGTGTAAACTGTCAGGCGATAAATATCATGATAGAAAGTTTTTCGTAATGTGAAATTCACGTTCGTTATATCTACATTTTAAAATCAAACAAGTAAAGAGCAAATAATAAAGTTAAATTTTTTTCTTATTAAAATTGTTTCTCATTTGCAAGGCTAAAATTAGCATGTTTTTACGAAATGGTGTTTAAAGGGTTTAAAACAAAAACATAATTCAATTTCATATCATGATTATGTATAAGTGTGTATAATTTTTATACAAAAATATTTGAAAACCAGAGAAATAATAGAAGTAGAAAGTTGAAATTTGGCATAGAACAGGCTTTTATCAAAAGATAAACTGTTTCGTTTGTATGGAGGACGTGGGAAGGAATGATCCGAATTTGCCCGTTTTAGAACTAAGCCTGGCTATTTACGAGAAAATTTCAAGTCTTCAGCTCAATCCTTTCGAAAGTTGTGGTGTTCAGGGACAGACAGACGGACGGGCATGCGGAAATCAACATCTTTTCAAATCTCAAACATCGTGGTGTTGTTCATTTTCGCATCCGATCGATGCATTACAAAGAGTATACTTTTTTTCTCTATATGATATATCATATAGGACTATTATCAGAATTAGTATACCGTTTGCAACGCATCGAACCAATCATCGGACACAAAAATGAATTACACTAGGGTGATAGGGATGAAAAAAGATTTTGATTTCCGCGTGTCCGTGCGTCTGTCTGTCTGTCCGTTAACACCATAACTTTCGAAAGGCTTGACCGGGAGACCTAGAATTTTGTATAATTATGTTTCTCGTATTTGGTTAGGCTAAATTCGTGAACGGGCAGTATTGGACCATTCCTTCCCCCTCTCCCATATATCGCAATTTTATCGAAAACGTTGAGTCCTATTGAAGAATTTATTCAAATAAAATTGCTCTAAAATAGAATTCTACATAACTCATTAATACATCAAAGTCCAATTGGACCACTGCTTCTCATCTCTCTCATACAAATGGAATACTTTTTCCCTGTTCTCTCAAAAATTTTCCATCGTATCGAAAAATTTATAAAGATTAAATGTGTTTAGAATATACTTTTACATAATTAATCCATACATCAAAATCCAATCAGACCACTGCTTTTCTCCTCTTCTATACAAATAGTTTTTTGTCGATCATATAGAATATTTGACAATTGGCCCCTGGTAATTGTAGCTTTTCTTATGTTTGTAAAGGGTGGTTAAATTTTAAGGGCCGATGTTGAATGTGAACCACACCTAAACGTCAAGTTTTTTTCTGCATTTCATTTGACATTTCTCAATTTCAGACTAACTCAATTTGAAAATATCGGCCAAATGGCCGCCGCGACCTCGGCGGCACACCTCCATCCGATGGTCCAAATTTTCGATGACGCTGAGGCATAATTGAGGTTCTATGCCGTTAATGTGCCGAATTATCTCATCCTTTAGCTCTTGAATTGTTGCTGGCTTATCGACGTACACCTTTTCTTTCAAATAACCCCAAAGAAAGAAGTCCAACGGTGTCAAATCACATGATCTTGGCGGCCAATTGACATCGCCACCACGTGAGATAACACGGCCATTAAATTTGTCGCGCAAAAGAGCGATTGTTTCGGTAGCTGTGTGGCAAGTGGCACCGTCCTGTTGAAACCACATATCGTCCACATCCATATCTTCCAATTCGGGTCATAACAAGTTCGTTATCATCTCACGATAGCGAACACCATTCACAGTAACTGCCTGACCGGCCTCATTTTGGAAAAAATACGGCCCGATGATGCCGCCAGCCCATAAACCGCACCAAACAGTCACTCTTTGTGGGTGCATTGGTTTTTCGACAATCACTCTTGGATTATCATTCGCCCAAATGCGGCTATTCTGCTTATTGACGAATCTACTGAGGTGAAAATGTGCCTCATCACTGAAGATGATTTTCTGCGAAAATTGATCATCCACTGTTGCCATTTCTTGCCACCATTCTGACCATTGACGACGCGTTGCTCGATTGTGTATCTTTCCATGGTTCAAATTGAGTTAGTCTGAAATTGAGAAATGTCAAATGAAATGCAGAAAAAAACTTGACGTTAGGTGTGGTTCACATTCAACATCGGCCCTTAAAATTTAACCACCCTTTATTTCATTTTTTAATTCAAATACTTTGATTTAAAAAAAAATAAAATAATATGGTTTTTCAAGCACCACTTGCAGATTGGTCCGATATTTTTAACATTCCGTATTTCTTCATAAATATAATTTCCCCAAATTTCCGCATTATTCATCCACTGAGTTCAATTCAATTTCTGAATTCATAATTCAACTGTGAAGTTAATCCACAGCTTTAATTAATATTTATTTGTTTTTCATGAGATAAAATGGACAATTGTCATCTTATAATAACATAACGCTAAATTTAGCGAATTTGGAATGTGAATGCATGATTCAAATGTCCATCCTTAAGCGAAATCATGCATTTTGTAAATATTGTCGTGTGAGATGAATATTTGGGGTTGCGAGTTATTTTAGGGGAAAGTGTTGGACATGCGCAATCGGACCGGTTGTTAAATGAAAGGGAGCAGAATTTTGCGACGAATGTCAATTTCTTGGATGATGAAAACCTGTGTGGAAAATTCTGTGTGCATTGCAGCAAATTGAGGAATCCTTCGGCACAGCATCAGAAACCGACAGTGACTGGTCGTGAATGAATGTGCTCTGAGGGGGATTTCCCGATAAAATTTCATGATTCGGTGGTGAATTGACGATAAAATGCATCCGCTAATTAAAATTTCAAATCTATCATAGCGGACTAACAACAAGTGAAAAATTAACCCTTGCCAAAAAATTCGATTTTGTTGGGGATGGGGTCGTCGCGAACGGTCACTCAAAATTCTAAGCTGCCAAAGACGCAGTGGACGCGTAGTGAATATTGAAAAAGTTATGGCGGGTAACTTGTTGTCATTTGAATTAACAAAGTGCCCACATCGCAATTTTTCGACTGTTCCTTCTCACATTCATTTGGCAGTGCTAATTAGCATGTTATTTGGTGTAATCACCGTGTGGTTCTTTTTATACACATGTCGTATTTTTTACTGACGATTTTCTTCTCTTTTTAACCGTACACGAATTTTCTCTGTTATTCCACTGGCAATTTATTTCTTTCTTTCTGTTTGGGTCGTGTATTGCTTTCTGTGCATTTTCATAGAGCTCTGCACTGATTTTCTCGATGACGATAGATTTTCATGTAAGTTTTTCCGCACCAAGTCGAAAGCAACAAATTTTTAGGAACTAACAGATGGGCCCATTAGGCTCTGTCATTTTGAGGATCGTTCGATGGCAGCTGATTGAAGGTGGCATGCATAGAGAAGGCAATTTAAGCGTAATTCAAATGAAAAACCATTTGTTATCATTAAATTTTTCGAAATTTTCGTATATTTTTCAACATTTAAATGTGTAAAAAGTTTTTCTTATTTGCAAGATTACAAAAAAAAATCGCTTCATAAAACAAGCAGTTTTCGCGGTAAAAAAAAACTAGCAAAACTTGATTCGCAATAAAAATTTTATCTAATTTTTCAAAATTTTGTGGTATGATTAATTTAAAATACAGGTAAAAAAATTCGTTTTCATGGAGATTTGAAATTCGCCAAAGAAAAAATGTTGTTCTAAGTGAAATTATTGAATATTTTCATAAAAAAATTAAAAACTATTTATTTTTTGAGCAATTAAACTTTGGAGCAACTTACCATTCAATATCATTGCTCTAAAATGCTTAAAATTCTCAATTGTGTTCAAAGGTTCCCTTTTATTTAGAAACAGATTTTCCGAAGAGCGGAAATGTTCAATAAAAAGATTTTCCGAGGACCAGAAATGTTCAATTCTGTTCAATAAAATGTTTAATAGTTTGAAACAAACATTTTCATACTCTATTCTGATGGAAATCGTAAAAGGCTTTCTTAGATTTATGGCGTTTTCGACTGGCATGCTCTTTTTGCTCTGCAGTTGCTCTAAATTTGCTCACTCTGAGATCTTGTGTTCGACTGAGATTTTTTGATCGCTCGAAAAAGAGTTACGTGTTCGAGTGACGCAAGTACTCCGTATGCGAGCACTAAAAGAGCATTTTTCGAGCAATTTTGTGATCTGCCTAATGTAGTCAGATTTGAGTTGCTCTTTTGAGGTTAAGGCTAACAAAATCGTGTGGAATCGTAAATGGAAGATATTTATGATTTTGATTTCTTGGATTCTTCTTCATCTAGTGAAGAAGAATTTCATTTGGTCAGAAATATATTAGTGCAGTGTCAACTTAAGGGGAATATATCAAAATTAATTTTAATTTGTTTTATGCTTCTTCTTGTTCTTTGAGAAATGCTCGACTCCCAAGCAGAGGTGCTCGAAATCTACTCGAGATCTGCTCGAAATACCTTGCTCTAAACTGGGGTAGAGCGTGCTCTGAATCTGCCCTGAATCTGCCAGTCGAAAACGTCATTAGTATACTGTTTTTGAACGCATCAAACTAGTCGTTGGAAAAAAATATGAAATAAACAAAAAAAAATTTTCCAAAAGTTTTTATTTAAAAATTGGTTAAAATAAAAATATTTATTGGATTTTTGCTTTCCTCTGCTATAGAGGTAAAGTCTTGTATTTATTATAAAGATCGATATATTTTTTCCGAAACTAAATATTGCAGAGGAAAGTTTCGTGTTGAACACAACTGATATTTTTTTTCAAATTTTATACTTTTTAGTCTTCCGGGGTTATTAGAAAATTACGGACTTTTTGATTCCAGAATCGGATTCAGCGACCCCAAACAATCCGAAATGAATATTTCCCGTCAAATTCGAGAAAAAGGATTATCACGTTACCTTCGCAGGACCTTTCGCTACTTTTGCAGGATCTTTCGCTACTTTTGCAGGACCTTTCGTTGTCTTTGAAGGACATTTCGTTATCTTAACCGCAGAATCGGATTCGCGTCTCCGAAAACCCGCGGATGAGATTTTTTTCCCGGAAAATTAAAGAAAGGGATTTGATAACTTTTACAACTACGAGTGACTTCCATATTTGGTCACTATGCCATTTTCTCCATGATATTTAGGGGGAATGGTTGCCATATGTTTTATTTTCCATATTGCTATCAAAAATTAACGTGTAAACTGTTTATCCTACCTTTTAGAACAATGAAACAGGTTTTATCAGTGACTTAATGTGCAAAACAAATTTCCAACTTTTGATATAATATGCTCTGATATAACATGCATGCGATTGAGGGTTACACAGGCAGATAAGAATATATCATTGAAGGAATGGCTTTCTTTTCCATTTTTGAATAGAAGCCTAATAATACACCTATAAAATTTAATGTTGGTCAAAAGTAAGAAAAACAATATGAAATTTGATTAAATGCATAAAAACAAAACTTTCTTGTCCCAACCAGAGAATCCCCATTAATTTTTCATTTAATTAAAACATACTTAAAACATAAATTCTATACTCAACAAAGTTTTCCTCACTATTTCCCGGAAAATTTTTCAAGTTTAAAATAAAAACAACAGCAACATTTTTTTTTCTCTGAAATAATTGAAAACAAAAAAAAAACCTGGAGATTCTATTATCCTTTCCGTTTGAATAAATAAATCATTTTCGGTGGCGAATTATGAACAACATCTGGTAATAAATTTTAAATAATTTTCCCTCAACCTGGCGCTAGATTTCGACTATGCGAGAGAAGTGAACAGATTTTGCATATCCTGAACTTTTGTCGACAGCTCAACATGCACACGGTCGACCCAATGGGCAGTGGGAAAATTTAAACTCTATATATGTTATAGACATACGTAAAATTGCCCTACAAATAAATGGGAAACATATTTTATTAGTATATGTATCTGGATTCTCATGTTTTCATATTTAGGTAGAAAATTGTACATCAATATTAAACGTGCAGATAATTTTGTTACGATTTTCCAGCACAGACGATCCTAGAAATATGTATGTGTGTGCGCTTGAAAACCACATCACTTCTAAAATCTATTACAATATTTATAGAGATTTTCATGTGTAAATTTGATATATTATTAAATAAAAATTTATCAGATTAGCGAAAAACGATTTCGATACAGATTTTGGAAATCATAGTTTAAATATAGTTAAAGCTTTGATTTGATTTCAATCGGGTTCTACTGTGTGAAAAGTTCTAATTATGAAAATTATATTTTACAAACAAACATACATAGAAATACAAGAAAATTATGTAATATTGGGTCAGGATGGAGTGGCGTGAATCAGGTTTGTAGGAATATTCTTTGGTTAGCACTTGCTTTAAGAACTTTGTATTCTATTCTCCAATACAGAGTATTAATACACAAATATATGTATATACAGCATCACTACCTTATAATTCCTGATGGTCATGAGAATGACTTTAAAGTACTCGACAGAAGCCTGTCTGTAGCCGTTTAAGACCAACTGTATCTAAGGTGCACAGGATACTTAACGGATGAAAACACTTTCACACACATACATACGCTTATGTCGCCCCATGTGGTATGAGTGTCTGTTAACCACTTTAGATAATGACCACTTAATTTGCCATAAAGTAGAATTTATAAGGGCAATTAAAATTAAATTTGTTACTTCAATTCACCACTCACCATGTCTATGATAAAACCAGAAGTTGAACGAAGAAACGACGATTTTAGGAGTTGGGTCTCTTGTGTGTGACTTCAAGGACTAAAGGGAAATAAACCCCTAAAATGGATGAAAAATGTTGTACAATAACCAAGTGGCCTATCATATTATTTTCCTTTTTTCGGGCGGTTTTATTTTCGTCATGGCTTTTTCATGTATACATGAGGTCCATTAGTGTCTAAAATAGCATAAAAAGAAGAATGCCATCGCGTGCAAAGTTGAATATTTTTTCACCAGGTTTTCAGGTTGAAACACAAAAATCAAATCATGTCCTTTGCGACCGTGGCAGAAGAAATGAAGAATAAAAAAAAAATTCGCCCGTTGACTAACGTCGTTGACCACACCTTAAGTTTTATTTATTTAATTTTGTGTTTTAGTTTTTCATTTAAGGATTGGGAGCGATGGACGAAATCCTTGGACGCTAATCCTCTAAACATTTATCCTTGATCTAAGCATGCTATGCTTCAGTCGTGTATGTGTGGGTTTTTGTATGTAGGTTAGTAAATGGACGGATTGCAATTTCCGGAAATTAACTAAAACTGGGAGCGACTTCAATTCTGTTGGTTCGTGATGTTTCCAGAACATAAAATCACATCCACACCTTGATTTTTACGATAAAAAAACATGTTTCCCACGCAGTGCGACTTTTTCGACATTTCAAATAAATTCTAGCATGGTTGCAATGGTTTTTTTAACATTGGTCACCAGAATAGAGGTGACCAGTGGTCGATTTTTGATATTACATACGTAGTAAAATTTTGGCACTTTGGTTTGGGTAAATTTGTTGAACAATTGTGAATAATATAGAATAATATAGTTACATTTTATATTAAATTTTTGCGTTTTAATTTCTTCAATGTTGCACGGATTTTGATAAACTTAGGCGCCGTTTACATCTGACACTATATTCCGCAAATTTTATTCGTCGGCACTCAACTCACGTTTGACAACCGTTTACACTATGACACAAAATCCCGGAATATTTTCCTGAATATGTGCCAGAACTGAATTTTTTCATATAACACTGCCGGAATAAATTCAAATTTTGACAACTTTTGCTAAGGCGCCGTTTACATCTGACACGCGAATTCCGCGAATTTTATGCTCTTATGCTTTAAGTTTCACCATTGTTTACATTAAAACCAAATTCTGAATTTTTTCCCAGAAAAACGCAAGAGTAGGAATTTTTTCATTCAAAATCGCCTAAGTAAATTAAAATTTTGACAACTTTAGCTAAGTGAATTTATTCTGCGATAGATTAATTCGTAGAATTAATTCTGCATAAAATCCGCGGAAAAATTCAAGAAAAAATCGCAGGTTTAAACAGGGCCTAAAAGAATTTATGCAGCGATAGATAAATCAAATTTGCGGAATAAATTCTGAATGAAATTCGTGGAGAAATTGAGGTAAAAATCAAGTGTAACAAGTGTAAACGGAGCCTTATGATGAGCGTTTAAGGAAAGATAATTTTTAATTCACTCTCCGGATTCATACTTCGGATCCACACTCTTGGCGAATGTAGGCGAAGTACGAGGAACCGAGATCTGCTGCTCTATGATTCACCCATGATGGCTACGTGCGACTTGATGCCGAACTTTGGCAGGGGTATTCATGCAACCATGGAAATGCATGCTAAACGGCGTAAACCGCGTGAGTTTACAACTTCGTAAATGAACTGTCAAAATTTGTATGGAAAATCTATTACGTAAACTCTCGTAAGTTTATGCGACGATTTTGGTGTACAAACAATTTCATGAACTTACGCAAACCTCAATTACAGAAATTTCGAGAAACTGTAAGAATCAGCTGTAACAAAAAGAATCTTTTTTTTCACTGATTCTGGGAATTTTCAACTTCTAATTTTGAGGCTGCTGAGAGAAAACTGTCGAACAGCTGATGGATTTACACCAATAGTGCGTTCATTAAACACTCCGCGTAAAAATATGCAAACACGCTACTAGTAAACTTACCAGGTTGCATGAATACCCATATTTTAAGGTTCAGTACTCTTAAAGCAAGTGAATTAATAACGAAAATATTTCGCATTGTCCATAAAATATGTCGCTTTTTCAGGGGAGTGTACAGTTCTTACAAAAACCGAGGACAAGTTTGGCCTAGATGTAAAAAGGGCTCGTAAAGCTTAAGATTATCAGTCGGATTTTATGGACTTTGCGAAAACAAATTACAATTTAATTATCCCAAAATGTTAAATACTAACTACTCGGATTGAAGCTTAGTAGTTATTTACACATTTTTTTTACATTTACACAATTGCAAAACAATACGTAGGAAAGCAAAATATTAATCCAATTTCGTACCAGAATGTAGTGTAATAAATGACTGTCGGAGGGAATCGCAAGAGGGAAAACACAATACCGACTGGTGAATAATAAGAGACGCACTCCATTGACCTCATTAAGAATAATTACAAACAGCAGGTATCTAATAAGCTTGTTATCTTATTCCGCTTAAATAAAACATTTTCCTCTTTTTATCAAGTACTCAGGCGAATTAACACAGCACCACTACGGGCTGATAAGAATCAATCCACTGAGAGGACAGGCGACAGGATGAGCCAACCAGGACGCGAACTTTGCGATTGATCCAGGACTTAAGGAGGGCAAGTAGGTTCAGTGGATGATGCGATAAATAACATTAGATTATAGCATCCTGGTTGCCCTGTTCATCTGGGAATGATTATCAATGGAGGGTTTTGTATTAAGCAAGGAAATATCGGAAGACACTCCCCATATCCCTGTTTGTCCTGCGCCTCGTCCTTCATCCAATTTCGACTCAGTTCGGATGTTAATCAATCGAATTATTGAACGCAGCAGGTTGTTTGACTTGCAAATGATTTTCTGATGGTGAAGCCACACTAATTGAATAAGAAGTGAATGGGGAGGGTGGCCAAAGTGGTTAAATTATGAATGAATGATATTGCTTCACAAATTTAACCAATATCCGAGTAATTACTTTATTATATCCACTACTTGGCGATTAGAGCAATTTAGGAGTGACATCGACGCCATCAGATACCCACCATCCCCCAAAATGACGTCAATAGCGATAATGAAGGCGATAACAGTTGAAACCAGTTGACACGCCAAGAACGCCTATCTATGATTGTAATCAAATTCAATTCGGAGAGCTTCTGAGAAGTTCAAGTGGTTGCTTGTCAGATTAATTGCATAAAAGTTTTCATCTATCAGATTTGGTAGTTGATGGAATTAAAAGTTAACGGTGTTAAGGTAAAATTGATTTAAATGCAATTAAGAGTAATAGAAATCGCTTTTATATATTTTGTAGCTTCTATTTTTACAATATTTTTATCAGTTTGAAATACACAATTTTTTTTTATTGTCACAATTTTGATGACATCGCGACACATAGACGAGTTAATGTTGGGTTTTTTTCAGTTGAGTAAAGTGTAAGGCTTACTTTCTATCTCTATATGCTAGTACACTCTCGAAAAAATGGAGTCGATTACGCACCGAAAGGGAGTTTGAGGGAGTCCATCACCTATTGGAGAAAATCGAGCACCGGGTTAGGAGTTCACAACAATTCCTTATGGGTGTTAATTTTTAACAATTTTTCGGTGTTAAACCAAACTTATTATCAAGAAAAAAACCTCGCAAATTCTCTTTTTTTGCAAGCATTTGAGATGTTTTGAGTTTTTTTCGTGTTTCCAAAGTTAATATTGACTGTTAACAACTTTTCTTACATGTCTCTGCCGGGACTCGAACACGGGACCTCTCGAATTGTAAACCATTTGCCTTCCCAATAGGCTGTTGAAGCCAATTGGCAAGCCTCTTCTAAACGTGAACACCCTTTACAATTAAATAACTCCTAAAAGGGGTTGTAGTGAATTTTTGACTCCTTTTCGGAGTTCATTTAAAATTTAGGTCAAAACGGTGTTAAATTGAATATTTAGCTCCGTAAAATACAAATGTAAAAATAACTCCGCGCTACGGTGTTAAACTTTTAGCTATGTTTTCAGGCGGAGTTAATTCGTCCCCGGATTTTTTCGAGAGTGTATCAGGCTTAGCTACTTTTACTTCACTGCTTTTGTACTGCAACAAAATACAAAAGTAGTGATTAAACACAATTAAACACAATAGGCAAATAGCGTGCAGCACACTTCTTTTGTGCTACGCTACCCACGCAACAGCTTGTAATCATGGGGGCGAAAACTTGCAATCGTAGTCAAACATACTGCGCAGCTTTGTTGCTTCGCAGTACAGATTTGAAGTTTTTTTTAGAATATTCCTTCATCGCCTGACCATATAAAGTTTTGCCATTTAATTGCCTTTAGAACACATATTTTGCCAAAAAAAAGACACATTTGCCCCTTAATCGTAATAAGTTTAGAAATGTGAAAAATCCGTTTAAAATTATCAATTTCTGCTGGTTATTCTGGTTCTAACAAAGTAGCGCAGCAAAAGTTTCAATTAGGTGAAACTTTTTCTGGCAGCGGAGACTTTCCAATTTTAGTGTTCACACGTAGCTGTTCTTTAGGTTGCGCAGCATTTGAAAATACTGCGGCTGTTTCGAAAACTGTGCAATTATCTGGGTTACAGTGGGGTTCAGATATTGCAGCATATAGAGTAGCTAAGTTTTTCGGCATGATGCGCAGTAAAAGTAGCCAAGTCTGATACTAAGCATAAACTAGACTCTACTATACACATGATTCGAGTTTCACAATGAGTCTAGACTGCTCTATCGGCAACTGCCGTTACCTTTCAATTGGAACAATTTTAAGGCGGTTTTCGCCAATAACTTTTACTAGCATTAGAGCCCGTCATAAGACAAGTAACTGCAATCTTGGTAGGAATTCCGTAATGTTAGAATTTTCCGAAGAAATCAGAATTGATTTTTTTATATGAATATTTCCCCCTTACGAACTTAATCTGAACATAATTTTGGACTAAATATATAAAAAACATTTTCCGTTTTCTAGCTCTATATAAAAAAAATACCTTTTTTTATGTAAACCATCTTTATAAACAAAGTTAAAAAATATGAACGATTTAATCCTTTTCTGCTGATAAACATAAAAAGCGTGACCTACTTTTGTGATTTTTTACGAACCAGTTTGGTGAAAAACTATTCTCGACAAGCAGGACACAGCCGCAACTTTTTTAATTTTTTCCAAAGTCGGCGTCGTTTTAAAAAATCCGTGGAAAAACTTTATTGTTAAACTAAAATCCACTACAGCTACCGCCTATTCATAGCGTCTTTGTTTCGATCCTACAGCAGGATA
Source organism: Chrysopilus asiliformis (assembly GCA_964034945.1). Taxonomy (NCBI): domain Eukaryota; kingdom Metazoa; phylum Arthropoda; class Insecta; order Diptera; family Rhagionidae; genus Chrysopilus; species Chrysopilus asiliformis. The sequence goes on from OZ035962.1 coordinate 13,555,024, forward strand.
TCAGTTTCCCTTGCTCTCTTACATCCCACCACATGATATGAGTGCCTTCCTTAACTTTCATCCTGAAAAACAAAAACTAAACGATACTTCTGTGCTTGTCTGTTGAAATTGTATGGCCTGGAATATCTATAGCTTAGTTCCGAGTTTTCCATGTTAAATCGGGAATTTGGTAGAAAGTTGGCGTTTTTGTTGTTTCCACTGGAGTAGTTTATTATTAGGAAAAACTCGTTAACGAAAACAAGGTAATCTAAGTGGACAACAGCCGAGCACGATTCAGTCGCGGTCTACATGTTCACCTGAATCTGTACCATTTTACACCGAGTCCACAATCTAATGGAGTTTACATTTGTGCAGTTTTTCTAGACCAATAAAGGACAATGCGAGAATACAAACTCTGCACTTACTAAATAAAGTTTCAGATAGGTGCCCAGATAAAAATGCAAACAACCAAATAAATGTCGAGGACAGATTCCGAATGTAGTCACTTTAGCCATGTCCAGATTTTACATTTCCCATAGGATGAAACGCGGTGGGATGGATTTTTTAGTGGAGAGAATCCTTTAAGGATATTTTTTAGCTGCCACTCCTGAAACACAATTTTAATGTCTGGCCATATCCAAGTCGTAAATATCCGTGATTTTTCTCATCTTCTACATAAATTATCTCCTGCAAAGTGTGGGCAATAAAATGGTCAGTCTGCATGCCGACGGCAGGGATTATTTTGGTAATTTCATCGCGAGAATTTCAAGAACAAATGACTGAAGTTTTTTTTTGCACTTTTATTCAATCAGATTTGGTTTTCTTATTTTCATTCATTATATTTTCAGTACATTCTCTTGGATTACGTGCGCTCTAGAGTTGATTCAGATAAGTATGAAAATCTAAAATTTGATTCAATGCCAAGAATTTCCAGTTTAAATCTCATCTCATTTTGTACAGCACCGTGTAAAATATTCAAAGCGTCTGGAAACAGAGGAATTCCACTTAAATAACAAGCTGTGAACACTTGTTAATTTACTTAATCCACGAAAATCTTCTTGGGTTAATTTAATGAACGGCAAATCGGTTTATGTACTTTGGAAAGAGAATTGAGGAATATTTTTCGACAAATCATCGATATATTTCCGATTTAATTAGTTATAATCGAATTATATCCTCTAACCTAGTGTTCCCCAACGTCTTTAGCGAGCTAGTTCTTTTTCGTGTATCGCTTATAGCATTGTACACAAAATGTTGAGGCAGTCATTTAAATGGAATCATTTTCCATCGGAAGATTTACTTATTAAGAATTGTAAGGTTATAGGGAAGAAGTCCTGAGGATAGTAGGCGAAACATTGGGGCAGAAAATAAAAATTGCCAATGCCTAATTAAAGTTTTTCAATTAATGTAACCGAAAATACGGAGAAACTATAGAAAAGTAATTATCAAACTACGGTCGAGAATGACATAATGGATTACAAGGTTATGTTCAAAAATCCCACTAATAAATTTATAAGCGAGCAAAAATGAATGGTTTGATCCGAATGGATATTTATAATAAAAGACTCGAATAAAATCGAGAATAGTACTAAAGGTTGTACTAAAATAGAGCAGCCGCTACTTTAACCCTCTAGCCGGAATGCCCGCCTTAAGGCGGGCTTCAGGGAATTCGCTTGTTTATAACGGGTAACAATTTTAATCGCCGGAAATCGCCGGAAATCGCCGGAACGTCTTACACTGACTTTTGTAAGTTATCGCTTTACATGCTGGAAAAAATTTAGCCCTGTACGTTGTCTTGGTTACGGTCTGTCGCAAGTTGAAAGTCATATTTTAGTGAATTTTTCTCGGTAATATTCCGGTTAGAGGGTTAACACGTTGGCTGCCACCATATTAAAAAAGCATAACAAAAGCTATAATTGCCAATCTGGCAATCATTGGAGACCCGTATGGTGATATTCGTATCAAAATTCGAACAGTTATACCAAAATTCCACTTTGAAGTCATACTTTCCAATGAGATTTTTTTAAATTTATTCCAATCGGATTTTGATGTATGGAAGTTTTATGTAGAATAATATCCTGAATAACTTTTGTTCTTGGACTTTTTTGATAGGATGCACCGTTTTCGAGATACTTATAAAAAACGATTTCGTTCGTATGGGGGGTACCCCCCCTAATGGTCCATTTTTGCCCATTAACGAACTTAGCCTCGCATTTTACGAAAAACGGATCTGTGCAAACTTTCAAGTCTCTAGCTCAATCCGTGCGCCCGCAATCCGCGCCACAGACAGACAGACGGACGGACGGACGGACGGACGGACATGCAAAAATTAAATATTTTTATCATTCTAAACACACTGGTGTAATTCATTTTTTTGTGCGATGACGGGATCTTGGCGTTACAAACGGTAAGGCAAAGTTAATATACCCTTTGGTTTCACCATACGGGTATAAAAAAGTACTAAAGAGTTTAACTGTTTAACTGTAAATATGCTGAAATATCAAGAGTGCATGTGAACCACCGGTGAGTTACGCGGCAGCCAACGTGTTAAACATAGAACTTGTTTCCTGAAAAAATGTCAAATGTCACTTAAGGTTTGAGTACAGCAATGATGCGCAACAAAGATAAAAAAAAAATTACGTTTTTTTATTTGTTATGATTTGTTACACTGTTTTTCTTCGAACTTAAAACCAAATCAAGCGTTATTTATATTTGAGGCTATCAGAGCAAAAGTGGCCCAACCCACATAATCGAGTTTTTGAAGCTTTTCCACTTTTGTACTATTATTGACTGTAAATTTTTAGAAAAAAAATTGTGTGGACTTTATTAGTCAATGTTGAAATTTTCTTTTGTGCATCCCAACATTTTTATCTAAAAACTCACTCGCAATAGTGAGTCAAACACCAAAAAATTCACAATTTCGACATGTGGGTTGGGCCACTCTTGCTCTCAACGCCTCATTTCATGTGCATCTTAATCTCGAATCAGTTTTTGTGATTTTGTAACATTCTACGTTTTTACATAAAAATAAAAGTAAGTTTTTGATTTTTTCTTCTACTTATTCTAAGATTCCGATGCAGAAAAATCTGGATTAAAACAATTTCTGTGATTTTTACATTTTACTCATTTTTGTACTCGATCTTCGTTTATCCTTTTTTTTAGAGGGAAATTTCCCAAAGGGCCAAAAGCACTTAAGATGTAAACTGAGTAAATCGATTTCAGAGTTAAATGTCTTTTCAATGAAGTCACTGAAAGCATACGGAAAAGTAATTTCGTAGACAGCATCGACAAACATTCCTTACATAAACCGTTAAAGTTCAATTACATTTGAGACGATGATTCGAAAAAAAATGTGCGTTACAGTAAAAGTGAAAAAGAACACTGGTAAATTGTGTTTGATTTGACAAAATTTAAAAAATTACCACTTTTTTTTTAAAAAAATTAAAAGTAGAAAATTTTTTTGTGACATTTTAATAAGTCCGGATTTAAAGACTGTATTTTTCTTCCAAGTTTTTTTTTGTTTTTTTTTTTTCAACAAAATTAACAACAATTTTAATATGTTTCGAACTAAAATATTTTTCTTGATGAAAATATAGAAAAAATATCTGATGTGAATAACTCCTGACTTTCTTATACAACATTTACGTTTCTACATACTTTTATAGTGTAAATTGTCGAACAAAATTTAATTTACAGAAAAAAACGAATTTTTATTTTATGAAACCCGAAATATCTCGATAACGGTAAAAGATATCGATTTACGGTAAAATTAAAAAATGTAGGAAATTTTAATGTCTTAAATTCTTTTTTTTTAATTGTTTTTTCGAAAAACCGTTAGGTTGCAAGCAATTTGCGGTGAATTCCACACCAACTCATACTCGACTTGTATGGAGCTTGGAAGTCACCTCTGTTCTTTTAACTTTTTTCATTTGGATGTTGTTAGGGACTTAAAAAAAAAGTTACCCGTATTTTTTTGTTTGGAGGAATAACGCCCGGTAGGCGGAGGGGAGGGGGTCAAAGTCGGCGAAAACTGGAAATCACAAAAATTTTAAAAATTTGTAACTTCTGAACGGCTTTACCGATTGAGATGATATTGCACATTTTGGAAAGGTAATTAAATTTCCTTGTCACAAAAAAATATTTTTTGACTCCCTCCCCCTTACCGTCATATTGTAAAATTCAATTTCGTGACAAAATTTAAAATATCTCGAGAACGGCATTTTTTTTTCTTTTGAATTTTTTTCTGTAAATACTTACCATTATAACATACAAATTCGCTAAATAAAATTTGGGGGTAAATGCGTTGTTGATTTTTAAAAAAATTTCAAAAAAAATCGAATACAAGAAAATTTTACATATTCTACTGATTTTCGATTGGTTTTTATGTTCTATGTACATAATATTAATGCAAAAGTTTTAGGAGATTGAAATTAATTAAAAATTTATTTAAAAGAAAAAGTATGAGATGAATTGAAGATAATAAAATTTGCCACAATTTTATTTTCAACTGTTATCCCCTATCTTTAACCGTAATCGCGAAAAATTGAATCTTTAAATAGACGCAATTTTGGTTATCATCCGGTTAACGGATTTTTACCAAAAGTTGATCGTTCCAGGACCAAACATTCTTCTAAAATTTCATAGCTCTAGCTCCAGTAGTTTTTAAGAAATCTTGTACACAGACTGACACAATGACACACATATTGTACATTTTTTAAATAATGTTTCAATCGGCTCGGGATTGCTCGGGAAATAATTTTTGTGCAAAATTAAGAGGTCAAAATTTTTTATGATTACAATACTTTATTATACTATGTATTAGAAACTAATATCAGATGTGACCGACACAAAACTCTCGTCTGCAATATTTAGTTTCGGAAAAAATATCTAAAAAACAATATATTTTTTTCAAAATATCTCGAAAACCGTTAGGATACGTAAAAACCGTTAAAGGGAGAAATGCGGAAAATTTTATTTTCCTTTAATTTCTTCTCCAAAGGATATACGACCGGAAAAATTACAAACCGACCGACCGACCAATCGACAGACCAACAGACCAACCGACCGACAAACTGTTGACCAGCAGAATGACAAACCGACCGATCGACAGAATGACAGACCGACAGACCGACAGACCGACAGACCGACAGACCAACAGACCAACAGACCAACAGACCAACAGACCAACAGACCAACAGACCAACAGACCAACAGACCAACAGACCAAGAGACCAACAGACCAACAGACCAACAGACCAACAGACCAACAGACCAACAGACCAACAGACCGACAGACCGACAGACAGACCGATAGAAAGATGCACGGACATCCTCATAATTTTACCTGAAATGGATTTCGTACTGATCAGAAAGTTTCTATCTGCCTCCGTTCTCGATTCGGTCTCCGTCATGAATACAATACTTTCCCACTAAAGCAGAGGAAAGTAAAAATTCATTAATAATTTGTTTAGCGACTACCATCTGTTAGCAACAATTTTATATTGTATTAACAGCAAAACAAGATTAAAACAATGCATTTATTAAAAAACAAATTTTAATTTACCAACAACACAACAAGGTTCAAGGTTCGTTAAAAATGTTGTCAAAACCCAGAAAGTGTGAAAAAGTCTAGAACAGAATTTTTTATGTAAAATTGAATCCATCGACAATATCCAGGAAGAATATCAAAACGACATAGACGGGAATACCAAACAAACTCTATAATGCCAGAAGTGATCCCGAACAGTGTCGTATCATTATCCCGTGGGGTTTTATCTGTCTATCTATCTATTCGTGTTCCTGTTGTGGCTGATCTCGGGATGTGGATTTACAGTAGTCGAACCATGAATTGGAGATGCAAGATGGGGAGAAGTGTGAGAATTTAGTCCACACTTTCGGTTGGATATGCCAGACTATGGATTTTACTGAACGGAAGCCAATGGAAAAACTTCCCGTTTCGCCCTTTTTTTAACAAGATTATATCGTTTACGTTGGCCGCCCACGAAAAGGTTATCCAACAAACGGTAGGAGCGCGGAATGAGAATGTTGAAGGCCGTAGGGGCAAAGATACTTTTACTATTATCTCTATAGATACATAATATCCACGTATATTGCAGCTCGTTCTCGCGATGTGGTAAATATAGCGGAAAATTGCATTAAACAGCTTGTCACCGTTGATAAGAGAATTAAATTTTGCGGTGTCATAAAGAAGAAGCCTTGAAACCCTGGCATTAGTCGGATAATATCCTGTTTCTATCCTCTAGCTACAAATACTATGGTGTAACGTTGGAAAAAAATATATTGTAGAAAATTATATTCCATCGAATGTGGTATAATAGCTAAACTGAAGAGAAAAGTCAGTAAAATGGATGGGAGATTTAAAACAATTTAGTGACTATTGATTGTTTTCGATTCAATTATTCCGAGACGGAAGCAAGGATAGGGAGAGTTTCTGAGATAACCAGGAAATTGTTTTTCATTTTCCTCTTTAAATTACGCACACACAGACATGTTGCGGCTTCTTCAAACTGAATCGATGCGTATATGTCCCGAAGACGTGCGGGGTTGCGGCATAATTTCGGTTGTTGAAGTGATTTCAATACCTTTATTATATGTAAGAAAAGTAAAAACTAAGGATTTCTATGTATTTAGTTATGGAGCTCTGCCGGACAGATTCCAATGAAATTTTTTTTATCTACCTCTACGTACGCAAAAATATCCTATATGTGCGCCGCAGGCGAAATTGTTTTTAAACATAATGAGTCTTACCAATGAACATTTATAAAGTCGAGTCTAAGTAGTTTAAAAACTAGCGAATTTAAATAGTAGACTTCAATAGCCCTTGCCTTTGAGCTGTCACTAACTCTTTAGTAACAACTTGGTCATAGACTAAAATAATTTATGGTTTGTTAGAGCTGAAACTAAATTTGTCACTGGTAGCAATAGTAAAGTCTACTTCAAAAATTTGCTAGTTTCAGACTAAGTAGACTCGACTTTATAAACGTTTCTTGGTCAAACGCAATGTTGCGCAAAGATTTAGATCAACCGCCAAACAGTCCCGAGCGAAAAAAAGTTAATTTTTTGCGCTATTTAGGTTTTATTAATAATCGCAATGGAAATTGTGAAAATACCAACAAAGAGAAATGCGATGCTGGATAAATCTTTTGAGACTCATGCACCATTTGTCTTTGAAAAATGCGCCGCATGCGAAAAATAAATTTTATTTACAGAAGCCCGAAGGCAAAGTAGAGTATTTTTTGAATATTTACTGATCGATTTTCCTGGCGTTTGATGAATTATAACATTAAATTGAAAAATCCAGGACAAAATTTTGGTTTCCGGAACGCCAGGACAACATGCCTGGATCCGGGACTGCCCCAACTGTATGGCATCAATCATTTGTAAATCGATTGTTTTGCTAAATTTTTAGAAATATGAAAAACAACCCGAAAAATGTTCAAATTTAAAAAATAACGACATTTGTGCATTACAAAACATTTTTTAGCAGTTAAAATTTTAGCTTAGTTTTATGGTTTATGATCCTAAGCTAAGTTTCTAACTGCCAAAAAATGTTTTAAATTGTTTTCATACTCTGTATGATATATCATATGGGAGTACACCAGGGTGTCAGTCTGTGTCGACCAATCTGTCCGTGAACACAATAACTTTAGAAAGGATTGAGCTAGAGAGTTGAAATTTTTTACATATCCGTTTCTCTTAAATAGAAAGTTTAGGCTATTGAACGGGTAAAATTGGACTTTTCCTTCCCCCTTTCCAGTACAAACACTTGCCCTCTGGCAACTATAGCCTTTCTTTAGTTTTTTATTTATAAAAATCTCGCAAAACATTCGTTAGTAGCTTATTACTGTCGACAGAGATTTTGTTAACAACCCATCAACAACTCTTAACAAGTGCATGGCGCTTTGAGGACTACCACAACAAGAACGAGAGGAGCCTGAACAACAAGATTTCCCAACATTGAAAAACAATACGAAAGTGCAATCCTGAGTGTGCCCGCGGGAAATTTGGAAAAGTTTTATCCTTCTACAAGCGAGCAACTTCAAGAAAAGAGCAAAAACTTTGTATTCACCACTCCCTCCCACTTATTCATAACAGTGGCATCATATAAATTAAACAAAGGCTAAAATTTATAAGTGGTTAACTGTGAAATTTTCCTTAGCTATGCGGTAAGCGTATTACACATCATACATTACATATCACATCACATCATTACCGAGAAACGGATAACTATGTGCTGAAAGGATTATGAAGATGTAGGCAACTCATGTAAATTTCCCAAAAAGTTTGTGCATCATAAAAAGACAAAGTTTTCGTTCTGTTTTACAAAACTTGGAATTTTCTATGAGATTTGCTATATTGTAATACTCGACAAATAAGCAGGCAAGGGACATAATATGAAATCATATGTGAGAATATTTGCACGCACATGGTAGTGGATCGAAATGTTAGTGGACAAAAATGATTTACTATCTTAATAGCAAAATTAATTGATGTTGCCATAATTCAGTTGAAATTGGTAACAGGCCTTCTGCCACCAGTGCCGGGTCCGATCCGGCAAATTATTTGTAACAATGTGACATAAATCAATGTGATTTTCTGGTACTCATGGGGTATAATGATGGGGATTTTCTATCCATACTACTGGGTTTGAAAAGGAAAACATGGAAAATTTGTATGGTGGTCTTCTGGCTAGCCAACTGTTTCCACTATCATACAAATTGTTGATGGCCATGATGATGATTTAGTTTCAATGGTTTCGGGTCCATATTTATATTTATCTACACACACACATCCATGTATATTCAACAAATACGCCAACAAATAGCTGAAATATTCCCAGAGGGTTCATCAAATCCATGAGAGATAGGCAACAAAATCACTTGCTGTTATATTAATTTTGAATTCAATAAATTTAAAAAATATTCGCATAATCTCCGCTTATAATAAATTCATAAATTTTTTGTAGGTGTAATTCCAGATAATACTAATTAATTGCAGCATCATAAAACTCGCTTTGACTTCGAAAACCCACCACAGAAAACTTTTATTATTTATTGATTCGAATTCTAAATCATGTTTTTTTTTGTGTCTTTTTGAAAATGTTATCAAAGCGCAATTTCAAAAAAAAAATTATGAGAAATTCCGAATTTTGAGTGTAATTGTGCCAACATAAATCTAATTATACTGTAAATTAGGTTTTTGTTAATTTCATGTCCATACACGGAAAGGAATAAATTTTTCATGCAGTCATCATATTATAATTAAGGTAAACATATTTTGTTTGAGATAAATATAATACTCTTGGTACAACCATAATTTTGTTTGTCCCGAACAAAATTCAATCATTGGTTTTGAACCAATATAATTATGTTTAGGAGAGTTTAGAGCAGGGCCAGGAAAGCTTTGAAAGTTCTCGGGCATCCACTAACACTGACAAGCGATTTACTTGTTTATATGGCTTACTCTCCGAGCCACTTTGTTGAAAGCTCTTTTTCGTTATGCTTGGTTTTGACACTGTTAATTGTTTTACTTTACGTTAAAAAAAAGTTTTGATAATGAAAAACTTTTATATGAAATTTCCGAATTACAATCGAAAAATAAAAATAATTTCATAAAACCAGAAACATTAATTTGATCAATTGATATTTTATGAAACGACTGAAAATGCCTATATAAATTGTATTTTTTTATTGTTTTAATTTCCTGAAATCATAGTAAACATTGCATTGTGTTATCACACCGAATAAGAAAACAATCATGTCCAAAATTCGTGTCGTCTTTTGAGACAGAACGCTTCATGATTTTCAGCAGTGTTAAATTTTTCATGACTTTCAGCAGTATGAAACACACCACTGCTTCAGTCAATGTCCTAATGACAACTGAGCTAATAAAAATCTCTCGCATAAATGGCCTCACTTAGAAACTCAGCAAAGCTCCATGATATGCAAAATGCCCAAGTGGAAGCAGAACGGGTTATATGCAAAGTGAAACAGATTATTTCTTTCATATGCGTATGTATGCAGTTTGCGTACAAGCCAGAATGAAACGGGTAGCATGAAGAATAGATGGATAGAAGGGCAATTTGAGCCTCGAAGTTGCCCTTGGTGCACCTGGCTGCAGAGGGCTGGTTTAGAGTAACAAACGTAAGTATTAAAAGCTTTTATTTAGTGTGCTTTTGTATCTATCTGTTGGACTGAGTGTTTGTGTGTCTGTTTGTCTGACTGCTTACGTGTCAGTTTGTCTGTCAGGGTCAAATATTGTGACTTAATTGTGACTCATCTCCACTGATCCCATTGACATGAAATTTTCCAAATATACGTACACGGATATACGTACACGGAATCCAAAAAGGGATATACTCAACTGGTAAAATTCATAATTTTAAAATTTACAAATAACACTTTAATAATAAAATATCAGTTGTGATAAACACAAAGCTCTCTACAATATTTAGTTTCGGAAAAAATATGTAAAAAACAATATTTTTTCAAATACCTCGAGAACCGTTAAAGACACTTAAAAACCGTTAAAGGAAAAAATGTAGAAAATTTTATATCCTTTAAATTTTGTCATATCCATTTTTTCCTAAAAGTCCATAGTTTTCGAAAAATTTTCAAAAAACTGTATTTTTTTCAAAAAACTGTAAAAAAAAAATTTTGTGGAAGGTACTCGTTATAGTTACCGTTACTTTCCCAAAGTTGATAGATAATTACGATTTTTGCGAAACTCATCTACGAGAATTTAAAGTCGCTAGGTAAACGCATTCTTGAGTTATTTAACACACATACAACGGACAGACCGACAAACCGACAGACAGACCGACAGAGGGATAGACAGACTGACAGACAGATGCACAGACATCCTCATAATTTTACCTGAAACGGATTTCGTACTGATCAGAAATTCTCTACCTCCCCCGTTCTCGACTTGGTCTCTGTCATTAAGACAATACTTTCCTTCTATAGAAGAAGAAAGTAAAAAACGTTACAAAATTTGCAGATACTCGAAAAGTGCTGGGCCATTGCCCTTACTCCAAAATATCAAGGTTAACTTAAAAAACATAACTAAATCAATACTGGACGAAATAAAAATTTCCATAAAGTCAATTTCCATTTTAGTTTCACTATCATCCCCTATCGGCCAAACCACCCGACAGACGTCGACGCCGCCGGCACCGGAGGACCCTAAATAAAAATTCGCACTGGGATTGTATGAAATGTCTACTAAAAAGACACTCCACTATGTATGTTGGACGTGTTCTATATTATATATTTTCAAGTTTTCCCAATTTTTGTTATTTCTGTTTTTGTTTCTGCAGTTATCACGGTTAGAAAATCTAGTGGAGTAGTTTCCCTTGTGGCAAAACAGCCTTGATAGATGGGCATAGAACCAGACTTGGTCTAGCTGGGCTCTCGGTAGACAGGTACGAGTTGTGGGTGGTCAATCCACTGGCGTTTTTACCTTCAACCGCCACCCTCCTGCAGTGGTCACCGACAAAATTTCCTTATTAAGTTTTCCAGTATTCTCCATGATATTTGCAACCATTTTGCATTAATAGTGTTTTGTCTAGAGTTTTTGGTCGGAATAAGTTACCATATCAAATTTGCAAAAGTAGCGTCTATCTGTATGTATAAGGGATGAGGGTGGTTTGTTTTTTTGTTTTTTTCGATTATTTCACTGAATAATTTTCACGTTTTCCGTACATTCCGCTTGATTTAAAGCGCGGCAAATAAAATAATCCAAAAAACGAGATTTATAGCCCGTCGTGGGAGCCTATATGTAATGTAATATAACTAACTACTACTATGTTAACACAATGAGGTTATTTATTTATTTATTTTTATTTTGTTTCATTTCGGTTTTATTTGGGTATTTTTCGAGTTTCGTTGTTGATAGACGATTTTACTTTTTGCGGTTCGTTTTATTTCCACTATGCGCTTATATTTTAGGGGCGGCAGAACATCTGATGGCTATGGGGAGGTGTTGATATAAACCAACACCGTTTGCCGATTGCATTTTTGTGGCGCTCGCTGTTTTGTATTTAACTTTTGATCCTTGGACAAACGTAACACAAATATAACCTAGTTAACAAGACATATGCTTGTCAGCATACATTACCACGTTTTACCAACCATCAATTCCTTGTGCATTCGTTATTCTCGTCGTATAAAATTCACACATTCGTACGTATTTGGATAGACTATTTTCCTAGTTATATTATCTGTAATGGACGTCGTTACAATAAAGTACATGTGTAGTAATTTTTGAATTTTATTTTCGCGGCATCGTCATGAATTTTTGCAATACTTCCACTGCAACTAACCCCCATAAGCGCAAACAAACAGTTCACTTTTCGACCCTCGTTTTTATTTGGTTTTTATTTAAATTTCATGCAAATGATTACTCAGTCTAGAGTAGCACTTTTCAACTGTCCAAGTTGAAATTGCTTTCAGTGTTGAAGGATGGCGGCTGAAAAGTGAAGCTACAGCAAATATTAGAGTTAGTACAAAATTTATTGTTTTAAGCTGAGTTTTTTTCACTTTATGATTTTTTCATACTGAAAAACATCTTTTTTATAAAAAGCGGATTATCGTATATGAAATGATGAATTTTTCAAACTACCTCCATTTTCAACTTTGGTTTGTTAACAAGTTTTTTGAGTTGATTGTAACCATAGCGCATTTTTCAGCCTAATAAATTTTTGTGTAGGTATGCGCAATTCAGTTGAATAATCTTGGTAAAATCGTTGATTATTTTTTATTATTCATAAAATTCAACCGTTAAAATTCATATTTTTTAACATATCACATATGTGTTTTTGCAAACATTTTTAAGTTTTACATGCGAAATGCTTTTTTGTTTGAACGTCCATTTTCATAATAGGCTTTAATCCTATAATATAATACGAGGAATGTCTGTCTGTCTGCCCAACGATTTCGAAAACTCGCCTAACGATTTTCACGAAACTTGTGGGTTAGGGATTTTCGGGGACAAGGAATCGATCTAGATAGGTCTCACCTCTGAGAAAATTCCCCTCGATACCCCTCGCCTGATATCTTCGAATTGGGTGGTCCGACCTTAATGAAACTTTACAGTATTACTAAAGGGACCAAGGGCTTTTGCACTAGAAACCTGACTTTTCCCTCCCCTCGATAACTCTCACCTGGTGTCTCAAAACGTTTCAAAAATCGGTGACAGCGATTACTCAATAACCACTCAACCGATTTCTATGAAATTTTGTTATCGCGCGTTAATTTTAGTTCTAGCTTTCTAGGTCGGGAATTTAAAAACTCTGGAAAAGCTCTGTAAAGATAATGTGAATTTAGTTTTTCTCCAAAAATCACCAAAAGTAGGATTTTGAGCTCGCCGAGTGTGGCTCGGTCTTCCTGGTACTAACTTTAACACGTTGTTCGATTATTAATATTTCTATAGTTGAAATTGCCAAAGACTGAACTTATCAAACCTGTAAACAGATATCAAAAAGCATTAGACGTTTAACCTCAATCAAATTTAACATCGGTCCAAGCAATTGGAATATCGGATATAAAAGGGGCAACGATAATAATTTTGGCACTATAGCCACAAAACTTACCAGAAACCCCATAGTTTGGACTATTTCCCAAAGTTTTTTTTTTCAAAAATTTATATCAAAAAAATTCATATCTAAATAACTTTTTTTCCCAAAATTCATACCAGCCGAACCGTCAATAGTAGATTCACAATATTTGTGTCAAAAGGGAATAAAAATGTATTAAAAGAAAACTTTCAGGTTTTCCGGTGTTAAGCAAACTTTCCGGTGGTTTTTGTTGGGTTCTCAAAAACTGCATCCTTTCGCAAGACAAGTCTTCAATAAGAAATATTTTAATTTCAATATTTTATGTTAAAGTGTAGTTGTAACAACGTGTACCTACAGTTTTTTTTCCTAAAAAATATAAGAAAAACTACAATTGCCAGTGACCAATCGTCAAATACTCTATATGATGACAGACAAAATGTTTATTTCAAAAAAATCCATTTGTATAGGAAAGGGGAAAGGAGTGGTTCAATTGGATTTTGGTGTATGGAACGATTATGTAAAATCATATTCTAAACACATTTCATCTTTATAAATTTTTCGATACGATGCACAGTTTTCGAGAAAACAGGAAAAAAGTATTCCATTTGTGTGGGAGAGGGAGTAAGCAGTATTCTGACTGGATTTTTATGTATAAATGAGTTATATAGTTTTACCTTTACAAATTTTTCAATATGACTCACCGTTTTCGAGAAAATTGCAAAAAACTGTTTCGTTTGTATGGGGGAGGGGGGAAGGAATAGTCCAGTATTGCCCGTTCAAGGACTCAGCCTAATCATGTACGAGAAACATAACTATATAAAATTTCAAGTCTCTAGCTCAATCCTTTCGAAAGTTATTTGTGTTCACGGACAGACAGACGGACGGACATGCAAAAATCAAAATCTTTTGTCATCCTTAACACCCTGGTGTAGTTCATTTTTGTGTCCGATGATTGGTGCACCGCGTTACAAACGGTAAACTAAATTGGAGTACATCAAACTAGAGCTTATTTCTAGAAACATTAAATATTTATATTAAATATAATAAAAATCTTCATAATTTTGATTGCTTTTAGCAGTTGTATTCTAATGAATTACCAATCCAGAATTAATTTCCGGTGTAATACCACCACATTTATAGTCATTATAACAACACATACTTCATGTATGGATGACGAAACATTCCATTACGCTAAATTTAAATTGGAATTGAAAAACACTAAACAGAAAAAAAAACCAAATTTATTATTGAACATAATTTTCACCTGTGATGATGGCAAATGTCTTCACTCTGACCTAGTGAACATACGATTCTTCCATACGTGAACGTTCGTTTTTATCGAATTAAATATTTCTACACACATCTACATAGCTAGACGAGAATTGTTGTAAAATTTTCTGTGTTTTCCGAAAAATATTCAACATACAGGAGAGTTTAGAAGAATTATCCAAAAACTCGCAGTAACGATGAAGTATGTTAAGAAAAAACGTTGAGAAAACCACTAAAGCTTTTTGCCTTAAAAATTGAAAAATTTTCGGTTTATTTTTAGAATTATGAGCCAACATAGTCGTAATGTACATAGAATTTCGACAAGGAGCGCATCCACTGTACTGACATACTTACTTCACGATTTCACCTTTTCGTAGGTATATGTGGAAAATGTGTTGAAGGAATAAAGAAATATAATAAAAATATCCAAAAATAAAATAGAATAGCGAATCGTGTTCAAAGGTGTGAAAAGCCGCGTCTGTTTGATGTTAAAGGTGCAAAAGGTGATAGTATTCAGATGTTGGGAAGCCGAATGTTAAGAGGGGATCAACTGAACACCTTCTTAGCTAGCACCTCAATCTACGACCACATAAACCTTCTTCGGATTATATTTAGATGCAATGATCTCATTTATCTGACTCCGGACTATACGCGATATCTTCATTATTAGCGTTCAACATTCTCACGAAGGAAAACTCGCTCACGTTGAATTGTGGTAACATCGCTACGTTTCCATACACTATCCTATCGCATTGACTGTGCACACGTTTATTTTTCAAATATTTTTCTTTTTTGTGTTGAGGAGTTTCATATGCAAAAAAAAAAGTTTTCACCTGAAATTCCTTGGCATTCAGCCAAGGAAGAAAGCTGCGGCGTCGTTTCTGGTCTCGCTGCCTTCGGATGCTATGCAATGAGGTGTGAATTTTGGAAAAAGAGTAGAAAAAATTTTCTTTTACTATCAGTCTGAGTGACTTCTTCTTAGATACTTTCAACTTTTAGCGTTTTTGAGAATTTCTCATGCTACGCCAAAGTGCTGCATGCAAAATATGTATTGAAATTTTACCCAAAAGGAAACACTTTCTCGCCGCGAGAAATCTAAAAGCGTAAAGTTCGTTCTTGGATGAAAATCATAATTCTTAAATACATAAACCACGGCGAGATTTAAATTTATTTAAAATTTCACTATAATATTTTGTCTGCCACATACATTCCGCTCTGAAGGTCTTAAAGTTTTTCAGAAATTCTCGCGAACAGAGTAGCGTTCATGGGATGACAATGATCTTAAAGTGATCGCATCGTAAAAATGTCTTTTTCAAAATAACAAATCACTTAAAAGTTGAATACAGTTTAAAAGCACGGTTCGTTGCGGTTTGATTAATTTCGGAATATTAATTAGTTTGATGGATGATTTAGCTATTCTTATGTTAGCCGGCATTGTTAGATAATTATTTGCATATATCATTTGGACTTTTAAAATATGCGTGCAATAAATTTAATTGCAATAAAATGAAAAATGCTTTTTAAAGTATTCTGTGTTAAAAAAATATTTGAAAAAGTATACGTTCTAAATAAATATGAAATTCATAGGTAAAATTTTAAAAATAGTAAATAAATGCCTGCATTAAAATTGGCCCAAAATCGATGTTATGTACTTCAACCCGGACGGCCTCAAATAAAGGACAGGAAGTGAGGAATAAATGGGTGGCATGGCAACTCTAATTTAGGAGTATTTTCGAGTTTCTCGCCCGCGGCGCTTTTATTTCAGCATGTATGCGTTTTTTAATGAGATAGTTAAGCTCGAGGGCTTGAAAATATTTGAGATATCAAACAACTCGAGTAATAAAATTTTCTATAATTAAAAACTTTCTCCGACACATGTGTTAGAGTCCACTAAGCAGGGCCGAACTATATAAACCAAATGCGAATTATAATCGAAGAAAAAAAATTGGATTGAATTACCATATTCGCTGAATCGTTTTTGTATAGCAATTCTAACACTTAGTCCGCCCGCACTTAGGATTCGTTCTAATTTTTTTGTAGGACTTAGTCCTGCATAATATTGGAGTCACTCCCAAAAACAATGGGAACGATTCCATTCCATAGTATAGCATTGTTTTCCCCTTAGTATAGGAGTGTCTCCAGTAAAAACTAGGAACGGGTGCTACTTTTGTTGGAATATGTCCATTCTTCTTTCAGTATAGGACTATATAGGATATATAGTAATGATTCCACGAAAACTCGGACTAGTTCCAATATTTATGGAAGCGTTTGCTACAAAATGGTGTAAGGAGTCCTATAACCGCTTTCCCATATTTTATAGGAACATTTCCTATGCGGATTATTTGCCGGGTACAGTCCTTACACGATCAATATATTGAACAAAATTCAAATATTGTTCAATATATTGAACATGTAAGGGGCCTAAAGCCCAATTCAGACTAACGATTGCGATTATTATTTAAGCTTCTCGACCAATGAGATCAAAGCCTTCAACGATAGGGACGTGAAAGCTTGGATCTCATTGGTCGAGAAGATTAAATCGTAATCGAAATCGTAAGTCCGAGACCTCTGCATTTGTCGGCCACTTCACGTACTGTCGGGCCATAGGAACCAATTGAGAAATGGATTCTGAACGTAAATGGCATTTGCTAGTGTGAAAAAAAGCAAATTGACAGGGGTGAAGTAGTGAAATATCAGAAAAAGGTTTTTTTTTGAAAACAGAAATAATATAAAACAATGGAACGATATCAGTAATTACATTTTTTTTCAATTTTACATTAAAAATTTACCCAGTAAAAATTTACCCAGTACAAGTTTACCCAGTAAAAATTTACCCAGTAAAAATTTACCCAGTAAAAATTTACTATTTATTACTGTCTTTTAGTAAATTTTACTGGAAAAGCAGTAAAAAAAAGAATATTTACTGTTATCTACAATAAAATCCGGAAAATTGGGATAAAGCATCTTTGGGATAAGGTTTAGAGTGTAGAGCGACCTTTACAATTTGGTTGAATCCCAAGTAGTCAGAAGATTAGCATTTACTATCCATGTAGGATATAAGAAATTCGAAAATAAAGGTAATTCTTGAAACACCGATTACATTCAGTTGTTTCATTGCTTTTGTAATGAAATTCATTTTCATTATCAAAATCTCCGCTATCAAAGTCTGGTATCTGCAGAATAATTTCCTCATAAAAGAGGCAACTCAATTGAATAAAAGGCGAAATTGATTTCAATGTCGCTAATGTAATTTTTAATAGCACCGACAACATAAAGTACTTCATTAATTCAATAATTAGAATTTTATTTCAATCTTTACAGTTAGAGTTCATTTTTCCTCACATATGACCGAAAAGTGGGTAAAATTAATGGAAAAAAAATCGCATGGTTTCACAAACTCTGAAGAATGTATATTCGTATACGAGTAGCACTTGGCATCGTGGTGGTTTATTACAGACCATACTTTATACTTTCTTGAGTCGAATGTGCATTAAACAGCACTCGAAGGGACATTTTTCACCAAGGACAATCACCTTGTCCTTTCTTTATTCCATCAAGTGATGGACGAACGAATGGTAACGGACAGGACTTCTTAGATTCAACAACAACAACCGACAATGGAAACCTCTGACATATTCTTATTATATGGACAAAGATTATACGGGCACGTAGCTGCTAAGAAGGACCGGTATGTGCTTTTATGCTACTACTTCTAGCATAATATGCCCCATATATGGGGACGACTGAATGGATGAATGAATGGATGTAAAGATAGCAGTTTAACTATGCTCTAATATTATATTGCTTACTTGCTAGAAGCATACTCGTATAACACTCCATACAATATTTCTTTGTATCGTATCGTATTGCATTATATTCAATATGGTATGACTATCTGATATTATGCTTTAGTTACTCTAGCTTATAGTGTATAACTATGCTATGCTGTGGAATACCGTTCATTAATTGAGAATGGGATCGCGTGACTTGTCGGTTTTTATTAAGCCATACATTACATTATGGGAAACATGTTTGAAACATTCACATTTTGCCAACCAAACGTCGTTCTATGTCTTTTCTATATGTATGCACGTGAATTAATTCTTTATTCGTACTACAAAAAAATTCCTTGCAAATACGATAAACATTCGTATCGCCATCGCAATTGCCATTATCGCATATATAAAAGTCGCGTATACTATCACCTTAAACAGCGAAAACACATGCAAACATAAATTACTAACCGCCGGGTGTAAATTTTTATGCTTATAAAATGTTTTTATTACAATTTGCTTCTCTTGAATATCCTTGTTAAAAGAGTAATTCTATAAGGATCTTTTAAAAGCATGGCTATTAAGTTTACAGAATACCTTACTGTAATATTAAAATCCTTCATTATAGCTTAATTTACAATTTAAAAGTCACTTAAAATGTAAAAATTAAGTCAACTGCCAATTAAAACCAAAAATATGAAAAAACTCACATGCAATGGAATATTTTTCAATTCATGTCTCTCTAAACCATTTCAACTCACGGTTTAATTTTTAAAGAAAACTGTGGGGAGCTGGAAAAATTTGTTAGGATGCATCTAGTTTCGATTCCCGAGATTTCTAATGCCTAGATCATCATCAGAACAACAACATAAGATCAATGTTATTGACTCATAATAAAAAAAAAATAATTTAATTTTTTCTGCTATTCACTTTTTATATTTATGCGCCACAGGCGAAAATTAAGGGGTTAAGCATACCTGCCAGGCCTGAACAGATCTTGTTTTGAGAATGAAAATATAAAAATAACAAAGAAAATTTCAAGAGATTTTCTTCAAAATATCAGTTGTGATCAAGCTTTCATCTGCAATATTTAGTTTCGGAAAAAATATGTAAAAAACAATATTTTTTCAAATATCTCGAGAGCTGTTGAAGACACGTAAAAACAGTTAAGGGAATAAATGCAGGAAATTTTATTTCCTTTGAACTTGGTTATATGTATTTTTTTATAATACGGTATATACGGTATATTAAAAACGTTAGAAATACGTATGAACTGTTAAACGAAACAATGGGGAAAATTTTATTACTTACTAGCTTGCATACCCGTCGTTGCCGGCTTTTTGTCTAAAGTTTTAGAATACGAAGAAAACCGGAAAGAACTTAAAAACTTTTTAATGGGTCTATGTTTGGGCTGGACCCACGACGAACATCTATGCCAAATTTCAGGCCAATCGGTTCAGTAGTTTCCCCGCGAAAGAGTAACATAGAGGGAAAACTAAGTTTCGAAATCACTTTACCCCCTCCCCTTACTCCCCCCACCCCTCGCGCTACTTTTCCGTATGCCTATGTTGGAACCAGAACTACCACAGACACTCATGCCAAATTTCAAGTCAATCGGTTCAGCCGTTTTTGGGTGAAAGAGGAACAGACAGACAGACAGACAGACAGACAGACAGACAGACACCAACTCATTTTTATATATTGGCCCCAATCACAGAAAACGCCGTATGCAAGGTGAGTGCGTTTCTTGCGTTTTTCGATCATTGAAAACGTTCGAAGGGAGTTGTGAATCATTCACGTTTGACGTTTCAAATACGCGCCACTTTCATTGCGTATCTGAGTGAGGGACAAAAGGCAAAAATGTAAGTTTAAAGGATTTAATTGAATAATTAGGAAAAGAACAACAAACCTAACTTTTTTAGCTGTCAAAATTAGCAAAAACACAAAAAAAACTTGACGAAAGTTTCGTTAAACGCCGTATTCAATGATACCGCGTCAAGTGAAAGTGAATCGAATGGGTGAAGGGAATCTCAGATACGCCGTATTCCATGATAGGCACCATTAGTATGATTTTGGTTATATGAATTTTTCATAAAAGTGCATAGTTTTCGAGAGATTTTCACAAACAATTTTTTTTTTAAATATCTCGAGAACCGTTAGAGCTAGAAAAAAAATTGTTGGACACAAAATGTAGACAATTTTATATCCTTCAAATTTTATTATATTCATTTTTCGAAAAAATTTTAAAAAACGGTATGTTTTCAAAAAATGTTACTTTTTCACAAGTTGATTCCGTTACTTTTCCAAAAGTTGGTAGAAAACAAATTTTCCGGAAAAAATCTCATTTGGGAGTTTTTTTTTTAATCCGGTTCCGACATAAAGAAATATGTAAGGAAAACGGAACATCCTGTAAGGAAAGGCCCGTAATTATCGTTTTCCTCAAATTGTTCGGGAAAAATCTCACCCGGTGGTTTTTGGGATCGGCGAATCCGATTCTGATATTAAGTAGTCTTTAAGGATAACAGACGGTCCTGTTAGGATAATGTGAATATCCTTTTCATTTTGAATTTTTAGTCGTACTAAACAATTACGAAAAGAATAAAAAGGATCAAATTAAAAATTAAAAATTTTTTTTTTTTTTTAAAAAGCTTTTATTTTAAAAAAATGCACTAAAACGAAAAAAATAATTTTTTGGGCGCTGTGTATCAGAAATAAATAAAAGCGAGATAAAAAAGCATAAAAAATAAAATAAAATAAATATTTATCTCGATTTATTTCTTATACACAGCGGCCAAAAAAATTTTTTTTTCTTTTTAGTGCTTTTTTTTTAAATAAAATTTTTTTTTTTTTTTTCAGGAGCAGCTTACAGACGGCTTTGGCATTATGTTACATCAGACCTTATTTTCACGGTAAATGGCTTTTTTGCGGATCTGAAAAATCGATACAGGGCTTCAATTTTTCAGCGTGTTATAAAAAAATAAAAATAGTGAGGTGCCAGGGCAAAGGGCTTCTTAAGACCCTTTTTAACACCTTTCCCGGCTAAGTGGAGCCTCTGCGGGGTGCAGGGTGCTGGAGCGGTTGGCATCTGGTTGCTTAAGGCTTTTGTACTGAGCAACCGTTAACCGTTTCCAGCTCTTTTGTATCCTCGTATACTCCACTTGGCTACTGTTTGTGTCCGTGTTGTCGTTTTGTGTTTTTTGTTGGACCGATGCGGGTAAGTCGAAATTCAAAATTTAATTTTTGCAATGTTCGCGGACTTAGGGAGAACCATCTTTCTGTTTACATCCACCTTTCCCAAAATAAACCAGAGGTACTGGCTTTGGGTGAGACTAAAGTTGATCGTGATTGCGACCCAGGTCAATTTCAGGTCAATGGGTATCACCTGGAGCCAGTATTTTTTCGTCAAAGGGGTATCGCAATTTATATCCGCAACGATGTGCCTTACTCACTTCTTCCTAACTTAGGAAAATGCGCTAATCCAGAATTTAATTTCATCTGGTTAAAGCTCCATATGCGCAAGCACATCTACCTTTGTTTCATTTATCGAAGCCCTAATTGTTCCACCGAGAACACGTTGGTCGAGTTGGACAAATTGTCTGTCTCCATCGATGCAATTACTGCAACAAACCCTGACGCTGAAATTGTTGTTGCGGGTGATTTCAACGTCCATAATGATAAGTGGCTTCCTTTCTCATGCCATCCTGATCCTGTTGGTTTGCACACTGAACTCTTCGCAGAATCAAACTTGTTGACGCAAATCGTAGACAAACCAACGAGAATTCCAGATATTGCAGGACACACCTCATATCTGTTGGATTTGTTTTTAACTACAAATCCGTCTAAATATAGCGTTTCTGTCTTGCCTCCCCTGGGAGGATCTGATCACTGTCTGGTAAGCTGTTCATTTTCCACCGAAAGGCCTCCTAAAAATACAATTAAAGCCCCGCGTAGGACTGTTTGGCATTTTAAAAAAGCCAACTGGGAGAGCTTGAACCAGTATTTTGCAGCTTACAAGTGGTCTGATTGTTTCAGGGAAGGTGACGTTGACGTTGCGACTGCAAAGGTCACGAACGTAATCACACTTGGTATGAAGTCCTACATACCGTGCAGCTCCATTGTTGCAAGGTGTGATTCCAACACCTGGTTCACGAAAGCGTGTCGCGACGCCATCAAAACAAAAAAGACGGCGTTTTCTGAATTTAGGGGAAACCCTAATGAAGAAACTCGCTTGTCGTTTATAAACGCTCGAAACACCTCTAAGTCTGTACTACGTCGTGCTAAACATGACTTCGACCAAAAGATGAAGCGGAAAATCTTAATCTGTCCGAAAGGGCAAAAATCCTTTTGGTCAATGGTGAAAGCGGTAAAAAACAATTTCACAAAATCTTCAACACCTCCACTAATCTGTGATAATGAAGTGGTTGTCGATCCCGTTGGCAAGGCGAACGTTTTAGCCGCGAAATTCGCAGCGAACTCAAGTCTCCCGGAATCCAACCAATTACCGCCCCAACCCACCATATCGGAGATTGTCTCTCCAAAACTTTCCATCCGCAAAAGACAAATAGTTAGAATTCTGCAGGAGATTGACGTGAACAAATCTACAGGACCGGATGGCATTCCCCCCCATGTTTTGAAAAAATGTGCCGTCACCTTAGCTGGACCTCTTCGCTCCCTATTTTACCTCAGCTTCTCCAAGGGGATCTATCCCTCTTCTTGGAAAGCAGCTAATGTCCAGCCCATTCCCAAAAAAGGTGACAAATGCGACCCCTCAAATTATAGGCCTATAGCTCTGACTTCTGTACTTGCCAAGGTTATGGAAACTTTAATAAATACCAAAATTACAAATTTTTTAGAGCGCAATAACATAATCAACGATCGCCAATATGGCTTTCGTGCGCGCCGCTCCACAGGCGATCTTTTGGTCTGCTTGACCGAGCGCTGGAGTAAAAGTCTCCATAATTTTGGCGAATCAAAGACTATAGCGCTGGACATCTCCAAAGCTTTCGACCGTGTTTGGCATAAAGCTTTGATGGCAAAGATACGAGCTATCGGTCTAAACCCTGCAATTTCCAAATGGATTGAGAGCTACCTTTCTGATCGTTCAATACAGGTTGTATTGGATGGTTATAAATCTGATCTCTTCAAAATTAACTCTGGTGTCCCTCAAGGCTCAGTTCTAGCTCCTACGCTTTTCTTAATATTTATCAATGATCTACTATCTCTCACTCTCAATCCACTTTATTGTTTCGCTGATGACAGCTCCCTTGACGCATCCTACCATTTCAGTTCACCTGCAGAATCGAACGCCATTGCAGTTCGATCGAAACGCAGTGAGCAAATTAGATCTTTGAATTCTGATTTAAACACAATTCTGGCTTGGGGCAGAATCAACCGTGTGGATTTCAACGCATCTAAAACCCAATCAATGCTGTTATCGATGAAATGCGAAAAATCCCCCGAAACGGTCGAATTTATGAGTGAGTCCATTAGTGACTCAAAAAACATCAGAATGTTGGGCATCGAAATAAATGAGAAGCTCCAATGGAGTGATCATATTTTTAAAATAGCAAAGGAAGCATCGCAGTGCCTAGGCTTCCTGGGACGATGCAAAAAATATTTCGCACCAGTCGACGTCCTTAACATTTACAAGAGCTACATTCGACCGAGACTCGAGTACAATTCGCACATTTGGGCTGGAGCCCCAAAAACTGTCCTCCAACTGCTGGACCGAATCCAAAAACGTGCGATCCGACTAATTGGAGACAAGTCTTTGACAGATTCATTACCGTCTCTCGAGCATCGTCGCTCTGTTGGAGTACTCAGCATATTCTACAAATATTTCAATGGGAAATGTTCCACCGAAATTTCCCAACTTATTCCTCCACGGTATATTTTCCCTAGACCCTCTCGTGCAGCTACACGTGCGCACGACTTCTTCCTTGAGCCTCCCCGCTTTCGTACAGTAAAGTTTAGGGGTTCCTTCATTCCGCGAACAACAAGACTTTGGAACAATTTACCATCCGATGTGTTCCCCCCGGACTATAACCCGCAGAAGTTCAAGGAGAACATAAATCGGCATCTCCTTTTGTCCTTCCAACCATCCCGAGCTGTGCTTCGGCATTAAAGGGTCTTCCCCTAAGCTCTGGCTGGATATATAAAAAAAAAAAAAAAAAAAAACCCAAGGAAAATTCTAAAAGAGTTTTGATTTCTAGGTAGACTTCAACACGTTCTTATACCGTAGTTCTTTTTAGCAGCAATAATTTTAGAATTTATCGCCATATCGACACAAAATGTCCATTTTGGACTTGTTTCGGATTATCTTTTTAAATTTTTGGTGCAATGTTGAATACAATTACACCCAATTGAAATCAAAACAAATCAAATATTCACATTATAAGCAATTTTGAGCAATTTACATATTTATACCTTAACCACGTAAGATTATTAATAAATGGTATGTCTCTAAATAAAATATGGCAACGACAACATTGACATGAATTTCCCATAAAGCCATTTATCAAGACAACAAAATGTTGGCATCTATAGCAACTCTTATTACCCCTTGTCACGTTTGATTATGGTAATTAATTTACGATCTAAGAAAACATTCAATAATCCTCACTCAACAGGAGGCCGATCGACCAAAGATGATACTTTTCACCATACACTGACAGGAAATTTGTCCCCAAGTGCGGTGTAGATAATATGTTTTCGTTTAATTTTTTTTACTACAGACAAATTCTAGCGTTGATCTACAATGTTTTTGATGCTTTTGAAGTGTTATGAGACGCTTTGTTGGTGGCAAAAATTATTTAACTAAAAATGATAAATGACTACAGAAGTTTATTTTGGGGTGGATCACAGATGTTTTATTACAAAAATATCAACAAAAACAAAATATTGAAATCGTCACAATATGTATATTAATTAGGATTTTATTTAGTAAAATATTCAAGTGAAATTTTTTATAGGAATTTTTTTTATAAAGCAATTTGAAGTATCGGAAAGTCAATAAAAAAAAAAAATTTAATTAAAAAAAAAAAATAAAGAGGGGAGTGTGGGTGAAGAATATTCGTAATTTTTACATTATAATTGCGAGCGTTTTTCCCATTCCCTCATAAAAGAAAATGCTCTGAGGTCACGTAAAAACCAAAATATTTTATAAAATCACACAAAAATAATTTATTTTCCATTTCAAATTCCACAAACCATCGTACTTACCATTAAAACGTCACAAACGTGAATTTCCTTAATTCTTCATCTCATTAAAGTGCAATTTTCTGCTTGGCATCTAAATCAAATAAAAATAATTATCAGAAGCAAATCTGAAAAACACCTGCGTCCCAGATGTATGCAAAAACATAGATTCATCTCATTATCCAGAAAATTCGTAACACTTTAAAAAAAAAATTTTAAAGTACTACTCCGTTCCTCATTTAAAGTACGTAACACTCTTCATTTAATGTGCAAAATTTATCCACCAACGGCAATGCTTTAATGTCGTTTATAAAACGGACAGAGAAATGCATCAACTTGGGGAAAGTTGGGATGTTGAAAACGTCTTCTTCGAGAAATACCGAGATTGTGTATTTCTACTAGACGATGAAAATTATGTTTAGCTTAAAGTGAAAATCCTCACACATTAATTTCACGCAATTTCACCACTGACACAGTTTTTTCTTCTTTCGAAATTGGGTTAATGAAGATTCATCATGAGGTGAAATGTATACCGCGAAATTGCCTAAACAAACACAAGCAATTGTACACTAATGAGGAAAACCTCTCCCGAGTCGCTCTTTGAGTTCATATCAAAGGTGCTTGATTATGAGGTGGTGCAGGTTAACCCCAAACCCCGTACCAACCACAGGTACCACGATTATGGTGGGAGAGCTTGTCTCCTTGAAGTGTCTTTTGCTGGTCGCATACCACCACACATACAGAAACATTGTACAATGACTTTAAAATTAAATTTTTAAGCAAGAATATTGTATTTGTTTAACCCCTTTCTAAATTATGCCATATATCTGTTGACATTTTAATTACTTTGACGGATCACTTGAGATTTTTAATTGAAATAATTACACCGTTTTGATTACACGTCGCCGCAATATTTTGTGGTTGAAAGCCGTCCAATAATGTCATTCTCACACCCGCAATTACTCAAGTGTTGAAAGATTCTTTAACGATTTCGAACAATAAACGGTGTGGGATATATAGGGTGATCATACGTGCTGGAATGGCCGGCCACCGGGACAATATGTCTCGCAAATTATGCAATGAGTGTTTTAATTTCTTAATCACTAAAAAAATTGACCTTGATACCGAAAAATGTTAACGTGCGGCGCAATTCCCTCGAAAGTTTATGCGTCTAGTGAATTTATCTTTAAAAAATTCACCTGCGGCGCATTTTATTAGATAACTTTTGATAGTGGGATAACTCCTTCTAAAAGTTTTTACTTCCGGCACCATTTTTGTTATATTTTGAAAACATAAAACACTTTTCATCATAAACAAAAAACAAAAAGAAATAAACTCTCTTGACTTTCAATATTTTCGAGCTTACAAAAATTCATTTTTATCAATTTTTGTTTAGAGAAAAAATCCCCGGGGGTAGTTGGCCGATTTTTTTTAAAATTTTTGATCAATTCTCATTTTTAATCAATTTCGAAACATGAAAAAATTCCTTATGTCACCCTCTCCCCTCCAACGCTCTACCACGATCTGTCTGGGTTTCTCACGTAAAAATATGGTCACCCTTGGTATATAACATAATTTGGTGTTGAGAATATAATTTTGAATTTATGCTTCATTCAGAAATAGAATTCTGATCATAAATTTTCAAAGAGTTCCAAATTAATGCATATACGAGAATTGGTTTGCATTCTGAATAAATACAAGATACGAAATGATTTTTTTCCGTGCCACTTCCTTAAGACAAATCTATAGTTTTTTTTTGTTAAATTAAAAAAAGAGACAGGCAATTTTCAGTGGTGGCGGTTCAAGAATTAGCAGGGGAAGGGGTTGTTATGGACGGGGTTGATAAATTTCAGGGGGAGGCACGACCTCAAAAATGAATAGTTCGGAAGATAAAAAATTTTGAAAGGGGGCATAACTGGCGAAGAAAAAAGATTTGATACATCTTCAATGGCCTTTATCAATTAGAGATACTATAATCTAAAGAGTGGACATCAGAATTTAATAGACTGTCCTAATGAGTAGGACAGTCTATTAACTTAAATTAGAACAGTCTATTAGGCCAGTCTATTAGAACAGATTTTTCTTCAGATTAGAACAGTCTGTAAACAATCTTTCAATTTATTAAAACAACTACGAGTCTCCAAATTTTTTTGATACCTCAGACATGACTTTCTTATTTATATTAACCACCTTCAGTTATTTTGGCAGTTATTTGTAACAATGAATCAAATTTTTAAAGTTTTTCGCGCTCGGTTTTCATAATAAAAATCATTAGTTTTCATAATAAAGATATCCTATTAAAAAAAGGTCACAAGTGAGAAATTTTTCAATTCGTTTTCGAGAAAATTATAAAAATACGGGAAAAAAATCGTCACAAATCACTGTAATAAAAATATGTTAAACCCATAAATGGCTATTTCCCAGTGGATGTTAAACCAACAATCATCAAGAGGTTAATGTCCTTTCGCAACCACATATTAGATTTACTTCAAAAAAACTTTTTCTCCGGAAGCAATGGTGGCACAGTAGGTAGAAATTAACTAATTAAATTTTGTTGGTTGCCGTAACTTTCTTTTTCTCCTTCACGGACGGAAATAATTTAAGACTGCAGCCAACTTAAGGCTAATGTCAGACAGTAAATCAAGTTGATAAAGTGTCGGTGGTTAATTCAGTTAAAAGTGTTAGGCCATGATATACAATCTTAAGAATTATAAATATAATTTTCTATCTGTGCGGCTGTACTTTACGATTTAAATCAAGACCATAAAATGCATTAAATCTTATTATGTGCATCCATATTTAGGGAGCATGATCGCATCAAGTAATTTATTTAATGCCACAATGTTTGAGATGTAAGAAATTTTGAGCAATGAGTAGTTTTATATACCTGTCAAGAGATTCTATGTATTATCTGGGGCTGGTCATGAAACACATCACGCTTATTTTTTGACTTTTGAACCCCACCCCATCGTCGCGCTACTGTGTAGTGTAAATTCCATACGATAGTGTGACCGTAGTACTAAATGCCATACACGGTCACACTACCGCAGCCTCCCCCCACATTAAGTGTGACGTATGTTGTGGACGGTCCCTTAGGTTTTTCGTTGTTAAAAATTATTTCGACAAAAATGAATAGCATAACTCCTTAGAGCACAAAACATTCAGGTGTGTTTCAAATCAACCAATTTAAAACTTAAATCCTTTTTTTAATAAAAAGCCCATCCGAGGTACAAAATCTAAAGCGAATACGTATAAAACCTTGAATATTTTTCTAAAGGTATGCAAAATGTCAAATCGCATTAAAGTATTATAATTTTTTCTTTTTCATTGGGAGATATATGTACGTAAAATGGGAGTCCAAAAACAAAATATCAAGAAACTTCCAACAGCAAAAACTTATCCAATAAAAGTTTCATTGATTTGTTGCCGAGTTTCTCCAGTCATTGTCATTCATTGGAAAGGGTTGCGACCCTTCAGATCCTTAAATCGTTTTTTGCTTTTACTGTCTTACAGGAAGATTGAATAGAAGGAGAGCCAAACGTAATTCTGTATAGTAGTTACATATTCAACTCAAGAAGTCTATATGCTTTGAATTCACCCCACACGGGACTCTGGCCTTATGCATTTTCACTATAAAATTCCTTCGACGATGAAAGTTAAAAGTTTTCGACTTTTGTCTGGAAGATCAAATTTTTGAATTTGCAATAAGTGAGTGATGAGTTTTATCCTTTAATCAAAGACATATCAAACGTAATAGCATGGAATAAAGAAATTTGCATTTTACTGTAATTCGATTGCGAAAAACATTCGGATTGAATGAATTAAAAGTTGTGAATTTAATATACAATTTTTATTTTTTTACTTTTTCACTAATTTAAATTCTCATTAATCTAACTCTTCAGGATAGAATTATGAGATAAAAAAAAACATTTCATTACCACTAATAAGTTTTTCTTTCATATTTCGTAACATCAAATCGACGATTACATTAATCACTCAATTATTATCATTCAATTATCTAAGGGTGGGAATCAGCAATTCTACCCCAAGCTTTAACATTGATTTGATCTGCTCGTCTGTTTGCCTTAATCACCAAAGGCAAAAGGCCAGCAGAATGCTATTAATGGTTATCACTTTTTGTACATCATTATGAGGAGGAGGTGGAATTGGCAGATCGTATCATCAATAGATTATTGGGTAATTACAGCAAATATCTAACAAGTGGCTTACGGCAAACTATCACAAGTTAAGAACTAATTAGTATTCTATTGGCGAGAAATTAATTTAATTTGAGATCTCGCGATTTCTTTATGGTTGACTTATTAAGACAGAGAATGTATAAGAAAGGAAATCAAATAACTAAGAACATTCCAAAAGGATTTCTCAACAAATATAATGAAAAATATTTTGAAAAAATTTGTAAAAAACCTAACAAAAGTCAGGTGCAGATCGTCCATTACTTTATATGAGGGCAGACAAAATTTTTATGAAAAATCCATTTGTATGGGAGAGGGGAAAGGAGAGATTCGATTGAGTTTTAATGTATGGACCGGTTATGTAAAATCGTATTCCAAACACATATTGTCTTATTAAATTTTTCGATACAGTGCACCGTTTTCGAGAAAACAGAAAAAAAGTATTCAATTGGTATAAGGGATGGAGGAAAGGTGTGGTCGAACTACAATAGATTTTGATGTATGGATAAGTTATGTAAAATCATATTCTAAACACTTTTTGCCTTCATAAATTTTTTAATACTTCTCACTCTTTTCGAGAAAATTGTGAAAAAAATGTTTCACCTGTATGGTGGATGATGAAGGGGGAGAGGGGAAGAGAGTTGTGGAAGGGGATTGTCGAGAGGGGACAGGGGAGAAGGGAGAAGGGAGAAGGGAGAAGGGAGAAGGGAGAAGGGAGAAGGGAGAAGGGAGAAGGGAGAAGGGAGAAGGGAGAAGGGAGAAGGGAGAAGGGAGAAGGGAGAAGGGAGAAGGGAGAAGGGAGAAGGGAGAAGGGAGAAGGGAGAAGGGAGAAGGGAGAAGGGAGAAGGGAGAAGGGAGAAGGGAGAAGGGAGAAGGGAGAAGGGAGAAGGGAGAAGGGAGAAGGGAGAAGGGAGAAGGGAGAAGGGAGAAGGGAGAAGGGAGAAGGGAGAAGGGAGAAGGGAGAAGGGAGAAGGGAGAAGGGAGAAGGGAGAAGGGAGAAGGGAGAAGGGAGAAGGGAGAAGGGAGAAGGGAGAAGGGAGAAGGGAGAAGGGAGAAGGGAGAAGGGAGAAGGGAGAAGGAATGGTCCGATTTTGGCAATTCAAGAATTTAGCCTTGCTTTTTACGATAGCTCATCTTTACCAAATTTCAAGCTTTTAGCTCAAACCTTTTGGAATTTATAGTGTTCACAGACAGACAGACAGACAGACAGACGGACACGCGGAAATCAAAATCTTTTGTCATCACAAACATCCTGGTATAGTTCATTTCTGTGTACGATTAATTATTGATTTGATGCATTTGTCTTTCAAAGTTTGTGAGTTTTAAGACCAAACTTCGATTTTGATTTTTGGGCAAACAAACGCGTTCAAAAATTAAGTGCCTTTTGGAACTCGTCAAATTTTCTGTTAGCGATAAAAAAAAAATAGTTTTTGCGATAATTACCGCCAAAGTTTTTTTTTTTTAATTTTAGTGCCGCTGCAGTGGTCGAAAATATTTTCAGTATGACTATTGGAACCAATTTTAGGCAAGAAATATACAATAATTTTTCTCTGTGCGACTTTTCGAGGAGTTTTCATGTCAATTGCACTTCCTCTGTCTCACTGTCATATATATATATATATATATTTATATATTTACTTTCCGCAAATTTGGGGTGTTTACATTCGTAATTTATTGTTATTGTTTACCGTCAACAATTAATCAACTGCAGTTAGTGAACGAGTTTATTTCTAAAGAAATAGCTAAGGAAAGTTAAATACTCATTTAAAAAATTGAATAAATGAATATTCAACTTTTAAAAAAATTGAAAACTGGAATTACTCATTTAAGCTTTTTAAGATGAATAAGAAATTATTTTTTGCTGTTTACTATAATGTCCAAGGATTAATGAATTAATTGATTTATCTTTGGAAAAAAAATTCTCCAAACTATTATTACCAATAATCGGCCGATTTGGAACGATCCGTTTTTATTAAAATTGTACGAATTTCACGCAGCACCAAAAACAGAGATCCGAATTAGGTCCACTTATTCTATAAAATTTGACTAAAAACAAAATTTTTAACTAGTTCCAAAAATTTATTTTAATTTAGTAATTTTATAATATTTTTAAATAAAAGCTACTAAAAAAAACTTCACCAATCAAAAAACTTGGTAATAATTCCGTTAATGGTATCAAAATCGACTCCGAGATGTTTAAGGTCTTTAATAACTTTTTGAACACTGCCGAAATTCAAGATCTTCTCAAAGACTGGCTTCATTTCTTTTACTTTATTGTATAATTCAGCGATACCACCTCCGTGCCGAATTCTTCTTGCAAACCATATTTTCATTCTCTTTAATGGCAAAATTTCACAAAATGCCTTGAAGAATCCATCCCAACCTCCGAGTCCTTCTTCTTCACTCGGCGGCAGTGGTTCCTCAATTACCTCATTTGACAGGACTTCATCATCAGAATTTCTTTTAACAGGATGCTCCTGTTCCCGATCTAGGGATTCATAGTATGCAGGATGCATTTTACGATCTATCCATTCGACCAGCTCGTTTATCTCTGGCATTGCTGCTATATCCTTATACGCAGCAGAGAAACTAGGGGAACTTGTATATTCAAAAATTTCCCTCATTTCTTCATCTTCTTCATAATATGTAAGGAGTAATTTTTGCAGTTCATCAAGAGGAAGAAAACGTGTTAATTTTTCAAGATCCCGTGATAACCTGCTCTCTCTCTCAGTTCGCCCCATTGCCAAGGCAATCAACACGATTAGCGAAAGTAGAATTTTCATTTTTGAAAGTTATTAATAACAAGTAAAAACTTGAAAATTAAATTTAATTCACTTAGAACTATTATTATAAATCTGCACGGTTCGTTGCAACTTTGAATTTAATTCATCTCAATTTCGCCCTTTTATACTAATGTGGTGGCATAATTATTTTCTTATCAGAAATTTTTTCGCTAATAGCATTAAATTAGCACAATTTGAAGGTCTACAATAATTTTTTGCAAGAGCAAATTGTGGTATTTTAGGAGAGTTTCATCGATTAATTTTTTTTTTCGTTCTTTTTGCCAATTAAAACTCGCTTTTAAGATTTAACTCAAGATAATATATATTTTCATTTTCATACTTTTCCGATTATTTGAACTTATGTGCGATAATACCTTTAGTGATAATTGCACTGAAATTTTTTCGAGGTTTTTTTAACCCGGCACTCTCGAAAAAATCCGGGGACGAATTACCTCCGCCTCAAAACATAGCTAAAAGTAAGCACCTCGCAGTGCTATTCAGAAAAAATTTAACACCGTAGCGCGCAGTTATTTTTACATTTTTATTTTACGGAACTAAATATTCATTTTAACACCGCTTTGACTTAAATTTTGAATTAACTCCGAAAAGGAGTCAAAAATTCACTCCAACTCCTTTTAGGAATTATTTTCATTGTAAAGGGTGTTCACATTTAGAATAGGCTTACCAATTGGCTTCAACAGCCTATTGGAAAGGCAAATGGTTTACGATTCGAGGAGGTCCCATGTTCGAGTCCCGGCAGAGACATGCAAGAAAAGTTGTTAACAGTCAATATTAACTTTGAAAACACGAAAAAAAAACTGAAAACATCTCAAATGCTTGCAAAAAAAAAGAGAAAAAAGGGAATTTGCGAGGTGAATTGTTTTTTTTGGGCCATCTAATAAGTTGATTTAACACCGAAAAATTGTTAAAAATTAACACCCACAGGGAATTGTTGTGAACTCCGTAGCCCGGAGTTCGATTTTCTCCGATAGGTGATGGACTCCCTCAAACTCCGTTTCGGTGCGCGATGGACTCCATTTTTTCGAGAGTGGGTATATCTTTACAAAAATAAAAATTATAACAAAGTGAACATTTTAGATGAATTTGAAAAAAATACACAAATTTAATTTTTAGAATTATGTCTTTGTTATGCAAAATAGTTAATTTCAGTTCACCTCAATTTCATGTTACAAAAATCACAAAAAAATGTCATAAAAATTTGTGGTTTGTATTATTGTATCAATCTTCAAACAACGTTTTGTTTGGAATCATCGGAAAATTTAGTTTTTTGCAATTTTCAGCGGTTTTGTTGCAGTTGTTAATTGCCACACTAGAAGCTTAACATGCGATAAGAAAGTTTTTGATTTGATGGATATTACATAAAATTAAATGCTAGTGCAATTGTTTCCAGCTTCTAGTTTAGTATGGCTCGACCACAACAGTTTATCTACGACATATCCAGCATAATCGCAAATGAAGGTTTTTCCTAACTTTTAATCAGTGAATGTCGGACTAATTCTAGAGTTCATCAGCTGGCAGTGCCTGGTACCAACTTTAGGAATCGCGTAACAGAGAAGTGAGCCCAGACCTATCCTGATACCATGTTGTATATCGTTATTTAAGTTGCAGCTTAAAGTTATCAGGACATTAAAAATTACTACAATAACCAGAATTAGAGGCAGAAATTCACTTATTTACACACACACATGTATGAACAAATAAAATTGCAGTCTCGTTTATTATTGCAGTCCTTCGGTACACACAAACAAATAAATTACACAGTTATACAAAGTGGGCATAAATATTCGCATATTTTCTGCCAGCTTTTTCCCCAACAGGAAGAAAATTAACTGCAGACAAGAGTACTTTCCATTTGGGAAAAAAAGTGCAACTTAAACCTTTTGCAAATGGACATTTGTAAGGAAATAAGCTCCTTTTGCACGGATTTCTAGTTCCGTTGTCATCAATCCTGAGGAAAGTTGAAATCGCGTGACTATTAAATTAGTTTCTCCCCCACAATTGCTTTTTATTAATGTCTATTATCGACTACTGTCATCGCTAACATTTTTTTTTTACTTCTTCCAATTTAGTCCTACTGGCACTGCACAAATTATGTTAGAAACAGTAAAACAAAACATAAAGCGACTTACTAAACGCTGATTAAAAAATTATAGGTTTTACATCAAATGGAATATAGTTGTTAAACAGAGTTACGTTTTATTCCGATCTAAGAGCGTAAGTATTTTTAAAATCGATAAGTGTAAAAGCATTCAATAAACGCGGGTAAAACGTTGATTCTATATCAGATCGTGACTATATCAGATCGGTCAGATTTATCGAAGGGTGGCAAAAGGGTGGCAAAAGGGTAGAATAAACCGTCTGACTCATAGAATTCGCTTATTTTAAAAACTCTTTATTTAGCTCGCCTTCCTATCTGTTTGTCTGTCTGTCAGGGTCAAATCTTGCGATCTAATTGTAACCACCTGCCACCCATCCGTTTGACTTGAAATTTTGAATACGTAACTCCAACGACAGTATAATATTTTCACTACTTCGTTCTTGTAAGGATAAGGAAGGTCCAGTTAAGATATCGTGATTATCCTTTTCTTCAATTTGTCCAGGAAAAATATCATCTCACGATTTTTAGGGTTCCTGAATCTGATTCGGACATTTTGAAGTCTGTAAGGACAACGAAAGTTCCTGTTAGGATAACGTGATTATCCTTTTCCTCAAATTTTCCGGAAAAAAATATCATCTGGTGATTTTTGGGGTCGCTAAATCCGATTCTGGAGTCAAAAAGCCCGTAAGGATAACTGAAAGGCAAGGATAAGACTAAAAAGTTTATATAAGCGTGGCAAAAGGCAGACGTAATTTTAGATTTTTAGTCATACTAATAAAATACGAAATATCTGAAAAGGACCACATAAAAAAATTAAAAACAGATTTTATTTTAAAAAATGTACTAAAAAGGAAAAAACAATTCTTTGGGTGTAGTGTATCACAAATAAAAACGAGATGATAGCATAAAAAAATCAAATTTAAACATTTTTAACAGTTTTTACATATCTTTAACGGTTTTTAGCAAAATATGTAGAAAATTTTCAGTTTTTTGAAAATGTCTCGTACACTATCCGCCTTTGAGAAAAAATGCATACCAAAAACATAGCAAGAGTTTGAAAAAAATACTTTTTAAAAAAAAAACTGGCAAATTTGTTGCATTCAAAATTTTTTATTGAATTTATCGAGGCTGCTGGTTTTTTTGTTAGTCTATATAATTTCTACCTCCATATTAAGTTTCCACCAAGACCGGGTTAACGTTTTCATATCATGATAAACTCATTCTGCAATCTCCAAGGATTGATTGATTTTTTTAGGAGTCGAACTAAACTCACTGAAGATGGTGAAAGGGATAAATTCGAGTATTCGAAGAACTTTTAATTAATTTCGCACTACCACTAAACCGCTCCATCTATTTTTCTATGCATAATTAATTATGAAAAGGTAAGATTATCCAACCCTATATGCTTTATTTTTCCCAAACTTCCACACTTTCGTAGCTAAGTCTATTTTATCGTGGAAATATGAAAACCTCTGAATATGAACATAGCGATTTTCTTTTCCTGTTTTGTGGGATTTTCTTCTCCTGTTTTGTGTTTTTATGCCGATGGTTGGGTGATTACCAGAACCTACAAAAACACATACATGAGTTGTAAATAAGAATCTCTTGTGAGAACGTAGATCCTTCTTTAAAAGTCCTTGAAATACAAACACGTATCCACCAGGTGTGTGTATGGATTGGGGTATACTTTTAAAACTCATAAAATAAAACATATACCTTTATGGGTTTAATTTCGCTGAAAACCCATCAAGAGGCTGAGCGATTCCTCCTTTGCTTCTCTTAACACCCATAATATTTCCATTTGTATGAAGTTCCGTTCCAGTATTCAGAATCTTAATTTCATTTCTCAAAATCCGCACGATTTCGACCGATTGTTTCGCTGGTAAAAACAAGTATAAGGCATCGTGCTTTTATAATACCTCGGTTGAAGGAAATATTCCGACCGATTTCAATGCGGTTTTAATCGTGTTTGTTAATTAAATAAATGCCGAGAATTTAATTGGATTTCTTATAATAATATTTGCCTAAAGATGAAAACGTGCACACTTAAACGATTTAGTAAATTTATTATCGTTCAGTCGGATTTCATTCATTTTACGGTAAGTTAGAATCACAAGAAAAAAATCTTTATTCAATTTTACAATTGGAAAAAATAAAGCAAATTGAAAGAACTTTAAAAGTTAATAAGAAATGAATTTTTAAATATTACCTTTTGGATTAATTTTTTTTTTAACTTTCCTCTTCTATAGAGAGAAAGTATTGTATTCATGACGAATACCAACTCGAGAACGGGACAAATAGAAAATTTCTGATCAGTACGAAATCCGTTTCAGGGAAAATTATGAGATGTCCGTGCATCTGTCTGTCGGTATGTCTGTCTGCCTGTCAGTCTGTCTGTCCGTTTTACGTATCTCAAATAAAAAGTGACTTGAAATTTTTTGCGAATAAGTTTTAATGAAATCGCAGCTTTTTATCAACTTTTAGGAAAGTAACGTAACTATGCCGGGTACCCCCCATACATTTTTTTTGAAAAATATCGTTTTTTGAAAATTTCTTGAAACCTATGCGCTTTTGGGGAAAAAAAAGAGTATGACAAAATTTGAAGCATACAAAATTTTCTACATTTTCTGCGTTAACGATATTTTTTATTTCTGTAATAGTTCTAAAGATATTTCTACAAAAAATCCGGTATTTGGAAAACCTCTCGAAAACTATGCACTTTTATGAAAAAATGCATATAACTAAATTTATAGGAAATCAAATTTTCTACATATTTTGCATTAATAGTTTATGTTTGTTGTTTATGTAAACGGGCTTATCGGTCCTTTGATGTTATGTATAAATGAAACTAGAGGTCTTTTTTCTAATTTTTATATTTATGTTTTAATCATCCGACGTTTCGATCGTGTATACGATCATCTTCAGGGTGCTTATAATGGATGGATAACAAATTATTTTATTTTACTTAGTTTTAGTTATTTCTACTTACATTGTGTATTTGATATAATGGAAAACTACTTTGAAATTACATTAAGCACTGATTGACAATAAATGAATGAAATAAATCAAAAATGTTTGACATCGTACGTTATTATAAAAACAAGAAACAGATTAAATAAATTAAATAAGTTAAACACGACGTCACTGGGACGGTTACAAGATTTAAAGAGAATAATAACAGTTCTTGCAAACATCGGTGTGGTTATTGCGGTTTATTGATATTTAGATCTTTTTGGGTTTGTATTATCATTTGTGTATGTCCGTTTTCGTTTGCGTGTGTTTATCTCGTCATGTAGTATTGCGCAATACACTGCTGAAATGTCCTGTGTGTCACGTTTTATGTTGTATGTGTCCTCTGTGTATATGTGTAATGCTTCTGTTGTGAGTCGTTTGTTATAGTTTGTTTGTGTTGCCAGAATTTTCGTGTTGTCAAAGTCTGGTATGTGTTTGTGCGTGTTAAAATGTTCGACTAATGCGGTGTGTGGAGTGTTATTTATGACGTCACCAATCCTTTTTAAATCATTTTTGTGGTTATTTATACGTTTTTCTAGGTATTGTTTTGTTTGGCCTACGTAATTTAGATTGCACTCTGCCCCTATATTTGGATTGCCCAAGCACGGGATTTTGTATATTATATTTGAACGTTTATTTTTAGGTGTAGGATCTTTTAAACTTGTGTATAGACTTCGAAGTGTGACTTTGTTCCGATATGCTAATATTGTGTTTTTTGTATGTTGTTTTAATGTTTTAGCGATCTTTTCTGAGGTTCCCCTAATGTACGTTATGCTCCTGTACATTGGGTTATCAATGAGTGTCTCACTATGGATGGGTAGGGAGTCATTCGGTCTATGATTATTATTATTTCTAGTTTTAAGTAACGAGTTTATTATGTTTTGTGGATAGTTGTTTTTGGCTAGTATGTTTTTTATTAATTTTATGTTATTTTTGTGAAACTTGTCAGAGCTGATGGTTAGGATTGTGTTTATTAATTGTCTAGCAGTGTTTAGTCCACTTCAAATCGCATCCTCAATTATCTCTCCCACCACCCCCATACTCAGAAACTAAACACTGCTAGACAATTAATAAACACAATCCTAACCATCAGCTCTGACAAGTTTCACAAAAATAACATAAAATTAATAAAAAACATACTAGCCAAAAACAACTATCCACAAAACATAATAAACTCGTTACTTAAAACTAGAAATAATAATAATCATAGACCGAATGACTCCCTACCCATCCATAGTGAGACACTCATTGATAACCCAATGTACAGGAGCATAACGTACATTAGGGGAACCTCAGAAAAGATCGCTAAAACATTAAAACAACATACAAAAAACACAATATTAGCATATCGGAACAAAGTCACACTTCGAAGTCTATACACAAGTTTAAAAGATCCTACACCTAAAAATAAACGTTCAAATATAATATACAAAATCCCGTGCTTGGGCAATCCAAATATAGGGGCAGAGTGCAATCTAAATTACGTAGGCCAAACAAAACAATACCTAGAAAAACGTATAAATAACCACAAAAATGATTTAAAAAGGATTGGTGACGTCATAAATAACACTCCACACACCGCATTAGTCGAACATTTTAACACGCACAAACACATACCAGACTTTGACAACACGAAAATTCTGGCAACACAAACAAACTATAACAAACGACTCACAACAGAAGCATTACACATATACACAGAGGACACATACAACATAAAACGTGACACACAGGACATTTCAGCAGTGTATTGCGCAATACTACATGACGAGATAAACACACGCAAACGAAAACGAACATACACAAATGATAATACAAACCCAAAAAGATCTAAATATCAATAAACCGCAATAACCACACCGATGTTTGCAAGAACTGTTATTATTCTCTTTAAATCTTGTAACCGTCCCAGTGACGTCGTGTTTAACTTATTTAATTTATTTAATCTGTTTCTTGTTTTTATAATAACGTACGATGTCAAACATTTTTGATTTATTTCATTCATTTATTGTCAATCAGTGCTTAATGTAATTTCAAAGTAGTTTTCCATTATATCAAATACACAATGTAAGTAGAAATAACTAAAACTAAGTAAAATAAAATAATTTGTTATCCATCCATTATAAGCACCCTGAAGATGATCGTATACACGATCGAAACGTCGGATGATTAAAACATAAATATAAAAATTAGAAAAAAGACCTCTAGTTTCATTTATACATAACATCAAAGGACCGATAAGCCCGTTTACATAAACAACAAACATGAACACAACGGTCAACCAACACAGACATATTAATAGTTTATACATATCTCTAACGGCTCTCAACATATTTAAAAAAAAATAAGTTTTTTGAAAATTTCTCGGATTTTTTTGAAAATTTCTCGAAAACTATGCGATATTTCGAAAAAATGCAAACAACCAATTTTAAAGGAAATAAAATTTTCTACATTTTTCGTTTTTAACTGTTTTTACGTGTCTTTAACGGCTCTCGAGATATTTGAAAAAATATTGTTTTTTACATATTTTTACCGAGACTAAATATTGCAGAGGAAAGTTTTGTGTTGATCACAACTGATATTTTAA
Organism: Chrysopilus asiliformis; assembly: GCA_964034945.1. Taxonomy (NCBI): domain Eukaryota; kingdom Metazoa; phylum Arthropoda; class Insecta; order Diptera; family Rhagionidae; genus Chrysopilus; species Chrysopilus asiliformis. The sequence goes on from OZ035962.1 coordinate 13,595,515, forward strand.
TTTCAAATTTACTTTGATGAAAATTACGAAAAATTTCTCTTAAAATATTACATTTTCTTATTTTTGCAAAGTATTTGCACATGATAGATCAATGCTCCATCGAAGGCGCAATTTTTCTTCCTTGAAAACTGTTACAACGTTCATAGTGTCCTTCTTATGGATAACAAAGAAAAAAACTGAACGACTTTTGAATGCAAAACCGGATTGAAAAAATTATTTTAATAATGGGTTCATGTACAGGATAGCCCGTCCATGGTTTTCATGGTTTTCATTCCCTTTTTATTTCAAAGATATGTCACCGCATCGCTAAGGGCGTTCTCAATGACAATGATTACCGCGATTTCTTGAATAATAATTATAATTCTGGGAACTTCCCCACATTTTTGAGGAAGAAATGAAAAAAAAATATCATTCCATTTCAGTATTATTCTCGGGTCTTTTCAGAGCTTTGTCAAGTAATCATAGGTTAGTGCATTGGTTTCCAACAATGAAATCTTTTGATCACCCAAAAGTCGCCTTCCATTCAAACTGGAAACACGCCCCGAGCTTATGAATTAATTTTCATGGCGATTCTCCCTCTTGGCATATATATATATATATATATTTTCTTTGACTACAACAAAAATCATATAATAATATTCGAATAAATTAATAATGAATAGTCAGATCGTAATTTTTGTAATAATTTACTGTTAAATTATATTTCACAAAAGACGAATTCGATGTTAAAATACGAGATTTGAAGGCAGCATATTGTGAAATGTGGAAAATTTCTTACTAATAGTGAAAATCTGGCATTATATACACAATGTCATACAATTTTTGGCGAAATTTTTGAAATGTTTTGGACGGAAACCCCGTTTTGAAGCACTGGGTTGTTCGAACTCGGCTTGACGTTTAGCCACGGAATACGACAAAATTTGGTTCGGAACCTTTTACAGACAAGGATAATATACAGGATGCGGGGTAGGGAATTAAGCTTTGGAAGGGAATACAGCATTCCCCCTACTCGTCTTTTTTAAACTTTTTATCTGCCCCAGCTCAATTCGTATGAGGGAGGGGAATGAGTGGTCGAACTGAATTTTGATGCATCGGCGGGTTACGTAAAATCATTTTTTAAACATATTTTACTTTTATAAATTTTTCAATATGACTAACCGTTTTCGATAAAATTCTAAAAAACTATCTCGTTTGTATGGGGGGGGGGGGGGGGGAGTGGGGGTTACCCGTTCAAGAACTTAGCCTTGGCTTTTACAGAAACTAGGAATGTCAAATTTTTGAAAAAACCGGTTTTCGGTTAAACCGGTTTTTAAGACTTCGGTTTAAACCGGGTCCAAAAAACCGGTTATTAAAATACCGAAAAACCGTTTTGTTCAAATTGGGTAGATTAGGTCTTAAACATAACAAATACACTATAATACAAGCAAAAGACGTCAAGTGCCATATAATCCATTAAAAGACCATAAATGGCACAATATAATATTGGATTTGGTTTAGAGTGCCTAAAAAGAAGTGTTTCTAACAAATCAGTTGCACGAAAATTGGTTTAAAATTATTTTTCCGTACAAAAAAAATGATCAGTTTTTGAACGGTTTTTGGCTTTAAAAAAACACCGGGTATAACCGTGCAAAAAAAAAACACCGAAAAAACCGGTTAACCGAAGCAAAAACACCGGGTAACCGGTTTAACTGGTTCTTTTTTGACATACCTAACAGAAACGCAATTATTTCAAGTCTCTTGCTCAATCCTTTCGGAAGTTATGGTGTTCAGGGACATAAAGACAGACAGGCGGACGGACACGCGGAAATCAAAATATTTTGTCATCTCAAACACCCGGCGTGGTTCATTTTTGTGTTCTACGATCAATTTGATGCGTTACAAATGGTATACTAAATCTAATATACTTTTATATGATATATCATATAGAGCAGGGATACGCAACTTGCAGCCCGCGGGCTGGATCCGGCCAGCGACGTCTAAGCTTGACCCGTAGAAAAAATTTAAAATAAATTGAATTATTAGCACATAATGCCGAATTATTTTTTACCGGTCAAATTTTGGTTCTGCATCGTGGTTATTCCTGAATAACACAAAGAAGGCAAAAAATGTAGTTCTTTTATTTGCTTTATACATTTGGCCCGCCAAAAAACCTAGTTGCGTTATCCCTCTATATTATAGAGTATAAAAAGGGTTTTCTTTTTATATTTCATCAATTTTTTTATGAAAACTGCACCCCTTTTAATTTATTTCAGATACTTGACATATTAGATGGGAAAGATATTATCATCGTAAAAACTAATTCCAAAAGTCAAAAGATAACCGTTAAAATGTCCAAAAAACACGACAATATTAATTTAATAGAAATATTTCCACAGTAAACCATGAGAAAAAATAAATAAAATTCCATACCACAAATTAAAAGATCAATCGTGCGGTGCGTGGTTCGACAGGGAGCGGTTCCTGTCCATTTGATTGAAGGATGAGGCAGTCATCAAAACTTTTTCAGATCATTAACGTATTTTTCGTTAATCCTAAGGAGGAATTTCTCTCATTCATTTAACATTGAAAGGGAGTGGTAGAAAACATTCAACATTTGATATAAAATATTAATTTTCCTAATTTACTCTGTCCAATCCAATATACTACTAAACATTGGTATATAATACCTATTTTGGTATTATAGTTACAATATGATATGGGAATGAGGCATTTCAGGTGATCGGGTATTCAGGCGAAACGAGAAAAAGGAAGAAAAAAATTGAAATCGAGGAAAATTTATTACCTAGGAACTTGTGGTAGTTCTGGTTGACTGATTTGATTTAATATCAATTAGTTAGCAAAGAATTCCTTCTATTTTTCTTACTACAATACCGTGACAGCGACTTTTTTTTGTTCTTATAGCAAAAAAGTCCACACTAAGATCGCAGCACTGATTTTTCATTTGGGATCCATCCCAAAAAAGTAATCAGAAAAAACTGGAAATGAAAATCCTATAGAAATCGAATTTTCCCAAGAATTCTTGTGTTCTTGTCGTTCATTTTTTCATAATTTTTTTTGTTCTTATGTCAACCGACACGCAATATCATTTATTCTATTTGCGTTGGCCTTCAATAAAACTATTAAAAGGATATTAAGAATACGTACTGATTTCTTGTACTCTCAACTGAATCTTGTTAACAAATGACTTTTCTTGTTTTTAATTACCACCAAATGTCAGCGGCTGGCCACACTCATTTTACTTAGACAGCCGGAAGAGGAATTTTCCTCGTATAATCATTTCTTTTCAACTTATCCTCGGTATAAAACTGTACACCACTACTTGTAATTCTCGCTTCGGTACTTTTGCCCGAGTTTTTTTTTTTCGGGGTTTTGGTATAAGATGAAAGGATAATAATAATAACCTTAATGGGCTAGTTACATGTTTGGTCCTTGTTAGTCCTTGCCATATTTCCATGACATTCTTAAGGGCACACAAAATTAAGTGAGAGAGTGGTAAGTTGAAAAGGACAAAGATTGCAGTTCTGAAATTTTGAAAATGAAAAATCCAAAATAATTAATAACTGTTTTTGAAGTATTACAAACATTCCAAAAGCCCCAATATGCTTTTTTGGTATGAAATTATGTATCGTTTAAATTTTTTTTTTTTTAGAAAACTTTTATTTAACAAATGTACAAAAAAGAAAAAAAAACTTTTTTGGGCGCTGTATATCAGAAATAAAATCAAGAAAAATATTTTTTTTTGCTCTCAAATATATATCTTTGTCTTTGAGATATTCTTATAGACTTTTTGACTCTAGAATCGGATTCAGCTCCTGAAAAACCTCCAAATAAGATTTGTTCTGGAAAATTTGAAAAAAAGGATGATCACGTTATCCTAATAGCACCTACCATTATCCTTACACACTTCTTAACATCAGAATCGGATTCAGCAACCCCAAAACCCGCACAGATGAGATTTTTTTCCGGAAAATTTCCCGACAGGACCTTCCATTGTCGTTACAACGACGAAGTAATGGAAAAATCATATTCAAAAAAAAAATTCAAGTCAATCGGATGAGTGACAGTCGGTCAAAATTAAATTGTGTGATGAGTAACAGTAGGTCAAAATTAAATTTGAACCTCACAGACAGACAAACAGAGAAAAAAGCAAGCTAAAAAAGCTTTTAAAAATGGTGTACTATTAAGAGTTGAAAATGTAAAGAGAAGTTTCTCAAGCTTTATAAGAACAATGAACTTCTGATATACTTTCTATTTATTTCTTGGAAAACAGCACGCATTTGTATATTATTGCAAAGACGGTTAATCTGCTCCTGATGAAGTTCATTCAGCTTCCAAACTAATAAAGTGTCGATTCGCGTTCTATAAAAACTGGAATAAAAAAGTTTTCCCGTGAAAAAAATGCGTTTCCGTTTATGTTTAGTGTAAAATTGCCAAACACTGTGAAAATAGTTTTGTCACGGTGCTAGTAGGTTGTAGTTTTGTCACGGTGCTAGTAGGTCAAGTTTTATCACAATTTTTCATTCTCATTTTTTCATAGAACGCGAATCGACCCACCAAAAAAATGCCAAGAAAATTAAGAACCAGAAATATTTAAAAAAAACATAGGAGAAACCACAATTTCTGACACTTTACTGTTCCACCCCAGTAAAGGCCATCCACGTTTAGAATTCATTCCTCAATTGGCTTCCTTGAGCTAGCTGTAAGTGACGTTGCCCACAAATTTGGAGGTTCGGGTTCGAGCCCGACAGTGGTAAGGGGAAGACTCTTACCAATGTCGGACTCGAACACAAACCTCCACACACACCATTTTTTTAAAGCAAATTAAATTAACTTTTAATAACAAAAAAATATTTAATAACAAATAAAATTAATTCGGTTTGAAAATAAAAAAAATGTATTACCAGAACCATTCAAGTGCTTTAAAAATTTCAAAAACTATCTGACAGGTTTTTACAATTTTACTGTGGTCCCAGTAAATTTTACTTGTCTAGATTTTTGATTTTCCCAGTATTCTCCTACGCTACTCCGCTTTCATACTAATTTTCACAGTTCTTTTATATTTAATTTTTCATGTGTCACCAGCATGGCGGTAATCAATCTTTTTCACTATGAACTCACTACTGGCAGTGGTCCGTGCCTTTATAACTTCCTTCCGTTTAACAAAAGAAAGAAAAACACAAAATCCATTTTCAACAGTTTCAACAGGATGCATCAAGGAGAAGGATATATACTTTTAAATAGCATTGCGGTTACCAAGTGAATGCATTTGACATCCTAAAAATAAAAGCAAACTATAAGGAGTGCAAGTCCTGGCCCACATTTGACAGAGAAAATGAGACATACAAATAATTAAAAGAAAGCAAAAAGTTTCCATAAATACAGAATCTGATAACATGATCTTTCCAATCACAGAACAATTTATTGTAAAATTTTATTACGATTGCTGAATAAATTAAACACAAATAAAGGATCTTTAATTTTATTTAATCGTTTCATGTTAATAATGGTGACATATTGTGCCCGATAGTATGACTATTCGATTATTGATTGCTAAATTCCACATACTATACAAGCTTATATGATAAAATGTTGGTGGGAGTAAGCATAAACGTGATTTCCCATATGTCTGCCCAGCTGTAGTAATTTCGTGAATACACACACCACCAAAAAGTTTTGTCGTTTTTATATCCCCAACATATCAACATTATGATTGCATTTTTGAGGGTGACCGGCGGCGGATGCTTATTTTATCCATGATTAAACTTCAGCCGAGTGACATTTTGCAGACAATTTAACAGTTTATGGGGGTTTCGTTTCAATTCGAATGTGATTCAATTTTTTTGTATGTTGACGTGTGGTTAAGGGGTTCCTTCAAACAATAACCACCCAACAAAAAAAAAAGAATTCCTGGTAAACATCCAAAAGTTGGCTACGATTCCGTGTCCTACTTTGGTATTCTCTCTTCATGAAGGTGCATTCAAACCGCATCAGGAAGTATGGAGACTTTCAAAGATATTTGCATAGCACCACAATGAAACCATATGGAAAATCATCCCTTATACTTTGATACCAAATACAAACTCCTACTTGTATTCAACTGGAACCCATTGCCGTAATAGAATTCTGAAAATTAAGTTACATTGAAGCCACTTATGGACGTGTTCCCAAAACATTATGTTCGACACTGTGGGTATAACAATGCTCATATGTCAGGTGATCCTCCAAAATTGGATTATTTGTGGGGTAGTCTTATCGGGGCAAATCTTGTTGCACGTTAGGTGGCCTCCTATTTAGTGAAGACCTTTGGTGCAAATTCAACGGAAATCCAATTTTGGTATTTGATTTTCGGATAATGTACTCAGATCGTAGTCAGGAACATATTTCAAAACTGATTATCTGCCATTATTATATATTCATGCCGATACAATGCCAGCAACGAAGTTGGCCCAATTTTAAAGAAATATGTATTTTTGGATCGAAGAGAACTTCTTCCAGCGGAAAATGAGCTTTAAAACACGAAATTTATTTTAAAAACGGAGTATAATGATTTTTTTTACTTTGTAAATGGAATTTAACGGAAAGATTATTTTAAGAAATTTTGACCCCGAGATTTCCCCTAAAGATTTTCCAATATTTTTAAATCACGCAATTTATAGAGTATTGCTAGACTGCCACTTTTAGAATAGTAGCTCTTAAGCCCAATTCAGACTAGCGATTGCGATTACGATTGTAATTACGATTGCAATTACGATTGCAATTACGATTGCAATTACGATTAAGGCCTCTCGACCAATGAGATCAAAGCTTTCAACGATAGAGAAATGAAAGCTTTGATCTTATTGGTCGAAGAAGCTCAATTGGAATTGGATTTGAAACATTTGTTATCAAATTAATCAGAAGCGCAGCAAAGCTACAATGCGTTTACAATGCACTTTCTGTGCATTTTGCTTCTCAACGAGCAAACCTCACGTGCCCGTGTTTTTCGATGCTATTTGGGTCTAAATATATAATAAATATTTATTGAGATGTTATATTTTTATAAATTTTTTAAATCTTTAGATTTATCATATTTATAGCATCATTTTGAACTGGAAAAAATTGTTAAGCTGAAATTCATGTCAAGAAACGATTTTTGTTCTGTCCTATGAAAAAGAATACTAGAATTTAGAGAAAAAGGATTTCTGATTAAATGAACGTGATTCAATACTAATAGGTTAAAAAACAAGCTTGGGACCTAATGGGTTAAAAAACAAACTTGATCACAGTTTGAAAAATGCTGATGCACCCAATCTCCAATGGCTGTAATTCTATATTTTAAGTCCTTTACAAATTTTAACATCTTGAAATAATCACAACAAAACAACTTGGTCAAAGTCCTTGAAAATTAAGCAAGTAGGTTTTTCTTAGCAGTAATAATTTTAAATTTCAGAAAATGTTTGGGTGATGGCAATTAATCATAATTACTTAAAAAAAAAGATTGACATCTTCTATGATACCCTTGACAATTGTGTAATTGCAAGGCTCGTCATCGTCCTTATATTAAATCAATCAAAATTGGCATTGATTGATTGGCTGTTAATTGATTTTCAATAAGGCTCAACTTTCATAAAGCCGATAAGAAAAATTGATTATATTTCCCTTGGATTGATTTCGTAAGACAATTTGAATCCATAGAGTATTACAGTTATGAATTACACAATATCTTGTGTCAAATTAATATAAAATATTGTTTCAATTATTATGCTATCAAAATAAAAATCGAAGAGGTAATCTAGGAAGTCGATATGATTACATTTTCCGAAAACTTTTCTCATCACTCAATCCAAATTATGCCTTGATAAAAAGAAAGTTTTTTTTTTTTTTTTAACTTTCTCAACAACTATTTTCGGTATTTAGAGACATGTTAAAAAAAATCTGTAATGCCATTTTATAGGGCAAAGCTTCCTCTATTACTTCCTAAACGAAAATCCATTTTCTTGCAATTTCCAAAGCCTTTCGTGCAACTAATTTCATGCAGATATTTATTTCCTTTCACAGAAATTTTCTTCAACAAGGAACATTTAAAAAATAAGACATTTCCAAAAATTATATTACCGTACATACTGCGCAATATGACGAGCTCATTATCCTTGATATAGATTTGTTTGTATAAATTACACTCATGCATATACAAACACATTACATTAAATACACTGCTTTAGTTATATTTGTAGAAATTTCTTTACAACTTCGAAAAAGTAAGGACCTTGCATTGCAATTTCCTTTTCGTCCTTGCCATGTTATACGGCCAGACGTTATTTTACTAAAAATTCAGCCTACATAGTCACAGTCCCTTTCCCTGCAAGCAAGCAACATTAAGTGTAATTTTGTTGCAATTTTCAGGTCGTTAACGCGGGTCGTTTTCCGAAGATGCCGACATCAGATCAAGATACGATGAGGTTGGAACGTGTAAAATTTCAATGTAAATTTTTTAATGACGGTGTTAAGTCCTTTTATAATGCTAAATGTACTTGGCGGTAACAAAATCATACAAAGCTTTATATCGTTCTAGAAAACGGCAATGAAATGTTGTTGTAAATGTAACATGTCCTGTTCCTACGTCCTTCCGTAACTAAAACGAATAAAATTTCCGGAATGACGCGAGACAATTTTTGGAATATTGTTGCAATATACACAAAACCATTTCATGGTGGCATGAACTACTTTACAGCTTGATTTCCTGAAATGTTAATAAAAAAGTTAAATTAAATAGAAATATGGAAACGAAAACATCGCAGCAATAGCTTTTCATTATGATTTTTTTATTATGTCACATGTTATAAAGAAACAATATTTCCTATTTTTACTATTTTGTGCTATTTTTACTATCAGCACCACATCCGTGTCACATGAGGCAGAAATTTCAATCACATTTTTCTTCACTTGACCAAATATTTGCGTGATTTCAGTTATGTTGTATTCAAAAATAGAAAACAAATGAAAAATTTAATTATATTATTTGCGTCGTGTAACAATAATCGTTGAAATTAATTGCCAAATGTGTGGGCATTAGAGATTTGGATATTCGAACATAGTTTCTGTGTAAATGTGTAGAAATTCGAATAATAATTTTGATTAGCACTTTTAGGATTTTGATTTATCAATCAATGATTTGGTTTTGTTTAAATATACTTCTATTGTTATGATCTAACATATTTACTGTGCCAATTATAGATTGCCAAAAAAATGTATTCTTAGACTAAGAATTTTAATTTAAAAAAATATCAGTTGTGATCGACACAGAACTTTCCTCTGCAATATTTAGTTTCGGGAAAATATGTAAAAAAAAACATTTTTCCTATTAAAGCATCACTTTCAAGATGTTCTCAAAAAACCATATTTTTCAAAAAAAAAAAATATATGGGAGGTACCCGTTAGCTATAACCGTTACTTGTCCAAAAGTTGGTAGAAAACCACGATTTTCACAAAAAAATTTCAAGTCGCTAGGTCAACGCGTTCTCGAGTTATTTAATAAACGTCCAAAGGACGGACCGACAAACAGATTCAAGGACATCCCCATAATTTTTACTGAAACCGGATTTCGTACTCATCAGAAATTTTCTGTCCGCCACCGTTTTCAAGTCGGTACATTTCAACTGCTTGCAAAAACAAGTTTGTGGGGTGAAATTTATTTATTTTTTCAACTCCTCTAACCACCCACTCGAGGATATGCTGAGCTTCGTCAACAAGTCGGGCTGGTTCAAATAGGATCAGCTAGTTTGATGAAAGGTGTTATGAGTACCGAAGACATCACAATGGGCCTGTAGGCCTCCAAGTGTAGCGCTGTGCTCACGCCTGGGCGCGCGCGGTCTTCTCAACCTAACCTAACCTATGAGTTGATTTAACACCGTATATTTGTTAAAAATTAACACCCACAAGGAAGTCCTGTAAACTCCTGAGCCGGGAGTTCGATTTTCTAAGAAAAGTGATGGACTCCCTCAAACTCCGTTTCGGTGCGTGATCGACCCCGTTTATTCGAGATAGTAAGTGTTTATCAATTTTCCGCAACGTTTTTGGCACTTTTCTAGAGTAGCCAATATAATTGTTCACTTTTCAAACTCATGAACCTAAAAGAAGCGAAATTGAATCATGATTTCATCTGCCTCCAATGTTAGAAATTCCACAGGCCGAAAACACCTGACTGTAGGCACTAATTACATTTTTTGTCGTGGTGTGTCATTTAGAAAGAGTATGAAATCGAATTTACAGACGCAAGGATCTAATCCTGACCCTGGTCCTGCTGTCCAATTTCGTTTCGTCCAGTAAAAAGGAATTCTATAAATCAAACTCAAATACATGAAACTTGTTGGCGTCCCCGTTGTTGCCGTCGTCGGCTATAACTAGGGTGACCATATTTTTTTGTGTCAATCCACGACAAATTACCGAAGAAGAGATTGGGGAGGCAGTGTGTAGACATTTTTAATGCTTCGAAATTAATCGTGAACATTTTGTAAGTCCGATCAGATGGAGAAGAGTTGGTTTATTTAATGGTTTAAAAATACACCAAAAATTGCTCCGCCGGCAAAAGTTTTAAGGATAAACCACCCAGAGTTGAAAATTATTTAATGAAATGTGCCACAAGTGATTTAAAAAAAATCACAATAGGCAGTAATATCGTCGGCTAAGAGTGAAATTGTGCTAAGTCCATTTGGTATTTTTTTTTCTAGAAGAGCAATAAAAACCTTGTTAAATCGTTTTAATTCTCTTTCAATAACACTGAATTTTCTTTAACCCTCATACTGTCCTTAAGAAAAATAACGTATGATGTCTTCGTGGGTCAAAAATGACCCATTATTATGACCCATTTATGACCCATGAAGACTACAGTGCTCTTCAATGGATTAAAATATGAACAAATAGATTATTGTTTTCGGTATTCAAAAGAAATTTGTTCACAGAGCCTACACCATACAAACATTGTTCATATAGTTGAGAAGATACTTTTAATTAAAATCGAATTTGGGTCAGAAATGACCCGAGGACAGTATGAGGGTTAAATGAGAATTAAATTGGGCTCAGTTTTCTTTAAATGAGACTCTGTTTTCTTTAAATGAAAATTAAAATGATTTAACAAGTTGTTATTTGCTCTTCTGGAAAATTTAATGGACTTAGCACAATTTCACTCTTAGCCGACGATATCCTGAAAAAAATGCACCGCAGTAGAAAATTTAAGAAATTCTAACACTAGATTGCATAATTCCGTGACAAAAGTTTAGTTTCCAGGACGCCGACATAACGTACCTTAATCCCGGACTGTTTCGGGCATTCCAGGATATATCTTCACCCTAGCTATAATCGTTTAGTTGATTATGTGAATACAGGAATATCCTATAAGTCATAAGCATGGGGCCTGAATGACCACCCCTGCCACTTTGAGGATGAATGTTGTTTAGTTGGGTTTCATGGTAGACATGTCCAAAACCGATGTCCACTTGAATGAGTTGACATGGCCCCACGTGTGCTTCGAGTCTAGTGTTGCAGCAATATTACACTCACACAATACCAAATTTACTGAATTCGATACAATATAAATTGTTGTTGGTGTATCTACGATTTCGGAATATGTATCTGATATCATATGTTTGCAGTTACATACAAATAAGTGAAGCATATACATAAATGGTCACAATTTCAGCCTCGTCAACATTCTAAAAGCAATTTACGATGTATCCTGTCTGAAATTGCAACTGAAATTAAAATATGATTTCGGAAAATGACAACTTGACCTCTTTCACACCCTCTCTGGTTGTTCCTTGGACAAATACCGACAAGTTCAAACACCCTGTCTCCCAAACTCTCTAAATATGTTTTACAACCGGAACAAATACATGAAGTTTTAATTGAGTTTACTAACACTTTTCATTTATTACTCGATTTCCACAGTTACTGGAAGGTGTGACATTTTTAATCAAGTCGCACAAATTAATGATTTAATTTATGATTTTTTCGCAATCACGAATGGATTTTGGAAATTGCTTTTTTTCTATTATGTATAAAATCCATTGCAATACAGAAAATGTTTGTCGTAAATAATGTGAAAAAATAATATTTATATACAAATTCGTTAAGAGGAGTTACCACTGGAATTATTAAAAATGTTCCAACATTCAGAGTTGAAAATTTTCATAGAGTTTTGTTGTAAAATTAGACGCGGTATGTAAATTTCTAGCATAAAAAGTGTGATCGAAAAAAACATGTAAAAATCGCAATTTTTTTCCAATCAGACACATTTAATAAAAATATCACTTCAACACAAAAATTTTCTCTGCGAAATTTTATTACCCTAGAATTTGGTTGTATGAAACGTATTTTGTACACGGTAAAAACTGGAGTCTAATTTTAAGACTTTTTCCTTCTATTTTTTAAACTTTTGAAAGTTTAGTGGAATTTTAAACTATTTTCTCTATTTTTAAAACTTTTTGAAAGTTTAGAGTATATTTTAGTCGAAAAGTTTAATATTTAGTGAGTTTCGGTTTATTTTTAAGACTATAGTTTAAAAAGTAAACTTTTTCTTTCTTAAGAATTTGTTTTAGACCTCTCCGCCTTATTTCTAAACTTTTAATCGAAATATTAGACCTATAAGTTTGAGAACTAAACCTTGTAAGTTTTACTTCAATTCGGATAAAATTGAATTAAACTTTTTGTCTAATATTTAGTCTTTTCAGTTTATTTTTCTTTTTCAAATTCATCAGTCGGTCGGTCAATTTTTAGAAAAGTCGCGAGGCTCGAATTCGACTTTTCGGTCTAAAAACAAAACTTCAAAGTCTACAATTTATTCAGTTTTAGAAAATTGTGACTACTTTTTAATCGTTTCAGCCTATAATTAAAACTCATTATTCTAAAATTTAGAAAGTAAAGTCTGGAATTGGTTTATTTTAGAAGTCTGAGTATATTTTCTATACATATTAATCTAAAATTAAGAATTTAATTCGCGGGCGTGGATGGCTCAGTTAGCTAAGTGCTTGCCTTGTGATCCAAAGAGCAGTGGTTCAAATCCCACTCAGGGCAAAAATAATTCGGCTTGAATTTGAATTTGGAAGTTTTCTGCTTATGGACCTAAACCTAAACACTTCGGCATTAGAGGCAATTTGCCTAAGCTCCTGGCATAAACATAAAAAAAAGGTTTGGAATTTAAACTTCGAAGTCTAAATTTGAGTCAGTTTTAGAAAATTGTAACTACTTTTTAGTAATTTCAGTTTGAAATTAAAACTTTTAAGTCTTAAATTTAGACCGGATAGTCTTATTTACCCGGATAATTCACGAATTTTAGAAGTTTATGACTATTTTTTAACCATTCCAGTCTAAATTTAAGACTCATGCATCTTAAACTTAAACCGTAAGGTTTTAATTTGAGAATTTTTAGAAATTTGGAACTAATTTTTAGATTTTTTAGACTAAAATTTAAATTTTAATACCTTAAATTTAGACCGGATAATACTATTTAAAAGGAAAATAATTTCAAACTTTTAAAGTTTGATTTTTAGGCTCAAAAAGGTGTTGACCTATATGTAGGAAAAAAAGTCTTAAAATTAGACTCCAGTTTTTACCGTGTACTGATCAGAAAGCGTCTACCTGTTCCCGTTCACGTGTCCGCCACCATCATGAATACAATAGTTTCCCTTTGTAGAAGAGGAAAGTAAACATTTTTGTGAAATTCAGTTTGACTTAAACTGAATTTGACAAAAAATTTAAAAAAAAAAAAAAAAAAAATAAAAAAAAAAAAAATAAAACAAAATAAAAAAAATAACGTCTATTTCATACACAGGGCAAGTTTTGCCATGCTGGTTGCAGTTCAATCAAAAACAACGGGTTTTGATCAAAAAAATAAGAAACTCGCTGCCCTGCTGTTTTTAAAATTAATAGTTTTTAAAATATCGTAAAATAGATTTTATTTATTTGCCCTGCATTTCATATGTTGCTAGTTATTTTTTAAATGAGATTTTCCTTTTAAATATTGAGGATCGTCATAGTAAGTAAGCTTTAGACTTTTTTTTATTCTTCAGTGATTGGTATACAGGTCCTTGATAATAGTTATATTGGGCTGTAAAATCAAATTATTCTGTGCCATGCTGAAATATGAAATGCCCGGCAATTTGCGTATGAAATAGACGCAAAAAAATAAAATAATTATTATAAATTTCGTTATGGGAAAGTCCTATTTTAGTTAACAGAAAATCGAAATTTTTAGTAAGTTTTCTGTCCATTAACCAATTTTACTTCCTCAATCATTGTTATCAATTGTACTGCGAAATTTTGGGTTATTTAAATATAAGAAGAAGCGAAAACTTAATATAAACTGAAGTTTTTTGCAAGCCAACGCAAAATAATCAGTAGATTAAATTGATATAAATATATTTTTTTTATTATTTAGCTAACCGCAAGCGGCTCTTCTACGTCTCATTTATTACACATCAATTGCAACAAGTATCTATCATCTTTTAACTCGAAAAGCAATCCTTAAAGTAGCATCTCCAGATAAAAAGCTACTTTAATTTTTTTTTAATTTTATTTTGAATGACAACCAGGTGCTTACCTTTACCAGATAAACGTGAAATTATTATCAAAGTGTATTCAGATTTACCCTCTTCAAGTTTATCCATTTTGCAATAAACAGAAACTTTTTAAATGAACATTTAAAAAAAAATTTCAAAGAGAAAATACGAAAAATGTTATTTCCCTGTAATTTCCACTGATAGTCCTTTTGCACTTTTCCAGTGTTATGATCTGAAAAAATTGCATCCCGTCAATTTGCCATAAAACCAACAGAGAGAAAATTCAGTCCTCTCCTATGATGAAACCTTCAAAAGTTGGAAGATTATAAAAATTATTTATAAAAGCGATTTTTTGTTAAGTGCAAAAAGAGGAAAGCTGTTGAAAATGAAGTCGTGCTGAAAGTTTTTGCAGGTTGTGATAAGGAAAATGTAAATTGAAGCATTATGTATTTATTTTATAAGTTCCTAGACCAAAACTTTAATTGAACTTTTCAAATTATTTTGCTGCTCAAACTGATCCAATTTTCAGAATAAAAACTCTTGATTTATGCAATTTTCGTGAATTAAAATTGTTAGTAAAAAATAATTACATATTTACATATGTAACGAAATACGGACTACGTAATTGTGCTAATTATAATAAGAGATTTTTCCACAATTATCAACCGCGTAAAACTTTGTTTTATTTTAATTCAGAAAAGATTTTTGATTTAAATGCCCATTTCCTCTTATCATCAATTGATTTTCGGCATTATGCCATTAAGAACAATGGAATGTTTTCAAAAAAAAAAAAATATGATGCAAACTAAAAAAATCGAAAAAAAATAATAGCAGTGATAATTTCATAATTTACATTCCACAAATCAGAAGAAAAATTACTGCAGCGGTGCAAATGAGGCAAGGGCGTCAAAACGAATGCACTTTTGTGTTTAAATATTCGGGGAACGCATGTATTGGAAATATTGAAGTGCGTACATGAAAATCTCGTCCCTAAATTATGATGCACCGTCTGTTTCCAACATTAATTGTTGCAAAATGCATTTAAATGTGGCATCAAGTGGTCATTCCCAACAGACTACTTGGAAACGCTAATACCCATTCGCATGAGGATTGGACTAACGGCACCATCACTTACCCTCATTTTCCCTTTGATGGGGGGGTTTTTTCCCTTTCGATTGTGGTTTTGTGGTCGATTTGTTGTTCGGTTTGAAATTACATAAAGTTTTTGTAAACATGTTAAACATATTTTATCGTGTTAGTAATATTCCAAAACATTGAGAAGTAGAAGTTGTGCTATCTAATATTTTTTGTGAAATTATTAAAATTGTTACTGTAACTTTAGAATATAGTGGAACGTTCAATTAACGAAATCGAAAGGGAAACGAAAACAGTCCGGTATATATTATTTTTCTTTTAAAGTTATATGGAGGTTTCACTGCAGTAACGGAAAGATTTTGTAACGAAAATTCTATGCATTTGAAATCTCACTTGTCCACTTGACACTTTACAGCAGATGCTCCCAACTTATTCTCACTTGCATTACGTTTTTAAAAATTTTAAGCTATAAAAAGGGTTGGTGATTCCCTTCTACTATTATGGTCAATAGTTTCTATGGTAAATCTACATCTTGTTAAGAATAATTCGCCGCATTCGAAATATATTAACCCTCTAATCGGAATATTTCACCAAAATATGACTTTCAACTTGCGACAGACCGTAACCAAGACAACGTACAGGGCTAAATTTTTTCCAGCATGTAAAGCGATAACTTACAAAAGTCAGTGTAACACGTTCCGGCGATTTCCGGCGATTAAAATTGTTACCCGTTATAAACAAGCGAATTCCCTGAAGCCCGCCTTCTGGCGGGCATTCCTGCTAGAGGGTTAAAGAGAAAACGATGAACGGTAAATTCAACATGAGAAATGCGCCGCAGGTGAAAAATTACAATTTTCAAACTGAAATATAACTTCAATTGTATTGAAAAATTATTGATATTAAGATTAGAGACTGACCGATTAATTGGCCTCGGCTTCGGCCACTTTCGACTAAAAATCACATCTTCGGCCAAACTTCGGCTTCGGCCAAACTTCGGCTTCGGCCAAACTTCGGCTTCGGCCAAACTTCGACTTCGGCCAAAATTAAGCCTTAAGTTTGGCCGAAGCCGAAGGTGCAAGTGAACGGTGAAAACAAAAATTTGGCGTGTTTTTTTTTAAACTCAATTTTTCCAAAAATTTGTATATGGTGAACGGCGAAATAGGGAAGTTCGAGAGGTTTGAAAATACTCGAGATAGAAAACAGCTCGATTATTTTATTAATTAAATCATTCCCCTATAATTAAAAAAATATCCCCGTCACATGTGTTAGAGTGTGGTTTAACCCTTAAAGGCTTGGTGGTACACGCGATGTACCACCTTTTTTGTAACAAATACTGCACGGTGGTATCAAAATTGTACCACCAATTAAACCGTCTTTCATTGCCGTATGATACTTTAAAATGGTACCACTAAAAAAATCGAGTGCCGGAAGGGTGAAAATATTTGCTATTTTTCTGTACCTCTAAGGGTTAAACTATATCAACCACATGCGAATTATAATGGAAGAAAAAAAACTGGCTTGAATTACCGTATTCGCTGAATCCTATTTGCACTTGAATGTGCCAACACTTAGGATTCGTTCCAATTTTTTTGGAATATTGAAGTCACTCCTAAAAACAATGGGGACGATTCCATTCTATAATATATCAATGCTTCCTCCTCAGTATAGGAATATCTTTAGGAATATGTCCATTCTGGCTACAAAATGGTGTAACGAGTCCCATAATCGCTTTCCCAAATTTTATAGGAACTTTTCTTATACGGATTTTTTTCTGTGTAGCCGACAACAACATATGATCATATACTAATAGTAACGAGGTTGGCACGCGAAGTTCTTAACAAAAAAGTCTTGTTCACTTAGTCTTGAAGTCAACAAAATCACATATGAATGAAATTTAAATGCATTGAATCTGGTTTTAATTGTTGTTACCTACGAATATAGCGTGATTACAAATGTTATCCCACATTAGGATCCTGTGCAGTGGTGAAGAGCTGTGATGTTGTTGATTACGGTCCGACTGCATCATTAACACAGTTTGAAAAAGGAATAAAGTAATGACTGCAAGGAGTCAAGAAAGGATGATATCGCGATCGCTGAGGCAGATATCAAACTATTTTCCATTTCGAGTGTTTCATAATATACTGAATAATGTAACAACCGAATGGAAAAAAAAGATAAATTATTTGGTTTTCATTTAGCCCCCTCTGCCTTTTGTTTTTCATCATTCCGCATGGATTCTTAATGAGTGCAGAAGAGTGTTGAAATTGCATTCATTACACTAGCGAGGCTGTACCACGTTAAATAACTAAATAAATAACAATATGTATATACATATAAGTATGTATGTACTTTTGCTTGTGTACACAATTCATATAAATCCTTAAAGGATATACGGCACAAGGATAAAAGTGTTGCGGTTCATGCTTTTTTACTTATTTTGCTAGTTTTACGCTTTGTTTTTCAAGCGCTGTACTATAAGAAGTGTGAATTACAAATATTTGCATACATATTTCACACCCCCTGCAAAAAGGATTCTTGAACTTTCATTTTTTATTCCCTCACTTTGCCTGACTCTCTTCGTCGAAATTCTAAATGACTACAACGGATGCTGTTGATGATTAAAATTCTCCTACCCTTCGCTCTGACAGCATACAATTTGATTTCACTGTTTTGTGAGTTGTGGAAATTATGCAAATTTTATGCATTTTAATAATATGTGTGAATTTGCTAGCATCCGAGTGCGGTTCAGTTGCATAGTTTGTTGCTATCTTGTCTTCAGTTAGTTAAGAAGTGATGTTTCTTTAGCACATTCTCGGATACCGAGTAAATTCCACTAACAACGAACTTCAACGTTTCCATTCCCGTAAGGTTTTTGACTAAAGGATGATACACTTGTTATGTCAACTGTTGCTGAAGCAGTCGTTGGGTTATGTTGTTTTTTTTTCTTGCTGAAATTATTATAATATTTAACATCATATATCATTTGGGTGACATAATGGGTTTGTTTTAATTGTAAATATTGCAAATAATAATATTTCCCTATAGAAATGTTTAAAAAAAACGTGTTGGTAATTTTCTTTTTCCGAAGGAACATAGATATAATTTATTATTTTGGCAGAAGTAAAATTTAAAAATAAATCTAAATTAAAAAAAAAAATCCCAGGAAATCTGCAAGCGAATTTTTCGATTTTTTTAAAACTCACTTTGAAAAAAAAAACTTTTCATTGACTTTTCATTGACTTTTCATTGACTTTTCATTGACTTTTCATTGACTTTTCATTGACTTTTCATTGACTTTTCATAGAAAGATTTATCACAGATAAGGAAGTAGAAAATATGTATTATCACGAAGCCTAAATCTTTCACCAAATAACCAGGATTAAAGACAGAAATATACCTTTTTTATGCAGGAAAGTTTTGCAGGGCAGACATATGATAGATATGATAGTGGGTCATTAATTTTTTTTCAAAAAAATAAAACTTCGATTTCACAAAAGTAAAAAAAATAAATTTAAAAAGAAAGTTTTTTTTTAAAAAAAAAAGCACTAGAGAGGACAAAATAGTATTTTGGGCGCTGTGTATCAGAAATGAAAGCAAGTTAAATAATTATTTTATTTTTTATGCTATTATCTCGATTTTATTTCTGATACACAGCACCCCATTTCACGAAGTAACGATTTTTTTCCTTTTTAGCACATTTTTTTAAATAAGAGGTTTTTTATTTTTTATTTTTTTTTTTTGATTTTTTAAAGTTAAATTTTTTTTTATTATTATGACTAAAAATCCTAAATAATCCCGGTCTTTCGCCACGCTTATACCTTTTTGGTCTTCGAATATATATCCTTACGTTTGAGATATCCCTATGGACTTTTTGACTCCAAAATCGAATTCGACGACCCCAAAAATTCCCAGATGAAATGTTTTTTCGGGAAATTTTAGGAAAAGATAATCACATCATCCTTATAGGACCTTCCGTTATCCGTACAAGGACGAAGTAGTGAAATTATTGTATTGTCACCGGACATACGTGTGTGTGAAAAATTCTAAGTCAATGGGATGAGTGAAACTCAGTTAGAATTAGATTGCAAGATTTGACCCTGACAGACAGCCAAACGTGTGCGAATGTTAGCTTACCTTCGCATATGTTTGTATGTCTGTCAGGGTCAAATCTTGCAATCTAATTTTGAATAAAAACTAAAAGTTACGCTAAAATAGACTTAAATTTTTTTCTAAATATCAAAAAGGGTTTCAGTACAGCATTTAAACGAATAATCTTCGAAAAATTACGTTATTTGTAGAGTGAGATACTTGCTTATATTATTATAATTATAACAAGAATATAAAGATTTTATGATTCTACAAATAATTTGAGCTAACATAAGTACCAAAACAAATACCAAAATACTTTCAGAATTAAATTACAGGTAGATTTTAATCTATTAATAGAAATTTAAGATATTTTTTGTTTACAACGCCTCGCAACTTTTCAAACTTTGTTTTTCAAACTTCGCGTACCACTTGGAACCAGGCGAAGGGTACATGTACTGCAGGTTGTGAAACACTGCACTTATCAAAGTAATCTAGATCAGATTAGACTTGATAAAAACTTACAAAATAAATTTTATGATTAAACGGATGTCGTTTACATACTATTTACAAACTTGATCCGCATTAATCATAAATAACGTCATATAAATTGTAATTTGTAAATCATCAAAACAAACAAATTACATAACTAAACTTATTATACATCTAAAACGTAGCACCATCATTAAGCGTTAAACAGAAAACAGAGTTTAAATGGAGATATCCGCGCTTCAGGCACTTTGAAAGCAATTACTTGAGAAAAATTTTGAGCTCGAAAGCCCCAAGCGCCATTAAAACTCATCTCAGCCACCCCAGTCACCCCTCTTTAATATTTCAAAAATGGTGGAGTTGAAGCAGATACAGATGACAATAACCAGAGAAGTATACGGAGCTTTGACGAAATATGAAGCAGACGATACAAACTTTAGGGAGTTATACACACTTCCTAATGTCCTCTAATTTAGCTAATTTATTTAGTCGAAGTTCTCTGGGTGAGAAAAAATCGTCCCGCTGTGTTTTGCCCATTTAAAGCACCCTTTTTGGAGTTCATTCTTTCCTCATTTCGAATCTCCCCAACACGTATTATTTCGCGAAGTAACGAATAAATAAGGATGGGAATGAACTTTGAGGACCAAATTCGGCAATAATATTGTATGTGTGTGTACAAGTAGGTGTAGTAAAATATCACCAAAAACCTTGGTATTATGGTTCTGTATAAACTGTCGCACTACTTAAAAAGAGATGAAAAGCAGATGTCTTAATACTGTTGATCCCTAATTTCCCATAGTATTACCGAATTTCATGGAAAGAACCTGAGAAAAAAAGAACTGAAAATTGACGTGTGGTATTTTCATACATTTGTACGCTGAATTGTATTTTGGAACGGAAAAGCAGTTGAACTTTAAAATAACACAAAATTTTGATAAGTTTGTTTTACACCACAGGCATTTTTTTTTAAATTTTGAAAAGAAACAAGCGGGAAGCTACAAATCGTCAAATACTCTATATGATGACAGACATAAATATTTATTTAAAAAAAATTCATTTGTATAGGAAAGGGAGAAAGGAATGGTCCGACGGATTTTGATGCATGGAACGGTTATGTAAAATCATATTCTAAATACATTTTACGTTTATAAATTTTTCAATCGGACGGCTTTTATTTAACTTGCTTTTTTGTCTGTTAGGATCAAATCTTGTAATCTAATTTTGACCCACTTACCCTCATCCGATTGACATGAATTTTTACACACTTACGTTACTTCGGTGACAATACAATATTTTCAGTACTTCGTCCTTGTAAGAATACCGAAGATCTTGTAAGGATAACATAATTTTTTTTTCCTGAAATTTTACAGAAAAAAATCTTATTTGTAGGTTTTGGAAACCTTGAATCCAATTCCAATGTTAATAAGTCCGCAAGGATAGTGGAAGGTCCTGTAAGGATAATGTGAATATCTTTACCCAAATTTTGAGGAAAATATGAAAATATTTTGAAGATGAGGAAAAATCTCATCTGGAATTCTATGAGGTTGATGAAACCGATTCTGGGGTCAAAAAGTGTATCTCAAAAGCGGAGATATATATTCGAACATTAAAAAGTATAAAATTAAAGACGAATTAAAAAAAGCTTTTATTTAAAAATGATAAAAATAATATTTTGCACGCTGTTTATCTGAAATTAATGCGAAATAAAAGCATAAAAAATAAAATATAATAAATACTTATCTCTCTGTTTTTCCTTTTTAGAATATTTTTTTTTAATAAGAGCTTGTTAAAAAAAATTCATTCATTTTTTTCTTCACAAACACTTGTGCTTCACTATCCCGAAGAGAGGAAAACTATTCGCACGAACACATCAAAGTTGCGTAGTTATGTTTGAATTTAGATTTTAAAACATTTTATGAAAAAAAGAATTTAACAGAAAATATATTCTAGAGATAATTTCACATGCGGAGGCCGTTATCCAGGCAGAGTTCACATTTGTCTCCTTTCATTTAAAATCCTTCAGCTTACCCTAAAAAATTCCATTATGCGAACCGAGTATGAGATATGGGGTGACAATGGGTGTTATCCTGGCAAACATTGGCATCATTCAAGGGATGAATGCAAGAAACACACTTTCATTAAGGAATTTAATACACGTTTTGTGGTAATTAAAATATGTTGTGTGATTTAATCCTTGTGCGCCGAACAGAAAAGCACCGAATAGAATAGAATGGAACAAAATCCCTTTTTCTTTTCATTCCCAGAGACTTTCGGTATGTATTTTCATTTTGTATTATAATAGTAGGAGTTGAGTACCATGAAATTCCTCTTATTCAATTTGGTTTTTATGATCGACAGTACGTAACATAAGCATAAATGTACGTATACTACGCGAGCGTGTATTATGATATTCATATATGCTACAAGGAATATAATACGACAAAGATATTTTTTCGAGGATAAACGAAATTCTAACGGCTCGACTGTAGAGAAAATTTTCTGAGGAAGTGTTAAAGGAATTTGGATGGGATCATATAAGAAATATGAAAGACAAGTGAAATGTGACTAAAAGGGGGTTACATTTTTCATAAAAAACTTTTTAACTGAATTAATTTGTAAAATTGTTGAATAGAAGGGTTTGTTTCCTTTCTTCTTGTTGGGTTGGTTGATTACTTGGCTGGTTTTATTCGCATCGTTCATATACAATTTTAAAGAGAAATTTACGCATTTTAGTCGAAGAGTGCAAAAGTTTAGATAGTTAAAGTGTTCTTTAATGGAATAATAAGGTATGCTCCAGTGGTAAAAAGGTATTTTATATTTAACTTACATAATTGGATTTTGGAGATTTTGTTCAATTAAATGAAAAGTTTAAATATTTTTTTGACCTCAGTTACTGTCAACATAATAAAATAAGAATCTTAAAAAAAGAAAAAAGAGTCCATTTTTTCAGCTGACACACTATAGAATAATTAAAATCAGCTATTTTCAAAATTAATTTACTCTAATTGTAAAAATGACTATGTTGTGGTTAAGGTGAGTTTGCGTCAACTATTCTCAAAAAATTAGGTTGTGGTTAGCAGACTTAAATCGTAGAAATTTTGGCACTCAAATATTTAAGTTGGTGCAAACGACAATAAATCGACTATTTTAGATCTTATTAACTAAGAAAAAATAATTGAAAGAACTGTTTTTTTATCTCTGCGGCTAATAATTAATTTCACCAATTTTTTTTTTTGGAACATAAAAATGCACAACTTTTCAGATTTCTCATAAATGTAACCAAAGTGAATAAATTTCACTTGGAGGTGTACAATTGGCCCAACTTGAGGCTTACGTACGTGGGGTTACCTTGTGAGCCCCCTCCTATCAAACCAACCCAACCAACCAAACCATCAAAAATTCCCAAAGCCAGCATCACAACCAAATGGCGATGGTTCAGAATATTTTGCCACAAATTGAATATTGTATATGTTTAACAAACGGAAACGTTTCTTTGGGAAGAAACAAATATCCAACATGGACCAAAAGTTTTTAAGCGCCTAATTGGAAAACTCTTAAAAAAAATTATAACCTCAGGTACACTGTCTGTAATAAAAAAATAAAAAAGGACACTCCGTTGAACCTATTTAACCCTGGTCCAATGAATTGAAAACTATAAATCGCCAACAGAAATCCTATAAATGGTATAAATAATCCAATTTTAGATTTACTTGAAGAAAAATCTTTTTTATGGGGTTAAATATCTGATTACAAGTAATTAGAGTCACTGATTTACGTTTACCCTTAGGCGAGTTGTACGCACACACAGACAGGTGTAGCTCATTATCATCATGCGGAAATGTACAACCGTATAATTTAGCTAAGAGTGATTTATACGAATTCAACTATCTGCACCCACAGACAGAACTAAAGGAACTCAACCTGGAAAATTGTTTGATTTACTGTCACATATCACGAAATTAAGGTTTTCCAACACCTTCCGCCCGTTTCCTAACAATTTCGCTTACTTTATAAAGTTTTTTTTGTCATTTTAATCGCCGTGAATTAAAGTGGGATTGGATTTCATACACCCCCGAAAATATATATTCTACGCTAAAAACGGAAGAACACACTTTTCAACTGAATGAGAATTTTCCATTTTAAAATTTCACATACAAAACGGAAAACTTAGCGGAAAACTGCCTCCATTCATTTCAATGACTTTTCCTCATTCTCTTTTCGTAATCAGATTTTCGCCACAAACAAAAGGAAAAGCCATTGAATATATTGCGTGACTCATCCCATTTCGAATTGACTTCACGGTCGGTCGAAAGGAAAATTCCTGGTGGCAAATTTTCCCAAACAAAGGAAATAAAACTTAACAATTTCGTATTTTCTATGTGTATATCGTATTTTACGCGTGCACAGCTAACCAGAATTAGATACGGACAGTATTTTCTCTATCCACTTGAAAGATAGTAAGTTAGGTAGCCGTTGTCTAATAGACATTAAAGATATATAAGGCTACCCAACATCGCAATAAAATACAGCTTAGGTGATGAGGAAAATAGAAACTCGGCAGGTTAGCCGGATGAAAAGCTAGAAAAGAAACAAGAGCAAAAATCACCCAGTATTTTGTTTTATTTAATGTTTTTTTCTCGGTTTCTCATGCCTTGTTACGGTTTTCTTGTTTGGCGTTGGCACGCCATTTAGCCATATAAGCCGCCGTTAATAGAACAGATGGAAACAGGAATGCCTCGTATTAGCACAGCATAAGTATAGGACGAACCTTGTTAAATAATTAATACTGGACAGGGAAAATTAGCTACACTCGAGAAAAGGGAGAATGAATCCTCCATCTAGGGAAAGTTTTTTTCGTGGTAAAAACTAAACTCCCAGTGGGTGAAAGCAATGAAGTTGAATGTTGGACGGACATGGCATCTAATAAAACATTTTAGACACTTGAAATCGGTTGAGACATATTCACTTTCGGAGGTATAAAAGATTCTGCGAGTGGTCCATCTGACAAACTAATAAATCTTTTTGGCAACCTATAGAAAAGAGAAAAAAGTAGTACTAAAATAGTGAAAGAGCTGTGATCGTTCACCAAATAAAATTTTAGTCCATTAAAATTGACCCCACCCCTTGTCTATTAAACCCCTCACCCGTTATTCCCTAAACCTCTAAAGGAATTTCACCCGGGTTCTCACATTTAGACAAGTAACCCTCAAATGAAAATTTCCGACCACTAACATCAAATCCACCCTCTTGCTCTTCTGCTATCTTCTGGATTTTTATCCGGATTTTTTTTTATAATTTTAGGCAGAGCTTAGGGGAAGACCCTTTAATGCCGAAGCACAGCTCAGGATGGTCGGAAGAACAAAAGGAGATGTCGGTTTATGTTCTCCTTGAACTTCTGCATGTTATAGTCCGGGGGGAACATCGAATAGTAAATCATTCCAAAGAATCCAAGTTTTTATCGTTCGGATTCCAAATTTTTCAGTGTTTTCAGCAAAACCCAATCTGACTTTAGTTTTAAATTCAAACTTGCGAGCAAAAAACACCGAACAAATGTTTGTGGAAAATTTATGATAGGCACGGTTCTCAGAAATATGCCCTTTCTGTTTCATACCAGTGGATTTTACTGTGGAGTTTTCTCCAAAAACTGTCATAAAGAACTGTCTGAAAAACAGGTTTTTGGATATCTGGGCTTTAAATCGAGTTAAAACATGAAGATTTGAATTAACATGCATATTTTTTGCGAAATTAGTAAATTAATTTAATGTTATTAAAGACGAATATATTCCTATACAAAGTAAATACAAACAAGGAGAGCTCACAAATCTCTGATTTCGTTAGAAGGAAACATCCTATGGTCGTCAAAATTGGACAATAAAAAATGCTTCTATTGGTTACCTTCTCTTCGCTGACTGGCCCAGTTTATTTTCCAGTAGGAGTTGGTTGATGGCACTAGACGAACCAACTTTGATAATATATTTAGGTCGAATAATTACAAGCCAATCGTCCTTTTTTCGTCCTTGCGTGTTTACCGATTGTTTTTATTTTGGGCGTGCTTTCGCAAAACCACGGAACATTGGAGAAGAAGCTCCACAAACAAGAAAAGCCAAAATTTCAGGAAATTGTGTAACACGTATTATGAATTCCGATCCTGGTGAACATAAACTTTCTTAAGTTTTTACAGTCTACTCAGATTTCGTTATTACTCCATTTCTGTGACAAATTAAATTAACGTGTAATTATTTATTATTTAAGATTTGCTTAAATAAGGACATCACGTTGGGTTGATATATAAAAATGAAGACTAGTTTTTTTTTTTGCAAAATTACTGGATTTAATCTTTCAAAAAGGTTAGGAGTTGAAACTGAAGATTCGCGTTTGCTGCGTAGGATTTTTTTTGGAAAACAAAAATTTTGCCTGCGGCGCATTTTTTATAAATGGTTTGATAAAGAGATATTTCTCCCGAATAGCGAGAAAGAAAACTTACCGATAAAATTGTCACCGACATTTTAAACTCGCCTAAATTTCAAATTAATCGAAAACCAAACTCACTGAATAGAAAACTCACCGAAATTCCTAACTCGGAATCACCATGAGCAAACTCACCACAATAAAACCAATCGTCATTGGAAACTCACCACAGCTTTCAAACTTTTTATTGAATTTAAAAAAAAAAGTTCTATGACAATTGATTGCTAAAAACTAATACCTAGGGTTGTGTGTGAGAATTTAAACTACAATTGAACAATGCTTCTTTCAAATGCACAAACCAAAATTTTATAATTTGGAAAATTTACAATATTAACGGTTTGATTTTCTCCGCATTTTCCTTGCAATTTTCATCACGGACATGCGAGCCGAGATTAAATAGGAGAGCAAAAAAATATTTAAAAAAAAAGCGTTCGCACTCTGTATGGCAAAAGGACAATAGTCATTAATTATATCCTCTTCAATGATACTTTCTGCCTTTTTCAAAAGTTTCGTCCATTTTTCCGTCCATCTGCATGTGTTAGTTCTACACTATAGAGTCCTCCATATGAAGTTCAAATGCGATTCGTTGTTATGTTACGAAATTTGGTCACGTCCGTATTATTGCTATTGTCACCATTTTTCAAATACTCGCCAGCATCGCCATGGGCAGCAACACCTCCATGGTTCACAGATCAGATATTCCTTGGTCTTGTTCACTTTATTACGTTCATTTTTCTATTTCTCTATTTTCATTCCGATGCTAGTTTTTCCAATTTTTTCTACCATGCATTGTGCGAATTTTTCATCGCAAACTCCAGTTCTCGAAGGACTCCCCACGAATCCAATTCCACTCAATTCTTACGCGGCCATCCCCCATCCCCTGTTCACAAGGCCCCATTCACAACTTGCCTACATCTAGGGTTGGAGCGATACGACATGATGAGTTGAACAAAAAACTGGTGCATTTATGTCGACACTTGGAGACCCTTAAGTGTATTATGGAAAAATTGGACACATGTCCTGATATGATCTCCTTTCGTGTCGAGTTAAGGACGATTTTATAGGAAACTTTCAATATATCATAGACCCGTAGAACATCACACACATAATCCAATGCAAAAAAGGCAGCCAAGGCAAAAGGGCTAATAATAATGTCGTAAAGATCCCTTTATTTTTACAAGAATGGCGATAAGGGATGAGCATGAGAAGGAAAAAAATAAATAAATGTTGAACGGAAACAAAAATATACCAACATATGGGTTGAGTCGAATACAAAAAAAATGTTTTACCGGAGATATACCTTCGTTTTCTTTGACAACATTTTTTGTTCCTCACAGTATTACCAATCGAAAGAAGTTCAGAAAAACTGTTTTTCCTTTAGTTTTTCTCCGAATATATCGAAAGAAATTTATCTTTTCAGAATAGCAATGACCGAAAAATAAGGAAAACTTAAATTGACCTCCAAATGGAACTACCCAAAGCATCCGAACGAGGAAAATTGAAGGATGGAATTTGGTATTTTTCACACTTGTCAAACATTGAATGGGACGTTAGGGAACACCTCTATCGGTTATGGTTTTATCGTTCAATAGTCTTATATCCTTATTCCAGAAGACTTGATGTCGTCGTTATTGTCATGACTAAATGGTTATGGGTTTTTGATGATAATCGAATCACAAACCAATTTGCCCTGTGGAACAATTCCGTCTTATTTCTCGAATCGAGTAAGAAATAAAAATTCGATTCTTTCATGACAAACTTATTTACAGCAAATATAATCTATAGGTACATACAATATAATAAAAATTTAATTTATGTTTGTCTGTGGGTTTGTTTCGACATCAAGCGAAACGCCCCGACCGATTTCGATGAATCTTTGGAGATGCGAAGAGTTACTTAGGTTTTCAAATGAATTCCAAAGCATGAAAAATTGTCTTACACTTCGTCGCTCCTTCCCCTCCTCCGGTACCACCAGAAATTTGCCCCGGATTCACACAAAAAAAATATAGTCCCCTACCTATAGAGACAACGCAAACACCCGTTTTTTATAGTCTCTATATGATATATCATATAGGGGTATATTAGATTTAGTATACCGTTTGTAACGCATCGAACCAGTCATATTAAAAAATGCATAACTCATCCATACATCGACATCTAATCGGACCACTGTTTCCCCCCTGCCTCATACAACTGGAATACTTTTTTTTCCTGTTTTCTCGAAAACTGTGCATCGCGCATCATAAATTTTATAAAGATGAAATGTGTTTAGAATATGATTTTCCATAACCGTTCCATACATTAAAATCCAATGGGACCACTCCTTTCCCCATCTCCTATACAAATCAATTTTTTTAAATACCAATTTGTCTGTCAACATTATAGAATATTTGATGAGAAATTGTAGATTTTCTCATGTTTAAATAAGTAATTATTTTGGAGACGGTTAAGAGAGATACTTGTCTCAACTATTTCGATTTCATAAATTAATTAAAACATAAATCTATATATATAACAATATATAAAAATATTTATCCATTATTAGTAGAAAAGCAAAAGAATTTACATAAATAAGTAGTGTCAAACTATGAAAACTAACAAGGCAGAAAACAACACAAACTGATAGAAGAATCGTTTTCGTATTCTGTAAACATTAATCCAAAAGTATACAAAGCATCTAGGAATTTGATATGTGTGTCTTAGAAGGATCCTGACACCATTATGCTTTATTCATTCGGATTTTGATATCTTCAACTTCACTTTGGAACATAGTTCCCACCTGTTCGTCACCTGTTTGCAAATCGAGAAGTGATACAGCTTCCACATATGTTTGTAAATCTCATCAAACGGAGAATGAGGTGATGTTAATCACACCATTTTGGAAGGATAATAGTTAAGGGATGTTGTTAACCATCAAGAATTTATCATAATAGAAATATGACGTAATTATATGTGATAACTACATTTAAATGTTCAATTCAGATGTGTCAACTGT
This sequence comes from Chrysopilus asiliformis, assembly GCA_964034945.1. Lineage (NCBI taxonomy): Eukaryota > Metazoa > Arthropoda > Insecta > Diptera > Rhagionidae > Chrysopilus > Chrysopilus asiliformis. The sequence goes on from OZ035962.1 coordinate 13,625,179, forward strand.
TTGGGAAAATTGAATTATATAAAGAGCTATGACGATAACTGAGATAACTAGCGATACCTAGGATAATAATTTATTTGTAAATGCTATAAAGACTTGAATCAGTCTAGAAAATATTTATGTCAGTATTTGTTAAGCCATAACGTAAAATATCTACGAATGTAAATTTAATTAATTGCATTTTTTCCATAGAAAGTATGTAGATAAACTCCTCACTGTAACGCAAAGTTTTTTGAAAAATTGCCTTTTTTATTAAAACGAAGAAAAAAAAATTATATAAGCTTTTCGACCTTAATTTGTAGCTCCTGTCAAATTTTGGTCTTCAGGAATTTCCGCCGCGACATTTTCATGAATGTCTCTTGGACTTTTGTCTCTCTAGAAAAGTGATTGTATTTCCAATCAAAACCGCAAATAAGGAAAATTTCGGAAAATTCGAGAATATTGACTTACCGAGTTGTTTTTTTTTTTTTTTTGTTTTTTTGTTTTTTTTTTTAAATTATTTGATGAAAACACAAAAGTGGGCCATGGTTTCGAGACTAAAAATCGAAAACTAGCCTATAGCTTGCCAGACATGAATTTTTCGATTTTTCCCAAAACTCGGAGTTATTAATTTTTGGGCGGGGACCGACTCGGAGTTTTTAAAAAAAATTTAAAACCCCGACCCCACCTCCGACAAAAGAAAAAATGAAACAATATCATTTGAAACAATATCAAACTTCCTTTTTGGATTTTTTCAACTTCTAGGTTCAGTTTTTCAACTTCTAGGTTCAGGTTTTCAACTTTTTAGAGTTTAAATATGCCTTTTTAAACCGACTTAGTTGAAAATTTAAATTTCAAAAGCTAAATTTTATACTTGAAACCTGGGCACCAATAATGTATTCCGACGCGTCTCTGTCTTTCGACTTCGACGCAGCTTTTAACTCTTGACTTCGCCATATCTGCAGCTCAAAATTTTGCGGAATCGTCACTATGAATCGAAGCGTGATTCTGACGGTCACTCCAAGAAATTTGAAGCTGCTGATATGGCGAAGTCAAGAGTTAAAAGCTGCGTCGAAGTCGAAAGACAGAGACGCGTCGGAATACATGATTGGTGCCCTGGTCTCTATTAGACATAAATTGTAATTTTTTTCAGCGCCTGCCATAGGATAATAGGATGTAGTGAGATATTTTTTCAAGCAGTTTTGCTAAAAATCTAAAAATTTGATTCATTGTTACTAAGAATTGTTAAAGTACTCTGAATTGTTAGAAATGCGGCTTTGATAGCCACATCGTTTCCACCGACTCAAGTGTCCATAGAGCGGTTGTTTTCACGCTCGGATTTAAGGGCAGGAAGATCGGATTTAAGGGCAGGAATCACATATTAGAAGCTATCCTATTTTTAAGGACAAATTCCCGATAATTCGTCTTTCAAACATTTTTTTAAATATTATTAATTAAGTTAATTTTCAGTTTATTAATTAATTGATATTATTATTAGCTGTTATATTCTACAAAAATTAAGCTTTTGTTTTCTAGTATCTTTGTTTTTGGTCTCCTTAAAAAATGCAGCTTTTCTTTATATCCCTTAAAAAAAATTCTCGAATACGAATTGTATAACGAATTGTATAACGAATTGTATAAAGTTTCATTTTCATCTTAATAAATTGCTTAGAAAAATCTATTTTACAATTTTGTATTTTAACAAAAGTCATTCTTTTTTTTTTCTTAAGAAATAAATCAGAGTCGGAGTCGTAGTTGGTCTTTTGGAAATTTGCAACTTCTAAGCTGAAATTGGAGTTGGGGTATTTTCAGAATGACCCCACACAAAAAAGTATTTACTTTTTTATAAAATGCCGTGGATCGACCCTGTAGGCACAATCACAAGTTCAAAATTTACTAAACCAATGCATTTTTTATACTCGTATATAAAAAGCTAAGTGGATCGAAATGTTGTGTTCTGTTATTTACAGGAATAAAAAACTTTCCCCCAGTTGACTTCTCTTTGATTTTTCATGCATGTCAAAAGTAATCCAGTAAACGCGAAATTGGATTATCATGCCAAGTGCAATAATCCTTGCTGCTGTTCCTGATTTTCTTTTTCCCTTGAAGAAAACTTTTTTTTAATGGCAATGCAGAAGCCTTTCATTATTCAATCATATCTTCATTTTATCGAAAATATTCACAAATGGATGAATATTTATTGAGTTAAAATTGCGACAAAGGATTTTTTTTTTAAATTGCTTCTTTTTCGAAGTTAGCAATACAGTTTCAAAAGTTGGAATCAACATTTTTTTATTACTATTTAAATATTGAAAAAATTCACATAAACTAAATTCGTGAAATTTTTATTTCTCAAAATTGACACAATCCAGAGATTAATCTAGTGCTAACGTAAATTGGTTATCATGTTTTGGATTCATTCCCTAGGGAAGGAATGGTCCGATGGACAGACAGACAGACAGATATGCGAAAATCAAAATCTTTCCAATGATTGGTTCGATGCGTTACAAACATATATGATCCTCATATGGAGTATACAAAATCGGTAAAAATCTCGATTAAACAAAACAAAAATAAATTGAATGCCCCGCTTGATATAGAAGCAAAAACTAAATCGCGATGTATCAGAAATAAAAACGAGATAAATATTTATTTTATTTCATTTTTTATGCTTTTATCTCGCTTTTAATTCTGATACACAGGGCCCAAAAACTTATTTTTACCTTTTTAGTACATTTAAAAAAAAAAGGGTTTTTTCAATTTTTTGTTTGATTTTTTTTTATATTTTATTTTTTTAGTCATTTAGTATGACTAAAAATCCAAAATAACGTCTGTTTTTCGCTGCACTTTTCAGTTTTCGGATATACATATATCCTTGTCTTTGAGATATCCTTACGGACTTTTTTACTCCAGAATCGGATTAAATGGCCCCAAAAATCCCAAGATGAGATTTTTCCCGAAAAATTTGAGGAAAAGGATAATCACGTTATCCTTACAGGACCGTCCGTTATCCTTACAAGAACGAAATAATTAAAATTCTAAGATTTGACCCTGGCAGACAAACAAACGGACAGATAATCAGACAGATACGAAGGCAAAGCTAAATAAAAGCATTTAAAAATCTTTGGAACTTTTATTTTTCATTATTGCCGCAAAAATTCTCCATCTTTCAATCAGTCTCCAAATTTAAATTCTCAAATATTTAAAAACTCAAACATTTTTTTGACAAAAAAATAAAATTTGAAATAACTTACCACATAAATTTTTTCGATTTTCAAGCAATAAAAAATATCAATTCGGTTTTCATTTTTAGCGCACTGTTTTTTACATCCCCAAGAAACAACCAGGGGAGTTTCTTTATGGCCTGGTTAAATAATTTAAATAAAAGTACAAACAACTTGTATGCAGCAGAGAAAGCTAATAAACTATATACCAAATACACGAATAAACAATTTTTTATTGAACGTCAAAATGTCATAAAATTTTACATTCGTTTAAGTGCCTTCTGACATCTCTACAAAACGTCTCTGACTTCGTCTTGAATTCAAACCTTAAAAAGAAAAGGAAAAAAAAACTAAATCTCTTTAAAAAAAAAGTATCCTGTCCTATAAGGCCAATAAGCTATGCGACTTGTGGTGAAATTTATGAGAGGCCATACGGACTTTGAAGGACATTAAACTTGTCGACAACTTTAAAGTGGTGCAACCTTATTAGCTTTCAGCAGTGGGATCTTATAGAAGGACACAAGAGAGTGCATATCGATCCTCAACATTCCAATGAAGCCACATAGAAGTCACGTATAGACGAGAGGTCATCTTATATTACTCGTTCGTTTAAGAAAGTCAGTCGAAAAAATTCCTTAATAGCCCAACTTGTTCTACCCATTATCCAAGGACTCGCTCAATGGGCATCGTGACTGGTGTCGACTGGTGCGAGTTATCCTGACCGGCGTTTCCTCGTCGTGACTTCTGGAGCACAGAATTTCGTCGCTTGTCAGAAGCGAGTTTAGCCAAACTGAGTCAGACAGGACTTCATTGGTGACTAAGTAAAAAGGGGAAGGACCAAATATTTTTAGGTAACAACAAACCAAAAGTGAAAACGTCGCGCATGTTCAAATTTTGGGCCAAATTCTAAGGCGAAAAAATTTCACGAAGTTGAAAACGATTTGCCCGAAGGACTACCGAAGGAGTCAAGAAAATATAAACAACATTTGGAAGACGTGGGCTGTGGAACGACACGCGAGTTGAATTCAAAGTGGAAAGGGACTCGAATTGTGTTGCCGGTGTTAGTTTCCCAAAAACAAATTCACTGGCATGCTTATACGATAGTTAACCGTTGGCGTTACTTGAGATATCTGTCCGGAGGCCAACAGCGACGTCACCTTAAAGTGGTATCCTTCGACATGTCTGAATAACCAAATGCCATCAAAGAGATGCAGTAAAAGGTTCATTCGCACCAGAATTATGGCAGCATTACGACCGCAATTGAAAACACAAAACAGCACATTTACCCCTAAGCTTCTAACCCTTTTCGGGGTTGTTCCTCCATAAAGAAGCTTTAAAATATCTTTGTTTGTCGTTTGTTTTTCAATTCTGTGTAGTAAGAATCGAAGGAAATGTTTTTGTTGAAAAGTGGAATGAGAAGTTTCGTTTTCGTTGTGGATGATTTTCTGAGGGTGGTTATAAAATTTGGTTACGTTTAGTTGATTGTTGGGGATGTCTTATCGCTTGGAAGAAATCAAGGAAAAGTAAACAGATGTTTCATGCTGTTGGACAAGGAATGAAGGAGACCATGCTAATGTCAGCTTAATGGAGTGAGTGCCGTTACCATTTATCCGAAATTAGTCTACGTGAAGGAAAGTTTAGTTTTCAATAAGTTCTTTAAAAGTTGCATTCGGTAGTCTCAATTGGATTTTCTCATAATTTCCTTTCATTTTAGTTAAAGGTATTGATAAAGATTTACTCATTTTCACAGATTCTTGAAATTTTTGAAAGATTAACACTGCCAGGGCAGTGTTAATATTTCAAAAATGCCAGGGCTATAATTTTTGAGAGCCAATCAAAAATGGCAAAAACTTAAATCATATCTGTAAATCATATCTGTAACTCATATCTTTAGAGCCAGAAATTTTTTTTTTTACTTCTTTTTATCTAAAGCGTATCATTAGTGTTTTCAAAATTGCAGTTACATGTATTCATAAGACATGAAAAAGCCCGAACAATGTATTTATTTTTCACTTGGAACTATGAAGCTATAGATTCAAATCATTACGCCCCGCATTTTAAAAAAAAAAAACTTGCGGCGCAAATTAAATACAATATCTTTTTGTGCGAATAGTGCAACGAAGGTTCTTAATTCCGCACAAAAAAAACCCCTCTAAAAAAACTGACCTGGATGCAAAACGGGTGAATACGGGATTGGAAGGAGCGGATCACGAAAATTATTGTGAAGTTTTTATAGACAGTCCCTAAAGTAATCCTGACACAGATCTTCCATCTCAAGTGATTTACGCCACTGCCACACTCCCACCCCTTACAAGACTATAGGTTTAACCAAAGTAATTTTCCAGAATCGTGTTTTGATATCTCTGCCTTGCCTCGTACATATATTCCAACTTCAAGACGCAATTATAAACCTATTAGTTAGCAGATCTTCTCCCTTCTTTATTCAAAACTCCTTCTCTGCCATATTCCACACTAAAAGTCCGATGAAGGTAAAACTTTGCTTGATAATAACGCAAAATTGGTTCTTCCTAAAAATGATATCGAGTTCCTGTTACCCTTTGACGAAAAACCCCCTTTCCTGCTACCATTCGAACTAATGGTTCAATTAGATAAAATTTTACTCAAGTACTTACTCTTACGATCATACCCAATGCTGTTAGCATAGAAAAGGAGGGGAGAAAGATTTCGCCGGAGATTTCAATAAAAAATAGAACAAAAATTCCCCTTGGTGACACAAATGGCGAATTACTTTTTGAGACTAGAGTTAAGACTAGAGAGAAAAAAACTGCAAAATATTAAATCACTTTATTACAAATAAAAACTCAGTGGTAACAAACAGTAATCCTGAAAAAAAATTTCGTTCTTGCATTCGTATATTAAAAAAAATATACATTCATTAAAACTGAAAACACTGACCATTTAGCGTATTAATGCCGTTTATGTTTTACATGAAATCCCCAATTAATCACGATTATTAAATTTTCTGTTCTCCCAAAAACTTTCAGAAAAAAACGAAAATATAAAATAGCGAATCAAAAAAATCCCATGTACAACTTTCCCCAATTGTGTTTATCAGATTTATGTACGCATCATAATGCATTTCAACTGCATCGAATTTTTCAATCCGTAAAACCTGAAAAATTGCAGCAGAAAAATTGCCGCAAGGCTTAACAAATAAATTTATACTGAATGAAAAAATGTAGGTAATAATAAACATTTTGTAAACGCTATGAGAGAATTTAATTTTGCAAAACTTGATGAAATCCTGAATCCTATCGAGACATGTAAATGATCAACACATGTACACCTTTTTAATATTCTGTGAGTCGCTTGATATCACCCAGCTCGCCAGATCAACCTCACGTTTTTTTAACTTTCGTATACGTAATATAATAAAGTATTGCATTCATGAAAAATTTCGATCTGTTAATTTTGCCTAAAAAAACATTCCCCAAGCACTCCTGAGCGTGGGTCCTTCCCGAGACTTCCCGGGAGCTGAATACCGGAAATTTTTTTGATTTTTTTTAATCTCGGTACTAGGGATTCCATATTTTAAAACTCGGGATTAAAAAACAATTTAGAAAAAATACCAAATGTTTACATTAGTGAGGTGGCGTGTCCAAATTCTTGTGGTGTGCAGAATTTTCTGTAGATACAATATATTGTATGAAATTTATATAGATCCTTTTTACTTTCCTCTGCTATAGAGGGAAAGTATTGTATTCAAAACGGAGATCGACTCGAGGACGGGGACAGGTAGAACATTTCTGATGAGTACGAAATCCGTTTCAGGCAAAATTATGAAAATGTCCGTGCACGTGTCTGTCTGTCTGTCTGTCTGTCTGACTGTCCGTCTTTCTGTCTGTTGATCTGCCGATTTGTCTGTCTGCCGGTCTGTCCGTTTTACGTATCTGAAATAACTCGAGAATGCGTTGATCTAGCGACTTGAAATTTTCTGTAAATAAGTTTTACAAAAATCGTAGTTTTCTGCCAAATTTTGGAAAAGTAACGTTAAGCGGCCCCTACACGTTCAATCTTGCAGTCAATCATGCTATCACAGCAAAAAGCTTATTTGCACTAGACGCTCAATCATGCACGCAAGCATCAGTTAATTCGAAACAGCCAAACCGACAGCACACATCACAACTATGAATTTAAACCATTTTTGTCCTTATATTTTTCGCTTTTCGTCATCCACAACTCACTTCTTTGTCTGTATAACTCGAAAAAGATTCCCAAAAAACTCTATCTTTTATATGTGACATCTTTTCACTACTAAAAATTTCGCTGAAATGACGAATTGATTGACAGCTTCGCCATACACGTTCAAGCATGCTGTCATTCACAAAGCTCCCTTGAAAAATATCAAAATGATTTTGATATTGGCCAGCATGCTGTCAATCATGGAATTTGCATGACAGCATCACCATAGACGTTCAAAATGCTGTCACAGCATGCGATGATTGACTGCAAGATTGAGCGTGTAGGGGCCACTTTAGATATAACCATACATTTTTTTTTCTCACAAATATATGATTTTAAAACTTTCTCGAAAACTATGCGCTTTCATAAAAAAATTCATATAACCAAATATAAACGAAATAAAAATTTTTACATTGTTTGCATTAACGGTTTCTACATATATTTAATGGTTCTCGAGATATTATAAAACATATTATTTTTTACATATTTTTTCCGAAATTAAATATTGCAGAGAAGAGTTTTGTATTAACCACAACTGATATTTTGACATATTAAATAAATGTTTACCGTTATCGCGATATTTCAGATTTTGTTAAAAAAGAATCCATGTTTCTCGTGAACTAATATTTTATTTGAAGGGTTTAGTGTGGCGTCGTAGATTTTGTATAAGAAAGTCATGTGTTGTTCACATAAGATATTTTTTCTGTTCCAAACAATTTTACTTATGTTTACTCTTACTATTTTATGCTAACTTTTAAAAAATACTTATTAAACAATTTAAGATAAAGCGTAAAATTTCGAAAATGCACTGAATTCCGTATTCATATTTGATACCGAATTTTGATTGGAATAGAAATTGGATAATCTAATTAGACTGTTTTAAACTTTTACCAATTGGAAATTTATGTGTGGAAGAGTTATTTGAAACATTTCAAATCTCTGTAAGCATCAGCGTGGCTGAATTGTCAAATGGTTAGCACATGAAGCCGGAAGTTCTGAGTACGTACCTCGTCTGCAGCAGACAGTCATATCAAATGCAATCAACTTGCCATATGGAAATGTGTAGTTCTAGTTACTATTTGGCGCTAGTGTCACCATTACTCTAAGTTAAAAACCTTACAAACGTTAAAATTCATCCACGCTTCACAATCCGTATAAAATTGTAGTGGCGCACAGCACGTACCGAAAATTGTTACAATCCTGTATTGGGACGTAGTGCCAGAAAAAGTTTTTGTGAAAATCATTTAAAAAAAATTACCCATGTTTTTATAAAATCAGTTATCTAAAAAAAGAATATAAAATCACTCTGACACATTCATACCAGCCAGTTTCATAAACGAACAATTATAGGTCGTGTGTGGATGAAAACCTACCATCTTTCAAAATTATAGCGGAAGTGATCCAATTTCATGCTTCTGCAAATTCATTTCTTCTTTTTCTCCAAAATGAATGTACCATAGTGCCGTTGGGACACTAACACAAACATACCACTTACACTAAGGTATGCTAGATTTGGTCCTTTTGAAATTGGAAACAGCATTCTATATGTCCATAAATGATCCATGAAGTCTGCACGAAATGCCGCGATAGATGGCTTAACCATAAGAAGAAGTCAATGCCATATGGTGGAACTAGAATCCTACAAGTCACAATGATAAATAAAACCATGCAGATGGAAATGTGGCAAAAGTTTACCAGCAAACATACATTCGGCTTCAATATCATTCGAAGCAACATCCTGGTTGCTTTATTCATCCTTTCAACATATGTCGAAGCATCCCACCCCACCAACAACCCATGAAATCCTTATGGCAACTGTTGATTTTTCCAAAGGGGTGAATGACTGATGCACTCGATAGATAAGTGAGTAGTTATACTGACGCTCCGCTAAAGACGTGGAGATATGCTTTTGGTTAAATATGTAGAGCACAGATAACAGCTTTCACATTACACTCCAACTTATGATTCAAAGGTAAAAAGATGGAAACCAGCGTAAAGTCAGTTTGTTTTCATTTAAATACCGGAAAATGAAATAGGAAATGGGAAAAAAATTTGAAGTTTCGAAAAAAAAACGAAATGAACTTTACTCAACTGGAAAAATTGTGTATATACAAATTTATTAGCATATGAATTAGAATAAAGAATTTCAACCAATTGTAATTATTTTTACCCCCGACGGAACTGTTAGGATATATGTGTTTGGGGTGAGAGTCTGAGTGTTTGTTTGTTTGTCCATCCCTCAAAACTTTTGATTCACTCAATTGATTTCGGTCATGTTTTTGGCATTTGGCTGGATATTATAGCAGGATGGTTTCAGTCCAAAAAAATGAACCCTTCCCCTTAACTTTAAACCCCGTCTCCTTGTATCTTTTAATCTACTGAACCGATTTTGATCGTGTTTTTGTCATTCGATTGGAAAAAGTGAAAAGAATGTTTCATTGTGCAAGAATTCACCCTTCTCCTCTAACTTTAAATCCCATATCCTTATATCTTTTGATTCGCTGAACCGATTTCAATCTCGCTTTTGCTATCTTAAAAATATCTGATGGGAACAGCACATACCATTCTTATACAAATTCCACGTTTCTGCACAATTTGCCTGACGAATAAAATATTAGTTTACATAAAAACATGAATTTTTATTTTATAAAATCTGAAATATATCGATAACTGTAAAAGATATCGATTTATGGTAAAAGACAAAAATGTTGAGAATTTTAATACCTTTAATTCTACTATTCATGGAATCTCGGAAAACTATTTTTTCGAAAAACCGTTAGTTTGCAAGCAATTCGCAAAAATATTTTTTTTAACTTTTAATGATAATATCTCGAAAACGGTAAAATACATTATTCTCTTCAATTCCCTGATAATTTAAACCACCAAAACCCCATTATTTTTCAAGATAATCACACAAAACTGTTTTTTTTAAATAACCGGTATATCTCGATAACGACTTGAGATACGGAGTTCTAGTAAAATACAGAAATGTAAACAAATTTGTTGTATCAAATACATAAGACTAGGTACTACATAAGACTACTGAAAAACGCGCAGTTTCCAAATAAAAAAAAAAACGAAATTGCGATTTTCAAAAAGCTGCCATATTGGTTACTTCCGGTTAACGGACTTCCACCAAAAGTTGATAGGATTGTGTCATTCCAGGACCAAATATGCTTGTAAAATTTCATGGCTCTAGCTTTATTAGTTTTGAAATTAGTTACCTCCCGCTTTCGATTTTCCTCTTTAAAAATTAATTTAGGGTGAGCAAGGAGTAGTGCAATAGGAGAAGGGGTGTGGGAGGTTGGGAGGGGTTGTAAGAGAAGGCCGCTGAATTATCGTACCTATATGTTAATTCATTTTTTGTCTATACGTTAATGCACTACACGTTAATTCGGTGAGCCGTAAACGACGTTGTTTGTACACCAAAATCGTCGCATAAACTCACGAGGGCTGCATAAACTAACAAGGGTTGCGTTCATTTACGAGGTGGTAAACTTACGCGATCAACGTAGTGTACGAGGCATTTCCGAGATTCCATGAATACCCATATTGTTTTGCACAACTAAAAAGTGATGTTAAATGAAAATATTAAAATTTAAAACATTTCAGTTTTTTTTATTGGAATTTCTTCTCATCTCATCAGTGAAGTCTCATCAGTGAATTTAACTCTTGAAAATTCACTGATTCACTAATACATAACAGCAACACACATCAAAATTATAAATTGAATTTGAGATTACTTTTTCTTGTTTGGATTAGATATTAGAATTACTCTTGTTTATTTTTTCTTTTGTTAAATTAATTATTTTATTTAGTTTTATTTTTCAAATTGTTTTTCACATGGAGTGAATTAAATTTAAGTAAATAGCCAATCCTGACAGACAAGACCTTATGTCAGACAGTTTATTTGAATTCGGTAATTGTTGATATATTTGTAAAATTTTTGAAATAAACTTTATTATTATTATTATTATTATTATTATTATTATTGGAATTTCTTGGTTTATAGATCTTTAAAAAAATAATATAACAAAATGTTAAACACAAAATTTTTTTGTGTTCCCTGATTTTATTCAACACAAAAAATTTAAACCAATTTTTTTTAAATCATGAAAACTTTTTATGTAGACAACGATTTTCACATTTTCCGCGATAAAATCACATTAGCATATTAAAGTTCACGAAAACCCTGTCTTTGCCCAAAATTTTCCAGCAACACAAAGAAGATTTCAGCTGAATACGGCTAAGATACTGCTAAGGCATATCCTTGTATGGTCACATTTGTATCCATTGAATTTGAATAATTTACAAACTGGTTTACATGCGGATATCATACATCGTTCTTTTAGGGATCATTTTGATAGACTAACACAGCATTATCCTTTACTTAAACAGCTTCTACCCTTCTAAGACTGTTGCTTTCTGAGTTTCATTCATTTCTAAATGGTGTGATATGAAAATAGGGGATAAGCTGAAAATTTGATTGGATCAAAGAGATTATTTTTAAGTCTGGCCGGCACTTGTTAGGATTTCGAAAGGATTGAATCACAAATTTCAGATTTTTTTTTTCAAATCATTTCGTTGTTTTTTAGTTCTAAAAAACTGGTTTAAGTTTCATTCTTAAAGTTTCAGTTAAAGCGAAATAGCGTCAAATCGATTAGAAATTTTATATCGAAAAAATATTTTCCTTCAAAAACACGCTCAATTGAAAGACGGATTTCAAAAAGCAAGTTATAATGTGATAAATAGTTTCATATGCAAATCCCTGTACACGTGATAAGAGCAAGAATAAGCCAACCACAATCCTTTCGGTTTCATCAATTTTAATCGCCGTTCATCTACTGTCGAAGAATTCCTAAATTCTTTGACTGTATATCACTTTGGATGTCTGGACTTTGAAACTGACAGAGAGAAAAAACAGACTAAAAATGTGGAATTACGATGGGATTTGAATTTAATTCAGTTACACCAGAATTTCGTCATCGTTAGCCAAGTGGAAGTGGAGGCGAATTTTATGAATTTTCCATGGACGAAATTCAATTCTCTGAACTGGATTAAAACCTTTTCAACAATTCATTACGACTCCAACCGAAATGAAGTTTTTCCTTCGCTTTCCGTTGGTTTGATTGGTTCGTTTTCCTCTTAAGCTGGATAACGTTGAGTAACGAACGGATTGTGGAAATCGATAGAGGAAAATCCCTTTTCACTCGTTCTGTAAAAACCATATAGAAAGTTTATCTAATATTTAATCATGCTTCATTCTGAAAAATCGTTCAACTATTTTTTTTTGCATTAAATTTGTTGATTTTAATAACGAAAACAAAAGGGAAAAACAATCCTTTTTTTATTGGGATATATCATATCTTTGTCGGTATTTTTTGTCATTTTTCCGGTTGCGCAATATCATCAAATTTAATAAGAAACCAAGCAAATTCCAATTTCAATTCTGTTACGCAAAAGGATATAAACTGGGAAAATTGGACACCAATCACAATCACTGACATTCTCGAGGATTCTTTCGTTTTTCTCATTTTCAGCAAAGAAATTTTTGATTCGAAATATAAGGCGAAACACGGGAGAAATTGTCAAGGAACCGAAGGTAATAAATTTAAGATATTGTGGCAATTAATCAATTTTGTGATGAGCCTTTGGAAAAATGAAATTAACCCGAAATAATTGCGGTCATCTGTCTTTGGTGACATTCACTTTTACTTTAGCATGCGACCAGAAGGAATCCTGCATCACTATCAGCATCATCCACAACCAATATCATTGTGTCGGGTATGGGAATGGAGTACGATTATTTATGTCTCCGTTTAATTATCCTTGCATGTCCATGAAGGAAAAACGACATTAATAACATATGAGGTGGGCATGGGTAGCAAAAGTGAAATGACCGAAAAACTAGCAAAAAACTCGAAAAGAACTTTCACATATTCTTATATCGACTTTGGATTCTATTTAGGGTGGCCATACCTGTCGGAATGGTCAGGACAGTCGAATGTTGTATCGGCGTTCCGGAAACTAAACTTTTGTATCCGGATGTTTTCTAATTAATGTGGAAATTTTTTCAAACCCTAGAAAACACCATCTCTAACTATGCAAATCGCACTATATTTCGACTGGAGGTTGCCTAAAAGTACATTTTTTTCGCCTGCGGCATATTTTTTTCAACAATTTTCCGCAAAAAGGTGCATTATATCAAGAGGTTTCGCCTTTGGTGCATTTATTTTTATTAGTATTTTTACAATTTCTGTTACCACTATTCATAAAATGTAAAGTACAAAAAAATTTAAATTAATTTTCGCTGGGGACTATGAATTTCTTTTTTTTAGCTGAGGGCGGCGCCGCATTCTGTTTAAAAAATTTCGCCTGCGGCGTAAATTCATATTTTTTCCCTGGTTTTCGGCCAAATCAAGTTTTATTTTCCACATAAAATTTGTTGTTGATCCTATCCCGGAATGATCCAAAGAAAATATTGTCACCATAATTCTACTCCTGTTACTCTACTTCTCTCTCTCGACGATCGGATATCTTCGTTTCGTTTGCGTAGATACTATTCTTTTTTTTTTTGATTTTCCTTACTGTAACAAATTTTTGCCAAACCACTTGTGTAGGTGTATCATGAAATGAAATTCTTATTCCAAAAATAAGGCGTTCTAACATTTTAGCACCCACCTTTACCTTTACCTTTACCTTTACCTTTCCTGCTAAAAGCTTGAATTATCCTTCTATGAGAACAAAAAAAAACATATAAACATTGAATAGATATTCGAAATATATTTTATAAACGATAATAAATATTGAAGTAAAGATAAACGGGGTTAGACACGTGCGTGTATGAAATTCTTATTCAAGATATAAATATTATAAACCATCCAAAAAAATTCTGCAAAAAATAGAATAAAAAGGAATTTCTATTGAGTATATTTTTTCTATTTATGCCAACATATTTATGTAATGCGATGCCTAGTCTCCACAGCTTGTCTGTTTATCAAAGTAAGCACAACCACCGAAAAAGGACTTTTTTCTTGTAAAACTTCAAATACGTTTATAAATAGAGGAAATAAAAGTTCGGTTGTGCTTTATTTACAGCAGGATAATGGACAAAATCCTACCACGAAAAAATCATTTATTATTCTTCCTTGATATGTTACAAATAATAAAATATTCAATTGCAATTTCATTTAACAAAAGGATAATAAATACTTAAGTTTCAGCTCCATTCCTGAGTATTATTTTACTCCTCCTCTGTGAATCTGTTCACGATCTTTTTCCCAACAAACAGCCGTTTTTCACCACGTCGTCGTATCAACATGATTTTTTGTAAGTTGTTTTTTTTTTTGGGTTAAATTTGTTATGTGGTTAAGTTAGGATGTTGCCAGATGAATTATCAAAAAAAGGTCTTTTTTGAAAAAAAAATACATTTAATAAAAATCAGTTCAACGAAAATAATTTCATGAATGCGTAGTTTCGGAGTAAATCGCGAAAAAAGAAATTGAGAATTTTAAAAAGCCGCCATATTGGTTACTTGCGGTTACCGGATTTTTACCAAAAGTTTATAGGACCGTTCCTATTTAGGACCAAACATGCTTCTAAAAGTTCATGACTCTAGCTCTATTAGTTTTTGAGAAATCTTGTACACAGACTGACAAACAGAAAGACATTTTTGCAAAATTACTCCAATCGACTTGGGAGTACTCGGGAAATGTTTTTAAGGAAAATTAAGGGGTCGAAATTTTTCATGAATACAATACTTTATAATACTTCGTATAAGAAAGTAAAAAAAATCTTAAAGGACAGAGTAGTGAAATAAAGGACTGACCTTTTCAATAAAGCACGTCTGGTCATCATACACTGAGAGAAAAGATAGTAAATTTAACTATATTATAATGGGGAATCATCATTATTACTAAAATAGTTAATTTTAATTACAGAAATCGTCAAAATCTACAATTTTTATAAGAAATTTAACTTCTTAGTAGTAAAATTTACTATTTTGTATTTAAATTGACAATTTTTCAATTCAAATTAACTATTTTGTAATGAAAATTAACTAATGTGAAGACCAATTTACAGCCCAGTTTCTGAATTTCATTCAGCCTCGGAATATTGGCCAATATATATGCGGAAAACCATATTTGAAAACTGTGAAACTGTGAAATCCTTCCGCAAAAACACATCATACAACAGTGTTTTCTCTGTATATTACACATCACTTGCCTCTCCATCTCCGGGGCACTTGAGACTCTGAATTAGTATTTAGGGTAAATTGTTACCCTAAAATACACCCCCGAAACCCCCTTTTCTGCTAGTTTCTAAACCGGTAAACTGATTTTGATGTGGTTTTCAAAAATGCTGCACTACAAAAAATACTGTATTTGTGCCAAAGATATTCAACTACCCCGTTTAAACTTGCGATTTTTTCTTGAATTTCTCCGCGAATTTTATTCTGAATTTTTTCCGCGAATTTTATTTATCTAACGTAGAATAAATATGCTTGGCGAAAATTGTCAAAATTTGAATTTTTTCCGGCGGTTTTATTCAAAAAATTCGAGTATTTGAGAAATAAATTTTGGGATTTGGTGACTTAGTGTAAACGGAGCCGTAAATTTGGCCCCGCAAAATAAAATCCTCGAAATAAAGTGTCAGATGTAAACGGAGCCTTACAATCATTTCTGTATTATTTTACGTCATGGATTGGTCATATTCACCCTACCTATTGAAATAACCGAAAAATAAAGTCTTTGGGACCTATCACCGAATACTACACGAATGGTACAGTGTTCTATACCAACAACAACATTAATTTTACGATTTAAACCACTCTTATAGTATTCCGCAATAGGGTCCCTGGTTTTTGCAAGAAAATCCATATAAGTTTATGATACTGGTTTTGATAGTATAAAAAATGTCTTTTGTAACCTATGGACTCCATTAGACTTTTTTCCAGATTGGATTTAAATATTTAATGGAGACTCAAAAAATCTTGTATCATGATTTAAATATCCTTACTACTGAAAAGTAGGATTTTTTTTGACATTTGTTTAGTCAAATTGGCTGATTTCTAGTTGGCTACCCTGATTACCTCCTGGTTGACATTTCTAAGCACGCTATGGAGACACAATAAATATGAAGAATCATGACTTAAAATACCCACACGCTGATTTCACTATTTACCAAAATATGGAGTGGGGGAAAAATCATGATTTTTAAAAGTCCAATGGAGTCGTGGGGTAACTGAACCGAAATAAATCTATCCAAACCGAATTCAGATTCTATGGATATAAAATCTTTATAATTTGAATTTTTTAAATATTTTTTTTTTTCATCATTAGAATGTCATTTTAATATAAATTTACAAAGCAATAAAATTAAAAACTACTTTCAAATATTCTATTTCCATTACAGCAGTTCAACGATGTATTTATTGCATCGTCAATCCTGTATGTCTGGCAATACTTTTCATTCCTTGTTATCCTGTTTCACTTTCGCGTTCAAGTAAATGAGACTGCTGGAGATTTATATGGTACTTTCCATTGAAATTTGTTTTCCCCGATAACAAATGGTCCATTGTAAGAGAAAATCAAATTGATTTTAAAATTAAATGAATTGACTACACGAATTGATTAGGTGAAGTGTTGTGCCACAGCCAACGAAATGCTAACCAGCCAGCCACTTGCCAAAAAAAAATTACAATGTTCGACAAGCCATTTAAGCAAATTGCTACTTCGAGCCACAAAAAAATATTTAAATTATTGCGATTCGTTTAGGTGAAAATACAAGGAAAACGTGAAAACAAATACGTGTTTTCACAAAGGATTATTAAAATCGTAGTTGAAGATTATAAGGTGAGTCAGGTTTACATCTTTCCCATAGCCAAAAACTGTGATTTTAAGTTATAAAATAAAATTCTGTAGTGTGATTTTTTGTAATCTCTGAAACAGTATCTTAATTTAACCTTTAAAATTAAATAATATGCTCATCATGTTCAGTTTAATATCTGTTGTTTTTATTGTATTTTAGTAGAGCTCATCAAATTACATTTTATGTCCTTTTTGAATGTATGTAATATGAAATGATGTGTTTCAATTATCCTTAATTCATGTTTCGACGTTAAATGCATGTCAACAACAAATCAAAATTAAATGCCATAATTTGTTTATCGCAATGGCATCCCATAAAACAATTTAGAACGCCACTTACTTCATCCCACACAGATTTTATTCAAACAAAAACGAAACCCCACCTCATCCCCGCAACAACAAAAAAAATAAATAAAAACCAATCAGGATGATGTGAAAAGGCCAACAACCTCAAAGTATGAGAAAATTACATAAAAATTTTGATCTCAACATATTGAATATATTCATATCCTTAATCCGTGTCATAATATCAGGGAATTCACCCGTGGCAGACAAGAAATTCCTTCAGTTTCCTGAGATATCGAAGTTATAGCACCACTAGACCATCTAAAATATATTTTCATACAAGTAAAAATATGTCGTTGAAGAGCGCTCCTGTATTGAAAGGAATCCCTGTAATTCGTATCGGGATCAGAAACCATAGTAAAAAATGGGAACGATAGGAAAAAAAGACGAAAGAATTATAATCAAACGATAATGACTTTCAGTGGTTGTAGAAAAAAAAGGATGTGCAGAAAGAAAGGAAAAGTGGCAAGGGATAATTTGTATTCAGTTGGCGGATAAAATGGTTTTCCAGAGGATCAGGAAATCTTGGTGGGTGGTGGTAGGTCGCTGTCATCATGCCATTTTTGATATTCCATTTCACCTCCCCCCAAACCACTTTATATGGGATTCAACTCTGCCTGATATCGGTCGGTGCTTCTTAATTCAACAATCGTTCGTATCTTTGGAGCGTTTCTCTATAAATTCGTGCAGGACCTCCGAACATGAAAAATCTCCATAAAATTCGATTTGCAAGTGGCATAGCTCGTAGACTTATTTGAAATGGATTCGATGAACTAAAGTACTGCGATAAATATTGATTTGAGTTTGATTTGCTTCACGACGCGATTGCCAATATGCAGACTGTATACGAGGATATAACTAAGGAAAAATTGTCATTTTTGAGTATATATACTACTAAGGGGTGGCAGGAAATGGAAGAATTTCACTTTAATTTCAACCATAGCATACATACGTATTGTGGGTGCGTTAGATGGAACATATTTATATTAAGTTCTCCTATTATTAGAATTAGACAGAAAGCTTTCAGCTATTGTAACGAAATACAAATATTTAACCAAACGAGCATATTTTTAATGCTACGTATGTGTAAATATTCATAGTGATTTACAGTTAGATTTATTTGTCTATCATATTTGGTGTTAATGGACAGCTATAACAGGTAATCGATACAAGAGATTGATTCAATGAAACGACATGGGGTTTTCATATTACGTGTTTTTAACATAATCC
Organism: Chrysopilus asiliformis; assembly: GCA_964034945.1. Lineage (NCBI taxonomy): Eukaryota > Metazoa > Arthropoda > Insecta > Diptera > Rhagionidae > Chrysopilus > Chrysopilus asiliformis. Next base: position 13,644,026 of record OZ035962.1, read on the forward strand.
AGGTTTATGGTTAAAACGTCGTATTGCATAGATATGGGAGTGCTTGAAAATATGCTTTGCAAAACCTAATCGAAAGTAAATAGTGATATCCGAATAGGAGTAAAAAAATTTAAATACTAATCGAAAGGATTTTAGAAATAATAATAAAGTAAATACTTACAAAAACATAACAAAAGCTATAATTGCCAATTTGGCAATTATTGAAAACCCGTATGGTGATATTCGTATCAAAATTCGAACAGTTGTACCAAAATTCCACTTTAAAATCAAACTTTCCAATAAGATTTTTTAAAATTTATTCCAATCGGATTTTGATGTATGGGAGTTTTATGTAGAATCACGGACAGACAGACGGGCGGACATGCAGAAATTAATTATTTTTATCATTCTAAACACACTGGTGTAATTCATTTTTGTGTGTGATGACGGGATCTTGGCGTTACAAACGGTATGGCAAATTTAATAGACCCTTTGGTTTCACCATACGGGTATAAAAATATATTTCTGTTTTCCGGAAGTCACACAAAAGATTATTTTATAGTTTATGCGAATGTAAAGTCAATTCATTTCTCAGGTATCCTTTTACCAAAAAAAACTTTTGATACTGCTAATTATTACACAAGGATGCTTGAAATTATAAGAAGAGCCACAATTCGAGAAACCTATATTTTGTCTATATTTTTAAAATATAAAATTCACTTTTTCTTGTCAGTTAAAATTTTGGCCTCATTTTTCGTTTTTTTTTGACAATCTAATAATGACAAAAAATGCTTTCAGCTCCACCCTTGTCTTTGTGTTTCTTATTGAATCATTGGAAAACTGTTGGATTAAAATGAATAAAATTTAAGAGTTATCTTAAGGTGTCGCTCCACGTGAGAGTAAATCCGCGAATAACTCTCAAAAACTCTCGAGAGTTACTCGCAGGAGGTTGTCCATTTGAGAGTAAATTTCCGCGATTTTTCAATATTTTGACCAATATCTTGATTTTTTTTTTGACATCTTGATTTGGCGAGTTCTCGAGAGCGACTCGTAAAATTCAAACGCCGTTCGTATCTGGCGAGTTACTCTCCGAGAGTTCAGTTTTTGCGAGTTTCTGCGAGCGACTCTCAGAGACGTGTCCATCTGCGAGTAGCTGCTATCGGGAGGTTCTCAGCGGCCTTTACACTCATGTGGAGCGGCACCTTTAGTGACCGTTTGTTGGCATTGGTAAAAATCCAGAAAATAGTAAATCGAAAAAATAGTGAATAAAAGTGAAAATTGGGATTTTTTTTAGATTTTTGTGCAAACCTAGCTTTCAATTGAATAAGAAATCAATAAAATTGGTCCTGAAGAACTTCATAAATAAACGAAGGAAAAAAACCTTTTTTTTCTATATATATACAAAGATAATTTGTATATCAAATTCAAGTTATTTTTATAATTCAAAAATCATAATCTTTTTTTAATTTCCAACTATATATCAAGTATAGTCCATGAACTTAGAATATATAGTGTGCCGTTAAACTCTTTTGATATTTAAATAAATCTTTCAACTGATCATTAGTAAATTTGCCTTCGAAAAACTTATTAAAACTAAACCCTAGAATCATTAACTCTATCATAACAAGCTTAAGTTATAAATCAACATTAACACCACGAAATGCAAACAGAAACACCCCCAAAGTTGCGGAAACTTGAATCTCAAAGAAAATCATCTGAAGTGTAAAATCGACTTAAGCTTTCGACGATTTTATACAAATAACACAAGAAAACGCTCGCTACTGCCACCCCAACATAATTAACCGTATTGCGATTTTCCACTTAGCAACTTTTTACACTTAATTAATGTTGAAGTTATGACACTTCATATTATCAACCTCTGTTCACCTTCCGCCAATCCTTGACTTTTATGGCATAAAAAACTGCTTTTCATTAGATTAATTTCTTCGATCTACATCAAGCTGGTACTGCAACATTTTCCGCGTAATATACTTTTTCACCATTTATGCGAAGCGTACCTCCTTTTTCATATTTTTCTTTTAAAACGGACATTTATAATAATTTTACGTATCATGGTGCTATAATTATCGCTCTTAAATGCTAGCCCACGTCCTTGATCAAATGTAACGAGCGTTGCCGCTCCTTTGACTTTCCATTCCTACCACATTAAGCATAATTAAAATCCTTCAAATACAGCCGCTAAAAAGCATTAATTTCACTTCACTTTCATTTCATCACATAGAAACAATTATACACTAAGAATATGCAAAGTTAAAAAAAACGATAAATGGTGTAGAAAATAAAGGAAATAATTGAAATAAGAGGCCGCTATAATTTAATTTTCATTTTTTGTAATTAACCACTTTTATCCGCACGAATGAAACACCCACGCCAAATTCAATTACATGTGTTTTCTTTAAAAGGGTTTTAACGTCTTCCGTTGCTGGAAATTACTTGCCAATTTACGGTAGAATTGATAAAGTGGCCCAGTTTTTCACAGTAGTAAATTTTACAAAATTGGGTAGAAACGAGTGTGGAATTACCTTGAATTTTTGTGAAGAATTATAATGTTTTCAGTAAGGTATTAAAAATTTAAAAAACCATGCATAAAAAAACACAATTCTAGCATCTGAAAATTGAAAAGCACTTTTCTTAACACATTGACTGCCATAGCTATCATTTTTGATAGCCAGTGAAAATTGGCACTATGATTCATGAGCGGCCAAGGCTATCATTTTCGATAGCTAGGTCTACAATCTACATGCATACATACATACATTCATACATACGTACATTCTACATACGTCTACATGTATTGGCATCCTCCTTACATTTTTGCAAGTTTGTTATTTTCTTAAAACACTTTTGTGTTTCTGTGACCAGACGTTTCTCACTACGCGGAACAGTTTCGCATTGGCTACCGTTTCGCAAAATGTTCCGCACCGGTATAGTGACCATATTTATTTAGAGTCCATCCAGGACAAGATTAGGGGTGGGGGGTTTAAATGGAACGACAAGTTTTCTACAGAAAATAAAACTTACTTTAGATAAAAAACAAAAAAAAACAGTTAACAGATGTGCGCCGCAGGCGAAATTCTTTGAAGATATTGCGGCGCAAAAATTTAAATGAAAAGCTATACAAAAGCGTTTTTTTGCGGTGTTTAAGTCCCATAAATAATCGCAACGGTTAAGTCCCATAAATAATTGTAAGAATATCGCTAAACAGAAATGCGTCGCAGATCGAATATTTTGAGATACTCGGGCCATTTCTGGGAAATCGAAAAATAAGTGAACTGACGAGGAAATGTGGGAGGAGGGGTGGGGGGGGGGGGGTATAAAATAGATGCCCCACCCCCCTACAACAAATATGCGATGAATTTTATGGCCTCATATGATTTTCCACAAGTCAGGCCAAAAAGTTTCAGAACTTTTTAATTTTTTGAATACCATGGAACTTAAAAAAATCACATCAAAATATTTTCTTTTATTGTTTGTATAAAAAATCAGAATTTTAATATTTTTTTAAGCTTTTTCCAACATGTGATCAATTTTTAAAGTCAAACATATCAGTTATTATGAAAGTTTTCCAAAGCCACATAATACAAAGTTAAACCAATGCCATTAGAAAATGACAAAAAACCTCTCCTTATTTTATTTATCCGATGAAATACGCCATATTCGTGCAAATGTCGCATGCAGTCAACATCAAAGGGAAGCTTCGGTCGTATTAAAAAGTTTATTTGTTTAAGGCTGGCAGAATAATGCAAAAATTTCCCAATAAATATTCAACTAGTTGGAAAAGTTCGCCATTGTCATCGGCAACAACCACAGTACAATGCCGGCAGGTTTTAAACCTGGAACAAAATTTCCACACAAACTATTCAAGAGACAATAACCGAGTCTATATTTTATAGTATGGATAGAAAAAAGGACTTTACTCCATTCCTATCTAAACTTATTCTAATTCCCCGAACCCGCCCCCTTGTATATCAATCGGTGCCACATAAAATTGAAAATCTCTACTGTATTTCCCATACACTTCGGAAAAAGGACACCACAATAGCTCAGGAGCACAAAAGGATGATTTCAAACTGGGGCAGTACTGAAAACTTTTTTGGGCGACTATCATGGTTAGTAAATAAATTGCATGCAACAAGTTTGTTTGAAATGAATTTCAATGAAAAATTATATAAAACGTTCCCTTCTTCTATTCAAAAAACCAAACTAGAACCGAAAATGAAAATTGCGGATATTTTAGAAGGTTCGCCACCGTAGTGTTAAAATACTGGTAGTTGTGAAAGTACTTTTTTCTTTCCTTTTTTCATTTAGTGGGCGTGAAAATTTATTAAGTTCGTATTTATGGAAAAGTTTAGAAACAACAAAGCAAAGTTTGAAGGTGACCAGTTTTAAGATTTTCCATAAATGCTATTGTCTTCTTGCCACAATAGGAAATTAAGAATAAAATTCCAATTTTCCTTTCATTGTTTAAAGATTGGCTTTGAAAGTTTTTGCGCTTTACATATTTTCAAAGGAATAAAATTTGATTTTAAGTCAAATAAATTTCTTAAGGTATTATCACACATAAGTTCAAATGGTTTGACAATTGAGGTTAAAATGATAAATGGAAAGAGAGAGCTAAATATAATGTGAGAGAATACAGCGACTCGATAAACTTCAGAACAACATGTCGAATTTAAGATCAAGTAGGCGAAAATTTACATTTGCCTGTCAAAATTCGTGCTTTTAAGTTTTAAGACTAAACTTTCCTTTTGATTTTTGGACAAATAAACGCGTACAAATATTAAATGTCTTTCGCAACTCGTCTAGTTTTTTGTAAACAATAAACGAAGAAAATCTTTTTTTTTAATTTAGCGTCATTGCAGTATTCGAGAATATTTTCGGTATAATTTTTCGATTCAATTGTAATAAATAGAATACATTTTTCGCTGCCCGACTTTTCGCGTAGTTTTTTGTCAATTGTACTTTCTATGTTTCACTGATATTTCGTTCTTTTTTCTTCATTTTCACAAAGACCATTTGAACTTATGTAGGATAATACCTTTAGAACGATTTGCTCCATCTATTCTTAAAAAAATAAGTTGTCGTACTTACCCTACTTAAACCGTAGAAATTATTGGACTTAAATAACTTAAGTGGAGCTTAAGTTCATGTGGTGCAATCGGAACTTATTGTTTGAGGGAAAATATTTTAGTCAGAATTTCTCAATACCGTGTAAACCAAAATAGTTTTAAATTAAATGAAATAAAATAAAATAAAATAAGATTGAATCGCTACTTTGGAAATCAATTAAAGGCTTACTTATTGTAGATTTAAAAAAAATATACCGAATACGTAAGGATTCAAATCTGCGGCGCAATTCTTTTCGTTGTTATTGTCTTCTGGATCAAATACTAAGTTCTTTAATTCATTATGATTTTGTTTCCGTACAAGACCACTTTTCCTAAAAGAGATACTTGTCGAACTCCCATGACCATAAAGCAGAAAGCTCTAAAAGTAATAAAACAAAAAAAAAAAAACAACATTCCGACATACCGCTTGTATTTAAAATTGAACCACAGATAATCACTTAAGCTAAGGCTAAAAAAAATAAATGTCACCCCATTGCGGTCAAATGATCAGATTTTACAATTGATCTTTTTTTGGAAAAACTGATTTTTATCAAATCTTATTTTGCAAATCTCAGGTATTAGTGAGAAGATTTCAAATCAATGATAAAATCACTGGAAACCCCAAGATCAAACGAAATTATGTAGAATAAACACTAATTACGAATGCATGACAAAAATCATAGTTCATTTAATGATAAAAATGATTCAATTACAAAAATGTTTGGTCACCTTTAAGATTCTCTTACATTTTATTTCATTTTCTTGTATTTTCTAGTAAAAAATTTTCTCTATCTTCCGATTCGATAAGATAATAATGAAAATTTTTTGTGGAAAATCTTTATCAATATATAAATAGAATTCGTTTCATGAAATTTATACCAGTCGGTAATTTGATTTCGATAAACAATGTTAGCTAAATTTTGTTTTACACTTTTGCTAATTGGACTTGTGTCCGCTGATAGTCAGCAATACGATGGGTAAGCGTTTTGAACGTGATAAAAATTGCAGAGAATTTTAAGCATATCTGTTATTTTTTTTTCATGAAAAGTAGTAGAAAACCTGTAAACCCCCTACACAAATTTTTTTTTTGAAATAAGTTTTTCCTCATTACAGATACAAAGTTTATGAGACAATTCCAGGAAATGAGGGTGAATCCGATTTTCTGCATAAATTATCAGAAATGTCGGAGGATTTCGACTTCTGGACTTTAACACGCATCGCAAATAGGCCAGTCCACGTGATGGTGTCGCCAAGATATCAATCTAGATTCGAGCAGAATCTCGCTATCCGATCAATGGATTTCAAGATCCTTATTCCGAATGTTGCGGACAGTATTAAGAAAGAGCACGCCCAAAACACATTAATGCGATCCCTCAACTATCGAATTGGATTCACTCAATACCATCGCTATTCCGAGATTGACGCATATCTAACCACTTTGGCCAAACAATATCCAAACATCGTAACAGTTAAGGAAGTTGGCAAATCCTTCGAAGGACGCTCAATGAAAACCATCACAGTTTCGAATGGTGTGAAAAAATCTGAAAAAAGTGTGATCTTTGTGGATGCTGGAATTCACGCTCGTGAATGGATTGCACCAGCTGAAGCACTCTATATTATCCACCAGTTGGTCGAAAAGCATAGTGAAAACAAGGATTTATTGGAAAAATACGACTGGGTTATCCTGCCATTGGTCAATCCTGACGGTTATGAATATTCGCATTCGAAATCACGTTACTGGCGGAAGACTCGCAGCTCGGGAAGTTTCTGCGTTGGAACCGATGGAAATCGAAACTTTGGCTTGAAATGGGCAACAACAGGATCTTCAAGCAATGAATGTGCCGACGACTATCATGGTGTGAAATCTTTCTCGGAAACGGAAACTCAAATCGTCAGAGATATCCTGCATTCGTTTAAGGGTAGATGCAAGTTCTATCTGACGATGCATGCTTATGGAAATTACCTTCTCTACCCATGGGGATGGACTTCGTAAGTAACAAAACCAGCCCTACATTTCATCTGAAATTCTATTAATTAATACAAAATTTTTGTTATCAAGAATGGTTTTCAGATTTTTCAAGCCTTCTTGATAATAAATTCCTCCAAAATCTTGAATTCCATGAAAAATAATAATAAATTTCTCTTCGTTTTCCAGATCCCTCCCAGAAACTTGGAAGGACTTGGATGAAGTTGCCCAAGCCGGTGCCGATGCCATTTATGCCGCAACCAAAACCGATTATCTCGTTGGAAGCTCTACCAATGTTTTATACGCAGCTGCTGGTGGTAGTGATGACTATGCCTTTGGAGTTGCTAAAGTGCCAATTGCTATCACTTTGGAACTACCAAGTGGTGGAAAAGGTGGTTTTGAAGGATTCGATCCTGATGTTACACAAATTAAGGATATTGTCGCAGAAACTTGGATTGGAGTTAGAGCTATGGCTAAGAAAGTGCAAGAGAAATATACGTAAATAATATACCTTTTGTGATCAATACTGATGTTTTTTTTTGTTACATAAAATACATTATATTTGATTTCAAAGTATTTTGTTTACTAAATGGTGTTTTGTGACCAATTTTATTTGGTGGATAAGAGTTAAACTCCTTTTTAGATCCTGATACAAACGACAAGCCTCCGCAAAAAATTGTTGTGAGCTCCGAAGATTTAAATCTCGTACTAAACCTTCTATACCGGTAAAGTTTACATTCAGGGTATTCACAGTCCTCTTTTAATTTTGGGTATTCGGTGTTTTCGGTAATATTAAAAGACTGAAAATATTCTGCTGTGAACATCCCACAGCACAGATTTGAGAACAGCGCTTTTATTAGATACGTGACCAAATCATGAACTGCGAATTTGATTGTCAGACATACCTTTAAATCCATGTTTGATGTATTCTTTTGAATTTCTATTGTGGCAACGGCTATCAAAATTGAAAAAATTTGCAGTCCGATGAGATAACCAGCGAGAAAATTTGACAACTAAAAACATTACTAGCGCTACTCGCGGTTGATTCTTGATACCGAATAACCGGGCCGGAAAACACGACTCAAGGCATGTCTACAATTACCGAATCCGGTAATTCATTTTTACATGAACCAAATTACCGTCTCGGTAAAAATCTGTTAAATTTGACTGAATTACCGAGCGGTAAAATTACTCGCAATTTAAAAGAGGACTGTGAATACCCTGATTGTATTTTGAGACACAAATTATTCAATCGTTTTTTTTTTGAGGATTTTTGAAATGCCTAGTTAGGATTAACATAACTAGAGTAAAAAGAATTTGTCTCTGATTTCTTTCAAATCTAGCTCATCTAGTGCTTGTTAAAAATGATTTTTATTTTAGATTTTTATTTGCAGTATTATCAGAGTTTCTGACTTTTAAATCCGTCGAAAATCGAAATTTTACAAACAAAAAAAATTATGACTCAGGCTAGGAATAAGATAGAGGTCTGCTGATAGACGCATTTTGAAGCTCTTTTTATAAGCTTTCATATATAACATCATATATGTTGGAAAGTTTTGAATTTCAAGGTCACGTCATACAACCATTGACCCTGAATATCTCAAAAAGCCAAATCAAATTTTTTTTTTTTTTAAATTGTTTTGAAATTCCATTTCCGCATAAAATTGCGATTTTCTCAAGATTTCAAAAGAGAACTATTAAAAAAGGCGGATTTTTTCCACTTATCCGAATTTGAAAAGGGAAAGAGAAATCAAAGGAGGAAAGTTTTTTCACAAGTATCTCTTGACATGGAATGACCCATATTATTGTATCAATTGGTACCCTGCAAGACTCGAGTTAGTTTTTCTAGGCTTTGGAAATTGCAGTATGCACCGTGCGGGGGGAGGGGGTCGAAAGAGTCCTAAATGGGCGCCAAAATTGCACTAGCCGGATGTAAGTTTTAGATGAGTATAACAGATTAAAACTTGTGACTTCACAACATTAACAAGAATCTCTTCTATTTCTCTTGTGGTATTTATTTTAAAAAGCTAATCGACTAGACACTAAGGCTGCTAATTTCCATCACAAAAATAGTGAATTTCACAACAAAATGTGCTGAACATTTTGATAACAGCACTGCGCTTAATTGAATACAACGATTTTTTAGGTTTTACTAGTTTTCTACGTTTTTACCAGTTTTTCACGTCATTGCCAGTTGTTTACGTTTTTACACGTCTCTGGCGTTTTTTACGTAAAAAACGTAAAAAATGTAATAATTTTTACGTCGTTTCGCACAACACTGTACTTGATCCTATTACAACCACATTGTAGAAAATCCCAGGAAATCTTTCAAACGGAAGCAAAACTGTGTCGAAATAAATCATAATAAAAGTAATAATCTTAAAATCGAGTGTAATTTTACACCATAATTCAAATTCTTATCTTGATAATAATTGACATTAAAACACTTATCCCTAAATGCCGACAAATTTTCCAAATAATTGTTATCAACTTATTTCACTGATATCATCGATACGATTACCATTTTTTTCAACTTCAAGTTGTATTTATAAAACACAGAGAAAAATATGAATACTAAAAAAATAAATCATTAATTGGGAATTAAAAAATATCAACAAATTGAGATAATTCTGAAAAAAAATCACTCACGAATCATGAATAGACAATTAATTAAACACGGTAGAATTAATCAATGGATAGTTTTTTGTTTTTATTATAAATTAGCAATTTAAAAATATCAACAGGTAAATAAATTCTCCATGTTGATATTTAAAATCGAAAGTGGCAGCATAACAGACAGACCCAATAATATATACAACAGGTCCTACCTTAACATTTGAGCTAGAAATCTAAATTTATATAGCGAAAGCAGTGAGCATTGGAAATTTCTTACTTTTATTTGTTATTTCCGCGATAAGAGTCCCAAGTGGGTTGCATTACAAATTTGACCACCCGGGTACGAACGATACCTGAAAAGTGGTGGGGGAAATTGAGAAATCAGGTGTAAAAACCCAAGAAATACCTTCGTTAATTTACTTAACTCATTGTTCAATCAAATCGATTATAATTTTGTCCACCTTATTTACAACCACCTGATAAGAATGGAAATTTTTTCTAAGAAGATATCAACTCACTCAGTGTTTTGCTATAAAAGTGAAATGTTTAAACAGTGGCCCAGTTAGATTCTTATAGTACGTGTCGGTTGAAAGTTGCAAGGAAAAATGATGATTAAACTTGGCCTAGTAGTGGCTTTACTATGCGGATTAGCCGCCAGCCATGGATTCAGTTATGAGAGGTAAACAAAATTTACATTCAATTTTTTACCTGGAATCAATCTTAAAATAGCAAAACTTGATCATCCTATCCAATTCCAGCTACAAAGTGTACGAAGTGACTCCACAAAATCAGTTTGAGTCAGATTACCTGCATGGACTCAGTCAGATGCCAGATGGATATGATTTCTGGTCACTCACCAGATTGCCAATGGAACCCGCCCAGGTTATGGTTAGCCCCAGTCATCAGAAGCGATTTGAGTTCGGCCTGAATACGAATAAGATTAATTTCAAGGTCCTCTTCTCGGACTTCTCCAGATCGATTGAGCGGGAACGCATGGAAAATGGGTTGCTCCGTAGTTTAAATCCACGCGTAGGATTCACTCAGTACCATCGACATGACGAAATTAATAATTATTTGGACAGTTTGGCGAAAGAATACCCAAACCTCGTCACTGTCGAAGAAGCTGGAAAATCGCATGAAGGACGATCCATGAAAATCATCAAAATATCAAATGGAGTTAAAAAGGCTGACAAAAAGGTGGTCTTCCTCGATGCAGGAATTCACGCCCGCGAATGGATCGCCCCAGCAGGTGCCCTGTATGTGATCCACCAACTAGTTGAGCAGAACGGTAAGAACAAGGATTTACTGGAGAATTTGGACTGGATCATCCTTCCGGTCGTCAATCCAGACGGTTATGAATACTCCCACAAAAGCCAGAGAATGTGGAGAAAATCCCGCGTCCCAAACTCAAAGTGTGTAGGAACCGATGGTAATCGAAATTTCGACTTCCACTGGGGAGAAGTTGGTGCGTCCGCGAATGGATGTGATGACACTTTCCGTGGTGCGATAGCCTTCTCCGATCCTGAGACGCAAGCTGTCCGCGATATCCTTCTTCAGCACAAGGGTGAATGCAAATTCTATCTAACGCTTCACTCATATGGAAATTACCTGCTCTATCCATGGGGATGGACCTCGTAAGTTGATCAGTTGTTTATATTTCTGTTTTTTTTTTTTTTTTGAAACTAAGCGGCTGTCCAGGAAATACGTCACAGTTTCAGTGTGGGAGAATGGTGTCTATCAGCAGTACAAAAAAAAATTTGAAAAAAAACTGTGATGTATATTTTTTTAAAACCGCGGTAAAATTTGTCGGGGCAGAGAAGGGAGGGAGAGGGGTGATTTGAAAAACTAAAATTAGTGTGACGATTTTTATGGACAGCCCCTAATCAATTTTATTCAATAATTAAGTTTACTTCTATTAACTCGATTTTGTAAGTTTTCCTGTGGCAAATAAAAAATAATTCAACATTCCTTCTAATTTCCTTAGTGCCCTTCCCGACACTTGGAGGGATTTGGATGAGGTCGCTAAAGCAGGTGCCGCAGCTATTAAATCAGCAACCGGAACTACTTACCGCGTCGGAAGTTCCACTAATGTTCTGTATGCCGCTGCTGGTGGTAGTGATGACTACGCATTTGCTGAAGCGGAGGTTCCAATTTCCATCACAATGGAATTACCAGGAGGTGGAATCTACGGTTTTGACCCCAGCCCATCGAAAATCAAGGACATGGTGGCGGAAACTTGGGTCGGTATCCGAGCGATGGCCCTCAAGGTCGACGAGAAATATTAAACAATTTAAATCGTGATAAACTTTGTAAATAAATTTCTGTTTAGTATATTTTTGTTACAACAAATGTTTTCCTCATTTTTCTTAAAAGTATTAAAATATATTTTTAAACTCATGTAAAAAGTATTAAAATATATTTTTAAACTTAAAAGTATTAAAATATATTTTTAAACTCAATTTTGTTAACTGAGAACCGTAAAATAAATGCAGAACTAATCGATTGATTTTACGTGGTGTAAAAAATTGATTTACTGAAAAGTCTAAACGTATCAAAGAAATTAACATCATAATTAGTAGAACCAGTCACGCAACTACAATTTTTGCCAGGCCTCCCTCATTAAAAATTTGTATAGACCTTCTGAGAGTTAATATATTCATTGAATCTTCTTTTCAGAAAAGAAAATGTTAGGGATTTTTAGCAGAATTACTCTGTAAAAATTGCAAGCCAGCCGAGCTAATTGCAGCCCTGAAAAAACCGTGCTTCAGGGGTTCAGAAGAGATTTTCATCAGATTTTTACCAATCGATAGTTTTGTATGAGATCGAAAGTTATGTGCTATCTCCGGTTTCGTCCTGTTCACAGCTTTTTTTTAATTAGGTGGGGTCAGGGCTGAAGTCAGGCTTTCGGGGGAACCCTGGGCAAATTTGAATTTGGGGACCTCCTATAGAATGTTGAATTCGGAATTTTACTCTTATTGATATAAATAACAACAAAAAGTACGTCGCAAGAAATATTTTTTAAATAAATACACTGCAGGAAAGTAAAAAAAAATCTGAAAAAACACGCCGCAGGCGAAAATTTTGAAATGTTAATGTGAAACAATATACATATTGTGTGAAACCCTAAAGATTAGGCTCCAAGTTTCAATTTTACTATTTCACGACAGTTTTAACTTGAGTTCGGACTGGTCAGCTGGTGTAGGCCCTGGGGAAACGGCCCGTTTGTTCATATGATGACCCTCTTTTGGGCGGGGCACAACGTCCACTTTTTTTTTTATTGATAAGTTAGTTTTATCTAAAAGCCTTTTAAAAATTTAGTTTATTTTTATTATGCAAATATTTTTTTTATTTCAACTACATATACACGACCATTTTCAACAGTATGTAAAGCTAACGAAATAATTTGGTAAGAATAGATCAAATAAGTATTTTTTTTTTTTACTTTTCTTATTGTTTTTTGGTAAAACTTGGTTCACATCGCAAATAATTAAACGTTCGATTATTGTTTTAGCATTCGAACTTCAATATTCCATTGTATACAATATACATAAAAGCCAAACCAAATTCTCCAGCAAGTAAATAAAAAATTCTTATTCATTGTAAAAAGTCCGTAGACATTTAACTGCATGTCCGTGATTGCCAGTTGATACCATAATATTTCGACCTGCAACATAAAAATCACATTAAAAGGTGTATATTATAAATAAATATTAGGGGTTGCCGCGGATGTGATTTTTTTTAACATCTGCAAATGGGGAAATATACACTGTTGTATAAAATAATGCTAAAGTTTCCCATTTGCAGACGCAGGAGCGGTCATCCCTGATAAATAATATAAAATTATAGTACGTTTCTCTCCATTGTTTTATTAATAAAAGGACCGTCTAGTAAAACTTTTGCCACCTCTTTCGATCTGTCAAATTCACTATTTACACTGTCAATTGTAGAAAAGAATGAAAGTACATACAAAAATGTGAAGATTGAAAATATCCCACTATGAATAAAAAATGTGTTGCCAAGCGATAAGTCTGACGAATAGTAAAATGTAAAAATTAATTTCGAAGAGTTAATAAGTGTAAATACGAAATTTATAAATAATTCATAATGAAAAAGTTCATTTATCGTATTTGACATTTTGAATAACATTTGGTAGTCTTGAGTTTGCTTACAAATCCGAAGATTGAACTTATAAAATTTTCCAAATGTTTTTGAATTAAGTTTCCTTTTATCGCCGTTAGTAAAAGATTTTAGCACGTCATTTAATTTCGAAGATCTGTTATTTAAAATTTTTAGCAATCCATTAAAAAATAAAGATGCGAAAAATACATAATTAAAGACTGTTCGGGGTATGAATATAACATATGTCACTAATATAGCAGATGCAAACAAACCATTATGATTTTCAGGTTTTATGAGATTAATAGTAATTAGTGTCATCTGTCCTACAAGCAATACATTTATTACTATTAAATATTTAAAAAAATTATCCAAAACAATATTTATTTCATCTCCTGATAGTGATTTAATTATCTCAATGGAATTATTAATGTGTATTGCGATTTTCTTTCGATTAATCCAAATTCGAATCACTGATATCAAAGCTCCTAAATCGGAGGCCTTGATCCATATTGGCAATAAAAAGTGTACCACAAAGCTTGATTTAACAGGTACTGGATGGAAATTTGTTAGATTTATTTGGATTAGAAACACACAACAAATAAAACAAACTGATATGACACTAAAAACTACCGAATGATTCTTGGTGTGTACTTTAAAAGAGTTTAAATTTCTCAAAAAACTAATATTAAATGGCACTATGCCCAATATTTTCATAAAGATATAAACAGAAATTAGAAGAAACTTAACAATTTTATATTTAATACGATTAGAATTCCGCATTGTAATATCAATTTTACTGTCCGATACATACTGAAGTAACAAAACATTTTAACTCATCATTATTTGATAAATTAATTTAATAAAGTTATTTGTCTCATTCCGGCCTTTTCTCATCATCTAATTTCTCCTGTATTTAATAAATTAAATGGTTTTTCTTATAGAAGCCAATTAGTAAAATGTGGATTTTTTTTCTTTTCGGCTATCATTGAAATTAAAAACTATTTTTCTTGAATATTTTAAAACTTTTCAACAAAAAAAAAATACCGTCAAAAACTTGTTAGAAAAATGGGGCGTTGCCTTTGCCAGCTGAGGGTGCCCAAAGTATGTTAAAGTTAAAAGCCTACAGAGTTACTGTCAATCAAGCTCGCTACAGAGCAATGATCAATGAATTTTTGTTGCCAAAAATTCAAGATATTGGTTTAGCTGACTTGTGGTTTCAACAGGATGGCGCTACATGCCATACAGCTAACGATACAATCGCTTTATTGAGGGAAACGTTCGATGAAAACATCATTTCAAGAAATGGTCCTGTTAATTGGCCACCGAGATCTTGTGATATGACACCATTGGATTATTTTCTATGGGGATGTGTGAAATCTCTTGTTTACGTCGATAAACCTGGAACGATTACAGCTTTGGAAGCAAACATAACCCGTGCTATTCGCGGAATACCGACCGATATACTTGAAAGAGTGGTCGAAAATTGGACCCACAGGAAATTATCTTTAAACATTAAATGGCATGAACCAAACTAACAACTTAAATAAAGATTTTCCTCAATATATTAATTATTATGTTTTATTTAAAAAAAAAAATAGGAAGCTCTTATTGGATCACCCATTAATAGCGCATAGTTTCCGAGAAATTTTCAAAAACTTTATTTTTTTTAAATATGTTGAGAACCGTTAGAGATATTATAGGTCATTAAAGTAAAAAATGCATAAAATTTTATTTTCTATAAATTTGATTAAATGCATTTTTTCATAAAAGTTCATAGTTTTCGAAAAATTTTCAAAAAACTGTATTTTTCCCGATTACGAGACTTCATCATCAATCGTTTATTTCTAACTAATAAAAATATAATATTGAAATACATTGGGTACAAGAAGACATTATATTCTATTGAACACTTTAGAATTTCATTTTTGGCATAATTCCGCCACTTTAAGGCACATTGCCTTAACTCCGATCCAACTTTCTGCCGTAATTAAGTTAATTTTATCCCTAGGCGGTTGAAATCCATATTTGGACGATGGCAACTCCATAACCAAGACGAATGGAATCTTCTCGGCTCCATAAGCATAATCGACGACTGATCCAGAATATGTTCGTCGGAATATTTTCGATATGCTTCCGCAGCGATAACGTCGACCTGTTGCCTTCTCGATAGCTTTGCGTCCACAATCTGCTAAACTATGCAAATCCTGCCAAGTGGATGGTAGTTCCCTGAAATAACATCGACTATAAAATTCCATTCAAACAGCATTTTCATACATCATAAGTGTAGGGTAAATAAAATCAATCGGATATTATTAATTATGTAAAGGTCGGGATGTTTAAAATTGTTTCACTCACTTTGTATAGCCCCATGGATACATGATTGTTTGGGCATAAGAGTGCAGCGAGAGGAAGAACTTGAGATTTGAATTTAGTTTCTGCATTATGTTTCGAATGGCACGTGTTTCCGGTTCAGAAAACGGAATCTCACCTCGATATGTGCTCTTCGAAACTTTTGCGGATCCTTTCTCCCAATGGAAATCATAATTTCGATTACAGTCGATTCCAACTAATTTGCAATTGGGAATTCGGCGACGATTCTTTCGCCAAGACGGATTCTGCAAATAAAAAAAATCGAAAAAAAAATAATTTCGTGAGATAATGCATTTTTTAGCAATTTGACATAAGCAATTTAAGCAATTTAACATGACGGAAAATTTAGTTACAAAAAAACGTTAAAAATGTGTGGGCAAAATTGTAACATTTCCTAATATTTAATTTCAGGACTTAAATGGAAAATTTCATTTATCTTTACATCATCTTAAATTTTTTTTCTACATGACATTCAATTTTATCTTCATATTTTTTGAAAAATAACGGTATTTTCCAATACCTCAGAAACCGTTGGGGTTGTCACTTTTGTTTATTCAGTTGCAATGTAAGCAATTTATAAGAAATCACATCTAACAAAATCAATCAAATCAATCATTTCCCGAAATTTTCCCTAGCTGTAAAAAATTTGGTGAGCATTTTTTTCGCTATTTTTTTTTAAAATCTTCGCTAAATTTATGGTCTTTTGAGATAAACGGTAAGTATCTGCGATAAACCTTTTTGCAAATTTTTAGAGTGTTTTGGAAAAATTAGAAAGTTTATTTACGGTTTTCCCGAGAAACATGCGGGCCACATTTTTTTTCGATTTTACATTTTACTATTGTTTGAAAAAACAAAACCCTGATTTTGGAAAAATCTGAAACTCACCCCAATTTTTCGGAAAACAAAAAAAAACTGCCCGTTATACAAATTTTGAATAGTAAAAGTCATATTGTAATAAATTTGAGTTAATTGCCCCCCCCCTTCCTTCCCCATTCCCCCTTCCACCATTCCCCTTCCCACTTCCCGCTTCCCGCTAACTTCTTTCGACATGCTTTGTGGTGATTTTTTTTGTGTTTTACTACCACGGTCACACTATCACAGACCTCCCAAATAAAGTATTTTATCCACTTTTACATTCACAAAATAATTTCGGGGAGCTTTGCAATTCTCCTACGTCTTTACTAAAACGAGGGAAGTCAGAATAGATCTTAAGGTCGCAGTGAAACGGAAACCGGAAAAGCACCCCCCTTCTAAACGCAACAACCCCGCTTTCATGCGACTGGGATTCACACGAGAGATTTCGATGAGTTGACATATCGCATACGACTGTTAGTCCCCAAGGAACACAAAAGGTCGTAAAGTGGTCGTCGCGACTTTAGTTTCGTGACTGTATGGTTGCGACGACCACTTTACGACCTTTTTTGCTACTTGGGTTACGTGTAAACCCCCCGTTTACTACACGGTCAAAAATCTTGAATTAAATTGTAATCAAATTTGGATTACACTGGACCTATTGTAATTCAATGCAAGATTCTAATCCAATAGTAAAGATTAGAAATTTTTTCAATTTTTTTTTGGTTTGGTTTAGTATTGAAGTCTTCAAATTTGATTAAATTGTAGACATTAAGATTAAAAGTATTTAAGATCAATATAAAGGGTCTTTCAACAAAGACATAACAATTTTGTATTTAAATAAAACACAGAATAATTGAGATATCGGGCTGAAATTTATTCCAGGTGTAGTGGACATGTTACATTTAAGTATGAAATTCGATGTCGTTCATATGGCCACCGCGAGCACGTTTGCAGATTGATTCTTTGGAGCCAATTTTCCACCACTCTTCCACACATATCGGCCGGAACGTTAACAATTTCGCGTTCGATATTGTTCCTGAGCTCCTCTAACGTTGTTGGCTTGTTGGCATAAACCAACGACTTAATATAACCCCATAAAAAGAAATCCAACGGCGTTAAATCGCATGAGCAAGGTGGCCATTCGATCGGACCATCATTTCATTCATCATTTCATTTCATCATTTTCATTATCATTTCATCGGACTCAGAATTTCGGTAGTAAGCTTTAATAATTTCCAAACGTTGCTCGTTCGTGAACTTCACCATGATAAAAATGTAAACCTTGACTGACGTTTTAGCATTGCCAGATCATAAAAAAAGTTTTAGGATGCGTTTTTATTAAAATACAAAATTGTTATGTCCTTATTGAAAGACCCGATATAATGAAATTATGAAGGCAGAAAAATATTAAAATATTTTCAATAATTCGCATGTATTAAAGACTAATCCAAAATTGCATTAAACTTTCGTCAATATAATTTTTGGATTGAAAAGTACTCCAAAGTTTTTTACCGTGTATGGTTTTTATTTTATACAAAGCAGCCCAGTTGTATGAACATCAGTTTAGTCGTCTTCCAGTGGTTAAATAGTTTTCAAGTTTCTCGAATTCGGTTATACTTAACAAAAGAAATTAATTTCAGAAATCAATTTCAATTAATTGAAATATTTACCTTTTCGTGAGTATATTCATATCCATCAACGTTGAGCAAAGGTACGATTAAAAAATTCACCTTCTCCAGTAAATCTCGGTTCAGGGTATTTCTCTCGGTCAATTGATAAATACAATAGAGCGCAACTGAAACTCCAATCCACTCTCGGGCATGTGTTCCAGCTTCAATTAGAATAAAATATCGACGAAAATTGGGTGCCGATGCCGGTTTCTTATCCTTGTGCAAATCGATTTTGATAGCCTTGATGACGCGACCTTCAAATGATTTTCCAATACTAAGAACCGTCACGAAATGACAATATCGATGTGCCAAATAATCTAAATAGTTGTTGATATCCTTATGACGTAAATAATCATTTATGACGTCTGGCTTACGTATATTCATTTTAGCATAATTAACACTTTTACCGAATTTCCGTAAAATACCGGAGAAACTATCAACAGTCAGACGCGGAAATTTTTTTAATAAATTCGAATTGATTGAAATAAATTTTCGATTATGAATAATAAATGAATTGATGTGAAACCGATCAAAGCCAACCGTGAAAATTTGTACCATCCACTAACGAACAAAACCTACGATCAGGTGAATTTCTAAACTACGTCAATCCATGGCGAAGCCCACGACTATTCTAAAAATAAGAGTCGTCCTTTCCGGTTATAAAAGTTAACTTTTCCGACGGTTACAGGGACTGATGACGGAAGACTTCATTGGTATTAGTCCCATCCTGAAAATGGTGACACGCCACTAAATGATATCACTATATAACCTTATCGAAATTTTCTTTTCTATTGTTATTACAGGAATTGTTGCTTGATGTAAGCTTTACCGTAATCATGTAATTACGATGACGTGCCCGTATATATCAGCCCTGAATAGATGTACTCCACCGTGAGCGGTTAATTTTTGTATCCTTTCGCCTTCATTACTATTATGAAACATATTAAAATTGCCATTCTAGCGGCTTTTAACAAATAGGACATGATAGGGTGGGGGGTAGTTTTTGGTACCAGTTCGTAGACGTTATGTTCTGTGCAATTACTCGATTTGAACGGATGAAATGGAGTCAACACGGATCGCACTATTAGGTCGGAATATTCCGAATGGGGGGTAAAAAGTTTTCATTTATTTTCGCAAATGGGACATAAAGACTCCTTCACGAATGCCTAATTTGCATTGAAATGCGCGACACAATGGCAAATTTTGCGGTTAAGGGATCTCCGTATGAAAACGCAGCATTCAAATTTCCCAAAAGGGGCGGAAAACGCGATATTCTAGAAGTCGGATTGACGACCTCTGATAAGCCAAGGAATCAACCGTCAAGACAGCAAATGAAACTTACTTCCATCATGAATTTTCCGGGTTGCAATTCACTACATCGAGAAAATAAGTAGACACAAAAACGAACTTTCTATGGCCGCCAGGATCTCCAAATGAGTAGCACGTATGGGGAAATTTGCTTGTTTCTGGCTGATTTGAATTTCTGATTAAGGAAATGAAATGCTGCTACTATGCTGACTACATTATTTATGACAAATTACGAATTATTCCCTGTGTGACGATTGTTTTTCACGTTGTCGACGGTATTGTATTTCATATGATAGTTTTAAACGGGGTGTACTTTCAAAACATTATCGAGTTGTAACTCTGTCTGGTGAATATAAATCCATTGAGTTACGACGACAATTCAATGTAAAACAATAAATTTCTGGCAATGAAGTAATCCGCGGGACAAAATTCCAAAAATCACATTTCCCTTTTCCCCCATATTAGTGTGTATATTTTTTACAATATTTAATATGAATTGATCTGACACTAACAGAGTTTTAGCCAGAGATGCACTCGTTCTTTAAAATCGAACCCGAAACCGCTGAACCATGGCAATTTTAGTGAACCAAAACCAAACCATAAACCGGACCACTAAAGACAAAAAATTGCCAAACCAAAACCAAACCAGAGCTTACAGCAAATCCTGTAACCATGGATATACTAGATCGCTCGATTTGCTGTCTCAAATGGTCCCATTTCAATACAGTTCAGTGAATCAAAACGAGTCAAGTAAGAGCAAGATAACAGTATGAAAATAAATATAGTCCTCTCTGTTAAAACCGTGAGCTGTCAAAGGAAAATCGACTTTCGGAATGGTGTTGGCGCCTAAAGTTATTTGTTTGCGCCTAAAGTTAGTCTCAAACTTGTGAAATTTGAATTTCGCGGCAAACTAAATTTGAATTTCGCGACCTTATACAGTTCAGTGGATGCGTTCAAGTACGATAAAGAGGGAAATACTTTTGGGACCTTTTTTCAGCAGAGCTTTGTATGGTGACAGTTGTTCTATGTTATAAAGTTCTGTGCCTGTAATTAGTGGTCCGGTTCAGTTCATGTTTGAACTTCTAGAATTCAAAGGTTCTTATTTTTTTCGATTCTCGACCAGATTTAGGTCCATTTGCGCCTAGTATTCTTTAAAAAAATCATGTTCTACTTAGCCTACTTAAACCGTAGAAATTCTGGGACTTGATTTAAATTGGACATAAGCTGCTAAGTTTCGTTAGTGCAAACGGTTCTTATAGTCTAAAATCGTTTTCTTGCCCTGTATCTCAAGAAATATAACTAATATGACCAGGAAAAATATATAAAAACCGCTTACTAGAAACCAAAAACCACCATTGAAATTTTGGGGGACCAGAACCAAAACCAACTTTTGAAATTGTAGGCACCAAACCCAGAATCAAATTTTAGGAATCAAACCCAAATCCAGAAATTCAATTCACTCGGGAACCAAAACCGAACCACACTCAAAAAACATAGATGGATAGATGGTTTATAATCAATAAAATAAATAACAAACCACAAAAGTCCGACTCTCAGTCTGTCTTCCAGTATGTTTCAGGCAACATGATGAGGATGTCCGTGCATTTATCTACGGTCTGTCGGTCTCTCTTAAATAACTCGAGAACGCATTGACTTAGCGACTTAAAATTTAAATATAAATAACTTTTACAAAAATCATAGTTTTATATAACGGGTAGTGCTCCTGGCAGTTATTTATGATACCATGCTCAAAATGAAAATGTTTCTCATTGGATTTTGTGAAATTTATTTAAGATTTTTATATTTTTGCTAATTTTACGATCAAAATTACCACCACAAAAATCCAATTAAAATCTCATTACGGATTAAAACCCACACTATTTTCGGGCATCGTCCATTGATTACAAATATCGAAACATCGGCATTGTTTCACCCCCGAAATAGTTTCACTCTTGTCTTATCATAAAACTAGTAGAAACGTCATCGCGTAATTCAATTAAAATTTCGAGAGTTTGTCTAATCACAAAATAAACAGTAAATCAATCCAGCAATGCCCCTTGTGCAATAACAAGTGCCATATTGAGATATCAAATATAAGCAGAACGAATGATGCTAAAAGTTCCACCTCAAGTTTCACTGATAAGACCCATTAGTGGGTTTTTCTTGATTAGAAAGCCCTAAAACTGCCATCAGTGAACGAACAATAAAATAGCAACTCTTGAAGCCAATCGAATTTCTGCCCGTCATATGCAGGAAAAGTCGGGGAAAAACTGATGAAAATTAGAGGGAAAAGACAGAGACGACATTCAATAAACAGAATCACTGTAGGAAGGAGAAGCGGTGAAAATATATTCGTCTTAAGAATTGAAAAACTTTCTCCAACAGTTTTTCTTGCGCCATAAACTATTGTGTCTGTGGAGATGACATCTGGCTTTGACACCGTCAATTCCATATCTTTATCACTGACTATAGACGACTTTATGTCTTTTCTAATATAAGAAGATACTTCTTATGCTTTCATCCACCCCTCAGTCATTATCATCCCACCTAGTGGTATCGCGTAATGAGCTTCTATCCGCCCATGGCGCATAAGAAATCGAACAAATTACTATAACAGGATGACACCACTCCCCTATACCCCCATCACTTGTCATCCATCTGGCTAAGTGGAAATAGGAAAAATCCTTGGAAATATCACAAGGACACAAAAGATTCATATACGAACTGCTGGTGTGAATATTGGCTAAATGTCGCTAAAATAAGAATGAGATGGCCGTAATCAAATCCTGACTCATCCCTCCGTCCAGGATTTCCGCAAGGACAAATGTAACATTTTAATTGACAGCATTAATTGCTTGTTGGCTGTCAGAAGCAATCTTATTGTCGGTAATCTTGTATGTGCGCTCAACATCTGATATTGACACTGAGAATTCTTAGCTTCACATTACAATATTTTAGTATCAGAGTGTTGACAATCAATCGATTATTGTAATGATTCAATTGAATGATATCAATATTCAATGAAAATCTATCTTTATTCAATCTTTTTCTGACGTCATTGTTTCATTGGGAGACTTATAATGGCAATCTCAGGAAAATGTAGTTTTCCCTATAAAAAAGTCATACCTTGTATTTATTAAGGAGATTTTTTTAATAGTATGAAACAGGTGACTGATTAGTCTCAGATTTGCCTGAAATTTTGCACATGGGGAGAGTTTGTGAACGGATTTTTTTTTTTAAATCTTGTTGGGGACGCTAAAAATGTTTGTTTCTTGTGAACCATTTCCCATAAAGCCCAAATCAGACGAAGGCCCAATTCGTACTAACGACTGCGATTACGATTGAAGCTTCTCGACCAATGAGATCAAAGCTAGGAAAATGAAAGCTTTGATCTCATTGGTCGAGAAATTGAAGTCGTAATCGTAATCGCAATTGTTAGTCTAAATTGGGCTTTAGGAGCTGCCTTAAAATACGCTACACTTTTGGGGGGTAGGGTGATTTGCGATAGTGCTGCGCCTAACCCTCGCAAAATTTTTCTGAATTTTTGATTAAAGTAGTTTTGATACAAATTTTAGTACTAATGTTTAGCGCGCAACAGTGGGTAAGTTTCAAATCAGAAAAAATCAAAATTATTTTTCCAACTTCCTTCCCATTCAGTCAATCACCTGAAATACAAAAATCTGGAAAATATTTAAGAATCTGCCCATGATGCATTTTAAATATTTTAATTGCATATAAATGTTGTTCCCATGTTAAAATAATTAATTAAATTAATAGCACTCCTTATTAATTTCGAACATGAAATTGACAAATTATTTAATTGATCGAAAACGAACTCGTAGTCACTAAGCACTAATTCATCTATCGAATTTTAAAACATGTGCAAAAGAAACCAGAAATCTTCACAAATTTTATTTTAATGATTTTTTTTTCGTGCTTACGTTTTGTGTATCTCTTTTGGCCGCACATGATCTCTCACGTAGTAATACTAACGTAAAACTGAAACCGCAAAATTTACTTGAATTTCTTAAACAAGATCCAAATAGTTTAAATCGACCTCAATAAATCCTGGACAAGTCAATATCTTTTTCTTCATTTTCTTATTATTTTTTGTTAAAAAAAAGTCTGAAAAATGTTTATCCGCTAATTTAAACAAAGTCACTAGAGCAGTAGTGCTAAAAATATCTGTTCTCTAACACCGATGCCACACTGGCATCAGCTCTGAGTCCGGTATCGCGGTTGCCTGATTTCGCCTACTAAAATCAGTTAGTATGCCACAGTGAGCCGATAAATTTGGACATGACCGATATTAAAAATTGAGGTTAGGGTGAATTTAAAATTGAGGTTAGGGTGCATTTAAAATGGAGGTTAGGGTGGAATAATTTATGAACTGAGGGGAACTTTATCAGTTGTATATTACCACTTCTGTATGAAGCCGTCGCGTCAGTATCGGGTCAGCTTCGATTAGTCATCTCCCATTAAATATTACACAACAGCAATACCGATATCAGATTATCAGTAGCGGATGCCAGTGTGACATCTGCGTAATGTGCATGTGTAAATCGTTTTCAACAAACCTGTTTAATTATTTTTTTTAAATATCGACTAACTTTTAATTTCCACGAACTATTTTTAAAGTTGAAATACTGCAACTAGTGATAAAATTATACGATTTGCCAGGTGAAATATTTTATCTGAAATTCTTTGCATTTTTTATTGCGGGTTTTCCCACTTATCACCATGTCCCAAATAATACTGGGAGAAAGAATATCAGATTATGGACCACTGTGGTGTTCAAATATTAATATTCGATCTTATCAGAAAGTCTAGAAAGTCCTTTCGGTCGTTGAAATAATCTCTACCGAAAGATTGTGGGAAAAACCAAAAATTCCAATATTTGTAGTCACGCTACTGATTCTCTTAACCGCAATACTTTCTAAAGTCACATTGGTATAAGAAAGATAAAAAGAAACCCCCATTTTTTGTCCCCCTTGAATTCTGACTAAACGCTAAACACCGACATAGCGAAAATTCGCTGAAAAAAAATCACCTTGCTTAATTTAACGGCAAACACGCGAGATCTTTGAACAGAACGTAAGGAAATTTGTTAATGGCCTTGAATAGGGTATTTTCCACGCAACAGTTTTTACAACGGGGCATCTCTCAACGTAATAAATAAATTATAATCATCAATTGACATTGAACACGTACATTGATTTCATATTGCGTACCTACCTATTACTAAAAATACATAAAATACAAATCCATTAATTAGCTTCGATTGACTTTAGTTTCGGTACGTTTCATCGGCATGTTTACTATCAGCAACAATTTGAGGGTCATTTATCAACATCACAGCAATTTGATAACAAAATTTCGTCATCAAATAAAACTTAATTTCCAGTTACACTGAGAAAAATTGCTTGATATTATAATATTTGACACTTTTTCCCTTATATTCGTATAACGCTGTTTCGGTCCGACGCGATTAAGAAATTGCGCTAAGGGGCCGACAGTAAAATAGAACATACTTTTTGGTAGGGGATCTGGTGTAATAGAAGCGATACTAAACGCCACACAAAAATCGCAAAAAAGTGTGACGAGAGGTGAGAGGATCCGGAATGCCTAAAACTAGCATGACGCATTTTAGAAACAATCTTTAAGACTCGAATAACGCGGTCTGTGATCTCCCGTAACGCGATATTTCGTTTACAAGACTGAAATTTCCAAAATTCTATAGTTATAACGAAGCATCCAGATTCTGACAGACTTGTCAATTGAATCGATACGACCTTCCTTCAAATCGACATTGCAGAAAATTACTTTAATACGAGTTGCCTCAATTAAAAAATTACTTTAACACGAGTTGCCTCAATTATTATTGTTCAGATGTTGATAAATAAAATGACAAAAAACAAACGTAATTTCAAACGAGCCGATGCGCGTGTCGCAAGCCTATCAGAATAAGGGCCTAAATCAGGGTTGTGAATACCGGGATTTTTTTTTTAAAAAAAAGCTCATCTCACTGGTTTTTTTTTGGGGTTTTTTTTAGGTTTTATTGTGGGTTTTTTTGGGTTTTATTGGGGGTTTTATTGGGTTTTTGAATGGTGTTTTAGTACAATTTTTTGGTTTTTTTGGCTGGGCTTTTGAAAAAATCCGGTGAATTTTTTTTTAGGCTGGGGAAAATAATAACAACCCTGCCCTAAATTAGAGAGCGAAATTTAATAATTATACTCACGAATATAGAAAAATTAAATACCCGATCAAAAAACCAGGGAAAAACCACTGTTGCCAAGTGTAATTTGACTAGCCACTGTAAATACCAGATATTATGAACATTCACCCAAAAATCTGATTTTCTGTATTTGAAATTTAGTTAAAAATCTGCAAAAATACAATAAGTTGTACAAAATAAATTTGTAGGATTTAAAAAGATAAAGTACCAAAAAATCCCCTTGTAAAATAAAGCCTTTTAAAACCCAAACTGTTTTAAGCACCAAAAGTTTTCAAATTTTCATCCGTTCGTACCTAGTTTAAAAATCTAACTATTCCAAAAAAAATAATCTAATTTTTTTACCAAGTAGAATAAACAAAAATGCAGAGGAAGGGATTTAAAAATCTTGTTATCAATGTCTATTGGAATTCAATTTATTTAATCCGGAAATAATGTAAAATACGTACAAGTAGCAATTCAAATTGATTGATGGATTATTGTTTTCGTTAATAATAAATAGTTTTAATGATATGCTAAAAATTTCATGTATTCATTTTCATAATACCATTTACCTCATAATTTACATAAATTACGAACAGCCACTTGTTGTCATCATCGCTGATTGCTAACATTAACAATATTTAGTGAAATTCTCACCCATCACTACAGCGATTTTGTGGAGTCTGTAAATATCGTGGAAATTATTTAATTTGCTCAACAATAAAATAAAAAAAATTAACCTGACAATTTTCCATGTTGCCACCCATATTTGCCTAAGGATATTTCAACTGATTACGCGAGTGCTTTATCGTTTGCGGGCAAAGTCCTTTGTCGAGTGTAGACGAAGGGGGGAGGCGTGCACATACCCTTTCCAGGACTCTTATAGAAATATTCTGCATGAACTTTAACGTCCCCTGAATCTGTTGTGTTTCTGTTGTTGTTGAGTCGCTAAAAGGACTGCTGGACATTAATTTTTAATGGAGCTCGATTTATTTTTAATGATGCCTACAATTTAGCCACTGTTCGCATGAAAAGGTCCTTGACTAAAGTCGAAAAAATAATGGGGGTGGAAAATGTGCCTTCGGAATGAGTTTTTCGCCGCGTTATTCATTTGCTGGCCTACCGCTACCTGACCGAAAGTGATACCTTAATAAACAGAGTTTCACTTAAAGGCCAATTATTCGTTAAAATGGCTTTCGTGATTTACACCTTGGGCACAAGACCTTTTTATAGGTATAACAAAATAATGTAACAAATTAGCGTTGTTGGAGAAATTACCTTTTAATACCGTGAATAGATCCGAGAAGTGTGGAAAATTAAGATGTATTGACTTAGAATATCGCGAATGAAATAATGCCCAGGTATCATAGAATCGCGTTTGTAATTTAGTGACAGGTGGGGGTTCACCGCATAAATTGTCTACTATATCATTCTCATGTCTAACAAGTTATTATAACCAAGTAATTGATAGGAAACCGATGGTGGCCATTGGAGCATAATAAAAATCTCGTATAGAAAACTGATATCAAGACGCCACAATATCCAGGTATACTTCGTATAAGCATGTATGTTTATAAAGTGGAAGAACTAATTTTGGTCAAATGAATAGGTGAAGGTTGTCTGAATGAATTAAGCCGCGTCTCTGATGTGTGATGATAACTTTTAATTGTTTCGTTCCATGTTTTGATTCGATGTTTTCATTCGATTTCATGTTTTTTTATGCTTTGTTATGTTTGAGATTTTTCTGAAATGATTCGGAAGCTTTGCATCACATATGGTTGCAATAAATGTTCATTCAGAGTCACATAATTTGTGTATTTAACTTTTTTATGGCTGGATGTCTATTAGTTTTCTTTTTTTGTTGTACTGTAATGATATGTTAATTTTATGAGTGTAGGAAGTGTTTTTGATATGAAACTATTGAACTTTTAATTATTTTTCTAAGATTTTAATTGTGTTTGTTGAACAACATTCGTCATCAAGTGGAATACGGAACTGATGTAAATTTGGAAGTTCTGTAGTGGCGAAGAGTCTAAGGTCCCGTTTACACTTGTGTTTTTTTCTTGAATTTCTCCGCGAATTTTATTCAAAATGCATTCGTCGAATTTTTTACATATCGCAAAATAAATTCTCTTAGCAAAATTGTCAAAATTTATTCCGGTGATTTTGTATGGAAAATTCGAGTTCCGCCATTTTTGACGCATAAATTCCAGAATTTTGTGTCGTAATGTAAACGGTCGTGAAACATAAATTTAGTGTCGAAAAATAAAATTCGCGAGATGAGGTGTCAGATGTAAACGGTCCCTAAACCTGACTTTACTGGGAGCCCAGTAGAAACGCAGCTACGATGAAGTACAGTAAATCTTACTGTTCTCTCCCAATAAATATTGGATTGTATCCCGAGTGAAATTCACATACTGGAAACTGGAACGAACTGGAATAACAGTAATTTTTACTGTGAATCCGAGTAAACTTCAATGGAATTTCAGTAAACATTTAAAAGCCTCTAAAATCCTTTTTGCGAGTTTCGAAAGCATTTGAATGGTTTTGATAAGTTATTTTTATTATTTCTTATTAAACATTTTTTTGTTAGGTACTAATATTTTTTTTCATATGCTTTAAAAATGATGGCTTGAAAAATATCTTACCACTGTTGAGACTCAATCAAAAGAGCTTGTGTGTTTGTAGACCACTTCAGTTATCACTCGCTTGGAAAACAGTAAACAAATGAATATTTACTGTTTTCCCTAGTAAAATACCAGTAAATTCCGAAAAGGGCGTTAAAACAAATTGCTTTTTAATTTTCAGAAATAAAAAACAAATTGCTTTTTAATTTTCCAGCTTGACGTTTCAAGCTTTGTTTCGGCTCATCAGAGGCATTAAACAGTCATTATCACTATTTTTTACGGCCAACCTCTAAATAGTGGTAGGCATTCGGGATTTTCGGGAAAACAAGTATATTCGCTTTCCCGAGAATAAATGGAAAAAGGATATTCCCGTTATCCTTACAGGACCTTACCAAATTTTCCCGAAGAGAGGACCAAGCGGAATCGCCTTTTTGTCACCGAAAACTATAAGCGCCCAAATTTAATCAAAATCTACAAAGCCGTTTTCGAGAAAAAAATTGTCATACAAACCGATACACATACAAACATACAATTATTATATTATAATTATTATACGCTCATATTATATCGTATGATAAGATTACTACTTTTTCAAATACAAAGTAACAAAAAAACTACAAAATTAAGAACACTTAAAACTAAATATTTTATGTTTCACTAAAAAAAATCGCGTTTAACCACAAAGTTTAACATAATTAAAATAACAACACACAATCATTTATTTCTCAGAACTCATGTCAGCAATTTAATTTTAAAAAATTTTAACCCTTTGATGCCCGGCTTTTTGCTTGATTTTAGAAACATTTTGTTTTGTCGGATGTTTTTTTCAGTTCTAGAGAGCCACCATGAAAAATTTGAAATTATCTCTTTGGTATAAAAAACTGTAAAAAAAGTTGCTTATAAGCAACATCGGGCATCAAATGGTTAATTGAAATAATTTTTAATTAAGTTAATTGTAATACAAAATTAAAATCGGAATTTCACGGTATGCCTCATTATTATTTTCTTTTTTATTATTTCCTACATATTACAAAATTTCACATATTTTCGTATTAATTAAAACAGCAAAAAACGTTAATTGCGATACTCACTTAATAATGTTTAGCAAAAAACTAAAATTATTCAATTGAAATTCCAAATTTTAGACAAAATTCTACTGCGAATATAAAATCCACTTTAATAAAATTCCGTAATAGTTTTCACGTCTATAAACCTGAAAACTTTAGAAAACTCTGAAACGATTTTAATTAATTAAATTTAAATTTGAACTAAATTTCCGGATTCGATCAGCTGTTTTTCCATTTTTACCTGCGAATAACCACATGATATTGCGTAAGATTTGTTGTTTTTTTTGTCTTTAAATTTGAGATAAGAGATTAAATTAGTACTTAATAAGAATCAAAAATAGAACTAAACTTGCGGAAGATTTGTTAGTCTGATGTCCTTCTGAAATTTTACGAATCTCTTCTTAACAACACTTCAAAGAGGCTACAAGTCAAAAGCTCTTTAAAAAATAGATACGCATCACATACAAATAATATCTATATTTATGCTTATTTAATGAGTCGATATTATTGAAATATACACCTGTATAAAAAAAGTGGCTACTAGACAAAGTATATGTTAATCGGGCAAGATATCAAAAACTAAAATGGATATCGGGTCCATGTGAATCTGAATTTGAAACTATGAAAACGAGTATCTTCTATCATTGCATGTGTTAGATCTTGGATATATTGTGGCTACTATGGAAGATTTAGAAGCCACAAAATTCACCTTGACACATTATGACTATGCGAATCTGTTCGCAGATCTAGCCAATAATCGGCAGCCCGGTTAAATAGTCGTCACGTCGATCTTAGGTTTTTGTCACGAAATTATAAACGTCTCTTATCGCCTTGGATGTCACTATTTCTATTGTGAATGTATTTGTTGTTGTTGTTATTGTTGTAACATATCGCGTTTCCTTAAAAAACCAACCAGTCTAAAGTTCTTGAATTCTATCTAAATATCTAACAAGGTATCTATCCACCTATCCCTACCTCCGAATTGATTCACGTCATTTGAAATACTCGACAATAGGAACACGATCGGATATGATCATTTAGACTTGGTAAAGCCATCGATCGGGGGACTCTAATTTCTTCCAAGTCTTCCGAAACTATTGGAAACGTTAACTTCAAATTAATCAGTAACAGGTTAAATCTATTGCCTAGTCAGATACTTAGATAGTTGGACTTTGGCAGACGATCGCGGTGATCTTACTATCTTGATCGGTTTCAATAATTTGTCTTCTTTTTTTACAGAAATAAAGTAAATTCGAATAAAACAAATTTTAATAAAATATTTATTTTATTGAAATATCTTTTTTTTTAAAACAGTTTAAAATGTTATTAAAAAGTAATAAATTTCCGATAAAATCGTTAATTTTTTTATTATGGTTGAATATCGCGAAATCGAAAGTGAATAATTATCTCGGGTAAGTTGCTATGATAAATCGACCGTTAACCGTGTAATAAATTATTTAATTTGAATAACAATGGAAAATGTTGAGTCTTATGAACGAGTTAGAGTTTTATGTCATATCTTGATAATTTAATTACTTCATTTGGCTAATTTATCGAATTACTCGAGTTTTTAGTGTGAAGTGAGCAACGTGTGAGAAAATTAATAAATTGTGGAGAAATTTTAATTGAAGATGAAATCCGGAAATTATGTTGTAAACAATAAACAAATTTTCAATGCGGTAGTTTTTGGATACTTAATTAAAAACTAATCGAAAATACGGATTTATATACATATATATTTTTTTGATTCTGTGCACAATTTCAGTTGCATAATTTAAAGAAAACATATTTTAATGAAATTTTAAGTGAAAAAGGAATTCAAGTCTATGCAATGCAGTTTTATTGTGGCAAAAAAAACAAGAAGAAATTCACATTGAACCATTAAAATCTAATAAGTGCTTTCAAGCTTCAATATTTATTAAAAGAAAAAATACTCAAAAAAAGAAAAAAACCCGAAAAAACTTAATATTTAAAAAAATACTTACGAATACTAAAATATGATTAAAAAAAACACAAAATTAAACATAAAAATAGTTCAGAACCAAAAACCATGGTTTGAAAACTGTTATATCGAGCATTATTCCAAACTTTTCCGGATTAACAACTTTTTTCGAAAAAAGCGCGGAAAATTGTTTCATACACTTCCTATTCAGTTGCTTTATTGCTATTAACTACAGTGGACATCCTGTATAACCTATACCTATATAACGAACGTCTAGTATAGCGAACAGCATTTTTAAGTTCAGTAGCATCTTTATATAGCGAACGGCGAAAATTTTGCTATTCTATATAACAAATGTGTGTAGAAATTGCAAACAATTTTTTTTTTGTGAATAATGTGTGTATACTTAAAACCGTCGTAAACCGCAGCGAAAAATCAAACTTTTGAGGTTATGTAATCAGTTTAAGTTGGATTTGTAACGCTTATATCGGGTCTTTCAACAAGGACATGACAATTTTGTATTTAAATAAAACACAGAATAATTGAGATATCGGGCTGAAATTTATTCCATGTGGACATGTTACATTAAGTATGAAATTCGATGTCATTCATATGGCCACCGCGAGCACGTTTTTTGATTCTTTGGAGCAAATTTTCCACACATATCGGCCGGAACGTTGGCAATTTCGCATTCGATATTGTTCCTGAGCTCCTCTAACGTTGTTGGCTTGTTGGCATACCCCAACGACTTAACATAACCCCATAAAAAGAAATCCAACGGCGTTAAATCGCATGAGCGAGGTGGCCATTCGACCGGACCATTTCCCGAGATTACACGATTGCGACTACCGACTCAGAATTTCGGTAGTAAGTTTTAATAATTTCCAAACGTTGCTCGTTCGTGAACTTCACCATGATAAAAATGTAAACCTTGACTGACGTTTTAGCATTGCCAGATCATAAAAAAAATGTTAGGGTGGGTTTTTATTTAAATACAAAATATTATGTCCTTGTTGAAAGACCCTTTACATTAAACTAGTATCCTATATAAGAACAAATCGTCTTAAAATTGATCTTAAAATCGTAAATGGTGATTTTAGGATGGTGAGAGAAAGATAAATACAGAGCGACACGCCTAAATTTCAGGACAAAATCAAACTTAAAATTTGCTCAATTCTCAAATTTAAGACCAATGCGCGAAAATTTTGGGTTTGCATTTCTAAATTCGCGCTCTTAATTTTTAAGAACAAACTTTGATATTAGTTTTTGGGCAAACAAACGCATAGAAAAATTAAATATTTTTCTCAATTCGTCTAATATTCTGTAAAACAAAATTATTTTTTCTATGAACAATAAAACAAAAATAGTTTTTTTCGATAACTATGACAAAAAGCTCAATTATTAAATTAACCGCCAATCATTTTATTTTATAAATAAAAATGCGTTTTTCGATATAACGAATCTTCGATTTAAAATACCGGCGGAATATTCAAATTTTTGGAAGTTTTTATCTAAAATTTTGACAAATTTTTATACTCTATATGAGAATCATATATGAGTATACTAGATTTAGTAAATCGTTTGTAACGCATCAAACCAATCGTCGGGCACGAAAACGAATTACACGAGGGTGTTTATTATGACAAAAAAATTTTGATTTCCGCATGTCCGTCCGTCTGTCTGTCTGTCTGTCCGTCTGTCTGTCTGTCTGTCTGTCTGTCTGTCTGTCTGTGAACGCAATTACTTTTTGAATTTCTTGACCATTTTGCCTTTAATATTATTTATTTTGATGATTCGGAATACTGTTGAAAGTTTTGTTGAAAGGAAACATCAAGTTTCTATCCTGAGAATCAATGGCTGGATCTCATCAGAGTGACGCCTCTGTCACTGACCTGACCACGAAGGGTGTGCACTTGTGCAAGAAAGTTGAAAATTTGTATTTTGTTTTTCGTAAATAACTAGGCTAGCTAATATCCCTCTCCGATACAAGTGAAATAGCTTTTTGCGATTTTCTCAAAAACGATGCATCGTGTCGAAAAATTTATAAAGACGAAATGTATTTAGAATATGATTTCACATAACCGTTACATATATCAAAATCCAGTCGGGCAACTCCTTTTGCCCCCACCCCTCCACTCCATTCCATACAAATGGATTTTTTTAAATAAAAATTTTGTCTGTCCTCATATACACAGTATTTGACAATTGGCCCCTGGCAATTGTAGTTTTTCTTACGTTTATACTCCGGGTTAGTGAATCCGCGTTAAAGAAAACCTGAGTTAACACGTTGGCTACCTGCCAAAAAAACGCACTCTTATTTCACTTACGCTGTGATCACCGGTGACTCACATGGTAGCCAACGTGTTAAAATAAAACCGCGCTACTATCATTAGTAATTTTAAAAAAATATGACTACGCATAAAATTTTTTTTTCATAACTTTTAAACATGTTTTATTTAAAAAATAATTTATCCACATTGTTTTGAAACAAGAAAAAGTTATGTAGTGGCTATAATTAATGAATGACCTTCCGCAACGGTCAATACACCGGCTGTGCGCATTGAATCGATCGTAAGGTCATCATTTTTGACGATTACAAGAAGACTATTGACCAAAAAAATCAATTTTAAGAAATTGTAATATTATAAAATAAACCGCATAATTAATCATTTCGAAAAATTTGATTCAAACTAAAGCTTAAGTGAAAAAATCTTAAAACAAAAGACCGGTTGCGATCGTCTTCTAGCAACACCAGCCGCAATATTAATAAGATCAGCAACAGGTGAAATATTGTGAAAAACTTCTGAACCAAAACGCCGCAAACGTTCAACGCCCGAACCGCATGTCCGCTCCAAAGACATCAAAAAACCACTTTTGCCTTGCAGAGTTCAAGTTCTCTGATTCCGTAACCCATCGAGAAAAAAACAACAACGAAATCGTTAAAGATTTTTTACTCCAAAAATTAGTAGACAAAAATTAGCATATCTTATAATAATGAAAGAAGTCTACTCTCTGTTACTATGTAGGTATACAAAAACATCTGCTTCCTTCCACAAAACATTTTTTTCTTTCTTCTTTATTTTAAAATATTTCGGTTCATGGTGAATTTTACGGCAAATGCGTCGGTGTAGCTTTTTTCCGATAGTAAAAATATTTAAAAAAAAACATTTGTGTTGTTGTTTTGAGGAAAAACATTTTTGAAATATTTATTTTCTCTTCCTTGAATATTCACAGTCATAAACAATTCGTCGTTGAGCATATAAACAACGATGTCTACGAGCATATGCAGGAACTACAGGTCCTGGAGGATAAATTGGATTTTTGGCTACTTTCCAGAAACAAATCAGTCGTCCTTGTTCCAGACAGTATGGATAGAGTTTTCGAACAGCGAATGTATAACATTGGGGCTCCATATGAAATCGTCCAGCAAAGAGATACTCAAGATGATGATTACGATAGTGACGAGGATGATGAGGATTATGACGAATCGTAATTATTTTTTATTATTTTTCTTTATTATAAAAACTTCTTTTAGCTAATTAATATTTTAATTGTTTTTTTTTCATTTCAGATTAAGTGCGGAAAGTGCAACACATTTTGGGGCAAGAAGGAGCAGGGCTGCAGTTCCTGGCAGTGGATTTTTCACTAATTTCCAAAACTATGATCAGGTTAGTGTAAAAATTAGGTTTCCATTCCCAGATACACAGAAATTTTTTTATAAAAGGTTTTTTCACTTTTTTTATAATTTTTAGTTATTTGTGCTTGATTAGTATAACTAAAAATCCAAAATAACGTCTGTCTTTCGCCACGCGTATGTACACGTTCTTATGTATACGTCTTCAAATATATATCCTTGCCTTGGAGTTATCCTTACGAACTTTTTGATTCCATAATCGCATTCAGCGACCCCAAAACCCTCCCGATAAGATTTTTTCCGGAAAATTCGACGAAAAAGATAATCACGTTATCTTTACAGGACTTTCCGTTATCCTTAGACACTTGGCACACCGAATGCGAATTCGCACCGCATTGCGAAAAAGTTTAAGTTTACCACGCCATCTTATATCATATGTCATCTACATGGGCTCTAATTTTGTATTACGTAACAATGCGGTCTCCCCAAAATTACAGTCTGTGCAAAATTAGAACTCATGTCGATTACATACAATATAAGATCGCTTGGTAAGTTTGAACTTTTTCGCAATGCGGTGCGAATTCCCATTCGGTGTGCCAAGTGCCTTAGACGATTTAATGCCAGAATCTGATTCAGCGACCCTGAAATCGGAGGGTTTTCTTTATCAGCGATCTGAGGGAAATTTTTTTTCGGGCAAATTTGAGGTTAATCCTGTTATACTAACCAAAAATTCCGTTATCCTTAGACTTCTGAAAGTCAGAATCGGATTCAGCGACGCCAAAAACCTTCAGAATTTTTTTTTCCGAAAAATGTGAAGAAAAGGATAATCACGTTATCTTACAGGATCTTCTGGTATCCTTACAGATGTCTTATGTCCAGAATCGGATTCAACTACCCCAAAAACCCCAAAATAACATTTTTCTGGAAAATTTGAGGACGAACTAGTGAAAAGAGTGTATTGTCATCAGAATTAGGTATCGACGCCTCCGTGCAAGATGACATTCTACACTGTTAATCTTTTAATACACTAAAAAATAAAACTCGTTAACTTTTTTGAAATGTTAAGGATTCACAATTGTAGATTGAATCATTTTCTTCGAAAATCAGTAAAGAAAACGAAAGTTTGTCCCAATATTAACGTTTTATCGTACTTCAAAATTTTTACAGCTCGAGAAAGATTCAATCACAATCAGTTCAAATGAAGTATGAAAGTTATTTTTACTTTTCAGAGCATTTTTGAAACCGTTTTTAATTTTATTTTCAAAAATCTTTAGTCATTTTTGAAAGAAAAAAAATCGGTTTTTTTAATAAAATTTTAAAAAAAACGTAAAAATTTAAGACATTTACAGAATTTTCCTTTATATTTCAGATAGTCCACTATTTAAAACGTTTGGCGCTTGCATATCCTCGCTACGCTCGCGTTGACACAAGAGGACTTTCCTCTGAAGGACGTAAAATTGTCTCCATTTCAATATCTCCAAATCGGGCAGCCAGAAAATTAATTTTCATTCAAGGTGGTGCCCACGCCAGGTAAAATTTCAAACAAATTAAAAATATAATTGAAGGCAAAAAAATATTCCTAGAGAATGGATTTCCATTTCAACTGTGACTTATTTAGCAGCTAAACTACTGGCTAACATCAACTATTATCAAAATTATATGAGAGACACGGAAATTGTTATCGTGCCTGTTGCAAATCCAGATGGATATTTATTTTCACGGGCTTTCGTATGTCGTAAAAATATTTTTTTCAAATAGAAAATTTATTTCAAAATTTCTTTTAGCAACGCTTATGGAGGAAAAATAGACGACGAATTGCTGTTAATTCGGGATGTAGAGGAGTTGATTTGAATAGGAATTTCGGATACTATTGGAATTACGTAGGAGCAAGCAATCACGTAAATAAAACTGCTATAACTTAAATTGTAAGCTGCTGTCCATAAAATATTTCAAGCTAATTTTCGCATATTTGGAACCTTTGCCACGCTTTTTCGCGATTTTTGTACAGCTTTAATTCCGCCATCAAAATACCACAGACCCCCCTCCACAATAAATATGTGATATTTTATGAAAAGCAGCTAACTAAAAATTTCGAGTTCATTTTTTTTTTAAATCTGAAGTTTGCCTTTCCAATAATTAAATTTAAAAACATTTCTCAGGTGTGTTCCGAAGTCTATGCAGGCCAGACTGCATTTTCAGAACCGGAAACTAATTGGGTTCAACAGTATTTAACATACAATCGCCATAGAACGAAGGTAGTGCTGGACTTCCACTCCTATGGAGCGTATTTGCTGTACCCTTGGGGATTTACAAAGTAATCGAAATCTTAAAAATTACTAATATATCTTTTAATCACATGAAATTTCAGAACTCAAGCGCCAACGGCAAATTACTTGCGAACGGTTGCTGGCCGAGTTTCGCAGGCGATTTACAAATACCGAGGCACGCGATACACGATTGGCAGTTCAGCTGAGGTCCTGTACGAGGCGGCTGGCGGACTTGACGATTACGCCTATGGAGTTTTGGGAGTGCCATTGTCCTACACCTTCGAATTGCCAGGGAATCGATTTGACCCTTCGCCCGCCGACATCATCCCAACTGGCGAAGAGACCTTCAATGGATTCCTAGTGTTTTTAGATATAGTCAGTAGGTCATAGTATTTAAATGTAGCGCAGTAATAAATTATGTATGAAAAGTTGTTGACAGTTATGTAGACTTATTATTATTTGTAGAATAAATCAAACCAACCAGCTTTGATTCAATCTGTTCGACGTCCTTATTCGAAGTTCGAAATCTGTTTTACAATTATTGTCTCTCTAGGCTAGGACAACTTTTGATACATCGGCTCAATACCAATAGCGCTACTGTTTATGGCACTAATACGAAGTAGTATGTTCGTGTCAGTCGTACAAATAAAGAAATGGATGCTACAATTATTCATTATATTAGGAGCGACACTTTAATTAAAACACGCAATCTTCTAGAAAAGAAACATTTATTCATTTCGTTTCAATATTTGAAGTTGACGAAAGTAAACGAAGAAAAAAACAAAAAATGCATATCCTTAGCTTGGAATTACTTAAAAAAGAAAGGAATCTATGTACTTGATTTAAAATTAAAGAAACGTCCTCTTATGTCTCGGCCTACTGTGTTGAATATTTCAATTTTAATTTCTCATATATCAATTGATCCTGAAATAAATTGGAGAAACATAAAATTAGTAAAGGATATCATTTAGAAAGTGTTTTAAATGTTTACCTCAGCAGTAACTGATGGTCTCGTATGTGACAACGCCAGATCAATGTGGGTTTTATTAACTTGGAGATCCTCAGCTGGCACAGGTGAGCCCGTCATTGAATCCTTAAGGGCTAACAGTGACGCTTGACGAATGAGACCGGCCAAATCTGCTCCCGAAAAACCATCTGTTTGTGAGGCAATTTCATTAAATTCGACATCTTCCGCTAGAGGTGGATTTTGGCGATGCTGTAAAAATATATGAATTTTAGGTACGAATTTCTGTGCAGATGAAGTGATTTTATTTTCACTAAAATTCCTCGATATTTTGCGTATTTTTAACAAAGTTAGTGGAAAATGTGTTAAGCCTCGTCTCGATTAGACAGAAATTGCGATTTTTTTCATGGCCTGACATTGAAATGTCCCGTGAAGACAGCATTTCTTAGATTTTTTTTAATATCTTGGGCAAAAATGCTGACAAGCGTCCTTTTAATGGCAGGCTATGAAAAAATCACAATTTCTAGGAGTGTTTTTTTAATATTCTTGAACTATACTTGTTTTCTATCAAAACTGCAGCAGATGGTGCAGCGGTCTAATCGAGTCATAAAATTAAGCCCAAGTTTTTATTTCAATGTCCACACTCTTGGCGAATGTTCGCAAATCACGCGAAACGCGACAGTGTTTGCATTTGCCTTAATCTGTTATGATTCGCCTGGACTACGTTAGAGGAAGGGGGGTCTGCGTTAGATTGATGGCAGTGAAATTTTGTCTGTCCTCATATAAAGTTTTTGACAATTGCCCCCTGGCAGTTAAATTTTGATTTAAGCACACATTTCCGGATCAAATCGATCTACTTTTTCATCATTTTTTTTCTTTTCGTGCAAATCTTCTTTATTATCCTTTTTTTGGAAATGAAATATCTACTTTTTAATCAAAAACAGTTGTTAGGACTAGTGATTCAGAAATAAGAAGTTAGCTTGATTTTAGTTGGCGTAAATTTACATTACACTCTTGTAACAGTGAGAAGCCATAAATTTTTCTTTGTTTATAGTGTCAGCCAAAGCTTAGCGGAAGACCCTTTAATGCCGAAGCCCAGCTCAGAGTAATCACAGCTCAGGATAATCTAAGCTCGGGAATTGATTTTCGGCTGGACAGGGGTTGAGATTTAAGCGCTCGTCCGAGAGTTTGGCCCACACCGATTAATGGTTCTGGAGTTATAAACAAATCATTGATAGTTTTCCCAGCGAAATCCCCTTTCCTTCAGATTAGGGAAATTTTCAATTTTTGACAGTTAAATTATGACAAGATCTTTGAAAGTTGAGTTCAAAAATAAAGCTGCCGTACTTAATTTCAGTGTAGGGATTTATAAAAGCTGATATCTGAAACCTGATGGTAAAATGCATTAAGCGACAAAAAGAATAATATGCAGAACAGTAATTTAAAGGTGACTCCTTCGTTTTCGACAAGACTAGTTTTACGTGTTATTGTTGGTAGACAAACACTAACAATAATACGTGAAACGACTCTTGTCGAAAACGACATGACATTCGCAATAGGGGTGAATGTTCTCTGAACGGGGCCGCAACTTTTTCATAAAAATTGGACCTAGTACAATTTACCACCGGGCCACAGATGAGGAAAATTGAAATTAATTCAGTTCTCAAAAGGTTTTTATAGAAGATGTCAGTACATTCTCGAATTTGTGCAAGGGTATAGTACGGTGCCAAGTAGATTGAAGTGTTGTGGATTTTTCCATTGACAATGCGAATGGTTTTCGACTGTGATTCAAATGAAATGAACATTTGTTTTGTTTTAGCTTTGCCTTTATCAGTCGTGAAAGTTTTGTCTGTTAAACCTGAATTAGATTGAAGTAGTTGTACATACGCGGGCTTTCGCGTAGTGTGCGACACTCTCTCTAAACTAATTTTAAAACCCATTTCTTAATTACTTTAGTGATAGCTTCAAGGATTTCTACTCGATCCTGCATCTCCGGCAATCCTACATACAAAACTTTATCAAGTCGTCCAGGCCGAAGTACCGCTGGATCAATGATATCCGGCCGATTTGTGGCTGCCATTAAGTAAACGCCCTTTCTATCTTCAATTCCGTCCATTTCAGTCAGCAATTGGTTTACAACTCTTGTACCAGAACCGCTCTGAAAAGGAAAACACACAATTTAAAAAAAAAAAATTAGGAGTTAAAGAAAATTTAGAAAAAAGAAATACAGTAGAATCCCGATAATTCGTATTTCAAGGGACCAGCAAATTCATACGAATTAGCGGGATATACGAATTATCGGGGTACGAATTATCGGAATTCTACTGTAAGAGAAAAAAAAATTTTGCGATTAAGATAAAATTTTAGGGGGAAAAAACAATTAAATAAAAATATGCCTTACATCATTTGAATCAGATCGTTTCGGACACAGAGAATCGAATTCATCGAAGAAAATCACACAAGGTGCTGAGTTCCTGGCTCTCTGAAAGCATTGCCTGACGCCACGTTCACTCTCGCCAACATACTACAGAAAAAAGGTAATTAAAAACAATTTCAACTACAATTTAAAAAAAAATCCCCACCATATTCATTAATTCGGGTCCTTTAACTGAAATGAAATTGATGCCAGCCTCATTGGCAATCGCTTTAGCCAGAAGAGTTTTACCGCAGCCAGGCGGACCACACAGCAGCACTCCAGCCGGTGTTGTTAATCCCAAGACCTTTAATTTCTCTGGGAATTTCACTGGCGCCAATACAGCCACCTGTAGCTCCTCGCGAATGCCCTTCAACGAACCAATATCATCCCAAGTAACGTCCGGAACGGTAATAAAACCTTCACGTTTCGCAGACGGTTTGACAAGTTTGATAGCGTCAAGGAAGTCTTCCAGTGACACGAAAAGATCATCCAGAATTGAATCTTCAATCGGTTGCGACTCGGATGTCAGCCAAGATATCATTTCTACTAGTGTGAATTCACCACCGACTTGACGCTTCGATTTCTTTCTCTTCGGTGGGGAGTCAGGGATCTCGTCGACGTCGATTGGTTCCTCGTGGGCTGCTGGTTTCTCGGATTCTGTCTTTGGTTCCTTGGCATCGTCTTTCTTGGGTGTTTCTGCGGCTTTCGTCTCATCGGGTTTTTCCTTATCAGCGACATTGATTTCTTCTGCAACTTTCTTCTCCTCTGTGATATCCATTTTTCCCGTGATATCTGTTTTTTTCGTAGCTTCATCGTCAACGGTTTCCATTGATTTGTCGACATCCATTGATTCAACCACATCCTTTGGTTTCTCTGAACTCTCAGTGGGAGATTTCTCATCTGCCTTCTCGGCGCTATCAGTAGTCGATTTTGCAAGGCTTTCCATTAAATTCTTAGCGGCATTTCCAGTTTCCTCGTCATTGACAACTTCGATATCTTCATTGGAGACATCTCCATTGGTTTTTGTGCTGTCCGGCAAGTTTTCTTCGTCCTTTTTCTCTTCTGCTTTGTCAGTTGATTCATTGTCGCATGATTTCTCCTTCTCTTTATCCTTAACATCTTTTGGTTGGCCATCCTTTCCCCCGACATCTTCAGTCTCCACTACAGGCTCATCATCCAAATCGACAATTGGAATATTTTTTGCGGAAATTCTTGTCATCTGTTTCTTCTTATACAGACACCGCTTTATGGCTAAAGTTGCAGCCCTGGCTGCTAATGCGACGATATCAGCTCCCACATATCCCGGCGTCAATTCAGCTACTTTCTGGAAATCGAATGGCGCCTGCAGTGACAAACTCTCCGTTACGATAATCAAAATTTCTTCGCGTTCATCACGATCTGGAACTCCGAGGCTGATTTCGTTGTCAAATCTTCCGACCCTTCTCAGAGCCGGATCCAGAGCTTCCGGGCGGGTGGTCGCCCCAATTACCACCACTTGATCGCCATTATCATGTTTCGCCAGTTTATCAAGACTTCCGATTAGTTGAGAGACAATTCTGCGCTCCATGTCGCGTTGGGCATGCATGCGATTCGCTGAAATTGCGTCGATGTCGTCAATAAAGAGCACACAAGGCGCCAATTCCGCGGCTTGCTCGAAAACATCTCGAATTCTCTCCTCTGATTCACCCGAGACGCCAGCTATTAGTTCGGTTGCCTGAACCTCAATTATTCCAATCTGTAATTGCTGGAACGGATAAAAAAAGGCAATTAAGCGAGAATTCTGTACACAAAAAATGTTCTACTCACCCCGGCGATTGCATTAGCGAGAAGAGTTTTTCCACAGCCTGGTGGCCCATGAAGCAGAAATCCCCGTGGTGGCGGAGTGCCGATTTGCATGTAGACTTCTGGGTGTTTGATGTGCATTAAAAGTTCGCACAACTCCTTCAGAACTTTATCCAAACCGCCGATATCGCGAAAGCTGTAGCGTGAGAATTTCATGAAGAATTCCTTGCGTGTATGCTCCTTGCGAGTACCCTCTTTGCGGAGTTTCGGCAAGCTGCTCAAACGAGATGGAGCGGCGGCATCACCCATTCCACCGCTTCCGTTTACTGGTTTTGCAGCATTGAACTTTTGACCGTCGATTTTGCGTTTCTTCGGTACTTGCAAATCTGACGGATCAAGTGGCGGCTTCTCATGAAGTGGAGGCGGTTGTTGACTAATTGTCGTGAGGGGTGGTGCCGGTACTTGGGATTGAGCCTGGCCTGAGACAATAGTCGGAATGGAAGTACCTTTCTCCAGACGCTTTATTGTTACCATACCATCCTTAGACTTACTTTTCAGCTGTAGCTTCTTTAAAGCAGTTCTGCTTGAGTCGTCGCCACTTTCATCGCTGCTGATGTCAATTAGTTCATTGGTATTCGAAGAATTTGTGTTATTTGGTGGCTTATTCTTTGTATACATGTTGGTCATCATGTTGTTCAGATGATTTGGGTTCGTGGTGCTGTCCTGCAAAGAAAGAACCATCATTTGACACCTGATTGCTTCACACAAAAAAAAACTTACGTCCATAACTTCTAGGTCAGAGTTTCCGTCGTTCTCCCCTTCTTCGCTGGATGGGTTGCTGTCCAATCCGTAACTGTGTAGAACTGTTTTGTATGCTAAAGCACACAGGAAACGTTGAATTTTCAAAAATTTGTTCGAAAGATTTGCCAACAAAACCTACCTTGCTCTACCAACATGCGAAATGGCGCAGAGCGTCTTCTGTTGTACTCGCGGTAGCGTTCCTGAAGCTGTCTGGCCATAACAGCAACATCGACATAAGTCTGATGGACATTTTCCTCCAAATACTAAAAAAAAATCGAGCCCAATTCAATCACAGACCAACCACCAAGAAATAGCTTCAAAGGCCAAGAAATAGCCGCAATGAAAGCGACCACCAAACGAACATAACCTCAAAAACATTCGCATTGTTTGCAATTTTTATTCTTACCTGTTTTACACGCGGAATTATAAGCGGATCGTAAAGTACCGGTTTCTCCTTTCGTATCATTTTATCAAGATTGTTTTTTAGTAAATTAAATTCAGAAAAAGATTTTTGTCGCCTCGCCGTCCACAAGTTTTGGCAATCTTGTAGTTTTTTCGTCGTCACTTCTCTTTTGTTTTGCTGAACTGAAGCGTTTATACGAAAACTAATGTTCGAAATTGCGTAGATTATAGCGAAGAGATTTACTTGCCTACTTTTCTTTTAAATTACATTTGACTCGAAAAACTGAATTATTTTTCACAAAAGACACCAAAAGTTCAGCAAATCACACTAGAAATGCCCTCAGAGAGCGCCAGAAAAAAAGAAACAAAATCCGGTGAGACACATCGGTTAAAAAATTTTCTTCGAAAGAACATCCCTTAAAAACTTCCGCAAATTCCAAGGACTCTAGTTAAATATTTAAACTAGCGAGCCTATAATAAATAGAGAGCTTATAATCTAGACCTAGAGAGTGGACAATTGGATGTGAAAATATACCGCCAAGCTGAAAAACGAATGCAAAAAAATTTAAAAAATTGATTCATTTTTACAAATAATTGCCAACATTACTGAAATCGGTTAATATAAGTCAAAAACACATGTTTGAGGTATCAAAAAAATATGGGAAAGTCGTATTTGTTTTAATAAATTGAAAAAATGTTCACTGACTGTTCTAATCTCGTAGAAAAGCGGTTCTAACTGGCCTAATAGACTATTATAATTGCAGTAGAACAGTCTATTAAGTGCTGATGTCTACTTTCTAGATTACAGTCTGTCCAGTAATGCAGCGATTCTCAACCTGTGGGGCGCGCCCCCCTAA
Source organism: Chrysopilus asiliformis (assembly GCA_964034945.1). Classification (NCBI taxonomy): domain Eukaryota; kingdom Metazoa; phylum Arthropoda; class Insecta; order Diptera; family Rhagionidae; genus Chrysopilus; species Chrysopilus asiliformis. The sequence goes on from OZ035962.1 coordinate 13,689,011, forward strand.
TACTGAAAGGTTGAGAAACGCTGAAGTAGAGAAACTTAAAAAATAAAGTGCGATCAATCTGACATTAGCTCTTGGTGCTATTTTTCAAAATATTTTCTTATAATCACAGCTCTACAAATAAACAACAGTAAACTTTAAAAAAAAGTTGAACTTTTTAAGGTGCAAATCGGTAGCAAAGCGTCAGAGTAGACTGTCCACTAGACAGCATCGATAGGGCATCGTAAGTAAATATTATTCACATCCTCAAAAGAACAAATTTATTGCGTAGCCACAAAAAATATTACTATTATTACATTTTGAATAATTTCTGGTTCTTTGTATCCTTTTTTGACAAAATTCTAACTTTGTTTTTCAATTTTTTAATATTTACACTAAAATTTAAGGCCTCAATAATATGTGCGATTTTTTCTTGAATTTCTACACGATTTTTATGCAGAAATAATTCCGCAAATTGTGTTTATCTATCGCAGAAAAAAATTCACGGTTCCTGATTCTTTCTGAAAAAAAAATTATGATTTTGTATCGTGAATTTAGTGTCGCAGAATTAAATTCGTGGAATAAAGTGTCCAAAATTTTCGAATTGTCAAAAAAAAACCATTTTGAAAATTTTCAGTTTGGGATTTGCTGTTAAATAAAAAAAAATTGTCCGGTTCTCCTTTAGATTAAATAAAGGCATTTTTCGCGTTAGCTTTTGAACCGAATGTCTTATTGCTGTCTGGCAAGTGCCGGATGGATGTAGATGACTGAATATCTGGATTTTCTTGTCTTTACCAGTGGGTAGCATAGATTAGAGAGTTACTCTAGATAAGAAACGAGGAAGAAATTTTTTCCTGAAGAAGAGTACTTTGCATCTGTTTCATTTGCTTCGTAAAGACATGAATTGCTTTTGTGTGAGAAATGGTGTAAAAAATTTTCTTTTGGGATTTTTTTTGCTGTCCGCCGAGCATTCCCTAACAATACATTGCACATAGTTTTTCGCGGACATTTTGCGTGCTATAAAAACATAAATAATAGTAAAATGGAAAACCTGTGCGCCTACGAATGATTCCCATCGACGAATGTAAACAAAGCGCTGGCCCCGGATATGTTTGTGTTTGTGTCGTATGAGTCAATTGTGCATTCCAATTGAACGTGAAGGAGTGAAAAGGAATTCCGATGCCATCAGAAAATATTCCACTAGCGCAGCTATTTACTCTACGTAAGTATATGGGAAAATGCGTTTTCTTCTCATCTATAGTAACTCTCTAATCTATGTGGGTAGTCAGTTAATGTAAATGAGACTTTAGGGTATTGAATCTAGAACGTTCTCTAAAATGTCATTCCACAGAGTTGATCTCGAATACAGCTATGAGCCACTGAAGTTGTCAGAAGGTGGACGCTTGAACGGTATTTGGGAAATTTAATTTTCAGAACGCGCTTAAATGCACTGATTTTTGTCGCAATTTACTTGCATGTATCCGTGTTGTGCATTTAAGCGTGTGAAATTTGATGTAATTTTGACATTTGTGGACTTGGATGCATTCTACTAATTTTCTGGGTCACGCTTCTCAGTGAAGTTTAGAAATCGGTTGAAGTTTCTGTAATTTCGAGGGATTTGTTAATGAAATAAAACTTTTCTGTTTTCATCAATCGAAGAAATGGGTGGCTGTCGATGCTCATTTAGAAAATGTGAGAATAATTCGTCCAATGCTCCCCTGATGCATTTTTTCCACTTTCCCGTAAACACACCAGAAAGATGCAGTAATTTTTCAAATAATCCAAAATTTTTTTTTTTTTTTTACTACAACTAATTTTTTTAGGACATTGGGAACGTTTTGCAGGCAGGCAAGAGGAATTCGCTAAATTACGAATCGACAAACTGAAAAACAAAGTGGTGTGCGAGGAACATTTCCACGACGAAAGTTTTATGAACTACAAGAAGGACCGACTGATCAAATCAGCGGTTCCAAGTCTTGTTCGGCTTGGCAATAATATGGTCCTGGATTATAGCATAGACGACGAACCAACACCAATCCGTCTTGAGCCATCAAAGCGGCCACACTTGATTCCGCCCCGGAAAGCGCCCCAGGAGGAGAAAAGGGAGTCCCAAGCTGTCGCTAATGTGGCCAGTAGCTCAGCCACTGTAGCGTGGACACAAGCGAAGAAAGAGCATACGATTCAACTTTCAGAAGGAAAAACTAAATTTCTGGAAATTGTAGGCCCAGAGAAGAATGTTATAAAAGTGTGCAAAAAGCGGCCCGATGTGCCGCACAAGCCGGATTGCACAACGCCAAAAAGACTCAAAATTAAAGGAAGTCCGAAAGTCTTAAACACCAGAGCTGGCCTGAAAAATGTCTCAGCAATTATTCGGAAGATTCCGAAAGAGGAAAATAATTTCCTCATGATAAACGCCGAGGATTCGATTCTCGTTGATGATACGCCGATTTTCGAGACAGAGAACAGCAACTTGAACTGTGCGGATGATGTCCAGCTGATTTGTGATGATTCCGACTTCATTGGTGAACCTACGCCAGATGTTTCCCAGTTTCAGAATACTATCGACATGCAGAAAAAGAAGATTGACGAATTATTGGCTCTCGTGGAACAGCAGCGGAAGGAGAACCAAATAGCCAAGGAGACGGGCACCACGCAAGTGGAAACCATCACAACATCGCTCAAATTGCATGGAACCCCTGCCGCTTCGTTGACTAAAGTTCAACTCTTTAACGGAATCAAGAAATATGTCAGTCCGTCTATGATAGCGCTTGTTCGAATGGAGATGTTCGGGCAGCCAGATCGCCCTTGGAAGCCCGACGAGAAGAGTGTTGCGGCGGAACTCCTTCAGCTTGGCGATAATGTATTTAATTATGTTCGGGATGAATGGCGGTTCCGATTGCCACCGAAAAAGGAGGTCGAGAAATGGTTGACTGAAAATCGACAGAATGACGATGAGGAGGAACCGTAGATTTAAAAAAAAAAGGAAATTCACTTGTTTATAGTTTGTACTCACATATTTTGTAAGCAATAGAGCAGCGATTCTCAACCGGTGTGCCGCGTCTCGCTACATCGTACCTTTTTTTTACTCTTTTATACGAAGTACAATAATAAAGTATTCATGATAATTTCCGTCCTATTAATTTGGCCTAAAAAACATTTCCCGAGCACTCCTGCGGAAATTGAAGCATTATTACAAAAATGTCTTTCTGTCTGTCAATCTTTGTACAAGATTTCTCAAAAACTAATAGAGCTAGAGCCATGAAATTTTACAAGCGTGCCTGTTCCTGGAATGGGGTGATCCTGTTTTGATAGGATGCAAACAAAATTCATATCGAATGAGCATCGAATGTTTGCCAATGAAGCAAACTATTCTTAGTTCGTCATGTTACCATAAAATTTGTTGGCTAAATAAGCCGTACAATCGACGGGTCGCCAGAAACGCCGGCATTAGCTTTTAATGTTCACGTATGCTGTCTGTTTAAACTGAGAAAAAGCATCAGAATTTAAGTTCTAGAATTTAGAACTGGTTTTAAATTTTAAAAATTAATACATGTTAGCCAGGTTCCGGTGTACATTGCATGTTTTTAACGGTTCCGTGAACTGAAAAAGGTTGAGAACCGCAGCAATACAGTATAAATAGTTATAAGAGAAATTCATACATAATGTAAATGTAAATGTAATTTATAATAAAATCCTTGAAATATAAATAACTTCATCGATAATATGTCGACATTCATATATTTCAATCTTTCAATAAATTGGCGTTTTCAATTACAGTAGATTCGCGGTACAATGAAAAGCAAAAAACAGGAGGTGACCATTATATCGAGATTGTTAACTCGTGAGAACAATTAATAACAAGACAAAAAAGTGAAACATTAAAATGTCGAATGTTTATTTGAAAACAAAATTTTGTGCTCCACTGTGTTCATCTGACGTCAGCTTGCCCTGAGAACGTGAGTGCGCCACTATCTCAATATTAGGTTTGTTTGCAATAAGAGCCCAACAAATTCCGAGAAGTGATAATTCAACGCATATAAACTGGACATCACTGTTTTAAATACTTGGCGCGATCTTGGGGTCGAACTTTCTTCAGCACATTAGGTTATTTTTTAATCGAAACTAAAATTCATTAAATATTTAATGTCAAATTGATCGATTGTAAAAAAACTAAAACCCGAAAAAATTATTTTTTGAATGTGCTAGTTTGTAAGGTTAAAATAAAACTTTGTTTTTCAAGTAGCGCACAACGTTTCGATATCTTTATTATACCATCTGCAAGGGATTTATGGCAGTTATAACAAATTTTGAGTTATATGTTTAAATTTGTGTTCTCATTTACAATCTCAAATATGTAGAAAAAAATTAAATTTTCATACAGTTTTTTGTTTTAAAAAATGCATTGAAAAGGAAAAAAAGTTTTTTTTGGGCCTTGTGTATCAGAAATAAAAGCGAGATAAATATTTATTTTATTTTTTTATGGTTTTATCTCTTATTTCTGATATGCAGCGCCCAAAAAAAATATTTTTTTCTTTCAGTACATTTTTTTTTAAATAAAAGCTTTATTCAAAATTTAAAAAAAAAATTGTTGTATTCTTTTTACTCATTATGTATTTGACTAGTATGACTAAAAATCTAAAATGACGTCTGTCTTTCGGACCATTTACATATACATTGTGACCTTGGTAAACACAACCCTCGAAGAACGCAACTCCTCGGTTAACTACTAATCCACACCTGCCATGAATGCCGTCAATGTCGCTGTCACGTCTGATGTTATGTCTAGTGAAGATTGAAATGTCAGCTGTTACGACATAAAAGTCTAACATTTTTTGTTGACATCTTTGCTAACAGAAATCGTAACAGAAATGGAATTTAAGATGGCGGATTCTAATTTTTCACGTGCAGAGTGGCTCCGTGTTATAAACGAATACTGTTTAAAAGTAATTTTTACAAAGAAATGATTTGAAAAATGCATCGTGGGGGCAGCAGGAGGCCGAATTTCATTTTAGTGCGGAGATTTTAAAGAAAAAAGTGAAATCACAGATCGTCATATTTACTACTCTGAGTTGTTTATTGCTCAACGCATTTCTGGAACTGAAATGTCATGCCAGAATCAGCAGCCCACCTACGTCACAACAGACTTTTCTAATGACATTTCTGCTAACATTTATGTCAGAGTTTCCGGCAGGTCTGGATGGCGTGTAACGCAACAACTATAAATTTTACACTGTTGACTCAATAAACGCAACTTCCAAATAAGGTTGACTCGATTAACGCAACTTTTTCATAATCTGATACTGTTTCGGCCAAAAAATAGTTACAGGAAATCTTTTATTGACTTTATTCTCTGTTGCTTGTTTTTTTTATTAAAGAATGGCTGTTACAAAACAAGTCTGTGCCAACAAAAAAACACACGAAAACTAAAATTGGCAGGCAATCGTATAATTTGTGTGTGGCGAGATTATAAACTCTCAAAGTGGAATTTTTGAATTGGATCATAATATTCCAGTTGAATTTTTTTGAGGCTAATTCGACTGAACTTTGATGTATGAAAAACTTAGTGTAAATACTTTTGCAGTATTTACTATTTATTTAGTATTGTAAAAAAATTTGCAGCGTAGAAACTACGTTACAAATGGTACAGGTTTTACCCTATTTTTGGAGCTGTTATATTGTTTAAGAACTTATGTTTCCCTTTTTCACAGATAATGTTGTAACTCGGTCAACGCAACTGACTCGGTTATTGCAACAGGCTCTGTCTACTATAGTTGCGGTAATCGCACTGTACTTTTTAACAATAGAATGCCCGAGAAGCAATACCCTTAGATGCCCAAATGGAGTCATTTCGACTGCCATGATAATTGTATTGAAAAAAAAAAATGGTTTGTGCGTGGTTTATTTGAAATCATGATGAAAAATCTATAATAAATAAAAGTCACGAGAGGTTTTCACGTAAAATGAATTAGGAAAAATTGATGACAAAAAAATGTACGCAAGGAGTCAAAATGACTCCATCGGGCATTCTAGTGTTAATATTCGAATATATATCATTGCGTTTGAGATATCCTTACGGACTTTTGACTTCAGAATCGCATTCAGCGACCCAAAAACCACCAGATGAGGTTTCTTTGCGGAAAATTTGAGGAAAAGGATAATTCCATTATCCTAACAGGAACTTCCGTCATTTTTACAGACTTCTTAACATCAAAATCGGATTAAGCGTTTCCAAAAACTACCATGTGAGATTTTTTCCGAAAAATTTGAGGAAAAGGACAATCACGTTACCCTAACAGGACCTTCCGTTATCCTTACAGACTTCTTAACGTCAGAATCGAGTTCAGCGACCCCAAAAACGCGAGATTTTTTCCGGAAACTTTAAGGAAAAGGGTAGTCACGTTATCCTTATAGGACCTTCCGTTATCCTTACAATGACGAAGCAGTATGGTCATCAGAGTAACGTATGTGTGCAAAAATTCAAGACAATCGGATGGGTGGAAGTGGGTCAAAATTAGATTGCAAGATTTGATTCTGACAGAGAGACAAACGGATACGAAAGCAAGCTAAATACAAGCCTTTTTTTGAAAATTAACGAACTTGTGGAAATATAATATATGTGTTTAATCGGAAATATGTGTTTAATCGTTAAATCATTTCTGATTCATGGCTTTTACTCGACCTTTTTAGCATTGAACTCGATTGGAATATCTCGGCTTACAGGTCATAATTTTTTTTTATTATCTGCAATCCAAGAAATACCAATAGAGATAAATAAAAAAAAACTAGTAGTTTTATTTTTCAGAGAAAACAATTATTCGACCGATAAGCCTGTAGTTTTTAAACTAACACCTTGAAATTATATTAACAATATTCAAAAATAATTTTTATTTCATTTTGGCATAATGAACTACATAGAGCACAAACTTCAGATGATTTGGATGGAAAGACGTGATTTCCCTTCTGAAAAGCACAAATGAAATGAATTTCTAAATAAAACCACTTATTTTTTACATTTCATATTTTGTAAATATATTTTCTTTCTTAGATTCTACAACATTTCAATTACTGATAATAAAACGCCGTTAAATTACAGAAAAGCAATAAATGGCGTGCATAAATTTCGCAAAATAAAAATTTGCTTATGAATATATAAAAAAATAATAATATTAACAAAAAAAAATATATATATATAAAAAAAAGATTCTGCTGTATTCTATCCTTTTTTGCTTTTGTTTCATTTTTTTAATGGAATAAAATATCTATAAATAGATTTGATTTTATATAAAACTCTCTCAAACAATAATTTCTATTATTTTTCTTATATTTTTTCTTGTGTGTAGTTTTAAAAAAGTTGGAAGGATGAAAAGGATAAGGGAATTATTAGATACAGTATATAAATATTTTAATATTATTAATATAATTATTTATTTAATATTTATATAGAATAAGAAACTCTTTTTTTAAAAACCTCTGGACACAAAGATATTAGAAGGAAGTTTTTAATCAGGAAGTGGTACAACTAAGCAAGATGAAAATTCTCTTAAATTTTTTATTTAAAACTTTATTTCAATATTTCATTTTTTTCTTCATTTTTTTTTAAATGGCTTTTTTTCTCAACTACTTAATGGTCTAATAATTTAAATGCCTTAGTACTAAACTGAAATTTTTAAATTATTTTCTATAAGTAAATTTTAAATTAAGGTACTCGCAACACACTGAATGTAGTTTGATTTTATACCAATTTATTTTTCATATTTGTTTTTGATCGTGTGAAATAGCATTTCGAATTTATGTGTAGATATAGATTCTATTTTGATTGTAAAAATGTGTAAACAAAATCAATATCTGATTTAATTCACAAATAGGTAAAAACAGTAAAATAAATCAACTGGAAATTTTTATAAATTGGTTCATAGATGGACGGTTATTGAGTCGTTTATGTATGGATCCTGTTCTGCTAAATTTAATTCACTATTTGTTGGTTGTTTTGCTTTCGATTCGGTTGGTGCTGTTTGTGTGTTTGTTGGATTGCTAGTTTTACGAAAATTTGTCGGCCAATTCGGTTCCTGGATCTCGCCATCAGGTGTCATCGATATATCAGCAATTATGCCACTTTCTGTAAACATAGAAGTTTAGTAAAAAAAGTCATGAATAGATAAAATGCGCCGCAGGTGAAAAAAGCGATCAACCATACAATAATAAATAGGAAAGAGGAGTTATACAAAAAAAGTACAAAATTTAGCAAAAAAAATTATTGCATTATTAAGTCTTTGGAAAATGGAAGTTTCTAATTTAGTTATTACAAACCCCGGAAAAACAAATTCTTTTGGACTTTCGTGATTTAAAAATAAGTTTGAAAAAGTTTTTGAAAAACAAAAATTCTTACCCATCGATAATTGACTAACGAGTGTTGTTGAACGTTGATGTTTTTTGCCGCTGCCCGAGACACCAAGGGTTGTTGCCTCATTGATCAATTCAAGTCCGCCACCTGTACGAGAGTTACTGCCATTTGTCGAACCAGTGCCCGTGCTAAGGGATGAACTACTCGTTCCTGAAGACATTGAACTAACGGAAATGAGTGAATTTGGTCGTCTCGAAGATTTACTTTCAGTTACTGTTCCGGCAAATGAGTTACGGAACTTGGGCGCTGAAATAAAACAAAAATGCATGTTAAAATATTTGAATTTAGAACAAACTCATCTTTATAAAAACTTACTCTTACCCAGTTGTGAAAACGTAATGGATCTGTCGCTTATTTGGTTATGACTGGGTCGAATGTCAAGACATGGCTTATTACCAATTCCCATTGATGACATCTCTTGTAAGCGAATTTCTGCGAAAAAATAAATTACGGGAAATTTTTTATTTGAATTTTGAACGGTTTAACAGAAAAAGGGAAAATTCGTGATCGTTTTAGTAAAATTCGTTAAAAATTCAATTACCTCGATTTCTCTTCGCTTGTTTCCACAGTAATTTAGAGACTTCCTCGGCCCATGCATTTTTAATCTCTTCGGACATGCTCTGCAGAGTCCATGTGTCTTCAGGTTTACGTTTCCGGAACCAAATTTCAAATTTTGTCGGTGAGTCGCCGATGTGCGCCGTTAGACCGATATCTGAAGTTTTGATGCTGTGCTTGTAAATGTAAATGTCGAGATTCTAGGAATCACAAAAAAAAAACAGTGAATTATAGAAAACTCGTGTGTTGAAATTTCTAGAACCACAAACCTTATGATCAGGGAACCTGCGAGCTTTGCTAAACAAAACCAAGTCCTCAAATAGGAAAACCTGCCGAAGCGATTTCTTTCCGCCTCTTCCTTGCCAAACTAGAAATTCATTCTGCCGCAATAAGCGTCCCTGTTCTTTAACATTGACGTCACAGTCCCGCAATGAATCCATCGCTAGAAGATCATTGCCATGTCGCAGCTGGAATTTGACCATTTCTTCAGCGCGTTGCAATTCTTCGACGTCGGCAGCAATTTCCTGAAGAGCGGGTCCCTACAAAAAAGATGATTTTTGATTTTTTTACATCTATTTCATACGCAGGGCAAGTTTTGCCATGCTGCTTGTTGATAAATCAAAAACAGGAGGTTTTGGTGAAAAAATAAGAAACCCGTTGCACTACTAGTTCCAAAATTAATAGTTTTTGAATTATCGTAAAACTATAACGAGCTTCATTTTTTAAAAGGAACATCTTAGCTGAAAAATTAATGATCAACAAAAAGCACGCGCTAATAATAGACTAGCGGCTAGTTATCTTTCAACCTTCCTTTTAAAAAATGAAGCCTGTAATAGTAAGTCAGATTTAGATTTTGATAAATTTGGCAAAACTGCCCTGGGTTTGAAACAGACGTTATTTTTTTTTTGTATTTTAAAAGACCACCGAACTGATTTGACGAGTCTTTCAATTTCTAAGACCTAAAACGTCTTTAATAGACTACCTGAACATTACTGCATGCCTTAACCAATTGCTGCAGCAAAAGTGCATATTTTCCCATTCTTTGTACTGGTTTCAAAAGATACGATGCCAAATCCATTTTGTCATTTAGCTCCAATTGTTTTGACTTCAAGTTTCAAGAGAAAATATGTTTTAAAATTTGCATTTAATTTAATTTAATCGTTGAAAATATGATAATTACCTTGAAGAATGTCGTCCCATACTCACTCATAAGCGTATCACTTTTTGGTTTATTTTTATTATACAAAGCGTAAAGGTAAAATTTTGACTCGTTCTCGAGAAATGCGGCTCCAACTTTGAGGGGATTATTTTCATAGCGTTCCAATTCAGCTAAGAAATGTGGTTGGTGGAATTCAAAGATTTTCTCAATATTTCCGAATATGACGTTCCTTTGGCCGCGTAATGGCTGGGGTATATCGTCTCTAAGTAGCTCGTCCACGTAGTTCTCGATCACGTAATATAATGATCGCACATAGTCGCGTTCCGTTCCAATCATTTCTCTCATGATCAATAGAAGCGTCCTTAAATTGGATGATAAAAAAATCAATTAACTCAGAATTTTAGGCTTTTCAGTATTTTCCAATAATTTCAACTGAGCCGCAGGTAGATTTAAATGGGTTCACAAATAAATGGCTATTTTTAACTTACTTTTGAGTTTTAGGATCCAGACCGCCTCCATCCTCCATTAGAGGTAATTCCAAGTTCGATGCGTGACATTGAAGATGTGAATTTGCTTCGATGGGTGACTGAGCATCCAGAAATTGTTTTGTATTCGTCTCAAAACAATCTTCCTCGAGCTCATCACTATTGTGGCTGTAAAGGCGAAAAAAATATTAGTCGATTTTTTCAATAGTGAAATGAGGAACACAAAAAGCTTCCTGGCCAAAGACACAAATTGGTGGAAAACATTGCGTTAACTTTAAGAAAGTTAATATTCAATGCTTCAAGAAAATCTCAATTTCTGTCTTTCCGATTTGCGTTGTTCCGAAGTTGTTCCGAAGGATTCCCTCCGGACGTAAAAGTTCAAAAACCATATAGCCACTAACCTTTTGTCGTATAGGTTTCCAGGATCATCAAAGCTCTGACAAGAACATACTCGTGTAAGTTTAGCGTTTCCTTCGCAACGATCGCACCCGCCCAGGCCCGAATCAGCGATTTTGGAATGTTCCTCCTCGTCCTCTTCGTGCTGATCGACCTTTTCGCATGGGAACTCTTGATCGGGAGTCGAATCCTCCCTCCAGCAATGGCACAGTCCTTCCGTAGAAGTTTTGAATTTTTCCGGTGTACTCGTCGCCAGAATTCGATTCTGTTTTCCTTGTGCATTTGTGTCGACATTTTGACTCCGGCATTTTTCAATTAAACCCGGCACACCGATTTTCTCCGCTAATTTCTGCATCTCCTGTTGGACATCGTCCTCCTTCAGGTGCAGGCCCAGTAAATGATGTAGTCTGGCTGCTCCTTCGATTTTTTCACGGGCATTTTCCAGCCTTTCACTGAACTTTTGCAGGTTATCCTTCAGGCAGGTGGCATTTTCCTTTAATGTGTCCAATTCGCTGGCTGCGTCGTGCAGATCTCTACCTTTTGCAAGGTGTTTCTGAAACCAGATAAATGTAATTAGTTCTTGATGTATAGTCCAATTTGCAGATTATAATATAGTTGTTAAAAAATTCAAAAAAAAAAAAAAAATCAAATGTTTTGGTACAAAATCGTGGGGACCCAAAATTTTAAAGTACGCCACTATAGTTTAATAATTCGAAGAAAAAAATATCTTTCCCCTGCGGGTTCAAGTTATCCAGATTCGACCGTAATAAATCTTCTACCCTCTTCACAATGTCTACCGTAAATTAAATAATTTCCTTACCATTGAAATAAAGTAATATTTCTCGAATTCCTGCTCGTAGTCCTTGATAGCATCCTCGCACTCCAGCTGCACATTCGCAAATCTTTCCAGAGTTTCATCCCCATCGCTCTGAATCCAAGAAGTCACCTAAATTCCCAAAATAAAACGGAAATAATGAATTTGATTTAGTCGAGCTATATTTGAAGGTATGTATATCGAATTAATAGATTTTTATTAAGCAATTTTCAATTTTCTCGCGTCTTTCATGTTTATTGTGTCGGCTATATTAAATCGTATCTACGATCGAAACGCTAATTAATGATTAATTAATTAAAATTTATATCAAGATCATTTTATAGAACGAGATGTGGCGGAAAATGATTTCGTTCGTGATTGGATTATTGGATTTGCTACGAAAACCTTTCAAGACAAAAAAAAACTATTTCAAGTCGCTTTAAGTCAAGTCTGGAGGCTTTAGTTTAAAGATTGGTTTTAAAGTTGGTGGCTTCGTCGTCTTCATCGAATTAGATTGAAAAGTAGTAAATGGAAGTTGAGTTGAGTTTTAGTTCAATTTATTTAATATAGAAATTCATTCTTTTCGCTTAGATTCATGCCGCATGGCTGATTCACTATAGACGCTTCAATGATGATAATGATTATGATGATTTCCAACTGCCGGTGCAATAAATTCCGAACTTGGTTTTTCTTTTCATTTTCTCGATTTTCTTAAATCGCTTATGAAGGCGCGATTGCAGATTAAGAAAATCCATCCAACGAACGCGATTTTCATGCATTTCTACAATGCGACTAGTTGAGCGAGGAGTGAACGAGGCAATTTATTGCAGCGGGGCTGTGTGTAGAGATTTAGAAATCAAATTATGCGGAAAGTAAATATTTATGGTATGGATTATGATATTGTTGTTCAAAGACATACTATAGTCGTTAAACTTCATTGATAATAACGATATAGTTATTAGTTGTTCTCCTGGTTATCATTTGTTTCATCAGCGGAAAAACTGTTTTCCTACTACCGTGCATTATTTAAACTTAGCTATAAGCTATAATGTCACAATTTCTTCTTTGAATTCATTAATTCAACTTTACTTCAGATATTAATTAATCTCCTTATAATGTCGTAGAATAATCCTTTTGTGGTCATTTCTCTAATTGACTTCGTTTCCGATCGTATAGTAGCCGGTTCCCGAGATCAGTTTCATTGGAAAAGGCAACGCAAGATTTGGCCAAGGATGACTATGATGGGATACCGCAAGGCAGTCATATTGCTCCCATACTTTTTATAGTTTTCTATCGATAATGAGATGTGGCTAATTGCTTCTGTACGTGAATTACGCTGGATGAGAAATTTGTATCTCATCTATGGTGATTTTTATTCCTAATTAATTCATTAGAAAGAAAATGATATCAATAACAGTCGATTTTTCACAGTGCTCTAGATTCTTAGTAGGAAATACAAACGGAAATTCTTATGCCATTTGAAGATTTTTTAATTTCTTTCTTTTTTGATTTTTTAAAAGCGAATATCACTTTAAACAACTCGAGAATATTTCTAAAATTCCGCTTAAGATTTTCATTGATATAACTCACAAAAGAGTTGATATGTTTTGTTATTGTTTAGACTTTGATTAACATATTTTAACGGTGGGTGCTTGAGAAGGTATATCCACCATAAACAGAATAATATCCTATTGTCTCGTTATTCGACATGGGTTTGACAAGGGTTCAAATCGAAAATGCTTTCTGCAGAAGGCTTTTAAAATCTTTTGTCAGCCAAAACATTTTTTTGAAATTGAGAAAAACATAAAAAACGAAAAAAAAAATCTTTCTTGTATTTCCACTATTCTCAATTGCCGAGACACTTGATACTGAAGGATTTTTATTGAGGGATAAAGAATTCGTTTTGAATAATTATGATTTTATTGGTGTTCTCGGATTTAAAAATAAAAACATAACAATCCAAAAAAATTCATTGTGAATAGTTGATGAAAAAATATATGGTAGAAATTGGAAAAAGAAAGAAATTAACCAAAATGAATGGGTTTTGATAGGATTTCTTGATTCAAAATTTTACTATAAATTTTAAGGTTATAATAATGTAACGTTTGTGAAATAAAATGCAAGGGAAACTTTGGTCCACAGAAACTTTAGTAAAAAAATTTTAATTTCGCTTTTTTCTTTAATTGAGCTAAGAATATTTATTCTTTTTTATCTTTTAAAAAAACAGTCGAGTTTTTGGAGATATGTAAATATCACCTTTTCTAAAGTCGGGGTTTTGTCGTTGCATTTTTTTTTTTACAAATTAGAACCGTGGAATTATTTGCCGATGTGGACTGTCGTATTGACCGGAAAAGATATTTAATGAAAAAATTAACGGAAATACATTAGATGGAAAATCGTGGAAACAGTGGAAAGACTCTGTGGACGCAGAATCCAAACAATCAATCGGAAAAGCATTACATTGCCAAAAAACAGACTGTGGGGCTACAAGAAAAAAGAGAGAGAGAAATAAAAATACAAATAAATAGAGAGAGAGAAAAAAAAGAGTGAAATATAGTGAGAGAGAAATAGAGAGAGAGAGAAATATAGAGAGAGATATAGAGAGACATATAGAGACAGATATAGAGAGAGAGAAAGAAATAGAGAGAAATAGAGTGAAATATAGAGAAATAGAGTGAAATATAGAGAAATAGAGTAAAATATAGAGAAATAGAGAGAGACAGAGAGGTAAATAGAGAGTGAGAGAGAGAAACGGCGAGTGTGAATGGATGTACGGAGGAAGAAGGGTAGATAGATATGTCAAGAGAAAGAAATCCTTATCGGAACTAGCAAAAATAAATAAAGCAAACCCTCTCTATTCGGTACATAATCGGGACCATTCTGTACCTCGCTTTAGAGGTGTCCCGATTATATTCAACTTTTTCATTCAAACGTAGCTCAAAAAACATTTATAATGTGTCAAAATCGTCAAAATCTCAATGCTGAGGTATCCTGATTACATAGCCTATGGAAAAAACGAGGGTCTGTGGAAAAAACGAGGGTCTATGGAAAAAACGAGGGTCTATGGAAAAAACGAGGGGAGGATTGGAGGATATCCCGATATAGAGGTGTCCCGATTACAGAACGTCCCAATTAGGAAGATTTAAACCTACTTTTTGATATTTTTCTAAAAGAACGCTTGGTTAGATAAAAAAAACTTGTAGTTAAAGAGGAAATGTTTAAAATATTGTTTTACATAAATTTTGACACATGTACAGTGAAACCTGTATAAGCTGGAATCGTACGGTACCAGGAAATTTGTCCGGCTTAGAATGGTTTCACCTTATTTGATAGCATAGTCTAAATTTTTATTAATTATTCTTAAATTCTTATTAAAGACGCTTATCACATTTAGTTGTAATGAAGCAGAGTTAGCAGACATTTTTAAGTTCTCATAACTAAATTTTATACGTGTTGTGAAATAAGGTTTTATGCCCTTCTAACATCAATAACCAATTCTAATATATTGTTTGAGATCTTTATAATTGAGAGATAATCTTTAATTGCAATAAAACCAAAATGATATATCGATGTTATTTCAACTAATTAAATGTCTATTATGAAACCACAACATTTAATTAATCGAATCATGAAAATCAATAAAAATATTTTCAAACGCACGATGCACAAAACATTTCAATGCAATGTGAAAATTGAGCATTGCCTGCAGAATTGAAATAAATAATGAAAATTTGTTGTTTTTCTTTTAAACAATCCATTGCGCGTAAACAACTGAAATCGAAATGGTAAAATTCAGACGAAAAAAAAAAAGAAAAACCAAATTGCAGTTAGGCATTTTAAAATTCCGTGGTGTATTTCGCCAAAGATGGTCTTTGAATTTCATTTCAAACAGGTATGAAGAGGTATGGATTTACACGAATCCAAAAAACAAAAAAAAACATTTTATTTTGTTTTGGAAATATCATATCCAAACAGAAATGATTGCAAATTGTTATTGAAGATGATATGCCAGACAATTGCACGCTAAGATCTACAATAATCCATTGATCGTTACAGATGAAATTAAATTGGAAAATGAAATCTTGAATTTGCCGCGGCATTTCATACGATATTCACGTAAGTAGTAAAAACTCTGATTAAAATCAAATACTGAAATTGCATCTTTATGATCGTAAGGCCAAAGATTTCCAATCAAATATATCGAAATATCAAATTCTATGGACGATTTGTTCATTTGTTGTTCTTTTATTGATCCTAATAAGGTTATGAAACAATTCCACTAGATTCGATAATAATTAAGTGTAATATATGGGTCAGGAAATCTATGCTAACAACAAATGTGACATAATCCATAGGCGAATTCATTAGCAATTTGTCTACATTTTATTATTTGTACCAAGGGATTTGCTTACAATCTTACGCAATCTTCTAATTTGTTTTGTTATATAAGAAGAGTTTTGCTACATTGTGGAAAGTGTGGTTGTCCTGTAATAAAACTTTAAATTTTCAAATTTTCCACCTTTATAAGTTCTAATGGATGTGATAAAGCGTTTTTGGCAAAAATTTTTGATGCGCGGAAAAATTATGAGGCAGCGATAGTACGAGTTTACAGAAAAACACTTTCAACTCCAAAGTAGATATCCTTTCTCATCTGGGGGGTTTTGAAGTCGCTGAATCCGATTCTGGCATTTAGAAATCTGTAAGGATAACGGAAAGTCCTGTAAGGATAAAGTCATTATCCTTTTCCTTCAATTTTTTGAAAAAAACTGATTTTGGGTTTTTGGGGTCGCTAAATCCAATTCTGGCATTTAGAAATCTGTAAGGATAACAGAAAGTCCTGTAAGGATGGCGTCATTCTCCTCTTCCTACAGTTTTCTGAAAAAAAGCTGATTTCGTGTTTTTTGGGTCACTAAATCCAATTCTGGCATTAAGAAATCTATAAGAACAACGGGAGGTCTAGTAACCATAACGTGATTATCCTTTTCCTCAAGTTTTCCGGAGAAAAAAATCGGACTTTAGTTACAGCAATTAACATTTTATAATTTCATTTAAAGTATTGATAAGATATGGCTTCAACTTAAACTTAATGCATTGCCATCAAAAATGTCTAATAAAATGTTTCAACATTTTACTATGTCAAAACAAGCATAAGAAAAATCTGTGAGAAAAAAAAAATTCGCTTTTAACTTATCTGTCAACGTGCATAAAATAAACAATTTTATTAATATTGGTTGTTGAATTTTACAGTTCGCGTATCGCATAAAATGTTCTATAAATTCGTCTATAAATTCAAAGGTAATTCCTTCGACACCCCTTCAAGGCAATAAATAAGACCATTGGAGTATTTTTACAATGTAGTTTATCATGTAGTTAACAACTTAATACCGCAACGTCTATTTGTCTATCCTATTGGATTGATAATAAAACTAAGGTAAGTTTGACCGTTTGCAGCAGATGCAGCTTCCTTGGATTCACATCTTCGGACTTTGCGACTAATTACATGACGAGACCCCGAAGGTTTATCCAAGACTCATAGGTTTTGATGCATTGATTCGGTTCAGCAAATTGACGTCTTTATCTCGAGTTGCATTTACAAGAAATCAACGAGTAATAAAAATGTTGAACTTTTTTTTTTTAACTTTCAGGTGAATGGCAATTTGCAAGCGTCTTCTTTGAATGAAATGCAACTTCATGGTGGCGTAAATTTTGTATGCTCTTATTTTAAAACCGTGCAACTGCATTTTGCTGTCTGTGTGGAAAATCAAGCATATATTATTGGTGAAAATCAGGTTCTATGGTCATTTAAATGGGTGGCCGTTAGTTCCAACTCAAACGAACGCTGGACAAATGACTTTTATAGTTATCAGATAGCGTGTATATGCGTTTCTATCGCCCATGTTTAGTTAGACAAGTTGTCCAGCTGATATGCAAATTTCCTTTCAGATTCTAAACTGACTTTAATGTGAGAAGATAATAGAGAAAATGTGCATGCAAGATTTTCAGCATGAGCCAGATTTTCCCACCCTCCGATAGTCGGAAAGTCTTTTGAGGACGGGGAACAAATTAAATCGCTATTAGATTTTGTTAAATGCTGGATAATCATGAAATTATCCACTATAGAAGTGTGGCTATATAGACGTGTGGTTATAGAGATTCGAAAAATTGAAGTCTCAATTTTAAAACGTTCGATGTGATGCTTTTCCGTGAATTAGAATGAAGTTTTTAAACTTTTCATGATCATTTTAAGATTTTAATACTCTAGATTTACTATCAGATCCATGTAAGGGACTGGTGGTTTAGGGGCATCCAAGAATCGAAAAAAGTTTTTAAGGAAGTACCAAACATTTTTGCTGGAGAGCGGGTTCTTGGCAGTTTGACCCTATATAAAATTCCATCCAAAAAATCACAAAAAAAAGCATGACGAGGAGGGACAGAAATCAGAGAAAGCCTAATTGAAAGTGAAATTGGGCTTGTTGCTGGACAAAATTTGACATCTTATTCATTCAGTCCAAAGTTTTGTACATAAAAAGCCGATATCTAGTGTATTATTAACTTTATTAATTTCACCGTCTTGAATTACCTTTATGAGGAAAATATTTTTAATTAAAACATGCAACATTGGAAACTGCATCTGACATACGATAAAAATTATTGCTCATTGCCGGCAGACATAATGAAAATGATCTATGCTTATTACCCTTGAATATTTATCAATAAAACGTTTCGTTTCGCTTCGAATCCTTCCAGCTACATTGGGAATAATATAAACAAATAATTTAATGGCACGAAACGAAAGATTTCCACGGAAGTGGGTATTGTCGGTACTGCTGCCTGAGAACTTTAAGTAAATCGGGTAGGCTTCAAATGTGCAAAATTCATTGAGTCGGCGGTGGTGGTGGCTTTAAACTTCTAGATGCAAATAAGCACACAAGAGAAATTGTTGAAAGCTGAACAACCTCAAGCGAATAGGCGAAGAAATTCATTTAAATCTGTTAAATTTCCAAGTATCTTTGCTTCAATGGCGATTTCCACAGTCCACAGTCCCAACGCATGAATAGGAAAAGATTTAAGAAAATGAGAATGAAAATGAAAATGAATCCAGTCGTCATGCAGGTATAATCAATTACATTCGCATTTTCTTAATAATTGTTCTTGAACATGGGATCTATGGGAATTGCAGAGTTTGCGGTACACCCGCGTGGTACTAAAGTGCATTGGGTTATGCTTAATATTGTAACAGATTCTGAAAACATGAATATAAAGTAATTATGGTAAAAGAACAAGGGAATATTTTTCAATTTCTACTGATTTTCCTTTGGGTTTTCCACTTTATGGGAAAAGAAAATTTATTGAAATGCCATAGAAGAATTTTTTTTTGAAATCAATGGAAATCTCTGACGGTAAGCTTATACATAGATAAAGTGCTTTCTGTTAGATTTTGCGTATTAATAACTTTTCTTCCTCCTGTAGTTAGGAAGACCAATAAGTTAAAGTCGATTGTAGATATGACAAATTAATGGATATTAAAAACATATTATTAGAAGGGCCGTGCGATAGCAAAACGAAGCCCGTGGACAAACCTGTATGCGGTGCCTCCTTTCTTTTCCGAAAAATTGATAAAAATGAATGTTTTGTGTCTGGGTATTTTAAAAAGAAGAAGAAATCTTTTTTGTGATTATTTACTTTTGGAAATAATTTGTTTTTTGTCTCACGATGAAAACAATTTGTATCCAATTTAGAGATAATTTTTTTTATTTGATGCTACATCAAGAAAATTTTATGTCTCGTTCTGTAACACTGTCAAAAATGCTAAAAAATCGCATAAAGTGTTCCTTACCATTATGATTAAATTTGGGTCTGAGTGTCCTAGAAGCAATTCCACCCCCGAAAAGAAATCCAGGCTACGGGCCAGGGCACCAATCATGTATTCCGACGCGTCTTTGTCTTTCGACTTCGACGCAGCTTTTAACTCTTGACTTCGCCATATCTGCAGTTTGAAATTTCTCGGAATCGTCACTATGAATCCTAACGAGATTCTGACTGTCACTCCAGGAAATTTGAAGCTGATGATATAACGAAGTCAAGAGTTAAAAGCTGCGTCGAAGTCGAAAGACAGAGACGCGTCGGAATACATGATTGCTGCCCAGGTGCCAAACTGCGCAGTTTTTTTTCCTAAATTTTTCCTGTGGTGCGATTTTTAATTATCCTGAAGAACTAAGATGCCATTATATACTTTTATAGAGATTATCACAGACAAAAATTGAGAGAAAACCTCAGATCGACCATTCGAAATTTCGAAGCACACAAAAATGCATTTTTATCAGATGTTTTTTTAGAAAGGCACGGGGCGCCAGATACAGGTTTGGTCTGGCGCTTCTTTGACCAAAGTCAACTGAAAATTTAATCGGTTCTGTCAAAGAGAGCTATCTGTGTTGTAATTCATTTATAGGTGACTTTTCTATCGTCACTCCAAAGTTTATGGAGAGACGAAGTGGGAATGATTCCTAATGCATTCGTGAGAATGATTCCTAACAAACTCTGGAGTAACGAATGAAAAAACATCGTGCCTAAAGCTGGCCATTCATTATGAGACTTGTTGTACAACTTGGTCCGGTTGTAGGCAATGTTGGAACGTGTATGGGCCGGTTGTAGTACCAAATTTTAGATTCGACAAAAATCAAAACCCTGTTGATTTTGCCTCCGCCACAACAAGTTCTACAACATGGTTTTAGAAAAAGTCTCATAATGTATGGCTGGCTTAAACCCGGTCTTTGCGAACAATCTGTATGGAACAAAGACATTATGTTAATAGACTGGCAAAGTGATACAAATTCGCGGTCACATATTTGTACCATCGAGGATGCTGCTCCTCTTCGAATAACAAAATGAGGAGATTCGCGAAAGCTTTGTATTGTGTTATAAAAAAATAGTTTAAGGTGTTTCAACTCCATGGCTGAATTTTGACATGCGGAAGGGATCGTTTATACCTGACACTTTATTCTGCGAATTTTATTCCTCGACACTAAATTCATTTTGCACAGCCGTTTACACTATTATACAAAATTCAGAAAATTGTTGCTTTAAGATGCGCGAACTCGAATTTTTTCACACAAATCGATGAAATAAATTTAAATTTTGACAACTTTTGCTGAGTGAATTTATTCTGTGATAGATGAATAAAATTTGGGGAATAAATTCTGAATAAAATTCGAGGAGAAATGTAAGAAAAAATCGCAAGTGTAAACGGGCCCTAATACAGTAAACGTAGAAAATTTTGGTCAAATGGGTTAAAAACTTCAAGGGTTAATTTTATGAGTAATAAAATGGTTAACCTTAAACACAAAAGAAAAATAAAAAGATATTCGAATTACGAGTATAAATAAAACGATGTTGCCATTTGGATACTAATGCTGCGTCTACACGAATGACAAATTTGTCATTTTTTTTTGTCATAAATTGTCATCATCGTGTAAATAGTATCATTTTTGTCATTATTTCTGTCAGAAAAATGACAATCTTTCATAAAAGAATGAACTTGTCCATTCTTTTATGACAGATTGTCATTATCTGTCATTCGTGTAAACCCAGCATAAGAATATTTTTTATCCAAATTCTAGAGAAAATATAAAGAATACTCTTTCACGCTCAATTTTTTTTGTTGTTTTTCTTGTTTTTGCAAAATTACTGAAATTGCTGACATTTATTGATGTGATGGATTAAAAAGAAATTCAGTAAATGAAGAAAATTTCCTAAAACCCTTCACCAAATCAATTTCCATCATTTTTCAACGTAATCCCGCTGAACAAGGTAACAGAAATTCTCGCACCTTCGACATGTGTGAAATTTAATCCAAGATTTAAAGAAATTCCGAAAAACTTTAAAATTTAAGTGCATGGAATTTTCGGCAATAACGTCACAAAGTGCAGACTTGGATCGCATTTATCTTGGCAATATTGTACATCATATTGTGCCATTTATGTCAGAATTCCCGACATTTGATAGCATAATGACAAGTTTCACAGCCACTTTGACTAAATGTGCATAAAACAGGCTGAAGAATTACCATCGAAAACACCTTTTCGTAGCATTTCGCTAAAATTTTATTAATTGGCAGGTATACAGCATAATTTAATGGAATTTTATGTCAGATATGTTGAAAAAATTCAAAGGAAACAGGGCGGCAATGGCAACATTTTATAGCAGCGCAAGGCAAACTGTGTAGATGATTTTTACTTTGATCATATGACATTAATTACACCACATAAAACGCGAAAATGTCAGCATTTGATTGGAGGGTTCTTTTTATATTCCTGAATTCGATGGCGAATTTCAAATAAACACACAGGGAAATGAGTAATTTATGCTTGAGCGATTGGTTTGAATTAAGTTGATTTTTCACCAATGCATGAGGTTGAGGGGTTTTTCGAAGGAGTGCCGGGAAGGTCTATTAGGTTGTTTATATTTTCCTTATTTTTACCACATTCGGTGCAAGAAATAATCATTGGCGTAAGGCGATAATTGAGGTCACGAAAACCTTCCAGATAGGAAAGTGAATCCGCTTGAATGCGGCGCGACGACTTCTAGTCTTTACTCCACCATCGCCAATGTTTTTTTTTCAAAGACTTTTCCAGCCTCTCTCATTGACTTTCCTTATCTTTGGCGAATTAAAAGTCATATATCGATACAAATATAACTTGCATTCGAAGTATGCGCTTTTTCTCAATCGTCTTAAAGATTTTTATGCTTCCGGGGATGTATTCAATCACTTCGTTAGTTATTACTTTAAGAACGACTCTGGAATTAAATTTCACACGACGCACGACTTTTTTATCATAATCAAGTTCCTCTTGCATCTCCTAGGTTCAACACGTTGAAATTTTACTGATGGTAAAGCATCTACAAGCAAACTATTATTAAATATTAATTTACAGCAAAAATATCAGTTGTGAGCAACACAAAACTTTCCTCTGCAATATTTAGTTTTGGGAAAAATATGTGAAAAATAAAATTTTTTCAAATATTTTGATACCCTTTAAAGATACAAAAAAAAGCGTTAAAAAATGCTGGAAATTTTGTTTTCTCCGAATTGCGTTGTAAGCGTTTTTCATAAAAGCGCATAATTGTATGGTGGGTATCTGTTATAACTACCGTTACTTTTCCAAAAGTTGATAGAAAACTACGTTTTTCGTAAAACTCATTTACAAAAATTTCAAGTCGCTAGCTCAATTTATGATACGTAAAACGGGGAAACAGACTGACGGACTGACGGACTAACGAACTGACGGACTGACGGACTGACAGACAAAAATACATTTTTGTAATAATGCTCAAATTGACTCAGGAGCAAAATTCAAGAGGTCGAAATTTTCCATGAATACAATACTTAGTTATGCGTAGTATAAAATAGTAAAAATACGTTTAGAAGAACTTTTTTTTACCCTCATATGTCCCAATGAACAAATTTTAATTAGTTGGTAAAGTTTATTATTAAGGCTCTATCACACACCCTCAAATATTCAGACTAATGGAGACCATAAAGGATTATTTTTTTCGTCTACACGAGATTCTGTCCTTGCTTTTTTTCTCGTTACCGATTTAACAGCTGGTATAGAATGACGAATAAGTGGAGATTCTCGTTAAAAAGCGAAATGCTCAACAAATACCACGAAAGGTGTCCACAGGTGAGGCGGAAAGGCAAATATTTTTCCCAAGAATGAACTGTTGTGTGGTAAAAATCGCATTAAAATTGGTTTATCGGGGCAGCAAATAGCAGATAAGGGGATATGAAGGAAGGGTAACCTTGGCCAGCACCTAGTTAAAAAGGCATTGCTAAATTGAAAAAAAAACAATCAGTGCTCATTTGTTATTTGTTTAATTTTGCAATCGTTCAATTTTTTTAAAAAAATTCCGCATTTTTATACCCGTATGGTGAAACCAAAGGGTATATTA
This sequence comes from Chrysopilus asiliformis, assembly GCA_964034945.1. NCBI lineage: Eukaryota > Metazoa > Arthropoda > Insecta > Diptera > Rhagionidae > Chrysopilus > Chrysopilus asiliformis. Next base: position 13,712,746 of record OZ035962.1, read on the forward strand.
ACTTTGCCTTACCGTTTGTAACGCCAAGATCCCGTCATCACACACAGAAATGAATTATACCAGTGTGTTTAGAATGATAAAAATAATTAATTTCTGCATGTCCGTCCGTCCGTCTGTCTGTCTGTCTGTCCATCCGTCTGTCTGTCCGTCTGTCTGTCTGTGGCGCGGATTGCGGGCGCACGGATCGAGCTACAGACTTAAAATTTTGCGCAGATCCATTTTTCGTAAAATGCGAGGCTAAGTTCGTTAATGGGTAAAAATTGACTATTAGGGGGGGTACCCCCCATACGAACGTAAACGTTTTTTGTGAATATCTCAAAAACGGTGCATCTTATCAAAAAAGTGCAAGAACAAAAGTTATTTAGGATATGATTCTACATAAAACTCCCATACATCAAAATCTAATTGGAATAAATTTAAAAAAATCTTGTTGGAAAGTTTGACTTCAAAGTGGAATTTTGACACAACTGTTCGCCGTTCACTTAAATCACCATACGGGTCTCCAATGATTGCCAGATTGGCAATTATAGCTTTTGTTATGTTTAAAAAAAAATTTATTGACAATTATTCGACTAAAGTCACAATTCAGAACAGAAGCACTTTTACTATTTTACCACGAAAAAGTTGTATTTCCGAAACCTGAACTTCATTTGCGCATAGAAAATTAGTTAATGGCCAAATCGGATAAAATAGCCAAGCGTCCGTCCTACTATTATGAATGATAGCGAAAACAAACAGACAACGAACTTCTATCTACATTTGCGGCTAGAAATTTTCTGTAGAGGTGATATACCTCTTTTTCCCATCTACCTTTTGGATATTTACCTGTTCAAGTGCCCAGTTTCATCATTTGATTGCGTAAAAAAAAACAAACTTAGACCAAAAAGTGGACGAACTTGAACGAACCTTTTGCAATATGAAAGATTCACTCGAACTTTTACACCAAAACATTAATTTCTACCAGTAGTTTTTTTTGAACAGTTTTTTTTATCATCTGCCAAAAAAAAAACTTTAAATGAGATATGCGGTCATTCCTTTCGGCTATGAAAATTTATTGTAATATCTTTTTAAAGTCAAGTTCATATTTTTATGCAACTACCGTATATGGATATTAGACGGGTGGCTTAAGTATTACATTTGAACGTTATGGTCTGCTTTCACCCGCTTTTTATGGCAAATTTTTAAATGCGAATTGTAGCAATGAGTGTCCATCACTTTTTTGTTAATGAATTTATTAGTCAGCAGTAAATTTTTTTTTCGCACAAAATTTGGGTACAAAGGTGAATTTTGCGGGAAATTTTTGGGTTTCTAAAAACCGAACTTTAATTAATTTTGTTTTAATTAAAGAAAATTTCTTAAAAGTAAAATCTTTTATGGACAAAAACATTTGCTGTTTGTCCTACAAAACTTTATCATTTTTGCAAAAATAGAAGTTTTTTTTTATCATTTTTGCAATGCCTATTTAATTTACACATAAAATAATTGCAGCGTCGGTTATAGGTGTTTTCATGGCGTTTTTCATAAAATGTCGTGAGGAGTTAATTCTTTTTTGGAGTTAATCAAAATCGTAAATCCAGTAAATGTAATTGGAGTTTTGTAATTAAATGTGATTATTTTGAAATTTATACTGCGAGTGTAAGAAACGCACAGAAAAACATGCCGTAGATTACAATTTTCTTCAAATATTTCAGTTTGTCTCATACGCCATTAGGCAAAGCACATTGAGCATATTCTTTTACTCCAATTCTCCAATTTTTGTTAGTAAAAATGAGCAAATGCTGTATTTTGGAAGCAGTGGTTTATTGTCAAACCTTAAACAAGCGTATTTGCCCAGTTTTATTGATAAATACTGAAAAATTTGTTCCAAAAAAGTGGAGTATAAGCATATGCTCATTTTTATGCATATGGCCCAATGAGTTTTCTGGTTAATCCGGTTAACCATATTGAGTAAAAAATTCGATGAAAACACATGGGCTTTTGTAGAACTTACTATTTGTGGAATTTGCTACTTGTATTGGTAACGCAATTTGTAGTTAAGATTGATAGTAAATCTGATAACACTGAAACTGTCGCGGTTGACACGATTGTACTTATGTATCTTAAAGATTCTAATCTTAAATTGCTGTGAAAATTTCAATCAGTATTTGGGCAACTGAGAAATATTGAATTTTCCACTTACAACAAGTTCAATGTCGATCTCTTATCAATTCAAGTTTAAGACCAAATTCGAAAAACTGATTTATGCTTGCGCGAACTAAGAGTATGGCGAAAAATGATTCATTCATCAGTTAAGTGCTCATAAGTCAGAGTAATAACTCCGATGCACTTAACTTGATGCATAATTTTTTAACAAAAAAAAAAGTTGAATATTGAAAAAGAGTAACGAATATGAGCAACATGTGCACTTGAGTGACAAATCCTTTCTTTATGACTTCACTTCTTGTGAAACTGTGAACTAATGGAAGTCGATGGCGTATGAAATTGTCTGCGCCATGTGTAAATAAAATTAATAATAATATTAATAAGAATAAAAAAAAAAACCGTGCATGAAATAAAAAAGAAAACGCATGATTGACCTTATAAGATATCAAATCAAAGTCAAAGTGACAACATCCACACTTGTCATCGATCAGTATTCATATCATAAACTTCGACATCCGTTTATAGTCGGATGCTGGTAATTTTCATCAGTTGTGTCCAAAGATGAATGAATTCCAGATTATGACGACTTTTAGATATACTGAAGAGACACTCCGTGGAGGAATATTACTGCTATAGAAAAATAATTTCTTTCGTTTCATTTTTTTTTTCTATTTGCTAGTTAACTAATAAGAGGAGAGAAAAATTATTGGAGCTTATGACAAGAAAGTCAGCTAATTATAACAGATCAGGTCCAAAGATGATGCATTTATGACGCTAAGAGTTTGGATTAGGAGGAGGGAAAGTTTTATGAAAACATTGAAACACTCAAATGAATGAAAATATAGACTGAAGTCTGTGGATTCGGTGGCAATAGGCGTGTTTCTATTTTAATATCGATCATTATCTTCGTCACGAAGTTTGGTGTGAAAAACTGCGTTTACATTTTGGGGCCGTAAAAATTATTTCCACTATAGTTTTTAATTAGATGCAGTTTTACGTGAAAAGTTTGAGTAGAAAATTATATTTTCACTCGTTAGGAAATATCAGAATGTCAAACATTCCGATTTTAAGGTGAATAGGGTAAGTCACGTATAGATGCCCCACTAGGATAGATGCCTCACTGTTAAAAACTCGTACTTAACGAAACAAAACGGAACATGTCACATTCTACATATGAAGTGTTTGCTCAATTAAACTTCAGAGCGTTGTTAAAATTCGCGAAAGTCGGACGTGTTGTGGGATAATTGGCGCATTTTTGTTTTCGAACAAGGGAAAACTCCAAAAACTTATTTTGAGCTGCACAAAAACTCTTGGAACTTTTGCTTAAAGAAGTATGTATATATTTTTTTATTTTTTATGTGTCAAATGGAGTGTTAAGTGTTTGTGAAAAAAAAAATTTTTTTCTTTTTATCCACATTTAATTTATTAAATAATTGGGGCATCTATCCGGTATGAAAAGGATAGACGCCTTCTTTTTTAAAGGGATAGTTGACCTTAGGGGCAAATTAACTCTAGGTAATAATATATACCTATTTGCTTTCCCACATTCATTGAAAATACTTATTTATTATAGGTAAACATCCTATCCTTGGATTCGAAAATGAAAAACGGCTCGTGCGTCATATTCAGAAATTAGAGGCCGTTCGATTTCCTCCCGAAAGACACTGAATTTTGTTATTTTTTTCTTTATTATTTAATTAAATTTTTTTATATTGCAGTATGTGTATATTGGATAGACATATATGTATGTAAATGAATTAAAATGCATAATAAAATTTTGTTATAACTTAATAAAATGTTTTTTTTTCCTCAAAGGCATCTATCCCACATGCACATTTATCATGTTGGGCGTCCACCCCATAGGTTGGGCATCTATCCCAAAAAGTAGAGACTAACAAAAACATTTTTATCACAGTAAAAGAAAAACATAATGTAAGTTTTTTTCGGCTGAAATTGTAGATAAGTGTACAGACTAATATTTAAAAATAAAAAAAAAATCGAAAATGTCTTTCTTCATTGTGAAATATAGCAAAGTCAAAATGTGGGGCATCTATACGTGAGTTACCCTACATCAACCGTTGACGTGTTAAAGCTGTGTTAATAAGATATTTTGAATTTAAACTGAATTCACACTACGGTTTTCCGCTCCTTGTCCCATTCTGTATTTGTGGTATAAAAAAAAATAATCAGTTGTTCTTCTGCAATATTTAGTTTCGGATATTTTTTCAAATATCTTGGGAACCGCTAAAGATACTTAAAAATCGTTAAAGGAAAAAATAAATTGATTATATGCTTTTGTTTAGCTTGTTTTTTTTGTCTCCTTGTTAGTCAGGGTCAAATCTTGTAATCGAATTCAAATAAACTTCAACTCATCCGATTGGCTTGAAATTTTGCACACACACGTAGCCCTGATGACCATACAGTATTTTTGTATGTATGTACGAAAAAAAATGGCGGGCGGCAGACCAAGCCAGTGGATTAATTATGATACATTTCGAGTTATTTTTGGAGCTGCCCAAAGGATTTTGATCGATCTGTCATAATCGATCTGTCATAATCGATCTGTCATAATCGATCTGTCATAATCGATCTGTCTCAAAGAAATTTGTTATTAACCAAAATCTACTCCACTTATGGGTGACTATACATCCCGGATTAAGCGAGACAGTCTCGGATCTAAGGATGTTGTCCTGGCGTTGCGGAAACTAAACTTAGGTCGCAGATTTTAGTTAATTTAGTCTTCAAATTGAACATTTTGCCTGCGGCATAGTTTTTTTTGGGAAGTTTCTGCCTCCAGCGTGTTTTTTTATAAAGAATTCGCCTGCGATGCATTTTAATCTGAATTTTTTAATGTTTAAATCTTTCTACCTAAAAATTTCACCTGCGGCGGAACTATTGTTGTTTTCTAAAGAAAAAAAAATATTTAAGGGACAAAAATTTTTTTACTATTTTTGAAAAAGAAGTGGGGTCACACATGGCTACCTTCACTGCGCAGTACGAAGAAAGCTGTAAGAAAAACTGCAGCCCTGCAAAAATTAACAGTTTTTCTTTGCAGGAAAAGTAGCCATGTCGGATCCAGGCACAAGATAGTTTTTCCGCGGGTGCCGGTATGGTTTGTCTCGTACTTTTCGATTAAATAAAACAAAATCCTTGTACAAAAACCCCCTCTTTCCCCCTCCCGTCATCCACTAGAGATTACTTGTTCTGGATTCAAATATCGTCTCCCAATCTTACTCCTTCATGAATCTGCCTTTCTTGTATTTTCCAGATCGCCGCGTAGGATTTTCTTTATCTGGTTATTAACTTCTATTTGGGGGCGATTACAAGAGTACATCAGAAAAGGATCTTAGTTTCAAAGTTTAAGGTTTCAATCATCAAAAATATGTTCTGGCGTATTTCCCGAAAATAGTTTACTACAATTTTAAATAAATGAGACAGTTATCCAGGGTGCTTGGGCATTAAGGGGTCTTCCCCTAAGCTCTGGCTGAAACCAAAAAATTCTCGATGACGATTTAATAAAATTACATAGACTAGATGACGACAAGCCCTTAGGGTATGATTTTCCGATTCATTTTATATTTAATCGTAGAATTTTTTAATTTCGCATGTTGCGATATGAATAATAATATAGCCGATCAGATGATGACAACATAATAACAAACTACTGGTTCGCTGAAAGTGGAAAAGGTAATTAAACTCACCTCGTTCATCTCATCCTCGAGCGCCCTTTGTCTGGTCAGTTCGCGTAGCCTCTCCCTTCGCTGTTCCGTCAGCTGCTCTAATCGCTTGGCCGCCCTGTCCAATTCATTGAACAGCACAACAACTTTATTCAGTCTATTGGTCACGTCTTGGTTCTCGAATGGCTCCACTGATGTCATCGACGTCGGTTCCCCGCCCTGGTGCGGCGTCGTCGCCGTCTGCAATTTGGTATTTGATTTATTGTTTAGGTTTTTGGCTAACTCTTGCAGCCGCCCAATGGTGGCCGCACCCCGCTTCCTCAGGTAGTGTAACTCGCTGTCCATCAGCGCGCGACTAAGAGCTCTGTGCTGCGAATAGAGCTGGCGTCGCGACGGTAATCCTTGGAGATCGGAACTGCGGACGTCGCCCATCGCGGCGACCAGACGTTGTCCTGTGGCTAAGCACTGACTTTGGAAGGGATCGATGGTCGCCAGGATCTCGCGCCATTTGGTCTGGTCGTGGTGATGCAATCCGCCACATTTCATAGGTGTGTTCGACATCGAAATGTGCCCAAAGATTCTGTCACCGTACAAGTATTTGATCTGTTGCTGGTGATACTATTTGAAAAAAAAAACAGTAAAACAATTCGCAAATGTTACAAAAAAAAACCTAAACCTGATCAAAACAAAGAAAATCGTTGATCGACAAAAACTTGCTGATCACATTTTTGCAATTTTTTTGTTTTTGCTCTGTCGAAGATTATTATTTTAGTTACTGACCTTGGCATCACTGGCGACGCTGCCCGTCGTCGTCACCCCCGCAGCTGTTGACGCGGCAGTACCATGCATTAAAAGGTGCTTTTGGAGGCAGACTACTAGAAGATCATCGCATTGAAAATGGCCCGTCAGCAATTTTAGGCTGCTTCCAACTAGTTCTACTGTTGTTAAATCGCTATTATTAGACACTATCAGCAAAATTGTAAACGATGAGGTTCTGAAACCAATCAAAATTGGAGTTTTATTAAATTTATTATTCAGTTTTTTATATCAGAATTTTGATTATTTTGCAATTATTAAGTAATTATGGATTTTATAATTGTGTAAGTCGATCATGATCACTACAATTGATTTTTCATTTTTTTTTATATTTTACACAATTAAAAAACAATTTTGATGAGAAGTCCACAGTATGACTATAAAAAACTCCACAGTATGACTATAAAAACATAGACATTTCAATTGTCTAGTTGAACGATTATAAATAATTACTGAATTATTAGTCGATGCGATAGGACTTTTATTAAATATGGGATTTAAAAGAAAAGTCCAATATTCTTACCAGTGATTGTAATATAGAATTTCATAAATTAGTATTCTAAAGCATAAGAAAAGCTACAATTACCAACGGCCATTCATCAAATACTCTATGATAGTGGTTCCCAAACTTTTCAGTGGTGTGCGCCCCTTGAAATCTCAAACCACGTTCCCGCACCCGCCAAAAAAATTTCAGGAACTTGTAACATAAATATATTTGTTCACATACACACATTTTGATTTAAAATATATGTTTTAGTACTGGTTAGCTTTTTTTGATGGCTGGGTTGTTACTGCTTATTACTAATCATGTTTTTTATACGGACAGGGCCGTAGCGAGCCCAAACTATGAATTTTGGGCTTCCTATATCTTTTTGTAGAATATTTAAGTAATACATAAGTAATGCATTTTTGTAAATCTAATCCAACTTTGTCCAAAAATTCAACATTGAGTAATGTTTTACGTCAAGTAACAACTGTCTTACCCGGAAGGGTCGATATAAATAACATTTATCTAAATAAAGCTGGCCGAAAGAAAAAATCAAAAAGAAATATTGAGAAATTTCTTTTCGAAAGAATTGAATTTTGAAATTCCAATTTTTTGATAGTAAAATGAGTTCTATGGGGAAAAGAAGAAAAATGTGCCGCAGGCAAAATTTTTTTCAGAAACAGGCGGAAAATTTGTGGAAAAGTACGGCGTAGGCGTAAATTTTTACGAGTCAAGGTCTATTATATCCTAAAATTGAAAGCTAAATCACTTTATTACACTGAATCCAATTTTTGAGTTGGGTAACGAAAATAAATTCAAATATAGTTTAGACACAGTTATAAGGCCCTATTCCAGAATCCGATACGAATGGTTCGGATCGTAAACTCAATGTTGTTGTTGGTATAAAACACTAACAACAACATTGAGTTTACGATTCGAACCATTCGTATCGGATTCTGGAATAGGGCCTATAGTGTTTCACAAATCCAAATCCAAAAATCCTTCTCGCACCCCCAAAAGTTTGTTCGTGTACTCCAGTTTGGGAACCACCTCTCTATGGGGACAGAAACAATTTTATGTAAAAAAAATCTTTTGTATGGGAGAGGGGAGAAGGGGTGATCTGTACGGATTTTGATGTATGGAAGGATTATGTAAAATCACATTCTAAATAGATTTTACCTTTATAATTTTTTCAATACGGCTCACCGTTTTCGAGAAAATAGAAAATAAGTATTCTATTTTTATGGGATAGGGGGAAGGAGTGGTCCCATTGGAGTTTTATGTATGGCTAAGTTATGTAAAATCCTATTCTAAACACATTTCATATTTATAAATTTTTCGATACGACGCACAGATTTCGAGAAAAAGTATTTCAATTGTGTAGGAGATTGGGGAAACAGTAGTCCGATTGTATTTTGATGTATGGATGAGTTATATAGAATTCTTTCTCAAACACATTCTGGGTATTGCTATAAAAATATTATTGCCGCCTGCGCTGCGGCACGTTTTTTAACGTTTCGTATTGCGTAAATGAAAAAATTGTTGGTTTTTTTACTTAAGGTGGAAACTGAATTAAACGGCTTAAAAAAATATATGTAATACTTTTTTGTTGCAATTTTTATTCAAAATTATTGGCGCCTTATTAATTTTTTTTTCTTTTTGATCTTCATAGCGGCATTAAATCAATAATTTTTTGTCAAAAAATATAACATAGAACAGGTAGGTGGCATAACCTGTTTGATTCATCTCTTCTGTCCAAATTCAATTATCCCATTGCATGATTGATCAGAATTGAACGTCATTTGATTAATCGAATCAGTCGACGAAACGATATATGAAACGATATACTTGTTCTTAAATCATTCGTGTTAAAAATCCAGCCAATCAATCATAAAAAAATTCTATGTGAACATTATGCTCATTAATTATGTTGAAAATGTCTCAAAATTTAACATCATCCGCACCTACGAACAAACGTTCAAGAATTGCATAAAAAAGCCAAGCATAGGCACAGAAAAACAAAATAAAATTGAAAAAAAAATCATACAAAAGAGGTTAATTGAAATATATGCCAATCATTTGGCAAAAACGAACCCGATTACATAATAATAAATTTTTAAGAAAAACCAAAAGCGCGAGAAAGATCCGACATAAAAAAGATCACAAGAGATATGGGGTTCTTACGATTCCAAGAAAATGCTCGTTAAGAGAAAAATGTATGATTCTGTATTAACTGCTGGATTTGGATTTCTTAATGCTTATTGCATCATGAGTGTGGGGTTCATATGAAAAGTTCTAGAAATTCGTCATGATAATTAGTAAAAAATAAATTTAATCCGTTTTTTAGGTGTCCAGATTATTAAATCTTATTGAAATAATTCTGGGAATTAAAAGGTGTGGCGCCCATTTTTTAATCTTTAGTGTCGAAATGTTCAATCCTGTTGTATCAACAAGGGGGTTGTCTACCTGTGGGATTTTAATTTTACTTTTTATAAGTCATGCAGAAAGCATTATTTTTTGACTTAGATCTTTAGGAAGTGGAAACAAGGTTCTTCTGTAAGTCATCCTCTATGTTAATGAAAATTAGATCGAAATTCCTTCTGTAGTTCAAAAGATAACAGAGAAAGAGGTAAGATGTTAGGGGAAGAGGGAAGGGGACTTGTTATAGTCTAAGACCGATAATAGTATGTTGAACTTAATTGAATTAATGTATTTCTAAAAATTGAAAACTTCTTCTAATTTTGAGAAGAAAAAAAAAACTGGATTTTCTGATATTGCGTCAATTTTGTAGTTGGGTGACTATCAGTAAGGCTATTAGTTTGATCACTATGTAGAATGAAAAAGACAGAGTAATTTCTTGGTACATTCGATATTAGGGTTGTTTTTTTTTGGCACTGGTTTGGCTGGGTCTGCTGTAGTTTTTGAGATACACGTGGTAACCGAGAAGTAAATGCTTGAACCACTTCTGGACCACCCTCTTTATCTCAAAAACTAAAGCATAACTAGCCAAACCACTGACATATTCGGAGGCAGTGATGCCATATTACACAGAATTAACTCTTATAGTGTCGAATGCATCAAAATAAGTGCCGTATTGAAAAATCATTACTTTTTCGGACTGTACATAAAGTAAGTTATGCATTTTGAGAGAAGGAGGATGGTTTTGTCATAGTCAGTACACGAATTAGATTTATTCGGGTTAGCAAATAAGCAAAATAAATTTAAGGAGGAAGATTAGAAGAAAATATCGAAAAGACAATTTCAAATGAAGCGGTTAAATTGCAAATGGTTCACATAACTTTTCGAACTACCCTCGGACATAAAATATTCAGGTGCTATAAGCTCATATAAGCTAGGGACACAACATATTTTGCAATTTTCTTTTATCGCATCCGAAATCACTCAAGAATTTCCTCACTTAAAAGCGATAGTCTTCTATACTGCGGTTTGAATTCGACAAGACCAAAGAAACCACCAAGAAGACAAAAACGATCCCAAAAAAAATGTACTCCAGAAGGTTTTTAGAAAACCAACTGAAAATATTTATTACACTTATGATTCACCGCAGCATAGTTTGACTACATAAATAAGAATGTAAAGTAAGCAAATCGACCGGCCGGCAGACAGACGGTTAGCAAAACTAAATATGTAACTGAGGTATAAGAAAAACCTTTGTAAATTCTATGAGTATGCATTATGCGAATAAGAGTAAAATACCAAGATATCGACTGTTTCTTTTACTCCCCGAATTCGGTGGAACTTAAGATTCCTTCACTTCAACTCTACACATTTTTTTATGTTTTTGCTTTTAGAGTCATTGAAATCGCGAGTTTCTCTGCATTTATGCAAAGCAGGTCGTTTACCATAATTTCGTATTAGATGATCACATTGGGTATTTTTGTACAAAGTACCCCAGTTTAATGTATGCAAAAAACGTTGATTTGACTTTGAACAACTGAAACTAAATGCCTTTTGTTTTTATATGATTTTAAAATGTTCTTTTTATTTTGTTAATTCGAATTAAATGATACCTTTATGTATCTAATGATGGGGTTGGAGGAGGTACATTATGTGGGGGGTGTATACCGTAATCATATGATGATGGCCTGGCAAAAGTCATCCCATAAGTGATCTAGCAAACTGATAGTTTTATTGCGATGTCACATTAACCCGTGGCCGCTTTATAATATTAGATAGCACCGCGTCTTCTAAGAAACAATACCAATTTCTACCATTCCAGGTATACTTTGTCAGCATGGAAGAACTTTGTCGGAAAGCATTATTTTAAATGGATTGGATGTAGAATATAGAATTGTGAGGGTTCTGTGGCGTTTGGGACGTGGTGGATAGTTTTTTCTGAACTTCTTTTTTGGTGTATTTTTGCCGACACAAATGGCAAGAAGGGACAGATGTTTATCCGTATTATGCCAGGTTGGGGATTTTGTACTTGTTACCTTTATTATTACGTTCGTTACATGAATATACTAAAAGTTGCACGACAAAAATTACTACAGCGGTTTTCGCTTACCTTTACCATTTTTGCCTTTCACCTCCCTTCGATCCCTTTGCCTATGATATTTATAAGAGACTTATGGTTCTGAAAAAACTATTAACGATTACGATGGGTGGAAAATGTATTTATAAAAATTTCATGACAACCACTGAGTCATTTCCTAGAAATTGTTTCCATTTTTAAAAGTTATTCACCCATGGGAATAAAAGTTTCAGGTTCTTAAGAATATTAAATTTTTAGAATATTGCACAACGGAAAATTGCAACGATAATTTCAATTTTTTTGAATTTTCATTTCATAAAGGTATGAACGGTTAGACGAAATGCTCCTTTAACAATATAGTTAGTAACAAGTATATAAAAATGCTGGAGGGTAAGATATGTTATATGAACATCATATAATTTGGAAAAAACATTAAGCGGTGGAGGTAAGAGGAACATTTTGTGGGTACATGCTCCTGTTGTAGGTCCTCTAGAAACAAATCTGTATGCTAAATTTTTCTTTGTACGCGACAAAAGAAGAATTCCCACTTTTATTTCATTGAAATCGGACAAGTCCTTCTATCGAAAAAATTGGAAATCGAAAAATTGCATATTTTTCGGGAGGTCAAAATGAACCCTATACATGGATGGCTGCCGATAAAAAAATACGTGTCCGTTATTTGCTGGACTTCTCTAACATATATAAGTTTCATTAATATTCGAGTGGGCCACTTCGCGAAAATTCCTTGTTATAAAAATCGTTCGTAGGCGAGTTTTTTTTAAATATAGGTGTTGAAAAAAATCAAAATATCACTTTCTATTGCCTCGGAAAAATCGTGGACGAGAATCCTTCCTCCGTTTAAAAATATATATAAAACCTCTATTCCTTTTGCAACATTTCAAGGAAAAAAAAAAACACTTTTTATGATAATAATATTCGACCATGGCCAAAAAATTTCTGTATTTTGAAAATAACTTTTAGGTGGAAATTGCGTAATGCAAATAACTGAAATCATCGAATGAAGTAATTTAAAATTGGTAAATATTTAAGGAAAAAAAAAAACAAACCGCTTCAAAATTTGAGTGAGAAACAAATATTAACTTTAATTTATTTGCTAAAAACTCTTTCTATGCCTTATGTTTTCTTATGTTGCGGTGAAAAGCTTTTTGCATAATTTCTGAACTTACCTTTCTGGTATGGTGGAGTAATAAAGCAGAACGGTAGCCACTTCATAGCAATTAAGGCCTGACTCGATCACTTTACTGGCATCTATCGTTATGATGGCTTTTCCTTTTACATCTCGAGTACCTGCAAATAATCAGTATTGAGTATAAGTGAATGAAAGAAATAATATCAACCTTATTATAAGCTAATGACACTTTGCTATAAGTGAAAATTAAGAGATGGGTAGCAAGTTGTCAGCGTTTTGCATGAGTTTTTGAGTAAATCGTTTTTATGTGAATGAAACATGGAGTCAAGCCTAACACTTACTGATTCCGTTAACATAATATTATGGGTTATTAATATGGGCTATATTTACTGTGAAATAGAATGGGGAATCTGAATAATTGATGAAAACTTGGGAGTGGACAGGAATTTCGTTTGAGTGAATAAAACGGGGTTAAATGAATTTCATTCTTTTAGCTGGACTTAAATCGATGGGAAACAACATTAATAAATTGGCACAGAAGAACTTGGCAAACAAAATCACTCGAATAAAATTAGGGTTAGGTCCTGTAGAACTTGATGTTGTTTGATCAATTTTTAAGATGGGGTCCGTTGTCATTAAGTGTTCTACGAAATTCTGAATTTCAAAAGAGTCTTGTGTATAAATAATTGGTTTACTGAGAAAACCTAAGAATTTTACTAATAACTAGACCGTTCTATCCGTTTTCCAGTATAATAAGTGGCCGCATCGTGTGACTGTGGAACCTAAATCGAAATATCTTAAACAGTCTAAGAGCAGACGCGCACCACGTTAGCAAGCATGGAGAATGGTGCTAAAGTGGCAATTTTAGTTTTCAAAAAGCGTCCAGGCCATTATGGCAACTGGCAATGAAGTGTACTTAACCTTACTTATTTACTACTGGATTATTTTTACTTAAGTCTACTCCGGTACACGCTGGTTATTCAAAAGCTCCATTTAAAGGTGGTTAAAAGCTCAAATTACCACTTCGGCACCATTCTACATGCTGGCCAGCGCAGTGCGCGCCTACACTAAGATAAAACAGGAGTCAGGTTTGCTGATAAGGCTTGAGGTAAATTTTAATGGCAATAAATTTCCTTCAGGGATTACTAGTCTATTGGTGAAAACAGATAAGAATTCCAACAGAATAACATAAGCTGCCGAGAGGGCTGGGGTAAACTGTTAGTGTGCAACAAATTTCCTAGAGAACTGATATGTGTCTTATGTTGGAGGGATATTTATCGAATGGTAAAAACCCGATCAATATCCCTTCAGCTTAAATATTGCTGGCGAAGGGGTCAGATGGGAGTAAAATTTCGCGATAGCGGGACGAAAGTAATTAATGCCACATAAAAAGACGCGAAGGAGAGTGACAGGGATGGGGAGGTTTAAAAAGGCGAAAATTGTCACAAAGAATTTAATGAACAGCCCTTTAAAATATCTGCAGATTTTTTGAGTCACTTTCTGGAAATTTCCATTGTACTAACTTAAATCGGGGAATTGCACGATGTTTTGAAATTTTGTACATTTCAATGTGCAAAATTTTTAATTCACAGGTGAAAAGAAATTACACTAAGATATGTATAATCAATTGCTGAAAGTAAGATATAATCTGGATAAGGGAAATCTTTTAAAACTCTTGGAACATAAATAGCGCTGATCAAAATAATTGCCATAATTATGATAAATTTGTTATATTCATATTATGACTGTATCGTTGTTTGCGTGTACGCACGCTATATTCTCATATGGCAGCCTTTAATTATTCAATAAAACATAATATCGCTGCCATAAACACTAATCTTGGGACTGTTAATTAAAAGATGATATATGCGACTAAACGTAAGACGTTTTTATCATTATCTGAGAATGATTATCGATATATGGATGGATACGCGTAGATAGATGTATACAGAAAGATGAATATGCATTTAGCTAACTTAATAGAGTGGATAGTTTTCAGTAGTTGAAACTCCTGAATGTCTCAAGTTCATGTTTTCATCGGTAATTGCATTGAAGTCATAAATTATAACTGCCGGCTTCTATTTAAAACTAAATAATGGAGTATTATGGGGCGTGATTCCAGAAATCCGCATAAACGATTGTTGATACTTTCTTCTATAATATGAACTTCGCCATTAAGTCATTCATGGATTTGCAAGTTTCCTAAGTTTTGTCTTTCTATTCATTTCATTTTTGCTAAGATATTACCCAAGTAACCAAAAGTGGTCACATCCCGGTCGCACGAGGGTCATACAATCTCTGTTGCAAAATATATGCGGTCACAAATTAGTGGCTGTAACGTCACAGCAACGTTGCTGCGACGGTAAAGCATCAGTTTTTGCCCAGGTTTTTTGTGACTATAGTTGCAAAGTAACGATTTGACAACCGTTACCGCGAAACCCTTTCGTAACGAAGTTTGACAGGAGGCAAGGGGAGGGGTCGGATTAAGTGTGATGTCAATGTAAATTGGTATTCCAGGTGTATATCAGAAAATGCTGTATGATGTTCTTGTGCAATGCGTGTAGTGTCTCCAAAGTTGATTATTTATACTTCGACTCTAC
The DNA here is from genome assembly GCA_964034945.1 of Chrysopilus asiliformis. Taxonomy (NCBI): domain Eukaryota; kingdom Metazoa; phylum Arthropoda; class Insecta; order Diptera; family Rhagionidae; genus Chrysopilus; species Chrysopilus asiliformis. The sequence goes on from OZ035962.1 coordinate 13,728,113, forward strand.
TGTTTGTAAGCCAATTATAAACGAGCACGATAGTTGTCTTCACAACAACTACTTTCCGACTGGTCACAAAGTTGCCGATTTGAAATGTTTTTATGACCGGATACAATGTAAATAATTTCCAAAGGTTTATTTGTGACCGGTCACAAAGTAACCGATTTGCAAAGGTTTCATTGTGATCGGTCACAAAGCAACCGCCGCCTATACGGATCTGTTACCGGCACTTTGCGACCATGGTCACACTGTAACCTGAGTTGCAAATTGTTGCTTGGGCACATCTATCTTTAAAATACATACGACGAGTTTATCGTTTAAAAGTTAAGCACATATTATTGATGGTAAAATATCCTTGCCACGGTTGATAGTTTAATTAGGCAGACGGCACACCAACGTCACTAACGCGATACTATAAGAAATAACCTCCCGTAAATATGTGCGTAGAAGATCTATTAGATAGATGTGCTGCATCAACTCTTACCGACACTTTTGTGATAATAATAACAAGAGGCAATAGTAGGTTGCCATGGGTTAAGGTAGAATCGAATGAGAAATCAACCTGAACGCAGGTAGAATTTGTTACGATGAAAATTTACCGGTAGACTGTGAATTTTCAATAAATTTCGATTTCAAAGTCGAAGGTTTTTCACTTTCTTGGAGAGAACGTGCTTCAAGGCGTAGAAACGCATTGAAGACAGAAAACATACAAAAGATATTCGTGAGAATCAGCATCGAATGAGTGTTGACAGAGAAAATGTACACGCGATCGTATGTCCCAGATACAATTGAACTTTAATAAAGTGACGAAAAAAAGTTTATATACACTAATGATGCGTTTGGTATAAAACAACGAAGGATTGTATATTTTTCTGTAAAAATCGATTGAATAGAGAAGGCCGTCACATTCTGGTATGTCAAGAAGATAAAATCGATGAGTTTTCTTTCTTCTCCAATAAATTTTGTTCAAATTTTTTTCTTAATTAATTCAATTTGCCTAAAAGTTTAGCAATTTTCAATTGAGCTTTCATAGTCATTCGCACCGCTATACCCACCCAATATTTTTTCATTTATTCATGGATCGTGAATCATGGATTAATACACGAAGAGAAATTTAAATAGGAATATACAAGACAGTTGACTCTCCTGCAATGACTCCCTAAAAATAGGGAATTATTCTTATAATTTTGGAAAAATTACCTCTTTTTTGGCATGGATTCCCTTTTGTTTGGGAGTCATCACCAAAAAAATTCACTGTCTCGTATTTTCCTATTTTTTGTAGGAATCTGTCCTATTATTTCTCTCGGTGTACTCTAGGCACCTTGGAGCCTTACAGCGTCCATAAACAATGAAAAAAAAATTGAAAAATGTATGCATGCTTTAAGTTGGTTTCATGCGTCCAAATCTTTAAACTTTAAAAGATTTAAAGCAGGGGTCATCAAAGTAACTGTCGCTCCCTTTACAATCAAAATTTGTAACCACTACACATTAAAATACAGCACCGATTCCAACTCCAAAGCACGGTTGAAACCGCAACACACAAGCATTACAGCACACAATAAAAGGTCGATTATAGGGCTACGCTGTTAAAGCCAATCTGTGTGATGAGCCAGCCGAGCCACTAGCTGATGATGCTTGATTTAAAGCCTCAAAACATACAAGAGCCTGGAATGAGTAAAACTTTTTTTAAGGTTCTGGCTGTAGAGGCGAATTTCGGCTACCTAAGGCCCTAGGCACAGCAAAATTTGAGAATTTTTGATTTTTCAAATAAAGGTTTTAAAAATGTTCGTGCTCCTTATGTCATAAAGTAGTTTAATTCGATTTCAAAAACAATGAAAGAAGAATGCGCCGCAGGTGAATTTTTTTTGATCAATGAGTTTTAAGAAAAGCAAATTCCAAAGTTTTGTATAAGTCTTAAATAATTTCGAGGCCCGAATGGAGGTCCTAGTAGCCCAATGGAGGCCTCAGTAGCCCAATGAAGGCCTCAGTAGCCCAATGGAGGTCCTAGTAGCCCAATGGAGGCCCAATTAGAATTGTAATTTCCACTTTTACTTACCAAGTACATTAAAAATATGCATTTTTTTTCATTTTGCCCTCCCCTCAGATTTGGGGGCCTAGGACGCACGCTTTTTGAGCATAATAGGGCGCAAAATTGACAAAGTTCAAATCTCGTCTACTAGGGTGCCTATTCTCGTTTCGATGCGACGATACCAGAAAGATTTCTATTCGTTCTACATTCGAGACCTAAGTAAACGACTAGTCAGAATTAAATGCTGTACACAATGCAAATAAAGTTCACTTTTCAATTTTCAATAAAATTGCTGAGTTTGTTGAAACCAAACGAGTCACCAGTTGTGACAGCAGTATTCGGACCGAATGATGCGCCAAAATGTAAAGTGTTAAGCCACAAAAACACATGACGACGTGATGAATGACGATCCTTCACGTCATTTTAATATTTTGTAAAAACTAATGAAGTTTACGATTTTTTATGTTATATTTTACTTTGAATGATTGAATTTTCGCCTGCGGCGCATTTCTTACATTTTTTTCACCTAATTAAACCTAGGGTGCATTCTTCTTAAGAAGTTGTGTTTCTGTTCCAGAGCCACAGAAAAGCCGAACATTTTTTAAATTAAGCTAAAGAGTTTTTTTTTTAAATATAATTTAATAATGTGGAATTAATATTGATAATGTCGTAACTAAAAACTTACCTGGAATACAAATCCCAGATGTCAGAAGTTTCTCCGGTAGTTCTGTGATTGAGCGCGGGGCGACAATTTCATGCGGCAGTTGATTATCTGAAAAATTAAAATGGAAAAAAAAATTTAATCCAAAAGCGTAACGAAAATTCATTTAAAATTTCAGTTTAGTTATGAAAACCAGAACTAGAAGTAACGCCTGCCCACATAAATCTCGGAAATCGCGGAATAATTAATGTTGCGCACAAGAATTTTGCGCAATAAAAGTTGAGACGGCCTCAATATGACATTTTTTTTACATATTATGCTATGCCATGTGTCGGCCGGTCATTTTTTATTCTCATAGCATGTGGCAGTAAACTGAGTGCAATTTTCGACGATTGCACATTGCAAAAATTTTGAGTAGGCGTCCGTTTGGATTAAATGAACCGCGCAAATGTTTTAAATGTTGCCGCAGTTGCCGTGCGAATTTTCCGATTTTTGGGTGAGCAAAATTGATATGCAGGTGCGATTACGATGCCGATCGTAGTGTTTAGGTTCAATTAAAATTTTGATATGCTGCTGCAGTCACTCGGTTGCATGTTGCACTTTGCTGCCTGCATTTCTGATTTGTCGGTTCCACTTTATTTATGAATTAATGTGAAAGATTGGTATTTGGACAGCAAAAACCAGATTTGACGTTCTAATGCTGTACATTGGGCGTAATGACATATGTTCGGTGCGTTCATTTTGCTGCGGATTTGATGATAGGAAAGTAAAAGGTTTAATTGAGGAAATCGATTTGAGTAAATGATCAATTAACGAATGAATTTTTCAGGTGTGTTTATGTAAATTTTCGTACCAATTTCAATGGGAGACAAAAAGAAAAAGGATTACGCGGGCGAAATATTTGATAGATTGCATACCGCCTTAATTGTACGAATTTTTGAGACCATTTTTATTTTGGTTAAATTTTGATAAAACTGTAAATTGCATATTTACTTTTGCTTCAAATAAATTCTAAAATTCAAATTTCTAAATTTCTCGTTTGTGTGTCTAAATTTTTTCTCCGTGAGTCGACTGTCTTTTATATCCGCAGTTAAAAAATGGTATCGAAAAATTCCAGGATTTTGTAAGGATTTTGTAAAAATTGGGCTTCAAAACTGATTGCATATTTTGAAACGCCTATCAAAACTAAAGTTTATCTTTTTTTACATTTCACCGGAAAAAGTCAAAGAACAGGGTAATCGACCCTTTTTTATCTCTTATCAAACTGATTTTTTTACAATAAATATTGATTCAATTGAGATAGAACCTTTTTTTTGGTACAGCCGTTTTAAGCCTCCACAACCAGGTGAAGACAACTTTAACATATCGCTTTAAATTCATACCTTTGTTATACCAATCAACCTTTTCTATAGGGCTGGTGGATTAAAATTCAATTTAGCCCCAATTACGGTACATACTTGATGTCTATATTGGGAGGAAGTGGGAAGTGTCCCTTATTCGAAATGGACATTTTTAGCCGTTGCTCGTAAATTGGCAGGAGTCTGGCTTTAAACAATATAAAAACTTCCTTAAAACTTTATTGAAGGGCTCCGGGGTACAAGAAAGCACCTTAGGGCAAAAAACAAAAAAAAAATGAATTGGAGTGGTTGCGGGAGGGGATGATTGGGCTGGGGCGGTCGCGGAGCCTAAAGTGTTTATTGACTCACCGGCGGTTAAGTTCAGCCGATTGAGACGCAATTTAATAAAATATCATTTGGACAAGTTCTTTTTTTAATATTCCTATTTCTTCTCTCCGCTGAAAATTACCCCTTCCCATCTATCTCTTGCATTTTTCCATAGATTTAGATCTGATCTTCACAATTAGATTCGTTCGCTAAGAAATGTTCGTGCTGACGAAAATCTATTCTACCTTGTCCTACTACCTGCGCCTCTTTCAACTCCTACCACCTCTCCAACCCCGCATTCCCTATAACCCCCGCGCCTGGACCAACTTTTGCCTTTCCTCTTCGATTCCTCTCCTTTTTAAATGCGAGGAACCTGATTGAATATAAAATATTTAAATTTAACCCAGCTGTTTGCTAAATAAATGTCTCTCAAATCCAACAATTGTTGGTGCTAAATATAACAACCCAAAAAACCCGTTTTTTATTCTTTTATTTTTACCTGATTTTAATTACAATTTGATTAAAAGATATTAGATTTCTGCGAGTTTTTTGCTATTTCATACAAAATGATTAAATTACATCCCATTTATCACAAAGAAGATACAAACGAGATTATCCCGCAAACAGTATCCCGCGCTAAACAAAAAAATTGATTAAAATTTAGAATTTACATAACATTTCGGAGGACACCTATTTATAGATAAAGATTCTTCTTTGAAAGCTTCGTTAAGAGTTTTGCAAAATTCAATAGAATAAAAATTATGTAACACAGCATCCAACATAGTTTGTTTTATTTAAATTCAATTGAACTTTTGACTCTTTTTGCAAATAAATCACAAGAACAAAATCCGATAAAAAACTGAAACAATGAAAAAAAACAAATACGACCTTGACCATAACACTTCTACTATTAGTTACATAAATTTCTTTTGTTGCGATTTCACCAAAAGATTCAACGATGATCTAAGGTTTGTTTTTAAGTTGCATCTCGCAAAAAAACCCATTCTTTTGATATTTTCATTATCAAAGTGATGACATTTAAGATGAAAACATACACCTGACATGGCCTTTGTTTTACTATGACATAATCGCTTTCCGCATACCTAAAATAGTAAAAAAAAATCCATTGATATACAGAAGTTGCTTTTTGGGTAAAAAAAAGATAATTTCGGGCTCTTGGGATTGAAAAAAATATAAAGATTTACTTAATGGTTGAGCTTTTCTATATTTAACTAAAAAAGACCAGTTATTTGACTCAGAAACGAGTTTCTATGACATGATTTCGAAAATTCATGGATTTGTCAGGAAAGTTTGGAAATTAATAAATTAATAAGTCATTAGTTTATGTTAATTAATGAGTTCAGGTATGTTTTTCAGATGATGTTTAGAGTAATTTTTATTTAGTTTAATCTGTGAGTGTTTCGCTATTGCATGATGTCAAAATTATGAAAATGAATGTTGTTTCACTAAAATAAAATTACATCATTTGAGTAAACATCTTGTAAGAGAAAAGAGTTTTTGCATGGTTTTCCGTATCTCTAAAAATTGGGAAAAAACAATATTTCAATTTAGCGTTTAAATAACTGGAGAGTTTTTAAATAAAATAGCCATCAAGATTTCGGGAAAAAATTGAAAAGTATCGTCCCATTCCAGGACTTAACCCGCAAAATTTCATGGCTTTAGCTCCAGTAGTTTTTAAGAAATCTTGTACACAGGCTGCCAAAGAAGTTCCAACATCAAAAAATTAGTTGAAGAACACATTTTATTTTAAATTTTGATTCGTCAAATAAAGTCAAAAATGTTGTTTGGTCTTTATTTTTCTCCCAACTTCCACAGCTCACAGTACCACTTGCAATAAAATCTCTAATGATCGTTAATGGAAGATTTCAGAACAATCGGTTCAAATGTTTGCGTCGTAAAAACACTCACCAACAGTCGGAGAGAAATTTGATTATATACTTATTCTAGAATTATTTTAGATCCCAAAATATTTACCAGGTGACGATGTTTTCCGTTCCTCTGGATTCTCCTCATCACTGTCGATATGCGGGAACGAATTCCCCAAACAGAAGACAGGAAGATTCGAGACTGGAACGGGCTTTACATCATTTGAGGCACTTTCACACTGAGTACTATTTATTGAGTCATATTTACTTGAGAAACGTCTCAATATGTATTTATTGTTCATAACTTTACTCTTGGTAATCAAATCACTTCGTCTTAGCGCGCACTTTGGAGAATTCACAACTGCCGGTGACATCGATGTCATCTTATCATTTCGCGAATCACTGTAGGTGTGTTCAATTCCGGGTCCAAATCCACCACCACCCCCTGCACTTGTGGCACCTGCCGCAGTTCCATTATTGCTTCCACCTGCTCCCATTGTAATCGAATTCCCATTGTAACCGTTATGGAAATCGTTTGACTTTTCACCAACCGGAAAAGCCAACTCGTTGAGGGGGATTCGACCGATTGCCCGCTCAACGCCAACAAGAAGATTCTGCAGGAGTTGTGGTAGTTCGTCGGCAAGCATTTCTATGGCTAAAGGACTCAAGGACTCCTTCTCAGAATCGATGACACGATAAATCACTGCCGAGTTTGTTGGTTGACGCCAAACAGCACATAGCTCAGGTTCGTTATTGAGAACTGAAATGGGAAAGACCGTTATATTCAAGAAAACACCTGAAGTTTTATGAAATTGGCGAATTTCGTTAAACTTGCCTGGTCTAAAACAGAGGTAAATGTCTTGTGGTCGGACATAGGATTCATCGATAGCTCCTAAATGTAGCACTACTGAGCCGTTTTCTGTAGCCAGTGGCCATCCCTTGCACCAAATAGTGCGCTGTAATAAAAATAAATAAATAAAATTAGTTTAATTTTTCTAAATTTTTTAGGACTTTCTTATGAAATGTTTTCAACTATTTAAATATTTTCTTTTTTCCATATTTGGAAGATGTTCATTAAATACACCATAAAATTCATATAATCATGTGAAACTTACTACACAAAAATACGAAAATACTTCACAGGTGGGGGAATGGGGTAAAAAACTAAAAATTAGGGGACCGTGTTTTATGAATAGCCACTACTCACTTTTAAAAGGAATTAAAATTGCGGCGACGAGAATTGGGATGCAAAACTGGAAGACATCGGCGCGTGACCGGGACATTTGGTGAAAGATTTTGCGATAGGCCAAAACCATAAGAGATACAGAGAGAAAAAATTGCGGCAAGGAGAGAAAAGTTGAAAAAACATTTTTCTAAAATAATTTTTCATGATTTTTTAAGCCTAAAAAAATTTTTTTTTTACCAATTTTAAAAGTTAAGGTATTTTACAGGCGGTCCGAAAATTTTGTTGTGTATTCTCTTCTTTATAAAAAAAAATATCAGTTGTGATCAACACAACACTTTCCTCTGCAATATTTTCGGAAATAATATGTAAGAAATAATATTTTGTCAAAAATCTTGAGAACCGTTAAAGATACGTAAAAACCGTTAAAGCAAAAAATGTAGAAAACTTTATTTCCTATAAATTTAGTCATATGCATTTTTTCACAAAAGCGCATACTTTTCGAGAGATTTTCAAAAATCAAGAAATTTTCAAAAAACTCAATTTTTGTGAAATATGTTGAGAACCGTCCGAGATACGTATAAACCGTTAAAGCAAAAAAAGGTGGAAAATTGTATTTCCCAGAAATTTGATTATATGCATTTTTTCACAAAAGTGCATAGTTTTCGAGAGATTTTCAAATCTCTGGTTTTTTTTGACACAACACCTGTCTCTGTGTCATAGATATCATTTTTAACCCTCCAGAGACAAAGCAACGATTAACCTGTATTGCCCAAAAGGATTTTCACTCAAGCAATTTTGTCCGGATACTTACAGATAACGGTTTCGAAAGAAAATATTTTTAATAAAAAATAGTAACCGCCTTAAAAAAGAGTAAAATACGTTTTAGAAAAATTCGGTCAACGCAATCTTAAATTATTCGATAATTCCCTCATCGTAATAATAAATTGCTTTCATAATCGAATTTTTTAAAACGCATTTAACGCCTAAGTCTCATGTAATATTTGATTACATAAAAATTGTGTATAAAAACGATAAAAATGTAATTATCGCCCAGAGTAAAATTCGGAATCTCTCACGATATCGCAAAATGTAAAAAAAAAACTTCGTTAGTGCTAGATTAAAAACCATCTCCGCTGCGATTCTCATTGCAAATGTTGTAAATTGCATTTAATCATTGAAAATCAACGATTATTTCCTTATTACCAAAATGCAACAAATTTTAACCTTTTTTCGGAGAAATCTTTCACTTTGCGTGCACAATAAAGGAAGAGACCATCGTTGCATATCAAATCTTTTCTTGTGGAGCATTTGTGACTTCATTGTAGATCGAAATAAAGAAAGTTTAACACAAATCAGCGAATTACGATGAATCGAGCAAAAATTGTGCTCAAAATCAAAATCATCGAAATGGACGGCGATTTTGAAAAGCTCGAGGGCGATATGAAATTCACGCGCGTTTCGGCGTTATCGCGTCAATTTCTAAAGCGTAAAACCGATTGAAAGAAAATTATGAGCGTCTGACATTTGAGATTCGTGCTGCAGCTCGGATCTGAGTCTAGGGGCTATCTTGGCTATCGGTTAATGGTAATGTTTTCACATCAGAGAAAATTTTTCGTTTCTATCAAAGTGCATTTAATAATGTAGTTACCTGGTTAACTGAACTAACTCTAACTCCATTGTAAGTTACAAGAGTTAGTCATATGGAAAATCAGAAAATCTCGCGGACGAGTCGCTTTCATTGTGAAAATCGCATAATCAGTATCCAGAAGAATTTCAGGTACGAGTTTTGCTTGCAAGAACGTTTGGTAGCCCGCGATTTTCTTATCGTTGCTGTGCGGCTACTTTATGCTGAAAATGCGTTTATTACTCGCTCACTGTCGAAATAGTAATGATAGTAATGATGATAATCCGCGAAACAAACGATGCGGATTACTTTCAGATCGGTTTTTTAAAGAGTTGCTGCTTACTGGTTTTTGTCGCTCGTTAATTTAATTGGGATTTTCGATTTGGATGCCAAATGAACAACCAATGCTGAACTAGTATCAGGTATGTTGCATTTCACAAAAGGTGCAAGAGGCCAATGCGCTCGCGAATAATAATATTAATCTGATAATAAAGGCCCCCGAAAGTCATCGATAAGATGGGACGACAATCACTAATTTGTGGAAAGCGGCTTGAAACACTTGCCATCTGAAGCTGGTTGTCACGCGAAATCGCAGGTAAAAGTCATTTGTCTTAAAAATCGCTACGGTCAAGTATTGCACCTACTTATTGTGGAATAAAGTAGTTCTTAGATTCTTTTAACAGGTGTTTTGTCATGATTTCGAACACCAACTGTGCAGTGTGATGGAAATCAAATTTTGAATGTGAAGTCGTTATTTCTGATTGACAACGATGTGAAGGTTTCCGAATATTGATCCCATTAAACATGTTTTTAGATTTTACGGTGGTATAAGGGAACTTTTGAGGGTTTAAGATGCCCCGCGACATTTTTGGGGAAATTTGTTAAATATATGGAATATGAGGACATTTGAAGACCTCGGTGCAAAAACCGGACATCTCCACTTTTTGACGAAAATGAATTATTGATACCAAATGCAAGAATAACCGAATCCGCACATTTGGCTGCAAACCCCGGACTTTTGGGATGCCCGTGTAAAAAGATATTAAAGAAAAGAGATGACTGAAAGCATTTTTTCACATAGTTTGACGCTAATATGTTATATGTTTTTTGTCTCTCCTGAAAAATTTCAAAAAGTGGAGATTACCGGTTTTTGCACCGGGGTCTTCATTTAAAAACATTGAATATCGTTATGGTGACCATAATTTTGTTTGGCGGAAAAGGAGATTTTTTTTACCTTTATAACTTTAACTTTAGCAGGTATTGTCATGCTTTGATGGCAAAAGATTTTGTCCGTTAGTCTGTCTGTCTGTCTGTCTGTCTGTTTGTCTGGCTTTCTGTCTGTCTTTCTGCCCGTAAACACCATAACTTTCGAAAGGATTGAGCTAGAGACTTGAAATTTTATGTAGTTGTGTTTCTCGTAAATGGCTAGACTAAATAATTGGACTAATTGGCCCATTCCTTCCTCCCTCCCCGATATAAACGAAACACTTTTTTGCAATTTTTCTGGAAAACGGTGAGTCATATTGAAAAATTTATAAAGGTGAAATGTGTCTAAAATAAAATTCTGCATAACTCATCCATACATCAAAATACAATCGGACTGCTTCCCCCTCTCCCATACAAATGGAATACTTTATTGCTGTTTAATTTTTTCCTGAAAAATGTGCATCGTATCGAAAAATTTATAGAGATAAGATGTGTTTAGAATATGATTTTACATAACTTATCTATACATCAAAATCCAGTTGGACCACTCCTTCCCCCCTCCCCAATACAAATTGAATAGTTTTTTCTATTTTCTCAAAAACAGTGAGTCGTAATTTATAAAGGTCAAATCAGTTTAGAATCTAATTTTACATAACCGTTTCATACCTAAAAATCCAATCGGACCACTCATTTCCCTCTCTCCTATGCAAATGGATATTTTTTAATAAACATTTTGTTAAAAAAGGTCAAAAGGTCAAAATGGCGATTAAAAAAAATCCATTTGATTGAGATTTGAGCCTTTAAAGAAGTGTTAAAACAACAAAAAAGGAATAGAGCATTAAAAAAGTCAAAATTTCCAAAAAGAAATCCATTTTATTGGGATTTGAGCTACTTCAAATTACAGTTGGGGGTGTCCACAAAATACTTCATATATTTAGGGGGAGTCGGGGTTTGCGGTAGTGGGTATAAAATAAAAAATGGAAGACGAAATTATGTGAATTCACCTGCATTTTTTTTTGTGCTAATTCCAGTTATTGGTTATAATTAGAAAATTTTAAGACAATTTCTGACCGATGTTGCTTCTTTGTAAAACGATATTTCGAAAATGAAGCAGAATACCACATACGAATATCAGAAATCATTGTTTAAAGAAACGGCGCCATCGTTTTTTTTATTTAAATAACATTTTAAACGTTACAACTGATTAAATGAAAAATCCGCCCAGTAATTCGCGACTAAGTTTCGAGTGATGGCGAAGCAAATTTTAATCTCTTTCCTAATGCTATTCAGATTTCAATGTACAGTAAAAATGTGTCAATTCAGCATTAAATGTTAAATCAGCTGGTGATAGTCACCACAAAATATAACATAATTGGCGAGCAGAATGATCTGCCGCCAACACACCATCACCAAATAATCACACATGGTTCAATTTGTGGGAAGTATAATTCAATGCGCGATCATAACTTCTTAATGCACGCATGTTTAGTGATTTGAAATTATTTTCAATCACATCAGATGATTCGAAGGAAAGGTGATAAGTGATTTCACTTGACTAATGATGGTGTCATGAGATGATGTGATCTATAATAATTGGTGCAGACCCATCACAATGGGTGGCCATCCACTTCACTCCAATTTACCGGGTATTACTATGATTGCTATTAATTCTGATCGAATGGACGCGAAATCACCAAATGATGATAATGATGAGGGATCGGTAAAATACCGGATCAAGAATATTGTCAACACGGATCAATGCTAAAAAACTTCATGGATCCAATCATCCGTGAACGATCATGATATAGAGACGATCTCAACGATCACTTGAAATGAGGTTACAAGATCAGTTCACATCTTTGATCAGCTTGACTTCGATGTGATTTTGAGCCGCACCAATTGAATCTATCGAAAAAATGCCAATGAGTATGACCACGTATCTAAAGTACGACAGTACAACGTCTATGTTAATGATCTATCATAGGTACACACGTTGCGATCATACATATATTTGACTATCATCAATGAACGGAAGTGAGTGGATTGTTTCATGTGATTCAGGTCAATGGCAAATCGTGTTATGCAACTTTGTGTGTGCGCGCGCGTTTTTCTGCCAATTTGTGTTTTTTTTTTTTTCTAAAAAAAAAACGTTAAGACACCACTTACCGTTCTAGTGTTTCGGTATAGGATCCAACAATGCAAAGTCAATATGCCATACTTTGCTCATTTTTCCTTGCTGTTTATCTTCGACAGACTCTTATGTTCGAGTGTCGAAAATTCCAAGCCTTAAAGACTTTCAAGATGAAGTAACCATCATCAGTGAAAAATCTCGAAAAGTCAACAACAGTCAGCGAAATTCACGAGATAAATCTTGCCAAGCATCAAAGCGCATTCCTTTAATCCAACGGGTAGTTCGGCGGCATAGTATTGTCGTGTGGGCGTTGGATTTTGCATTAAAAGACACTTCGAAATGATATAATATTCGAATTGGTTCGATAATCCATCCGAATGTAGGTTTTAAAATGGCAGGTTGCCTACCCGCGCAAAATGCAACCAAATATCCGATTATGTCAGTTTTTCTTTCTTCGAGATTAGCAAGGTTGCAAGATGGTGTGCGAGGTTATGGACAAATGACGGCAATTACTACCAAAAAAGGTGTTAATCGGCATGTGCTTTAATTGAGATTTTATGGAAAGTGGACCTTAAAAACATTTGGTTACTCTGCGATGACATGGCAAATATTTAATTTAATTGTGGCGGCATTTTTCGCCAAATAGAAAATCCGTAGTAAAATTACGAGTTTGCGTTGGTGATTTGTTGACAGAATCAAAATATTGAAGGAAATTTATTATTTTTGGCCAATATGTTTTAGTTATGGTGGCTATATTTAGAAGAGTTTGTATTTTTGAAATTAAATTTATTTCTACTGAGTTGAACTTATTAATTAGGTCAAAGCCATTTGAAGAAACCGCGATTGTATATGAAGTATGGATTTTTTGGTCAACCAAATATTATTAATTATGTTTCTGTTGGAAAATTAAATCGCATTTTTTTGTGTGAAGGAGTCATAGTATGCTAAAAATATGATATGAACAGTATTAAACTTTTTTATACCCGTTCATACTTGGGACATTAGCAAAAAAACGCTCCCCCTGCCGTAAGAACTAAGACTTGGCATTCAATGAATGGGAAAAGAGGGGAAAAAGTGATTCAATTTAATTTTTATGTGCTTTTCTTCTCGAAACACATTTTGCTAATATTTTAAACTTTTTCACAAAATGAACAGTTTTTTAGCAAATCGTCATAAGCTGTTAAGTATGTGAAGAATAGTGAAATAGCCCGTTTGACTTTTCATGTATGGAAAAATTATGTAAAATTTTATTCTATACACTATTGGAAAATGAGAAGGGAATTGGTGAATAGTGCAAGATGAGCCAAATCCTTTGAGGAGTGCAAAATTTCAATTCAATGAAATGGGTCAAAATTAGATTACAAGATTCGACCCTAGCAAACAAACTAAGAAGTCGAACTAAATTAAACCTTGTAAAAATAAAAAAAAAATACACTTTTGTCTCACCTGACAGCCGCCATGTATTTTATGTAGATATGTATGCTTATATATTGTATTGTCAACGGAATTGCGTAGATGTGTTATGTTTCAAGTCAATCGAATAGACAAAAGAGTGCCACATTTAGGTTACAAGACATGAACCTCACTAAAGGTGCCGGTCCACGTGAGAGTAAATATGCGAGTAACTCTCAAAAACTCTCGAGAGTTACTCGCAGGAGGTTGTCCATTTGAGAGTTAATTTCGGCGATTAATCTCCTCCGGTGACCAATATCTTGATTTTTTTGACATCTTCTCGAGAGTTCTCGAGAGCGACTCTCAGAGACGTGTCCATTTGCGAGTAGCTGCTATCGAGAAGTTCTCGCCGGCATTTACTCTCATGTGGACCGGCACCTTAACGAGTGATACTAAATCGAAGCTTGTAAAAAAAAGTGGGCTAATTTTAGTATTTGTTTTAGTTTTATTCGGTAAATAATATGGGAAAACCCATCTGTTTAATAGATAAAAAGAAAAAAGGTAATGTTGGGAATTATTTTAAAAAAATCTTCAATAAAGGAAAACTTAAAAAAATGTTGGTTTTTAGACGTTTTTGCTTTTTCTTGTATTCGCCGATTTTCTTTCGTAGAAATTTTCCTTAATTTCTACAAACTACCGTACTCAGAATTATGTTAAATCTTAATCGAATGTCGAAAAATTAAATTTCACTCAAAATGGAAATCTATTTCGAATAAAACTCAATTACTTCTCAATTTATTCGCTAAAGTTAATGAAATAATTATGTTCGCATTTTTTGACTACTTCGTAAATAAAACCATTTCAAATGCTTTACATTCTGAGGGTCTTTGCGTTTTGCTTGAGTGCACATTTATTATGCTCCGTTTAAAGCATAGCACATTAAGCACTGCTGGCAAGGTCTCTCCTATTCTAATATCTTTGCATTGAATTTGGCCTTTCAACGCCACATTAATCGCATAATAAAACTACAAATTAATTGTCTTTTTGTTCATCCGATGACAGCATACATATTTTGCGCATAAAATTCCTTAATCAATCCGATCAATTTTCAAAATTAAATAAAGGATGGAAACTACAAAAACAGAACTTTTTTATGTTCGCTGAGGCCATTTTAACGCATGAAGTACTTAAGATAATGACGAGTGGTTCTTATAGAGAAAACATAAAAAAAATGTGGTTTCAAATAAAACACAAAACATAATAAGAAACTGATATGATGCTTGTAGTTAAATTTCGAGAAGAATTCAATCGATCTACACTTTATTTGTCAACCCAATGAAATCGATATCCCAGATGGCCAGATAAAAATATCCTATATTTCTTAGATCCATCACAGGATATTTTCTCCAATATGTTTTGATGGGAAGCATGAGGGGTGACGGTAATTGTTTGCAAGGAGCAAAGGTTCAATTTTCCAATTTGCGGATAACCGGAAAACAAGCAACCCTTATCGTTGTGACCGTCAGGGGACCGAGAGCAAAGCTATTCTAGGGAAAAATTGTTTACACACTCAACAATTACTGGTTATGTTAGTTTCCCTCGTTTATGATGCCCGCTACAATATCCCTTGTGGAAGCTACCAATGAATGTCCAAATGAATATTGAATCCTGCAGTGCCACGGTGATTATCCTTGGACGGAAGAGAACATTCTATCAACAGAAAATTTTTATTGTCAGGGGCGATAAATCATGACGATGGAAAATCGGACAGGATTTCAAGGGGTCGTTGAACATTTTGTTCATGGAAAACGTTTGTGTCATCATACTGGTGGTCGTGTCGGATTACACCAGAGTTTAACAAGGAGGGATGTTATGGAAATTATGATTCTGTAAGGAAATGTTTTCTTTAACTAGAAACCAGAGTTCTCGTGGAAACATCGACAAAAACACAAAAAAATAATAATTGAAGGGTAGAAATGAATTTATTTTCATGGTATTTTTTTTTAGAAATCCCCTCGAAATATTGTAGCAAAATATGGAAATTTTATTACTGCGGAAATGAAATTCCACAAAAAATACTATGAGATGAAAAAACATGAATAAAAAATAGATCTTTTTGTTATACATATCTTAAGATAAACAAGATTTTTTGTTGGACGTAAAAACTTTTCATGACATAAGATGAAAATGAAAAAAAATCTTTTAATACAATGGAAATTAGGTTTCTGAACTGAATTCGATCTACAAGGACGTATTCGGTCTACAAGGAAGCGTTGTCGGCGTTACGATAAAAATTCTCACCAGTTTCGAAACCCAGAAATTTTTTGGGCTCAAAAGTAGTTTATAAGTAGGGTGACCATATATTTTTGGGTGAATCCATGCATATTACCTGTAGAGAGCGCGGGATGGAGGGGGGGGGGGGGGGGAGGGGGGTGGTGACGAATGAGCAGTTTTTATTTTTTTCGAAATTAATCGCGATTATTTTAAAAGCCCGATGAAAACAATTTTTGTTCATGATTATATAAAAAGTGTTATGGGTGTTTTTGGTTTTCAAGATACAACAAAAATTGCGCCTCAGGCGAAACTTTTAGAATCAAATATCCCACTATTGAAAAGTATTTAATGAAATGCACCGCAACCGAATTTATTGAAGAAAAATGCGCTACAGGCAGAAATTTCCAAGGAAACTGCGCCGCAGCGGGACATTTTTAATTTAGTTTCCGGGATGCCGAGGCTACATGCCTAAATCTGGAACTCTCCCAGTCATTTCGGGATATTTGGTCACCCTATTCGTAAGCCGCAGTTAATACTGACCAAAGCATCCGCGGGATCTTAATTATTTGGTAACCAAATGAAAGCGATTCTTTCCCGGTGGCGTACCAGCAATTGTACTGTAAACTATGAGTAAAGTGTAACATTTGTGAGGTTTTTTCTTGCTCCTCATTACTCGTAATAGCCAGATTCGACCAATGAACCGAGTGTAGGATAAAATTCAAGAAATTGAAAAGTATTTCGTAACTAAAAGTTTAAAAGAAAATTATTTCGTAACATATACAAAACAAAATGCAATGAAAAGTCAAGTTTCTTTAAGAATTACACACAATTTCAAAGAGATCGATTTGTGGATATCCGTTAAATTTGCTCCTATGGTACCTGAAATGGCTCACCCTAAATGTCTCTTAAATTCTCATATTTCTACACTGCAACTCACAATTTAACGATCATCGGTTGCAACATGTCATCCACTTAATTAGAGCAACCATCAGGACTTTCATCACAAATCTCCATATCAAGCCCACTGAATTAAAAGCGAAAAAAAACATCGAATGAATTTAAAAAAAAAAACCAAAGTAAATTAAAATCGATTGACAGAAAAAGAATGAAAAGTTTGAATCTTTTGTAATCTTATCAATGGAAATTTCAATAGTTTCTTAATAAAGCAATATATATGCAAATGAGAGCAATAAAGTTTTGTTTGGTGACCACAGAAATTGGTCAAAGTTGGAATTGCACCTACGCGCCGCGCATCATGGCCTAGAGACGCCTCTTTTTAATGCTATTCACCGACAACATTATCAAAACCTATCGCACACGTCTAAGGTGTCACCAATGAAGCGTTTTCTTGGAAACCTTTCACCGAAACACATTTTCAAAATTTATTTTCCATGTTTTTTTTTCTTATTGTGGAAATTTTCATAAAATGATAATTTTGCTGTCGTCCATTGGAGTAGTTTTGGTTAATTCTGACCCCAAGTGGCGACTATTGTGGGTTGAATGTGATGCATTTTATGGTCTGCATTGCGGTTACCATAAATGAAAAGTCAAGGCGTAAATTAATGTTGAATTATGCTGTTTTATTTGTCAATGATGTATTTTGATCTGAGGGCTGATCACTATTATCATCTTTGATAAGTTTTTTGTGCTCTTTTCAAATTGTTTTTGTGCATCGGGTAGACGAATTGACTTCACGCTTATTAATTACATGAATATTCATATCAGGAGCATCATCGCCAGCATCATCTTCATTATTATTATGAAGTTATTCAATTACTTGGAATTTTAAGTCTCGAAAGTGCATTCAGCTTGAATTAATTATGAAAAATAATGAATGGGAAGCTGCTTTAGTAAATGATAATAAAAAAATATGTTTGACGCTTTCTTTTTGTGTGGTTGAAAGCAATCCAATAAATTTTTATTATCATTGACTTTTATTTTAGTGAATTTACGATTTTTTGGAGATTTTTTTTAAGGCCAAATTTAAGGCCAATCGGTTCAGTAGTTTCCCCGCGAAAGAGTAACATAGCGCAAAAACTAAGTTTCGAAATCACTTTACCCCCTCCGCTTACTCCCCCCCACACCTCGCGCTTCTTTTTCGTATGCCTATCTTGGAACCAGAACTACCACAGATACTCATGCCAAATTTCAAGTCAATCGGTTCAGCAGTTTTTTCGTGAAAGAGGAACAGATAGACAGACAGACACCAACTCATTTTTATATATTAGTATGATAAACTTGGAGATATCTTTAACTAAGAATTACAATGTTTTATAAAACGTGTTAGAAGTTAGGCGAGCATAACTGGTCGAAATTTTATTGAGAAATAAAAAAAAATTACCGGCAATGCGAAATTTGGGAACAAAAAGCGTATTATATGTTCCAAAAACGTAGTGGTAGCAACTCTAGTTGCGAATCATGGATGAATTACAACTTTTGTAAGGTTTTCCCTTATAGTATAGTTCGAAACTGAAAACTTTATTTACAAAAATTCACCGGTTTTATCAACAAAATCAAAAGTATTCTCTCCTTCCTATTTGTTTTCACATAATAGACTTTTGAAAATTAATTGAATAACAAAAATTGTTTCGCTAGTAAAATTACAATTTTAAAACATTACTTTCCTTGAGAATTTGACGAAAATTTGACGAAAACAGAAATGAACTCGTGGGTAACATTAGCAAAATAATAAAAAAAGCTTCTCAAGTCATTGAAAAAGTTCTTGAACTCTTTATCACCTTTCGCGAAATTTACACGTTTCGCTTTTAAATTTTAGTCTTTCAAACGGAAACAAACAAAATTCATTCATTTCTACCCTGAGTGAGGCGTTAAAGTTTATTGTATTAGAAAAACGATTAGCTTAGAATTTAAATTTTTATTTTAATTACCATCATGCTAAAGAGGTAAAATGAACAAAGGCAACTGAAAGCATTATTCGACCGTTGACACCGAAAAAAATGGAAAACTTTATTCTATGAGGGCAATTATGCTAGCACTTCCTTCTTTTGATAGTGATCAAAAATTATGTGAAATAAAATCTCCAACATACAAATGGACTATTGAAGAAACGGCAAAACCTCATAACAATTCAACACCAGCATTTTGACGACGAAATCGACGTAATATCTTATCTGAATTTCTGACATTCCGTGTCCTGAGATAGTTTAAAAACTTTTTTGATTATATTTGCCTGTGGCGGACTCAATTTGATTCGGTAATTGGCCGACATTCTTAGCAAAACACTTTCAAGTGTTCTAGCGTAACAAGAATGCGTTTATGTGCAGCATATTTGCAATTCGCGGATTATATTAAAGTTTTATGCTATAGCATAGCCCGAGTCCATTTATAGGCCATTGGCATATACGAGACCTAAAGTGAAAATTTATAGCCCAATAGATTTGCCCCATGGTTACCTGTAGAACCAGATGGAGAACAGAACACCTGAAGGGAAACTGGGCGAAATGGGCAATAATCGAATAAAACTGTTACGATTATGGTTTGAAATTCCTCGAGGAATTAATTGAATGCCGAAAGGTGAATGCTGACCATGCAAAGCGGTCAGGTTTAAAGGAGTTGCACTAAGAGGCTTGGAAAACTCACAGGTACTTGTGGCCGGTATTTTTCTGTCGCCTACACTTCCTATGCAGCTTCGGGTATAAACTGAAGCCACAATCTGGATCATTTATCCACCGGCAACACCGCGGAATTTCGCATCGTGCCTAACTTTCAGGTATGATGTTGAAATTCGAGAACCAATCCCGCCAAGGTGTCGAGGTAGTTTCTATGCGAGTGAACACGCTGGGTTGGACTAGTTATGTCAGCTTCGATTTGATTTGTAGTTCAACATCGTCGCAGATTAATGACGTCAATTCGAAAAGGGCTCAACACCTGACACTTGACGAATAGACCTTTTCGTTGAGCGTTGTTGAGTCGTCGATTGAATTGGAAATGAACAGGGGTTTCCAGTAGATGTTCCAAAATTGCCACCGATTGATGCTTTAATTTGAGAAATTGCTGCCTATCGATACACATTACGATCGTCGCGATAGTCAATAGCGTCGTAAATTTCACAGGGGGTGATGCCTGAGTGCACAAGGTTCATGGCATTGAGTTTGAAAATTAATTTCTTTCGCATTTTACAACCACTGCCAGGCAATAAACATTACCGACCAACATCTGTCTGTAGTCCCGCCGCCGCATTATTATCGATCGGACAAATGGACGATTCTGCCGCAGCTCCAGATAGAATAATGCGAATAATGCGGGTCTAAAGCCACACCTAGAAGGTATTTGAGTCACACAAAATACAAATAATAGTGGAGCCAGCTGGAAAACCATGGGTTTCGAACCCCCCACAATCCGTCAGGGTCCACAGATCGATGGTCGCTTTCAATTGACATCGAACTATATATGAATATATCTGATAGATGAATAGATAGATGGATGCCTTGGCTAAATGACTCCAATTCTGGGATACCAAGAATGGCTAAATGGATGGATGGATGGATGGGTATTTAAAGTCGAATTGAAATCGATCAGCCGCATAGAATGTCGTTTTAAAGGGCGAGAACAATGAGACACGACCGGATCGCGATACCACTGACTGACTGGCGACAATGTTTTACATCCAGGTGAGGTCCAAAAAAAACCATCAGGAGGTCCAGGTGAAGAAATCATCGGGTTTCCCGGCGCATGAGAGACGCGGGAGGAGAACATTGACTTGACGCAGTAATGAAGATCAAACGGTTTGGTGCGCGCGGTGCTTTTGAAAATTTGTGTCCAAGGCCCCGGGGCGTAATGGAGGATATGGTTTTATTAAATCGCTATAATGTTCCATTAATAGCAATCAAACTGTTGATTGCTCATCATGGTAGGAAAGATATATTCAGGAAGTCGCAATCGACTAACGTCAATGGAGACAAAATATAAAATTCCAGGTACAAAAACATCTGAAAAACGGGAAACTGGAGGTCAGTTTTTAATTATGGAAGAAAAATACTCGATTAAAAACCGTTAAACCCTTAAGAAGCGCTACTCAGTGCATTCTATGGGAAACGGGTAGAAAAAACCGTATTATGTGGAAAATTACTAAAAGGTAAGAATTCCTTAAATATTCTATCAACGTAGACACGGTGAGTCAGTGCACTGTGCAAAGTGTCGCCAATCGGGTATCGTGTATCGCCTCTTCAATCGGATGGATCGGGTTCGGGAGTTAGTAAGATCTTTTCTGATCACCATCATCTTTTATTGGCGAAGGTAAGCGCTGCTACTCTTAGAGTAGCTCATTCTATCCTGTCTTATGCTATATACATACTTTGTTATGCTGTGCACGAATTTATGTTGCTGCATTTATAACAATATTGCTGTATTGATTGTGGTTAGATTCTGGTTAAGAACCAGTTTTGTGTCTTCTTCCTTTCTTTTAGTCGCCCCGTCGTCCGGTTGTCGGTTTATCGTCTCTCTGGCGCGGCGGTATCTTACCTGAATATGAATGAAGTTCTGAGAAACGCTTAGAAAAAGTTCTTAGCCATCTTTCCACAGCATAACAGCTGATTGTGATGCGAGAATATCAAATTCACTTGCACGACAGCCAGACTATGAAAGACCGCCTAGTTTACAAATTGATAGGGAACTTGGGGGTTCATTGAAAAACAGTTCAACAGGGAAAATATTAATTTCTAGCATTTTTTCTAAAATGTCATTGTGAGGCTTAACAAAATCAGTCTATGACTGTGTTTACATTAGGACTCATTTTGAGGCGGCACGTCTTTCGCTCCGGCCAAGTGTTGGTGAAGGACGCAGTGGGGAGGGAAACAAAAAAGAGCGAGTGAAATTTAGATTCACTTAAAATTTTCAGTCCCAAACCGGTTTGAGTCTGGTTGTTGAGACCTATTTCGTTTACTTTTGTTGATGAAACCGGTTTAGCGAATGAAGATGAAGCGAACCGTGTGCAGACGACAGAGAAATGAGGAATGACGTGCCGCCTCAAAATGAGTCCTAATGTAAACACAGTCTATGTAGCCGAATGTCTTTTTTAAGTCCACTCAACTTAGATAATTGAAACGACTAGTGATAATTACTGCTTGGTTCTAATGACACCGTCAGTCTGAACTGCTCTGACGACCTCTGCTGTTGATGGGTTGCACAGGAAAGACCTTACAAATGTTGCATTCATTCAGTGTTCGCAATCCAGGTAAAACTACAAGTGTGCGGGCAGAAAAGTTAAGGAACCTCTATTGATATAGAAGAATAAGGATAAAGATAGAGAGAGAGAAAGAGAGGGGGCGAGAAAGAAAGAAGAATAACGAGAAATAGAAAGAGGAAGAAATAGAAAGAGAGAGAAATACTTTCCCATCGTTTTGTGAGGTTTTTGAAAAGTTTAGTGACTGTCGGAGGGGGAAGTTCACGGACGGCCCCTAAAGCCGAACATTTGCCAGATCTTTAATTCTTAATCTAATCCTTAAAATTGTTTAGAAGTTGACAATTGTTTTTTTCTTGCTACCACACAACTACCCCCATAGTCACCTATTCGCGGGAAGGTATAAAATTGAAAACCGACAATATCTCAACGAAACTTTATAAATGTCCATGGACGATTACGTTAAGAGAATCCCAGCAGAGTCGAAAATCGGAGGATGGTTCACCCGCGTACAGGTAAAATCGAAGGTGCTCAACTCAAATGTTCACATATTCGAGTAGTAACGATGAAAAACAAATAGCTATTTATGTATAGATGGATCTGTTATACATCAGTGGTCTATCTCGTGAACTATAAAGGTACGAAAAATATTCAGTTTATGATACACGTTTGTTGATGGCTACGATGATGCCCATGGCATAATGCACCTTTGTTTGTTTGCTCGACTTGGTAGGGCTCCGATAGTACTTACTTAGGTTTATTTCTTTGTGGAACTTCTTATTGCTTCGTTTTTTTTCCTTCGAGATTCTGATGATAGCCCAGTGTGAATGCGGTTTGGCGGCAGCCCAGACGAAGGTATCATTAATTTTCAATACAAATACGTTTTGACGGACGAAAAAAGGGCGCAACGGCGATATTATGAGTTCATGAAATCTACCAAGTCATTGTGATGATGAGTGCTTTGAACTTCTTCGTTTTTTTCTCATAACACAACTTGCAAGAATTGATGGAAAGGGAGGAGGAGGCGAATAAAAATGCATTTAGTGATGTACAAACGGCACCGTATCACTAAATAACTGACGGCCACTAACTGATCTCAACCAGATATCAAGCAAAAAAAAAATTAATGTTCATTTACCGATGCGTTTTTTGTACAATTACTACCTTTATGTATCTTAGAAGACTATGTATTTGGTGGTGCCTCCCAGAGTACGATCTTATGCCCATAATTGATATCTTTCCAGAAGGTACAAGAAAAAAAACTGGTATTCATTGGTGAAGTTCTTCTCTTCATTGTGCTATGTGTGATGTGACAATCCTGTTTCCCGATACCTTTTGCCGTTTAACTGTTCTTATAAGGTACACAAGGTCATTTACTTATCGCGTATTACTGTTGAATAAAGGTAAATATTCTTAGTCTCACACCGATGCGAGTACCGATCAAATCCGGGCGCTATCAAGCGCAACATAAAATATTTCCCTGCATTGTCCGTTTTAAGGAATGCTTTCAACATTGATTAAGTATGCTTCTTATACACATAAATCAAATGATAATTTCTGCAAAGAATGTACAGTATTTCATTTTAAGCAATGTTAACTTGTCGCAATTTATTTTAAATTTTTATTTCTTTTGAGGAATATCTTCGAAAGGGCTTGTAGAAAAGAACTTTTCCTTGCTTTCTAGCATCAAAATAACAATGAAAACTAGTCTCGTGGTGGTCCACAAGGTACAATCGTGGTACCAGCGTTTTTTTTTTTGTTTTTTCTGTGGTTGGGAAAAAGTGTTTTTCTTTTACGGAAAAGTTGCAGCGTTTGTTATCATACTAATATATAAAAATGAGTTGGTGTCTGTCTGTCTGTCTGTCTGTTCCTCTTTCACACAAAAACGGCTGTACCGATTGACTTGAAATTTGGCATGAGTGTCTGTGGTAGTGCTGGTTCCAACATAGGCATACGGAGAAGTAGCGCGAGGGGTGGGGGGAGTAAGCAGAGGGGGTAAAGTGATTTCGAAACTTAGTTTGTGCGCTATGTTCCTCTTTCGCGGGGAAATTACTAAACCGATTGGCCTGAAATTTGGCATAGATGTTCGTCGGGGGTCCAGCCCCAACATAGACCCATTAAAAAGTAGCCCTAGAAGTGGGGGAGTAAGGGGAGGGGGTAAAGTGATCTCGAAACTTAGCTCTTCCTCTATGTTACCCTTTCGCGGGGAAACCACCGGGCCTGAAGTTTAGCTCCAACATAGGGGATTGGCCTGAAGTTTAGCTCCAACATAGACGATCAAAAAAAAAAAATTTGAAAAAATTTAACCCGGCAACGACGGGTATGCAAGCTAGTATTAAATATAACTAATTTATGATAGGAAATCGGGACTATCACGAAAATAGTTAATTTCAATTACAAAGTACTTAATTTCAATTGAAAATATCAGTTGTGTAACACAAAACTTTCCTCTGCAATAATTAGTTTCGAAAAAAATTTGTGAAAAATTATTTTTTTTCAAATATCTCGAGAATCGTTTTTTTTTCAGATATCTTGAGAACCGTTAGAGATATGTAAAAACCACAGAAGGAAAAAACGTAGAAAATTTTATTTCCCTTAAAATTTGTTAAATATATTTTTTCCCAAAAGCGCATAATTTTCGAGAAATTTAAATATATTTAATTAAAAAAAAAGTATGGGATGGTAGGTATCTGTTATAGCTAACGTTACTTTTCCAAAAGCTGATACAAAACTACGATTTTTATTATTATTTGTAATAAATTTCAAGTCGCTAGATCAACACGTTCTCGAGTTATTTAAGATAAGTACGGACCGACAGACAGTAATTTTGCCGAAAACGGATTTCGAACAGATCAGAAAGTTTCTATCTGTGTTTTTAGTACTAAAGTTTTAAAAATCATCCGTATTTGTGAAAAATATTTTCAAAATTTTTAAAATTGTATTTTACTAACATTCTTAAGCAATAGAATTAAAAACATTCTAATACTTACAAACAAAAGTTCCGCAAAAAGAAAGAATATTATCTTACAACAATCTGAATAGATTTTCCTTTTCCCTCTGCATAATTTTTCGATTACACTACAATAAATTTTTCAGTGAACATAGAAAAATATTTCTCTATATAAACTTCACTGTTATTATCTTGAACTTGAATAATTTCATGGATAAATGGAGGCACGAAATATTTTTCCCCCCAAATTGCTGACCATAAAAAGTTACGATAGCAATCACGGGTCGGTAAGTACATAGTTGTTACAAAAGTTAACATCAGTCCGTTTTCAAAATAATTTGCAAGCTTTTCAAATTTCCATTACTTTTACAACGCATAAGGGAAAACAAAATTGCTTTGTCCTTGGGGTTATATATGGCAAGGGAACATTTTTTGGAAGTAATTGGCTTGTAACTAGGGTTGATACTTTTTGGTGTGTTGATATTCTAGAGGTACGCAATCGATTTATGTAATTACCAAAAGGAAAACAAGTATTTAAAAAATATATATATGATGGAGAGATGTTATTAAAGCCGTAAATATTTTAGTTTTTATAAACAACATATTTTTAAGAAAAGAACTTTATGATTTAATAACAAAGTGCATACCTATATTTTTTATTCCAATATTTCGGTTACAATCTGAAGTATAGATAATAAGTTAAGCTATTATATAATATGAAAATCCTAGTAGTCATAAGCCAGACACTGGACTATTTGAAATATTGTTAAATTGACTAGGAAGTATAGTTAAGTTGAAATCGGGATTACAAATAGCATATTTTTAATAATTTTCAGGCTGTAGATCATATTGGAGTATTTTTGCTTCTATAGTTAATTCAACTACGAAAATAGTCAAAATCGACAATTTTTGATGATAAATTTAACTATCGGGTCTTTCACTAAGGACATAACAATTTTGTATTTAAATAAAACACAGAATAATTGAGATATCGGGCTGAAATTAATTCCAGGTGTAGTGGACATGTTACATTTCAGTATGAAATTCGATGTCGTTCATATGGCCACCGCGAGCACGTTTGCTGATTGATTCTTTGGAGCCAATTTTCCATCACTCTTCAACACATATCGGTCGGAACGTTGGCAATTTCGCGTTCGATATTGTTCCTGAGCTCCTCTAACGTTGTTGGCTTGTTGGCATAACCCAACGACTTAACATAACCCCATAAAAAGAAATCCAACGGTGTTAAATCACATGAGCGAGGTGGCCATTCGACCGGACCATTTCTCGAATATACACGATTACCGAACTTCTCCTTCAATAGATCAATTGTTTGACCAGCTGTGTGGCATTGCTCGTTCGTGAACTTCACCATGATAAAAATGTAAACCTTGACTGGCGTTTTAGCATTGCCAGATCATAAAAAAAGTTTTAGGGTGCGTTTTTATGAAAATACAAAATTGTTATGTCCTTATTGAAAGACCCTTTACTTAGTTGTTAAATTTACTATTTTTTATTATTATTATTATTATGTTGCGTTCATGCTCTTGGCGAATGTTTGCGAAGAGTATGGATCTCAAAATAGCGTTAGACAAGATTTGGTGAAACGCTTGCCAAATATTGACTCGTGTACATTCGCCAAGCATGTGGACATATACAAAAACTATTTTTCCAATGTTTTACAATTCATTGTACACACTAGTAAGTGATAATAAACATTTTCCTTGCATCAACATTTTAGAAACGAAACTAAAAAAAAGTTACCTCAAGTTAGTCATATCTGAAATTGTGCCAACTTTTTAGTAAATTGGAATTTGTGAAAACAACCCCCTACCGACATTTCTATAATTGAATCGCAATTCGAAAGGAATTCACTTCATCCAAGACAACCGCATGCCCAAACGATGTCAACTGGAAAACCATCCATTCATGAAAATTCCTCGTTCAGTGCCATCAGATTGCTAGCGTTATTGACCCACGATTCTGGTTAATCTCTTTGGAAAATCCTCGCGGAGAAAATCCACCGAATAACAACTGACGACAGGGAAAATGGCAAGGGAGAAATGAAAATATATCTAAAATCCAAACAAACAAAACTAAATCGAAAACAGACCAACAATGGAATTATTCTTGGAATAAACCTCACAGAGTCCACAAAATCCAAAGAAATGCACAATTTTCCCTGTTTTATTTTTGTAGGTTATGCACTTTTCGCGTATATGCAGTTCGTGATTGAGACATAAAAATAGATTATGCTTCAACATCGCTGCTGTTCCCCAGCTGGGTTCTACGTCCGTGGCTGCGGCAATCTGTAAACGGGTCGATCCGTCGAATCCGCCTCAGATTAAAGGAAAAGGAGTCTATTTGAAGTCTTTTTTATTCTACCAGAATCTGTGCAAGGTTGATTTGCTCGTTTTTCCACTTCTTTCACTCGAAATCGCTTCGGATTTTTGCATATTGGGGCAATGCCTGCAACTGCAGTTAATGCGCCCCCAAAAAAATAATGAAATGCATGTGGGGCAGTGACCCAGGCCTCATAAGCTAAATGTAGTTGCAATTTTCTAAAGGTACGTCGCCCGTAAGCCGCCAATTGAAGTTATGCCCCATCCTATAGGGAATTTTTTTCTTCTGATTTTAGAATGTAGCCATCATGTGGGGAATTGCATGCCAAACTATCATAATTCACGACATGAACTCATTTTCTAATTTCGATCTTTTCAATTTTGCTTTTAGATTCCCGTCAGTGATTGTTGGGAGAAATTTTTGCCATGTAGACATTTTTGGAATTCTGTTTTTAGATCAAATGAGGAAACAATTGCACCAGACCAAAACACATTTAGATAACATCAGGGATTAAGAAATTGTTTGAATTTTAATTGCTATCGTTATGAAATATTTATCATTTTTTTTTTAAATTCATATTTTTTTTAATGGTCTCATTTATATATTTTCAATAAATATTGAAAGTTTGTTTTTTAAATATACCTCCACAATAAAGTGTTTACCCTAACCAATTTTACAAATTTCTAGATAAAGTTTTACAAGAATGTTTTTAAAGAGATTCTGAAATAAGATTCTGTGACGGGCTGTTCATAAAATACGTCACATATATGAACGGTTTAATAACCCTTATAAAATATCTGATGTGAACTGCATATGACTTTACTATACAATATTTAAAGTTTCGGGAAAAATAATGTAAAAAATATTTCTTTAAATATCTTATGAACTGTTAGAGATACGTAAGAACCAGTAAACCAAAAAATGTTATTTCCTTTAAATCTGTTTATAACCGTTAAAAAGCTCAGCGAGGGACCGGGAGGGGGGTTCGAAACGGCGAAAATTATCTTGACGTATTTTATGGACAGTCCTAGATTAAAAATATTTGAAATTTACAGATACGTTAATGGTTATTATAAAATCTTTCGGCAAGCTCGAGTTATCTCGGGTGCGCATTGTTGTGCAGTAAAATATTAGAGGCTTTTACATTTGCTACTAAAATTGCTGTTATCGTCGTAATATAGTATTATTTGTTAAAGTTTTGTAAACAACATCAAAATACACTCGAACATTTTTGTAAAATTTTAATTTATAGAAGCACAAAATTACGCACTTATCAGAAGCCCCTGATTTTTAAAAATTGTGCATTTACACGCATCAGCAGTCAAAAGCATCAACAGCTCAGTAGTACCAGGTACTGGGCTATTTATGTTGTTAGTGTTGACAGGCACTGGATAAAGATACATACAAACTATCAAGAAAACCTCACAAAATAAATTTTTAACAAAAATTATAAGGAAATAAAAGCACTTGTGCTATTAAAATAGCACTTGTGCATTTGTTCGAGAAAAATATATGAAGAAGAGATTTAATTTAAGACTATTTTTCGCACTCTAATTGCGGATTTTCTAATATTTCTTTAAATATCTGGTTGAAATTAATTTTCATATCCAGGACAGACGAATGGTAAAGGGGCGGGTGATGAAAGGGAAATTTTTAACGAAAAATTCGAAAAAATTTAAAGAAGTGAATTTCTCTATAATTTCTTATGTTGTTTTTGTCCTTAAAAACACAGAAGGAGTAGAATACCAATGGAAATGCGCCGCAGGCAATTTCTTTTAAATAAAGACACAATGAAGATAGAAACTTATGAAAAACCTCCGCCGCAGACGAAAATATTCGTTTACAAGATTAAATATAGAATAATCGGGAACAAAAATTTAGATTCTGGGACGCTGGGACAACATGCCTAAAACAACCCTACACTTAAGCATTAAATATTGTACAGAATTTTCTGCACGGGATTCAAATTACCGTTACACTTAAAAGGGTTGTGCAGTTATCCTGGAAGCAGTTATCCGGGGATTACTGTAACACTTTTCTTATATTAGAAATTCGGTTTCTCCAAATGAAATATTTTTTTAATAACACGTCCAAACTTTAATGACCGAAACATATAAAATCTAACGCAGTGTTGATTTTGAAGGAAAATACGCCAAACATTAATTTGAAAAGAGGTAAATATTTGAAAAAATCGCCCAAATAAATTTACGATTACTCGCGTCTATTCACAACAGAAATTTTATGTTACTAATCTCGAAGAAATTATAGCGCATAAAACACAAGATAGGCAAAAAATGCATACTAGATTAATTAGCAATAAAATTTTGATTTGGGGTCTACGAACTTCGAAATTCTAAAAATACGAAAATATGTATATTGATCGAAGTAGAATTTTCTTTAACCTACAGGGTATGAGTTTTTTTCTCAAACAAAAAATTGTGAATTAGAATTAGAATTGTGTTTAAAAAGCTTTCAATTTTTATATGACATATTTATAAACATTTTAACCATTGAGTCATTAAAAGAAAGACAAATTTTTTCACTCTTTAAAATATTGAGGTCCAGTTTTGAATTCAACTGGCATTGCATCAATGTGGAGTTCATTAAAAAAATATCTAATTGACACTTGTGTAAACATTTTTTATAAATCTATGACCCAAATATGCTTCAACATGATTCGTTGTTTCTGGAACCGGCGCTAATTACCAATGTCCATAGCATAAAAAAACTATCACAATTGGGAAAGGGGCATAAGCATATTGAAAACATAAGAAAACCGTCAATAAAGCTGATGAGGCATAACGAACCGAACAGAACCAACTTCATCAGACCAGACCCAGAAGTATTTTTTTAAGAACAATCCAGAAAATCGTCTTGGAAGAAAAGATCCAAGACATGGTCGATATAATTAAAAACATTTTCGAACTATAGTAAACAGAGCTAATTTTCAATCACTAAATTTCCAAGATTGACTGTTCCCGGTGGACATAAATTCTCAATGCTGAACGAAGTTCTAAAAATAAATCCATTTTAAGACATTTTTAACGTGCTTGCTGGATGATTTCTTTATCTCGAGATTTAAATGCAATGCGGAAAGTGAAAACAATTTTATGCTCGCTATGTTTTTATGCTGTAAATACACAATTAGACACACTACCTTGAGATGCTGTTTAAGATCGGCGTTTCCGTTCTATATTCCAAAAATCCAATGAAATTCGTTAAAAATCAGATGGTATCCACAATATAAAAAAAGTTTCACAAAAACAGGGAAAAAAAAACTTTCAAGAAAATCTTTAACGTTAAAAGATTTAAAAATTTCTTTTCACAAAATTCGAGCACCGGCAAAAAATTGTTAAAAAGGCACTTTTTTATGATATTTTTTTGAATCACTTTCACAGTCCACTAAATATCAATTTTTTAAAGATTTTTTGTAAAAAAAAATCCAGAAAATTTTCGCAAAAAAACTGTTTTGTACCGTAGCTCACTTTCATTCCTTTTTAATGAAATCCTTTGAAAGGAACGTGGAACATTTTATGTTTTTTTTCCTTTTTTGGAGAAATTTCCACCAAATGTCTTAAATAAATTCACATCAGTCTATTGATAAACTTCGCGAATTAAAACGAATTTCCAGTTAAAGAAAATCAAAACGCGTCCACGACTATTGAAGGCTTGCGACCGAATAACTCGGCCATTTGAAATTGAAAATGAGTTTCCGCCCGATTGGGTCTCAAAATTCAGACTCCGGACTCAGCCTCTCAACTTAAAAACTCCAACTTCAACTTTAAAATCCGCTTCAATTTCTTCTCCAAGCCAAGAAACGTCTTCGCTCAATTGACGTCGACAGAAGTTTGGCATATGGAAGAAATCGACTTATGCTGTCTGAGCATATGCAGCAAATTATATATGAATAAAACATCATTTGATGATGCATCGCTGAAACATAGAAGTTGGGATGGGATCGGATGCGTTGAATAGACTGGACCCCTAGAAGTTGTAAACAATACCCCAGCCAGAGTTCTTTGATCCGAACATACATTGATTGGTCAAAGCGCTGAATATGATTTCATTCAATGTTTGGCTGGGAAACTCACTTAAACTAGATTGTAGCTGAAAATGTATTTAAGAGAATTTGAATCTCTTCCAAAATCCACTCTATGTTCTGGGGAGTCAGAGAATTCCATGTGAAGCATAAGAGCATAAAAAAATGGTGAGAAGAATGAAAACAGAAACAGCGCTGAATATGATGTAATAAGAAAATTGCATGGGAATAATCGAAAAGCCGGTAAATTTTGATTTCAACAATGTGAAAATTATGAAAGACAACCTATGTTAAAAACATTTTTCTAATATTGTAAATTGCATTGGTGAAACTGTAATTTCCATTGGCTTCCATGATTTTCGGTGAAATTTTAAATTAAATTTTAAATATCCCGCCTTCCGTTTAAACAAAATTGCAACCCTTTATTTCCAGCGAAACCTCACTTTTGATTCCACCACCACCCCCAAACAGGTAGATTGAACTTGCTAATCACGCGGCTTCATCAGCAGTCACGTTAAATGTTACATCCATGGCATTTTATTAATAGAATTGGGAAATTTCCATCACGCCAGATATTTTCACAGGTAATATTATGAAATGTACAGATGAGATGAGTGTCGTTCGATAATTTTTGCGTGATTTTGGAGCCGCATATCAGAACATAAATATTTTATTACTTGGTGGATCAAAGCATTTATGCTTCGGTTCATGACTTGGCAGCGAAAGTAAAAGAATGCGAACAGAATCATAAAAAAGAAAGAATCATACTTTCGTTGTTCAATGTTGTTGTTGTTGTTTTTAGGATATTTCAGATGTTTGGGATTTTATCTGAATTTCTTAAGATGAGACAGAGTTTTATCCAGTCAGAAGTTCAATTTCATTGGGATTACTCATGGAATGATTCATCTATAATTCAGTGTTTTTTATCACGATTTTTTATTATTATGGAGCTTTTCGAAGGATCAAATAAATCTGATTTTTCCGGAGCTGTGTCCGTCAGAATTAATTTTTAGTCACTTTTATATGAAAAAAACTTTGTGATTTATTCCTTAGGTGTGTAATTTTTTCTTAAATTATAAATCTTTCTGAAACGGAAGATATTACGGTCAATTTTTGATGTTATTTAATTTTGAATATTGTCAAAAAAGATAGGTTTTTTATTTCCGTAATTTTTTCAAAGCATTCGCCTTTTTTAGTCTAAAACATTTTTCTACGTCTGTTTTATTTCAACTTTAACAAATATAGACATAATCCCATGGCCATTACGAAATGATTTAATTTAAACGAGGTTTCAGTAGAAAATTCTAGTTTTGTAATTTGACTGCAATTTGTGAAATTTCTCCGAGTTAAATTTTATGCAGAGATGCAAACCGGGTTTTTTAAACGAACCAAAATCCACCGAACCATTTTTAATTTGAATACCACTCTGAAAAACGATGGGTGAATCGAACCAAACCCAAATCAAAAACGAGAAAATTCTTTAGTTTGGACCAAATTTGATTTTTTTGGATCGAAAAATTGTTATTTTTTCCAATTTTCGACCAGATTTAGAATTTACTTTCCTAGCGACCCAAAAACCTCCAGATGAGATTTTTTCCGAAAATTTTGGGAAAAAGATAATCACGTTTTCCTTACAGGACCTTCCCTTACCTTTACAAGGACAAAGTGGTGAAAATATTGTATAGCCATCGAACTTACGTAAATCAATCGGATGAGTGAAAGTTGGCAAAATTGGATTACAAGATTTAACCCTTACAGACAAACAGACAGACAGATTCGAAGGCAAGCTAAACAAAGGCTTTTAAAAGGAACAAAAGTAACTTAGAATTATCAAGGTTACTTCAAGGTTGAAAAAAATTATCAAGGTTATTTAAAGGTTGAAGGTTATTTACAAGATCAAACAGAGGCCAAAGCTTAAATTGTCGAATCAACTTTGAAATTCAATTTCCAAAATACAAATTCTTCGATCATTGATTTTTGTATATCGAAATGTAATACATAATTGAAATTATAAATTATAACATGTTAAAAATTGGAGCTATATTTTTTTTTTTTTTTTTTTGAAAGTTATGCCTATATCATATCTATATACATTTGTGATTTTTGCCAGAAATTTTTCTCAGAACTTATTCCGTGACAACCCGTTTCTATAGGAATTATTACATTTGACTGAAAAAAAATATTTTCTGACGTAGAACAATCTTCTAAATTCGGAGAAAATGTTTACAAAACTACACCGTCTAAAACATAGAAGATATGAATAGATATTTGTCATCAATGTTAAACTATGGCAACACCAGAAAACGTGTATGTTAAATATAAGAAACAGAGGTTATTTCTATAAGTTACCGTTTAGAGTTGTAACTATATACTAGTTTTTATTAGTGAAAAAACACAAAATTAAAACTAGTGTTTTTTTTCAACATGGCCACGATTTTGACACTTTTTTCATAATTTTCGCTATAAAAGTAGTCTAATTCTTTTATCAGGACTTTTTTTAGTTGTGTTAATAGTCTCAGTGAAGGGTCTTTTGTTGAAAATTTAACTAAAACAGACTATATAGTTGTCTGATCGAATGTTGGAGTTTATTTTGACAATTTTGTAAGAGAAATTCAATAGACATTTCTTTCGCAATACATTTCTAGATTTTTTTTCCTGGTTTAAATGTTGGTACATGATGAATTTTCTGTCAGAGAATTAAATTCGCGGAACAAAGTCTTAAAATTAAACGACACACAAGGAAAAGGCAACCGTAGACATAATATATTTCTTAGAAATCTGATAAAAATAGACCATTTTTTTTTGTAATGGTGTTTCAGAAAAATTCAATAAAAAAAGGTAAACCTCCATTATTTTTTTAAAAGAAATTAGTGCCCACAATGTGCAATAAAAACATTAAAAATAGAAAGGTAAGGGTAGGTAAGTCTAGTTAAGTATGTGAAAAATTCACAACATTAAAGAATACAAACAAAAGCAGTTGCCTACGTGCATATTTGGTGTATGGCACGTATCTGCCACTAAAAAGGCATGTTTTTTAGTGGCAGATGCGCGTTATACACCAAAAATCCTAGTAAGATTTGTTTATCGACAGATCTAATGTTCCCTCACAACTTATAAAATGAAAAAAAAATAATACTAATAGATTTCCATAATTATTTTAAAATAAAAACTAAACTCACTTGTCCATTTTTGTGTTGTTCCTTAAAAGATTTCAATTTATCCGTAACTGGTGCTAAGAAGTTCTCCTCGAAACTCTGCAAACATCCATGATAGGTACAGACCAGCACATCCCTGGCTTGTCTGACCAAAACAATCCGCGTATGTTGGTAATAGTATGGATAAACATTTTCAAGATAGCGATCGACTAATTCCTCTATTCCAGAGTCCTGTAACAACCAAGAAAGCCGGAAACAGCATTGGGATATTTGCATTTTACAAAAAAATACAATAAGACCTACCACTGTAACACCTTCAATTCTGTCGATGTGGCCCTCGGTCAAAGTTTCGCTACTAGCGCACCTATAATCCAATTTCGTGGGATTATCCCGTAAAGTCGCTTCTGCCGACTTGGCGATTTCTTCGGAATCACCACAACCAGGTGTACCGAAGTCTTCCACACCACCTCCAGTGTCAATGGGTGGTGAAATATCAGGTGGTTCGGCTTCTTCAACGTACCAAGAGGAGGTCGCGGTACCTCCTTCGGCTGCATTTCCCGCATCAGGCAAAACTTCGTGGCAACAGTCCTGTAGGCAGGGCTCCTCAACCGTATGCTGATGGCCAGTTAGACGCTCTTTGCATTTTTTCAAATAGGATCGAACACGTGATTTACTCCGGCGGATTTCATTCGCACGACCCAAATCTGGCTTCACTTGGCCACTTTCGACGTCGACATTTTGATGATTGCCCAGCAGCTCAGTTTGGGCTGTGGAGGCGCCGGTGGACTTCGCATCACTCCAGGCCTCATCGGGGGTGGATTTTTTCCCCGCTGCGGTGGATTTCGCTGGATTCACCTGAAACACAAGCAAAACACAAACTGTTGAGGAAAATTGCTTTGAAAACGTGATGATATAGGGTATCATTATGCATCGATTTTCCACGGCAAAAAAAATATATACAAACATGCAACAAACAATTCATAGGGCAGGAAAATGGAAAATTGTCCTCGATTACATTGTGACGTAGGTCAAGACTACGGAAATAAGCGAAAGTCCCATTTAACAATAATTTACTTTGTTCATTTTTAATGTCAAACACAATTGCTTTTGCCCTAAATTTAGATTTTCCACTCATTCTCCGACATTTTCCTTCATATTTTTCTCTTTCTAGGACGCGAGAAATTTATGAGTGTGGAAGGAAAACTCGACGCATGTTAGATCCAAAATAGCGCTTTTTCTTATATGAATGTTAACGCCATTGTCCTAGAATTTTATCACATAATTTTTATGAGAACGTTTTTTTCCCACCACCACTGATTTATCGATCCGATTTAATTTTATATAATGTTTTTGTCGAGTGCGTTGCGTGTTTAAGACAAACAAAGTGCCTCACCTTCTTTTTCCTTGAGAAATACATCTTCGGGCGTTAGTTCGGACACCCTTTCTAGGATATCGAATACCGTTCTAACAGAAAAGAAAACTTAACACGAATCACCTTAACGACTATTGGACAGTAGATACAATAAAATTTTATTAATATTAACCGAACATTAGCAACAATAAATAGCGCGAAAATTCTCAAAAAATTTCACGGATCCCGGGGTGTTCTTATTTTCGTTTTTCGCTACAACAACATCAACTACACGGACGTAACTAAAGTCGTCATCACGTCTTCAACTCGGTACGTTGTTGGAGTTTACAGGACTTTTGTCTGGGTTGGCTTACAACGACACACAGTTGAGGGCGTCCTGAATGGAATTTGAGGGAAATTCTATTGTAAAGTATGCCGTGTAAATCCAGCGGGACGCAGGCGCCTGTCAGACTGATATTCTTGAAAGCCATAAAAGTTTATTTAGAGTTACCAGGACACACTATGTGCTGTATCGCTAAATGTGTATTAGGTCCTTTTTTTTAGACAACTGCGGGAATCCTCTTTCGACTGAATGCGAGGCAGAATGAAGAATCATCAACTTAAGCATAGCAGACTCTTGATAGAAATTAGCCTATATGGTTGTTATAACAGCGGGAAGTCAACATGCAGGGTGGCGGAGGTTGAAATTCTGAGAAGATGATGCGCAATTTAAAGTCACATTTTCTTTAGAATATGGAGAAACGATAAATACCATCGTATTCATGGGAACGTTGTTTGTAAAGGACAAACTAAGAATTTGGTATTTTTTTGGTTAGCTTGCCGGGCCCCCTGCTTAACTGTGCCACAACTTTACGGAAATTTCCTACTGACAAACAAAATCTCGAAGGTATTTAGGATCTGAAGTTAGCCATGCGAGTGCTTTAATTTAAATTATCCCTCCGAAAATTTAACTTAGCCCCTGAAGCTACTGATGAAAAGCATGTATACATATGCAAATGAGTGGTGAAGGAGGAAAAAAATGTTTGACAAGCCCAGAAGCACGGATGAGTACTTTTTTATGAATTCAAACAATGTATGGCTGGCAATAAATTTTTTTTTACTCCTTAGAACGTGCGTGAGTTTGTATACTTTTTTTGCTACTTTAATTTTCTAAGTGTTCTTCTTACGCTTTACATCGCGTCTGAGTTATGAAGCTCGGCGAAGACAAATTACTCTAAGACACTCGAATACAAAAAGTTTCCATCGCTGAGGAAATCGAAAACACACAGAGTCACACTAAAAAATATTAAATTACAATCGAATTTTTCCAACACAAGTTCGATACAAAAAGGATGTTGATTTTAGAAAAATCGTGTTGCGAGAATAAATTGGTATTCACTTTAGACATTTTTGTTCGTCATTGTTTTCTTTAAAATTTTTGGTAATTTCTGTAATAAATTTCTGGGAGTGGTTTATTGAATAGGTACACCCCATATGAACGAAAACGTTTTGTGAACAAAAGTTATTTAGGATATGGTTCTACATAAAACTCTCATACATCAAAATCCAATTGGAATAAATTTTAAAAAATCTTATTGAAAAGTTTGACTTTCAAGTGGAATTGTTCGCCGTTCAATTAAATCACCATACGGGTTTTCAATAATTGTCAGATTGGCAATTATAGCTTTTATGTTTATACCCGTATGGTGAAACCAAGGGGTATATTAACTTTGCCTTACCGTTTGTAACGCCAAGATCCCGTCATCGCAAAAAAAATGAATTACACCAGTATGTTTAGAATGATGAAAAAAGTTGAATTTAGCATGTCCGTCCGTCTGTCTGTCCGTCTGTCCGTCTGTCTGTCCGTCTGTCCGTCCGTCTGTCCGTCTGTCTGTGGCGCGGATTGCGGGCGCACGGATTGAGCTAGAGACTTGAAATTTTGCGTGGATCCGTTTTTCGTAAAATGCGAGGCTAAGTTCGTTAATGGGCAAAAATGGACCATTAGGGGGGGTACCCCCCATACGAACGAAATCGTTTTTTGTGAATATCTCAAAAACGGTGCATCTTATTAAAAAAATGCAAGAACAATAGTTATTTAAGATATGATTCTACATAAAACTCCCATACGTCAAAATCCGATTGGAATAAGTTTTAAAAAAATCTTTTTGGAAAGTTTGACTTCAAAGTGGAATTTTGATACGCTGTTCAATTAAATCACCATACGGGTTTTCAATAATTGCCAGACTGGCAATTATAGCTTTTGTTATGTTTTTATCTCGTTTTGATTTCTGATACATAGCGCCCAAAAAATTATTTTTTTCTTTTTAGTGCATTTTTTTAAAATAAAAGCTTTTAAAAAAAGATTTTTTATTTATTTTTTTTATCCTTTTTAGTTATTTAGTATTTGATTAGTATCACTAAAAATTCGAAATGAAAATGATAATCACATTATCCTAACCGGACCTTCCGTCATCCTTACAGACTTCTTAATGTCAGAATCGGAATCCCCAATCCCCAAAATCCCCAGATGATTTTTTTTTCGGAAAATTAGAGCAAAATGATAATCACGTCATCCCTACAGGACCTTCCGTTATCCTTACGGATTTTCTAGACAACACAGACAAACACATTGTTCGGCAATGCTTTTCAGCTTAAAATTATTCTACAGAATCTATTGACTGACATTCTATCACAGATTCTTTTTTAAATTGTTCTACTGTGTAATTTTTTTGGAAAGTTTTTATATGTACTGAAAATTTGAATACGATATGTTCCAACCCCAGTTTTTTTTGTGGTTAGATTTGGATTTATTATTTTTGTTTATACGAAATCCTGGTGGTCGTATAAACGCAGTAATTTCTAAAACTTTTGGTTACAATGAAAATTTTGAAAAAAAAAAATCGATTGCGATTTATTTCTTAAACTATCAGAAGTTAAAGCTAAAATATTTTGGAATCTGTTGACAGCCGCAAAAATGTTGACTTAGGATTTTTTCTAATATTAAGATATCTTGATATTCTAATCTCTCAGTATTTTTTCTAGTATCTATTTAATATACCTACTCGGTTCGAAAACATATGTAGAATCCCATTTGCAAATTATTCAGACAGGCTTTGAAAAATCGAACAAATCTCGGTTAGTCATACTATCAAAAACATACGTATATATAACAATGTGATTACTTAAATTGTTATTTATCTCCTTCTCAAGATACCCCATTTTATCTCCCAAAATAAATTTTTCATCAAAATGGCTCATCATATCCCAACATAACGAAACCCAAAAAAAAAAGATAAAACTTTTTTATATATTGTATATTTTTTTAACAAAGCTATAAGAAACTCATTTGGTGACCATATCATATCCTTTGAAAAATTAAAAGGAACCTGTTCAGAAAACTTTTGTTAGCAAACATATTAATTTACAGAAAATTGACTTGCCGTATCTACAATATTGCATATATTTCACGGATCATTTATTCCTTAAGTAGCTCTACATTTTTAGGGTGCAATTGTTTGTAAAATTAAATCAAAATGGAAAGTCGTCTTCATTCTCTATTTAAAAACATTCTTTTGGTTAGTTGAACATTGAAGGACTCTTGAACTTTGATGGGAATTTTGCTTCTCGAGAGTTGAATTGCTAAAATTCTGAGATCCTTTTCTTCGTCAATTATGCACTCAATTTAATGGGTGTCCTTAATTGAAAGCTGAGATTTTTCACACGTCTTGCTGGAAATTTCTTTGAATTGAGAGGGAAAATTTTTTTGTGTCATATTTTTATACAAAAAGTGGACTTGATAAAATATTTCGGAATGTGTTTCTTCTGCCTCAAGTATCTCATGTCGTGCTGTTGGGAAATTCCTCTAAAATTAATTGATCCTTTCGACCTTTGTACAAATTTTGTGATTCGTCGAAATCAGAAATTGGGAATCATCAGAAAAACCCCATAAAAACCTTAAAGTCTTTAAAATTCATCCCAAATCATAAAATTAATCAAGAACTCCTAATTGCTGAACTACTAAGCCCAACTTTTTCTTCTTCTTCAACTCTTTAAATAAAATTTTTTTTTCTTTGTATTGTTAAACAGAATTAAAGTTCAGACTTTGCAGAAATCAGCCCTTAACGATTTAACCCCCAATTAATGAATTTAAGTTTCATTCATACCCTGAGTGACAGAAACAGAATATTAAGGATGTGGCATAGGGTTTCAGTTTAATTGAGTTTTCCTAACTTGATATCTTGGCGGAAATTTCCATATTCCGAATTAATTTAGAAAATTGATTTTAAAATTACTAGCCCCAAGTATTCTAAGTTTACAGGCACCTATTATGTGCTATTTATATATGACTGAGAGTTTTCGTAAATAAATATGCTGTATAATAAAAGGAGGTTTGAATATGAAAACAATTTTATTGAGCAATAACTGGAATGTAATCAAATTTCTACAATGAGGGTTGGTTTTCATTGATTTTTGGCGCTTTTCATTTCGAGGTTGTTTAAAAATTTGTCGTCAGAGGAATAATTTATGGATAAAAGGTTGAACTTTTTCGAATGGACAAAGAACTTTTTGATTTAGTAATACAGTGCAACCTTGTTAGTCCGGACCTCCGGTAATCCGAATCATTCAATAATTCGGACAAGCTAATTCATTGCATTATGCATATTGTAATCCGGATTTGAACTATTTTGGTAATCCGGATTCACAGAATGACAGTAATTTTGTAGGTATTTCTGGCCAAGGAAAATATACAGGGGGTTTCACACCCCATTTTAGAGCTATTTGGACCCCACAGGGTGATTCTTCGGTAGGCATCTTTCATCCCTGTCTCTGGCATTGCATTTGGTTATTCATGTGATTTCGAAGTTTTTCAAAATGCCACCGAAAGATCACATAAAACATTGTCTCTGGCCGAGAAAAACACCATTTTGGAAACTGGTCAAGGGAGATAGTGGTAAGGCATTAGCTAGAGAATTCCAAGTAGAAACTTCAACCATATCGGACGTCAAAAAGAACAGAGGATCAATTAACAGAAGTATAGATCGAGGAATGGATCAATGGAAATGAAAACTTGCTGCCTCTAGAAGACGTGTGTAACGAAGAAGAGTAAGGTCTTGAAGTGGTTGAAATCAGAGGTAGTATTAAACATATAGTCGTCATCAACAGCTTCAGTGTATGTCTACAATGGGCGGAAGAAAATCAAGCGGCATTACAAGACACCCTTGCTATAAGGAGATTGAGGGAGTCTGCACTCATTTTACAAACTAAAAAAACTGTAAAACAAACTAATATTACTGAGTTTTTTAATAAACAGATTTGTTTTTTTATGATATCTTGTCTTCAACAATAAAATATATTTCTTGGATGTACTGGGAGTCTGTTTCGTAACTTTTACAGCAATATCATAAAGTTCTTCGGTAATCCGGATATTTCGATAGTACGGATCACCTCCGTTTTAATTGATCCGAAATAACGAGGTTACACTGTATTAGGAAATGCTATCGACATACATATGTGTCTATTTGTTTCAAACACGGACGTTAAGCAGTTTGGTGGAAATCACAAAAAAAAACTATTCATTTAAAATGGTGCTTTTATATTGGAATTTTTTGTGATTTTTAATTAAAGTTGAATAGAAGAACGGAGCGTAGGTTCAACATATTGATGCGGATAAGAAAGTCAAAAGTGGACATGTCCAGTTTTGAAAACCCTTTTTTTGACAAATGGGGTTTTTAACCTCCAAGTTAAAGAATTATCTTAAAATTTTGTATGTAAAATTGTTTTTTAAACACTTTTTGGCTTTATAATTTTTTCGATATGACGCACCATTTTTTTAGAAAAGTGCAGAACAAAATTCCAATTGCATGGCGGATGGAAAAGGGAAGAATAACAATTTCAATTGATTTTTGTCGTATGAAAAAGTTGTGTACAACTGTATTTTAAACATATTTTGCGTTTTTAGTTTTTTCGATACGACATACCGTTTCCGAGGAAATCGCGATAAATTTCTTCATTTCTCCGAGAAAATCGCAAGAAATTTCTTCATTTCTATGTGAGAGGGAAAACAATTTGAATAACCTTAAGAGAAAACATATTTTATAGGTTTTTTTACATATACAGCAAAACCCTGAAAAAAACTTCTTAAAAATTAAAGTTTGGTGGGAAGAAATGTCCGATTCAAGAAAAATTATCTCTTTCTTTAGAAAATTACAAATCCGTCTGTTTTTTATTACATTTCCATTTACGTTTGTTTACATTTCTTTACATTCTGCTAACAAAAGGTTTTTCTGTTCCACAAGCCGATATATTCGCTGCGTGTAAAAGAATTCGACGCGCGTGTTGGCCATAAAGATGAATTTTTACATCCTAATCCTTAGCCCAGAAGTCCTTCCAATAAATATATAGGGGAGGGTGGGGTATTCTGGACCGCTTTTTCATTTTGGCTAAAAAATCGTAAAAAAATAACTTTTTCTGAAAATTTCAAAGCTTGAATTTGTAGTACGATAAATAACCTCTCTTTGGGTCACAGCAGTTCGGTCAAATTGTATTAAATTATACAAGTTTTATCAGTTGGCGCAAAAATGGCGTTTTTGCGATTTTGAAAAATCTCGGGGTATTGTGGACCACTTTGTAAATCGATTAAAAATGGAAAAATGTGATAGACAAACTTTTTTTTTGATTCATATATTTATTATATAACAAACAAAGTGAAATGAAGTGAAAAATTGCAATGAAAATCAGTCCGAAACGCAATGTTCGCAAGTCCAGTAACTTGCAGTCATTCCGGAGCATCCCAAGTGAACAGCTCGATCGCACACGTTGCAATGGATGGTATTTCGGCGGTTCATTTTTTTTTTGGCATATTTTTCTTACAAATTATGCAGAAATCGATGTATTCTTCCACCTCACAATAGGTTGAAGATGGTTGTTTCTTCTGTGATGTCTTCGATTTGACACGATCTTTTTGCTTTTTCGATTATGGTTTATCACCTTTTCTCTCCAATCTCTTTCGCTTCATATCAGCCTTCTCACGAAGGTCATTTACATCCTCTGGCGATGTCAAAACGGCCGATTTAGAAACTAGCTTGTATACCTGTCGTTGCCGGGTTAAGCTTTTTGTCTAAATTTTAGAATACGAAGAAAACCGGAAAGAACTTAAAAACTTTTTAATCAGTCTATGTTGGGGCTGGACCCACGACGAACATCTATGCCAAATTTCAGGCCAATCGGTTCCGTAGTTTCCCGGCGAAAGAGTAACATAGAGGGAAAACTAAGTTTCGGGGGGAGTAAGGGGAGGGGCCTTACTCCCCCCACCCCTTGCGATACTTTACCGTATGCCTATATTGGAACCAGAACTACCACAGACACTCATGCCAAATTTCAAGTCAATCGGTTCAGCCGTTTTCGCGTGAAAGAGGAACAGACAGACAGACAGACAGGCAGACATACACCAACTGATTTTTATATATTAGTATGATTGCCGAAAATCTAATGCTGTGTTTTTGCATGAAAAAACACTTATAT
Source organism: Chrysopilus asiliformis (assembly GCA_964034945.1). Taxonomy (NCBI): domain Eukaryota; kingdom Metazoa; phylum Arthropoda; class Insecta; order Diptera; family Rhagionidae; genus Chrysopilus; species Chrysopilus asiliformis. The sequence goes on from OZ035962.1 coordinate 13,771,655, forward strand.
GCATCAAATACACGAAATTTGCTTGTCAAATGTCAAGAAGTGAGTGGTCCATAATTCCCCGACAAAAGTGGTCCACAATTCCCCGAATGCTCTTTTTTACAATATGGCAGCTATTAGTAACACAATGCAAACTTCATGCAAAATTTTTTGTCAGTGTCGAATGCTTAAGGCTCCGTGAATATTATCAATATATTTACTTGAGTTGATTCTCCAAAAATGTGGTTAAATTTAAGCGAAATACAAAGTGAAAAAAAAAATTTCGAAGTATCACTTTTCTATTTGCTATCGAAGCGAGGTGATAGTGCGTATACACAAGTCAAGTACTGTTAGGAAAATTAGCTTAACATGAGGCAAACTGATTACAGTTATTTGCAGCTACCAACCACTACTAGGGGAAACAAAATGACGCTGGTCCGCAATTCCCCGTGGTCCAGAATACCCCAGTTTCCCCTACATATATGAATATTTCATAAAACTGCTTAAAATTAACATGAACTATAAAAAGCGAAAAAATGAATGAGGATGCGGAAAACGGAAGAAACTGCTAAATTGCCGTCTGTATGGAAAACCTTTTAGCCAAAGCGAAGAAAAAAATGAGGACAGGGTTAACCGGAAGGATAATATTAGAATGGTAGCTCTTTTTCCCTTCTATTTTAACACAATTGTTCTCACTCTTCCTAAATAACAATATTCTAAATTTATGTATTCAAATGTGTTGTATGATGGTCTTATGCTGTTGGCACTAAATCGCTAACCCCGAAAAATCGATGTATAACGGCTAAAAAGCACGAAACTTTATAAATTTGCCGTTTCAATTTGGGAAGCCTTTGACTGGTACCGAAAATTTTGATATTTTTCCAGGGATTTAAAGTGGCAAACAAGATGGTTTGAGGAGAAGAGGGCGATCAGTGCCAGACCAGACACTTCCGAATCGCTTAACAGGGGGGACTTATGCCCAGTGTTTAGCAGCTTATGTTTAGTGCTACTGATGAAACATTAGCATAAATCAGATTTGGTTCGATGGGCCTCTTTCATCCATCCGTTGGTTGATCGCTTCGAACGCTTTTCACAGTGTAAAATGCCCGAAAAGCACGAATGCGGAAAATCATATAAAAATAATGAAAATTGGCTCCACCATGAAGCACATTAAATGCCTATATTGCTCATAGTGTTGGTGATGGATGGCGACGAGTCTGATTTGCTAATCGCTGTATTGCCGTTTGAAATTGCTTTGGGATGTTTTTTTTCAATTTTTCTCTTTGTGCATACTTTTAAAAAGCAAATACCTGAAATGTAAATTCAAGGTAGGTTCAACGTTTTTTTTTAATTGCAATTGGTATACCTATAAACATTTATTTAAAGTTTTTCATTTGAACGCAGTGGAGGTTTTTTTTCGAAATATGCTTTTTTTCGAAGGGAAGGATTTCCGAAGTTCCTCCAACCATATCGGATGTAGTCCGACGATTTGTCTGCAGAGTTTTATTTTGGTCGAAAAAGTCCCTGTTCCATCTATTTTTAATTTTATCTTTTTAGTCTTACAGCACATGTTCTGCGCTCGAATTGCGTGCTCTTCAATCGTAATTTACTGCAAGAAACTTTTATCGATGGGGCATTTCCACGTGATTTATGCTCCATTACTTAATTACTGTTCTAGAAAAAAGCAATCAGTGCAGCTTGAGCATAGACGGCATCACATTGCCAAGTTTGGCTTCTTTGAAAGGGAGCAGAAAGCACTTTTCACAAATTGTTTACCGAAAGCTTTCCAAGGATTTTGCAGTCAGATTATCTACTGCATCAGGGTTGTGTTGAATTTAGCATTATAGCTCAGTCGTTAAGATAAATTAATGAAATTACTTGAAATAATTGGGTTAACTGGGAAAACTTTTGACATAAGGAACTTACTACAAGTAGAGTGGATTTTTTTCCAATTTTTTTTTTCAGTGGAATCTATACATTCTTATATTCTTTTGGGAAACTCTGTTCAGTGAAAATGTCGCTTAACTACTTAAAAGGAATTTAAAAACATAATTAAAGCTATAATTGCCAAAATTCGAACAGTTGTACCCAAATTCCACTTTGAAGTCAAACTTTCCAATAAGATTTTTTTAAATTTATTCCAATCGGATTTTGATGTATGGAAGTTTTATGTAGAATCATATCCTAAATAACTTTTGTTCTTGCACTTTTTGGGTGAGGTGCACCGTTTTTGAGATATTCGCAAAAAACATTTTCGTTCGTATGGGGGGTACCCCCCCTAATGGTCAATTTTTGCCCATTAATGAACTTAGCCTCGCATTTTATAAAAAAACGGATCTGTGCAAAATTTTAAGTCTCTAGCTCAATCCGTGCGCCCGCAATCCGCGCCTCAGACAGACAGACAGACGGACAGACAGACGGACAGACAGACAGACGGACAGACAGACGGACGGACATGGAAAATTCAACGTTTTTCATCATTCTAAACACACTGGTGTAATTTATTTTTGTGTGTGATGACGGGATCTTGGCGTTACAAACGGTAATGCAAAGTTAATATACCCTTTGGTTTCACCATACGGGTATAATCATTCTGATAAATAGTGTGTTAAGCAGTGCAGTCAATTAAAAATATTTTACTGTTGCAAAATTTTCTTGAAAAAATTATCAAAGTGGTATAAAAACCCTAACAACATCGGAAGTCGCTGCTACATGGCTGTGACTCAAATGGCGAAGAAAGATGTTAACCGCTAACGACGCAGAACACATAAATGCTACCTAGGCTAAATTGGCAAAATAATTTCAGAATGAAAAGCTTAAAAAGCCACAATTCAAATAAGAAGGGACCGAATTTTGATAAAAAAAAATTTCATGAAAAATATACTGAAATCCTAGATGTCGAGAAATTCAAATAATTTACTCCTTATAATTAACGGTACTTTTCTAAAAGTCCACAAAAAACTACGATTTTGGTCAAATTCATCCACAAAAAATTTCAAGGCGCTAGCTCAATGCGTTTTCGAGTTATTTAAGATACGTTCAACGGACAGACCAACCGACAGACAGACAGATGCACGGATATCCTTATCAAAAATTTAGAAAAATGCTTGGCAGCATAATAACGCTCTGGTTTGGTTTACAAAATGTATTAATAAATTATAAAAAAAACATATGGAAGCCTGAAATATGTTTTAAAATATGAGGGAAAAACGGGTGAAAAAATCTTAAACTTTAAAAAAATATATTTTTACAAAATTTTATCTCAAATCTGGTGTAAATGAACTTTTAGTGGATAATGGCGCTAGCTCAATTTCCACATTAATAATTCAAACTAATTAAAATTCCTCCACCTGATTGATATAATTAACGTTTCAATTTCAACACCTGGACGCATTTACTTAACTCCGACAATAATGAAAGAAATTAAATTCGAACAGAAGCAGTAATCAAAAAATATAATAATCCAAATGAATTCAATTTCGCTGTAAAAATGTTCACACCTTAACGATCATATGCAATTTTTATTAGTGATGATTGCTGATTATCGTGTGCCGAATGCAACAAGATAGAAGCATTTTTCCAATGATTTACTTATTCCCCATACAAACACAATGAGAAATTATAAGTCATTCAAGAACAGATAGCGAAAAACCGAAAGTGTGTCCGTATGCCAATTATACTATAATTAAGTAGAAATTATTGGCATAGACCGACAGCCTGTGTTAGTAGATAGAGGTGAAGGTGGTCCGTTATTTTTTTTTTAATACGCAGGTGAAATACCCGTTCGCTGGATTGATAAACGTTATGCAGATATTAACAATTCCTCACAAAATGACTCCCGCTTTTCCTTATGTGATTTTCCTGATGATTCTGCGCTCTGCACAACAGTTCAATGCTTTCTGATATTTATGCTGTTGGCATTGCACTATGCTTTGAATGAACCAATTTTTCCTCTATTTTTTCCATTTTACATAAAAACTTTTCTTCCTCTTGATGCACGCCAAGTGCGGTAGTCTCTTGGGGTTTTTTGCATACCACATTTCCACCCCTTGTGTGTCGTTCGCATGGATTTCTAGTGGGGAAAAAACGCGACCAGGAAAATGATGAAAAAAATGCGAAACGAAAGGGAAACTTCAAATCCGATACTTGCGGAAGTTGACGGAAATCGATACGTACCACAATTGAACAGTTTCCTTACATTATTGACTTGGACTCTGCGCGTTCACTCAATAAGGTAATTTCATACAAAAAGACAATATATTGACAAATGGTGTTGTTTCTAATATCGTATCAGGTGATCTTAAAGTTTCGCGTTCAACTTCTTCGGGTATTCGTCTGGTTTTTCTTGATGGTGCGGTTGCTTGAAGATCACCAACGATCGATCGATAGGTAAATCAATAGATACAGGCAAACTATTAGACTAGTTATTGGCATTTAAACAGCCTATACATAATGCTACTGTCTTCCTATGGGGGCCTCCTTTGATGCCTTATACCGATTTTATTCGAGATGATTGTCTTTTAAAACATTAAGAGGGTTAACCTGGGTCTTCTTCTATCCGTTTCCTAGTTTTACACAAGTCTAGCCAAGCGATTGAGGTCTTTCAACCACCGCTATGTGGGAAATTATCATCAAATCACCCAAACTTAGCACAATAATACTCATCTTTATATTTCCATTATGGTGTTTTCCTCGGTAATGTCTTAATTGGTTATTGTTTCATTTCAGTAGCAAAAATATAGAAGAAACCCGCATCGCGGAAAATAAATTTATTTAACAAGTTTATTTCTTGCATTTTGATTTAATGACCCGGAATTTTAACGAAGCAAATATCTTTTTTTAATGTACAATAACTATAGTTTTTATTTTGTTTGTTTTATTCATGAAAATCTTGCTATCCGTGCACCTGTTCTAGTTCGTGTGAGTGTGTATTTTGGTATCTCGATGTTTGAACTTGATACTCATTTTTAACGTTTGTTTATGGTTTGGAAATTATCCCGGGGTTAATTGGGTTTCACGTTTTTGTAATTCAATTTTTATGCAAACAGTTTTCTGTTTTAATTTGGATTATGCGAAAATTATTTCCATTCAGTGTCAAATTTGACCATGAAAATGAGTTACTACCGTAAAAACTTAATAGCAGATTGAGAAAATGGTGGAAACATTTTTAATGACTGAATTTTAGGAGTTTATTGTATCGTAAATGATTGTGTTTGTGTTTAGATGTGAAAATTTTGCTGTGATCTTTCGCCCAAATTTTATTTTTTTATGTGTTTTGGGTATCTTGGGGTAAAAATCGTGGAAAAACTTGCCGCATTTCTTAAAATCGATGCCTCAATACTTTTTTCCATCCATTTTTTTTTAAATAAAACAAACTGTTTTCGGGACAAATGACAGAAGCGATTTTATTGGAGAGAGGGCAGTCGTGGTTTTTTTTACAGTCACGAATTTAATATTTTTTTATGAAAAGAAGATCTGCACCAAGTTTGAACTTTCTATTAATCTACGGTTTCCCAACAAGCGGGTCACTAGCCTTTATAAGGTCGCTAAATATGTTAGAGGAGTCGTGATCTGAGCTAGAAAAACATGTATTAAAATAAAATTTATTTAAAAAAACTGAAAAAACACGGATCTACTGACCAATCAATGAACCGCCGCGCTGGCCGCTGGCCGCCGGTCTTGTGGGAAAAAGTCTAAATTTTAATGATTTTTCTAAAAAATTGAAACTATTCTTCAGTTTGAAGGATGAAGTTTTTCACCTGCGGCGCATTTTTGTTTAAATCAAAAAATGGAAAAAATTTATATCTTTAAAATTTTGTTAGATTCATTTTTTCCCCAAAAGTGCATAAGTTTCGAGAAATTTTCAAAAAAAAAACCGTATTTAAAAAAAAGGAGGCACTCATTATAGCTACGGTTACTTTTCCAAAAGCTGATAGAAAACTACGATTTTTGTAAAACTTATTTACAAAAAATTCCAAGTCGCGAAAAGTCGGGGGTTGGAATGGTCAAAAATTAGCGTAGCGTGTTTTTTGGGCAACCCCTAAGATATTGATTATATATTTGGGGAATATGTGTTTCCTTTATAGTGTGTGTTTCAGTCATTTCTGGCCTCCCTTTGTTTACGACTCTGTTTTGTCTACGACTTCTCTACGCATTTTACTCAAATACTTAAATTGTGTTTTAGGAGTGAATTTTCTTATGAAGTACTTACTAAGGGGTTAAAAAAATGATAATTTTATATTTGCCTTAATGGGATTTTGTTTGTACATACTTCGTAGAACATTGCTTTTGCTTTTCTTTGTAAGCAAAAATATTCAGAATCTTACATCAGACACGAGATTAACTATACAAATATTGATTCTACCAGCGGATTCATAAACAGATTAAAAAAATCTTCCGCCAGTTTGTATTACAAAAATGATGTAATGGCTTTGCTTTGATTAATAATTTTCTTTTATTTTCCTTAGAAAACATTTGTCACAATACTTTCATTTCTATACGATCATTCAACCTTCGCCTCCCTTTTATGGTCTCTAGGCCAAATGGAATACAAGAAAATTAATCACTTTTTAATCAAAGAAATTAATTAAATTCTTCAGTTATGGTAACCACCTGTAACGATCGCCGTTGGTCATTTTTTTTAAATTCGTTAACCTTTTTTTTTATAAAGTACTCGAGGTACAATGAGGTGCCCTACGAAATTTTTTTTTGAATTATTTCCCAAATTTTTTTTGCTACCCAAATTTCCAAAATCATTATCGTCATTTAACTCGGCATATTGTTCTATACTATTAAATTGCATTTGTCTATATACACTTTAATTTCGAGTTTTTTTCAATAGTCCTTAGCAACCAAAAATTCCCTTTTCAATAGAACTAGCACCCAATAGCACCCAATGGTCAGATCTTACGGTGTCCATGTATATTCAATTACCGAGTTGAAATTAAACCAGATTAAAAGAAAAGACAGTCAGTTGCCACCCGACAGATGGGCGCAAAAGTCTCGAGGGAGACTCGAAAAATTGATTTTTTTAAAAAGTACGAATTTTACTTCTTTGCTCCTTTGAAAATTTTGGAGATTATTTTTTTTTGTTTTTAAGTAAAAAGAACGCGCGAGCCATTAATAATGGAAAAGAGTTATTTTTTTTCTAATCCATGTGAGAAACAAATGCTACCAAATATAATCTTTTTGAAAGTTAAGAGTGTAAATTAAAAGAAAAACAAGTTGCGTAAACATGAATTGTGCTTCAAATTATTTGATTTCTGAACTTTAAGAGTTAAATAAAACAAAGAGGTTTTCACGTGCAAACAGTTTAAAATGAATTAGAAAAGCTATTTAAAACTTGGAACATCATCAGTGTATATTTGAAAAGATAAATAAAATAAATCAGTAATTGGTGGTTAAAAGCATAAATTAAGTTAATTGAACTAGTTAAAATTCATCATTTAAAAGAATACAATGAGAACAATTGGAATATCTCTAAAAATACGAACAACATATTTTCTTCTAAAAAAACCACTCAACAATTGTAAGTAAAATCACAAATTATAATTGATAATCGACGAAAGAACAACAACAAAAAGAAATAAAACAAAAGAGGAAATTTCGGCATTATCAACGAAATCATCATCTTCGCTTACGGTCATCATTTTATTTCTTTGCAACACAAGAACCTTGTGAATAAACTTAAACTACGGCTTCGGCATGCAACGAACAAGAAGGACGATTCGTAAATTCCAAGCAGTTTATCAAATTTACGATTAAACTTAACATTAAATAAGACGAAGTAATAACGAAGACATCAAGACAATCTAAACGAAGAAGAGGAAGATTGTTTCGGCGCACATCCTAAAATTTTCTGTATGTTTTCTTTTATTTTAACAAATTATGAAATTTTGTAACAAAAATCAAACATTAGTTTTGCTTTAGTTAGCTTTTGTAGCGGCCGCTTTAAATTAATTAGGGAGTAGACAGTGTCACGAAATGTTGTTCTAATTTTTTTTATCATTCAATATAAAAGAGCATTCAAATGAAATCAGCTTTTCATTTCCTTTTATGTATAGTTTTTTTTTGAGATCAGTATAGTTTTCGATGGAGACGAGTGTCAACGTCACTCGATGGTTTAAAAATCAAGCATTTGGCTCAATTATGAACTTTTAGGAATTTTTTTGGAGGAAGAGTGGGGGGAGAAATCACTATGAAAAGGTAAGCGTTGGTCAAGGTTTGAAAAGTTTGTGATATATTAAAGAAGAAGAGAAACATAAAGGGGTTGTAATGTTTTGGCTCCGTTACAACAACAATTTATAAATGGTTCAGGATAAGACGCCTGAAGTGGGGTGGGAAAAGCCACTGTTATCGCCCTCCAGATTTTTTTCTTTTTTTAGCTTTTGATTTTTTTTTACATAGGTCAAGGCGAATCTCCCTTTCGCCCTCTGACTTCGAACCCCAACGTAGCATACACCTTATTGTGAGATGTGTGGACAGAAGAGGATGAACCGCGACCCCTCGCAGCATGAGCTAGCTGGAAAGTTTTTTTTTTGTATGCTACCCTCTTCTCCGCCATCCACCCACGCCTAGTGCAGATCATGTGGACGCTGCCATGATCCTTAGCACATGGCGCTGTGTGTTAGCACAATAAATGGCGCCCAACGAGGCACAAAAATCGTCCATCACGGACTTCGGTCTGGTTCTTCACGAACTGTGCCTCGATAATTTCCTTGATCAGTTTTCTGCATCACGTCCCTATTGTAAAATTTTTTTTTGAACATTTAAATTTCCTTTTTCGATTTAGTTTGTCTGTTTTCATTTAGTAAAATTTTATCGCATGGTCTCAGTAAAGTAAATTTCTTTTATGGAGGAGATAGAGGTAAATGCTCGTTTCCCTAAAGCATTGAGGTAGACATAGTTCAATTTTGGCTATTCGCTCGATTGCTATCACTTCACATGCGATGGGGTAAAAGAATGTTTACCAGAAATGGAGACGGTATCGTGAGGCAAGTTATGACGTATGGGAGCTTTTTACGCTTGCAAATCTTTTTTTTTGCAACCTTTCCTAACTTGCTTAGCTAACCCGGAAGATTATATGCTGATATAACTTCCCCATTATGATAACAGAACCGCAAGATTTATGATGGTTGGACTATGAATTGAGTAGCTGAAGTGTTTCAATCAGTATTTCAACTTGAATATCCCTACTCAACTCTTTGTTCAGTCACCCACATAAAGCTTGTAAGATTTTTTTCATATAGTCAAACGAAATTAGTTGATCACAAATAAACAAATTTTTCAAACCAGAACGCTAAAAATAAAAAGACACACATGGTTATTAAACATCGAAATTTGATGCCTTTTCTTAGGGATGACTTTCCCCACTCGTCTTATTAATGAATATAAATCTAACACGAAATAACGTATAACAGAAAATTAAAATTCGTGTTTTTTTTTTTAAAAATTTATTGTTAGTTTAATATATTTTCTTAAGACTTTTGCTCCTAATTTAATAATAATTAGTTGAAATAATAGCAAAAGGTGTTTTTTCTTTTTTTAGTCGCTGATTTGCATTTTGAAAAGCAAAAATAATTCGGCGAAAGAAATTTTTGGTTTAATTTTGGCTCCAAATTGAGTTTTAAAGTTTTTGAATTGCTCGTCTTTTCGAACTTTGTCTTTTCGAAGTTTTTTTTTGCTTATTAGTTTCTCTGATATTTGGGAAAATTTTGAAATTTGATTTTTTTATTAAATTAGGTATTTTTTTTTGGAATTTTGTATTTACTTTTGGGATTGCGTTTTAATTTTCATAGATTTTCGTAATTGGAGTTTTTGCGAAATGTATCGAACACCCGCTAGTAATCAGGGAGCAGTCCCTAAAAGAATGACACGGCAACAGACCCGAAACATGGATGGACAACTGGATTTTACCCCTCAAAGACCGCAAGATATGGCTGATCTTTTAGATATTCCCGTATCAGTAGATCAGGGAAATCCAGCTGTTCCTGCGAATTATCATTCAAATGCCGGTAAACGCGGAATAGGACGTAAAAATCTGAAGTTACCTTTAAACCGAGTCAGGCAGGAATTACAATTTGAGAATTTAAACAATTCCTTGCCAGCTCAACCTTCTACCCCACGTAATATTGTCGTTCCACCACCTGGTCGTCCCACTTCTGCTATTCAACCCACGTTGCCATCACGACCTACTACCCCTAGAGAATCTTTGGTTATTCCACCCTTGCAAAATAGATTTTCTCGGCCGCCCCCTGTGCCTTTTCCTGGAGAAGCTTCTGGTTTCTCAAACACTGGCCTTTCATGGGATCCTACATTCGATGAGTACACCAGAAATTTTCCTCGTCTACCTCCACCACCTAGTGTCGATGTTGAGGTACAAAGAATGTTGCGAGAGCAGCAAAATGCTATTCAAAGTCTGCAAGAAACTCTTGCACGCCTAGAAAGACCTTCTCGAGCTGAGGAAAATGTCCCAATTGCTGAACAGCCCCAACCAAGACGTAGAGAGGAATCACCCCCACCTCGCGTGATTCACTCACGGTGTAGGAGTCCAATGTCATCTTGGACGGTAAAATTTAATGGTTCGTCTTCTGGCATTACAGTCGATGAGCTAATTTTCCGACTTGAAGTCTTGAGCGAAAAGGAAAGAATTTCTAGGGATGATCTAGCCCGAAAATTTCACAAATTTCTTAGTGGAAGTGCTGAATCTTGGTTTTGGCATTTTCTGCGAGCTAATCCAACACCAAACTGGGAAACTATCAAGACAGAACTGCGTAGTCAATTCGGTACCCTAGATACGGATCATGATTTCCTATCTGCAATAATGGCTCGAAAGCAAGGTCCTCGCGAATCAATCGACGAATTCCTAGCTGTGATACGATCGTTGAATGTTCAAATGAGCTCACCTTTACCTGACATTCCGTTGATAAAAATTCTGAGAAAAAATGTACTGTCGCGAATTGCAATGTTAATTTTTTCTGCAAATATCAACAATTTAAAAGAATTTCGTGATATCTGCAGAAAGGCTGAATTACATTTGGCAAATCTAAAATCTCAGCTAGTTTCTCAAAATCCTGTGCGTCAAGTGAACGAATTAGAACTCGAAGACTCTGTTGAATTTCCCGAAAACGTAGTGGAAGCACTCGATACTTCAAAATTTTCCCCATCGAATAAACCAAAGCCTGTAAAGAAAATCTGGACTTGCTGGAATTGTCAACAGCAAGGCCATTGCTACAAGGATTGTTTAGAACCAATCCAGTGTCGATTTTGCTTCAGATGTGGCCGAAAATTGATTGAAAAACAACCATGTCCAGATTGCAAATCGGGAAACTGGAAAAGGAGCGGAACGTTACCCGGAAATTCTCGCTCACGAATTTAAGAACCGGGGATTTGAATTCGAAGCAAGTAAATCCCATAAAAATTTTGAAACGCGAAACTGAATTTAAAAATGAATTTGATTGTGAAAAGAAAAATTTGTCTGAACCCAAAACTTTACATGAACGAAAATTAGCCTATTATGAAGCCCGTAATAGAATTTTTAATTCTAATCCCATTTCCCTTAGAAAGGAAAAATCTGCGAAACGTCTGAAAGATTGGTATCAACAAATAAAAGAACGAAAAAAGTCAATTGTCTCTTCAATAGTAACTTCAAGTGAAGATGAACGATTGTACGCCGAAATCTGTATCGGAAATCGCAAGCTGAAAGGCCTCCTTGATTCCGGTGCTAATATAAGTTGTCTCGGAAAAGATTGTCTGAGCTTTGTAAGCGCATTGAATTTGAAATGCCATAAATTGAATTCTCATGTCAAAACCGCTGATGGGAAATCACACCCTATTGTCGGGTTTGTGAAAATTAGTGTTGGCTTCAATAAGAGGGAAAAAGAACTTACCCTTTATCTTATCCCGGATTTAAGCCAGGACATCTATCTTGGAATTGATTTTTGGCGAGAATTTGACTTGCTTCCCTTAAAAATCAGCGAGCTTACAGTAGATCCTTCCGATACCAATTTTTCGAATCCACCCATGCACGAATTGTCACCACCTGAAAAGATGAAGTTAGAAAAAGTCGTTGCATGTTTTCCTTCGTGTGATGTTCTCGGTCTGGGAAAAACACACCTGGAACAGCATGTGATAGACGTAGCTGGAGCTTCACCAATAAAACAGAGGCATTATCCGGTTTCACCGGCCATACAACGATTGATGTATGAGGAGTTAGATCGGATGCTCGCGTTAGGGGTGATAGAGGAAAGCAGCTCACCGTGGAATTCACCTGTTGTCCTAGTAAGGAAACCAGGCAAAGTCCGCCTCTGTTTAGACTCCCGAAAAGTCAACAGTGTTACCATTGGTGATGCATATCCTCTCCCCCATATCGACGGTCTCCTCAGTCGACTAGAAGATACGCGATACATTTCCAGCATCGATCTAAAGGACGCCTTCTGGCAAATTCCTTTGGAGGAAAAGTCCAGAGAGCTTACTGCATTTACGGTCCCAGGTCGACCGTTGTATCAATACACGGTGATGGCTTTTGGTCTCTGCAACGCGGCGCAACGCATGTGTAGACTTATGGACAAGGCTCTAAAACCTATGTCGCCAGAGCTGCGTCCATATGTCTTCGTCTACCTGGACGACCTATTGGTGATAGCGCCCAACTTCGACTTACATCTTCGAGTCCTTGCGGATGTGGCTAAATGTCTAAGGTTAGCTAATCTAACTATCAACATTAAGAAGAGTCACTTCTGCATGCGTGAACTTCGTTATTTAGGTTTCATCGTTGGCGAAGGTGTGCTGAAGACAGATCCATCCAAAGTCGCGGCAGTTTCAGATTTCCCCGCCCCGAAGTCCGAAAAACAGATCCGTCGGTTTTTAGGAATGACGGGATGGTACCGTCGTTTTGTTTCAAACTACGCTGCGTTGGCATCCCCATTGACTGATTGCCTGAAAAAGACTGCTGGCGGATTTAAATGGACATCCGAAGCCCAAGAAGCATTTGAGTCCCTTAAGAAACACTTAACGTCTGCACCGATATTGATAAATCCGGATTTCGAGAAGGAATTTATAATACAGTGCGACGCAAGTACAACTGGTGTGGGAGGAGTGTTGTGCCAGGCTGACGAAGGTGGCGTTGAAAGACCAATCGCTTATGTTTCATACAAGCTTAACGCAGCACAGCGCAACTATAGCATAACCGAATTGGAATGCCTTGCTGCTGTGTATTGCGTTAAGAAATTCCGCCCCTATGTCGAAGGTCACGCTTTCCGTATCGTCACAGATCATGCTAGTCTTCGCTGGCTGATGACCCAGAAAGATTTGAGTGGTCGTTTGGCCCGTTGGTCACTCAAATTACAAGCGTTCGATTTCCGCATTGAACATCGAAGTGGAAGTCAAAACGTTGTCCCCGATGTTCTTTCGCGAATACATGCCGACGAGCTTCGTATTTCTTTTGATCCAGAACTCGATTTATCTTCACCGAGTTTCGACTCAGAAGAATATAGAAAATTAATTGAGACGATCCAAAAGAACCACGAAAATTTACCGGATGTATGCGTGTCAGATGGATATGTGTATCGACGTTGTCAACCCAGGACTGGAGATCCCGTCCAAGAAGATCAATCCTGGAAATTATGGGTACCGGCTGACATGACACTGAACCTCTTGAAAACTGCGCACGATTCTCCCGAAGCCTCACACGGTGGCATAAATAAAACTCTCACCCGGTTACGTCAACTATATTACTGGCCAACCATGGTCAAGGACGTAAAGGATTACGTAACATCGTGCGAGCTTTGTAAAGTGACTAAAGCTCCAAATAGTATCCTTCGTCCCCCCATGGGCGAGTTGATCGAAACGGTAAGACCTTGGCAAAAGGTGTACGTTGACTTGTTAGGTCCTTATCCTAGGTCATCCAACGGAAACACGGTGCTTTTGGTGGTTTTAGATCACTTTACAAAGTTCGTCTTGTTAAAACCCCTACGACAAGCTACCGCTAAAGCTATCGTAAGATTCCTTCATCAGGATGTGTTTCTTTTATTTGGAGTCCCTGAAATCGTTGTCTCCGATAACGGTCGGCAATTTAAATCCAACGACTTTCAATCGCTCTTGCAGAAATATGAGGTGAAACATTTACCTACAGCAGTCTATTCACCACAGGCGAACGCTTCTGAACGCGTTAATCGCACGGTGTTAGCTGCCATACGCTCATATCTGCAAAACGATCAACGCAAATGGGATCTTTATATAAGCGAGATAGCGTGTGCAATTCGTAGCTCAATTCACACGGCAATTAATCAAACACCCTATTATCTGACCTTCGGACAACATATGGTGACCCACGGTTCTGTCTACCCCCTTCTAAAACGCCTGAACTCTTTGCCAACTGGTGAAATTGAGATCCTATCCCACAACGACAAACTTCGACTTATTCGGGAAAAAGTCCGTGAAAATTTAGAAGCTGCACACCGAAAATATCAAGGTCGATACAATTTAAGGTCCGCCAATAGGCAATTTCTACCTGGACAAATTGTTTATCGCCGTAATTTCAGCCTGAGCGATGCAAGTAAGCATTACAACTCTAAACTTGCACATAAATTTCTCAAGTGTAAGATAGTGAAACGAGTGGGCAATTCGATTTATTTGCTTGAGGACATGTCCGGGAAAAAGTTGGGCAATTTTCACGCGAAAGACTTAAAGGCATAATTTGTAAGATTTTTCTCATTCGGGTTCATCAGTTCTTGGCAAATTTTCTTTTCATTCGATCACTGGGATTCTCATTTTCTTTTCCACATTCAGACTCAAAATTTTTTTTTATTCTGTAGCTTTATACATTAGATATATATCGTCTTTAAATAAGTAAGGCGTTTAATTTTATTACTGAAGCAATCTTATGCGGTGTTTTATAATAAGACTATATTTGAGAATTAGTCCTGATTATAATTTTTATAATCCTTTTATTATTTACTTATCCTTTTGATGTGGTTTTCTTTCTCCACTTTTTACTTTAGAGCCCGGCTAGACGCTTAGCTAGATGCATGAGACATTCAGGGCGTGGTCGAGGCCACACGTTGGGCATTTTGACACGGCTTCTCTTTATTTTTCAACTTTTTTGTTCACCTGAGAGGTAAACAAAAACGCTGACGGTTGTAACGATCGCCGTTGGTCATTTTTTTTAAATTCGTTAACCTTTTTTTTTATAAAGTACTCGAGGTACAATGAGGTGCCCTACGAAATTTTTTTTTGAATTATTTCCCAAATTTTTTTTGCTACCCAAATTTCCAAAATCATTATCGTCATTTAACTCGGCATATTGTTCTATACTATTAAATTGCATTTGTCTATATACACTTTAATTTCGAGTTTTTTTCAATAGTCCTTAGCAACCAAAAATTCCCTTTTCAATAGAACTAGCACCCAATAGCACCCAATGGTCAGATCTTACGGTGTCCATGTATATTCAATTACCGAGTTGAAATTAAACCAGATTAAAAGAAAAGACAGTCAGTTGCCACCCGACAGATGGGCGCAAAAGTCTCGAGGGAGACTCGAAAAATTGATTTTTTTAAAAAGTACGAATTTTACTTCTTTGCTCCTTTGAAAATTTTGGAGATTATTTTTTTTTGTTTTTAAGTAAAAAGAACGCGCGAGCCATTAATAATGGAAAAGAGTTATTTTTTTTCTAATCCATGTGAGAAACAAATGCTACCAAATATAATCTTTTTGAAAGTTAAGAGTGTAAATTAAAAGAAAAACAAGTTGCGTAAACATGAATTGTGCTTCAAATTATTTGATTTCTGAACTTTAAGAGTTAAATAAAACAAAGAGGTTTTCACGTGCAAACAGTTTAAAATGAATTAGAAAAGCTATTTAAAACTTGGAACATCATCAGTGTATATTTGAAAAGATAAATAAAATAAATCAGTAATTGGTGGTTAAAAGCATAAATTAAGTTAATTGAACTAGTTAAAATTCATCATTTAAAAGAATACAATGAGAACAATTGGAATATCTCTAAAAATACGAACAACATATTTTCTTCTAAAAAAACCACTCAACAATTGTAAGTAAAATCACAAATTATAATTGATAATCGACGAAAGAACAACAACAAAAAGAAATAAAACAAAAGAGGAAATTTCGGCATTATCAACGAAATCATCATCTTCGCTTACGGTCATCATTTTATTTCTTTGCAACACAAGAACCTTGTGAATAAACTTAAACTACGGCTTCGGCATGCAACGAACAAGAAGGACGATTCGTAAATTCCAAGCAGTTTATCAAATTTACGATTAAACTTAACATTAAATAAGACGAAGTAATAACGAAGACATCAAGACAATCTAAACGAAGAAGAGGAAGATTGTTTCGGCGCACATCCTAAAATTTTCTGTATGTTTTCTTTTATTTTAACAAATTATGAAATTTTGTAACAAAAATCAAACATTAGTTTTGCTTTAGTTAGCTTTTGTAGCGGCCGCTTTAAATTAATTAGGGAGTAGACAGTGTCACGAAATGTTGTTCTAATTTTTTTATCATTCAATATAAAAGAGCATTCAAATGAAATCAGCTTTTCATTTCCTTTTATGTATAGTTTTTTTTTGAGATCAGTATAGTTTTCGATGGAGACGAGTGTCAACGTCACTCGATGGTTTAAAAATCAAGCATTTGGCTCAATTATGAACTTTTAGGAATTTTTTTGGAGGAAGAGTGGGGGGAGAAATCACTATGAAAAGGTAAGCGTTGGTCAAGGTTTGAAAAGTTTGTGATATATTAAAGAAGAAGAGAAACATAAAGGGGTTGTAATGTTTTGGCTCCGTTACAACAACAATTTATAAATGGTTCAGGATAAGACGCCTGAAGTGGGGTGGGAAAAGCCACTGTTATCGCCCTCCAGATTTTTTTCTTTTTTTAGCTTTTGATTTTTTTTTACATAGGTCAAGGCGAATCTCCCTTTCGCCCTCTGACTTCGAACCCCAACGTAGCATACACCTTATTGTGAGATGTGTGGACAGAAGAGGATGAACCGCGACCCCTCGCAGCATGAGCTAGCTGGAAAGTTTTTTTTTGTATGCTACCCTCTTCTCCGCCATCCACCCACGCCTAGTGCAGATCATGTGGACGCTGCCATGATCCTTAGCACATGGCGCTGTGTGTTAGCACACACCTCAGACGGAAGTCAGGCACAAAGCCATTCCAGAAGGTGTTAAAAAATAAGCCTAAACTAAAAGTAGGTACCATATTGATTTTTCCACTTCTAACTGTTTATTGTTATTAAGAACCTTGAAAATTAAACTAATAATAACAAACATTTTAAAAATTTGTAATTTAATAGCGGATGTTTTTTAATCACAGCATTATATTATAATATTTTTCATGATATTTTTAAAAACATCAACAAAAGACAAATTTTTTTTAGGGAGACATGAAGACTTCAAGTTTTAAAATAAATTTTTCTACATAAATTGTTTACAACTTTACTTACCGATATTGATTTTCCAGTGCGCAGTGAATCTGGGTAACAAATTATATAAAAGTTTTAATTTTTTTGGGGCCGTCAAGAAATAGAATTTTTTCTTGATTATCGCAAGAACTACAGCGAATCTACTCAAACGACTTCCCATTCGGATTCTCTGCGATGTCAAATCATCCATAAATGATTGTAATATTTTTGACAACAGAAAAAAGTTTTTTTTATAGGCCATCAGACTACTAAAGCGATTTTAACCCTTTCGCTCATATGCAACTTTTTATAACAGTTTCTCAATAGGACTAAAGAATAACAACTGACAAAAACAAATTCTTAACTACAGGGAAAAAGCCGGGCATGAAAGTGTTAATAAAATTTTATTGTTAGGTTAGGTTCACTATAGGCCCTATCACAGAATCCGATACGAATGATTCGGATCGTAAACTCAATGTTGTTGTTACTGTTTTATACCAACAACAACACTGAGTTTACGATCCGAACCATTCGTATCGGATTCTGTGATAGGGCCTTATATTCATTTCCAGTCAATCGGGGACAAGATAAGCGGAGGTGATGGAAGGATAGCTGAAACAGAACACCAGCGACACAACAAATTTAATATAGAAAAGAAAAATTGATTTGGATGAAAACAGATGAAGAATAATTAATAAAAGCAAACCGCGGTCGTCTTTGGGTCAATATTCGACGGGTCGTCTTTGGGTCAATATTCGCTTCATTTTTGCAGCGATAGAGCGGCATTTGACGGTTGTCGGGTCGATACAGCGATTAGCTGTGGAACCTGAATTTCTGTTTGACTTTGAAGAAGCGTGTAATAAGAATAGGGTCGATACGGTTGCCACTAGAGTTGCCTTAAATCCGCCGATTTACAAACAAAAGGAAAAAAAGTTGATACCTTCAGCCGCCATATTCCCCATTGACATTTGGTTCAAACGATTTCGCTTTAAGAATAAAATTTCTCATTTCAGGCTAAAAAATGAATAGCAGCAAAAATGAAACAGCACACTTTTATTGGCATCAAAATTTAATTGCAAAAGAAAAAATATTTGACCGGCAAAATAAAATTAAACAAACTTTTTGTTAAAAACAAAATAATTTGATGGTCCATTAAAATCTGATGTCATTTTAGATTCATGATTCGAAAATTTTTAGTTGCGACTAAAATCACGGCATGCAATCGGAGGAAAAGTCCATTATAAAATAATAATCCACAAAAAGTTTCCATTAATTTGCCGTCATTAAATTTTTCTTGTTCGCTTTCTGTTTACGTTTTTATTTGTTCATCTCTGTTCGGTCGATAAGCTGTATATGCATTCGAAGGAGAAAGAAAACTCCGCTCGAAGATTTGTGTAATGTATTGCCGTCAGATGACGCTCGCATAAAGCTTGAAGCAACTAATTTTGTTAATGGTGGCGTCTATTTTTGTGAAATGGCAGCATTAGAATTACGTTCCTGTGTCATAATTGCGGCGTGACAAATCACTTTGAAAGTGTTCCTCACTAGGGGTGTTGTTCCGCATCCCATTCGCACAACGGCGATGTACACGCGACTAAAATCTTTTATCACCGCTATTTATATGTTGACGAAATATGTGAATAAATGACGACACGACTGCTTAAAATGCTATTTGGGCACAGTTCAAGAAAACCTTTTAGCCCACTGTAATCCACCCCTCCTATTAAATGTAAACCCCTCTCTTCCGATATTTTTTGAACACCATAAGAGATTTTGATCCGGTTTTCACCATTACCAAGGTCATCGCTAAAGTAAGTTTTTTTTGCCACTATAGTTTTTTATCCACTAGAGGAAGTTTTTTTTTTTCAACTATATCCCGCCCATGTTCTGGAAGGTCGTGCACCTCTTCAAAGTATCTAAAAACATCATAATCCAAATTCAGTAAATAGAACATTTCATAGTCAATTTTTTTCACAACATTCCATTTTAATAACATTATTATTTCACAGTAAAATTTTTCAACAAAAAAAATCTTCAAAATCCCACGCCTCTATAGCTTTGACACAATATTCCAAGAAATAATGTAATTAATTTTTATGTTGTAATTATTTTTCCCTATCTTGATTCATCATTATTTCAGACTCCAAGGCATTGCTGCCGAAAAATGATTTCATAATTCCAGCAATAGACTATCAAAAGCATCTTAACCCTTTTTTACTATTAGAAAAAATCGCCTATTACCGTTATATCATAATAAACATGAAAAAAACAGAACGAAAAGCCGACTTACACACGAACAACAGACACCTTCGTAAAACATAATAAATCATGACGAAAATTCAGAAATTTCAGAAAATTATTTCGCGTTAAAAAGACCTTCACGCAACAGTGACCATATTAATGGTCATTTACGAGCTAAAATGTGGGCTAGAAGCTCATTCTTGACACAATTACAAGACAAGATATAAATCTAATGAATTAACATCATTTATGAAACAAGCAAAATTCAAAGAAATAATTCGATAATGCGGTCGGTTTTCTTGGCACTTCTCTGGCCAATACAAGTGTCGGCATTCGAAGAATTAGGAGGCTATAAGGAATTTAATGTAGTAGAAAATGACTTACAAGTGCCTGAGGATGTCGCTGAATCTCCAATCGAACCCTGGAGTACTTCTTCAGCAGCACTCGCCAAATAACGTATGCCATACTGCGGTAGACACTGGTATCCAATAGTAATCCACTTAGAAATTAGGCACTTTTTATTTAATAATCACCGAAAATTTGAACACTTTTATTGAGGATATATTCCTCATCTATCATCCAATTGATATCATGATGCAACAACAATCCTTCTAACCACTTCGGAGGCGCTTCTCACCAAGGATTCAAAGAATCTTCTTTAGAATTCGCATGTGATGAACTGAAAATCGGTCAAGAAATCTCGTCTAAAGTTCGCAGGTCATCACACCGCGGAATCAGGAAAACACGGCAAATTTGATAACCCGGTAACAAGTGACACAATCAACATACGTAAGAAAAACATCCAGAGGAACACCACGCGAGTAGTCGGAAAAGCGGCCGCACAAGAAACGAGTGACTATCGAAATGAGTTCACCATTCGAAGTTGGAACAGTAAAAGGGGGCAACAAACATAAAAACGCCATCATCGGGAACCCCTCTGCCCTTCCCAGCCCTGGTCAGGTTTGTTGCTTCTCGTGGTGGCGTTTGTTTGCTAGATGGAGAAGCGTAAGCACCCCCTCTAGATCCGGTGCTAGTGGCAGTGAATTTTCCTCTGTTTACATTTCCCAGTGGACCTGCAGTAGTTCATCGCTGCTGGTAATAGCGGTGGTGGTGGGCTATGGTGGAATCTCGGTTCGCTTCACTTCGGCAAACTCCATTTGGATTGATTCGGTTGGAGGTTTCCGAGGTGGTACCGCGATTTTCCATTGTTTGGGCGCCCAAAGGTGCACTTTGTGGCTCAGAGAGGTTGATTCCGATGAGGGTGAGATTTTCCGGGGTACGAAGTATGGAAAATGCCATTCGAGTCGATGGTATTCGTGGTGCATACGTCATGCGCGAGTTGATTTCCCGTCGATTCAGATCTGTCCCCACCGATCGTAAAATACCTGCCTGCACCCACCTCTGCGATTACTCATTCGCAGCGGAACCGAATGACATGTGGAGGGGGAAAACAGTGGTTTATTTGCCTCCTAAAAACGGTGGAAAATTAAAATCGAGACCGGGTGAATTGATGGTTTGATAATTTTCTTGGAACTATCGTCAATGATCCATAGAGCTCTACAATGGGCCATAAGTTTTTCTCCATTTGGTCAACATGTGGAGCTCATTCGGTCAGCGTTTGATGGATTCCGCTTTTAATTCGCTCATTCAATTAACAGTGACCAGGGTTGTTTAGATAATAATAGCTAAATATCCGTCTTGTAATGTTTCTGTACCTAAATGGATAAACATGTTGCATTGCATAAAATCCGGCTTAGGCTGTGGATTGGAGGGAGGTTTTTGGGTGAATGATTAAAAACTAATCCAAATATTTGTGGAATTTTCTTGGCTCGTGTTTTACGCTGGATGGAGTCATGGCCGAAGGGACTTGGAAGACTCGAATTTTTCTTCTTTGTTTCACATCACATCAACGATGGCTTGAAGTGCAATTAAATAATGAGGAAAAGTAGGCGGGAAAAGAGGAAAAGACCATCCGTCTAACTGTCGTGTGTAAGTTAATCCTTTTTAGCCGCACCTTGAAAGAAAATTCGTTTGCTTTCCGCACCCATGACGAGAAATGCGGTATTATAGTACGTCGACTGATGCCCTGGATGGAAGTAAATGTTGATGAATGAAAAGGACATGAAATGTAATCAGGAAGTGGTTGTTTGGATGTCGGATAGGCTTACAACTCAAATCAGGGGTGGACAGTTTGGCGCTTGATGGGATCCATTTAGAAACTGCTGTCTGACACGCGCGCGCTCAATTTTATTTGCGGGGATTGAAATTATAATAATTTTATTGCTCTCAAATTAAATGACTAATTAAGCAGTAAACCTGGTATTATTAATGTATTTTTTTAGACGGACCTCTATAAAAAGTTTAATATGAATTTATGAAGTCTAGGGTAAAAATCCAAATCAACTAAATCTTTTCTAAGCCCCTACTGCGTATATAGAGAAACATTTGAGTTTTTAGTAAAAAAAATCCTGTTTCTATATCCAAGGTTTGTAGATTCGCATACTTTTTAGTGGAAAATAAATACCTGGTAAAGAAAGAAATCAATTATTTAACCACACCCAATCAATTGTTTCAAATGCTCACTCGTGAGTACTCATTAATGATGCTCACTCGTGAGTATTTATATATTAAAATTTTTGGGGAAACTTTTCGTGAAATTTTTCATCTTTTTCGTAAAATTGTCCGTTCTCTCTCACCATTTTTCGTAAAATTGTTGGAGGGTGGAGGGGAGGAAGGGAGGAGGGGAGGAGGGGAGGAGGGGAGGAGGGGAGGAGGGGAGGAGGGGAGGAGGGGAGGAGGGGAGGAGGGGAGGAGGGGAGGAGGGGAGGAGGGGAGGAGGGGAGGAGGGGAGGAGGGGAGGAGGGGAGAAGGAGAGAAGGGGGAAGGGGTCACAGAAGAGAAAATATCTCTCACTCCGTTCTCTCTCACCATTCTTTTTCAGTACCTTCACACACATACTCGTCCCGCACCACCGCAAAGATTCAACTCAATATCTCTAACGATGGAGAATCTAGCAGGAGATGCGATTTGGTTGTGACAACTGCTTTACGAACCTTTTTTGGGACAGTATTTTATTCATGGCGGAGATCGACTCGAAAACGGGGATAAATAGAAACTTTTTGATAAGTACGAAACGCGTTTCAGGTAAAATTATGAGGATGTCCGTGCATCTGTTTGTTTTACGTATCTTAAATCACTCGAGAACGCGTTGAGCTAGCGAGTTGAAATTTTTTGCAAATTATTTTTACGAAAATCGTAGTTTTGTGTCAACTTTTGGAACAGTAACGTTAGCTAAAATCGGTATCTCTCATACAATTTTTTTGAAAAAATAAAGTTTTTTCCAAATTTCTCGAAAACGAAGCGGTAATATGAAAAATGCATGTAAATTCAATAAATATTTCAATAAATATTTCAAAAAAATTAAGTTTTTTGAAGATTTCTCGAAAATTATGCGCTTTTGAGAAAAGTTTTAGAGAAAGTTTTAGAGAAAATTCCTTGCATTTCATCCTTTAACGGTTTTTAAGTATCTTTAACGATTCTCGAGATATTTGAAAAAAATATTATTTTTTTAATGTTTTTTCCGAAACTAAATATTGCAGAGGAAAGTTTTCTTGAATAATGTAAATTGTTAAAATAATCTACCAAGAGTTACAACTTTTCCGCAATTAAAATGTAACTTTTTTTTGGTACTTTATAAACATGAAAAATCTTAATTGCATGTAAATACTAAGAAAATAAAAAATGGACCCGTATAATTAGGGCATCATAATTTTCCAACCATAATTAAGGAAGCAAAAAAGAATTGAAAAGAATCCAGCAATTATGAATCCTTTCTAAGAAACACAATGTGGCAATTTTCTTCGCGTGCAAAGATAACAAGAGAGTCAGGAAAGTTTTTTGTTCGAGTTTTTTTTAATTTATCGCAATTTGTCCTCGAAAGTTAAAATTGCAAACCATGTTAGACATGCCGCAAAAATATACAAAAATCGATATGGTGATTCATATCCTTGTAAGAATATCCTTGTTACCTATAGTTTTTTATATGCATAACATATGCTATTTTTATACATATACGAAATGTGTATTTTGGTGATTAAGAAATTTAAAACACATATATGTAGGACGTTTAACAAAAATTTACTCACATTGTTCCAAATTGAGGAAATCCATTTGAAGGGTTTAATATTCCTTACATGTATGGCTAGGTCACAATACCACAACGACACAATCACGTAAAAACGGTGCAAATGCACTCGATAATCACCTGCAATGCCAATCATTTTCACAAATCACAAAAAGAAAAAAAACAATAACAACAAATCTGTGATCCTAGAAGGAAGTTTTTATGATAACGAAAGACTGTTTGTTTTTGATGGTTAACTCTACTCGTATTAGATATGAACTCTTCAATGAATTTATATATGATCAACTATAAAATTACATGCATTATTCGATATGACGATTTAGTATAAAAATATAACAACATTGATATTAATATTAATTTTAATAGAAGCGTAGTATTAGCGAATTCTTCAATGATAACCATCGAACCGTCAAATCGAAAAACCATATCCACGGACCACAGTCGTTTATCAACTGGATTCAATAACTTAACAAAAGTATGTTGATGGAAAGTGCATATGGCTGTGGTATATGGCATTACCATATGACGAGCAAAGTGGCAAAAAAAATGTACACAGAGGGAAAATTGATAATGGTTCTTTTGTCATGTCATTGGAAGCCTTACAATCGAATAGCCGCCCGTCTAGGCATCAATTTCTTCAAAAAAAAAATCGGTCGACCCGTTATTACATTAAAACATGCCGACACTTCTTCGTTAAGTCGATGTGCAAGTATGCTGGAATATCACTTATACTCCACATTCAAATTCCCGAAACAAAGTCCATCGAGGAGTCTGAAACGCGTAGCCCAGTTCCCTTCAGACACATTGAATGCATAATTTCTTCGAGTTAAACTAGCAACTGGACAACATACGCATATGTAGCCAATATACAACGCATACATAATCCAACATATCGAATTCAAATTCTTCAGGCGATGAACTGAATTCGTTATGAGCAGAAATATTGTGGGTGGGTGCCTCCCCCACAATTTTTTAACTCCTCCGGCACATAATTCGAACTATATTTTACCTGGCGAAGCAAACAACAATAACAACAACCTGAAATATGCACGAAACTAAACATGAAACGTAAGGAGACTAAATACATGACGTACGTGCGAATTTGTGACACTTTTTCGATAGTCTCGCTTCCAGAATATTGATTTTGGGAATGCCAAATAGGCACACTGTAAGGGAATTATTACAAGTAGTAACGATCTTTTATTAGGTGTACAGACGAACCTTCACTCAGAAAAATGTCCAGGTCAACTTTTTGTCAGGTTAACTCTGACCTTACAGAGGTTTCTGTAAGCCAGCTAGAGGTCAGAGTTAACCTATCTAAGGTCAACTCGTGCAGCTCCCAATGCCCTACTTCACCTGCTGGTGGCTTAATTTCAGAATTTCTCCGACCACAGGTCAACTCAGTTTTACTTGCCCACATGCAGGCGAACGCGCGCCTGCCCGAGGCCAATTACGCCGTATGTAGGTCGTCGAGTTAGCCTCCATTTTTCTGAGTGTTGTTCAGGAAATAAAAATTATATGGCACACATGAATTTGCAACTTTTTGTTCAACCATTATCCCTCGCTTCAGAATTATTTTATCTCATCCGCCATTAAGTATTTGTATTTTGAGAAAAAAAAATTTTTTTTAACCAAAAACTTCAATAAAACTATTTAAAACATAAGAATTATTTAAAACATAAGAAAAGCTACACTTGCCAGGGGCCAATCGTCCAATACTCTATGTGAGGGCAAACAAAATTTCTATGAAAAAATTCATTTGTGTGAGAGAAGATTGGTCCGATTGAATTTTGATGTATGAAACAGTTATGTAAAATCCTATTCTAAACACATTTTATCTTAATAAATTTTTCAATATGACTCACCATTTTCGAGAAAATTACAAAAAACCATTTTTTTGTATGGGGGACGGGGCAAAGAATCGTCCAATTTTTCCCGTTCAAGAAGCTAGTCTAGCCATTTACAAGAAACGTAATTGTGCTAAATTTCAAGTCTCTAGGAAGAAAGTTATGGTGCTCATGAACGGACAGACAGACGGACAGACGTACGGACATGCGGAAATCGACACGCTTTTTCGCGATTTTTCGCGATTTTTCACGATTTTTCGCGATTTTTTGTATAACGCAGATCCACCCCCGCACCAAATGTGACGTATTTTACGGACAGTTCCTGAAACATAATTGAGTTGATTTTTTTTAAAGTGGTGGAATGAATTTTGAAAAATATGCAAAATACCAATTTAAACCAGCTCCACTGTAAAGATATGATTTGATTGTATTTTCGTAAACTCAGAGAAATGTTTTATCTATTGCGCTATGTTGATGAGGAGGGTGTTAAAACTATATTAGATATATGGAACTGAGTTATATTATAATTCTGTCACATATTCATGTCATTTGATTTACGATTCGTTGTACAGACATTTCTCGGTTTTTTCCATAATAGAGATGGAGTACGTTTTACATATATATATATATTTACGTTTTCATGCACTTGCCTACGGAATTAAGTGAAATCGTTAGCTTGAACTGCTTGGAATTTCTTACTCGTTTTTATTGTCTTTATTTAGATTTTATTTATATTTTGTTTGGCTGGCGATCCAAATAAAGTCCCTTGCATAACAAATTTTTGTTTCTCTTTTATTACAAATTGTTTTCGTATGGTTATCTACGGTGCATAAATATTATAAAAATCAATTATAACCTTACCATTTCTTAGGTCTCATTTATACAGAGAGGCCTTAGAAACCTAGATCTAAATAATCCCGGATTATTCCATCAACAATGTCTCACGTATTAACATCAATCGAGATATGAAAATCAATAGATGTGAACTTTTTCAGTGCGAGAGCAAAATAGAAAATTATCCTAAATTTTCAAGTGAAAATTTATCTTTGGCAAAGAATGTAGAAAAGGTTGACCAATGGAGAGCTTCAACAAATAACCGGTAAATATGATTGAAAAGCAAATCTAATGTCACAGGCATGTCACAACCAATTTTAGAAAACTAGGACTCATAAGGGAAAAGCCCCGGATATAGCAATCAAAACCCAAGACACGCATAAAATATTAAAATTACTTTAGGTCAACTGTGTAAAGGAAAGTCAAAACAAATTATATTATTATAAAAAAAAACTCAAGAGAAATATTGTATCTACATCTTTTGTTATTCCTTTTATTATATCTATGAAAAATGTTGTAACCCCTTCAGGCCTGATTTTTTTTGCTAGAAGGGGAAATTTTTTTGTGTTTTGTGACTTAATTGTAACAGATTTAATATTTTAGTGATATATTGAAATATCAAACCTGTGTATATTGTAATGTGAAGGGGCTAAAGCAAAATAAGTTTTGCAAAGAAAAATATGCAGAGAGAATTGCGCCGCAGGCAAAATTCTTGGCTTTCCGAAGTCAATATAACTTCTTATAAAATAGTTAAATTTACTGTTTTTTCTATCGAGAGCAATATCAAAAGGAATATCGCCACGTTATGTATTTCTTGAGGTCTTGTTTGAAGTAAACTTCTTAACTGGCGGATTCTCCCGACACGTTTGAAAACCCCGGACATTTAAAAATTCCTTCCCGGACGTCCTTGGGTGTCCTTAAAAAGAGTATGGTGTCCGGGGAAAAGAGGACGGATGGGAACCCTAGACATATGAATTAATTAATTTTCCTTGTTTTTAAGATTTTAATTGAATTCACAAAATTAGAATTATTTAATAGCGTTTTCAAGACACTAGTTTTCAATAAACTGCAATTAAAATA
The DNA here is from genome assembly GCA_964034945.1 of Chrysopilus asiliformis. Lineage (NCBI taxonomy): Eukaryota > Metazoa > Arthropoda > Insecta > Diptera > Rhagionidae > Chrysopilus > Chrysopilus asiliformis. Next base: position 13,799,208 of record OZ035962.1, read on the forward strand.
AATATGTAGTGGCATAGTTACTCATTTTGACTCCTTCCAAACCCTTGCAAAACGTTGTTATGGTTTTCCACAGATATAATTTTTTAGAGCTTGATTAATGTTCTTTCGGGGACCCAAAAATCTTGACTCTCTCACACCCCTTGCTCGCCCTTCAACAATGCTTCTTGTTTGTATTTTGATATTTCTAATTTTCGACGTCGTATTTGTATTAACCACTACGGACTAGACCGTGGAAGATCGAACCTCAGGTGGCAAAAATGCGACGAGAACTGGGTTGCAAAACTTGAGGTCATCAGCTCGCGACCGAAACTTCTGGCAAGAGACATTTCCTTTGGCCAAGAGCGGAAAGCGGTTGTTGCGCCAGGAAGCGAAGGAAAAATAAGCAGAACAAGGGGTGAAGAAAATGTTGTATTTTTGCTGACATCACTTTTAAACACCTCTAGTTTAACCTGAAAAATTATACATTTTTTATTCTTTTCATACAAAATAAATCTATTCGCTATATTAAAAGGAATGCAATTTTCAAATTATGACAATGTTACAATGTTTGGTGATAACCGCAAGGCGCACATCATATTATTGTTATTTCCTTGTGGTTATTCAACTTTTTAGTAAATCGCGTCATCGCAATTTCAACAACAATATCTTTTCTTCATCAAAAAGTATTAAAGCGATATGACTCTAGAGGGCTCCTCTCCATGTTTGTGATGTTGTCGATAGTTGTAACTTATGCTACGATCGATTTTATGTAACTTTTTAGTTGAGTGCACCATCTTTGTTGTTGCTCCTCGGGCTATGGACAAAATTTAAGCTGTTTGTTAAAAATCGAAAGAGTTTAAATAAATTGCAATTGAATAAAAAATAAATAAACAGCAAATGTGCCGGTGCAAAGTATGGAAAAATGCAAACAAAAACAACATAAATGAAGTAAGTAAAACCACGAAAATGCCAAGAAGTACAACAAAACTTTTGGCACGATTTCCATGACAGAAGGGGTACATGATAATCGGCATCGCCATCATCATCGTCATAATATTGCTTAACTATTTTACCACCAAACCTAGACTTTGGTTATTGTTTTTGCCGATGGTTGTTTGTTTTTTTTTGTATTCTTGGCTGCAAAACAGATAAAATGACGTTGATGATAGCGAGATATGCAAAATGGTTTAACGATAATAAAATGTCTAATCTTTATGTTGTGATCTTTTTTTCAATTGAGAATTTCGTACGAAAGACAGTTTATAGTTTTTTTTAAATATTGTTTAACTTACAGGAAACTTCAACAGATAAACAGTTTTAGAGCAGACAAATCGGTTGGAGTTGTTTAAAAGTTTGCACGCAGAGAAAACAGAATAGTGAATCTAACTATTTTCGCCCCTGGCCGCTTTGCGCCTACGGCCTTCGGCCTCGCACTAAACTACTTCAAAATCTCTTTAAACTTTCAAAACATAAATAATATCTATTGAAGGATAAAGGATCAATAAAAAAATATTAAGCGAATAAAACCAAAAAAATCAATTTATAACAACAAATTAATAATTGGCTATTCGATCTATATTTATACCCGTATGGTGAAACCAAAGGGTATATTAACTTTGCCTTACCGTTTGTAACGCCAAGATCCCGTCATCGCACAAAAAATGAATTACACCAGTGTGTTTAGAATGATAAAAAAAAAATGAATTTTGCATGTCCGTCCGTCTGTCCGTCCGTCTGTCCGTCCGTCTGTCCGTCCGTCTGTCCGTCCGTCTGTCCGTCCGTCTGTCCGTCTGTCTGTCTGTCTGTCTGTCTGTCCGTCTGTCTGTGGCGCGGATTGCGGGCACTCGGATTGAGCTAGAGACTTGAAATTTTGCGAGGCTAAGTTCGTTAATGGGCAAAAATGGACCATTAGGGGGGGTACCCCCCATACGAACGAAATCGTTTTTTGTAAATATCTCAAAAACGGTGCATCTTATCAAAAAACTGCAAGAACAAAAGTTATTTAGAATATGATTCTACATAAAACTCCCATACATCAAAATCCGATTGGAATAAATTTTAAAAAATCTTATTGGAAAGTTTGACTTCAAAGTGGAATTTTGGTATAACTGTTCGAATTTTGATACGAATATCACCATACGGGTCTCCAATGATTGCCAGATTGGCAATTATAGCTTTTGTTATGTTTTTACCTATTATTACAGATGCATTTTTAAATTTTTTGACCCTATCGTTTATACAAAACGGAAAATTGGAGAATTGTGATAACATTCTGATTTCTTAATTGTATCAATGTAAGGAATCGTTGAAAGTGTTATTTGGTAATTCCAACGCTTTTTGATAGTGATTGTTAATGATTTCACGGTACAGAAGTTAGCAGGGATTGGACAGGGAATCTTGGGTCAGCCAGTGGTCTAAGACCTTCGCCATGCTGCCAGTTAGCTTTCCTGGAAATTTATTCCAAATCGGTTGGGTGGTTCTCGAGTTTTAAACGAAGAGATGGGAAAACAAAAAGCAATATACGAATCGACGAAGCTGGCAAGAAAGAGTGGAAACCTTGGGTTGATACATGGTTCAAAACTCGCTCCTTAATGCCCGTAGGCTCCATAAACATTTTATCCAAATCTGTTTCGTGGGTTTCAAGTTTTAAGCGAACTAACAGTTAGACAGGCAGCATGACAAAAAAGACGATGGAAGGGGAATCGGAAATACAAATAAAATTGGTCACTCCGATTACAGAAATAGTCAATTTAACCACGAAATAGTAATATTTTCTGTTAGATTTGTAAGCTGGTAATTCTAAATCCATTGAATTTTAGCGATCGGCTCTAATAAACTGTCGTCACAGTCGGTTGTTTGTTTTATTTTATTTAAGTTTCTATAGGTTATTAAATTTATTATAAAAATCTCAGTTTGGACCAGTTTTATACTCTATATGATATATCATATAGAAGTATATTAGATTTCGTATACCCTTTTATAACGCATCAAATCAATCATCGAACGCAAAACCCAAGTAACAATTTGAGGTTACATTCCGGTTAAGAAACGTATTTGGACCCATGTTAACAAAACTCGAAAGTTTCACATTTGGTTTCTGTAACCTTTCAGAAACGTTTCAGAAACCCCCATTTAGAAGCTGATTTCAAAATATACGTTTTTGCCGGGGTTATTCGGAAACCATCTAAAATGTAACCAAAATATAACCTAAATTGAAGGTTTTTTTTGTAACCACGGTTACAAATTGTTTCTTGGGAAATAATGTACACCAGGGTGTTAGGGATGACAAAAGATTTTGATTTCCGCATGTCTGTCCATTTGTCTGTCCGTCTTTAGCTCAATCCTTTCGAAAGTTTGCACCATAACTTTCGAAAGGATTGAGCTAGAGACTTGAAATGCTGTTTAGTTGTGTTTATCGTAAATGGATAGGCTAAGTTCTTGAAGGTGTACTGTGTCTACTTTCAAAGATTTCTTTTTTTTTTTTGAATAATCCCGCGAAATAAAAATGTTCTAAAACGAAATCTCGATCCAAGGTTGGAATCCAAAATAGGGCTAGGATCAAACCCAGAATAAACAAAACGTGTCAGTAGCTTCCAGTTTGAATCCCGGCCATGATAGTTCCACGTTTAAAACACCATTTTCCAAGTTCCATTCTTGTTACACTAGTGGAAAGGTTTAGTTCAAAAAATCTCGAGGAGAAAAATTAGGAAACGGCACGTGGTAAGAAAAGAAAATTGGTTAAATACAGTGAAATAGTTCAAGTTTCGTTTTTCTTTTGTAAAATTTAGTGGGTTGGAAGATAGAACCGAAATTTTAAAGTGCAAATTTTGGGGAAAAATTAGTGGCCAGGATAAAAATTCCATCGATCGCAGGATTATAAGTGCGATTCGGTTCCGAAACTTTCGCTTTTCTGGTGGCCCTAAAAAGAAAAAGTGAAAACCCCAAATTTCCACCACACGTGTCGTGAAAAATTTCGATACATTAAATTATCGATTGATTCGACCTCCGCTTAATCTTTGGTAAAATACCATTCATTTCATAACGGATTTGAAGAAATACCGTTATCATCGTTCGGAAAGATCATCTAGAGAAGAAGTTCCGGCGAATTTTCCTGGAAAATCGTCGTTTTTCGGTAACATCTTAAAGCTGAAAGTTCATAAAAAAAAGGGGAATTAGCTAACGCCAGTGAATTGGATACCATTCGTAGCAGAGAGGCGGAGGGGGTCTACGAAGCGTGGCCCAGAGCCCATCGCTGAAGTAAAGAGAAGAGGGAAAGGAGCAACGATTGTTGCAAGCGCCTGGCGAAATTTACTTTCTCCTACAGTAACGCGGACGCGATCAAGTAAAATCCAGCGGAGTGGGTCAGCGAGGGAGAAGACACACCACATCGATCCAACTTCAATCACCATTGTTTCACCATTTTATTACTTTCTTTTATTGTCATTTAAAAATTAAAATCATCGGATGCTAAATTTAGACAACATTGAGGCAAAGGAAAGTTTCGTTCCAAGTTTTTTTTCTAGCTAGAATCAATTGTAATTTTTGCATTTTAGTTTTCTTTTAGCCAAAATCATCAAATTAAAGGAATTTATATGATCCGGTGAAAGGACTTGTGCGCACAATCTTCTCATCGAGGAATTCAAGTAACAAAAACAAAATTCAAATAACACATTTTCAACATTTAAGTGAGTACCGATTTTCTTTTTATTTATGCAATTGATCTGGCTGAGGTGAATCTAAATATAAAATAAAAACTAGACAAATATAAAACAACGAAACTTAGATTGTCTAAATTTGATTTATGGTGATTTTCTTTATCAATTCTTTTTTTTTAATTACACGAAATTAGATATCGAGTCGTTAAGTTAAAAGGTTTTAACGAACCATCATTTTGTATTTATTTTATAATGATGTTAGCGTTCCACTGTTGCATTTAAACAAGATTTTTTTTTCTTAAATAAAATATTGTATCTGGCTAAATTCAAATTTTCTTTTGGTTGATTGAGATACGGAGACATTGACCCTCGTATTTTCTTTGGGTTTCCTTTTCCGCTAGAGATCTGGGCAGGAAACCAGAACAAGAGCTTTCCGAGAGCGGATGTTGAACGATAGAGGTCGCTGCAAGCGGCAAGAATGTCAAGAATATTTTTAAATATTTTTAACGTGTTAGAAATTTATTAAGATGTGTTGTTAGTTTATTTAAAAGAGAGTGATGTGATTGGGAAGTTCCTCACGGACGGACAAGACTGAGGCAAAAAGGGCTGTGTTTTCCTGAAATAGAAAGGAGCATGATTTGTACGATTTGCATTGTTTTTTTTTTATTCAAGATTTTCTTCTTTTCTCCATAGCCTTCGATTAGTAGTTCAAAACTTTCAATTGTCTTTCTATTCAATATTAGTGCAAATTATGATTCTGATGGTAGTGAATGATGATGAGACAGGTACAAATGGAATCAGTTAAATTTTCAGTTATGTTCGCGCTTTTTCCTCTGGCAAAAACCCACCCCGAACCGACGAGTTCAAGCCGGCAAAATATAACGTACCTGGCCAGCAGGGAAAAAGACAGAAGCCAAGGGTGCTCAACATCCAAAAGCTACCCTTGCGTTCGAATTTTTTGGGAGTTTAAAAATTTCTAAAAACACGTAAACCATAACATAACAAAGGGATCAAATTGGACCATTCCTTCCCCCCTCTAACATACAAACGAAACAGTTTTTTGCAATTCTCTCGAAAACGTTGGGTCAAATTTAAAAATCTATTAAGGTAAATTGGGTTTAGAATAAAATTTTACATAACTCAGCCATACATCAAAATCCAATCGGACCACTGTTTTCCCGTCTCCCATACAAATAGAATTTTCTCGAAAACTGTGCATCATATCGAAAAATTTAGAAAGATAGAATGTGTTTAGAATAAAATTTTACAAACGGATTTTAACGACCTCAGCCCATAAAACAAAAAAATGCGAAATTCTGTCACTGTAGACCATGTTAGTTCGAAATCGTGTATACAACGCCGTGCATTAAAAGAATTGGGTGTATTATAAAATTTTTCTATATTTCTACTCAATTTTAGGTAGTGCCACCAAAGCTAACTCCAAAATTAGACATCCGCTTGATGGCATGCTAAATGTCCTTCGTTACAACGTCCACACAAAATGATATCATCGCAATTATGTCTTACAACATGTAATCTTTACAAAACATAATGGAGCAATAAATTTCCACTGCAGATTTGCCAACAAACATAAAAAAAAACTCCATTCTTAGTGCTTTGTTAGAATTAGGAAAATTTACCAACTGTCTGGGAAATGTTAAACATATTTCTTTGGATAAATCTGACATTGACACCTTTTGTATCAATTAATTATCAACACCTTCTTACCCAATTCCCAAAATCTCAAAGCAGAGTTTTTCTTATCTGCTTTCCAAAAGTAGTCAAAATAAATTAATCATTTGCTATCGTTTCGGTTAATCCGCATGAGATATTCAAATAATTTTAAGTAGAATTAGGCATTTAGCCCTTTGAACATCTTTTCCAGTGATTTTGAAAATCTTTAAAATAGGTAATGAAAATGATGGATTTTAGATAAAAAAATTGATTGCCATTGTTACTGATGACCTTAGTTTAAATTCCCCTATTACCGTTAAAATGGTGTTGGTTTATCTATATATTTTAATTTTGGATTTTGTCAAAAAAATATTTACTTTATCCTAAAAATAACATTTTTAAAATACTAGTCTGTTTCTTGGTCTGTTTCTTTGTCAGAATGTTTGGCACGTCTACACGCAAAAACTCCTCAACCGATTTAGATCGGTGTCCTATCTCTTATTCTGCAGGAAACTCTCTTCCAGCAGGAATCTCGAATTGACGTATAGTGAATTATCGTATAGTGAATTAACGTATAGACAAAAAAATGTATTAACATATAAGATTTTTGTATGAAAAACGAAACCGTAAATCGCCTATGACCTTCCCAGATATGTAGGTACCAAAAAACTGCACCAAAGAAGGGTGAGTGGTTTTCGAACCAAGTCGGGCGTACAGATACAGACTTGCAGACATACAGATATACAGACATACATACATACAGACTTTCCATTTTATATAATAGAACTAGCTTGCATACCCGTCGTTCCCGAGTTAAAGTTTTTTGCATAGATTTGTTGCACCAAAAAACAGAGAAATAACTTTTTAATAAGCTTTTAGCTTGTTAAAAAAATTTTTTATGCCTTCAGAACCTCCCGTTTCGGATTTTGAAATTCTAACATCAGATAATCAACCACCTTTGTATTCCGCTAAGGACAGTTTTTTGCAGAAAAAATAGGAAAAGGGATATTTGCGTTATCCTTACACGACCTCCTGTCTTGAATTTCGAAATTCTAACACCAAATTCGTGATCTGCGACCCCGAAATCCCCCTAAAGCCCGTTTTTCTGAGAAAAAAAAGGATTTTTGCGTTATCCTTACAGGAATTTCCATTTCGAGCTTTGTAAAACCCTTCTAAAATTTTCTTAGCGACCACCTATGAGGTAAGACGAATCTGTGTGCAAAATTTCATTGCAATCCTGTGATGGAAATACTGTGATGAGTGAATGAGTGCGTGGTATTTGGCTTTTATGTAGATAACTACCGTTTTTTCAACAAAGGGAATTATGAGTATTTAAAATACATCCATCCCACAAAATTTTTCTTTTTGCCTTAACTCATTCTCTTTTGAACTCACAGGTTAAGTAACTTTTGACTTCATCCCGTCTAAGTTCCCGCATAAATTCGATCTTACAAAGCGGCCAATAGATCAAACGCTTTTAGCGTTTTCGTGACGAAATGAATATTTTTTGGGCTCTATGATCAAATTAGAAAATCATCCTCGTTGAACATAATCGACTGATTCCATTTGGGCGCATATTTTGGAAGCCCACATTTCTACAAAAAGTCATCTTTTCTATGGCCTCACAAATCAAAAGATTTTCATGCATATTAGGAATTCGAAGAAATGCATTTCGGAGCGCGGAAAATTCAAACGAAAACTAACAAAAAGTGCCACACGCAACGGTTTCTACGCCTGATTTAATCAAACATGATCAAAATGGTTTGCATCAAAAGGGCCAGACGAATATTATGGGATCGTTTTTCATATATTATGTCGGCTGGTGCAGCATAAAAATGCTTAATAATTTGTCGGATTAGAGAGACGCAATGAGTTGTAAATTGGATTCTCGGTGATAGATGACTCGATTGGGCGACATAATTGATTTTTGCATTGGAAAATTATGCATTCGATGGCATGGCGGCTGTAGATTATTACTCTGGACATAGTATTATGAAACTTTTGGAAAGTTACAGTTGATATTAATTCGATGTTATTAGGAGATGCGTCTGCGACAGTTAAATTGCATCCAGATTGATTACCAGTGGGTCGAAATAGTCTCTAATCAAAATATTTACGTAAATCTGGCAGGTATTTTACCTTTTTTGGGATTATTTTCAAGTGATATTTATTTTATTTTGTAACTCTGGTTCATGTTTCATACTTACTTTTGTTAATTTCCAATTATTATGCTGTTTGGTCAAATAATCCCTTTTTGGTATAATCTGAACTGTTTTCTTAATGATTATGTAACAACAGAATTATCTATAATATATTTGGTAACATGGGACTGTCTCTATACAATACGTTACAGTTTTCTGAAAACCAAAATCCGAAAAACAATTAATTTGCACGACGTATTTTATGGATAGTTTAGGAGCTTTTTTTATTAATATTCGTAAAAACTTTATACTGAGAAAAAACATCCGATTTTCGTTTATTTCGTCGAACTAAACCCTGTCAACCATAATTTCCCTGCCCCAATCAAAGTTTATCGCTGTAGACCATGCATATTCCTCCAACAGGAAACTAAAAAAATGGTTTATCTTTCCGGAAGAAACTTTTGGCTCAGACATATAAAATAGTTTGGCCTTAGAAACGAAATCAAAAATTTAACTCTAAGAGATAAACTGATTTGCTGCCAGGAACCAACGTTTTCCCTTATGAGCCAAAATTGCTCGTGATTTGTTGCTAGGAAGCAAGCGGAAAAAAATTCTCCAGAGTTTACCTGCTCAAGGTAAACTGATTAAATTTGTTTGCAGAAGATTTTCGCAGGGGGATTCCTAGGTACGCCAATAATTGCTTATTTGTAATTTGTTAAAAAACCTGACAAATGAAATTTTTTATACCTTTTTACAGTTTGGTTTAGGAGGATTAATAGTTGGTTTGTTAAAAAATTGCCATTACATTTGAATCGAGTTCGAGTTTAACAACAAAATCTTGAGATAACTCTTTTTTTTCGATATGAGGTATTATTTTTTTTTTTTTTTTTGCAAAAATTGGTACATGGTTTTGTGGATGGGGAAAAAGGGTAGCGCTTTTGCATAATTTAAGGGAGGCTGAAAAAGACCATAAGTATGATGGTCTTTTATTTTTCAACATTCTGTCGCGTATGTAATTTACAGTGTCAGTTACACCTACCGAGGTTGACTCGCAAGTAAAATTGCGTTGAATCCCAAGCCATGGTTCGCTTAGTTTTATGAGATATAGAGAAGGCAGAAAAGGAATAAAAGAACCATACTTTCCCTTTGAAGACCAAATTGATTAAGAAATAAATTACATTATTTTAAAACATTAAACCGAGTTTAATTTATATTTACTAATTTTCCATCACCTTTTGGAAAAATAAAGGCAGCTATAACGGGTGCCTCCAATAAATTTTTTTTAAATACCGTTTTTTGAATTTTCTCGACATTTATGCGCTTTTGCTGAAAAAGAGTATAAGAAACTTTAAAGAATATAAAATTTTCTATATTTTTTTGCTTTAACGGTTTTTACGTATCTATAACGGTTCCCAAGATATTTGTGAAAACATCTTATTTCCAAAACTAAATACAGTAATCCCTCCAACTGCGCGGTTTCGCAACTGCGCGGTTAAGTTTTTAATACAAAAATTTCGAATTACGCGGTAAAAATTTCGCAGCTGCGCGGTTTTTTTATAATTTTCGTTTAAAAAAACATGTTCCTAACCCCAAAATTTCATACAAAGTAGGGTTCACAATGCGCGGTTTCGGTTTGCGCGATCTTTTTGTGGAACGTTTCTACCGCGCAGTTGGAGGGATTACTGTATTGCAGAGGAAAGTTTTGTGTCAAATTTTCTTGATTTTCATTTGTAGAATCAGGAATTCATGTTGGATTTGAAAAAAAATCTTTTCCAAAATTACTGTTTCCCCGAAAAAAAGGAAACTCAATGTCTAAACATGTGATTAGCACCTCGAATAAAACAAGTTACGAAATAAAAGAAATCTCACGAATCTCGTCTGGAATGTCAAACATTTTTCTAAGAAATTGGGTAATACTTTCTTTATACTCAAAAAACTGCAATGAAACAATCACAGGAAAAACTTGCAAAGACAAATTTAAGTTATATCCACGCTCTAGGCAAATCATTTCTAAACATTTTGATGTAACAGGCAAAAAAAAAATTGAATGCGTTTTTCTGTTTTTCCTCGACAGAAGTAAAAATTTAACAGAGCAATTACAATTATCGAAAAGAAAGCGAAATCGAAATCGAAACACCAACTTTTATTTGCTCAATGTTACAACAAAAAATTCTTTTCGTACTTAGTTTATACGCACGAGTTACTCCGACAAGCAGTGGCAAAAGTGTATTTTCTTGGATAGTATAAAATATCTTAAAATATATTTATCTGAGTTTTAAGCTCCCACAATTATTTGACATAAACTTGAGCGAAAGTTTAATGATGATAAAGTCATCAGACGTACATCGCCGCAAGATGCATAAAACAAACAAAAACCTAATCAAATTAAAAGCCAATCTAAACCGATTTATGCTCCTCATATACTTATGTCTCTTCACATAAATGAAAAACATGAGTTCCGATGGTGTTTATTGGATGTTAAACTATAGTAAAATGATACCAAACCCCCTTTGAAAATATAATCTGCGAGATCGACATCGTCTACCACACGGATATCAGTTTACTGTACACACAGGCATCAAAAAGAAACAAATATCTAATATAGATAAACGGGACAATCTCACGATGAAATTTTTGAGAAAAAACTGCCATTTGAAGAGTGTAGCTGGTCATAAACCAAAAAGAAGACGTTAAAAAAGTAATTAACCCCGAAAATACTTTTTCAGTGAAAATCTCTATCCACGTTTTTTTGTCGATAGTTAAATACTTTTGGATCACTGGATCCATTAACAATTATCTGAGTATCTATCTTTTACAAAGTATACCTGCTAGGCTGCTAAGATATTATTATCTATCAAAACACGTGCTGGTGATACTCGTATAAGATCGCGACGTCCTCGCATTGCCTTGAAAGTTAACGAAAATCAAAACATAGCTTTTTTTCTGTACGCCCCGTAATAAATGTCTCGAAGAAAGTAAGAGCTCTATATGATCACCAACGAAATGAAACCGATCGCTGTTCACTTTCGATATCTATAAGATATAATTCGGTGGTTAAATCGACAAGTGGTATTCTGAAGTTTTAGGGAGGCCAGACGACTACTGAAGTGATCTCACTGGCCACCGAATTTGACGAGAAGGCGTGAAGAATCTTCTAGCGATCTTTTTATTTATTTTTTTTGCACGGGTTAATTACAGTTCGCAGGTGATGCGGATCGAAATTTTTGTGTCTCAAATCTCACTTTTCACCCCTCAATTTCTTATCAATTAGTTGGCAATTATTTTGGGCTTGGATCATTGGTAAAATAAAATTGAAATTGATCCGAGGCATCTAGCACTCTCACTTCTATCGATTCTTCGATCAATCATTGATCGTCTTCCCCGGATCGATTGAAAATCGAACGACCGCGAAGGTCAATGATTTCGCACGTTGTTGTACCTGGCTTATCGTTGGCTGTTTTTAAAGGTCTATGTCTAGGGAACTTGAAAAGTTTTTGGGTTTCATTACATGCGGTAAATCATCTATTGATTGTTAACACCTGATCTTCGATCTACACTTGATCTTTCGCTTAAGATTCGATTGAACGCAATTTAAACTTTTACGAAAAATATTTCAGTTGCTCGAGAATTACGTTGAAACATTTTATGCAATGTTTATGAGTTTCAAAAATAGTTTTTATTAAATTAAACAAGGACTTTTATCAAGGAGTTTTTCTTCCGGATAGAAGATTTTTAAATCTATAGAATCCTCATTGTCGCTTTATTTACTTAACCGGAGAACCACGAAACCGATTTTGACCATAAAATTTAGGTTCAGATTCATGACACCAAAGGGCGGGCTTTGAATAATGTACGAATCTAAAGTTCATTTTCTATTAAATCTTATTCTAAGACACATTCTGAAACCTCGAAGCCGTTTTGATCTGGTTTTCAGTTTTAGACCAGTCGCCCCCAAGAACATTTTATAACCGTCAAGTCAACTCCCTTTGATCGTCTATTTGTGATCGTCTACCTGTGTCCTTAATATATCGCCACGACTTTCTGATGGATTATTGATCCGGGTTTCATCATTTCATCTTTTATAACTTTAAGTATATTCCAGTACTGAAAAAATGTAAGGAGGAAATCTTGTAAAAGTTTTAATTTTCGCCAAGAATTTTCGTAGATCGACAAAAGAAATTGACTATTTTCATAAAATATCAAGGTAAGTTTCATATAGCTTAAATTTCTCACTAAATAGGAATAAATTTCTGTAATCAAAACATTTTTAGACCCAAACACATAACGGTGTCGGCGTCGTCGTCATCGTCACGGTTTCCGATATATTCAAAAAAACTAAGTTCTTTGAAAATTTCTCGGAAACTATATTGTATCTTTAACGGTTTTCGAGATATTTCAAAAAATATTTTTTTTTAAATATTTTTTCGAAACTAAATATTGCAGAGGAAATTTTTGTCTTACGACAGATATTTTTTTGAAGTTTTAATGAAAATATCTCAATAACGCCGAAAGATAGCGGATGACGGGTAACTATTTTCTTAAATTAACTTCACACTTCATAACTTTGAACCGTTAGTTTTCGAGAAAATCGCAAAAAAGCGTTTTTTTTTTAAATAACGGTATATTTCGATAACGGTTCGAGATACTGAGTTCTTGTCAGGGTTGTTATTAGTTTTCCGAGCCTAAAAAACCCACAAAAAACCCGAAAAAATTGCACTAAAAACCCAAATTAAAACCAAAAAAAAAATATCAGTTGTGGTCAACACAAAACTTTCTTCTACAAAATCTACGACCCTGCGCAATTTACGCTAGAGCCCTGTCGCGTTGTCAACCTAAGACGACCTCCCAATAAATTCTTGGTTTATTCAAAAATATCAAAAACGTACAAAATTTGAGATAACCTGAGAACTGTAAAGGATATCAATTTACGGTAAATGGCAAAAATGTAGAAAATGTTAACATCTTTAATTATGCTTTTAACTGATTTGTCGAAAAACCGTTAGTTTGCAAATTATTCGCAAACATATGATTTTTTACATATTAATGAAAATATCTCAATAACGGTAAAAGATAACGTATAACGGTAAGAAACAAAATTGTGCAGAATGCCATTCTCATTAATTCACTTCATACATTCAGTCGGCAAAAACCCGTTAGTTTTCGAGATAATCGCAAAAAACTGTTTTTTTGGAAATAACGGTTTATCTCGATAACAGGTGGAGATATCGAGTTATAGCTAAAGACAAAAGTGTGGGAAATTTTATTTTCTCCAAGTTTTGTCATACTTAAGGCCACTAAAAAACGCGTAGTTTGGGAGTAAATCGAGAAAAACGAAATTGCGATTTTTGAAAAACCGCCATTTTGGATACTTCCGGTTAACGGATTTCCACCAAAAGTTGATAGGATCGTCCCATTTCAGGACCCAACATGCCTATAAAATTTCATGGCGCTAGCTCTATTAGTTTTTGAGAAATCTTGTACACAGACTGACAGACTGACAGACTGACAGACAGACTGACAGACAGACTGACAGACAGAAAGACATTTTTTAAATATGACTCCAATCGACTCAGGAGTGATCGGGAAATGTTTTTTAGGCAAAATTAAGAGGTCGAAATTTTTCATGAATACAATACTTTATTATACTCCGTAGAAGAAAGTAAAAACGTGGTGGATTGGGCTTTTAAAAACCCAGTTTTTCACAACCCTGGTTCTTATAAAGAACAAGTGTCGGAAATTTTACTGTCTTCAACTTTTATTATACTTACGACTACTTATGCTGGGTTTACACGAACGACAGATAATGACAATCTGTCATAAAAGAATGGACAAATTCATTCTTTTATTAGAGATTGTCATTTTTCTAACAGAAATAAAGATAAAAATGATACTATTTACACGATAATGACAATTTATGACAAAAAAATGACAAATTTGTCATTCGTGTAAACGCAGCATAAAACGATTAGCTTCGGAGGAAAAAGAAAAAAAAGCGAAATTGCGATTTTTAAAAAGCCGCAATTTTGGCGAATTTTGATAAAAGTCCACGACTTTAGCGCGAGTAGTTTTTGGGAAATTTTAAAGGAAATTTCCTGTATCGTGAAAAGTTCTAAAAAGCCCTAAATTTTCATTGCATTTTGGTATAAATTTTATCTATCTGTGACAACTCGTTCGCGAGATGCAAGTTTTTATAGAAATCGAGTTTTGTAAAAATGGAAAAGATCATTTACAGGCAAAACCCGTGGGCTAAAATTTTATTGTTTTGATGAAACTTTTAACCCTACCTGTGCCCTGAAATTTCAGGCAAATCTGGAACACATCGGCTCAATTTTGGCGGCAATGAATAGCGTGCTAACAAGTCCAAAAAAAAGCGTTCCTTTTTTCAAATTTTGTCAAGAATCCCATCTCAAGCCAATGATAATTTCTTACAACTGAATTGTAAAAAAAAAACAAATCGCACAACGGAAACACTGTTTTTTCTGCATATTCATTTCGTAAAACAATAGCAAAATTTGTCAAAACAAATTCAAGCAAAAAATTCCAAGCTTTTTCTGTATTTAAAATCTATTTAGAAATTCTTCCCCCTTTATATGGTTTTAAGCATTTTTCTACATGTCTCCGAAATATGATGAAAAATAATTTTCTTTGATTGCATCTCTCACATGCCGTGTTATTAAACCCAAAATTTTATCATTACCGTCTAATGATGACTTTTTGTGGTTTTGGTCACACAATTTATTGTTAAATGGTGCGAGTGTTGAACTTTAAGTACCTGTTAAGCTAGGCTCCCCGGTGAGGGTCAATCGGATATTTAAAGAAAAAGTGAACGCGGTATTCTTCTCTATTAACAATTTCTTTAGCAAATGATGATGGTCTGAGAAGGCGGTTTATTAATTCTTTTTTTCGTGAAAAGTATATTTTTTTGTGGGAGATTTGTTGTTTTTCCCCTTTCAAACGAAACGCGAAAAGTGCGACGTTCGAAGTCCTAACCTAACCTAAAACACCTCATGCCATCACGATCGCTGATGAATAAAATTCACTTCGGCTGCTTTGATTGGGTTGGGTTCAGCTGTGAAAAGTTCACCTGGCTGGGAAAATGGCACCGACCTCACCTGTTCTGAGACTGAGACTGGGCCTGAACGACGGGCGATGGGGTGGAAGTTTCAAGTGAGGAAATTTGATTTACAAAGTTCAATGTTCTGAGAAAAGGTAATGAGCATTCAAAGCTTAGCTTATATACGTTAATCATCATACGCGGCTATGGCTGTGGCGGCCGCGCGGTGAATTAGTGACGTGACGCGGCGACGGTGGCGGCGACTATCTTCAAATAGTGACGAGGTGCAATTTGTTAGACAAAAGTTGAAGGAGAAAGCGATTATCGTGAGAAGTTTTTGTGGTTGAAGTTTTTGAGTTGGATCTTCAACGTGTTTTCAGTCGATTTCAACCTGAGCCCGTCTTCTATTCATCAAATATGCCGATTGATGGCACGGTAATCCGCCATGCTTCAAATGCACGAAAATGATGGAACGATGGTTGGCGGTTACGGGCAAAAAAGTAGTCAAATTGAACCAAAACCAAACAAAATACTTTTCAAAGCAAAATCAAACATTAACCGAAACCAAATCATACCAAAAAAAAAGTGACTATCTTTTAGTGCTAAGTCATCTGTTTGCGCCTATTTTTGTCGTTTTAATTGTCTTCGATTAATAAATTTTTCACCACACAATAAAATAGCCTTTGACTGAAACTGGTTTGCTTTATTTTCGTAATTTTTTCGCGGTTACCGCCTCAGTTTTTCGCCATGAGGTGATAATAAGGAATTTTTTGGCAACATATTAGGGAAAAACTTTCTTACCATAGAGGTGTGTATAGAAAATTCAAAATCAGCTTAGCTTTTATTCGTGTTAAAAATGTATTGCGTAAAAATAATTTACAATTTCCTCATTATCACATATTCAGCAGAACTTTCCCCGATTATAATCGGAAGTAAAATGCTTGGAGATACAAACAAAGGACTTCAATTGTTGACGAATCAAATCATTTTAGAGTTAAGGTGATTAGATAAGATCAATTTGCGAGAAATTGCAAACCGCTTTATGATAACATCAAAAGTGCTCGGCTTGATTAAGTACGCAAAGTTACACCTTTCTCGTAATATTAGAGAATTAAAAAGTTAGGTTATGGAGATCCATTAAATTCCAGTTAAGTTTCAATTTGTTGATCAATTTTTAATTATTTAAATAACAAATGCTATTTCATGATGCAATTTTTGGGCATATAGGTACTGAATTCAAAATCATATTTTTTTAAATCTCAAGCTAAAATGCAAGATTTGAAAATTCGTCGATTTAAAATTGCGGCGATTAAAAAAATTTTACCTCGAAAGCAGATTTTAATGAAATTTGAAGACATGTAACTTTGTTGTAATTTAAAATTTTCGATTTATTCCTGTAGCAACAACAATTTCGTTTCGGGAAAAGTAACCATTTTTTATATAAATATAAAAAAAATCAAAAAAATATCGGGTCTTTCAACAAGGACATAACAATTTTGTATTTAAATAAAATGCAGAATAATTGAGATATCGGGCTGAAATTTATTCCAGGTGTAGTAGACATGTTACATTTAAGTATGAAATTCGATGTCGTTCATATGGCCACCGCGAGCATTGTACTGATTGATTCTTTGGAGCCAATTTTCCACCACTCTTCCACACATATCGGCCGGAACGTTGGCAATTTCGCGTTCGATATTGTTGCTGAGCTCCTCTAACGTTGCTGGCTTGTTGGCATAAACCAACGACTTAACATAACCCCATAAAAAGAAATCCAACGGCGTTAAATCGCATGAGCGAGGTGGCCATTCGACCGGACCATTTCTCGAGATTACACGATTGCGACCACCGATTCAGAATTTCGGTAGTAAGTTTTAATAATTTCCAAACGTTGCTCGTTCGTGAACTTCACCATGATAAAAATGTAAACCTTGACTGACGTTTTAGCATTGCCAGATCATAAAAAAAGTTTTAGGGTGCGTTTTTATTAAAATACAAAATTGTTATGTCCTTGTTGAAAGACCCTTTAATAACACAAATTATACAAAATATTTAATCCTCTGCAAAATTTAGTTTCGGGGAAAAAAAATGTAAAAAAATAATTTTTTGAAACATCTCGAGAACCGTTCAAGATACGTAAAAACTTTTAAGGAAAAAACGCATTTTTAGCGCAATTTTTTCGGAAGATTTTCAAAAAACTTTTTTTTTTTGAAATACAATATCTTGAGAACCGTTAGAGACGCGAAAAAACCGTTGAGGCAAAAAATGTAGAAAATTATATGCCCTTTAAATCTTGCTATATTCATTTTTTCCCAAAAGCGCCAGCTTTCGAGAAATTTTCAAAAAACTATATTTTATCAAAAAGAAAATTGGTCTAGGTTTTTCAAAAGCTAGTAGAGAACTACGATTTTCGTAAAACTGTTCTCTAGAATTTTCCAGTTCTGTTCTAAAATTTCATTTATTTCAACCTTGACTTTATTATTCGCCGTATGTTTACAAATTGAATGCGCCGTACCAACATATTTATCTCTTTAAAGTAATAAAATTGCTTTTAAAAGAAACAGAAAATAAATATCTCTTTATATAAACGCATATTCAGCGTATTTAGATTTTACTCTTTGATTATAAAGTTGTAATTTCCCCTGCAAAACGCATACCTAATATGTAACGCCGCTCATTCAGCAAGTTCTCTTAGCTGCTCTTGTTTAACGGCACTGCTTAATCTTGTGGGTTTTTTTTCCATAATACACGTGTAATGCTTAAGTGATAGATCTATAGGTTATGCTCGGGATTTAAGCAGTGCTTGTTGTGCATAAATTATGGAAGCAGTGGGAACGACACATGGGATGAAATTCATTCAGTAAATTACTTACAGCTTCTAGTGATAAATGAGTTGATTTTGATGAGGTTTTTCGGGGATTTGGTTTTTTTCTAAGAATATGTTCAGACAATAGAAATCTGATTTTCTTACAACCTTTTAAATTTATTCATTAATCAAATTAATTAAAAATTGTTTTGTTTTTCATTATATGTAAATAATGTTCATAATGATATTAGTTTATTGAAATACAATGAGGTAGAGGTGTTTAAAATATAATAGAACGAAGTACCATTTTTAAATGTTCAACGAAAATGCTCAAAAACTTCCTAAATTCGACGGTTTAAACAAGGGCTGTTGAGAACCGTAATTTTGTAGAACAAGGTAGGAACCGAAAACCGGGGACCCGGTTCCGAATCCAAGAATCGAATCGAAAATGAGCGTTTTTTTTATAAAAATCAACAGTTTATTTTGAGAAAACTATCAGACTCAGATCATTGAAAATACTGTCCATCGGCAGCTACGACCTTCTCCCATCTTTCAGTTAGCATGCGGATTCCACGCTGGAAAAAGTCTTGGTCTTTTGAGGCAATCCAGTCATCGACACATTTTTCGGTATCGTCATAAGAAAATCGTTGCTCAGCCAGGCAGGCCATGTGTCATCGACCGGAACAAATGGTAATCGGAGGGGGCAATGTCTGGTGAATACGGCGGGTGGGGTAGGACTTCCCATTTCAGGTTCTCCAGGTAGTTTTTTACAACATTTGCAACATGGGGTCGTGCGTGGTCATGTTGCAAAATAACTTTGTCATGTCTGTCGGTGAATTGCGGCCGTTTTTCTCGCAATGCTCGGCTCAAACGCATCAATTGACGTCGGTTGTAACGGGCATATTTTGTTTATAAAGGAAAAACAAAACAATTATAATGAGTATATGATTTATACAAAGAATTCAAAAATATATTAATCTATCATGTAGGGTATAATGCCAGCTTAGGATTTAGTTTATATCACAGTTAAATTTTTTTTGAAATTCAAAAAATAATTGTAGCAACGGATTCAAAAAGAATATTCTGAATTATTATCTCGATGGTCAAAATTTAAAAGTCCTTTTGAAATATTGAACACGTGCAGGATTCCCTTAAATTCTAATTTCAAAAGAACAATAAAAGAATTCAAATTTGAGCCCATAACTATTTTAAGATACAATAGAAAGAATACGGTACCAAAACGACGATTAACGAAAAATTAAAAATTAGAAGTTCACTCGGAGATGTAGCGTTGCTTCAGCAGGATCGCTTGCACTTTTAATTTTGACGCGAAAATCAAAAAGGGGTTATTCCCTATCATATAAATAAATACACGTAATTAAAATTGTTAATTAAAATTAAACAAAAAAAAAACACACTAAAAGTTTAGTGAAAGCTTAGACAAACAATATATGTATAGTGAGACAATTTATCCGATGATTTTTGTGATATGGATTGCACATAAAACATTTAATCGGCATATCTAATACATAGTTTGTGATCACACATAAAACATTTAATCAATATATCTAATACATAGTTTGTGTATATTTAAAGAACAAAAAAAAAATAAATAAATAAAAACATAAAAAAAAAGCAACGCAAGTTCGAGCCACAGGAGGACGTCAGCATACAACACGGAGCATGCAACATTAAACAACACTATATGCAACATTCAACAAAGCAGCAAACATCGAAGATCATCATCCGACCAACGATTATTGAAACACAGGAAAAACACGATGAGTACCAAACACTTTCTTGTTGTATAAAAAAAAAAAAAAATACTTTTGAATCAAACATTGAATTATATAACGAAAGAAAAGAAAATATATTAAAAAATTTGTACAATTATATTAGGCTTAGTAGGGTTAGTATAGTTAAAACAATGAAATTGAATAAACAAAAAATAAACATTCACGAATTAAAAGAAGAAGAAAATCTTTAAATAAATACGAATTCTTTTATTATCATACTTTTTTGTTGTTGTGGTCGACGTAATAAAGGACTATTATTTTTTTGATCTTTGACGAAGATTCAGGTTCGTTTGGGGATATTTTTGATTAAATATGTTGGAAGTTTAGATTACTAGGAGAGACAGGGAAAGTACTGCGAGCGTAAGTGTCGTTAAGTTTCGGTGGGTCAATTGTGTCAAGAAGTTGACGAGGCGGCAGGGAAGAGGAAACGTTCGCCATCTAGTTTCCACGAACTTGGGACAGGGACGATTTGTTTTGTTACGCGCAAGGGCCATCCACGCATACATAATTCTTTATGTAGCGTCGAACGAATTCAGTGATCGAAAAGAACCCCCCCGTACCGTGAGCTTGAGCCGGAAGACAAAATAAAATGTATGCGGCGATCATTGATTTCGTAGGTGTTCCAGTTCAGCATATTGAACTCCAAATGAATCCACCGCGATCGGCAAAATAGAAAAGAATCTGACAACACGTTACACGGTAGAAGTCCCCCGTGATCGTTTCATTAGGTTTTAGCAGCTCATAATACAGAACACCCCAGCTGGTCCCACCAAATACAGAGCATGAGCTTGGAACCATGAATATTCGGTTTCGGTGTCGATGTTTTCCTGTGTTTAGGGTTGTCGTAACGTATCCACTTTTCATCACCAGTAACAATTCGATGCAGAAAACCTTTTCTTTTTTTTCGCGCGAGCAGCTGTTCGCAGGTAAAAAATCGTCTTTCGATGTCCCTCGGTTTCAACTCATACGGCACCCAATTTCCTTGCTTTTGAATCATTCCCATTTGTTTCAAGCGCCTACAAACTGTTGATTGATCGACTCCCAATGTTTCCGCAAGCTCTTCCTGTGTCTGGCATGGATCTTCATCAAGTAATGTCTCCAAATCGGTATCTTCAAACTTTTTCTCAGCACCAGGATGTTCTTCATCTTCGAGGTCAAAATCACCACCCTTGAATTGTTGAAACCATCTTCTGCATGTTTGTTCTGAAAGAGCATTGTCGCCGTATGTTTCCACTAATATTCTATGCCCCTCAGCTGCTGTTGTTTTTCGGTGGAAGGAATGTAAAAGAATTCCCCGCAAAAACGGTTTTGTAGGCATGAACTCAGCCATGTTTAAAATTTCGGATAAAAATGTCTTTACACTCCGGCAATTGAAATTGGACTGATGTTTGCAGCCTAGGGTTTTAGCTTTCAGGTAAAATTTATTTCAGGATATATACCTGCCAAATTATGAGTCTCAATACAAAACGCTCATTTTCAATGCATACTCCCAATAATACCCAAAAACGCTCAACGCTTCTGAAGCCAAAATATCTACGTAAAGTTATTCTTCTTTTTTATACCCGTATGGTGAAACCAAAGGGTATATTAACTTTGCCTTACCGTTTGTAACGCCAAGATCCCGTCATCGCACAAAAAAATGAATTACACCAGTGTGTTTAGAATGATAAAAAAAGTTGAATTTAGCATGTCCGTCCGTCTGTCTGTCTGTCCGTCCGTCTGTCTGTCTGTCTGTCCGTCCGTCTGTCCGTCCGTCTGTCTGTGGCGCGGATTGCGGGCGCACGGATTGAGCTACAGACTTGAAATTTTGCGCAGATCCGTTTTTCGTAAAATGCGAGGCTAAGTTCGTTAATGGGCAAAAATGGTCCATTAGGGGGGGTACCCCCCATACGAACGAAATCGTTTTTTGTGAATATCTCGAAAACGGTGCATCTTATCAAAAAAGTCCAAGAACAAAAGTTATTTAGGATGTGATTCTGCATAAAACTCGCATACATCAAAATCCGATTGGAATAAATTTTAAAAAATCTTATTGGAAAGTTTGACTTCAAAGTGGAATTTTGATACAACTGTTCGCTGTTCACTTAAATCACCATACGGGTTTCAATAATTGCCAGATTGGCAATTATAGCTTTTGTTATGTTTAATTTTTAGAACGCTTTAAATGCTTGTTTTTTTCTATGAAATTTTTTATGTATTCCTTTTACCTTATTTATTTTTTTTATCTGATTTATTCATGTTTATCATATTTAGGCCACCTAAAATTTTATCGATGTAACTTATAATAGTGAATTAGCAAACATATGCCTTCCACATGACCCGATATTATTAAAAAAATATGACCAACGCATAACATGCATAGCTCCCTAAGCATAACGTTTTTATTGGACTTTTTTTAATAGTTGAAACGTTGCTTACAATCGTCGTTGCTACAGCGTGTATTCAACACCATTCCACAAGAGCTGTTATAGAATTTTCCCTTCTAAAGGAGAATTTGTGTAAAAATATTTAAGTTGTGCCAAAAAATCTTTTTAGCTTAAATGCCATATTTCTGAGATTTTTGCCATTTCTTTAACCCTAATCAGCTCAGGCTAATTTTGTCCTTAATCCACGCAGGCGGTGTCTGAAAGACACCATGCCGGAAAAATAGAATAATTTAATAAAAAAAAATTTTTTTGAGTTTGCATTTTTTAATTCAGTTAATAATATTTATTTATTTGTATATACATTATTCGTACTTTTTATAATTCTAGCATAAAATTGATTTTTAAGAATTTTCGTTACAAACATTTTTCTTGGATTTGCACTTATCTACTTCAAAGCGCGACCTTAGAAATGGGGATACAGGAAGCAACGTTTTCTCTTTTGGGAAGTGCTACAGTTATTATCGCCTACTACAGTCCGATATTTTGCGAAATAGAAGCAAAGTGATACCAAAATAACCTTTCTTTGCTGGTAAAACCGTTACGGTGTCTTTGAGACACCGCCTGCGTGGATTAAGGGTAAATTTCATAAAAGCAAAATATTATTGTTGTAGTAAAAAAAATAATTTTTTTTTTCGTTTTTAAATAGTATTGGCTTAAAAAAACAAAGTCAAGGAGCATGAATGCAACAACTTTTTTAACATTCGTAACAATCACTCTCAAAACTGCATCGGTGTCTCAAAGACACCGCGAATGCGGATTAGGGTTAATATAATTTTTACGATTTTTTCAATACTCACATAAAGTAAATTACTTAAGATTTAATTTTCATCTGGACTATAATAAGTTTGATTAACCATTAAGGAAGGTATCAATGAAAATTTTACAACTTCCTTAAAAATTTAATTTGACTTTTACTTCCCGAGAATTCCCACACCATTTGCATAACAGTTCATCAGCGCAATATCAAATCGAATTAAATTTTCCCATGTCCAAACAATTAATGTAAAACTCATATCAATCCCATGATGGTAAAGTTCAAGCAATTGTCGCAAAATTTTTAATGAATTTTGACGTCTGCACAAAAAGTTTATCTTTGAATAGCCGAAAATGTGATTAAATTCACTTTCAGGCTTATTTGTATAAAAGTAACTTGCTGTGATACCGCTTGAGGGCTATGAAATATTAGTTGGTGGCCATATTGTTTGGGAATGCCTGATTGCTACTCGCATCATGGAAACAAAAATCATCGTCAAATTGTGAAAATTGTTCTTAATTTATTCTGATTCACTGATTTTCGATCACTTTCGGATTGATTTTGAATCCGGTTTAATATACGAAGAACACGTGCGCAAATTTTATTCAAGCCTAAGATTACCAGAGGCGGTTTTTATTTCTCCAAGTCCATTCCAAATCGGAAATATTTAATCGCAGTGACAGAGGAGTCGAAAATTTCGATTTTCAATTTTCAAGTGATATCTAGGGCGACCTTCGAAGAAAGCGTAAGCCAAGGTGATCTTCAGCAATTAATGATCAGTAAAAGTTTTTTTTAATTTCTTCAGTTAAGGTAATGCTTCTGATGCTGTTCCTTTTTATCTTTGAAATTCGCCTTCATCTTGTCTTACCTGGAATTATTTTTATTTTTGCAAAGAGTGAAACTGAATAACAAGTGTCTTAGCGGCAGTGACTTTTCGTCGTTTATTGCGAATGATCATTAAAATTTTAGCGAGTTTAGCAGACAACCAGCCGACTGGCCGGCTTTGAAGCTGAATCTTGTTCGATTTCAAAGACAATCGCGAAGAAAACTCAATAATGATCGAAAGTAAGTATAAGTAAATGTGACTTTGATCAAAGGTATCAGGAAACATACGCATAACGAACCAAAAAAAAAAATACATTATTGGTATCGATCGTGGAAATTCCTTTTTATATCGATAATGAGTTCGATCGTTCGATATTTGGTCTGGGAGGCGACTGGTTCACTTTCCGTCTGTGTGCTATCTTGGTCGCAGCAAAATGTGATCTTGTCGCATTTATCGAGAGTATTTCGCCCAAGGGATCTGCAAAAGATGGACCTTTAATGCATTCCGCGTTTGGTCCCCGATGTATTCATGTCCATGTCGAACAAAAGTGCGCACCTACAAATTCACCTCCAACTAAACCTGCCTACCTGTTGTACGAAGCTACTTTTGGATATTTTATTTGACTTACGATCAATTTGAAATTCTTATCGAGTGAAATTTTTAGTAGGTCAATCATTTTTCATTGCATAAAGTATGTATCAAGTACAACATCCGGATATCCAGTACCGAATATGCCAATATGAATGCGTTAAATTACGCTTGTGTGCCATTTAAGGCTTTTCGTAATAATTATGACCGTAATCGAATCATCGAGATAATCGCCACAGACACCACATCCTCTTTTATGTTGCTTTTAATTATCAATTTAATTTCGCGGGTGCAGGCTATTCTTAATCGAATTATATATGCGTAGCGCCGATCCTTAATCCGTGCTAAAATATTTAAAAATCGGATCATAAACGAGTTGCAGGCCATATTGATAAGCGACTAGCCAGAGAAAATGTGGATTTTAAATCGGACTTAAGGCGAATGCGACCACGCCTCTCAAGGTCATGCGAGGTGCAACAGAACTTGTTGTATAAAATGATAAATTTCCCAATATATTTAATTATTTTTCACTCATTTATCTTGAATTCAGATATGGCTGCAGTGGTCTCAAAAAAATAACCGCCCTCTTTGAAAAAAGAAAAATTCCAAAACTCATCGTTTCAGATTATCAGAATTATATAAAAGAAAAATTAGCTATAATTTTTCAATGCAATTTTTTTTATCTTTTACCATGAAAAACTGTATAAATGTTTCATAAGTTGCTCACGAAAAATGCTGATTGATAATTGCAGGAAAAGCAAGGCATAATTGAGGCGTTAAAAGCTAGAGTGGACCAAGCCACATAATCGAGTTTTTGAAGCTTTTCCACTTTTGTACTATTATTGACTGTAAATTTTTGGAAAAAAAACATTCTGTGGACTTTTTACTCAATGTTGAAATGTTCTTTTGTACATCCAAACAATTTTATCTAAAAACTCACTCGCAATAGTGATTCAAACACAAAAAAACTCACGATTTCGACATGTGGGTTAGTCCACTCTAGCTTTTAACGCCTCAATTAGATTAGTAACAAATTACTTAAAAGCACAAGAAAAGCTGCCAGAGGCCAATCGTCAAATACTCTGTATGAGGACAGACAAAAATTTTATTGAAAAAATCCCATTTGTATGAAGAAGGAGAAAAAGAGTGGTCCAATTGGATTTTGATGTATGGAACGGTTATGTAAAAGCATATTGTAAATATATTTTGTTTTAATAAATTTTTCGATACAATACACCGTTTTCGAGAAAATTGCAAAAAAAAACTTTTTCGTCTGTATGGGAGAGGGGGAAGGAATGGTCCGATTTTGCCCGTTCAAGAACTTAGCTTTGATATTTACGAGAAACGCAACTATACATAATTTCAAGTCTCTAGCTCAACCCTTTTCGAAAATCATGGTTTTCACGGGCGGATGGAAGAACAGGCAGGGACAGACGGACAGACGGATGAAAATCAAAATCTTTTATCATCCCTAACACCCTGGTGTAGTTCATTTTTGTGTCCGAAGATTGGTTCGATGCTACAAATGGTATACTAAATCTACCTGATTCTCATATAGAGTATAAAACCAAGCTATGCAACCCAAAAGTTTTCTGAGTGTAGTTCAGTTTTAGTTCAAGGATAAAAAAAAGTATTTTTTTTTAAGAATTTTATAATTATTTCTTAAAATTTCTAAGAAATTTCTAGCCTGTAGTCAATTTCTTTTTAAAACTATATTTTCAAAAACTTGTTTAATTTTTTTAGAAATGTAGACTTTTCCAAAGGAAAAGCTAGACAAAAAACCAGATAATTGAAAATGATTTCCCTTTTTTGCCTTCAGTTTTATAGTTTTACTGAATATTTTACTTCTAACCGATCGATATCGATATTAATTTCTATATTGAATATAAATCATAATCATAAGAGTAATAAATTTATTTAACTGTAACTGTCAATTTCTAGTCCATCCCAAGCGCAATTAATCCACTTCCGAAATGGAAAACAACTTTTTACGTAATTATTGTGCATGAATATTATTTATTAATAAATAATAGCCAATATATGGAAATAGGAAAGAAAAAAACAACAACTTGCTTATAGGATAGATTATACTTTTCTATAAGCGAAAAAAATAGTGATCGTCGAGCCCCCAAGAGAAGATCTGCCTAAGTCTTCAACGCTAAAACATTGAGACCGATTAAGATCAAACGTTCCTGTCTTACACTCGTGTCATCAGACAAGTTTCACATTTTCTCGGCAATTAATCAAAACAGCCAGCGAACTCATCACATCTTGACCACCAATGTCCAACAATTACCGGTTGTAATTAAGTGGCCAAGTCCAGTGACCATCATCGGCTGCATCTTCAGAGGACCATTGCACAAAAGGCTGCTCCTCAGAGCATTCAATTCGTTTCCATCTTCTTGCTTGACTATCAGTAAAAGCTATTCGAGGGTAAGAAGTGCAATGCAATCTTCTTGAAAATCTCGTCGTACGAGTACGGATAGACACCACCACAAAGGGCCTCGAGCGATTTTCTTGATTACTGCGCGATCCAATCTAGTCTAACCAGGTAGCTGTTCGCTATCTATAGATCTACGGCCACCACAGGTCGATCGGTCCTCATATATAATGAATGATCAAATCAAAATTGATCGGCTAGGGTCTTAAGAAGATTGTGTCGCGCTTTGTCGCATTTGATAAATGAAAATCTTGAATCAGCGAAGACAAGTCGCACCAAAGTTGCGCAATTTTGTGACACATTTGCCGTGCAGGTAATCATAACACGTCGCTATCATAGGTAAACTGTTTAAAATCTGATTTGATCATGTAAAATGGTTCAAAAGCGAAAATACCTAAACATATTAAGCAAAGTGGATATTCAACTTGTTAGAATCTACATGAATCGAGGACTAGATCCTACTTTAAGACTCAGTTCAGGTAATTGCTTAACATTTAACCCAATTAACACATTGAGAGTTTTTAGTCGTTTTGCAGCATTTAATTGGGGTAATGGAGTAAAATGGTAAAGAAATATTATTGCATAGCACATTATGATTTTTTTAGTAATTTTAAGAAACCGTCGAAATTTTTCTCAGTTTTTATGGTTTACAACCACACCTTTTTACTCACCTTTAATTTATGGAAGTCATTTCTGTCTCACCCTGTATTTTAGTATATCAAACATTTTACTTTCCTCTTCTATAGATGAAAAGCATTGTATTCGTTACAGAGACCGACTCGAGAACGGAGGCAGATAGAAAATTTCTGATCGATACGAAATCAATTTCAGGTAAAATTAGAGTGCATGTGTCTGTCCATTTGTCTGTTTGTCTGCCTGTCCGTTGTACGTATCTTAAATAACTCGAGAACGTGCTGACCTAACGACTTGAAACTTTTTGTAAATAAGTTTTACAAAAATCGTAGTTTTATAAAATTCCTAGATTTTTTGCTTTACCGGTTTTTTTGTATCTCTAACGGTTCTCAAGATATTTGAAAAAAATTAACTGTTTTGAAAATCTCTCGAAAACTATGCACTTTTATGAAAAAATGGATATAACCAAATTTATAGGAAATAAAATTTCCTGTATTTTTTGCTTGAACGGTTTTTACGTATCTCTAACGGTTCTCAGCATATTTAAAAAAAATTAAATTTTCTGCACGGTTTTTACATATCTTTAACGCTTTTCAAAATATTTAAAAAAAAAATTTTTTTACATATTTTTGCCGAAACTAAATATTTAAGAGGCAAGTTTTGTGTTGATCAAAACTGATATGTTTCAAGATTTGATTCTTCATATACCCGCCTCTTCTGGCACTGACTATTCTATCTCTTGTACTAAATTTGTTTTAAACATTTCCTTGAGTATTAAGTAGAGCCGAATTTTTTAATATGTGGTTATAAACCCTCTACCCCCCCTCTCGGAAAAACCCCTTCCCTGTTAACTTCTGTGTCGATGAATTTTCTGAAATTTTTCTTGAGCAAAAAGCAGAGCGAAATTTTCAAAATGTTGTAAACAATCAAAGCCCCCCTCTCGATAAAACCTCTTCTCTGTTATCTCTGGAACAAAAAATCTGAACGAGCCAAAAACGTTATGCGATTAGTAACTAGAAGAAAAGGTAAGTAGAATTATTATTTTGCACTATTATATCACATTTAGCTGTCGCAATGGTTTTCTGCTGTCCTCTCAAATCCTTGTCCAAATAATAGAGCGGAAACGAAGCCTTGATATTTTTAATTTGGCTTCCGTTCTTTATTTTCTTTTTTTGGGCTTCTTTTTTTGGTCTTCATTTTTTCATTTTTTCATCACAAAAAAATTTAAATAACCACACACGTTTTAGAAAATGAAATGAAAAATTTTACGTTGTAGATATAAAGAAATCTAAACTCATCGACGTGTATTCAAATAACTTGTGTTACTTGGGAATGCTTTTAATTTGTAATCTAGCTTGCATGGGGCGAGGGTGTCTCTAAAACTTGTTCGGCGATCTTAGAACAAGTTTGGATACTCTTAAAGTCTGACACTTAGGAGAATGGACATGAAATCTTGACCACTTGTAACTCCAAGTCGTATAACTTTTGAAATTTCCAATGAAATAACAAGTGGGACAGCGATGGTCTTGTGAGATGCTCAAACTCATAAAATGCTCACCTTGATTGTAATGTGAAATGACTTGTTGATCGATTAAGGTGCAAATAAATCAATTAGGATTAAAACTTAATTCAATTTCATTATGATTATCGCAGAAATCGTTCTTACCAATCTTAATTCTGACTTCATGTGGCGAACGCGATATTGAAGATTGAAAGAAAGGATTGAAGATTATTGTATTCGAAGTGGTTACCATCGAATCTGTTTATTTTGATATTCAGTTAAATTAAAATCACCGCGATCTTTTAGCGAATCACTCTAAACCATACCTGCAGGTTGAATTAGTTTTTCTTCAATCTTCATGTCATAATCATGCGGCAAATGGTGGTGATTTTAAGGTAGAAGGTGGTAAATGAGGACGCTTTTGACTTTCCGTTTGTCATTCGTTGCTCCCCGGAAACCTCCCTTCGAAATGAAATTTGCGGCTGAGATTACTGTTAAACGGGTGTTGTACCTACCTGGGACACTCTCTTCACAAACAGTTGGTTTTATGAAGCAAAAACTCGCTTCGTTTATTGAATCTGCATACCGTGCTTTATTATGGTAATATTTTGAGGTTTGAACTAATTTTATTATCGCCTCAGGTTGACTTTATGGTAGTTCTAACAAAGATTTCCATTTGCTTTAAAACCGTCATATTTTCAATATGTTTCGTGTTTTGCATTGGAATCAAGCACTTTCATGTTCCCGATTTTTAAATTGTAAATGATTTATTGAACTATTCCAAGGGTGGAATGACCCCTTTCTGAAAAGTCAAGAAGTTAGAAACATGAAAATATTTTTAACTTTCTATGTATAAATGTGCAGCGTAGTCCAAGTGGTAAAGTACTTGGTCCGTGTTGCGGAGGTCGGTGATTCAATTCCCGACTGTCGCACGCTGTGATTCAAGTCCACTCAACTTGCTTTACGAAATGAATAGTGATAGTTGCCGCTTGGTCTAGATTGCTATCATGGCTTCTGATGTTGATGGGTTGCAACGTAAAAACCTTACAAATGTTGTAAGTCATCCATGGTTCGCAATCCATGTAAAACTGTAGGTGCGAAGCAGGGAAGAAATTTGTTATGAAACCTCAATTGAGGAGGCCCAGGCTCTTCGAGAGCTGTAGCGCCGAGGATGATGATATGTATAAAAAGGTGAAACATAGTAGATATTACAAGTAAAATTTTGAAAAAATCAAATCTTGGAAAAAATTAACCTATTCGCACAAACAATCAACGCTAGAAGAAAATCTTGTTATATGAAAACAAACCTAGAGAGCTTTCAGAAACCGAAAAACTATTGCATCGGTAAGATCGTTTGCTTCACTTCAATTCAGTTCTCCTGCCCAGAGAGCATTAGAAGCTTTTGCGAAAGGAAACAGGAAAATTTTAGTTTTTAGATAAAGGTAGGGTGATCCCAAATTTCAGAATAGCCGACGAAATATGATCGCCGATAATTCGAATAACGTTTAATATAAAAATTCTGTCTTGGCTATAATTTTTTTGTGTTTTTTCCCTCGGCAAATTCTATAAAATAGTTCCAAGAAAATTATCAAATCAATTATTAAATTAAACCTCACATATAATAAGGCAATTAAAATTACAACACGATATGTTAATTATATTTAAAATTTAGAGAATAAGAATTTCCGGTGAAACCCAACTAAGGTAAATTTTTATTATGGGTAGTTTTAATCATGATTTTTGTAACAATATTTACAATACATATTTAAAAAAGAATATTACTGATGTGTTTAATTTTAGTGAAAAAATCATGAAGGCATTGATATTTATTATGCTGTTAAAATATTCTACGCATTATGCCACTCAATTAACATGAACTCAACTCCCACATATACGAGCACTCGTAGCGCAAGGCGCTGCCAATAAAATTCCAAATATTTTTTGATTATTTGTTGAAAATTCTATGCGCTCAGGTCGTAAAAATCGACTCATGTTCATACATAAGTGAAGTACCCAAGCAGGGACCGATGAACGTCTTGTAAATGCGACCCAGTATTATGTTGTGGGTTGATTTGGACACGAGTCAACCATTGTTGATATCTTGTCGCCTATTAAAATGTGCACGTTGCACCTTTTGTTCTATGCTGCACTCTGGCAGCCAAAGTGTCGAATGTCAATAGATTTTCAATTTGCCTGTTGACAAGAAGGGCTCTAAATAATGGCCGATTGTAAATCAAATCGTGATTTAACACTATTACGACATACGTGTATCACCATCGCGTCGAACAGTATTTTCGCGATTTTCAACTCTTTGTTTTATTGAAAAACACGTTAACTGATTAGTAGCTACTAAATTCCTTTGGATCTCATTGTCTTTTTAGAGGTATGGGGTTTTTTACATAAGAATCGTAAATTGATTCACTGCAATCATATTAACTAAGATGAATTGAGCTGAGCGAAATTCTAGTGGGGTGACAAAAAGCCTTTTTCAAAATTTTTTTTCTATATTTTTTTTTTGTTTTATCGTGTTTAGTAATTTTGTATTTGATTAGTAAAACCAAAAATCTAAAATGATGTCTGTCTTTCACTAAGTTTGTTTATACAGACTTTTTAAAGTCAGAATCGGATTCAGCGACCCCAAAAACCCCAGATCAGATTTTTCCCGGAAAATTTGAGCAAAAGGTTAATCACGTTATCCCTATATAAACTTCCGTTATCTTTAAAGACTTCTTCATACCAGACTCGGATTCGGCGACCCCAAAAACCCCCAAATGAACTTTTTCAGAAAAATTTGGGGAAAAGGATAATAAAGTTATCATTACAGGGCCTTTCGTTATCGTTACAGACTTCTGAAGATCAGAATCGGATTCAGCGACGATTAATATCGAAGCAATGAAATTTTCCTCACCCTTTGTCTACCCCCTTCCCCCTGCCCACCTGCTCAGTCTCTACTGATTCACAAAAAAATATGCTGCCCCTATCTATATCCCAAGCAATAGAAAAATCAGCGAAAGTTCTGGAATGTGATTGAACTCAATTCGCGAGCGTAAATGAAAAAATACGAAATTTGTGTCAATAAAGAGTTTTTCGCTGGGAAAATTTCATGAAATTTGTTCCTATTTACAAATCTTAAAGCGACAAATAAACTGGTTTTAATATCGAAACCGAAATAACTTCTCCGATTGACATTGTAACACTTTAAGGATCAGAGACAGCACAAAAAAATGTAAACATTCATGTTAATCAGTAAAAATCATGTTTGTTGTTTATTTTTATGTTGATTTAATTATAATATCGACAAAAACTTAAAGAGTCGGGGCAAAAATAAAAAAATACTCAATGCGCTGAAATGGATTTCGTTTAGTCATCATACCGTACTTGATCTTGAAATTTAGTTATTCTAAGATTATGGTCATACCTAGTTGGCGTACCAAATTCGTATATGGCCGGATTGTGAATTCAAGGTTTGACTTTCACTTCAGGAAACACATGTTTTCTTTTCATTTCATTTAAGATTTATCAACATATAAAATTCATACTCATATGAATAGTTGAAAATGTAGCTGGCATATTCACGAGTCGAGTATGGTTCATAAACAATAAAAAAACAATCGAATAGAGATTAAAATCAGCCGGTGCAAAAATCGTAAAGTCGGCTTCAATGTAACAAGATCGGCTTAAATCTAGAGTGACCTTTGTAACAATAAATTGACACAAATTTTCAGCATCAATGTTTTCAACGTCTGGGAAATTTTTGTCTTTTCCTATTAACCGCTCAACGCATCTACAAAACATTAAGTACCTACCAGTTAACGATTGAATCTTTTGATAGTTGGTGGGAAGGCATGATGCTAGTAAGATGCTTAAATATACATAGTTAGACCTGAGTCAACAGTAAGTCAAAAATCTGGGACATAAGATTGTGGATGGCGTAGGTAAAACTTCTCTTGTTGATTTTATCGTTTTTTTAGTTAAATTGAATATTTTTATAATCTATATGAGAATCATGTAAAAGTATATTTGATATCGTAAATGGCAAAGCTAACTTCTTGAATGGGCAAAATCGGACCACTCCTTCCCTTCTCCCCCATACAAGCAAAACTGTTTTTTGCGATTTACTCAAAAACGATAAGTCGTATTCAAAAAAAAAATATATATATATAGATAAAACGTGTTGAGAAAAGGATTTTACATGCCTCATCCATACATCAAAATCCAGTTAAACCACAAGTAAGGGGAGGGAGTAAAGTCATCTCGAAACTTAGTTTTCCCTCTATGTTACTCTTTCGCGGGGAAACTACTGAACTGATTGGCCTGACATTTGGCATAGATGTTCGTCGGGGGTCCAACCCCAACATAGACTCATTAGGAAGTAGCCCGAGAGGTGGGGGAAGTAAGGGGAGGGGGTAAAGTGATCTCGAAACTTAGCTATTCCTCTATGCTACCCTTTCGCGGGAAAACTACCGAGCCGATTGGCCTGAAGTTTAGCTCCAACATAAACCATAAAAAAAAAATTTTGAAAAAACTGAACCCGGCAACGACGGGTATGCAAGCTAGTAATCAATATTTTAAAACACCAATCCCTTACCCTACCCTCGTTTATACCCTTTTGGGTGGAATTTTGAAATACCGTTTAGTAACTAGCACCTATAGGGTAAAACGAATCAGTGTGCAAAATTGTTATGACAATCGGTTTAGTGTTTGGGGAAATATTATGATCATTCAGTCAATGGTATTTGACTTTTACATATATATAGACTTGACGATTGTAGTTTTTCATATGAATTTTCTTCGACTTTGTAAAATATGTTTTCTCGAATATAAATTTTTCGATTTGGCTTTTATCATTCAGCATTTATTTGAAATAACCAGCCAAAATTATAAAAATTCAATCAAAACAGTTCCACAAAATTATTTGGATAGCCACCGAAAACACTATTTTGCTTATTATGGTGTAATCAAGGCTAATAAATAGATATTATCAGATAATAGATACAATGCTACTGGATATCACAATGTGCAAATTAAACAAGGTCAAGTTGATTTATCGCGAAAATTTTAAATTTTAAGACAACGTCAAATAAATATCTGTACAAGTATTTTAGACAGGAAGACGAAGCAGTACTCGTTATATACGCTAGTTTAATAAAGTTGATTAGTTGATCGTTATGAGCCCAACTGCGTTTTCCCTATGCAAGAATGTTTCTTCACCACTCCCCTGGAAAAATCCGGAGATAAATATTTTTGTTTCTTTGTGGCATTATCGATCAACATTGTTGCCGGATTAATCGGCTTAATTCGAATAAAAGTGAACGTTACGTACTTAACATGCAACCTAACCTCATTAGGTAAAAATAAATCAACTTCACGATCTGACTTTTGTTTTTTTCCATATAGTAAATATAGATAGGTAAGATAGATAGATAGATTTTAGCATTAGTTGTTGTTTTTCACTGTTTTCTAAATAAATCCATCGCTTGGTATTTAAGTTTCAAAGGAAACCGAAAGAAGCGAACCCGCATGATGGTGTTTTCCAAATGTTTTTATGAGTTATACTAAAATTGTCTGTTAGTTATAAAAGCTAAATGCTTGTAAATTCAGACGAATGCAGATTACAGTAGACATGATTTTGCCGTGGAGTATCTAAACAATATTCCTCTGAGAATAATTTGCGGGTAAGTTGTAGGTAACCCTCGGTTTCATTGTATATCAAAACTCTTAATTAATTTGAACTCTGGCAAAAATTGTTTATCGTGATTGATCCAAAACTGTGTGCACAAAATCTGAGAGTAATGCGAATAATTTGCGATTATTGCGTGCAATCGGCTTAGTTAGACGATGTATGTATCCTACAGATACGTGCATGTATATTAAAATTTCTTAAAATGTCACGAAATACAATATTTGAATTATTGGAGGATTGTGACGAGAATATTAACCCTTTACTGTCGATAGTTTATAAAAAAATATGTCTAGAAAGTTAAGAGGCTTTTGAAGAAAATATTTTGAGTGTAGTTCGGTTTTGGTTCACAGGTGAATTACACGGCAAAAAATCCAATGCAAAAATCGAATCCAATAGTATGGATTAGAAATTTCATAACATTTATTTTTGTTTCAATTTAGTATTAAAGTCTACAATTTTGATTAAATTGTAGACATTAATATTAAAAGTATTTAAGATCATTATATCATAAACAATGATTAAAATATAAAGGCAAAAAAGATTAAAAAAAAATTCAGTAATTCGCATGTATTAAATTCCAATCCAAAATTGTATTAAGATTTCGTCAATATAATTTTTGGATTGAAAAATACTCCAGGTTTTTTGCCGTGTTGATTTCTATTTTTGGTTTCAAAAATTTCAAAATTTGGATTTGATTTTTACACTTTTAAAAGAGGGTTTGTCTTGCATAAATGCTATGAAAAGTCGTCTGTGAATTTATAAAAAAAATATTATAGGATTTATGAAACCGTCTTAAAAATTATAAAATACTTTTTTTTAATTGAATGAAGTTTTTCATAAACCTTGTAATTTATGGAGTTTTCCTAGTTTTCACGAAAAAAAAATCTGATGAACGAAATTTTCTGAGAGTATAAATTTGTTGATACAGATTTTCCAAAAAAAATGAACTATTTTCGAGGGATTTTCGAAAAACTTGTTTTTTTTTCAAGTAGAACCGAAGAAATTTTCAAAAAACCGTCTTTTTCAAAAGAAATGTATGGGAGGTCCCCGTTATAGCTACCGTTACTTTTCCAACAGTTGATAGGAAACTATGATTTTCATAAAACTTATTTACAAAAAATTTCAAGTGCTAGGTCAACGCATTCTCGAGTTATTTAATATCCGTAAAACGGACAGACCGACAGACTGACAGACTGACAGACAAGCAGATGGACGGACATCTTCATAATTTTATCTGAAACGGATTTCGTACTGATCAGAAATGTTCTATCTGCCCCCGTTCTCGAGTCGGTCTCCGTCATGATTACAATACTTTCCCTCTATGGAAGAGGAAAGTAAAAATGTTGCTAATATGATACGATGTAGATTTCATAGATTTTATGAAAATACGTCATAAATTCTATGAAAAACTTCATATCTATGAAAAACTTCATAAACGCTATGAAAACCGTTTCATTAAAATAAGTAATTTTTTGTCATAGATTCTAAGACCACACTTAAAGGGTT
This sequence comes from Chrysopilus asiliformis, assembly GCA_964034945.1. Taxonomy (NCBI): domain Eukaryota; kingdom Metazoa; phylum Arthropoda; class Insecta; order Diptera; family Rhagionidae; genus Chrysopilus; species Chrysopilus asiliformis. The sequence goes on from OZ035962.1 coordinate 13,835,670, forward strand.
CCAAATCACGCCTAAATTTTCATAGTTTTTCATAGATATACGAATAATTTTTCTGAGTGTAGGAAAACAAATTTCTCACATTGTTTCCTTCAACTGTTTTTATGTATCTTTAATGGTTCTCGAGATATTGGAAAAAATATCATTTTTTACTTATTTTTTATGAAATTAAATATTGCAGAGGAAAGTTTTGTGTTGATCACAACTGATAATTTTTTTTTGAGTTAGAGAGTTTGCAGAATATTTTTTGACACATACTAGATATTCGTAAAAAAGTACTAGACTCTAAATCTGATCGAAATTAAAAATTAAAAAGAATTTTGTCAGTCTTAAAATTCAAATTTTATCCAAACCGCACCATTAAAACGGATTTCTGGAGTTTCCATGGGCATTTGTAATGAAATCGGAGTTGTATGAATAGAAAAAAAATTGTAATTAGTTTCCCACGAACAGTATTTAAATAATGTTATAAAAGATTGCCTTTTCTCCGCTATAAAAAATTCTTAAGAAATGAACCATATTTTTATACCCGTATGGTAAAACCAAAGGGTATATTAACTTTGCCTTACCGTTTGTAACGCCAAGATCCCGTCATCACACACAAAAATACGAAAGAAAACGTTTTTTGCGAATATCTCAAAAACGGTGCATCTTATAAAAGAAGTGCAAGAACAAAGGCTATTTAGGATATGATTCTACATAAAACTCCCATACATCAAAATCCGATTGGAATAAAGTTTAAAAAATCTTTTTGGAAAGTTTGACTTGAAAGTGGAATTTTGGTACAACAGCTCGAATTATAATACGAATATCACCATACGGGTCTCCAATGATTGCCAGATTGGCAATTATAGCTTTTGTTATGTTTTGATTTTTTATTAAAAAAAAAACATTTTGATGAAGTTTTAGTAAAATTTTAAAATCAAGAATCCATGTTTGGTTTGAAAGTGGTTTATTTTTGTCATGAAAATTTTATTCTAAAATTCTTTAAAAAATTACAAAATAGTTATTAAATGAAACACACTATCAAATATCGTATTACTTTCACTTATTTATCGTCGCCTCTGGGTGCATGGTGCAACGTTACTTCAATTATTATCATTATTTGAATTAAAGATAATGTTTTTCTTCCTCTTGCATAACATTAGACATCAGAATCTAGAGTTTGTGTAAACAAAGACTATACAAATAAATAACCGATGGTTGGTCAAGCAGCAACATACCAGAGCATCGCATAATTCATGTTGACTAAGTCGACGATCGTAGATCTTGGCTTTATTAAAGTGCAGATATGGTCCTTTTATTAACTCTAAGCTGATTTCTTCGAACGAAATCTACCCGATTATGATCCATCGATTGATAAAATCTAACGCTTTAGGGTGGTTATCAATTTGTAATTACAATAATTTTAATAAATTATGCTTTCGTCAGTATAAGATTCAAAACGGATCAGATTTATTTGATATTCTGCAATCGTTTAAGTGATTTGAGAGGCAATAAATAAAATTATTCGTTATTAGCTTTGATTTGTTTTGCAGGATTTATACATGGATTTTCCGCATAACGACCAAAGATTAGAATGGCTACTCTTATTTGTGTATATTTCAGAGTTTTCCTATATATTGAAATGATTTTTTCCATACGAAACTTTGTCCTCGGATTAGATTGACACAAGACAAACTTTTTCATGACTGTTTGGAACCATGTGGCGATTGCCATTTTCAGAAGACGCAGGAACTTATCGACAGAAGAATATACTTGGATAGTTGAAAAGAAATCTTTTCCAAATAAGGAAAGCAAACATCCAAATAGAATCACGACCTAAATTTTCTTCTTTTGTGACGTAGAACGTTGTTGTCTTTAGTTTTACTTTATATAAGATTAGATATGTTGTACTAATAGATAATACTTTCGTTGTTCAAAAATATACCACTACACGACGATTTTGTATACCAGTTCGGATACAAAATTGATGGCAATACTGAGGAGTAGTTTCTATAGATAGGTCTTCACCAATTTCGATCCGATATCGGTTATCGCCATCTGTCTGAAGCCCGAAAAATTACAACGATGTGAACACGAAATTGATAAAATCGACACACAGCAAACATTCCCTCGGGCCATATTAAAGAGAAAAGATTTTTACTAACATATACGATCATTAGATGCATAGTATCTTCTACTGTACGGATACATAGATACTCACAGTGTATAAAAACAAAACTGAAATCAAAATTTATCTTTTGGTTACTTTTAGTGACTTTATTCTAGTTAAATGGTCGTGGAGCATATTTTCGTTACAAGTTGGTTAATTTCCCAGACTATTCGTCGTTATGGCTGCCCAGAATTTGTGTCAATTATAACTTTGGCGCAGAGGTTATCATCACAATCGAATCGGTTTCAGTGGGTTTTCCTCAACTTTTGCAACTAAAGACATTAACGCAAAACTCAAAGGAAAGGAAAATCATCCGTTTTATCAATTTGAAATGTATTACAGTGGGGCCGCAATAGGAATTCTGAAATATTCAGCCGCAATATGGACTGAAATTCAATTGATCTGATTTTATCAGAAATTCAATTTCAAATAAAAACCTTTTTTTCCCCAAACATATAAGTTGTGATTAACACAAAACTTTCCTCTGCAATATTTAGTTACGGAAAGAATGTGTAAAAAATATTTTTTTTTCAAATATCTCATGAACCGTTAAAGATATTTTAATACGAGAGTCGCCTTTTATATTTCGGAAAATTGAGAAATTTTTTGAGATTATATAGAATTCCGCACATTGAGATTATATAGAATTCCGCACAGAAATTCCGGGTAAATTTCACACAGCGATTAAAAATGAATTTCACACGAAAATTCCTATCGAATTCCATACAGGGATTCCCGCACAGCAAAGATTTATTAACAAAGAATATTCCTCGATATAGGTTCGTGTTTCGGACTTGATTTTTTTAGCATTATAATTCACACATCCGACAATTTCTTCTAGTTAAGTATATAAACTCCGCACGATGAATAAGATACAATTTTTCTCACTCTCCAACCACCCTCCTTCGTTTATCATATCCGATAGTAATACAAAGTAAATATGACCACCCTATTCATAGATAAAAAAAATATATAGGACAGTTGGTTGGTAGGACCCTCTCATTTTGGACTTGTTTAATTCACACTGCATGTGACTATACGGATTTTTGATGATGTCGTCGTATTATAATTGGGGCAAACATATTTTGTTTGTGATAAACATCATGTCCTGACTTTGTTTGGCCCCAATAAAATGCGTTCACCACTAATATAATCTTAATTAAGAGAATTAAACGAATTTTGTTTAGACCAAACAGTTTTGATTGTAGCAAAAACATTATATTTATCACAAACAAAAAATGTTTGCCCTAATGACGATGACAATATCAAAAATTATTTCCTTCCGTATATCGTCTTAAATCTATCTTCAAAATCTAGACTATAATTTTATAATAGAATCACATGAAATCAGGAGTCACTGAATCTATTTCAAGGATGTCAGTTGACTAATCTCATACCGATAACTATCGCCGGCCGGGGTGTGTTCCGGATTAAAATCAGACAAACTATACGGACGCTTCAAAACGACAGCCAGTTTTATCTCTCCGTCTATCCAGAGATCCTTTCAATTGAAACAAAGGCAATTTACAGCATAATATCGACATATACTGCAAAATCGTAGCATTCGCATGAAACAGCATAGAATCGTGCCCAGAGTACTTAAGATCGTGACCGACTTGAACATTTTGTAAATTTTGTTATGGTTTGGCGCATAGTTTATAATATGAACACCGCACAGATTATAGTTTTGCCTGTCCCACATTTGTTTGAAATGCACACAACAAAAATTCGATCCCAAAATGGGAACCAAAGGTAGATACATAGGTGTATAGGTAACTTAAGAAATGCCTCCAACTACGTAAGTAAATGGGAGTAGGTATACTACCTTCAATGACTCACATCCCGACCTAATCCCAGTCAGTCACTTCGGGCGCGCAAAAAATTTTCCCGTGCTACAATTTCCGAGTGTTTGCTGGGAAATTGTCTACTCGTTAGGTTTTATTTTTCAGATCACTTTGTCTTTTTTTTCCTACTGTTGTAAAAATTCTATTTGAAATATAAAGCGCCACTAACCCAAATTCGAAATGCAAACGAGGAGGTCTGCAACTCAGCCTGGGACTGCAGAAATCTAAACACGAAAGCGAATGACTGCAATCGGAATATAAGACTATACGGACGAACGATATGGTTTTTGGTTCTTTAAGATGGAGACACCTGGACTGTTAATATGGCGACACTTTCATTGTGCCTCGGTTAAAATAAGGTAAGCTAAACTGCTGGTATTGGCCTTCTTTGAGTTAGAAGAATTCAAACAATACTTGGATAAAATTCGATTTCAGTTAAGATCTCGCTTGATCTCTGGTGATCTTTCCGAAAAGTCATGAACTATGATCAGCACCGAGACACCATTTGTAATATGAAGCGAAATACACACAATTTAAATTCGCCTTATTTGTCGTTAAGGAAAACCTTTTGAAATTTCGCTTTTCCACTCAACCGGGAAGGTTTTTCAAATTTTACTTTGCCGTTCAATTATTCCGTTTTGCCTATTAGGCGTATTGGAAATTCTTGAGAATCCGATTTAATGAGAACCAAGTTTGGAAATACTGAAAGCGAAATACTTTCTTTCAAATGACAACGAAAGTTACGTGAGAATCTGGTATCATTTGACACAGGAAGATCAGTGGAATAAAATGGATGAAATTGATCTGAAAAGTATGTTTCAAATACGGATCAGAGAAAAATTAAGTTAAAAGTTAAGTTAACAATTTAGTTAAGTATTTTCTTCAATCTTCTATGACCACGGTTAAGAATCTTGGATTAAATTCCAAACAAAATTGGATTACCCTGGACCTATATGTAATCCAAAGCAATATTCGAATTCAATAGTATGGATTAGATTTTTTTGTTCAATTTAGTATTAAAGTGTAAACTTTTGAATAAATTGTAGACATTATATTTAAAATTATTTAAATTTAATGAATATTATAAAATAATTAACACTCTAACTGCCACGTCAGTCAAAAAGACCTGACACCTAATTGTACACAACGGCCACAATGAAAATTATTGAAGTGTTCGCTGCAACCGCAACGATTTTTTGTAGTTTCACACATTTTATGGCAATAAAATAACATTTAAGGTATAATTTGGTTTCAATTTTTTTTTTCTCTTAGTGCCTTTTTGACTGACAACTAAATATTCGAAAAAGGCTTAAAACTGTCGTGGCAGTTAGAGTGTTAAAATATGAAGACAAAAAATATTAACATATTTTCAATAAATCGAATCCAAAATTGTATTAAAATTTCGTCAATATAATATTTGGATTAAAAGTGTTTCCATGCAAAATTGCGGGCTCAAGATTTTGTTCCAAAAATCAGGGTTTCAATCACTCGGCTTCCAGTCTCACGATAATTGAAAATTGAATTTGAAAATCCTAGCCAACATAAAGACGACTGTTTTGGAAAATTGTGGAAAACGGCTGAGCTGAAAACAATCCCACTGGCTCGTACATCACAATTTTTTATAGGATTTTTTTCTCTCTATGAACAAAGTACATATCTTTAAACTTATTTCAATGTATGTATTTAACATTATTTGATTCAAAAATTCCTATCGTCTTAAAATTCAGGTTCCGCAGCCTGTACTTTAACCATTTCCTATACTTCACACCCATAAAACGAAGAAGCCACCTCACGATGCGTAAACTTGAATTTTTAATTTCGTAATTAAATAATAATAATTCGCAATCAATGAAAAATGTGAATTTTGCATCATTTATATAACCGGTTGCTAAGCTAAGCCGGGTCGGTCAATCCCAATCAATGCAAGTCAAAGGAGATATACAGGAGGAATTTATTTAAATTCCATCAGTAATGTATGGTAAAAGAACCAGTTAAACGCGTATTAAATATCCTCAACCCAATAATAAACGCATATACGCGTCCATCGGATAATATGCAAACGTTCTGCAGGTCTCGCGGGTGTTGCGGTTCCAGAGGTCCAAAGGTTTGTCGGTGAAATGACATCGGCGAGGTTAGGTTGTGATCAGGCTGACAAGCCAAATGGGATCCATTATCAGATGGACAAAGAAGCGATGCATTTTCCATGTTTATCCAGCCCCATATCGCGAGAATGCATTAGAAATAGATTGAAGATTGGAAAATCTTGGCGAATTGGACGAATGATTGATGAGTTTATCGTAATAAATGCATCTCGTCTCGTGCACATGCACTCTCCCCTGTCGATCAGTGATCATCAACATGACCAGGTGATGGCTCGCAATCTCAATATAAATTGCAAAATAATTCATTTATCGATGGCGTAATAGTTGCGTAATTTATGGAGTTGCAAAGGTCACTAAACTTTAACAAGTACTCATAAATAAGTGGTTTATTTGAACTGTTGGATTCGGGATGGAGCGGGGGTCCGCACAAACCTGGGGATTTGCTAGTGTAGCTGGATTTAAAATCCGGCGGCAACCGGTTCCCTGTGTAGAAGCGTAATTTGTCCAGTATCGCAAATTTGCATTTTACGCACATGATATAGGTGACAAGTAAGGTAAGGTAAAGTACTTACCTTTCTTTACAGATCTACGTGCGTTATGTTAGTTTCTGTGGAACCTTCAGCAATTTCCAGTCGTCAATTGTTTGTCGCGATCATTTGAATTCATGCATGGCATGCCTTCACTTCAGTCACTTATTTTGCAAATACCTACCTTCAGGGAAAAAACTCATGCTCTTCCTTCCCACCCCCCTACCCTATCTGTGGCAAAATCTATGACAAATCTTTCACATTACTTGTTGTTCACCTTGCCAGGTGATATTTGTTTAAAATGATTATGTGCCGGACTGTCATCCATGAACATGCAATTATTGTGTTAAAAACGATAATTTAACAGTCGTTTACCATGCAACAGACACTCGACAAGAGGATTTGAAATAGAAACTTTTACTTTGACCCAAGATTCACCACCACGTCTCCTCAATTGCATCGAATGATACCCTATTAGCTGAACTTTGGCCATTCGGTGATGTTTTTCACTCATAAATGCCGACTTAAACGCGATGAAATTCACTGGTGAATTAATTTCCAAGTGTCTATCATCGATATATTAACTTGATTGGACTAATAACTCTTTGAGATGATGAGAGTTTTACGATTTTAATGGCGATAATATCCACTTCCAGTTTGTGTTTTCCGTGGCAGAGATTTTCTATTCGATTTGACCTGGTCAAGTGCCAGATCTAAACATCGTGTCGCCTGACCTCAAGTGGCACGACTTCCTATAAATTTTTTAAATTTATGCTACTTAAGGGCCAGTTAAATGGCTATTAATTTACCATTTGAAAAATGAACAAATCTCATCAATAAATTGGATTCAATTTAAATTTGGAAACAACTATTAAAGTTTAAAGTGATGACGCGTGAGTATCTTTTATTTAACTTTTATAATACTAATCAAATGTTGTCCTCAATTTTAAATAGCATGGCTTAAAGAATATCTTGTATAATAATTTAACTAACGATTTAGGTTATGAAATTTTTATGTAACAAAACATAAAAGTATCATTTTTTTTTTTATTTGTAAATTTTAGAATTTTTATGAAATTCGGAGACTTTTAAGATATTGTTTTTTGTGGAAGGAAAACCTACAAGAACAGGAAAAAATCACACGGAGTCATATCTGGCGAATACATTACTGGATTTTAATGTATGGATAAGTTATGTAAAATCATATTCTAAACACATCTTAACTTCATAAATATTTCAATACGACTCACCGTTTTCGAGAAAATTGTAAAAAATTGTTTCGTCTGTATGGGGAGAGAGGAAGGCTTGGTTTTTTCAGAATATAGTAGATATATTTCATTTGGAGCAATAAGGATATTCATGCAATTTTGAAAATGTCTCCTCGAAATTTGTATGAGAAATTTTTACGCAACCCTTATAAGTTTACGCGACGATTTGGTGTCCACATGACCTCGTAAACTTAAACAAACGCCAAATACGGAAGTTTCGAGAAATTTTCGAGAAAAAACGCCAAATACGGAAGTTTCGAGTTTCAATATCAAGAATTTTTTTCGTGCTTTTTCTTCCCATATTTTAGTTAATTTCATATTACACTGATTCTCAACATTTTCAACTTCTAGCTTTATGGCTGTTGAAAGGACAAACAGACAAAAAAGCAAGCTAAATCAAAAATAAAAATCGATATACATAAAAGACAAAAACCACGCACTCAATCACTCATCACAGCATCTCCCGAATCAATTAGCCGATTGCCATGAAATGTTTCACACAGATTCGTCTTTTCTATTGGAAGCACGCTAAGGAACGGTTTCTTAAAACTCGAAGCGGATGGTCCTGTAAGGATAACGCATATATCCTTTCCCTATCTTCTTACGCAAAACTGACATTAGGGTGGTTTCGGGCAGCTGATCACGAATCTGGTGTTATAATTTCAATACTCAAAATGGAAGTCCTGAAGGCAAAACGGTTTTTTCTCAAAAAATTTTAACCTGTTTGTTGTTAGTTTTGGTGCAAAAAACTGATCCAAAGAACTTTAACCCGGCAACAATGGATATGCAAGAAAGTTATTTGTAATTGCGGAAGTTCATCAACTTGTATGGGTGTTTGGTTTTTTCATAAAATGCTCGACTTTTATATATATTTAAAAACGGTAGGTACTATTGAATTTTTTTTACATATTTTATTAAAAAGTTTATTTCAACCCTAATTTTCAGTAATAGAAATTTTACAAAACTCACAGTTTTTCACAGTAAACTAGAATATAATAATTTCAATACAAAAAACTAAAACACTAACAAAAGATCCACAGAAAAGTGCATAATACGCCATCAGCAAATGTTCCAAGTCCAATGCAGTTCTTGTATCTTTTAGATATCGAAATTTTACTGCCAAACCCTCCGCGACAGCTTCATCAAACGCATCCCTTTTCCATTTATCGTACAATCCATTTTCCATAGCTAATAGAAGAAATTCATTTAATTCGTTTAAATAAGGAGAATCAAAAGGAACTGGAAAAGCAAGAGATAATGTCAATAAACAAACATCCGACATTCGATAAAACTTTTGTTCGAAATATTTTTGTTGATTTAATAAATGTCCTGCTTTATCTGTAGGTACCATAAATGCATTTGTATTATTGAATTCATTTCTGTATTTCATGAATTCATCAATTGGCAAACCAACACATAAATCCAGTAATCTTTTTGATAGAAACTTATATTTAGGGAGATCATTTATTTCGATATCAACCCCAAGGATTTTAAGTTTTGATTCTTCAATGTCGTCCAAGGATTTAATTGTTTTACCATACAGTGGACTTGTGAGAAAACTTGTTAGATGGGCGAGATATAAATTCGAAAGTAGAAATCCTAGAACTAGCACGGGGCAATAAATCAGCAGGACACGTTTTGACATCAACGCTAGAGATTCGATAGTGGATGTGTAAAGAAAAGTTTGAATTGTTTTCATTAAAATCCTTCCAAAATCCATCTTGTGTCCAGTAATTATTTTCACAATAAAATAAATCCCAGATGAGTACAATATTCCAAGGACGACAATTGTCCACACTCCATCATTGAAAGGTTTTACGATGTTCAAATAAACAGGAAGTGGCTTCGCGACCGGAACCATTACACACCAACCTTCCAGCGGGAATGGGTAGCTGTAATCCTCGAGATCAACAATTATTCTAGGATAGATAAAAACTGAAATATCGATCGCTTTTTCATCGAACAAACTTTTTAAGTCCAAGAAATGTACGTGGGTGTGATTTAGTTGCACAATTTCGTGGGTTGCATTAATTTTGTTCAAGAAAGCTACGAAAATATTCCCAATACTACCACCAATTTTTATGCTTCCATGTTCCCGATGTTTTATAAAAGTCCTGGGAAGATCATTTGAAATCACAGTCCTTACAGCGTGTCTCTTGATGTCCTTCACTTTATTTGGAAACATTTCACTAATGTTCATATCATCCTCAAATTTTTGCATTTCAAATCATCCGAACGGGTTGTAAGTGTAGATTACACTTTTGAAGTTTTCCACAGATATTGCAATCACATTCAATATATTCAAATTCCAACTTATTTTGAAAAGCTCTTCCAAATACTGCAAATCTTTTGGTACTCCTTCAGCACATATAAATATTATTTTACATTCTTTCATTCCTCTCAACAGTTCACTAGTCAAGTTCATTGAAGTATTCATCTCACGTGTTTCAAAATATGTCACAATCAAAATATTTTTACTATACAACGAACTCAAACGCTTAGTTTGATTCACTGTGAAAATGCTAATCGGAACTTTTGGTATTTTTATTAAAATATTTATTTCCTGTGATAATAAAGTTTCATTTGATATGATAAAAATATTTGAATCAAAATTGAATTCGGTATTCATTTTTTCTAAAAACGTTTGAATTTGAGTGAAATTAGATTTGGAGTGGCGCAAAAATGAAAATATTGAAATTAATAATAAAATATTTTTCATATTTTGTTTAGTTGGGTGCATTTTTGTGTTAATGAAACGAAAGTAAAACTTGGTATGTTGGTTTAACTGCACAGAGTTTTTATTATATCATGTTTCACTAGTCCTAATAACAAAAAAATAACAATTTTTCAAATAAATTAATCAATCATAAAAGCATGCAATTACTTATGTACTTCAAATTGGCAGTTTTTGTACACAGTGTGCTATTACTGCAATTTCATTTAATTTATATGAAAAAACTATAAAGTAATAATGATGTATTTTTAATATTTTTTCTGACTATATTTCAATAAAAAATATCAGTTGTGATAAACACAGAAATTTTTTAAAAAAATATTAAATAATATTGTACTTTTTCACATGTTACAAGACACGTAAAAACTGTTAAAGAAAAAAATGCAGCAAATTTTATTTGCTTTGAATTGAGTTATGTGATTATTTCTCTCAAAAATGCATAAAGGGTATTCACAGTCCTCTTTTAAATTGCGAGTAATTTTACCGCTCGGTAATTCAGTCAAATTTATCAGATTTTTACCGAGACGGTAATTTGGTTCATGTAAAAATGAATTACCGGATTCGGTAATTGTAGACATGCCCTGGGTCGTGTTTTCCGGCCCGGTTATTCGGTATCAAGAATCAACCGCGAGTGGCGCTAGTAATGTTTTTAGTCGGTTTTTGTTAATCTCATCGGACTGCAAATTTTTTCAATTTTGATAGCCGTTGCCACAATAGAAATTCAAAAGAATACATCAAACATGGATTTAAAGGTATGTGACATATTTTACAATCAAATTCGCAGTTCATGATTTGGTCACGTATCCAATAAAAGCGCTGTTCTCAAATCTGTGCTGTGGGATGTTCACAGCAGAATATTTTCAGTCTTAATATTACCGAAAACACCGAATACCCAAAATTAAAAGAGGACTGTGAATACCCTTATAGTTTTAGAGAAATTTTCAAAAAACTGGATTTTTTCAAAAAGACGATCTATATACAATGTAGGAGGTATCCGTTATAGCTAACATTATTTTTTTAAAAGTTGGTAGGAAACTACGATTTTCATAAAATTTATTTTCAAGTTTCTAGTTCAACCCGTTCTCGAGTTATTTAATACCAGTAAAACAGATAAACCAACACACCGACAGACGAACAGACTGACAGACAGACGCACGGACATCCGTTTTTTTTGACGGATAGATATACGGACAACCATTTTTGTTTCACGGACAGACTTTTTTTTTTGAAAAACAAGTTTTTGAAGTGTTCTTCCTTACGCATGAAATTAGTAAACCTGTATTCCGGATAAAACAAATAAAAGAAACCTATTTATTAAAAAATATTTTCAATTTATATTCTTAGGTCACGTTTACATATACGATTTTTTCTTGCACTTCTTCGAGAAATTTTTTTCAAAAGATGTTCCGCGAATTTTGTTCATCTACCGCTAAATAAATTCACTTAGCAAAAGTTGTCAAAATTTGAATTTTTTAGGTAGTTTTATATGAAAAAATTAAGTTCCGGCGTCTTTCAGGGATAAATGCCTGGGAACCAATCATGTATTCCGACGCGTCTCTGTCTTTCGACTTCGACGCAGCTTTTAACTCTTGACTTCGCCATATCAGCATCTTCAAATTTCCTGGAGTGACAGTCAGAATCACGTTTCGATTCATAGTGATGCATCCGCGAAATTTCAAGCTGCAGATCTGGCGAAGTCAAGAGTGAAAAGCTGCGTCGAAGTCGAAAGACAGAGACGCGTCGGACTACATGATTGGTGCCCTGGTTTTGTGTTGTAGTGTAAACGATTGTGCAACATAAATTTAGTATAGAAGAATAAAATTCACGAAATAAAGTGTTAGGGATAAATGGCGCCTATCGTCCACCATTTTGTTTTTCCCTTTTTTTCATTTTATCTACAATTTTAGTTGAATTTAGTTGTGGAATATTTAAAAGCATGATAAATGGAATAACTTTTGATTTTAATCATTAAGACGTATTTTGTTTAAAAAATTTCACCTGCGGCACATTATTATTATTGATAGTATGTATTTTCTCGGAGTTGTTTTCATAATTTTCGTCCTAATATCTGTTTTTGTTTTTCCAAATAACAATTGTTGTTCCCTTTCAGTCATCCATCCTCAGCCCAGCCACCTCCCCTACCTTCTTAACAAAAGCTCGCTAAAAATATTGAATTTAATGTAATTGGTATACTTCAAGATTTATATAAAAATTGGTCACAGTCAGCAAATTTGTTATAACAAATTTCCTACCTAATATACATAAATAGGAAGTCTATTAATACTCTCCAGCCCCTTTGATTCAATACATAATAAACTCGTATTCGCTTATACTCGCACTACTAAATCGCTGTTACGAAATATGCAAAAATTTCCCACATATTCAATGCAAATACTTTAGATTTACAATGAAAAGGAGCCACCATTAAATTCAAGTTACGTAACTTTCATTCTTATTTCATGCGTTTTCAGCACGATTTTGTCAACTGATAGAAAATGCGTTGACGCTTCAACGACGCGCGCTTCAACAGTAGCACGACGATTTCCCGAGATTACATACGGATCGTAGATGCTGCTGGAAAGTGTGATCCAGGATCGCATACATTAAAATGCCATTTGCAAAGCATAAATTGAACATTGAATCACATCTGAATCGCCTGGATGGATGATTGGACGGACAAAACCAGCTAAGAATGATTGGATCCATTCCAAATAAGGGACCTTATCGCCGTCACTTCTTATACTCGGCATTGCTGGTGTTGATTATTGTGATAGTAATATTGCCTCTAGATGCTTACCTGTGTAATCATTGTGAATGGAAGGTGACGACGCTGCTGGTGATCGTATATTGTCTTTTGATTTTTTTTTTACCTTTTAGACTTCATTCGATATGATCTCGATAAGGTGGTAATTAATTCGATGTCGTGCTGACCCTTTACACTTGGAAAATAAACTCCGGGAAAAGGTGAAGAGTTGACAAAAATGAACACCTGGTGGACAAAATGAGAAGGGCACCAGTCCGGATATCATACATCCGTGGAGAAAGTGTCAATATGATAAAGGAGCGATAAGATCCTCGAAGAAAATGCTTGGTCGAAATATTTGAAGAATGTTTGAAACAAATGATAAAACACAATTTTTTCATGTTTGACAGAATCTTTCCCCAATTTGCTGAGGATTTTCAAATAAGCGCTAGACAATACAATCATTAGCAACATGATTCCTCGCCCACATGAACATAAGTCAATTAGGAATTCCATACAAATGTCATCGAATGCTACCATCTTCTCTATCACTTCTTTTCATAAAACAAATTGTAAGCTATAGGGTGTATTGGGTTTTATTTGGAAACTTTTGTAGAATAATTTATCACGCTTCTGGATGGATACCAGAAAACATGAAAGTCGTTCTATTTCTTTCCGTTCACTTTTTAAGGGTGCGAAAACCTAATTCTGTAAAAATTGGTTCTGATCTGATTTGCTTCCGATCTGAATATAATAGTTTTGTTATATTATTTTTTGTTTTTGCAGACAGATTAAGCCGAGAAATTCCAATAGGATTATTCATTGCTAGAAAAGTCGAGAAAACCATGAATCAGAAATGTTTCAATGGTTGAACACTGGAATACACACATACTTTGACCTGTAAAGAATATGTATGTAGATTTCCCTCCCTTTTCAACCACTCTCCTGCTATCTTATAAACCGTTAAACCTATTTCAGAGCGATTTTCAGTTTTGTATGTGGTGCAATATAAGGGCAACCCAAGATTTTATACCATAAGTATCTGATTCTCAAAATGTGTCAATCGTCTTGAGCAGCCTAATAATTGTAAGCATAAGTAGGGTGACCATATTTTTTATTGAATCTGGAACAGATTACTGATGGAGAACGAAGGGGGAGGATTACGAAGTGTGGGGCAAGTGTGGGAAAAAGGGTTTTTTTTTCAATTTTTGTTTTTTGTTTATGATTATAAATATAAAAAGCATTATGGGTGGTCTGTGTTTTCAAAAAACAACAAAAATTATGCGGCAGGTATAACTTTTGGAAACAAACATCTCACTATTGAAAATTATTTTATAAAATGCGCCGCAGGCGAACTTTTTTTAATGAAACTGCGCTACAGACAGTAGCTTATTGGAAAAACTAGGATGATAATTAAGATTATACAATACTATAGATTGCATAACTCCAGGATAGAGGTTTAGTTTCCGGGACGGCAGAACAATATGCCTAAATCCAAAACTGTCCGGCCATTTCGGGACAGATGGTCACACTAAGCCCAGTCTCAACTATGCTATTTCTGCTATTAAAAAAATGGATTTTCTAGAATCAAAAATTATATCTTTCGGGAAATTGCGCATATTTTGATAAAGAGCTACAATTTTTGTAGGACAAACCGACAGACAGATGCACGGACATTCTCATAATTTTGCCTGAAAGGGATTTCGTACTGATCAGAAAGTTTCAATCAGTCCCCGCTCTCGAGGCATGAATATAATACTTTCCCTCTATAGAGGAGGAGAGTAAAAAAATAAAATGGTTCCCAACATACCCTAATTGCCATTTGATTAAAAACAATGAAAACACATCAGCCCGCCAAACTAGAAAACTGTATACAAGTGTGAAAGTGAAAACTCAGCGATACATTGTTTGGAAAATGTTGCTGTGCCTGGCTTTGAGGTGAAAAACAAAGGAAAAACATGAAAAAACCACCAAATAAGGCGAAATTTCTGGATCTTTGCTAGCCTCTTTTGAAATCGCCGTCATCAGGGTTTGAGGTGAATTTGGCGTGAGACAAATTTGAGATATCAACATCGGATAAGAGGAGGCACCACCACCAAAACCGTATTGGATATTTTGTGCTGCTGCGGTCAGAATACGAGATTCGAAGCAAAGGTGACTGCGACACCTTCGGCGGCGAATCGCTGCCAGCGGAGGTGCCATGGACAGATAATGTAAAATAGGTCTTGGATTTGTAAGCATACAAGCACCATCGAATGCGACCGAAGTCAATTCAATTTTAGATTAGGTAACTGCTAATTAATTCACTGTTAGTGGTGACCCATTGACCTCTTCTGTTGGGCTCCTTTTAAGCACCCATTTTAATGACATTTCGTTTTTTTTTCGTATGTAAGTTTTTATGATATCCGATTGCCATGAATTCAAAAAGAGACACGACGATGACAAGACTGTTTTCTTTTTAAAGGAGTTTTATGGAAAATCAAGGAAAATTCTTGCTATGTTTGCGAGATGTTATCGGATACATGGCTCGAATTTTTCAATGTTGAGTAAAAATGTTGGTAAGATTTATCTGAAATTGTGACTTTCGCAATTAAACACAGTCAAATTACCGACCAAAGATCGTTTTTTTTTGCTGACATCGCATACCACCGGTTCTGATAGTTGAATAGTAGCTTACCACTTTAGATTAATGACTTTTGTAACATAAAAAAATCAACAGTTGAACTTACAATATTATTTTTAAAAAAAAGTCTAATATTATTAAAAAAAAAGTCTTATACGAGCTAATATTATTTAAAAAAAATTATGGTTTTGGAAAAACTTGAAACTTAAAGCGAGCAGTTTTTTTCATTCGAAAATTGTTATTTATTCAAAAAAGAGTTTGGGTTCAAAATTACTCTCAACATATTTAAAAAAATAGAGTATTTTGACGATTTCTCGGAAACTATGCACTGTTATGGAAAATGCATATAACCAAATTAACACGAAATAAAATTTTCTGCTTTTTTTTCCTTAAATGGTTTTGACGTATCTTTAACGGTTCACGAGATATTTGAAAAAATATTATTTTCACAAATTTTTCCGAAACTAAATATCGCAGAGGATAGTTTTGTGTTGATCACAACTCATATTTTTTGTTGTGCTAACACAAAATTTTATATACTTTGTAATTTTGGAAAGTAAAAATTATTGCCAATTAAAAATCACCAGAATTTAACTCATTCCTTGCCGCAGTAATGAAAATACAAAAACCGGTATTTAAAAAAATCCTTAAAAATGATATCCGTTTTATTTGAGTTTGTCTGTAAAATCACTAATAATGTTAAAAATTGAAGGCATGTAATTAAAATATTTGGCGAAGCGCGTAAATTTATCCTACGCTTTGGGATTTAAGAGATTTTACTGATAACATAAAAGTGTAAATCAACGAGAAGTTTACTCTTTACAGTTTGCAATACCAGAATTTATGTACCTTGTCTAATTGATACGCCATCAGTGGCTACTAAATTAAGACTTTTACTCAGGTAGTCGTGGTATTTAGTAAGCACTTCATCTTTAAGGTTTTTTTCTTTTCTGTCACTTGAAATTACAGAAAAAAGTGTGAATGTCATTTTTAGGAAGACATTCTTTTTCAAAACGTTAAATATTTATGTTTTTTGGTGTGAAATTAATTTCTAAAAATTATAAACCCATTTTTTAGTGTTTGTGTAACAGGAAGTTTTCCAAAATAATTTATTTATTTATGCGATAAATCCCAGAAGTAGTACAAAATTAGGTCGCATATAATTTAATCAAAAGATTGTTGGTAACTTTCTGACACGATATAATAGTTAGAATGAATTAGGGGTGTCTTACCACTAAACATTAATTAATTACCATGGAATTAGATAATTACTGTGTAATTGTTTGCGTGTTAAACAAAAATTTATTTACTTTGTTTCAGTTGTTAGGGAAATTACTTAATTGAGTTATTTTCTTGTAACATTTACAAGTAGTTTTTATTATATTGGTTACATGAGAGTAAAACAAAATTAAAATTTTTGATAACCCACTGAATAAAAAAAATTCTCGCAAAAAAAATTGAAAAACCCCTGAATAAAAAAAATCTTTAATAATGATAAAAAAATCATTGGAGTAAATTTAAAATTGGTGTGCGGCGGGAAAGCCTATTTGCCGTTGGATTTTTATAGCAAGAACGTCGCGACGCACACCAATTTCAATCTTGCTCAATGACTATTTTAGCCTTTTTACTTTCTTCTACGGAGTATAATAAAGTATTGTATTCATGAAAAATTTCGACCTCTTAATTTTGCCTAAAAAACATTTCCCGATCACTCCTGAGTCGATTGGAGCCATATTAAAAAAATGTCTTTCTGTCTGTCAGTCTGTCTGTCAGTCTGTCAGTCTGTCTGTCAGTCTGTCAGTCTGTCAGTCTGTCTGTCAGTCTGTCAGTCTGTCAGTCTGTCAGTCTGTCAGTCTGTCAGTCTGTCTGTCAGTCTGTCTGTCAGTCTGTGTACAAGATTTCTCAAAAACTAATAGAGCTAGCGCCATGAAATTTTATAGGCATGTTGAGTCCTGAAATGGGACGATCCTATCAACTTTTGGTGGAAATCCGTTAACCGGAAGTATCCAAAATGGCGGTTTTTCAAAAATCGCAATTTCGTTTTTCTCGATTTACTCCCAAACTACGCGTTTTTTAGTGGCCTTAAGTATGACAAAACTTGGAGAAAATAAAATTTCCCACACTTTTGTCTTTACCTATAACTCGATATCTCAACCTGTTATCGAGATAAACCGTTATTTCCAAAAAAAAACAGTTTTTTGCGATTATCTCGAAAACTAACGGGTTTTTGCTGACTAAACGTATGAAGTGAAATAATGAGAATGGCATTCTGCACAATTTTGTCTTTTAATGTTATGCGTTATCTTTTACCGTTATTGAGATATTTTCATTAATATGTAAAAAATCATATTTTTGCGAATAATTTGCAAACTAACGGTTTTTCGACAAGAATAATTAAAGATGTTAACATTTTCTACATTTTTGCCATTTACCGTAAATTGATATCTTTTACCGTTCTCAAGTTATCTCAAATTTTGTACGTTTTTGATATTTTTGAATAAACCAAGAATTTATTGGGAGGTCGTCTTAGGTTGACAACGCGACAGGGCTCTAGCGTAAATTGCGCAGGGTCGTAGATTTTGTAGAAGAAAGTTTTGTGTTGACCACAACTGATATTTTATTTTTATATTCGCGGGTTTTCCAAACTTTTTTTAAACGTATTTTTTATTCGGGTTTTTTTTTGAATTTTTAATTTTGTTTTACTCTTTTTAAAGATGAGAATGAAATAAAAACTTTTAATATGCGATTGAATTTGAAGTTTTCCTGACAACAGTTTGTATTTATATTATGTATGTACTAACTTGCATGCCCAGTTAACGTTTTTTACATCAGTTTTTTTTCAACAAAAACAAAGAAATCACTTTTTTAAAAAAACGTTATGCTTTCTGGACCTCCCGTTTCGAATTGTGAAATTCTTACTCCAAATCCGTGACTCAGAAAACTCCCTGAAGCCAGTTTTCCGAGGCAAAACTGGGAAAAAGGATATTTGCGTTGTACTTATCAGGCAGGCTTCATGGCAAAAATCGATTTTTTATAACTCCAACCCCGTACGGACCCCTCATTTATCCACTTAGTGGTGGAATTTTGAAATACCGTTTCTTAACGAGCACTTATAAGGTGAGCGGAATTACTGTGTTCAAAATTTCATGGCAATCGGTTTAGTGGTTCCGGTAAGACTATGTGCAAAATTTCATGCCAATCGGTTTAGTAGTTCCGGAGATACTGTGATCAGTGAGTCAGTGGTATTTTGCTTCTATATATTATAGATCCCTGGATTATTTTTTTAAAAAATTACTTTCCATCACCCACCGACGAAAACGGGATCCAAATTGGTTCAGAGAAGCAAAAGAAATATGGTCAAGGGGAATTAAGCGAGGGAGAGGGTAGATTTTTGTGTACTGAAACCTTCTTTCTGTAATATCTAATCCAATTCCAAAAACAGAAATGCAGTCAGTTTAGTTGATCAAATGTTATGCGGGAAGGACAAACAAACTAACTAACAAATTATCAACCCAAACGCATATACTTCGTTTTTCGGTGGTAAAAAACGATGTAAATAAATGTAAAAGAAATATTTTAAATTTTGATCAAAGGAATTAGACAAAAATCAAAATGTTTCGGAAATGCCTAAGCCTAGTAGTTTGCTAACTCGTAAATTAAGTGTGAAAATTTGTAAGGAAAATCTTTCACGCAATCCTTATATGCGATAAATTTGGTGTGAAAACGTCAAATACCGATATTTCGTGAAATTGTGGAATTCACCTGCACAATAAAACGATTTTTTTTATGCAATTTGTTTCCACATTTAATTAATTTTAGTTTATTACTGATTCTTGGCATTTTCAGCTAATTTTATAGCTATTAACAATTTTTACAAATTATTTTTTGAACGATCCTTCATGAAACACCTCGCGTAAAAATACCCAGGGCACCAATCATGTATTCCGACGCGTCTCTGTCTTTCGACTTCGACGCAGCTTTTAACTCTTGACTTCGCCATATATCTGCAGCTTGAAATTTCGCGGAATCGTCACTATGAATCGAAACGTGATTCTGACTGTCATTCCAAGAAATTTGAAGCTGCTGACATGGCGAAGTCAGGAGTTAAAAGTTGCGTCGAAGTCGAAAGACAGAGACGCGTCGGAATACATGATTGGTGCCCAGATTCGCAATCGGTAAACTTATCTATTTCTATGAATACCCGTAACTTTATATTTCAGTGTAGATTATTTATTGATCCGTTGTTTTCCACAATCAACGAAGTGCAATTTATTCTGGTGCCAGGAACTTTTCAAAACCACTTTTTTTTATGGTGACATTTTCCAAATCTCAATTTTGTTTCTCGTTATTACTCCGAAACTTTGCCAAAGGGGGGAGGGGGCAGCGAAGGAGATGGCGGCCCTGGACGCAGACCTAAAGCGGCGCCAACGTCATCACTGCCAGGAACTTTGCAAAACTCTATCTTTTTTTTTATTTCTTCAGATAACACGCTCCTTCCGATATTATCGTTACTTTCATATGTAAAGTATTTCAACCCAAATATCTTCAATTAAATTGGTTTTTGATTTAAAAGAAAATCCTTGCATAACAATTGAATCAGACAATTGAATCATGTAATTCTCGGTGTATAAATCAGGTGAAAGCATCCCAAAACGTCATTCCGAACTGACTGCTAATTTGTTTCGTGGCCCATTATTTTGATTCAGAGCTTCGATATTTTTTTCTTAAATTTTTTTCGAATTTTTTGAGAAAAGAAAAAGGTTAACAATCGACAAAATTACCCGAAATTGCACAACCTAAGACGCTTCATTTCCAAAGTTCGTGCCGAATTTTGATAAAAATCAATTTGAATGCAACCCAACTGCATTCATTACATTATCTTATCCATCAGATTTTTTTTTTAATATTTTTCTTGAATATCCAAGATACGCAATTTAAATTAGTTCATTATGCAGATACGTGATTGGTGTTGAACCACCAGTCCTAAAGTAGTTGAAAGTTTTTCGGTACCTTTGGGAATTCAATAACGTTAATTATTTAGAAAATGTTGCGTAACTTTTGGACATTTGTCTTGGTTGATTTATCAATTCCAGAACCTAAGGACAAGTGAAGTTTTGTTCCGATGGGAAAACAAGTTACTTAGTTATTGTCATTACATTTGAGGTCAGATAATGTTGATAGCATTCTTGTACATTAAATGTTTGTGGATATGTAATAGCCCCTTATTTTTATATTAAAGGTATATTTTTCCCCAAGAAATGACAATAACTGTTACATAAATTTCACCTCCATTTGGAGTTTTTTTTTCGTATCGCTTTTATTTCACCTCCATTTGGAGTTTTTTTTTCGTATCGCTTATAACTTGACAACGCGTTAAGCTAGCGACTTGAAATTTTTTTAAATGACTTTTACGAAAATCGCAGTTTTCTATTAGCTTTTGAAAAAGTAACTTTAGCTATAACGGGTACCTCTCACACAATTTTGTTGAAAAAATACAGCTTTTGGAAAATATTTCGAAGACTATGCGCTTTTGGGAAAAAATATAGTATGAATTTTCTAGATTTCTTCCTTTACAAATGTTTAAAACTAAGCTTTTTGAAAGTTTAAACCAAATTCAAAGAAAATAAATATTCCAGCATTTTTTTTTCCTTTTTACGTATCTTTAACGATTCTAAAGATACATGAAAAATTATTATTTTTAGACTAAATATGGCAGAGAAAACTTTTATTTTGATCACAACTGATATTTTATGTTGAATTCTTCCTTGTATGAATGTACACTCAGAAAAATGTCCAGGTCAACTTTTTGTCAGGTTAACTCTGACCGCTAGCTGGCTTACAGACACCTCTGTAAGGTCAGAGTTAACCTGACAAAAAGTTGACCTGGACATTTTTCAGGTTAACTCTGACCTTACAGAGGTGTCTGTAAGCCAGCTAGCGGTCAGAGTTAACCTATCTAAGGTCAACTCGTGCAGCTCCCAATGCTCTACTTCACCTGCTGGTGGCTTAATTTCAGAATTTCTCCGACCACAGGTCAACTCAGTTTTACTTGCCCACATGCAGGCGAACGCGCTCCTGCCCGAGGCCAATTACGCCGTATGTAGGTCGTCGAGTTAGCCTCCATTTTTCTGAGTGTACCACAGTCAGAATTTTCACAGCACGTAATTTAAATTCTTTTACAGCAAGGAACGCAAGAAAGTACATACAAAGTCTGCAGATAAATAAGGGCGTGTTGCCACTTCTAGAATCATTTGCGAGAAGATTAATAGACTGTGGTGAAGGAATAAAACCTTTCAAGTCATTCTAACTACGGAACGATTAACTACTGATAGCAGTTGGATATCGGGGCATTCATTTTCTAAATTAACTTCGATTGGTATCGATTGAGAAATAAACATCAAAATGAAGATAAGTCAGAAAAGTCACTAAATGACTGCCAGAACATCATATCATCAGCGTCTTGCTATACTCACCGTTGCGTTGTCTAATTTAGTTGGGTGCGACTTTAATTGACAGCTATCGATTTGTTTATAAAGTGATAGCATAAGTTACAACTCGCTATCATATCGTATGGTTATGCTCAACCTCCGCATTAAAATAATTCCATATCAAAAGTCGCCTGACCTCAATCTAGCGCAAGCGAAAATTACTGCAATCGTAATAAAAATAATCGCTAATTGATACTCAAGATTGTTACTCTTTAATCCAAATGGTATCAATTTTATCGCCAAAACATAAGAATTTCCATCATGAATTATATTAATTAGCCATTAAATTCAAATTGGCTCTCGTTCATGTTGGTGTTATGCTTATGTTGATGCTGGCCATGATATTGATGTTGATTTTGATGCTGATATTGATGGTGTGCGGTTAGTAAACGGAATGCGGTGCAGGATTTAGCATTTAGCAGCAGTCACAGGAACTTTGCCTTATCAAGATCATACCATGAAGTTTTCAGGTGAAATTGAATTTTCTAACGGCATATCTATATCTTTTTTTCCGCAAAAAGTTTTTTTTTATCTCGTATTTGCGATTAATTGCCATTGGATTTAAGTGGTAGACATGCCACCAATTGATGGTTATGTTCAAAGTGTAAGTTTAATTTATGATACCTGTGGAGTTCTTTCATTAAAAAGTGGTCGTAATTTTATTATAGTAACGAGACAAATTGTCCAATCAAATTTTGTACTTCTACAAATTAAAATTCATTAAGGGGTTCTGTAAAAATCTTTTCCTCGACTTGGAGATGCGACATTTGTATGGTTTTGAGATCCACACAAATGTCGTTTTGAAATCAACTCCAAAACTCTGTATCAATTTTCTGAAATATTTTATAAAATTGGGGTTTTTAGCATTCTGAACATTATATTGTACGTTTTCACTAAAATTGATATTTTGACTTAATTAAAATTGGACTTTGAATATATAGCAAAGAAAAACCAATAAAAAATTATATAAGGCAATAAAAAAATTGATTAACTAACAGCCAAAATATTTAGCGTCGCAAAAAAAAACACTGGAACCCAGCTACACCCGGCGAGAGTTTGCGCACAACTGTCAAATTTCGTAACGAGCTTCAGAGATGTCAGATGGTAATCATATATTTTTTCAAATTTTTCCGATTGCAAGTTTATGGAAAAATAAGGGGTGGCCAATGAGTCTCGCTCTACCCTACTCATGAGCATGAGTATTTGATAATTTTCCATTGCTCATGAGTCCTTTGTGAGTACTCATGAGCACATCAGAAATATTTTTAACTCTTTCCACCATTCAAAAGAAAGAATAGGGAAATAGAGGGAAGTAGTGAAAGGTCGAGGGAGGTGGTAATGGGAAGGTTGTTAGTGTGAAGTGGGAAGTGGGAAGGGGTGAGTGAATCGTGACCGAGAAGGGCAAGGGTGGAAAAGACGATGAAAGGGATGGATTACGGGACGAGGAAGGGTGTAAAGGTGAAGGAAAAGACTGGTGAATGGAAAGAGAGACACAGGAATTTTTCGTGTCCGGAGTTTTTCGCTCACAAGGCTTAGTTTTCTATAACTTGTTGTTGTAACCCTAAATAAACCTGACGCAAAAAATATGTGTAAAAAATAGGCTTCTTACATTAAAACAATTTACTCCTCATTTTCAAATTTTTATTTTCTACAAAAAGTGACATTTTTTCTCCGGATTCATTGCAGAATTTGCCGGACATTGAAATGCATCTGCGAAAATATCTAAATTAATGATAGAACCAATTGCCCGATATTTATTTGGGGCATGGCTATCGTCATTCTCGGGCTTGGTCTTATCACAATAGGTTTGTGCGTAGCTCACAAAATACAATTGAATTGGCGTTAATTCGGAATTCCTTAATTTTTCCGAATCAACAAATTCCGCATTTTTATCCAACAATTTTTTATATGCTTCATAGGCAATAATGAGTCCTCCCAAATCCGCTGTATTTTCACCCAAGGTTTCGATTCCATCCGCTCCAAACGCGGTATATTGACGCGCTAGACACAAGGACTTTTTAAAATGATGAATAATAGTACTTAAAGTGAAATTTTGTTTCTCCTCGCTTCCGGCTTTGTAGAGAAACCCATCAGTATCAAACGCGTGAATTAACTCATGTCCGATGGTGTTTGCGAAATTTCCATAATTGATCCATTTTGGAAAATTCACATGATAAGCTGTTGGAAGCATGAAACCTAGAGAAAATATACGACGTGACCTGTAGGGGGGCTGTAATAAGCATTTACGTCCAGAGCATCATGCCATGTCCCAAAAAAGTCCTTGGGTTTATTTTTTCTCATTTGAATTGCATTTTCAAAAAAATTCCCCTCGATGATCGACATTTCTCGGTAGTCATTATTCATATTTTCGATTAATTCATTTCGATCTGATAATCCTAACCGAAATGAAGTATTTTCTGCTTTTGCAATGAGTGCTTCCTTGACATCCTCGGTCATGTGATCGAAATTTGTGACCAGATCGATAAATTCCTTGTCAACAGCATCTAACATGGCTACAATGTCCTCTTCAATGGGTTTACTTAGAAATCTTCGTAAAGAAATTCCACTCAACGCTGGATCCATGGCCTCTTTTATCGGTTCGAAACAGAATTCTTCCAATTCCTGACCGGATAGATTCAATTCACTTGTAAAATTTAACAGGATTTTCGCAAGCCGAAATTGAAGGTAGTTATAAATAGTCGGCGCCGGTTGAGATTCGAGGATGGTATGAAGATTATTCAAAAAAATTTTATCAACACTAATGGAAGTCTCGTTATCGAAATCAGTTATGTTTAAGACAGTTAAAAAAGTTTCCCATTCGAATTGATCATAGGTCTCTGAAAATTCGTTTATTGACATGTCCTCGGTTTGGTCTGACTCAATTAATGATATTTCAGCTAAGAGTTTGTCAAATTCTACGATTTCGACAGACAATTGAGGTATTTTTATTGGATCAACTTCATATAATTCTAAAAGTTTCTGAACAGAAGCGATATTTTCTTTACGCTGGTTTAATCTAGCTCTAATATTTCTATCTGTGAAATTCCAATTTAGTCCCAAGCTGCCTCGTCTAATCGACAAAAACCAACTAATTCTAAAGTTGAATAAAACATGATCACCAAGTAACTTTAATTGCACTAACATTTCAATCCACTTTTTCGCTTCTTCTTCAGTGTATGCTTCACTAAAAGGTCTCTCAACGATCGTTTTAAAATATTCAATGGCTGGCTTAATCCCAAGGGCTTTCTTAGCTTCCGTATCCATGCATGACTTAAAATATCTCTTCGCCTTTAATTCAGCATCACTCAACGAAGATTTCAAATCTTCAACATCCCGAAAGTAAGAATTTTCACTATCACCGATGGTTTCCTCATCACTTTCTAGTAGTAAATCCCCGACAACTTGAAACATTTTCCTACCAATCATATTGAATGAGTCATCGTCGAATTGGTTGACGGTTTTGAAATTTCCGCAGGCGAACTCAAAGAAATCCTGGCAAGGATCGACAGATAGATTCATCATCGATTTTATGATTTCAGCCCCATATTCATGGATTACATCCGGCGGAGTTGACCTGACGAGCAAGACGTCGTACATTTCTTCGAAATCATGCTAAAATAATGCAAGTTTTCTTCAAATCTAATTTATGCTTGAAAATTTAAAATATTACCTCACTGTCTTCAGCAATAGTACAAAAAACTAGTTGAAGAACTAAGATACAACATAAAAGATTTAACTTCAAAATTTGCATTTCGAATGTTTTCAAGTTGAACTACAGAATAAAACTGAATTGCTCTTGAAAATAAAATTATTGTGATAAGATTTTATAATTTAATTTGATACCCTTTTCTGCAAAGGTCAATGCCATTTGATAATATTTAAAAGTGTGCTAAAATTAATTTTGATTAATTTTTCTCCCATTTTAGAAATTTATCATACTTTAGGCCAGCGCAAGATGAGCGGTAGGTCGAAACTGGGATTTACAGTGGGAGATAAAATTCTAAACCCGTTTCCTAATCCAATTTATTCACTGAACATTTTTGAATTAGATTAATCCTAACCAGCCTAATTGCGATTTTGTCGTAAACTTCGTACTGTATTGAAAAATCTATAGAGACGAAATCTGTTTAGAATACAATTTTACATAACTCATTCATACATAATAGAATATGTATGAAATATATACTATACATGTGTCGAATAGTTGTATGACCTTTAAATTGTAAACAGCTTTTCATAAACTAGGTCCATCAAAATTTTAATTTAGTCCCGATCATTTAGTGCCGACCAGAGGACTCAGTAAGTTTTTGTGAACAAAAATGAAGGAGTGATATTTAATTCTGGATTATAAGATCTATATTCTAGTTCTAGGTGTGTTTGTAAACAAATTTCTGAAATATTACCCAATTTTAAGGGTTTTGCAAATTATTTTTGGAACCATTGCCTACTTTTAGGCGTTTTGGAAATAATTTTCTGTGACACGGTTGTTAATTCCTTAGTCGTAGTGCTGCAATTTTACTGAAACGACTTTTTAGCAAAAAATCGTGGATTACAAAAAAAATTTTAATATTCTAGCCCAAAATATTCTCCGCAGAAATTCAAATTGCGAGCATACTGGGAAAATACCTCAAATTTTCATTAGCCTTAGAAGATTTCCAAGTTCAATGTACTTCCGTTTTATAACTGCCAAAGATTAACCTATCATCGCTCAATTAAGTTTTTTTTGTGTTGTCTGCAATTTTTTTTTATTCCATAATAGATATATTTTCACTTTTATAAATGGCATTTTAACAATTGTAATTCGATCAAAACTGCCTAAGGTTATCTCACTTTCATTGTGAAGGCCATCTCACCTGTTTTTTGTTATTCGATTTCAGGTAACAACAATCGTAATTCATAAAACGCAATGCTTTTAAGCCATGGCGGCGGTCAAGAGATGTTTCTTTTTTTTCACATGTTTGGACAGTTTTACCTTTTAACAAAGCAAATCTCACCTGTTCCGTAGATATCTTCGCTTTGAACCTTTTAACAGAACACACTGCAATTATATTGTTTCTGTGGATTTCTTCAATGATTATCGTGGAAATGTTTCTATTACCATTGATTTTCATTCAGTGAAATCTTAAGGTCGTCCAATAAAACACTAATAATAATAAATTAATATAAGGCTATTGATACTTCGTTATTAACTATTATACTATACATTTTTCAAATATTTTTAGAAATTGTTGTTTTCCGGCGGGGACATCTTACTCTAACTTCGGGTTTTGAGTGTTGTTAAGAGGGTAGGCGGGTAGGCACGCTGGTTTTGTCTTCTGTCTTAGCTCAGTGGAGGGGGGGGGGGGGGGGGGATCTTGCCAACCTCTTGCCAACTGCCATCTACTACATAAAAAAAATCGTGCCTGGACTTATCGCGATTGTCTTCATCTTTTTACATAAAAGGATTAGGAAGGGAGAAGGGAAAATTACACCTGTGAAAACTTTTTACGCGGGATGTCTCATGCCCCCATAAACTCACCTTAGCCTTGCATCTGCCCCAAACGATTTAACAAGGTTTTTATTGATCTTCTGGAAAATTATACCAAATGGACTTAGCACAATTTCACTCTTAGCCGACGGTATGTAAAAGATAGAAAAATATTTATTTTATTTCTTTTACTCTTACTTTTATTTCTTATATACAACACGCAAAAAAATATTTTTTCCCTTGCTCTGTTAAATTTTTATTTTTTTTTTAAATTTTTTCCCTTTTAGTCATTTTTTTAGATACCCTTACAGACTTTTTTACTCCATAATCGAATTCAGCGACCTCAAAAACCCCCAGGTGAGATTTTTCCGGAAAATTTGAGGAAAAGGATAATCATGTTATCCTTACAGAACTTCTGTTATCTCTGGAGACTTCTTAACATTAGAATCGTATACCGCGACCCCAAAAAACCCCGGAAAATTTGAGGAAAAAGATAATCACTTTCACTTTACAGGAAGATCGGTTATCCTTACGCAGACGAAGTAGTGAAAATATTATATTATCATCGGTGTTACGTATGTGTGCAAATCTCAAGTCAATCGGAAATTATATTACAAGAGTTGACCGTAAATCTCTACATATTTTTTTTTATATTTAGTAGATACACTTTCAATACTTGTTTTTTAATATTTTAAAAGCGAATTTCGTTTTAAGCAAAAGGGTTTATAAAATGCACTATAGGCAGATATTTAAAAAATAAAACTGTGCCGCGGGCGAAATTCTTTGAATGCCAAATATACCCATAAATAAACTTAACAGATGCTAGCGAAACGATAACGAAATGCGGTAGAAATAAATTAGTCTCCGATAGTTTGTTTTAAATTCTATACAAAAAATTGCAAAAAAGTGTAATGAAGGAGAAAAGCGGGGTCCGAAAAGCTTAAAATTACCGTATTTTATTTACAGCTCCCTACAATATTTTTAAAGATTTAAACATTGTGCTCATTTTTCCATGAGAAACTCATAAAACAATCAATGTAATTGTTCCCATGTTTTTCACCTCATTCCAGATGTTTTTATTAAAAACCTTAACAATCGAAGTAAAACTCTTACACGAACTTCCGCATTGTCCAGTTTTCAAAGTGTCATATTTACATATTAAGACATATTTTTTTTATCACTCATAGCTGCATGAACGAAAGTATTAAAATATCACTGTCATATGATTTATACTTCAGTTATTAGCATTATTGTCAATTATTCAGAAAATTCTCTCAGGCAACATTAAGTCAAAGCATTAAAGAAAATTTGAAATCAATTCAGAATGCAATCGCGGTGTAGCTCAGTTTAGTGACGTTAAATTACGGCCTGATTTACAATTGAGCCTAATTTTAATCTCGACATGTCAACGGGAAAGTTGTAAATTAGATCGCACCCAAATCAAAAGCTGTTTTGCATTCGAACATATTTACGGATATAACCATTCATCCCCTTGCCGGGATACTTACCAACCCAATCTCAGTTCTTCAGCTGCACACCCTCCTCTTGCGCCCAATAAGAGTCTCCACCAGGGATTTTACTTATGTTTTAAGCATAACGTCTGTCCTAAAGAAACCGACAAATAATAAATCCGCGTGGCGCATGTTTTCGATTTCGTTTCAGTTGACGGTGTGTAGGTGGCTTCTATATCCAATCTGATCCGATCCTACCAAGAAGGTTCCTCCATCCATAGTCCATATCCATAGTGACTTTGGCCGCTAAGACGCTACGGACTTGAATTTCAAATAAATTTCATCCGTTCGGGAGAGATCGCGTTTTGTTTTGAGTTTTGTTTCTATTGAATTGCAGCGCCAGGTGATACAAAACTTACCTGTGTACAATTTTGCTCCTCTTATGACGGATTTTACGAAATTTTTAGCAATTACTAAATGATTTCAAGGAAACAAGGCCTACTAACTCGATTTAGGGACCGCTAAAGTTTCGTGAAACCCGCCATTATAGACTTGAACGAATCAAATCAATGTCTGGCTGTGTGTTTGGACTCATATCGAGGAAAAGATACGCGTTCGCGTCGATTATGAAGTCGCAATTGGACGCGGCTCCAGAAAATAGCTTCAAATGTTGTATCTTGGATTTGTATCTTGGTGCACTGAGTTTAACATGATTTGATGTAAAGAGCATTATATCTTTAGGTTGACTGACGCCTAAGATGCATTAGTGATGTTGGAAAATTTGGAAAAGAAAGTAAAAGTGATCTTATCTGAACAACTACCTGATGATAGGTGTACAACAGAATTATGTTGGTGTCGTCTGATTTAATTTCATGTCAATTAATTCGATTTAAAATAGTCCACACTTCAGGCAATAATGAATTGCCTGGTTGAGTTTGATACGCAACTCTGCATGAAGATATATGGTGTAAAAAATAGCTATTGGTACTAAAACTAATTTTGAATTTAACAAGTTTCAATATTACAACAACAAAGACGGCAATAAAATGTTTACCACTAGAAGAATTTGTAGATTAAGTGTTTAATGGTAACAAAATCGATTCCAAAATCTTCAAGGTCCTGCAAAACGGTTTGGAAACATTCTAACTTTCAGATGTTTTCATAAACAGTTTTCACATGATTATCCCTTTGCTCAAATTTTCCGGGAAAAATCTCATCGGGGATTTTTTGGGGTCCCTGAATCAGATTCGGACATTAAGAAGTTTATCCTTTTGCTCAAATTTTCCGGGAAAAATCTCATCGGGGAGTTTTTGGGGTCCCTGATTCAGATTCGGACATTAAGAAGTCTGTAAAGATAATGTTAGGTTCTGTAAGGATAACTTGATTGTCTTTTCCGCAACTTTTCCGGAGAAAATCTGATTTGGGGGTTGATGAATCCGATTCAGGAGTAAAAGTCCGTAAGAATACGAGTATATTAAAAGCAGGGATTTTGAGGTGAAAGACAGCCATGATATTGGCTTTTTAATCATATACTAATGAAATAAGAAATGACTAAAAAGGATAAAATAAGAAAAAAAAAACAATTTTTTTAAAAAAAAAGATTCTATTTAAAAAGATAGCACTAAAATGGAAAAACCTAATTTTTCCACGCTTTGTATCAGAAATGAAAGCGAGGTAAAAGCATAAAAAATAATATAAATATTTACCTCGCTTTTATTTTTAGTACACAGTGCCCAAAAATTTTTTTTTTCTTCTTAGAGCATTTTTTTTAAAAGAAAGCTTTTTTTAAAAAAAAAATCAAATTTTCTTACCAGTATTTTTTGCGTGAGGCCGTAGGCGTAGGAGTCGTTTGTGGCCAAAAGCCGTACCGGCGAAGGGGGTGACGATTCAGAGCTCCGGCGCCTTTGCGAAATACCTGTGAAGATTTACTAAATGTTTCTGAATAACGATATAATTTAGATTTTATTTTGATGAGGATTTTGACGTTTAATCCAGTTTTTTTTCAACATGGATGTTCGTACTCGTATATTTTAATTGTAGGTAAGGCTTTTACAAGCCTTTCTGCTGTGGAGGCAAAACTCCCTTCCCTGCTAGATTCAACACAGTAAGAAATATCGGTTCGAAACATTTTAACCAATTAAAGTAAGTTTATATAATTTGGATCATTTCCCAAATGTGGATGGCATAACTTTATTTTTTGTAAAATAAGAAACCGTATTAAAGAATAAAAAATATTCATGCATTTTCCACTACTGTCCGCAACTTTGGGGTGTTAACATTCGTAATTTATTGTTATTGTTTACCGTCAACAATTAATCAACTGCAGTTAGTGAACGAGTTTATTTCTAAAGAAAAAATTGAATAAATGAATATTCAACTTTTAAAAAAATTGAAAACTGGAATTACTCATTTAAGCTTTTTAAGATGAATAAGAATTTTTTTTTGCTGTTACTATAATGTTCAAGGATTAATGAATTAATTGATTTATCTTTGGAAAAAAAATTCTCCAAACTATTAATACTAATAATCGGCCGATTTGGAACGATCCGTTTTATTGAAATTATACGAATTTCACGCAGAAATTCCACGAAAAAATAAATGTTTTTTTTTATAAATAAGCACTCCCGCTTAATGTCACAATGTATAAAAATGTTTGAAAATTTTAATGATTAATTTACAGTTTCATTCTAATATCTTAGCTTCAGAATTAGGTTCACTTATTCTATATCTCCTTAATCAAATTTGACTAAATAGAAAATATTTTACTAGTTCGAAAAATTTATTTTAATTTAACAATTTTATAATATTTTTAAATAAAAGCCACGAAAACAAACTTTACCAATCAAAAAACTTGGTTATAATTCCGTTAATGGTATCAAAATCGACTCCGAGATGTTCAAGGTCTTTAATAACTTTTTGAACACTGCCGAAATTCAAGATCTTCTCAAAGACTGGCTTCATTTCTTTTACTTTATTGTATAATTCAGCGATACCACCTCCGTGCCGAAGTCTTCTTGCAAACCATATTTTCATTCTCTTTAATGGCAAAATTTCCCAAAATGCCTTGAAGAATCCATCCCAACCTCCGAGTCCTTCTTCTTCACTCGGCGGCAATGGTTCCTCAATTACCTCATTTGACAGGACTTCATCATCAGAATTTCTTTTAACAGGATGCTCCTGTTCCCGGTCTAGGGATTCATAGTATTCAGGATGCATTTTACGATCTATCCATTCGCCGAGCTCGTTTATCTCTGGCATTGCTGATATATCCTTATACGCTGCGAAGAGACTAGGGGAATTTATATATTCAAAAATTTCCCTCATTTCTTCATCGCCTTCAGAATATGTAACGAGTAATTTTTGCAGTTCATCAAGAGGAAGAAAACGTGTTAATTTCTCAAGATCCCGTGTTAACCTGCTCTCTCTCTCAGTTCGCCCCATTGCCAAGGCAATCAACACGATTAGCGAAAGTAGAATTTTCATTTTTGAAAGGTATTAATAACAAGTAAAAACTTGAAAATTAAATTTAATTCACTTAGAACTATTATTATAAATCTGCACGGTTCGTTGCAACTTTGAATTTAATTCATCTCAATTTCGCCCTTTTATACTAATGTGGTGGCATAATTATTTTCTTATCAAAATTTTTTTCGCTAATAGCATTAAATTAGCACAATTTGAAGGTCTACAATAATTTTTTGCAAGAGCAAATTGTGGTATTTTAGGAGAGTTTCTTCGATTAATTTTTTTTTTTGTTCTTTTTGCCAATTAAAACTCGCTTTTAAGATTTAACTCAAGATATTTTTTTTAAAATCCAATCAGGGGGCAAGTCAGATGTAAATCTACCCAGATGTAAAAAACCGGTGATTCGCAACATCATCAACATTTTATCCATTATTTTATAAATCAACTTCATCCAGCTACACATTGATTTGGCATTTAAATTTTCCCCCTGCGGCACAATAGTTTCTATCTATATGCATTTTTAAATACAAATTTTGCATATGGCGAATTTTTTTTTTATTAAATTTTGCTGGATTTCAGATAAAATGGCAAAACAATTCGTGTAAGAAATTTAAACCAAAGTCGTTAAAATCGGTTCATTAGAACTGGAGATATGATTTTTTTGAAAAATATTTTCTAAACTAAGCCTTCTTTCACAAAACCCAGGAACCCCTTTTCGTTTTTGACGTACGTGAGCAGTCCTGTCAAGTTTCGCCGAAATCTAAGGAGTCAAGCCCAAACTTTGATTGAAATAATTTGGAATATGCATTTTTTTAATAAAAATAGAAGAACGTAGATTTTGTATAAGAAAATCATCTGCTGGTCATATCATATTTTCAAATTTTTTTAAATACGAAAAATTGGCCAACTTACCCCACGACTCCATTAGACTTTTTAGAATCATGATTTTTTTCCCCACTCTGGCAAAAAAGTTATTTCCTTTGATAAACCGCCGTTCACCGAATTTTTACAATAATAAACTACGCCCCAAAATGGGGATGTCCGCGCATCTGTCTGTTGATCTGTCGATGTGTCCGTTTTACACATAGATATACTAGATCGCTCGATTTGCCATCTCAAATGGTCCCATTTCAATACAGTTCAGTGAATCAAAACGAGTCAAGTAAGAGCAAGATAACCGTATGAAAATAAATATAGTCCTCTCGTTTAAACCGTGAGCTGTCAAAGGAAAATAGACTTTCGGAATGATGTTGGCGCCTAAAGTTATTTGTTTGCGCCTAAAGTTAGTCTCAAAATTGTGAAATTTGAATTTCGCGGCAAACTAAATTTGAATTTCGCGAGCTTATACAGTTCAGTGGATGCGTTCAAGTACGATAAAGAGGAAAATACTTTTGGGACCATTTTTCAGCAGAGCTTTGTATGGTGACAGTTGTTCTATGTTATATAGTTCTGTGGTTTTACATATTCTAAACATATCGAGAACGCGTTGAGCTATCAACTTGAAATTTTGTGTAAATAAGTTTTATGAAAATCTTAGTTTTCTGTCGACTTTTGGAAAAGTAACCTTAGCTATAACGGGTACCTCCCATACATTTTTTTTAAATACAGTTTTTTGAAAATTTCTCGGAAATTATGCATCTTGGGGGTAAAATGATTTTCACAACATTTAAAGGATATAAAATCTTCCACATTTTTTTATTAACCGGTTTTTACGTATCTTTAACGGTTCTCAACATATTTAAAAAAAAAGGTTTGTGAAAATTTCTCGGAAACTGTGCTTTTGAGAAAAAATACATGCAACCAAATTTAAATTTCCTGAATTATCTCCTTTGGCAGTTCTTAAGTATCTTCAACGTTTCTCGAGATATTTGAAAAAATATTAATTTTTACATATATTTGCGAAACTAAATATTGCAGAGGAACGCATTATGTTTTTTCACAATTGATATTTTTTTTGTTATTGTTTTGATTGCGTTGACATTTGACAGGTCACTCGCACCTTTGGCTTCGGGCAAAACTTCGGCTTAATTTTGCCCAAAGTCAAAGTTTGGCCGAAGGTGTGATTTTTGGTCGAAGGTGGTCAAAGCCGAAGCCGATTGATCAGTCGGACTCTTCTAATTACGCAAAATAAAAGAAAAGTAGAAAGAAATTTTTAATTAGTACAAAATATTATATGAACATGATAAGTAGAAATGATCAATAAGTATTTGGAAATACTTTATTTTGTTTTTCTTAGGATAACAGTTATTTGCTCAAAATATTTGCGTAATTTTCGTGAAGTAAAAAAGTGAAATTTAAAAAAGATATAATAATTTACACTGACGTAATAATAATTAGTTTTAATTCTTGTAAGTCCAAAAAATTCCACTTAAAACAAATTTTCTTTGCTGCTTACAATGTTTTACCATTTTCATAAAAATTATCGATTTAGTTTATGGAAATACTTCAGATGAAAGTGAAAATTCAATTAGTATCAAGCGTTGATACCCACAAAAATATCAATCAAATCAGTTTCGTTGCAGGTTTTGGCACTTTTAAACTTTATAATTATAGGATTTAAAATTTCCAATAAATTTTTATAGCCGGTAAAATGATTAAACGCGTAGATATTGGCAAAAAATTTCTTGAAATGTTGACACAAAAAACCATAAAAAATCACTTTTGGGAAATATTGATTTTTTACATTGTTATTAATATTACTGGAAAAAATACAAGAAACCGTAAAAATTAATATTTATGGCGAGAAAAGCTGTGATAAATGTGGAGAAACTAAAAGATCCCAGGGATAGATGCGGAATTGCTTGGTGCGATCGAAATTCGCAAAGTCCGTAAGGCGGCACGATTCAAATTGATTAATCAGACGTGAGAGGAGGAAAACGGTGTCGTGAAATGCCCAGAGCTATGACACGATACTTCACTCTTTCGGAAGACTTTTACAAACGGATTGCATATTTGCAGCTGAAAATCAAAGAAGCGTTAAGAATCTGTGAAGGAAAATTTCTTTCTAGATCATGCCCTTTGACTATGATGGTCGCCCATGGGATTCATTTATCAGTTTTGAAATGATGACTAGGAAAATGAAGCAATTTACTCATTGGACAGGAAGAAGGTTTTAATTTCTGTAAAAACCTAATTAAACCCAAATGTTTGGTAATTAATTACATTCCGTCTCGTATGGATTAAATGCCGAAAACACTGCCTTAATGTGTCACGCAATGGTGAAAGAATTGAAATTGTGCAACAATGTTGGCAGGAATGTTGCGGAATTTCAAAAATTTCTTCAGACACGAAAACTAAAAATTAAAAAAAAACCATCAGTCGATGGTATCGGACCGGTTATATTTATTGAATTGACCCAATTAAGGGTTTCACTTGAGACCAACACGCGATATCCACAAGAACATGCAATTATGACAAATCGTACCTGAAAATAAAATTATCTTCGGAATTCCATTAATTAAAGTTCAAGTGCATAAACATAGGGCCAATTTCATATCGCTTTGAATGATCAAGAGGATCCACTTTTGATATAGGGTGAAGGGTCCAATTATGGACCATTAGAGGTTATTTTTTAATATTATTGAGAGAATTTCAAGTACTCTGATGGTCGTTCCGAATTTCGCTCCAGCTTAAAGATTGGTAATTTTTCGCAGCTCAAATGTATACAAAATAATCGCTTGACTATCGTGATCCTTGCCAGAGTAAAAAAAATTGTTAATTCGTAATAAGAAGTCAATTTATCTCAACATTCTTAGACCTGGGAAAAATTGGTGAACCCTGGCTTACCATCAATGTCAAAACTAAATATTCCGTGTCATAAATCAATCCTTTAAACTTGGGAGTGCCAGGTAGATTGGTTCCTTATCGAAACATGCAGAGCTGACCGATACCAGCAGAGATGGTGCCGAAAGGTGAAGGCAAAAGAAACATTCACTACAGTTTCAAAAATCAGCTGTGGTATTTACACGAGAAATTTCCGTTTTTTTGAATTTTGTGGGCATTTTTGATATATTGAGTGAAAACATCCCCTAAAAAGCCATGCAAGAAATTGGAGTACTGACTTTGTCGTATAGGGAAATGTCCGTAAATTTAATGTGCACTTCTTACTGTCACGCAACTTCTCACTTTACCCTATCCATTTTTAAGATGATCTTTGCATTTACTTAACTTCAAAGAGCAGTAATCTTTTGAATGAATGGAAGATGCGCATCCGTATTAAGTGTAATAATATCAAAAGTATTTATAAAAAGCACTCGATGTAAAACGGTTTTAAAGCCGAAGAGTTCATCTCTATTCTCAACTGGATCCTCCTTAACGGGGGAAATCGGAACCGACCGAAAGCATAAATTTATGGCTTAATTTGTTCCACTGCTTACGATCCTCATTGAACTCAATTGGTTCGGTTTTCGGTTGGTTCTTAATGCTCGTGGATACTTTGGGAAATGTAACTCAATAAGATGCACACGCATAATGCATGTTCGAGTTTAGTATGTAAAACGATGTAAAATCTCGCCGTATGCACGCTAACCAAGAAACTTAGGACCCAAGGAAGACGACCAAGATGATCAGCGCTATGCTGGATGATGATGATGATGATGGCCACCCAATGTGATACCGTGGAGTCTATAAGGTGATTATGGGAACTAGTGAACAGGTTAAATTTAGATAACTTGAAGATTACACGCTTCGGTACAAGTAAATAAAATGTAAAAATATTGACTTTCCAAAGATTTATAGGCATTTGATTATGTTGGGGACCATGTCGTCCGCATGAAAATCAATACTTTTGGTCGTAGATGTTGTCGTCGTCACCGATTCGAACAGGTCAATAAAATAAAGATTTGGTGTTGTTGTAACATAGAAGAAAATTAGAAGGAAAAATTCCTTATCTAAAATCTGAAGACAAATTTTTCAGTTCTTTCATATTGAGATTGTGAGGTTAAAGTTGGTCACATCTTGAAAGTAATCTGAAAACATTTCAATTAATCGTTTGTACAGACTTTAGTAATATTGGATAAAAACCGTTTCAGATATCGTTTTTCTCATTTTATTTATTGTAATTAAGCAACTAGATGCTTATTATTAGTGACGCAAAATCCAAGAAATAGCTCTTAAACCACAACTTTTCACAATTTTTGGCCATCAAAAGAACTTTTTTTGTCTCGATTTCTCATACAATTTTTCATAATTTTTCACAATTTTTCATAATTTTTCACAATTTTCTCAATTTTTTCACAATTTTTTATAATTTTGCCCAATTTGAGCAATTTTTAATAAAATTATTAATTTTTAATTTTTTTTAATAATTTTTCAAACAGTCATCCAATGAAACACAGCAAATTCATAAAAAAATATCTACGGTTTCTGTGCCTCATAAAGAATATAATATTTGAGATTGATAGATTTTTTGATTTTCGAATAGGGCGACCATACCTCCAGGAATGGCCGGGATAGTCCGGGATTTAAGCATGTTATCCCGGTATCCCGGAAACTAAACTTTTGTCTCGGACTTTTCAATTTAATGTTAGAATTTTCCAAACGCTAGGAAAAACGATTACTAAATATGCGAAAAATACTCTTCTTCATTTGGGCGTTGCAGCAGATCACATTTTTCACCTGCGGCGCATTTGATTTTCTACGAATTCCGCATATTTATCCAAAGAGCTTTTGTCTTTATTGGCATTTTTACAAATTCCGTTGCCATTATTTATGAAATGTAAAGAATGCGAAAAACTAAGTTAATTTTCGCTTTGGACTGTGCAGCTCTTGTTTTCAATCTTTGCACCGCATTATGTTTGAAACATTTCGCGCACATTTTCTAATTATTTTTCTCTAATTTTAGTCTAAAAGATTTATTTTCTATAAAATTTTGTTAGTTCGTACCGTTTCAGACCCTTCCACCCATCCCTCCCCCCGCTCGTCTTCTCCCGGATTGAACCTGTGAGCTTTCTTCACTGTAAATGGTTTAGAAACGAATTGAAATTAACAATTTTAGTAATACTCACGATTCGCCATTGTAAAATAGTTAGATTTACTATTATTTAAAATAGTTAAATTTTCTCTGCGTGCATTGACGTTAAAAAAATTGACATTAGAGCGCTAATTTACCTAGGAAAAATATAAATACACAAAAATGTAGGTGATGTTCTAAAAATAAATGAACACCTTTGGTTCCCACAAGCCCGCATCACCTTAGCAAATACTATATCGAAAAAAAAACATATCGACTATGTGCATACAGTGAAAAATTTGAAAGGGATAATATTGTTAAAATGTGAAAATTAATTTTCCCATGCGAAAAATTCTAAAATGTTAACAAGAACAGTGGGTGGCATTCGCGAAAGTTAGACGAACCGAAAGACCGACAAGATTTAAATCTCTCAGATACATTTCTATATATAGGTCAAGCCAAAGCAGGCGAAATCTTACGATTCACTTTGGCGTAAGATAAATGCGACTACAATCATTCATTCTCTGCAGAATCGTAGAATATTTTGTATTCACATATTTTACTTATTTAGCAAACACCCGGCGAGGATTTTGTACATGCGAAACATTCATAAACCGCCAATGCTACATCCACACAAAACATAAAAGCTACAACAGAGTTATTTGCTTACCTTAAGTCGTTATTAATTTCTATGCGCGGTTATTATGAGATGAATTTTGAATTTTACGCTTAAAGCGCACACGTTTATGTTCAGTTCAGTCAGCCTGACTAAGCACTATGGATGAACAAACTAAATATCTATTTCACGTTTGTCTTGTGATTTATATGAAACAGTTTAAAAATTGTGAGATTTGCCACACATGCATTACATTTATAGACAGTTATATTTAAAATCGATTGATTTCCTCAAAGAAAACATCAATTCTGTCACTTTCTTTTCACCAATCCATGCAAATCGAAAATCAATTTGTTTTCCATCTGGGAATAAAGATGGATATTCAAATGCAAAACTGGGGTCCCAAACTTTGTCAAATTCAATTTGCGGAAAAAATTGTCAAACGTGGGACTTTTAATAAATTGGTGGTAATTTCTCATAAAAAATTTCAAATGAGGTTCTAGTCGTGTGCAAATTGAAGTCCATTGGAAATTTCTCTTGGACCACACAAATGGTATTTGAATTTAGAAATTTTGCACACACCCATCGGGATTAAAATAGCTGAAAAATTTGAAAGATAATTTTTTCATATTAACCGATATTGGAGCTTGGGAAAATTCTACTAAGGAAAATAAAGATATACTCATCCAAATTTCTTTTTTCATCTTCTTTGTGTTTCAAGAGAAAAATATGCGAAACTAGCAGCCAAGTGTGGCAACTAGGGCTGTGGAGTCGGAGGAGTCGGAGTCGGTTTCAGAGTTATTGCTTTAGGAGTCAGGGATTCGGTCAATTTTCATAAGAGAGTTTAATATTCGGAGAAAATTTGTCGATTTATTTGACCACTAGAAAGTGTTGCCCGTCTAGTTTATGTCAAACCTCATTATTTTGCATCTAAAAACAGTGTTTGATTTGGGGTTTGAGGTGATTTAATGGTTGTTTTTAGCCTAAGGAGTCGGAGTTGGAACTAGACCTTCTAGACTTTCAAGAGTTGGTGTCGGATATGCCAAAATTTCAGTAGACGGAGTCAAATTCAAAGATTAAGCTACCGACTCCACAACACTAAAAAACCGTATCACAATCCATTTAGTAGTTTAGGAGAAGGACGGAAAGAGGAGACGGAAGACGGAATAGGAAACGGAAGAGGAGATCGGGAGGGAGTGAGTTGAGTGGGTGAAAATGTTCTGTCACGGACCAGTTTCACAATAATGAAAACCGTATTCAAATCTCTTCAGCGGTTGAGAAGATAACAGGCGAGGGGACCAAAGGGTAGCCGATTTTTTTCACATACGGGTAGTTTATATTGTGGCTTAGCACATTAAGCATTATGGTGTAAATTTTCAGCCATATGATGTCGTTAAAGATGCACAAAATGGGGAAACATTTTTAAAGAAAGCCCTGGCGGATAAAAAAGGATGAGGGAAGCGAAAAAGGTACATTTAGGAAAGAAAAAACCGAATCAAAATCGGTCAAGTAATTTCCGAGCCAAGTCGTGGCATACAGACATCCGTACATACAGACATTCATTATTTTTTTAAGTAGATTTTTTGAGTCGGTTCTAAAATTGGTTCAAAAAATAACCGCAATCGAATTCTGTTTTGATTATTTTATTTTACCGGAACGTTTATCAAAATGACAAGCTTTTCGTGAGGATTTTCTATCCCATAGATCGAACATAAATGTATAAATACAACGATTTACAACTGTGAAGTTTTATCCTAAAAAACGGGTTAATAAATCAGATATATAAATAATTTTGTTAGCCTTTCCAATTAAAATTTCTTGTTTTTATAGCACAATTTTATAACCAATCAAATTTATCTCTAACGATCCTTCAACAGAAAACGAGTGCGAATTTCTTCCCATCAACGATTATTTTTCAGTCAGTCATCACTTATTTGTCATTAAAATTTAAAATCCCAATTCCATCAATCGAATCGCAATGCCAATTGGCCAATTTCTTTGCAGTGCCAGTGACGTGATGATGTCTCAATCATTAAATTTATGATCAAGCAATTTATGTACAGAAGCAAACCACTCAAACAATTTCCATTTGCCACATTCGATTTTGCAAGCTAAATCATCCGAAAATACTTAAAAAGCATTGTTTTGTTGACAAATTTACTTTAGATTGATGACATAATGCGATGATGATGATGTGTTTTATTTACCATTAGGCTATATGTGTTTTTTTTTTCAAATATACATATGAAAGGCGTTTTTGCATTCGAATTAACATCAAATTGCTGTGAGTAAGTAACTATGAGGTGCCGCACAATCACCGAACATCAAACATATGGCGGCCCTCTTTGCCCCAGAAGTCAAGTACCCACAATATAACATTAAAAAGCATTATAAAATTCCCATATTGTTGTCTATTTGACTGGGAATCAAATGTTGGGCTTCACTTGGGCGACAATACGATTAAAACATTGTAATTTTTGATTGAGGTGAAGGTGAAATTGTAATGATTTTTAGATTGTGGTGACAAAGTGGGTACCACAGTGATTTTAATTCTTTCTTACAGGTCTTATGTTTTCAATTAATTTTTTTTTAACTTCAGGATAGACGAGACACGGGCACCACCCATCATGTAACAATTCCAGTTGCTACGGCCGAAACAAGCATATTTAGCATATGATTGATGTGTGTTTCAAAGAACTTGT
Organism: Chrysopilus asiliformis; assembly: GCA_964034945.1. NCBI lineage: Eukaryota > Metazoa > Arthropoda > Insecta > Diptera > Rhagionidae > Chrysopilus > Chrysopilus asiliformis. Next base: position 13,877,802 of record OZ035962.1, read on the forward strand.
TTACAATCTCAGTATGCGGATTGAAGTCACATAGTCCATAGTTATCGAATGTGAATGTTTCCAATTGACAATGTTTTTAATCTTTTGGTTGAAAATGATAGGATAATGATGATGTTGATGATGCACCATGAGGATTTCGCGAATTCAAAAATTGTCGTATCCGGTAATTGTGGATGGCAATAAATCGCGATAATTGAGTTGCCTAATGAACGACTACACGAAAAAAAACTATACGCAGAATTTAATCAGTATATGCCGAAAACTTGCTATCTAAATAAACTTTTATCCTAAAGGTGGAGACTGGATTTATTTATCAGATTATCAATTTCCCGACTTGGCTTTCTATGAAATTCCTTTTTTCGTTTTTAATTTAAACACTGAAATTTTCATGAATTATGCTGCAATAAACATTAAAATAATTTAATTTTGTCAAATTTTTCCAGTTTTATACGAATAATTAAAAGAAAGTGTTATAATATAAAAAAATCATAACTTCTTTTATGCGAATCTATCGTCCCACAATCGTATCAAATTTTGTTCTTCGGGGCTGCAGCCAGTTTTCGGCCTTGGCCTGCCGCAATGTGTCTCGAATTTTAAGCAATATATTCTTTAAATCTAATATATTCTTTAAATCTAACATTAATCTAAGCTAAACAAATGGTTTGAAGTCGGTTTCGCGCAATTTTTTGGGTGGTTACTATTGGATGGTCATCTGATGAAATTAGCAAATTTGCAATGAGTTAAATCGCACCCACCCAACCATCCCTTTCGGCTTCCAATTACCTTCTAATAGACCGACCCTGGGTCAGCTCGTCAGCATAGCCAAAATGCTGATCTTAGAAATGCACGCGTAATTCTAGAATAAACTTTCAGATAAATAGACAAAAGAAGATTTTAAAAATATTTTTTTTATTAATGATATATATTTTTTTTGTGAAAATCTAAAATTACAGATGTAGAAAGGCAGACCGGAAAAATTATCAAGGTATGTAAATGGAAATCGCTCATAAATTTCGTCTAATAAAATCATTAAATGAACACATGAGATTTGTTTCTTTTTTTCACAATTTTTTCTATAATTTTGTTAGTGTTAAATTTTTACAGTTGATCGAAACGATTACTTTTCTCAAAACTGTGGTTTCAATTGCTATTCATTTGGTGAGAGTTAATTCACACATAATCGACAGACATCAGGAAAACTTGCAGCCAATAAATCTTCGAAATTCCTTTTGATTCCGCGTAATTTGAATGCCACCAATTGACTTTACCTATAAGCCAAATTTATTTGTCATCGTGTGCAGCAATTCCTGTTCTCTACAATTTCTACGAATCTTTTCTTATTGCATTTTGCATTTAAGATGTTTTTTTGTACTCATGAAAATTTTTCTGCAATTCACTTAGCACCAGTAGCAAAATTCAAACGATGCCGCCATCAATGCACAAATCGGTTTCGAATTGCCTATTCATCTTCCTCAACCAATTTAAATGCATTTACCTGAAGAATTATGCACTTCTATGCTACCAAGAGTCCGCACCGAGGATTTTCGCAATGCAATTGGTGACTAATTTACTTGATTTTGTCGCTTATTGATCGACAAATGGTTAAATACACTGCAGTACTTTTCAAAGTTAAGGAAGTTAATAGGCTAATGATGTTGGAATTATCGTAGTTTATAAGTGGGTATAAATTGAATTATGTTTGCGTTTTTACTAACTTTGGACAAAATGTCCCAATAATTCGTCTGTTTGTTTACCGCACAATGGAAAAACGTTTGGATCTTTACAGTGATTGTTATCTGAAGTGAATTACCCAAAGAATTTGGGCAAGTAACTGCCAAAGTACTTATGATGACTTCCATTTTTGATGGTTAGTTATTTATTTAGTCTACCACGGTGGTCACTTGGATACGCTTTGGGATTTAGACGTTATTTAAGACCGCAATGAAGGCAGTTTAAATCCTTTGTGTGAAACATAATAGACCTACAGATCGAAACTATGTGACAATTTGCATATTTAGGTGGCAGTCGTAATGGCAGCAGTTGAAGGCGCTTGGACCACACCTTGTCTAATGAAACTCACCTCAAACACACGGCTTTGTCAACTGATGTAAGCCAGCATAATGGCGTCTTAGACTAAGATGTTTTGCTAGGCCTTGGTCTTTGGCCGAATGTAGAACGAACGGACGACCAGACGCTACACAGGCAATTGTTTGGTCTTTTCATTGCTAATGTCTACTACTATTATTAACTATTAGTCATTTATCAAAAGCTTTTCTTGGGTATCACGGATTATCCGCAGACAGACTCCGTAGCCTCATTTCAAAATACGAAACACTCATATTGATCATTAGATTTCAACGATTTGTTCTAAATTGGTGTTTAGCAATAGTAGGACAATAATATAATATTTCCTAATAATAAGTGTCGTGAAATAATGAAAATATTATGAATTTAACGAAAATAATAGTATATGAAACACTTTACCCCTTAGGTACTGCATAATGGTTCACCCAAAGAAATATTTTGAGCATTTGACAAAAATGATTTTGTCGAGCGTGCTAAAAAATTTTTGTCGTGTATTATACGTCGAATATCCTATAATATAATACGAGGAATGTCTGCACAACGATCTCGAAAACCTGACTATCGATTTTCACGAAACTTGGTGGTTAAGGATTTTCGGGGACAAGGCATCGATCTAGATACCTCTGAGAAAATTCCCCTCGATACCCCTCGCCTGGTATCTTCGAATTGGGTGGTCCGATCTTAATGAAACTTTACAGTATTACTAAAGGGGCTAAGGGCATTCGATTTTTCCACTACAAACCTGACTTTTCCCTCCCCTCGATACCCCTCGCTTGGTGTCTTCAAATTACGTGAAGGTATCTTAATGAAAATTCGCAATATTGCTAGGGAGTAAGGTTTTTCGATATGCATTCTAAAAATACCACTTTTTAGATATCTATCGGCAGCGATAAATAGTAATTACAAAACAATCAAGTTCCCTGAACCTCATTATATGAATCATGTTGCAATTACAATCGGATTCAATGACTCAGAGACAGAGGAGGAAGGAGGATTTTGAGATCCCCGAGCATGGCTCGGTCTTCCTGGTACTTTTTTTTTAAATTGTGGAATTTATATTTTTCTTTATTTTTCATATTGACAAAATTTTTGTTCGAATTGAACAATTGAGTTTATCATATTAATAAAAGAAATTTATCGTATAAACAAAATTTTATTTTATTTTATCAGATTCACAAAAAATGTCTCTTATTGACAAAAGTTTTGTCCATGCGATCAAATTTTTTTATTATAGGGATGAAACAATCAAAAATGACAATATTTTTTTTAACATATTGAAAAACAAGTTCTTAAGAAAAAATTTCCCAAATGCGATATTTTCCTATTTTGTCCATATGACAAAGTTTTTTGTCCATATCACAAAACCAGTTTATGGAATAGATTTTCAACAAAAATTTATCCATATAATCTGGAGCTTTGTCACTATGATAAAATATTTCTCTGGGTGTTCATAATAAAGAGTGATTCATTAACAGTTCACTCATGAGGACTCTTTCAATGTCATCGGCCAATACTGAAAGTTTGAATTATTTTAAATGAATTCTCACGTGTTGCCTACAATGGTAATTAGTAAAAGATATTGTCACTGTCAATGATCAATCGCCATATTTGGTTGATTTATCTTGAGAAAGCCACAACAGGCAGTTGATGAGATACAGATACAATCCTCGGTCATCAAAAGATTAAATACCAGCAACGATCACAGCTGATCTCACCTGATCCTCTACATGAAATCCAATAGACATAGGCTCACAATAGATCTTGATGATAATTTGGCATTTCTTCTCTGATTGATATGCACGTTAGCTACTTTTCAAGAAAATTGAAGGAAAAATGGCCATTTAACGTGTCCTGCAACCCGGAATGATGATATTCTCGTGATCACTGATCACATTTGCGGTTGCGTTTACAAACAGGGAATCCATTCTCGTATACAATGAATGAGGCCTCCTAGTTAAATGCATGTAAATTGCTAAAATCTATAAACTTAACATGCGCATAACTTCCATATGTGACGGACTAACAACATTTATTTGAGATACCTACATGTACGTCAGTTACCTGCGCATTCATCAAATTATTCAAGTGATCAACCTACAGACTGAATCTGAGACTGATGAATGATCACTTGTTGTAATGAAATCATGTAATATTGTGTGCCCAATGTGTACAATGACAATTACCAGCCTATCGTTTTAATGTAGTAAAATATTCCGACATTTCGCTAAAACTTAGGACTGTCCCCGATTTTTCAATGGAAATCCATTGAAAATTGTCTAATATAACTTGAAAATGGCTTATTTACAAATCGTGTTCGTTAAAGTGGGCAATTTATCATTTCATCCGCAAGAAAATGGAAATTTCCTTTGAAAAATGCAATTCGAAGATGACAAACTTTTATTGCATGTCATCAAAGACGACCGAGATTTTATACACAATAATCTATACTATCAAAAAAATGCAGTTATGGACAAATATTGACTAGTTGTCGTATAAATGTCAAAGAACCAGACCGTGTGATAAGTCTTTCTACAACTTCTTTGATTGCATGCAGAAATCTTAGTGAAAATAAAGATGAAAATCTAAATCCTTGCACCGAAACAACAAGCATATGTTTTCTAACTGATTTAAATATGATAAGTGGATTGCAATTATAACAAATTAATATCATATGTTAATAAAATATAATTGTGGCGCTTTCTAACGTTGTTTCAATTGCTATGAGCGCGATCTAAAAATCCAAGTTCAATGTTAGTAATAATTTTTCACTAAATGTGGACACCTACACTACATCTTGTTAAATGGGGGAAATATGATACTTTGACTCATTAGAAATATTAATTTATGGTCCAATGTAGTATTCTTGTATGTTTGGAGCATATGCAATGAGCATTTGGCTAGACAATTGTGACATTTTCGATTTGATTTACTATTTTCGGATTTTAAATATTCCAAGTTGGCGCCTCATATTTCCGGGAGTTAATGAAATTTTTTATTAACTGCGACAAATCGGTTTTTAAGTAGACATCTGAGATTTTCTTAAAAAGCCGACTTTTTTTTATTAACTCGTATAGAACTCGTTATGGGAAAATAGTTTCGATAAGTTTCGATAAACGTCGCTTCTTATTTTGGAATAAGTGGTCTATTGATTTATAAATTGGAGCAGTGAAACAAAATAGGCCTTGAGTCCTAAAGCTCTATTCTTTTTCACTAATCGATCAAACGTTGCTAACACCTATTTATCAATATAATTGACTGCTCTTATATTTAAACTAGAATAGAATCTAAATAATTATGAAAATTAATAAAGTAAGATTTTGACCATAAAAAAACTACAAAGCATCAAAGAAAAAACTTGTTTGAGGGATACTTTGCAAATTTTGTTTCTATAACAGAAAATTTAAAATTTTTTTAAGGGACAGAATATTTGAAAATTTATTTAGGGACTTGCAAAGTGTGATTGCAAAGTGAGATACCAGTGCCTAAATCCACACATGATATTTATCATCTATTCATTTTCACTTCGCCTTTAACCCTTTCGGTATTTTGATGCCATATGGCAACGCAGTTAAATATTTTAAATGACTTATTATTTATTTATTTTCAACAATCTATTCTCATTCAGTGCACCATTAAGTGCAGTTTTGACCCAATTTTGATTTTTTGAGTAAAAAGCTGGACCACAGTGGACGTATTTGAAAAAAATTAAAATTTTTAATTTTTTTTTTTTGTTTTAAATGAATACTAATAGCTTAAACATCATTAATTTGTATAGAGAGTATTTTTAAAACCCATAGAAAAAAACATGTACCGAAAGGGTTAACCTATTTTTCGCCACCAGGTAAGAATTCTTACCACAATTTTAAATGTTCATCAAAATTCATGAAATTACTTTTTTATTGATTGCAGTGCTAATATAGATTCTTCAATCATTTGTCTGTAAAATGAAAAACGCACACAGAAAAATTCGGTGTAAATTTAACTCCAAAAGTGTCTCAATAGGGTGCAACCGTTTGGATAACTCTAATTTTTATCCATTTGGACGAACACTAACAGATGAATAAAAGAATCCATCAGGTACCTTTTTAAACTATTATTTTTCCAATGACTTGAATTTTTTATCCATATTGGGTAAAAAAAAACTTGTTTATATCAAATTTCCAGTTTTATCCTTTTGGATACAGTAAAATTTTTATCCAGCTTTCTCTCTCTCTCTCTCTCTCTCTCTCTCTCTCTCTCTCTCTCTCTCTCTCTCTCTCTCTCTCTCTCTCTCTCTCTCTCTCTCTCTCTCTCTCTCTCTCTCTCTCTCTCTCTCTCTCTCTCTCGGCACTACAACCGGTTTCCGGTCTTGGTCTGCCGCAATGTCTCTCGCTAGAGGTCCCAGTCACGTGCCGATGTTCTCCAATTTTGCATCCCAATTCCCGTCGAGTCCTCAACGCCTTCTTGCAGTCTGAGGTTGGGTCTTCCTCGTCGCCTTGTTCTTAATAACCTACCACAGAAGACTTTCCGAGCCGGGTCACTTTCACTCATTCGAGTGAGATAAAAAAAAACCATGCGGATTTAAAAATTAAAAAAAAAAACAGATGAAATCGAGTTCACACCGCCAATTTTTTCTGCGTGCATCACACAGAATTTCAAAAAGAATCGCAATTAGATAAAACTGATAATGACTCACTCAACATACAAGTACGTAAATAATTTGAAGAAAATTGCATTAAATTGCGTTTCACTTTCGTACGCTTAAAATCTCGGCAAAAATTTCACGATTTAGAAGAAAATTGACTTAAATGAAGAAAATCACCCCACAGTTTTGTACATTGTTAACACAATGGGGATTGTGTCCAGTCCACTACATGACAAGCCAAACTGACCACGCCAAGTGTTTCACAATCACGTAAAAGTCATGTACGCAGTTCTAAATGGCACCTCGGAAGAAACCTTTTGGCATGGCAGACTCCTTGGATCTGGCTCTTCGGAAGCTTCAGAAGGCAATTACTACGTGCAGTGGTGCGTCGCTAAATAGCCAACTTTTACTTTGACCTGCAACACCCGAACGCGTTTAGTGCGTCGCTGCTTCTGCTCGCCAAGCTTATCACGAGTATCCACACCACAAGATCCTCTGAAGATGGACCGCATCTTCCATAGATTGTGGATCTTCTTGAATTTTTGATATCCGTTGATTGCTTTCGCATACGGAATTCAAAGTCATTCAATGGCTTTTCAGTCAAAGTTGCAGCTCATTGTTGCTCGTTTTTTTCCTTCCATGTTTCATTATGTTGCCTGCGTTTATGCATCCACCAAGCATATTTAGCGATGGTACTAATCCAGCATTTTCAGTGAACTGAAACTGAAACTTTGTGCCGTTTAGCGCTCATTTTCCGACTGCAACAATAATATGATGTTCTTTATAAGGTAATTTTTTTGAGCGGCATTTCGATATTCTGTACCATCGTCAGCGGTAGGTATCTATAAGATACGAGTCAAAAGATGATTGTATGTTTCAAACGATTAATTTCATCTTCGTTTATTTCTCAGATAAGTCTGATATTAGAAGAAAGACCAAACCGTACCAGACCGGTTCATTTTTCGTAGCGAATACTGTGATTTATCTGCAATAACCACCGTTTTGCGTTTTCACTTCTCATCTCTAAATAGAGAGACCTGTAATTATCATTGGGGCACGTATTGAAACTTCATTTAAGTAATTTATCTGACCTGCAACTAGTTTTATTATGCAAATAATTTGTGGGTATTATAAACTTAAAGTGCAATTTGCCTGTCAATGCTGATACTTCATAAGGTGCCATTTAACGGGAATTTTCCCATATTTTTTTCACCTCGCCTTTTTCACTTTTTTAAGAAAAAATGTAAGTATTTAAGGCGAAATTCGAAATCTTTAGTGGACAAAATTTTTGACTTTCAACTTAAGAACTAAACGCAATTTCTATTCAATTTCAACAAAATCATCCCTTAAATTTAATTACTATTTATTGATTTGGGATGACAATCGTATCTATAAAAACAATTTTGTAAAGCTTGTTTAAATTTATTGAGAACACCACTATAAAATATAATAATAATGGGTTCAAATTATACATAAATCATATTTTTAGTAACAATTTAGCCCACAACAGATGACGCACCCTTCACTTTTAGCGTGCACGCGACTAATCGAACAGACAGACGTCACTTAAACTTTTTTGGTATTATTGGTGTTTACCAAAAAGTGCATGTCATATCCTTTTTTTAAGTAAGTTTAACCACCCTAAAATTTAGTTATTACGATGGTTAATGATGAGAACGTCCCTTCGGTTCCGTTTGTTTGATTGCATTTTAAGAATGATAATTTATTGCCCCATTAGTGTCTCATAAATTCTGATTTTATATCCTCCGAAAAATAATTATAATCACTATTTGTTTTGATATTTATGTGAAAAAGGGTGACGTTTTTTTTTCGGTGGAAATTTTCACTTTAGATTTTCTTAAGAAAGCAAACAACTAAATGTTAATCAGTTAAGAATGTTAAATCTCATAATATCTATAATTGTAATCTCTGTTGAATTTAAATGTTTCAGATCGTAATGTTTGTTTTCAGCATAAGGTATTAAAAAAGTTTACCATTCTTGGCAAATATTTGACATCTCCTGTATGAAATGATACACTCGTCTAACATATTTATGCTTCAATGTGCCGCATTCATTCACTTACCTTACTCACTCACTTTAGTTAAGGGTGTGACGCTTCATTTCACCAATATGTGATCCTCGCATTCGTTGTTGCGTAATGTCGTTTTGATGTTATTTCTTATGTTGGCAAAGTACACACATGGGGATAAGAATAAAGAAAACCATTTCCGCATTTCGGTTACCTGTGTAAGCATAATGTTCTAACAAGACATTTAAATGCTTACCATTTGCTTTGCGTCGCGTCGGTCTCCTTATGCGTTTCGTATACCTTTCCCAACATATCTATAAATGGTAGTCTTTGTTATGCGACTATAGCAATATTTACATATGAATGTTATTTAATTCAAATATCATTCACACCTGTATACTAAACTACTTTAGATACTTAACTGTTCTACAAGAGAAGTTCAAAGATTAACAATTTAATTTTTCAGCTTGTTTCTTTAGATTCTAATACGATTTTTAGGTTTTTTTGTATAATAACAATTCAAGAATATTTACCGTATACTTTAATCAAATCATAAATGTAGTGTATAATTTTAATGTCACCTTCTTCCCCATAGGAACGAAATCGTTTTCTTTTTTTGCGATTTTTTCGAAAACCGGTGTACAGTATAAAAAAATTTATATATAGGTTAGGTATACTAAATTTGTTTAGAATATGATAAATGACGTTTGTCTTTCGCCACGCTTATACATACATACTTTTTAGTCTTGGAATATATATCCTTGCCTTTGAGATATCCTTGACGGACTTTTTGACTCCAGAATCGGATTCAGCTACCCCAAAAACCACCAGGTTATATTTTTTCCGGAAAATTTGAGGAAAACAGGGTCTTTTCTGATCTTTACAAGGACAAAGTAGTGAAAATATTAAGTCACTATTCCGATTGAAGTGAGTTAAAATTAGATAGTAAGATTTAACCCTGGCAACTAGACAGACAAGCAGACAGATACGAAGGATAGCTAACTAAAAGCTTTTAGAAAGAAAAAAACAAACAATTGTTTACATTCTTTACAGTGTTAACTATGATTTTGGTACCTGTAAACAATTATTTTTTTACACGCAAACTATCTCGAAAAATACGTAAACAATCTGCACAACACTGACTTTAGTTGGAAAAGCAAATCTTCACCTTCAAAAATGGAATCAAAAACACGTTTTGCTGCCCACACTTTGATCACGTGAAAATTTAATTAATTAAATTGACTTCTAAATTAGGTAATATTTTGTAATCAAAATAAAAAATATTATCAAACTACTTAAAGGTTAATTTTTATGAACTACTTAAAGGTGGTCGAAAAATAGCAATCAACTCTCACTAAAAAGAATTCTCTAATCGAAATATTTGGGAGTCCCATTAGTATATCCCTTCGGGAAAAAAGAGAAACATTATATTCAAAAAAAAAAAACAATTCCCCACAATAATTTGTGGAAAAAAATGCTTTTCAATTGAAATGATTTAGTGTTACCCCAAAACCGACCGTAGTAGAACAAAAAAGTAAAAGCTTTCAAAAATGAGAAAAATAATCACATTTTCGATTTCGTTTGTGCTATTCTTCAAAGAGTATAATTTCAAAACTTACCCGGGATCGTGTCCAAAAGCATCTAATATTACAATCAAAAATGAAATATTCTCCAAAAACTGGCCTCTTTCTTACTATTTGCCAATTGAAGAAGAAATCGCAACAATTTTCAAATTTTCCGGAATAAGTAAACATGAAACGCAGTTTTTTGAATGCACTGAATTTCATATAAAGCCTCATCTGCATGAAATTACAATTCAATGCGCTGAAAAGGATTTTTCTACACAGGATTTCAAAAGGATTTGCACAAACACGAATTTCACGAAAAATGTTAGAAAAAAACATATTAAAGGATGAGCTGGAATATCAATTAATTTACTCAGATTTCCAAGAGTTGCATGTCGTCTGGGGATGTAAGAATCTAGATCGTGGTGAAAGTCACATAGAAGGTTCTTGGATTTTGGGAACTAGTAAAAACGAGAAATCTTGGCAGAAAGCTTTCGATTCGCTCCAAAACACTTCAAGCAGAATCGAAGATTTTTTTAACAAAACAAATATTATGCCGTATGATGAAGTAGTATCTGATTGTACTCCAGTTTGCCGAAACAAAACTTATATATGTGGATTGGATTTTAAAAAAGAAATTAATATTTTCAAATATTTTTTTGTTACTTTTATGTCTGTGATTTTGATGATTGTGTTCTGTGTCACTGTAAAATTCTATAGAATAAGACAGAATTAAAAACAAACTCTTGACGAACCTGATATGAGCATTGATATAAAAAAATATATACAGCCCTATTCTTGCGACTGTCAGTGACTGATGACTAGTCACAACTCGATCACAGGAGCCTCAAATTATATGGAGTTATGTCTTACAATACCAGAATAGGGTTGATAATCCCCTTTAAAAATGCATAACTAAAAACTGTTTAATTATTCACTAAGTTTTTGTGAGCAAAAAAAAATATTTTAATAAAACACATTCTTGTTTTTCTAATTTTAACAATTAACACTTTAAAAAATACTAAATAATTATAAAATTTTCATTTTTTTAAAAGATGTTCACAACAAATTATTAAATGTTTAGTAAAAATTGTGGTTTATTTAAACAAAAAAACAGAATCCGATCATTTCTTCCCCCACTCCCCACCATATATCAAAACGTTTATGAAATTTTCTCCAAAACGATGTTTCGTTGCGTTCACGAAATACGAAATTTTATAGAAATGCGTTTCTTAGGCCCAGTTTACACTTGCGGTTTTTTCTTGAATTTTCCCATGACTTGTATTTAGAATTTATTTCGCGAATTTTTTTTACTCAGCAAAAGTTCATATACTTTGAATTTATTCTCCGAGTTTTCTATAAAAAAAATCAAGTTGTATTTTAATAAAGTTCTCGACGGTCGACAAGCAAGCCTAGGTTTTACTTTAAATTTATTCAATTTAGTTTTTTTTTTCGTAGCTGTCAACTTGTTCCAATATAACTCGTAAGGTGATGTTACTTTTGAATGTGTGAACGAGCTTGAATTTTATTCAAAATATTCCGCTTTGAATTTTCTTCTTGAAATTTTTTTCAAAAATTCGATTCCTTATGTAAACGCGTGTGAATTTTGTTGTGGTGATTTATTCTCGAGACTTTCTGTCAAGAATAAACTTCTGCAATTTTGTGTCGTGCTGTAAACGGTTGTGAGACTTGAATTCGCTATCAGAGAATAAAATTTGCGTAATAAAGTTCTACTTAGCGTCTAACACAGGGACTACATTGACTTTTATTTCTGGTCCGGAGCGCGTTCGTCGTTGCAAAATAGTCAGCTATAGTTGACTATTTGTGACTATCGGTCGTTCGTGAACGCCGTAGCTGACTACGTAGCTACAGCTCTGGTCATTCGTGGATGCCAATAGTCGACTACGGTAGTTGACTATTTCTGACTATGATCGGTGACATAGACAGTGTGTAAATCATGATTGACATATAAATGTCAAAATTCCCGCCTGAGTTCAGTTTTTAGGAACAGAAAAAGGAAAATGGACATGAAATTATTTACGCAGATGAAAATTAATAACGATATGTTTTAAAAAATTGGGGTTTTTGTTCATTCTTCAGTGTGTGTGTGAGCTGTCAAACGAAAAGCAACTACGACTATGACTATGGTCGTTCGTGGTGCACATGACTATAGTTGACTACGGCGAGCTATGACAGATTGACGTCATTACCTATTGCTAGCTACGACTACGACTATCAATGCGTCGACGAACGCGCTCCAGCTGGTAAGCCTTTTAGTCGCAATCTGTCAAATTTGTTTGGTGGGCAAATTCTGGTAAAACAGTTCAGTGGGCGAAATGTCAGTGAGCAGGAAACAGCACATCATGGTTGCCAAAATATTGGCTTTAAAATGTCTGGAAAAGAACTAATCCACTCTTTGCCCTCTCAAATCGACTTTCTAGAATGTGCATTCCATTCAAAATTCCTTTTCTCGTAAAATAATGATAAGCTCCCGTATATCTTTTCTCCAAAATTTAGTTTCCGCCATTCTAATTTGGTTGCCTTTCAAAATCTGGTATACCAGCACTGTCTACGAAAATGGTATACCAGCACTGGCTTACCAGAAAAACTGGTAAACCAGATTGGTCCACACAGGCTTTTTGGCGAGCAATTTTGCTGGTATACCAGAAATAAAAGCTAATGTAGTCCCTGTGTAAACTATAGAAATTGTTGGACTTAAATACTTTAAGTTAAGCTTAAGTTTCTAAGTTTCGTTGATGCAAACGACTTTTAGCAAGGCCAAATGTCGATACAAAGGACACCGTTTTTTTTTTTTGGGATCTTCTTGAAAAGGTTGCCTTATATGATATATTAATATCAAATGGGTTTAGTTGCTTAATATGAAATATTAAGATTAAGCGTTCCATACAACAGAAACGGAGACCTCTTCGAATTTTGAAATTCTAAGACCAGAAAAATATCAACCCCCTATCCCCCCAGTTTATCCCATTAGGGGTGGAATTTCGATTAACCATACCTTAGTGAGTGTCTTCGTCATGGAGGGAACATACTGTGAAAATTTGAAGCTTTTAACTCCAGGGGTTTGAGCTGAGCGTTGATGAGTCAATCAGTCAGGAGGACAAATGACTTTATTTATAGGTAACTTTTCTAATGTTTTCGATCTAATTTTATAAAATATACAGTAGCAAAATTGTAAATTGAACGTAGATTTCATGTAAGTGTAGACAAATGGTTAAAGTTAGGGTTAACATATGTAACAGAATTACCGAGACAGTCCCGGATTTAGGCATGTTATCCCAGTGTCCCGGAAGCTAATATTTCATCCCGGATTTTTTAGTTTATGATTGTAATTTGTCAAACACATGAAGAAACGATTACTAAATATGGAAACATTATTCTACTTCGCCAGAAGGTTGCTGTAAATTATATATTTTTTCACCTGCGGCGCATTTTTTTTAACTATTTTCCACAAAGAGTACATGTAGGTATCTCTAAAGATTTGGCCTGCTTAATTGGTATTTTTACAATTTCCGCTGCAATTATTTATGAAATATAAAGAGTGCAATTAATCATACAATATTTAAGGATAATAAAGAGGGGTTGTGTTAATTTGAATCATTGCGTCGCATAATGTTTTAACTCTCCACACAAAGAAAAACCAAACTTAGCTTCAAATTTTAGTATAAAAACTGGATCCAATTAAATTGAATTAAATTTTATCGATGAATAATAAATTATTTTTAACGCCTCGCATGAAGTTTCATAAAGATATTCTTACACGAAACACCAATATCTTTCAATCCATTACTCACCTTGCACTTGATATTTATCAAGTTCACCTACATTCTGCCGTCAAGATTACGACCTTAATACTTGAAATGTAAAAACAAAACCAAAAAAAAATATATCAAAAAAAAACAAACAGAAAATTCAATAAAGCTGCGGTTGTGTTTAGGAGGCGGTCAACATTAAACCGAGAATATGTAAAATCAAACCAAGAAATGCAATTCAAAATATACGAAAAAATCCATTCTGACCCGATTTCAAAGATTTCTGGTTTTCATTTAAGAATTCAACCGTATCCAATTCATCAATCCTACACTAAATCCCATTAAATGTTTCCTGTATTAAAATGAATGGTTAAACAAAACATCAGGTAGATCTATCAGATGCAGATGTTGAATTTTGATAAAAATTTTCAGTTAAAATGACCACACGGTACAACATAATAGTATGACATGCGTTGTTGCTTTGTTCTATCGACAACAATTTCTAAGAATCGCTACTAAACGGTCTAATTTCGTTGTTTCTAATGTTGTTCTCGTTTTTCAATTTAATCGGAGGAAAAGAAGAAATTGAGGATGTCTTCTGTATGCTGATCACATAAGCCAGAAATAATTAATTGTTATACAAATCAGCTACCATTATTTTATTGGTCAACCGACGAATTTATTCCCATGACCGAAATAACCAATTTTCACTGTGACCTGTTTTCCGCTGGAATTATGGTAGAATAGAGAGTTTACGAAATTATTTGAAAAATCGACTTTAGTTATTTGTTTTAAGAATTTAAAAAATTTTTCATAATAAGGCGATTTATGAAACCTCGGAAATGCTTCGTAAACCGTGCTTCGGAAATGCTTCGTAAAATTTGTTTCGAAAATCTATTTCACGACCCACGCAAATTTACGCGACGATTTTAGTAAAATTACGTAAACAATAGCAAATTGTAAAATTACATGATAGCAAATTATTTTATGCCATTTGTTCTCATATTTCAATTAATTTTAATGAATCTGTCTGTCCGTCTGTCTGCTGTCCGTCTGTCCGTCTGTCTGTCCGTCTGTCTATCAGCCTGTCTGTCCGTCGGTCTGTCTGTCTGTATGTCCGTCTTTCTGTCCCTCTGTCTGTCCGTCTGTTTGTCCCTTAGTTTGTCCATTCGTGAACACCATAACTTCCGAAGTGATTTGAGCTAGAGACTTGAAGTTATGTACATATGCATTTCTCGTAAAAACAAGGGTAAGTTTTTGAATAGCAAAATCGGACCCAGAGTTTTTAACAATTTCTCAAAAAAAAAGTTCTTACAATTTTCTCAAAAACGGTGAATCGAATTGAAAAATTTATTTATGTAAAATGTTGAAAAATTTATTTAAGAATAGGATCTTATATAACACGTCCGTACATCAAAATCCATTTGAACCACTCTTTCCCGCCACCCCTATTCATATGGAATACTTTTTTCCTAATTTCCCGAAAACGGTTCATCGTATCGATTTATGAAAACGAAATGTGTTTAGAATATGATTTTACATTACCTTTCCATGCATCAAAATACAATCGGACTACTCCTTCCGTCCTCTCCCATACCAATGGATTTCTTTATATAAAAATTTTATCTGTCCTTATATAGAGTATTTGAAAACTTGCTCCTGCCAATAGTAGCTTATCTCACGTTTTTTTATTGTTTAGCAAGATTGTTAAATTCAACGAGGGTTTTTTGGATTGGAAATAGTAGAAAATGAAAATTAGGACCCGCAACGACTAAAAACATTAACTAAGAATCAAAACCAACCCAAAAAAAATTAAATTATCTGCTAAAAACATCTAATTTAGTTACAATGCACGTATATAAGTAAAAAATCACTATTTGTAAAAAAGAAAATCTACGTTTGTACTAATTTAATTTAAAAATTCAGTTGTAAAATTAATATCTACAATAACGGATCAAAAAAGTCGCAATTTCCATGATTTATGATCAGCAATTGAAGAAATGTTAATTATTTCAAACACAGGACATAGCAAGCGGTTAGTAGGTCAACAGCGTCTGTCAAAAATCCTGATTCATACAACCGACCATGTTATGATCATTTGCTCAGTTATGTTATGCAAATTTGATCAAAATCCTGCATCCAAAAGATATCTTTCCATTGATAAACGATCTACGAGGAAAACAAATTTACAACATTTCACTGATCGACGTTTCACACGTTGATCAAGACGCCTGCGCATAATCGATACACATTGGGATAAGTTCAACTGATTTGATCAGATCACTCCATATTTTCCACACGTGCGTACCTGTGTATACTACATAACTGGTCGTAGGTACGCGTAAATCATATGCGCTCATAATTTTCCTGTCATGTTTTATGATCGATAGCTACCTAAGAAAGGAAACTGTGCATTTATCACGTGGTTGCAACAGATCAGTGCAATTTGAACTCAATGTTATCGTTTTATGTTGCGAATTATGTTAACTAAAAACGAAAACATAGTTAAGCTGCATTTACTACAATCGCTATTTACAATTTTATGGTAGAAACATGCATAATAATTATACGTACATATTCTATTGGCGTCTTTGTACTTTCTATTGGATGACACTTCCTGATTGCTAGACAATTTAATTCAATCAATTGACCCGGAGTCTATTAGAAACAAATCGTCTTTGTTTGAGATTTATGAGTCGTTTATTAATTAGATACCTTAGTATAACCGAGTGTGACTATTTGTGGAAATTAATAGCAAAAGGAGTAGATTAGAATAACATGTTGACAATGGATTTGGCGCCAGATATTATTTTTGGCGCTAGGTTTTAAATTTGGCACACATACGTCACTGCGGTAACAATATAATATGTGTATACGCATACATTGAAAAAACACAAAATGGCGGCTGTCAGATGCAATGTCGTAAAAATTAATTATGCTAATTACCCGTCATGTGGGGTCTTAAATGAAAGTGCTCGGAAAAATAATCATAAATTCGTTGTTCGAATGTCTTCTATCCATTTTTTATGCAGTTTACTTCAGTTATTAGCTTGAAATAAGAAATTTAATTCAATGGGAATATCAATGAGCAATATGGCGGCTGAATACACTAGCTTTTTTTCTTTTGTTTGTAAAGCGGTGGCTTTAAGGTAACCCTATTGGCAACAGTGTCGACCCTTTTCCCATTACACGCATCTTCAAAGTAAAACTGGCATTCAGGCTCCACTTATTATACAAAAATTAAATTCTTTGATTTTATTATTTTTCATTTAAATCAAATACAAAAGCCGTTGGCGCAAATTTAGCGATTTTTTTATTTAATTCAACTGGTTTTTCGTTGAATCTAATGACAAATTACCCTCAGTGCATGTCCCCATGCTTTTCAATGCTATTTGGGAACGTTTATATCATGCCAAAAATAATTTTCAAACAAAAAAACTTTTTTTTATTATGATTAACCGGTTTTCTTAATCAGGGTATTCACAGTCCTCTTTTAATTTTGGGTATTCGGTGTTTTCGGTAATATTAAAAGACTGAAAATATTCTGCTGTGAACATCCCACAGCACAGATTTGAGAACAGCGCTTTTATTGGATACGTGACCAAATCATGAACTGCGAATTTGATTGTCACATACCTTTAAATCCATGTTTGATGTATTCTTTTAAATTTCTATTGTGGCAACGGCTATCAAAATTGAAAAAAATTGCAGTCCGATGAGATAACCAGCGAGAAAATTTGACAACTAAAAACATTACTAGCGCCACTCGCGGTTGATTCTTGATACCGAATAACCGGGCCGGAAAACACGACTCAAGGCATGTCTACAATTACCGAATCCGGTAATTCATTTTTACATGAACCAAGTTACCGTCTCGGTAAAAATCTGTTAAATTTGACTGAATTGCCGAGCGATAAAATTACCCGCAATTTAAAAGAGGACTGTGAATACCCTGAATATATGAGTTAAAGCTTACCGGTATATTATTGGAAATTTTTTTGGTTTCGTTTAACGGTGTATTTTCGCAAAATTTCAAAAATATATGAATTGTCGATTTATTAGCCGATACCAGCCCTAGTTTAATTCAACCAAAGACACATTGTTGGTCTGAAACCAACTAGGACATATTTTTTCCGCAACTTTAAATATTGCAGACGAAAGTCATGTCCTGTTCACGTCAGGTATTTTGTACTTGGGTTAGGGTAGTTTTTGTCGACATGACATATGTAACACGACAAAAGCCGTAAAAGGTAAAAATTTGACGAAGCCATGTTGAAAATCACATCATTCGTATATCTACTCTAAGCATCTGTTCCGTAATATTCCCCCTCTGATTTATTTGTTGTCACACATTAAAATCATTCCCTCTTCTTATACTCTTACTCACTGCTGCTTTGAACAAATCTTTACCAAAAATCAGCAGTTTTACAACAAAAAAAAATATTCAACTGTCACACGGAAGTGATTCAATTCAAGTAATATATATCGCTGATATAATAAATGCCGTCGTCATGAATAAAAAAAGTGTCGCATAAACTTTTAAAGAGTTTCAACAATTTGCATTGTTGCAGTAATAGACATCTTAACGAAATAGTTTAAAATGACATTTACCGCGGACAGATCGAAATTTACGGCGCATAAAGTGTGATATCTGTCTGGCTTCACAGTCAAGTCTTGAAGTTCAACTCTGGAGCACCTAACTTGAGTGCATTTGAAGCATTTTCAATCCAATAAACATTTATGCCGATATTGAGTGCGACTAAGTCAGAATGTCTCACTTAAAAGTTTTCACTTGCCATAAATAACGAAAATCACTGTTCCTTATGTCTTACTTAAATGGCCAGAAAAGTACCCACCAATAAGTTATCACCTCTATAAAAGTGAGAAATTCCCCTTTAAGAATCTCTGAACAGAAACACATTTTCAAACCAAGCTGTCAACATTATTGGTTACACGTCCTCCACTTACACAATCAGCATAATTTTTTCGTATTGCAGTATTTTTTTTTTCTATTGAAGCATAGACTTGACATCATCCTCAACATTGCTTCTATATGTGACTATAATATATCCCTATATATTTTACTATGCCGTAATACTCGTGAGTACAAAGCAATAGAAAAAAAACAAATAAAGTACAAACGCTTGAACCTTGTGGTACCCCATGCATGTTTTGTAACAAAGTCACAGCTCGATGTGTACCAAGATTCGAATTTGTAAATTCTGTTGTAGCACATCCCACACATTGAGTGCACTATGAGCAATTCGTCCTAATGTTACGATGAAGTTACCGATTGCTCCCTCTCGATTGCATGTTGGTACCCCCGTCTGAAACGAACTTTTGTGTGATTGTCTCTGGATCCATTTGAGGGATCTTCTTTAAAGTTGTATACATATTAAGGTGGCACGTTCGATTGAAGATCAATACAAAATTACTTACGATCACTTAGCCCTTATCAGTGTCTGGTTATCTTCCTTCATTTGACTTAGTGGTGTACTATTTCGTCGCAAAGTTCAGCACTTGGCACGGATTTCGAATTTTAGAAACTTCTGATCTTTCTTAGAATCGACGCGCCAACGGGATTTACACTAATGGACAAGCAACCGTCTTGGCGCACCGCAAATCTACTGGACTTATGTCTGACCAAGTAAGTAAGGTGGCAGTCGACTGGCGAAATATTATTCCCTTATGGCAATCATATTGCTGGACTGAATAAGAAGAGGTGTGGCTCTATTGGGCATTCTTAGGTGGGTGTGTGGGGCGCAGGGCATACAAAATGCCCACAGATTAGGGAGTTAGTCGAGAAGTTTTACAGACATTAAGAAGATTATGCAAAATATTGTGGTCTCGATGTGGGTGTCATATCCCTTGGGGACTTTCTGCTGATCTGATTTTTTGATAAGAAAATTTAACTTACCAATTTTACGAAATGTAGGTCTCTATTTTAAGCATGTTGGAATATATTGTACTAGAATTAAATCTATCTAGAATTTATACCACTAACGGTGAATAATTCCGACAATAAATTATGTGGTTTCATATGTCATAACTTTAGACTGAGTTAGAAAAATTGTCGAGAAATCAGTATAATTTATGATGTGATTTTGATGTCGGTCAAGTAAGCAATTTCAGTTCAAAATTGTTAAAATTTTATTTTCCGAAATTATTAGGTTTTTTATACAGCACACGACAGCTTTATGACGGATCAAGAGTAATGTAGAATCAGGGCAGCAAACTGACCCTGTGGAGGCACTTCATTTTTGGCTTCTCCCTGGAGAATAGAGTGACTATATTTGTCTTGGGTCAATCCGGGACAAGATGAGCGGGGAACGGTGGGGGAAGAGAGAATGGCTGAAACCGAACACCAAAAAATAAATTCTATATAGAAAATGAAACTTAATTCGGAAGAAAACCAAGAGAAAACAATTAAGAATTGTGTGACGCAGGCGAAAATTTTGATTTTAATTGAGATCTACACAGTCCAAGCAGAAATTAACTAAATTTCTGGGCCGAAATTAAGGGCGCATAAAGTGTGATATCTGTCTGACTTCACAATTTTTAGGCCTCTTTATATTTTATAAGTAATTGCAACAGAAAATGTAAAAAAACGAGAAAATAAATGCGCCGCAGGCCAAATCCTTTGAGATGCATGAGGTTTTTGTAAGAAAACATTGGAAAAATGCACCGCAGACAAAAAAAAAACAAAATTTACAGCGACCCTCCGCTGAAGTAGATTTTTTTTTGCATATTTAGTGATCGTTTTGTTTATCGTTTGATAAATTATACCACTAAATTTAAAAATCTGGGATAAAAGTTTAGGACACCGGGACAACAATGAAAATAAATGCGCCGCAGATATAAATTGCGGCTTTACATACGCCACTAAATAATAATTGCAAAAATTCACCAATCTATAACCCCGAAAAATGCTAAATCCATCCCTAATTGTTGGTACCGAAATCTTTGGGTTAAAATAAATTCTAATAAATTCTAAAAACACACCGTTTCTCGATTAAATCACGAAAAAACTGTTTCATTTGAATGGGAGAGAAAGGTAAGAAATATTCCGTTTATGGGCTTCCAAGAAGTTAGCCTTGCTATTGTTGAGAAACTCAACTGTAAAAATTTCAAGTCTCTAGCACAATTCCTTCAAAAATTATGGTGTTCTCTGACGGTTGGACAGACGTTTGGATCTAAATATTTTTCCACATCAAACATCCGGATATAGTTCATTTTTTTTGAAATTGTATATTAAACAGCCAGGTTCAACGACCCTGACTCCACAACCCTGCAAACTTTATCGATTTAATCGATCCGTCGTAATAAGCGCTTTTCATTGTATCTAAATTTTCCAGATACCATAAATGTTTACAGTATTTTCTGAAAATCGCCGTGCCTTTAATTTCTCTACGAAAATGCCCCAAAGAAACACTTTTTCACTTTCTTCCCTAGTCAAATACTATGAATTTGCACTGAAATATAAAACGCTTGCCATTCTTCAGCCCGAAACATATAATAAAAAGATGCTATATTTCTATTTGGAAGGTCTAGGATCTTTGGGAGCTACCAATATTCCGTCAGTCAATTATCGCTTGTAATTGAGCTATAACTGCCGGCGATCATGTCCCAACCTTCAACTTGACTGGCAACCTCCATTAATAATTTGACTGCGGAATGATCCGTTGACGGGCAACATTGACATGACCATTGGCTCTCACAATCAGACACACTCTGTTACCTACTACTCATCAGGCGTAGTTATCTGAAATCATTTTCATGTATCATTGAAATGATAGAGCATATCTTGCGGGAAATTCACAGCAACCACCAACTAGCTTTGGACAGAAAAACAGTAGTTCAGGTAGCCAGCCCCAAGTAGCCACATCGACGTGTTGTAAAATGTTGGCAATTTATTGACAGGTAAAGTAGGTTGCAAATTCTCATTCATAAAAGTCAAGATTTACTCTGGGGTAACCCAGTCTAATCCAGGCCTAGCCTAGCCTAGTCTCAAGTATAGCATTCAGCACCGAGACAATTTTAAGGAACCGGGTTTCGGTGCTAGAATCTTCGAGAACCGGGTACCCGGTTCTGGAACCGGTGCTGAAAATGTAAAGAAAAAATAAGAAATTACCAGTAAAAAATTGCAATTGCGACATTAAATTTAAACCTATACCACGGAACAATTACTATTATAGAAAGGAAAGCTCTAACAAAATTTTTTGCGTTGGAAGCGTACATCCGAAAATTACAGTTAAAAAATTCACATTTTGAATGACTGTGGGTGGCATTATAAGAAAACATCATATTTGATTTTTTTTCATCGAGTGTATGACAGCAGAAAGGAGAAGTAACACAGGGACTACATTAGCTTTTATTTCTGGTATACCAGCAAAATTGGTCGCTAAAAAGCCTGTGTGGACCAATCTGGTTTACCAGTTTTTCTGGTAAGACCGCATTGGTATACCATTTTCGTAGACAGCGCTGGTATACCAGGAGTGGAATTCCGTAACTTTACTTTTTCTTCTAACTCGAAACAAACGCTTGAAGCAAGTTATGGAATATCACTCCAGATTTTGACATTTCAATTGATTAAAATGGCGGAAACGAAATTTTCACGGAGCGAAATTATTAAATTGATAAATATTTTTCGCGAAAAAGAATGGTTGTGGAATTCAAAATCAAATAATTATCGAAGAATTGATTTGAAAAAAAGAGCATGGGAAAATATTGCCAAAGAATTGAGTTTAACTGTGGAAAGTGTGAAAAAGAAAATGAAAGGAATTCGTTCGTATATCATATTTAGCTTCGATATCATATTTATCCCGTAATGCTAAAAAGGGATTTACCCAATATTGTCTTCGTTTTTTCAAATTTATCAAAAGTTCTTCTTCCTCCAAACATTTTAAAGCCAATATTTTGGCAATTTTAATTTTCTGTTCGCCGTTTAACGACATGTCAAAATTCAAAATCATACTGAAATGTCATACCTGAATTGGCCCACGCAAAAAAAAACTAGTAGGCTATTATTTTTGGTGAACCAGCTAGTATACCAGAAATAAAACCTAATGTAGTCCCTGTGTAAGACAACAAAACCAATTTCTATAGTGTAGTGCTTACTCTAGTGGAAGTTAATGAGGAAAGGTCTTATTTTCCATTCTATATAATAGTTGTTCCCTGCCTATACATAAAAAACCATTTTAACTTTACAGGAAATTTAATATTTTCTGTGAGCGCATATAAATCTATTATATTGTCGTTGTTTTAAAGAGACTTTGTAAAGAAAATGTAATCGGATGGCTTCATTTTGCATTAATCTTTTAATTTACAGTTATTATTAACAGAAATATGTACTTACAAATATGTATTTCGTATATATTCAGCAGCGAACGAACAGTATTTTGATATTTTAGCATGTGAGAAATTGCTTGCTTTCAGCACCGAAAACCGGGTAATTTTACCCAATTCAAACCCGGTTTTCGGTTCCAGAAAATGGCCGGGATTCCCGGGTACCCGGGTTTCGGGTACCCGGGATTGAATGCTCTAGTCTCAAGCCACCACCGGTTTGTCTTTAAATCACTTGCTTGAGTTTTTTTTCCCCTATCACTCGAAATTTATGCGATTGTTGTGATACTAGTAGTCAAAAGATATACTTTTTCTCATCGAACAGTTACAGGTAGATAATGGGAGTATATCTGAAACATTACCGCGATCTTAAAGATTTATAAATAATGCCGCCTTGGCACAGCATGGATTGCTTCGAACGCAGTCGGTAGCCAAAAAGGCTGTCACCTGATGATGTTTTAGGGAAATGAGCGCAATGATAGTCACTCGATTAGACGTCAATTTGGAATTGTTTTCACTTGATTGTTGATTGTAATGTCCAATCATATGGGATTTGATTGGATGGGATTGTGTGTTGGGGAAGATTGCACCGGTGGCACTCAATCGAGAGTAACATCAGGTAGTCGGAGAGATAGATTGGCAAAAGTGAAGCTGAAGATTTATTTCGCATGTCAAAATAAAAGCGAAAAGAAATTCCTCAATCGACGAATGCGGTGACGTCCATTTTCACTTTGCCACTTGTCTCATTATCGTTTGAGCTATGATTTAATTTTTTTTCCATATGCCGATACGATATACCAATGATTTGTTCCGCAGACTAACCACACACACACGAGCCAATATAACACTTTCATTAAGAAATACAATTTCCACGTCATTCCAGGTGACAGACTCTTAATCCTTTTTCAACATTGAAGTGGATTTGATTTCATACCGCATTGCATAGTGCTTCATTTTTCACACCATTTAAGGCGGAAAAGTCAAGTCAGTGAGCATCAAGAACCGATTTATAAATTGAAAGTTGATTTTACTTGGACTCAATCTTTCTTCTTGTTTCTGGTTTTAAAGTACTTACAATTTAACTCAATTGAATCCATGGTACTACATAGAAAATTAAATGCATTCGGAATGGACTGCCACTTTTTACTGTCTTTGACACTGAAATTGCACTCATCGTCAATTTCTATATAATAGGAAAATTATTGATTGGTTGACATTTCGACAAACGCATTCGTCACTTTCAAAATGTTTTCCCTTTTCGCGGTTTTTTTAACACTTGAAAAATTTAATTATCTAGAAAAATAGCATTCGACGAGAGAAATTCATGGAAATAAATAATTATTTGACCGTTTGACATCACCACATTCGCGATATGGAATTCATTTCTAGTTCATGGATGTATTTCACAAGCGTTAATTGTTTGCAAACACAGAAATGATTACGAAACACAAAACTTGGCAAAACTTTCCTCTCCAATATTTAATTCGCAAAAATAAGTGAAAAATATTATTTTTTTTCAAATATCTCGTGAACCGTTAAAGATACGTAAAAACTGTTAAAGCAAAAATTTAGAAAATTTTATTTCCTTTAAATTTGGTTATATGCATTTTTTCATGAAAGCGCATAGTTTTCGAGAAATTTTCAAAAAACTTCGGTTTTTTTAAATATCTTGAGAACTATTAGAGATAACGTAAATATTGTTAACCCTTTCTTGCATACATTTTTCTATGAAATTAATTTTCACGGTTTTGGTATCCGAGGGTTTTTGGGGTCGCTGATTACGAATCTGAAGTCAAAACTTCAAAATTCGGAATGGCTGATCAAATATGGCGGTCAAAAAAGATAAAATTCATTATATTACGCTGAAAAGTAGTACGTAATTTTATCTTTTTTGACCGCCATATTGGAACCGCCATTTTGAATTTTGAAGTTTTGACTTTGAATTTTGAAGGTGATTTGCCCTAGTTTCAGGGATATAAGCTTTTTTTGGCAGGGAACTGCAGGGGGATGGTCAGCTGCCCTCTTAGTCGCAATGATTTTTCATGGAAATGGAAAAAAAAACATTGCGACTGCAGTTCCCCGTTAAAAAAGAGCTTATATCCATGAAACTAGAGCAAATTACCTTTCCAATGGAGGTACCACGAAAGTGAAACCTCAACTGGTTCCAAAGTTAGCCCGGGGGCATGAAAAACGTCGAATCCTGCATGGTTCTTTGTCATTTTTCGGAGTTGGTCTTTAAAAATCGGAGTTTGGACTTTTTTAGAACGACTCCACACCCCTGGTTTTAAATGAAAGCCTTTTGAGTTGGAGGTTTTGAAAATATATAAAATTATAAATTCGTAATCTTTTTTATACAAACACTTTTCAAATGTTTCTCTTCCCTGAATCATTTAACAACGAAGCTTTCTTTTGTTTTCAATCGGTTCTGGTGATAAAATTTATTACATTCGTTGACTTGTCAAACAAAAAGATTAAAACAACATCAATGAATTAACAATCTGTTGAAGCTGCAACAAAAGAATAGTTAAGCTACTTTATAAACTTCTCGGTGATTTCCTGGAAGGAGGTCAATCTGTTTATTTGAAGCATCACTTAAGATGTTTATCAGCGAGCATCGGATGCATGTTGAGTACTCATCTCATCATCAATATCAAATAACTGGATAAGGTGTGATATGTGTATAAACAACAAGACTCCACATGCCAAACCCACCCATCACTATTTTCAGATTTTTCTAACGAAACTATCGGAAAAAGACAGTTTTTTTTCAAATTTACTGTGTACTTTTGGTCACACGTGAAACTCTAATTTACGACTTACTAAGTGCGTTTTTCAAAGTTTTCAATCGAATTCTAATGAAAAGGTCGATACTCAGCGTGTGGTTAAATAATTCGTTGAAATCTCATCGTAGTCAAACTGTGAAAACTCTTAACATAAATGGTACCGATAAATTTTTTAAACAAAATATTTTCCTTTAACCGTTTGTTTATTATTTATTGGTGGTAAAAGAATGAC
The DNA here is from genome assembly GCA_964034945.1 of Chrysopilus asiliformis. Taxonomy (NCBI): domain Eukaryota; kingdom Metazoa; phylum Arthropoda; class Insecta; order Diptera; family Rhagionidae; genus Chrysopilus; species Chrysopilus asiliformis. The sequence goes on from OZ035962.1 coordinate 13,904,233, forward strand.
AAGGGTACTAATATTTAGCACTTTAGAATTTTTGGAATTTGTAAGATTTCCTAACTAGAATTTTTTGAACATTGGGCTAGAACACTAGAGATACTACAATTACCAAAATATATGCAAATTTACCAAATTTATAAGGGTATTCACAGTCCTCTTTTAAATTGCGAGTAATTTCACCGCTCGGTAATTCAGTCAAATTTAACAGATTTTTACCGAGACGGTAACTTGGTTCATGTAAAAATGAATTACCGGATTCGGTAATTGTAGACATGCCTTGAGTCGTGTTTTCCGGCCCGGTTATTCGGTATCAAGAATCAACCGCGAGTGGCGCTAGTAATGTTTTTAGTTGTCAAATTTTCTCGCTGGTTATCTCATCGAACTGCAATTTTTTTCAATTTTGATAGCCGTTGCCACAATAGAAATTCAAAAGAATACATCAAACATGGATTTAAAGGTATGTGACATATTTTACAATCAAATTCGCAGTTCATGATTTGGTCACGTATCCAATAAAAGCGCTGTTCTCAAATGTGTTCTGTGGGATGTTCACAGCAGAATATTTTCAGTCTTTTAATATTACCGAAAATACCGAATACCCAAAATTAAAAGAGGACTGTGAATACCCTTTATATATTTTTGTTTACTTTCAATTTCTGCATATTTTATGGTTTTTGCTTGATTTTACATAGAGTAAGGTACGGATAGATGCCTCGGTAGGATAGTCACCCCGCCCCGAAGAGTGAATCTGATAAACTAAACAATCTAGAGTGGATACAAATTACTGAATATAAAAACCACTTCGCACCTAGTATGTTTACAAAATTATAAACAAGAACAATGCCGTTTAATTTTATGATAAATTTTCAAAAAATTAAATTAAAATTAAAATTAATTACAAATGGCAGAATATGTTTTGTAAAAAAATTATAATAAGTTAAAAAATGAAAATAAAAACAGTTTTGTAAGCAAAATTCGGCACTTCTTCCTTGATATCAAAAAATATTCCGAATTTCTTTAATCTAGAACCAAACTTCATTCAGCTTAAGAGATGGAATTCAGCATTCAATGCAGATAAAGAGCAACGTTTAAGTTGTTGAATATTGTTCTCTTATTCAAGAGACAAACTCTCTTTTATTTATCGAAATTTGCTGACTAAATCCAGAGAGAAAAAAATGTTGAAAAAAGTTTATCAATTTCATTTTAGCACATATTTCTAATTGTGGTATAGAAAATCATAATCCGCAACCAATTTTTTCGTGTTTTCAGAGAAGTATTGAACAGCTGATTTTAATTGCGTAAATAAATTGGATTCAAAGAAAACATAATTCAACTCATTATTAGCATATTTACCCACGGTTTTTTATGTGAAGATGAACTATGGAATGAGTCATTTCACTGGCGCTTTGCACTTGGGAAACACTAAGAAAGAACTCCGCTTAGTTCAATGAACTTTACCTGAAATAATTTCAAAATTCATAACACAAGTTGTCTCTTCCTTACCCTTTCAAATGCCCAATTTTTTTGTTAGTCACCCGCAAGATTTCCAAAGGATATTTTATCGTTCAGATCCAATCGCATTTTAAAATACCTGGCAAAGAGGAAATTGCGTGATAAGTACCCACCTGGGTACTTTGAAGTGCTGCGTCTACTTTTTGTTCGTCATTTTGACATGTTACGACGCTTCATGAAGTTTAATGTCAGGGAAATGCGGTCAGAGTCAGTGCACTGTGCGGTAATAACACTTGACAATTTGACAATAATATGACAATAAGTATCTTCATTACAAGGTGATGGAGTAATATAAGTTGGCTCTTTTAAATAAGATCAAGGGAATACTTGGATATTAGTGTAACCATAATGGATATTTGGTTTTTGCTACACAATTTGTAAAGCGTCGAAATTAATGCCGTTCCAAAAAAAATATTAGTTGTGATCAACACAAAACTTTCCTCTGCAATATTTTGTTCTGGAAAAAATAAGTAAAAAATAATAGTTTGCTGTCTTGGTTGGGCCAGAATTTTAAAAAATCAACTACGATCAGAATAGCGTCCATTTTAAAGAAAGGTATCGATTTTATGGTAAACATTTGCGTGTCTTTACAGCTTATACAAACACATATGCTAAAAAGGAAAAAAAATTTTTTTGGTGTATTAAAAATTAAGGCGAGTGTAAGACTATTTGGTTAGTAATATAAGAAAATGATACCGCAGAATTGCCACTTGTTGTTTAACCACCGCCCGCGCCCTTAAACCAGATGGCCACTGAAGCCTAAGACTAGTTTTTGTTATTTGTCAGAACACTACGTCCTCTCGGTCTAGCGCTTCAATTGCCTCCGCCCGCGGATGGTGGCTACCACAGCTAAAACCAAGGGTTGTGAGCAGGGATGGCCCCAATTTGCCTTAGGAGGGAAGTAGATTGGACCAAAAATAGTAGTAGATCGGTACTAATAGTAGCATATTTTCAAAAAAAAAAAACCTTTTCTACCTATGCCGATATACCAATTTGTATAACTAAACTAAATAGCTTTATCATTCATAATATCAAAATTCTATCAACAAAAAACTTGCTGTAGTTCAGAAAACGACATTTAAAAACTTCTTTTGTATTGGCTGCCTCATATTTAATTTCGTTAGAAGCTTTTTACATTTAACATGTTTAACCCTTTCGGTACATGTTTTTTTCTGTGGGTTTTGAAAATACTCTGTATACAAATTAATGATGTTTAAGCTATTAGTATTCATTTAAAACAAAAAACAAAAATTAAAAATTATAATTTTTTTTAAATACGTCCACTGTGGTCCAGCGTTTTACTCAAAAAATCAAAATTGGGTCAAAAATGCACTTAATGGTGCACTGAATGAGAATAGAGTGTTGAAAATAAATAAATAATAAGACAATTCAAATTTTTTAGCATGATGCCATATGGCATCAAAATACCGAAAGGGTTAATACAATTTTTTGGTTGATTCATGTATTTTACAAAAAATAGTACAGTAGAACACGCTTAAATTCAGATCGAATTTCGCAGAATTTTATGTGCATTTATCCGTGTTTTGCATTTATACGTAGCACGGAAGCACGGATAAATGCACATTAATGTGCAATTATGCGAGTAAAAGATAAACATGCAACTTTAATATTCCTGTAATAAACATTTAAATTCAACAAGGCTTCACAAAAACAAAGAACCTAATTAAGAATTCATTTTATCAAATAAAAATAACAATAATCACTTTTTTTTGTGGAATTACATTTCATTTTTGCACATGTGCATTTAAGCGTGTAAAATTTCATATAATTTATACTTTTGCGGATGTGAAAATGGTTGCATTTAAGCAAGTATTGCAATTAAACGTGTTTCATTTATCCGTGTATATTTATATGAAAAATGCTTAAAAATCCTCCGTGCACAAATTTTGCGTGCAATTACACGAGTTTTGCATTTACGCATGTTGCATTTAAGCGCGTTCTACTGTAGTAGATTTGATTTACTACGGACTAAGGCTTTTGAAGGCGAAAATAGTAGTAGATTTACTACAATTGTAGTAGGGGTGAGGCTGGCAGTTTTTGTTAGTAGTGTTACCGGGGGTCATCGACTCATTTCTTACACGAGATAAAAGCATAAAAAATTAAATAAAATATTGTAAATATTTGTATCGCTTTTATTTATGACTCACAGCGCCCAAAAAATTAAGAATTAAATTTAATTTCAATTTTTTTTTTGGTTATTTTTTATTTTTATTAAAAACCAAAAAAAAAATTGAAATTAAATTTAATTCTTTGTTTGATGATTCACAAAACAAAAGAACTGATTTCGATCTTTTGATTTAATCAGTAATAAATTTAAATTCCATACATTTTAAATTGCCTGAAAAAACTTGAATAAAACATTTATTTAAAAAAAAACCGTGAACATTTTAAAATTACATGCTTTTTCAAATTTAATAGCTCCCATTTACGGCAAACAGTGCATTTTAGTGCATAAAATTCTTAAACTTCTCCACCAGAACAATGGTATCAATCAATTTTATTAATAAATATCTTCCCAAAAGAACCGTAACATAAAACAATTTTTAAATTGCATAACCGAATAAAATTATAGCATTTATTTTTGGTTATCATTAATTTCATTGCGACGACTAACTGGAAATTTATTATTTAAAATTCTGTTCGCACAAACATCCCGGGTTGACAAGTTAATTGAAGCCATCGAACATTTGCACGGAATTGCTGGTATCCTTTTTTCAATGATCGCATGAAGCATGGAATTCTGTCGTGAAGGTTTTACCTTTATATAAACCTTTTTTTTTCAATCACACTAAATAAATGCAAGAATTTTTACCTAAGGAAGCTGGGCCAAGGTAGCAAAGCTCAACTGCAAACCTTTGGATCGGGCAAACTTTATATGTTACTAAAGAGCAGAACGATCTGAAATATGTAATTGTGCTGCCGAAAAGAAGTTAATTACAAGTCTTGTGCAATCTCCTTAAAACTTCACCATACGTTCACGTGCCTTATCAAAATAATTCCGCTGTGGCCGCAAGCAATGCTCCCCAGAACCCACTGACTTCTGGACTTATGGACCCTTAGTAGGTGAAATGGTCTTTTACGAAAGATATTCCTGACATTATTGGTGTTGGTGTCGACAATGTATCTCGGAGATTTGATTCTGCCACTAACAAAGTTAAATTCCTTGGATACACCAGCAATAACTCATCTCGTTTTATTCTTATGCATAGTGCGGTATGGTGACGCGAGACTCAAATAAGAAAAGCTCTTTCTGGAATCGGAGCACAAACTGTGCGGTACACGGTGTGCTCAACATAAAAGGTTGGTGCGATTCTTAAAAAACTACCGTACGCCTTAAGCTTAGTGCACACGATATGATCACTGTTCATATTTTTGAGCAAAAAAGTGTCCCAAACGTGTTCATATCATCTGAACACCATATTTTTGTGTTCATACGTATGAACACAAGGCATATGAACACATTTGAACATACCGTGAGTAAACGTATGAACACGACCTGTTCATACCGTGTGAACACTATTTTGGGACCGTATGAGCCCAGTTTGTAAAATTCGGACGTATGATCACAGATATGAACACACTGTAACATTTGAACATGGGCTAAGTTTTCAACATGTTCAAATGTAAAATTTTGAGTCAAATTTGTACGTAAATTTATGTTTTCTGGTTTTTATTTGGGTCTAGTAGGTTTTAGATTTGTGGCGTGGATGGCTCAGTCAGCTAAGTGCTTGCCTTGTGTCCAATGAGCAGTGGTTCAAATCCCACTCAGGGTAAAATAATTCGATTCGAATTTAGAACTTTTCTGTTCATGGACTTTAATACATGGACCAGTTTGGTCTTCGCCTCCCGCCGCCTGAATGCTCCTTCAAGCACAAATGTTCAAAAGTGTGCTCAAATGTTTTTAAAAATTGTTCATATCTGTAATTTGAACAAAACGTTCATATCGTCTGAACAGTGTTCATACGCGCAGAAAAAATATGAACACAATGCATTTGAGCACATATGAACACACCTAAAAATTTGAAGCTTTGGGACAAAATGTTCATATCGTGTGAACACCTTTCATATATTGTATGAACATATGAGCATTTGAAGGTTATTAGCAACATATGCGTATGTTCAGAAATATGAACAGTGATCATATCGTGTGCACTAAGCTTTATGCTCCGGTCATTGAACGCTAACCATCCAAATTGCCCCGGAGGAGACATTTTGCACATTTCTTTATGAGGTAGACGAGCGCTTGTATTTTTTTTTATCGTTTTTGCTGGATCTTATTCTTTTTTTTGTACCTTCCACTTCTATAAAATACTCGTGTGACCCTCGCGATCGTATGAAAATTCATTAAAGCCAACCAACACTCGAATGGGATCCCAGTCTTCGTACAGAAGATACAGCGACAATATCGGGGTATGTTGAATGAGTGGTCGGTTATGTTGACCAATAAACATGATCTCAACATATCAAAATATTCCTTTGATCATGTCGCAATCGCACAACATAAGTCACCATTATGACTGCTGGTGGTTAAGACAACAATCAATGGTGATGTTAACCGTGCAAGAAATTAAACTTCTGGAACCAAAGAAATCCAAGTAAGAATATATTATGTAGGTAGATTCTTCCGTTTAGAACATATGCTGTGGTGATATTGATGAATATTCGAATCAATCAAAAGGAAAAGCTATATTGATATAATCCGCACACAGAAATCAAGTCGCCGTGAAATTTCCTAATGGACCAGACAATCTGAAATGATCACAGGGAACCAATAACGAAAGAATAAATATATTAAGAAGGTGAAAAAAAAATTCTGCATGGTTTTTGTGGGTCAACCAGCACAGCGCCATCAAAGATACTGTTATATGCTACGTTCTGGATATTCAGCATAAATATACATATCGGTGACATGAGATTTTTGACAGCAAAAACCAACTTTAGCGTTTTACATAATTCCCAAATGATGATGATTTAACAAAACACATTTCTTTTAATTTATCTTGTTATCTGTAAAATGCCATTAATGAGAAAGCCTTTTGATTACGGGTCACGACTTAAGCGAAATTCATCAGTTCTCACGCGTCACATCGGTTTAGGGACTAATTGCGGATATGGTTACATTTTTCACTAAACATTTGACATCCGTTACTAAATGCTGTGTCGCTATTAATAAATATATTTTTTTCAGCATAGAAATGATGATTTTTTGCTACTTTTTTTTTATTTTAAAATGTTGCAAAAACTCATATTTTAAATGTTCTTTTACAAAAAAATCTTAATGCCGCAAGAATATCGAGTTTAAGATATGCTGGGAAAAAGGCGATGACATAATATTTTACTGATGATTTTAATTGTAGCTTTAGTTATGCCGCAAATGGAGAATTTTTTTTATTGTCGAAACCGTTTCTAACAATCTACTGGATATACCGACGACATTTCTATCGCTACATCACATAAGATATTTTTCTATCGGTTTAACTGCCAATCGGATATAATAAGTATTTTTTTTCTAATGATCCGATCAGACATCCAGATCAATTCTCATACAAATTCGGAATGCAATAATCTGATTTGCTTGTTGAATGCGTATCTCAGCTTCCGCCTTTGGTTTCACAGGGCAGTGGATATTGAATACTATTGCCATCACATTAAGGCTATTATTCGAAAACGGAAAACATCTAGCGGCAAAAATCAGAAGCTTACTATTGTAGCTGGTAATTGCATAGGTTTTTGCAATTTTAAACGCTATTGTACATACAGATTATTAACATAACGTAAAAACAATTTAAAACCACTATATACGTATGGTGAAACCAAGGGATATATTAACTTTACCTCACCGTTTGTAACGCCAAGATCCCGTCATCGCACACAAAAATGAATTACACCAGTGTGTTTAGAATGATAAAAATAATTAATTTCTGCATGTCCGTCCGTCTGTCCGTCCGTCCGTCCGTCCGTCCGTCTGTTTGTGGCACGGATTGAGCTACAGACTTGAAATTTTGCACAGGTCCGTTTTTCGTAAAATGCGAGGCTAAGTTCGTTAATGGGGAAAAATGGACCATTAGGGTGGGGTACCCCCCATACGAACGAAAACGTTTTTTGCGAATATCTCAAAAACGGTGCATCTTATCAAAAAAGTCCGAGAACAAAACTTATTTAATATACGAATATCAAGAATATCACCATACGGGTTTTCAATAATTGCCAGATTGGCAATTATAGCTTTTGTTATGTTTAATTATCTTAATCGCATCATTAAAAAAACAGCTAATTGAATACCTTGAATGTCATTTCTACTTGGTACGTATTTAAAAAAAACAAGTGTGGCGAGGGCAGAACGAAGAAATAGCCACATTTTATAAAAAAAAAATCGTGTTTTCTCTATAAAACAAATCAAGCAGTCAAAAGTAAAAAAAATATGCGCCGCAGTCGAAATTGTTTAAATAGAACAAAAAGTACCCATTTTTACAGAAAAAAAAATCATTTTACACTATCTATGAATAAATTTTGCGCTCGAAACCAAAATTTGGGAGTTTTTTGGGGACGAATCTGAGGTCCAAAATCCAAAATTAGTTTTCCAAGATGGAAGATTCAAGATACCGTATCATAGAATTTTTATTGAAGTAACTAAAATTGTCCTTTTGAGATCGCTAATTACGACTTTGAAGTCCGAATTCCAAAATTAAATAATATTGGAACTTAGAGCTCAGATTCGTATTCAGGGACCCAAAAATCCCCGTATGTAAATTTTCATGTGATTCGGACTTTCTGAAAAATGCGTGCCTCAAAAGGTTAAATCAAGAGCAACGCGGTCTCAAGGGAAACGTAACTCAGTTTATAAAAAATATGATATTAGTAAAAATTTTTAGTTTTTTTGTAAATCATTTCATTGTGAAGTTGTAATTGTAATCGACTTTATATCAATGAAACCGTATTTCCTACTTTCCCATGAGATTTTATTAAAGCAAAGCCGTTTCACAGCATTTTACCCGATTTTTTCATGTGGAAATTTTAATACAGCCACCATGACGACATGTGCCAAAATCAATTAATCGATTTGAATACCTTAAATGCATTCAAGATAAGATGACGAAGGTGTTGATTTTCCCACGCCCATAAAATATCGTTCGAATGGGAAACTGCAATTTTGCATTGTCGTATTATTACCTATACTTGCTGGTATATAAATCTGCTCTAGTTGCATGCCTAATTCGACAGAAGTAAATCCAGAGTTCATGTTGTCTTATCTACTGGTAACATGGATTATTAATTGGAACAACAACAGCATATCGTATCGAATTTATTTCATGATAATCTAAACACACAAAATATGGCTACAAATATATATTTAAAATACGTGCCAACGTATAAAATCGAAAATTTATTCTTAGTATGTGCCAGAAATAGGCACATATGGCGGCCTAAAAGAGTTAAATTGATTTCAGGTTTGCAATTTATAACTCACGACAGAACTGTCGGCAGAATGTCTTTAAAATTCAAATAAACTGACTGCCTTAAAGGAGTTCGAATTCGGGTTCGTTCTTTTACGATTTTATTTAGAAAACATATGTTGAAATGTGAAATCTAAAAGGCCTATTTTGTTCACCGAATACCTGGATTCATACTCAAATTATCAGTTTGGCTTCTGGCATCACTCAATTTTCCTTAGTTGCGAAGGACGAAGAAATTGCAAAGCGTGAAAAAAGCCACACGGGGTGGTGTGAAAATCGGCGGTTTATCGTTAAGTCATGAATTTCTTTGGTGATAAAACTTAACATTCGCCTCTGAAATTTTCACTGTGTGCAAATATGAAACATATTTCTAATTCAGTAGAAACATTGACAACAAATTGCGAACTGTTAAGAGATCCCCGTGTGCAAGTGGTCGGAGGGGATTATAGTCTAGACACCTGAGTTCATTATGCTTGGGCAACATTTCTTTCTTACTGTAAGTCACTCGATTTTCATACGAAATTTCGAGAATCTGTATTGTCTATCATTTATGTAAGTTTCTGTATGGATCCATCGAATTTTCCTCCAGTTAGAAACCAATTTCAGTTGCTACTGTAACTCATATGAAAGTACCAAATGTCATCAGATTTTACTAACTCGGGTATGCTGATTCTGATCTTAATGATGATATGTTAATGCTAACTTATGCTACGATGCGATATGATGTGCTTTGAGACGATTTTTAATAGCAAAACGTGATGATATATTCTGCTTTTACTTATCAACTGACACTTATGGAAATGCATTTTGTTAAAGATTTTTAAACAAATTAGTATTTTTTTGTAAATACTCATATATAAAAAATAGGAATATACATGCATCCTTAATTACAGAGTTTTACTTTACTCTAAAAACTCAAAAATCTAAAAACTCGAAATTTCCACTTCTCCCTACTATTTATTAAACGTTTTTAATCCTATCGACCCTGCAGAAAAAAGTGGTTCAAAAAGGGCTTTTCTGATAGTTTTTCAAATTCCTTTAAAATTACAGTAGTTCTATTTTGATTTTCAATACCCATGTCCTACGCACAAAGTACTTTTTTGAAACTACAATGCAAGTGGGATTCACAGTTTCTCGCCTGCGGCGCATTTTTTAAACAATTTTTCACAAATGGGGATGTATTAATTTCATAAGATTTTGCTTGAGGTACTTTGGTCTTGATTGGTATTTTCATAATTTACCTTGCCTGTTGATTTATATCTTCGTGGCGCATTTTTAAAAAAAAAAATTCGCCTGCCTCGCACCTAAATTATTACTTGGCTCTTATATTTATAAAGGGGAAAGTATTGTATTCATGATGGAGACCTACTCGAGAACGGAGGCAAATAGAAACTTTCTGATGATTAATACGAAATTCGTTCTATCTTTCCGTTGTACATATCTCAAATAGCTCGAGATCGCGTTGAGCTAGCGACTTGACATTTTTTTTAAATGAGTTCTAATACCATTTTTTTTTTAAAAATACCGGTTTTGAAAATTTCTTGAAACTTATGCATATTTGGGAAAAAATCAATATAATAAGATTTAAAGGATATGAAATTTTCTACATTTTTTGCTTTACCGATTTTTTTTTTCTCAAAATATTTGAAAAAAAAATCAGTTTTTTGGTAATCTCTCGCAAACTATGCACTTGTGTGAAAAAATGCATATAAACAAATTTATAGGAAATTTTACATATTTCGAATAAAAAGATGCATATCATATTTCGAATTACATATTTCGAATAAAAATAAGCTGGAAGTATCAAAAAATGGAAAGAAAATCGAGTCGCAACCGAGATTTGAACCCCCGTCTGTCACAACGAAAAAGTTATTAAGACAAAAAGTGTTTAGAAGGTGATTTTGCAGTACTTTTGTACAAATTACAATTACAAATTTGTACTAAAGCAAAATAAGCCAACAATTTACAAGTTTTGTTAAAAATCACTTGAAAGAAACTTGCAAATACAAATTTGTAAGTTGGTGAAATAGGCCACAGATCTGTATAGGCCACAGACTTACAAATTTGTATTTGCAAGTTTCTTTCAAGTGATTTTTAACAAAACTTGTAAATTGTTGGCTTATTTTACTTTAGTACAAATTTGTAATTGTAATTTGTAGTTTGGTGAAATAGGCCACTGATGGTAATTAACAATTTCTTTCTGATAACGTACTCATCAAAAGCTTTTATAATCAAAAGCTTTAAGAGAAACCATATATCAAACCAGGGGAAAAACGTCAGTTGCCTAGTATGTATAATAAATTATTTTTCCAAAGTGATACTTAATTTCTCATACATTCCGTAGAGTCTATTAATGTCCATTATTAGTAATTACCAGGGCCCGGATATTTAAGGCAAAAAGGCATTTTGCCTATTTTGCTTTTTTCGTTCATTTTTGTATAATAACTGCCTTTTAGGCATTTTTGCTTATTTTCCCACTTTTTCGACCATTTAGCCTTTTTTTAATGCCTTTTTTAATAATTCCGATCTTAAAAAGATTTATAAATTCCTTTTAGGGTAATTTAAGTACCCATAAAAATTATCATTATTTTTTTTTTTGATTTGGCAATGCCTATATTTATGACAGTTGCGCCAATGTACGATCAGTTTAGTTTTGGTAGTAAATTGAAATCTTAGAAATGCCAAAAATCACACGAGAAAACCGCCTTATACTCGTGAACCTTGTAAATACATTTGGTAAAGACTGTTTCTCGACAGACGGGAGTTTGCTTTTCTGCAAAATTTGCGAAAAAGTAGTGAATCATTCAAAAAAGTATTTTGTGACACAACACATAAAAATTGCCATACACAAGAATTTATTGCAGAAAGCAAGTTCAAAAAAAGTCGGGTTATTCAAAAATGCAATCAGCAGAAGAAGCGACTCATAATTTTTTAGAGATTTATGTATGGCATTTGTTAAAGCAAATATTCCACTTTGGAAATTGAATAATTATATTTTGAAAGAGTTTTTTTCAAAAATATTGCCATGAAAAAATTCCAGATGAATCAACGTTACGAAAAAATTGGAAACCTGCTATTTAGAAACAATTTCGGGGATTAGAAAAGAACTTTTAGGTAAGTTTTATTAGTTCACTTAATTATTTCTTGCAATCAGTATTAGATCCGTATTACCTATTATGATTCTTAATGCACCTAAAGTAACGTCACTATAACAAGTTGTAGGTAAAAAGCAGCGAACACTTATATTACTTAAATGAAGTGAGGCTCTTTATACGGCTATTAGCTTTTTATATATTTTTTTAAATTTATTTATATGAATTTAATTTATCTGAAATTTTTTGCAAGCTTTCTGCGTTCAATTTTGTGATACATGATATGTCATATTCGTGCAATGAAAATGCCTTTTGTTTAAATAAATGCCTTTTTTTTGAAAAATTAATGCTTATTCAGTCTTTTATACTGCCTTTTTGCCTGCCTTTTTTCCCATTTTATAAGTGCCTTAAATCCGGGCCCTAGTAATTACTCTAGCGACAATTCAATAAAAAAATATCAGTTGTGGTCAACACAAAACTTTCTTCTACAAAATCTACGACCCTGCGCAATTTACGCTAGAGCCCTGTCGCGTTGTCAACCTAAGACGACCTCCCAATAAATTGTTGGTTCATCCAAAAATATCAAAAACGTACAAAATTTGAGATAACTTGAGAACTGTAAAGGATATCAATTTACGGTAAATGGCAAAAATGTAGAAAATGTTAACATCTTTAATTATGCTTTTAACTGATTTGTCGAAAAACCGTTAGTTTGCAAATTATTCGCAAACATATGATTTTTTACATATTAATGAAAATATCTCAATAACGGTAAAAGATAACGTATAACGGTAAGAAACAAAATTGTGCAGAATGCCATTCTCATTAATTCACTTCATACATTCAGTCGGCAAAAACCCGTTAGTTTTCGAGATAATCGCAAAAAACTGTTTTTTTGGAAATAACGGTTTATCTCGATAACAGGTGGAGATATCGAGTTATAGCTAAAGACAAAAGTGTGGGAAATTTTATTTTCTCCAAGTTTTGTCATACTTAAGGCCACTAAAAAACGCGTAGTTTGGGAGTAAATCGAGAAAAACGAAATTGCGATTTTTGAAAAACCGCCATTTTGGATACTTCCGGTTAACGGATTTCCACCAAAAGTTGATAGGATCGTCCCATTTCAGGACCCAACATGCCTATAAAATTTCATGGCGCTTGTTTCAACTCAATGTTCACCGCTTTATCCGCGAATGATGTGCAATAATAATATTTACTCGTGGATTTTGTCATTTTTTTAATGTTTCGCTACATTTTCCAAACTAGTGTGGCGAATGCAATTTGCATGACAATACGATCAATGCTGCTTTCCATTCCCAAGATGTTCAACATATATGCCTCGGAAAAACAGATGTCAGTCCCAAACGTGCTATTATTTATGAACATTGGTCAAAAGGAGGTGATCATGATTATTGCTGGTAATTCACATTTATAACTAACCCAGCTTACTGACATTTCTAACCGTGAAAATGGGAAAAATCTCATTACGCGCCTCTGCAAGAACTTCTGCAACACCTTCGAGATTCTCTGTCCAACTTCAACTTTTTTTTTGAGCTCGCACACTGTTTGAAGTGGACTAAATCCATAAGCCAAGTTGACGTCTTTGATCTCATTCAATGTTCAAACCTACATAAAAAATCGTCAATTTTCTTCGGTAGGTACTTTTATTAATATTTCTGGTGTGATTCAGTCAGGTATGTTTAAATCTATACGACCAACACCAGTTTCGATGTTGACAATGCGTGGCCGCATGTTCAATTGAATTGCAATGTGGGATTTAATCATTTGCAACCAAAAATTTGTTTGACAAGTCTTAAATAGCCTTGACATTTAACATAATTGTGGATATGAGTGTTTTGTACTCGAAAATTATTTCATTATCAATTGTATTCATCAAATTACTTACATTTATGTATAGCTCTATTTTTTCGTTTTTTTTCTTACTACTTTAGAACATTTGTGAAATGAGGAAGCAACCCACTTTTGAGGATCGCCATTTTATCCATTGTTTTATTATTGTGGCTCAAATGGTGACGTAATTCAAATTTCAACTCGCTAGTTTTGTGGTACCAAACTACGATAATTAATGTTTATTTTGGTAGAGTTTTTAACACATTTGCCATAATTGAGGCGTTGAAAACAAAATTGGTCTAACCCCAAAAACGACTTTGCGAGTTTTTTGTGTAAAAAGTTCCTATTCAGGAAAAATGTGTTAATTTTGGGGTATCTTATCAAAAGCGATCAAAAATTTAAATTTGGATAGGTTTTTAACGACGAATCAACCCGTTTTGCTCAAAGGGAGTTTGAAGGTTCTTGTAATGGTTTCGAGAGAAACAAATATTCCAGATGGCCAAAAACTCTAAAAAAATTTTATAGTACAAGTTTTCTAATGTTATACGGTTTAAAAATACACTAAAAAGTACAAAACAAGTTTTCCCACTAATGTTTTAGGGTTTTCAGAGAAATGCTCTCTAAAATTGAATTTTGATAAAAATGTAAATGCGTGGCCCAACGCATCTTCTGAACCGTTGGAGCCATTTTGACATTGTTTGGCCAAGGGAAGTTTGCACCTACTAAAATATACCCTTACCCTTGCCTATAAATCCCTCTCCTTCTATCTCCTGAACCTTTGCAACAATTTTAACGCAATTTTCGGCATGTACATATTTCAAGTTACGCGGTACTTGAATTACGCGAATTTCGAGTTACACGGTTTTGGACTAATCATGAGTCTTCACTTACGCGGTTCCGAGTTACGCGAATTTCGAGTTACGCGATTTTGGACTAATCCTGAGTCCACACTTACGCGGTTTCGATTTACGCGGAACCAATTAACCGCGTAACTCGAGGGACACCTGTATAACTAGAAATAAAGCCCGTTGTAAGTCCGGAAATCGCAATCTTGGTAGGACATTCGTAAGTGGACTGTCGATTTGACGTGAAGCGATCAACTTAAAAAGTCTTCAAATTGACTTTACGGAATTCCTACCAAGATTGTAATTTCTCGTCCCACGACGGGCTTTAACTCTAGTCACGTATAAAAACCCTATTTTATTTTTTAAAAATCGTAATACAGCACAATGTAATTCATTGTTTTTTTAAGAATAATTTCCCTGGAAGTCAAAATCATTTGTTTTTATGACGGGAAAATCTCTAATTCAATAACATCATAGATTAGATATTTATCTTCTAGGAAATAGTATCTGATTTTAATTTTCATATACACAAGAGGGTGGAAAATGGCTTGTGGTACACGTTCATATCTCACCAAAATTTTGATCTTCTCTCCAGGTTGAAAACAATTCCACCTAAAAAGATGTGGATGAGATCGATTTGTCATGCTGCCACAAACCCGATCTCATGGTGCAACATTAAACCGCGCTTAGTTTAATGAGTTGCTAAATTGAATTCTCCCGGCATCATTTGTCATCTTTCAAAGAGCCTCTTGTGGGTGGCGACGGCGGCGGATAACTATAGGCGGCCGCAATGAAGTTTGCGTTGATCCCATGTTGTGGTGGTCTTTACGGCCAGGTTTTATTAGGGAATTGTTTATTATACTATATGTTGTAGATATACTAGGGAATGCATGCATATTTCTTTTTCATATATTTCGGACTTTTGCATTTTACCCAGTTTTATGTGCCACGGATAGCAAAATTTTCTTCGCTGACTCAGACGAAATAAGACTAAGGTCAGTAGGGATCAGTTCCGCACTAAAATTAATATTTTAAATTTTAACTTAAAGCAGACCACAGTGGATAATAATTTCTTGGGAAAATAATATTAGTTTACTAGTGAAATATGATTCAAATTTTTTGATACTTTCACTACTGAAATTATTTGGCCTAAATGTTTTAACGAGAAATTAACGGATTGCAGTTTCTTTTTTTTTGGATCGAATATTATAATAACATTAATTATTTTTTTGTTTGGACTTATTAGTCAAATTTGCCCAAACAATAAAACAAACAATATTTTTTTTTGTTCCAAAAAAATTTGAATCGTTTGTTCGCACAAAACTCGAAAACGGTTGAATGGCACCTGAAGAAACTTTGTAGTTGAGCTAATGAAGTACCACTTTGAGACACCGGCCACAAGTGATATTCTTTAGGGACCTTTCTCATCCCCTCCCACCACGTTTTTCGTATAAATGGAATTTTTTCTTTGAAGTTTTTTTTTTTGGATTTTTCGAAAACTAAGGGATTTCTTCACTAAACCAAGTGCGTTTTTGTATTTTTTTTAATCAACACAAAAAATGTTCTATACCTTTTTGGCTCAAAAAATATTTTTGCGTTTAAAAATTTCGGATTTTTTAAAACATCTAATGAGGCAAAAATTCCAAGCAAATGCGAAAATTATTCAAAAGTGATTCTCTTTATTGCAACAAATAACAAACTAGTGTTTTTCGATCAAAGGAATTTCCATTTTAGTTAAATAATGTTAAAGAAAATATACAGAAATAAATAAATAAATAAATGTGGACGAGGTTAACAAGAAGAGTGAAACTTCTTGAAATATGCATTTTATCCATCGAGTGAATGAAAGTCGAAGAGTGCAAGTGACAAAAATTTCGATTTCTTGAACAAATCACAAGAAGCCATCAAGATTAGAGTTCAGTTTTTGACCAAATATGGTGTCCCGCTGCTACCTTACCATAGCAACTAAAGATCATTTGCTTCTAGCTTTTCTATATCATTTGATATAAGAAGAAAGTCAAGTAAACAACCTTAGATCGGATTATGTTAGGACTTTGGGAAATAAGTATAGGTTTTTTGAACAAACAAAAAGTATACTCATATGGAAGTATATTTGTCGTACATTATTTTGCCTATATCTGCTAGTAGTAGTTCAGGTAGCTTCAATAATCGTTTTATATACCAGTTCCTGTTGAATTTATTTCTCTATTGTCTACTGGTGGTAAAACGACAAAAATGCGAAACTACAGAAAATGATCTTATCGTGAACGTTTGTGGTTGGCACACTTTTTCAAAGTTTATTGTTTTGAAAAGTGCAATTTCAAGTGCAGCAATGTGTAGATGATATTAGGACTTACCTTTATGTATCGAAAATTCCGCAACCTACAGATAGTAGGTAATTCTGGAATAATTGGATTATTCGCAGAGTGCGAATGCCACCTACACAATATAACGATAGAAAAAAAATATCAGTTGTGGTCAACACAAAACTTTCTTCTACAAAATCTACGACCCTGCGCAATTTACGCTAGAGCCCTGTCGCGTTGTCAACCTAAGACGACCTCCCAATAAATTGTTGGTTCATCCAAAAATATCAAAAACGTACAAAATTTGAGATAACTTGAGAACTGTAAAAGATATCAATTTACGGTAAATGGCAAAAATGTAGAAAATGTTAACATCTTTAATTATTCTTTTAACTGATTTGTCGAAAAACCGTTAGTTTGCAAATTATTCGCAAACATATGATTTTTTATATATTAATGAAAATATCTCAATAACGGTAAAAGATAACGGATAACGGTAAGAAACAAAATTGTGCAGATTGCCATTCTCATTAATTTACTTCATACATTCAGTCAGCAAAAACCCGTTAGTTTTCGAGATAATCGCAAAAAACTGTTTTTTTGGAAATAACGGTTTATCTCGATAACAGGTTGATATATCGAGTTATAGCTAAAGACGAAAGTGTGGGGAATTTTATTTTCTCCAAGTTTTGTCATACTTAAGGCCACTAAAAAACGCGTAGTTTGGGAGTAAATCGAGAAAAACGAAATTGCGATTTTTGAAAAACCGCCATTTTGGATACTTCCGGTTAACGGATTTCCACCAAAAGTTGATAGGATCGTCCCATTTCAGGACCCAACATGCCTATAAAATTTCATGGCGCTAGCTCTATTAGTTTTTGAGAAATCTTGTACACAGACTGACAGACAGACTGACAGACAGACTGACAGACTGACAGACTGACAGACTGACAGACTGACAGACTGACAGACTGACAGACTGACAGACTGACAGACTGACAGACTGACAGACTGACAGACTGACAGACTGACAGACTGACAAACTGACAGACTGACAGACTGACAGACTGACAGACTGACAGACTGACAGACTGACAGACTGACAGACTGACAGACTGACAGACTGACAGACTGACAGACTGACAGACTGACAGACTGACAGACTGACAGACTGACAGACTGACAGACAGACTGACAGACAGACTGACAGACTGACAGACAGAAAGACATTTTTTTAATATGACTCCAATCGACTCAGGAGTGATCGGGAAATGTTTTTTAGGCAAAATTAAGAGGTCGAAATTTTTCATGAATACAATACTTTATTATACTCCGTAGAAGAAAGTAAAAACAATGATATTCGAAAAGAAATGACATTGAAAGTTAAACCTCGACATATTTGAAGTGTTTGTAAGATATTTAGTCCAAAGTGATGGTTTGTTAATTTTTTTTACTTATAGTTTTTAGAATGTCGGTGGTTTTACATAAGTAAAAGCATCCCTTGATTTAAGATGTAAAGTCACAAGACGGCGCTCAATATTTTAATATCGTTGGTTGAGTTTTATTCTGACGTACCCGCCAAAAGATTTTTTGAGATTTTTGATGTTTTATTGGCTTTGTGAGGTACTCTAACGATTGAAGAAATCCGCTTTAAAAAACATAAATCAGTTATTAAAATACACGAACAGGCGGACTGACAGACAGAAAGACATTTTTGTAATAATGCTCCAATCGACTCAGAAGTGCTCAGGAAATGTTTTTTGGGCAAAATTTAGAGATTGAAATTTTTCACAAATACAAGACTTAATTATACTAGGTATAAAAAAGTAAAAATTCACGAAAAATGGAAACTGATTTATGTTACGTATGGATATATATCGCTTTCTCACACAAATATCATCCTTAAAAGGACTGTCTATCAGGCAGGCTACGCCAGCTTAACGACGTCAACATCGACGCCGACTACGACGTCGAAACGAAGTGCATTATTATTAAGACAGGTTAATTTTTTTACGAAAGTATTAGGAAAAAACGACTGTTATTAAAAGTTTAGTTACATGATCGGCGCCAGTTAGAGCATGAGTTTACATAAATCCATAACAATTCTCGGCTGCATTGGATGCATGGATCTATAAAACATATACTCGTATCTTACACCATTCCCGTTAGAATAAATTAGGTATTTTGCCCGTGCATCACGTGTGCCAGACCGTTTGCGCATAACAAATTTGTCTAGTAAGACCATAATATCATATTATGCTGCGATACATTAAATCGTTGGGCAGACACGTACAGAGAGTGATACTCGAGAAACGCAATCCAATAACGCATTAAAACATATTGTCGATCGATCCATTATGGTCAAGAAACATCCAGCCACCTGAAGACTTTTTACTTTTCCCTGAGAAAGCGAGCAAGAAATGTAGAAATGTTATTGCATATTGCATTTGCGACTGTAGAAGAAGTTATCTGTAGTTGATAGGCAACTGCTTGGAAGATCGAATTAGAAGATTTACGTCTTTCGCCTAAAGAGCCCGCCGACAAAACATAAGTTTTATCTATCGAAGAACGTTTGAAGCTCGAATAGAAGGAACCTCTAATCGACTCTATAGGAAATATGTCGAGTCATTGGAATAAGAGTTAGAAATCACAGTATGAGACCTGTCTATCTTATCTATCGCGGTATGAATTTTTCTAATTAAAGACGATCCATCTAGTCTTGTTAATCAGCTACCGGCTAACAACACAACATAAAACATAAGTCTGCAATCAACTCCAACATCATTTTAATGCATTCCTGATATGATGCTGACAAAAAAGGTACAAGCCCTACATGTGAACCGCTAAGTCATTTTCTTTAACCAATATGCATTTTTAACACGTTTCCAATCAGGTAGAATAAGTGAGAATAATTAATGAAATTCAGTTAAGATACATATGTTTATAAGAAAAGTTACAAAAGTTTTGAAACCATTCGGAGTAAATGTTTCAAAAAGTAGAAATAAAAACCCTTTTTAAATATTTAAGGACACTTGAAAAGAAATGTCTTTTGCGTTAAATGGGTTCATAGGAAAGGATTGTTGTTGGTTTTAGTGGATGAAAATGTTTTCTCGGGGTTGGTTGTCCGATTGGAAAAAGTTTGTCCGATAGGGGCTGTTTGTCTGAGGGTTGCTTGTCCGATAGGAAAAGGCTTTCCGATCTCCTGAGCCTTAGCAAAATCCCTGCTAAGGTTCAGAAGATAGCACAGGTTAGGTTTCCGAAATGAAGTGAGGTAGATTTTAGTGGGCAAGAAATCTGGGCATCAATCATGTATTCCGACGCGTCTCTGACTTTCGACTTCGACGCAGCTTTTAACTCTTGACTTCGTCATATCAGCAGCTTCAAATTTCCTGGAGTAAAGGCTCAACTATGATAGACATAATAGCGCATATGTAAATGTCACATTCCCAACGAATGTTGATATACATAGCTCTCAACATAAAAGCTAATCTTCATTTTACCTCAAGTGGAAATGAATATGACCACAATATTATTAAATTCACACTAAAATTTTAGGTTATGTTCACTTTTTACATATGCCAGTTCCATTTGTGTCGAATTATTCATGCTTAACGAAAGTTTAACGAAGGTTTGAAAGTGGCACATGTCTATTGTGGGTAATAACATTGACTTTCTTATTCTGGAAATGACATATGCAGCTACATATGCGTTCTTATGTCTATCATAGTTGAGCCTTAACAGTCAGAATCACGTTTCGATTCATAGTGACGATTCCGCGAAATTTCATGCTGCAGATATGGCGAAGTCAAGAGTTAAAAGCTGCGTCGAAGGCGAAAAACAGAGACACGTCGGAATACATGATTGGTGCCCTGTTTTAGCGAAGATTGACCAAATAACCTGCAGAGGTTAAAATAATAGCAGGCGAGGAAGTCAAAAAGGAGACAGATTTTTTGGCATAAATAGTTTATATTGCGATTTGGCATATCAAAAATCTCCGTGCAAACGGCGTAGCAAGATAAGCATGCAAAACATGTCCCCACAGATAAAATTTCAACCCTCTAGCTCCTTCGCAGGGGAGAGAGGGGCGGTGAAATGAAAATCTTTGTAGTCGATAATCTCATCGGATTTAAAAAAAGTGCTATTTGCGATATTTGCAAATTTGTACTCGGTTTCCGGTTCTTGGACTCGGAACCGGGTACCTATTTTTCGAAAAACCGGTTCCGTAAAGTTTTCCGAACCGAGTATCCGGTTTTTATCAACAGCCCTAGTAAAAACATCTTTTAAAATTGAAAGAAATCGTTGTAAATGTTAGGTTACACTTCAAGAAATTTTGACGTATTCTGTAGTATGTTTGCAATTTTATTTTATTCAAATGGTAGTATTACAAATCATTCTTGAATACATGTTTCAGATTTTAAGTCCAACATTTCTAATACTATTTCTAATAATCTGATTCGTTTATTTATATATTTCATCGATTAAGTATAAAGACAAAACATTAGAAGCAAATATCTTGGTGGTTAAACCATTAACCACTAAATATCTTAGTGGTAAATGGTTTAACCACTAAGATATTGGCGTATTATGTCCAAAATACGAGACTACAACTATACGCTATTAAAAATGCACAGTATGTGTGTGGCTGAAATATCTCTTTTTAATTTGTTTAAAATATTCACCAGGTTAATGCAACTCGACCCAGGTATCACTCAAATGTGTTACCTAAGAACCACTCAAAGTGCATTTATCTGCCATCAATGCAATCGCAATTGTTGAACTGAAAGTAAACAAAAGTATCTTAGCAATTCTATGTATGACGAACCATCGTTGATATTTACCGGCATATTCTTAGATATCCATGGACTTGAAGTCTACAAATCGTATCTTATCTTTGAAAAAGAAATAAAATTGATCGACTACAGGCACAACGCCGACGATTGAGCGAATTCAACTAACCGCACCTTGAAATTGGTTGAACTGGAGTTCACTTCAAGTACAAGCACTTTGGACTTCAATTTAGTCTTAGCCACCAATAACGTCTTTGACGATTGGTTTCAGTTTCTTGCCGCACTCTCAACACTGAAAATTGTATAGTGTCACAGGTTACTCACAGGGAATGGGGCTCGGTCACCTACCTAGCACGGTACAAGTTCAATTTATTGTCTCGAAATAAATCTCAACTATTCAATATTTAAATTGATCCACAATTGAGAAATGAAAATCATTTCATATTCAATTGTTAACAATAATTTTGATTAATTAACCAGTTATGAATACGTAAAAATTTTATACCTATGACAAATGTCGATTTTACGTTCTAAATTGCTCCAAATTGATATAACCTGAAACAAATGTGGAAAATTCTTCAAGGTTAGCCTCCTAATCTAGAAATACAGAACAATTGGATAATGAAAAGCTAACAGAATCAAACATTTGTCACTAAATCTTATATACAGATAAATATCAATAAATTCACCGTCTTAAAGTGAATTTCCGTCATTTTTATCCATCCGTGTCGGTTTATAGGCGGCTTTTGTAATGAAAATATCTGCAATTAATTTTATCATCTTGTGTGGCTTGAATCTAACGTTATTCCTATCCAATTTATTTACATTTCTATCGGTTTCTGTTGAGCTTTGACCTTAACCTCTGACTGAGGTCCACAACATATCCAATCCAATGTGGAAGCAGCTCATAAAGAATTAAATGACAGATTTTGTTGATGTGCATTTTGACTTTGGTGACTTAACTATTTTGTCAATATTCAAGATTTTAATTGTGTTTCACTTGGATTTGCATAGAGATTACTCAATTGGCTAACGAAATTTTCCATGCCGATTTTCTGCGTTCCAAGATTTGCGTGAGCGTGACAACAATGGGTTAAGAAATATACTTTAAACGTAGTACCAAAGATTAAAATCTTTTTAATTATTTTGAAGAAAAGTATGTTGACTTGTTTTGCATAATTGAAATCACAAAACATAATTTCTCAACAGCACATTGTGTTAAACAATAAATTGTTTTCAGCTACCGCATCAAATCAAATTCTGAACCAGTAACAGACAAAATATTTAAAAAAAACCGCCGATTTAAAAAAAATGTTCCTTTAACCCTTAATTTATGAGGTGAAAATCATATGCGTAAATGATGAGGCGGTTTCCAATGGAGTTGTTCTAATCACATACCAAATCCGTGCTTTTAACTCAGCATACAACCCCATACTATATGAAGGTACTGAAGATTTCAGAGTAACTGTGCTGAAAACATGAGAAATAGCAAAGAGAGAAAAGTCAATGTGGGTCCACTGGACCCACCTCATTAATTAAGGGTTAAAAAGGAGCCAATAATCATGGGAGTAAATTCAAAACTGGTGTACATCGGAAAAGCATATTTGATTTTGGATTTGTTTACTAAGGCTATCCCAACGCACACCACTTTTAAATTTTCTCCAACCATTATTTTTTTACAGGATTTTTTTTTTGAGATTTGACTTTTCGATATCCCATAAAATTTTATATCGTTTTACCAGCAGTTAGTATTTTTTAATATATTTTCAGATTCAAATTTTTTTAAATATTTTCTGGCGCCAACCATAAGGTGAAAACCGGATCGAAATCGGTCCAGTGGACCAAAGATTTAAGGGATGAACTCTTATATGAAACTACCTTAAAAAAAAAGAAATATCCTACATTGAAGTTAAAACTTTCTTATACTAAAACTTTTCACTGCAATCTGTAAAAAAAAACGGAAAAAAATCAAACAAAATTAGGTTAAATGCATTAAAACGAGAAAAACAAATTTTATTCTATAACAAGTTTGAAACATGAAGTGAAAAGTATTTACTAATTAAGCAAATATGTAGCAACAATTTAACCACAACATTGAGTCATTTTTATTGAACTGGAATGAATGAAAAAGTTTCATTGATTTTCTTCGGAAAATACCAAACGGAGAAATAAAAATAAACTCCACGCTCTTAGGTTTAATTACTTGATTTTACTGTTGTTTAAGAAATTTTCACACATCACTCTCATTGACAAGTCACTCCATCAATCGATACCTCACCTGATTTTCCCGAAACTTGAAAAAGAAAAGCAAAATCCACCAACAATAATAAACGAAAGTCACTTACGATGATGGTGGATTATTAGTAGCTTCCATTACAGAAAAGTGTAGATAACAACGCAAAATACGCTCGTTATACTTGTAGAAGGCATCATAGATATTGAAGTTTAAGTACAAAGTGAATAAGTTTAAAAGAATACCACGGTAAATGTACGGAATAATACACAACAGTAGGCAGTATCTTGTAGATACTTTTGATCATTTTCCTACTGTTGTTTTACAGAATGTACCTTAGTTGTCGGTGGTTAGTTACCGCAACCTGAATTTTCACCGCGATCCGAACCGATCTTCGACTTGAATCAATTGTTCCCACGGCCTTATCTTGTCACATGAGTTTCCTTGTTTGGGGGGGCTTCCTTTGTTGGTTTTTCGAATTTCAATTTCAATGCCACACAATTTACCCGTACTTGAATATCACATTGTGGCGCTCCGGCGCTTTTTCTACCTGGCGAATCGTTGGCTTCACATCGGAACCGACACATAGAGATGGATGGAAAACAAGGGCGACCTTCGAAGAAAGCGCTTCCACGCCATATTGCTACATTTCCATCGATGGGCACCTAGCTAAAAAACCGCAAGATCCACAGAATTTCAGCCAATTACGCAGTAAAAGTGCGGCGAGAGTAAAACCAGTGTCGGTGGTGTCACTTCTTGGAACGTCTTCGAAGCGACAGCTGAAAGAAGGTCTCCCAGGCACACGAAGAAACGTTTCTGATGGCTTTTCCTTCGAAGTCAATTCTGTATTACCAAGAGGACAAATCCAAGACGAACCACAATTAGGCTGCCAATAATGTTGGGGTTACCATCGTGGATGGCCATGACGATCCTTTGACGGTCGCG
The DNA here is from genome assembly GCA_964034945.1 of Chrysopilus asiliformis. Taxonomy (NCBI): domain Eukaryota; kingdom Metazoa; phylum Arthropoda; class Insecta; order Diptera; family Rhagionidae; genus Chrysopilus; species Chrysopilus asiliformis. The sequence continues at coordinate 13,929,273 of OZ035962.1, forward strand.
AGTTTTGCTGCTTTAAGATTTGATCCGTGATCGACTGGTGTTTGAGCGTAAGAAAACGATTCTACGCAAAATGTCAATGATTTCTTATGTTTGTGATGTGCAGCTAATTAGAATTGGTAATGAAAAGTGAAGACAAGACTTGGACAGCGAACAGCACATCTGTCAATCATTTCATCTTAATGGGGTTCTGCTCGTAATGATAAAAAAGAGGTTGAAGAGAGTTTTTTCCCTTGGTTTTTCCGCGTGGGTTTTTTTTATGCGTTGGAAACGAAGACATTATACCACGGCCATAGTAGTGAATTGAATTATTTATCCTCATTTCGATATTTGAGCACTTCCGTGATATTGAATTGCATTCGTGCCACAGCAAACAATGTCCTCCGTGAGGTCGTGGTAAACGTGTCAGAAAGACAGGAAGCTGATTGTGGAGGAAAATAAACCCATATGACGGTGTCACATCTTCTCAATTCAATTTATTCTTACGAAATTGAGAGTGCATTTTTTTAACAGTGAGAAGAATTTAAGGGTTTAAAAAAGTGGAACATGTTTATACCCGTATTTTTCAATATAAGTGCGTATTAGAAAAAGATGATATTAGTTTTAAGAATGTGGTTTGAAGACAAAAATATTTAGGTGCCGACTGTGTGCATCAGTTCGATCTTCGGTACAAAATTGTTCATTTTTGTCAAAAAATTTATTAAAGAGATCTAAGTTTTGTAAACTTGAAGAAACACAGAAAAAAATCAAAGAAAAATTTCTTGAGTTTTGGTCGAAAACCCAAGTTTTATGAATCATTTCAATTTTATAGAAAAGCTCCGCGATTTTCTAGAATTTGTTTAGAATTACAGAAAAACTTTCGGTGGTAAATTTGTCCGATTAGAATTTTTTTTGTAATACCACAAAATTCCAATTTAATCAAGTCTGTTTACGGTGACCATATTTCTTCTCGAGGAAATAAAGAATAAAAACATTTTTTTAGGGAAATAAAGAACAAAACATAAGAAACGCTACAATTGCAAAAGGATGACAGGGGTCCGATTGGATTTTAATGTATGGAATGGTTATGTAAAATCAGATTCTAAACAGATTTTACCTTAATAATTTTTCCAATACGACTCACCGTTTTCGAGAAAGCAGAAAAAAAGCAGTCCATTTGTATAGGAGAGGGGGATAGCAGTGGTCCAACTGGATTTTGATGTATAGATGAGTTATGTAAAACTATGTTCTAAACACAATTTACCTTAATAAATTTTTAAATATGACTTACCGTTTTCGAGAAAATTGCAACAAACACTGTTTCGTTTGTATTTTCGTTTGTATGGGAAATGTTGCAATTCATCCATGGTGTGCAATCCATGTGATACTATAGGTGCGAAGCAGAGAAGAATATTGTTATGAAACCTCAATTGAGGGGGGCAGCCCCTCTGTAGCGCCATATCGTCCTTTGATTCTTATCGTGTACCAAACGCCATTATTGTCTTTTTCAACTAATGATGGGAGGTTAGATTTTGGTCCAACCTCTTTCCAACGCACCAGGTCCCGGAGTTCTAGCGCCTTCAGTCGCCGAGAAAACCGCTATGAAAGAACCGTTTATTTGCACGGAAATTGCTAAAATCGATTTTTACACTGTAAATTTGTTACCGTAAATTAGTTTTAGGATTAACAGTTTTACAAGGAAATAATAAAAAGTTGCTCCTTTTTCGAACAGTTTTTCCGCAATTTCCTGTCAAAGCTTAAAAGTTTTTCCGCAATTTCCCGTCAAAGTTGAAAAGTTGAAAAGCTGAAAAGTTGAAAAGTTGAAAAGTTGAAAAGTTGAAAAGTTGAAAAGTTGAAAAGTTGAAAAGTTGAATAGTTGAAAAGTTGAAAAGTTGAATAGTTGAAAAGTTGATTTGGCGTTTGGTACAAGATAAGAATCAAGGAACGATATATCGATAGATGGATTTTCACTGTATTCCAATTGCTTGAGATTCAAAAATATATACCACTACGCTTCCTTACATAAAAATCGTTTTCATAATTAATTTTTCATAGCTATCATGAATTTAAAAAAAACACTTCTCCATTTTTAAAACATAAAGAATGTATAGCATAACAATCTAAATTATTGTTTTCAAATTTATATTAGATATTTTACGGATTTTCCAGAAAAAATTTAGAGTCGCGACATTTATTAGTTGTACATATCTCTGATTTACCATTTATTAAATTAAAAATAATTTTCCAATTTCCCTCGTTTATTGGTGCAAACTCAAACTTTCATTTTCGCATTTTCAAACATTGTTTTTACGTAATTCACAAATGTTTAACCATAACAAGTGTGCCGTCAAATATTAATCTTGTTTACGAAAACACTTTCCTATCGAGGTGTAAAATTAACACCAACAATTAATATAATTTTTATTACTTTCATTTAAGTGTCGTAATATCGATGGACTTTTACCACATGGACACGATCGCACGACTACGCTCTTATTTTGTCTTCATATTATTATTTTTGATGGCAGAATGTTAATTTACTCGAATTAAACCAACAGCAAAAATCCTTTCATGTAGACTTTTTTCACGATTTTTTTTCCAAAATCATTTAGAAGTCTCGTTGTTTTACATCTCGTCTCCTCTCGTTTTGTACACGCGATTCGAAACCAGTCTCACCTGCCTGTCCTAGTAAATTTCGCTAAAACATGCAAACATTGTGTGTCGTTCATTAATTCGGAAACTAAGCGTATAAATCTTTGAAATTCCTTCTTCGGGGTTCCGCATAGAGCATAATATGATATTAATATCGTTTGGCCAAAGTTTACCTGTATTTAATTTATGATTACATTAATGACTAACGACAGGTTAAAAGTGAGCAAAAGGTCCGTCCGATCCGGTTCGATTTACAGCATCGGATCGGCAATCAACAATCGTAAAATGAAATTAACATTTGAACAGTAATTTATAATCAACAATGTTTTAACACCACAATCAATTTGTCAATATACCGATTAAATATCGTAAATTCAACGCAAATAAACGTATGGTAAGAGGTATTTTATCAATTTTACCAAATAACGGAAAAAGCAATAAAAAGTTATGATCTAGAGTCTTTTTTAGTTGGAAAATAATTGTTTTGGTCCCAAAAAACTTAAGTAAATTAATTAAGCTTTTAAATTTTAAATGTTAAGCATTGTAATGTTTAAAGATTTCTTTAAATCACTTCTCAGAAATAAAAAACTAAAAATATTTTTTATTTAAAAAAAATAGGGTCAAATTCTTCTGAAATATACTGTGACGTCACACTTGATTTGACTCCCCTCCCCCTATCCCCTTGTAATACAAACATCTGGAGTATTTGTGATATTAAAGAAATTCAACACTTTCCAATTAAGATCGAATGCACCCCGCTGTTGAACAAAATGAGCAGAAAAATTCGATAATACATTCCATACATTTCATCATACATTCCATACATTCCATCATACATTCCATCATACATTCCATACATTCCATTATACATTCCATACATTCCATCATACATTCCATACATTACATCATACATTCCATGCATTCCATCATACATTCCATACATTCCATACATTCCATACATTCCATACATTCCATACATTCCATACATTCCATCATACATTCCATACATTCCATCATACATTCCACACATTCCATACATTCCATACATTTCATCATACATTCCATACATTCCATTATACATTCCATCATACATTCCATACATTCCATCATACATTCCATACATTCCATCATACATTCCATACATTCCATTAGACATTCCATACATTCCATCATACATTCCATCATACATTCCATCATACATTCCATTATACATTCCATACATTCCATACATTCCATACATTCCATCATACATTCCATACATTCCATCATACATTCCATCATACATTCCATACATTCCATCATACATTCCATACATTCCATCATACATTCCATACATTCCATCATACATTCCATACATTCCATTAGACATTCCATACATTCCATCATACATTCCATCATACATTCCATCATACATTCCATTATACATTCCATACATTCCATACATTCCATACATTCCATCATACATTCCATACATTCCATCATACATTACATCATACATTCCATGCATTCCATCATACATTCCATACATTCCATACATTCCATCATACATTCCATACATTCCATCATACATTCCACACATTCCATACATTCCATACATTCCATCATACATTCCATACATTCCATTATACATTCCATCATACATTCCATACATTCCATCATACATTCCATACATTCCATCATACATTCCATACATTCCATTAGACATTCCATACATTCCATCATACATTCCATCATACATTCCATCATACATTCCATCATACATTCCATACATTCCATCATAAATTCCATCATACATTCCATACATTCCATCATACATTCCATACATTCCATCATACATTCCATCATACATTCCATCATACATTCCATCATACATTCCATACATTCCATTATACATTCCATACATTCCATCATACATTCCATCATACATTCCATACATTCCATCATACATTCCATATATTCCATAAGACATTCCATACATTCCATTATACCTTCGCCTCCCCTTTGTCAGATTTCGTCAGGCTAGTTCGAATCCCCCCCCCCCCCCCCCCCCTTTCCATTCATCTGCTCACCAACCAAAAAGAGAGGCGTATTTTATGGACACTCCCTTATTTATAAAAAAAAATAGTGACAAAAAAATAAATTCCATTAAATATGTAAACATGCTTTCCCATTTGTTATGTGGGCATTTTTTTTTTTGATTGTTGAAAAATCAATACGTGGCTTTATCTTGCCAAAAAGTATTTAGAAAAAAAAAACGATCAATGTGAAATGATGTTTTCAAACCGATGCAAATAAATTTAAACCCGTCTTATTATTGGTCAAATTTGCTACCAAAAGCTTTAGAAGATACTTCCAACAGGAGTCGTAAATGGTTGCTCTTTCTTTTCTCTCTTGGACGTCGAGCTGCGCACTGGACTTTGGTCCAGCAAATTTTTTTTTTGGACTTTGAAAGTCACATTTTGTTAGATGTAGCCAATTCGCGGGTTTTAAACGCAAATTAATCCTGTAGAAAACGAGATTTTTGCCACTTTTTTAATCAGAGGAATTTTGCGTGGGAATTGTTTTGAGCGTTTCAATAAAATAGCAAAATGTGAGTATTCTTTTAAAAAGAAAAAAAAATCATCTCGGATTGAAACTTACTCGTGCTTTTAATATTAGAATTTCACCTAAAGAGGCATAGACGAAGTGCATGTCCAGGCGTAGCTTATTTTAATTTTCAATCCGACGACAAGAGCATCGCTAAACGATTTTTTTGTGGTATCAAAGAAGTCTTCAAAATTTGTAAGACACAAATTTGATCTTCAATACCAAGTAACAAAAATTGCAGCATCACTTCTAGCTAATAGGGATTAGCTGAAGGAGCATAATTCCGTCCAACCTGGAAGGGGGGAGCAATCATCCTCGAAACTTTCCAAAAAAAAAAAAAGGAGAAAAAAAAATTCCATGCGGTCCGGACTTTGAAGGGGCATCAAAGTAAGGGCGCGGCCATTTTCACGGCATGAGAACATCATTTCACATCGGAAACATCGAGGAATTCATCATCTGTTCAACGTTTTAAAACTTAGTTGGTGAAATTGTGCGGATTTTCCTTTTACTTTTCCTAAAACAGCTTAAAACATCGATTCCATCAAAGGAAACCATTCAACAGTTGCGGGTGTGCACATCAGCGCTGGAAAACTCGTGTTAATTTTCTTTTAAACATTGAAAGGAAAATTCCAAGGTAGGAATTTTGGAAAAAAAGTATTTATATATATGCATGCAAATTTTGTATTCCACTTTAATTCAACCAATACACAGAGCGATAGAAACATTGTTGCAGCAACAAGTTGCTGATCGCTGGATAAAACAATAGATCCTAACAAAACTACATCTAATATATAGGTGCCGTTCTGTTTTCGGGTATTTAAAAAAAAAAAAAAGAAAACAATAAGTTATTTTCTTGTGTTCGAGTCCGATAGTCGCTTGTATCCACTCTGTGTGTCGGGAGAAAACAAAGTTTACTGCGAATTACTTAAATCTAAATTAATCCTAAATAATTGTTTAGTGTTTAAATTTAATCTTAAAATTCATTTAATTCAACGAAACATGTCACAAATGCTTTTGGTCATTTTTGGTGTTTATGTGTAATTGGTATGTATCAGCCAATTTAGTGTCAATCAAAAAGAATATATAATAAATCATAATTCGAAGCATAAAACAGTGTTTGTTGGGTTTTTCGTATTCTCCTTATTGCGTGCGACAACCAAATTGATTTGAAAATTGGTTGTAAAAGAGGAAAATTATTTATAGTGTTAAATAGAAAATCAATTATGTGTATTTAAGTGTTTATGCGGGAGAGGGAAACGGTGCGACGGAGTTATGCGCGCAAAAAGAAAAAATGGGATTAAGCAGTCGGAGGAAACGGACTACGATGTGAGTGTGTGGTTATTTTATTTATCCTTTGATTGAGAAGTGAGATCGGTTTGAGTTTTTCCCCTCTTTACTTTGGCACCCCGCGTTATATGTCCCCATCGGATCCAGAGGCAAGATCCCACCCCAAAACCCTGAGCAAAGCCGAAACCATCTCGTGTGCCAGCCGTCAGGATTCGAGGGGGGATTGGAAGATTCAGGAATGGGTTTTTCCAATTTATGCTATCTTCGTCCACCTAGCCAAGAGCATAACATAACAAAATGGCGCCCAACGTGGGGCCCGAAAACGACATCTCTGCAATAAATTTTCACGCTTTTTAGTTTCCGATTATTCTAATTGAGGATGTTGCATCAAATCACTCAGGCGGTCATTTGTCCCTAGATTTGTGTGTCAAATCTTGAGTTGCATTTTGGTTAATTTTGTGGTAGCAATGCAAAAGTTTCCGAAACTTTCATTTTTTTTTATGCTTATCTGAATGTCCCGATAAGGCGAAAGACTATCGCGTTGCATTTGGTACAAGGTTAAATACATAGTTTAAATACATAAAATTTCATTTTCTTTCGATTAAATTTAATTGTTATAATTTTTTTTTACAATATGATCAGCTCGGTTGTACAAAAACAATTGTTAAGTTCATGACTAACTAGTGTTAGATTTACCGGTCCTGTTTTTGTGTTAATTCACGACAGTTGCTGCGTTTTATCGTATCCGCTAGTAATAAAACACACATGATAGAACAACAATTTGTGCAATTTTTATCACACGTCCCGATTTTGGCGAGGCCGAAATACGCGTTGCGCAAGGGTAAAGATTGTTACATAGATTTTGTAGTCGGGAGAAATAAAAACATCCCACAAAAAAAAAGCATTTGGAATCGGTTTTCTAAGATGCGATTCGATTCGGCATAATTATCGCAGAAGAGGCTAGAAAACAGATTCATTTTGTACAACCAGTAACCATTCATGTTTCATAAATCATATATTTTTTTTTGCAGAATGTCATAAAAAACCCTGAATGGCGAATAACATCTAGGCCAAAAGAAAATTTCAAACTCGATCTCTTCGACAAGTAACATCATTTTTTTGTATCCTTATTTTCGCTGACTTTTCGCATTCGTTTCCCTCTTGCATATCTATGATATTGTTGTTGTTAAATTTAGATTTGATTTTTTTGAATTTTCGCTTAGCGTATTTAAAATCAAATACCATCTTTTCGTTTATAATAGCTATATTTTTTGAATTAGTGTTATTTTTTATATTATATAAATATTGGTGAATTTTAAGGTAGTTATAGATAATAAAATAAATCGAATAGATAGTAGATTAATTTTGGTAGGAATAGTCTTTTTTTTTATACATAAATCTTCAAGTTCAAATTTCTAAGTTGATATTGAGATTTTTTTTGTAATCGTATCTCATTTCAACCCAGAGAGAAAAAAAAAAAAAAAATCTTCGAGAGGAATTTCTTTTCATATCCTAATTCTAATGTCTGGTCAGACAGGGGCAGTTCCTAAATCGGGTGGAAGGTACCGTCGTGGTGTTACTAGGGGAAGACGGGGCTTTCTTTCATATAAAGTTCCACAGTTTGATAGAATTACTAGATCGAAAAAGAAAGCTTCAGAAATGGCTAGTTCAGACGCGGATCCGAAGGCCGCATTTAATTCTGGTAGAGAAATAGCACGAACTCCAGTCGGTAATAAAAATACCGATAGGGAATATGAGTTAGAAGGGGCCAGAGCTTTACCGGAAACGGTTCCAGCTAACCAACCAGCGTTCTCAGATCATTCGGGTAATATCTCATTTAGGTCGTCAGAGCTAAGAGAGTTAGCCGATGGTGATATTCGGATAAGAAGGATCGTCCAGGAAGAAATGGACGCAAGTAGAAAAGAATTGGTCGAATCCGTCCGGAAATTGCTGCAAGACACCCTTCAGGTGTCTCAAGTCCCCAAACCAAAAAACAATGTGCCCGAGTCTGTGCGCTTGGATTGCTTAAAGTCACCGTTGACTGAAGCCGCGACAGATCTCTTAAAAGAAATTCGCGATACACCTTATTTATTTCCTACTCCATCACAACCCAAACCCCAATCTCAGCCACAAAAGGCAGATTTTCGAAGAACTGATACTTTTCGTTCGCAACATCCTTCCAGAGAGTTTGTTTTGGATAGTCAGGGAAATAATGGGAGGAATTCTAAAACCAAATTTCCAAATAACCATTTCCATGAGACAAGTCACACTGATCACACTCAGATGTCTACAAACAATAATATTAACGCAAGTAGAGGGAATAATTCGAATGTTGCGTTGCATAATTTCTTGCAAGGTAACATTTGCCGAATAGATAAATGGAACTTAAAGTTCACAGGCTTGTCTTCTCCTATGTCAGTAGAAGATTTTATATTCCGAGTGCAGCGATTAACTGAATCCAGTAACTATACATGGGATCAGATTTGCAAAAACTTCCACATGTTTGTAACCGGACAAGCTGAGCTCTGGTACTGGAGATATATAAAGCAGTATCCTGATACGACCTGGGATCAGTTGAAACAGGCTTTAAAAAGGCAGTTCCGTAAAGCTACCTCGGACTATGAAATCCTTCGAATTCTCGTGGACAGGAGACAAGGCCCAACAGAATCCTTTGATGACTACCTTAACTATGTCTTAACAGAACGTTCTCGCATGCAATCACCTATGCCTGAGCGCGAATTAGTAAAGCTTATTAAGCAAAATGTGAAAGAGAAAATTGGTCAATTGATTTTCTCCGATCACATTTATGACCTCGATAAATTGCTTGAATCGTGTCGCAAGGCTGAACGATACATAGCAAGGAGAAACCAGTTTTCTTTTCGTAATGGACCTCCTCAACATAATAGGCATCTTAGTGAGTTACATGAGTCTGAAAGTTTCCCGACTTCTGATGACAGTGTTGACATTGCCGCTATGACTTCGCATAGTCGTGCAACATTGCCCAGAGATAACAAGATCCTCTGTTGGAATTGCGATAGAGAGGGACACGGATTTCGTGATTGTCAGGCAACGGTGAGAAATCTCTTTTGCTACCGCTGTGGCTATAAAAATGTATACCTTAGAGACTGTCCTACCTGCCAACAGGGAAACCTGCAACGGGGCGAAAGGAATTCGGGGGAAATTCGTCTCCGTTCGTCGAACCCCGAACCGAAAAAACAACAATAAATACAGATTCCCAAATACATTGTTCAAATTCTTTTGGAACCGAAACAAAACAAATTCAAATTTTACCTAGAAAAATCGAAAACCTATCTGTTAATTCTACATCTACTTTACCAATTAAATCTTTACATCAACGAATTTTAAATTATGAAGCAACTAAAGCTCGAATATTTAATGACCAAGATCCATTTGTTTTTAAACCTAGTTTGTTGAAGCTTAAAAATCGTTTCAAAAATAAAAAAATATTTCACAAGCAAATAGCTGCTACCCATATTTGCACTAGCCATGATAAGAGACCCTTTGTTACAGTGCTGATAAATAATGAGGAAATGGAAGGACTGCTTGATAGTGGTGCCTCTTTGAGTTGCTTAGGTCGCGAGGGGCTGGAATTCTTAGAAAAAATCAAATTACCCTTTAAGAAAATATCTGCGGAAGTCAAAACGGCAGATGGTAAAGAACAGAAAATTGTCGGAAAGGTTGACGTTACCATCGGATATAAAAATGAGCGAAAACAAATGGAATTGTTTATCGTTCCTAGTTTAGCACTTCCGTTATATCTCGGGATTGATTTTTGGGGTCTATTTAAAATAGCACCAGATATTATTTCCGAAATAGCACCATCTGAAGACATTCTGACCGATACTAATATGCATGAATTTTCGGACGAGCAACGTCAGTTGCTAAAAGAGGCAATCGCAAGATTTCCATCATCAGTCATTGATGGGTTGGGTCGTACTGATCTTGAGGAACACATCATTGACGTAGGTGATGTGGAACCAATTAAACAGCGCCACTACCCGGTCTCTCCAGCGGTGCAAAAACTCATGTATGAAGAATTAGATCGTATGCTCCTTCTTGATGTTATAGAGGAAAGTAAGAGTGGGTGGTCCTCTCCAGTCGTCTTGGTACGCAAACCGGGAAAGAATAGACTGTGTCTGGACTCGCGTAAATTGAATAGCGTAACCAAGAAGGATGCATACCCTCAACCACACATAGAAGGGCTTCTAAGCAGGTTAGAGGATACGCATTTCATATGTAGCGTAGATCTAAAGGACGCTTTTTGGCAGGTGCCGCTGGAGAGTAAGTCTCGGGAGTGTACAGCGTTCTCTGTTCCTGGCAGGCCTCTGTATCAATACAAAGTCATGGCTTTTGGCCTTTGTAACGCTGTACAGAGGCTCTGTCGCCTCATGGACAAGGTAATTCCACATCACCTGCGTCAATGGGTTTTCGTCTACCTGGACGACTTACTCATCGTGTCGCCCACTTTCGAATTTATGATTGAGCTCTTAAATACGGTTTCTGATCTCTTGCGGCAAGCAAAACTCACTGTTAACATCGGCAAATCGAAATTTGGCTTTAAACAGCTCAAATACCTAGGATATATTATCGGGAATGGAATTTTGAAAACGGATCCTGACAAGGTATCTGCGATCACAAATTTTCCAGTGCCCAAAACCCTAAAACAAACTCGCAGATTCCTCGGAATGTGTGGGTGGTATAGGCGGTTTGTGAAAGATTACGCAGAAATTTCAGCTCCGATCACCGACACCTTAAAAAAGGCCAAAAAGTTTCAGTTTACCGATGAAGCGATCAAGGCTTTTGAAAAGTTGAAATGCGCGTTATCTTCTGCTCCAGTTCTGTGTCATCCGGACTACAGAAAACAGTTCATCATACAATGTGATGCATCACAGCTGGGAGTAGGGGGAGTTCTTTGCCAGAAAGATGACGAAGGGAACGAACGACCGATAGCGTTTGTATCCCAAAAGCTAAATGCCGCACAACGCAACTATTCTGTCACAGAATTAGAGTGCTTGGCGGCAATACTTTGTATAAAAAAGTTTCGTCCCTACGTCGAGGCACAGCCGTTTAAGGTTATAACCGATCATGCCAGTTTGAGGTGGCTTATGAGCCAAAAGGAGTTGGGGGGAAGATTAGCCCGTTGGAGCCTCAAGCTGCAGTCGTATGATTTTGAAATCGAACACCGAAAAGGCAGCATGCATGTAGTACCTGATACGTTGTCCAGAGCTTTCATGGAAGAGTTATATTCCGATCAAGAGATCATGGTTGAGGTTGATCTGAATTCAAACGAATTCAAATCAGCCGACTACCAAGATTTAATAAAAACTGTTCATGAAAATCCAAGTAAGCTTCCGGACGTCCACGTGTCAGACGGTTTTGTATACAAACGTACAGGATTTTGCCGAGGTGATTCAGATAAAGACGACCTAGTATGGAAGTTATGGATTCCGGCGAGTCTAACTCGAAATCTCATTTCATTGGCTCATGACCCACCTCAAGCTGGTCATGGAGGGATGGCGAAAACCTTGGACCGATTAAGGAGGAAATTCTTTTGGCCAAACATGGCTTTGCAGGTCAGGGATTACGTCAATGGTTGTATTCAATGTAAGGAGTCGAAAGCTCCAAATTATATTATGAAACCGGCGATGGGAGAAATCCGAATTCCCGATAGACCCTGGCAAAGGATCTATTTGGATCTTTTAGGCCCATATCCTCGCTCTCGGGAAGGAAACACAACAATTTTGATAGCGCTCGATCAGTTTACGAAATTCGTGTTGGTAAAGACACTACATAAAGCGACTAGTCGTGCCATCATAAAATATGTCGAAAATGAAATCTTTAACTTATTCGGTGTACCAGAACAAGTTTATACCGATAACGGCCGACAATTCATTGCCACCGAATTTCAAACCTTCTTAAATACATACGGGGTTAAACATCTTAAAACTGCCGTATATTCTCCTCAGTCCAATGCCTCAGAGCGGATGAATAGAACTTTACTTGCGTCAATTAGGTCATATATCGACAAGGAACATAACAAGTGGGACGCAAATCTTGGGAAGATAGTTGCTTCGATTCGTAGTTCATTTCACCAAGCCATTGGCACATCTCCATATAAAGCTCTGTTTGGGATGAATTGGATTGCGCATGCCAGTGAATATCCTTTATTGAGAAAGCTGAAATCTTTAAATGACGGTAGCATCACTGCTTTGCCACTAGAGGATCGGCTAGCTATTAATAGGCAGCGCATAAAACAGAATCTTCAAAGGGCCAACGAAAATAGTTCAAAAACATATAACTTACGCACTCGAGTTATAGAATTTCGTCCTGGCGAAGAGATTTTTCGCCGAAATTTCATTTTGAGCGACGCAACGAAAGGGATAAGCGCCAAACTTTCTAAGAAATTCCTAAAGTGTAGGGTTGTTAGCAAAGTGGGTAAAAATATGTATAATATTGAAGATCTTTCTGGAAAACATTTGGGTATCTATCATACAAAAGATTTAAAACGATAAACTGACCAGACGATTATTTTAACTAATGTAAACAGTAGCATTTTATTAAACAAATTAGAATTTAGTTATAATTGTACAAAGTAGGTAGGTGCGATAAATTTTTTTTTTAACATGTCAAAATCTGCGATTAATTAAAATAAGGCGAACTCATTTTTTTAAAATAAGGCGAACTCTATTTTTATTAGTAATGGTAAGAGAAACTTAGGAAATAATTAGGTAGTTTATATTAATATTCATGTTCATTTGTGTAATTTAATAATTATAATTTGCATGCTAATTTTGATTACTTATTTTGTTTGAATTTGATTTACAAAATGTATTGCATGAATAGTTTATTTACATAGATGCTCCACTTTTTCAAGTTCATAAGACTGCATGTTTTCGTCTTATGCACTTGCGCTGTTATGTGGGCATTTTTTTTTTGATTGTTGAAAAATCAATACGTGGCTTTATCTTGCCAAAAAGTATTTAGAAAAAAAAAACGATCAATGTGAAATGATGTTTTCAAACCGATGCAAATAAATTTAAACCCGTCTTATTATTGGTCAAATTTGCTACCAAAAGCTTTAGAAGATACTTCCAACAGGAGTCGTAAATGGTTGCTCTTTCTTTTCTCTCTTGGACGTCGAGCTGCGCACTGGACTTTGGTCCAGCAAATTTTTTTTTTGGACTTTGAAAGTCACATTTTGTTAGATGTAGCCAATTCGCGGGTTTTAAACGCAAATTAATCCTGTAGAAAACGAGATTTTTGCCACTTTTTTAATCAGAGGAATTTTGCGTGGGAATTGTTTTGAGCGTTTCAATAAAATAGCAAAATGTGAGTATTCTTTTAAAAAGAAAAAAAAATCATCTCGGATTGAAACTTACTCGTGCTTTTAATATTAGAATTTCACCTAAAGAGGCATAGACGAAGTGCATGTCCAGGCGTAGCTTATTTTAATTTTCAATCCGACGACAAGAGCATCGCTAAACGATTTTTTTGTGGTATCAAAGAAGTCTTCAAAATTTGTAAGACACAAATTTGATCTTCAATACCAAGTAACAAAAATTGCAGCATCACTTCTAGCTAATAGGGATTAGCTGAAGGAGCATAATTCCGTCCAACCTGGAAGGGGGGAGCAATCATCCTCGAAACTTTCCAAAAAAAAAAAAAGGAGAAAAAAAAATTCCATGCGGTCCGGACTTTGAAGGGGCATCAAAGTAAGGGCGCGGCCATTTTCACGGCATGAGAACATCATTTCACATCGGAAACATCGAGGAATTCATCATCTGTTCAACGTTTTAAAACTTAGTTGGTGAAATTGTGCGGATTTTCCTTTTACTTTTCCTAAAACAGCTTAAAACATCGATTCCATCAAAGGAAACCATTCAACAGTTGCGGGTGTGCACATCAGCGCTGGAAAACTCGTGTTAATTTTCTTTTAAACATTGAAAGGAAAATTCCAAGGTAGGAATTTTGGAAAAAAAGTATTTATATATATGCATGCAAATTTTGTATTCCACTTTAATTCAACCAATACACAGAGCGATAGAAACATTGTTGCAGCAACAAGTTGCTGATCGCTGGATAAAACAATAGATCCTAACAAAACTACATCTAATATATAGGTGCCGTTCTGTTTTCGGGTATTTAAAAAAAAAAAAAAGAAAACAATAAGTTATTTTCTTGTGTTCGAGTCCGATAGTCGCTTGTATCCACTCTGTGTGTCGGGAGAAAACAAAGTTTACTGCGAATTACTTAAATCTAAATTAATCCTAAATAATTGTTTAGTGTTTAAATTTAATCTTAAAATTCATTTAATTCAACGAAACATGTCACAAATGCTTTTGGTCATTTTTGGTGTTTATGTGTAATTGGTATGTATCAGCCAATTTAGTGTCAATCAAAAAGAATATATAATAAATCATAATTCGAAGCATAAAACAGTGTTTGTTGGGTTTTTCGTATTCTCCTTATTGCGTGCGACAACCAAATTGATTTGAAAATTGGTTGTAAAAGAGGAAAATTATTTATAGTGTTAAATAGAAAATCAATTATGTGTATTTAAGTGTTTATGCGGGAGAGGGAAACGGTGCGACGGAGTTATGCGCGCAAAAAGAAAAAATGGGATTAAGCAGTCGGAGGAAACGGACTACGATGTGAGTGTGTGGTTATTTTATTTATCCTTTGATTGAGAAGTGAGATCGGTTTGAGTTTTTCCCCTCTTTACTTTGGCACCCCGCGTTATATGTCCCCATCGGATCCAGAGGCAAGATCCCACCCCAAAACCCTGAGCAAAGCCGAAACCATCTCGTGTGCCAGCCGTCAGGATTCGAGGGGGGATTGGAAGATTCAGGAATGGGTTTTTCCAATTTATGCTATCTTCGTCCACCTAGCCAAGAGCATAACATAACACATTTTTAAATTTAAATTCCATTAAATGTGTAAACATGCTTTCCCAGCATGTTTTTTAGACATTCGAACAGCTTAAATTTTACATTTTGCATAAATTGAGCTTTGCCTGTATTTCGATAGAATCTTGAAAAATTGTAAACATAATTTATAAATTCTAGAAAAATTTTTGAATTACATCAAAATTTTGTCCTTGAAATTGTTAAAATCAACACCTTAAAAGCAATAAACATATTAAAAAATACTTTTCCGAAAAACTTACTCGAATAATTAATTTTGAAGTTCATGAAACAATTTTTGTGACACGATTAAACAAACGACGAGCAAATGACTTCCTATAATTAAACAAATGTAAAATACATAGAAAAAAAAACGAATTACAAACAAATGGAGGTGCAGTCTCGATTAGACAACGGAAAAAAGAAGTTGTTAAAAATTTTTCACGGCATTAAAAACGGAAAATTAGCTGGGAACACGGGTATCAAATGTATCTATGCGAGCGTAGTTAGGCACGATTTGTTCAAACCGATAAGATTTATGACCTTACATCAAAGTTGAGCCAATAAAATATCTTGTGGCCATTTTATCACACAATATAACCACCATTCGGTGGAAATCTATATATCTATGGCACTATATGTTGGCGGGTCCAAGTATGTCCGTTTGACCGCACGTTCGTCCGCCTATCCGTCTGTCTGTTATAGGCTATCTGCAACTCTAAACATTACAGGCTGGATGCCAATGGCTGTAAAGTTGAATGTTGGTAATGTAATCTTATGTTTTTGTCGTTTACTTCTTTTTTTTACGTTTTTAAGGATCGGCAACACCTTACCTTTCCCATATCGTAGGTCTTTCGAGTGGACGACTCTGGTGCGCATGCATGTGATTTTATGTGCTCCTAAAATGGTGAATATCTTCATCAGAGTGACTGACGCCAAAACAGATGCATTTACATTAACTTTTGTAATGCTGGCTTAGATTTCACTTTTCCATGACCCTAAAAGGAATTTTACTGCACACCGTACTTTGAGTAATATTCACATACGCTATGGTATTCCATTAAATTTTAAAATCTCATGCAAGTTACATTATATGACATGTTCCAGAAATTGGACATTTAGATCCACCATTGTAGTCGATAATTTTTAATGAAAGCCCACGCAACATAATCCAACATTTTGCTTCAGTAGCACTGGATATATTTTCGTACGTAGACATTTTAACTGTTGTAATTTTGTTGATATTCAATTGAATTTGCTGCAAATAGGATTTTATTATTGCAGAAATAATGTCTTGTTCAGATTAATTGCATCAAATCAAATTCAATCACGACACAATGATTTTTTGTGTCTTAAAAACTTATGAGAGTAAGAATAAAATTGAAAGTTTCTTGAACTCTGTGTGTACAACACGTTTCTGAAAGCGACATGATATTTCATTGGTATAGCCATTATATTTAACAACTTTGCCATTCTAAATAAATTATATTCACACCGAGATTTTTCAATTCCCCTCGGAAAAACTGGATGGAAGCTATTGCTATAAAAATGGTAAAATATGGCACAGTAATAATAGGAAATATGTATCTACTATTGAATTGAAAGCTCTTCCAAAAACGCTGGACCACATTCCATTTTTTTAAATCTTTTATGTAGCTTTCCTTCGTATCTGTCTAATTTTTGCCTAAGATACGTAAATCAGACAGGCCGACAAACAAACCGACATACAGACTGACAGACAGACTAACAGACAGACCGACAGACAGATACACGGACATCCTCATAATTTTGTCTGAATCAGATTTCGTACTGATCAGTAAATTTCAATCTGCCCCCGATCTCGACTCGGTCTCCGTCGTGAATACAATACTTTCCCTCTATGGAAAAATTCATAGAAAACTTCTGATGGAAAATTTCAATCGGATATTAGAAAGTAAAATCTCTTAAAAACGAGTGAAAAAACAACACTATAAATTCTGAAAAACCTCCGACTATGAAAAAATTCCCTTTAAAAAGCAAAGAATAATCACTGGAGTAAATTTAAAACTGCACTGTAGAAAATGAATTTGAATTTAAACCGAAAAATGGGGTAAAAACGGGGTAAATTTGCAAAAACGTCGTAAAATTTCGAAAAAAAATCAGAATTTAGCTCGCACACCATTTAAGTTGTAAAATCACCCAAAAAAAACATTAATCTTACACTAGAAATAGGGTAATTTTAAACCTTGCGTAAAATTTCGACCAATATTCGTATTTTTACTCTCATTTTGGTGTAAAAACACGCTCGCAGGGTATTTTTGCATTATTGTACGGACAATTTAACCTTAACCTTATAATTCGCATAAGGTTTGTGGCATTGGAGTATAAATACTCGAATCGAGTTTTACTCTACCAAAATCCTGTGTGGCGCCTGCCACATGGCAGACATGCCCGGGAAATTTGGAGGTGAAAACATCCGCAAAAATAATATAATATTTTTGTTTTTGCAGACCGTATAAGCCGAGAAATTCTAATACCATTTTCGGTGTAATTTTAAACAAAAAATGTCGTAAAATTACACCTTTAAGACGCGGTTTTGCTACCAAATAGGAGGAAAATTACAACAAAAATGTGGTAATTTTAAACATCCATGTCGTAAAATTACACCCGTATTGTACTTTTACTTCTTATTTAGCTTAAAGTTCCCCCGTAAAAGAGGCTTTTGTACGCCACAAAATGAGTAAAAATGCATAGCTTTTAAGCCATTACAACTCGGTGTAATTTTACCCCTATTATCGTAGGAAAATGGTTTCCTACGATAATAGGGGTAAAATTACAATAAAATTTTCTAGAGTGTGGTATGCAGGTTTGCTAGACAAATCTAACCACAAAATATTGACTTTTTCATTACTTTTAAAGCTGCAATAATTGTTTTATCCTTTTTGATGGGAATTTTTTCATGGCCGGGAAGTTTTTAGTACCTTCCTCATTCCGAAATCAGTTTTTCAAACTTGATTAAAACTAGTTCGAAATTTGCATTGCACAAAGATGTTTCAAGCCAAACCATGTCAAATAGTTTATTTTATTTGTCATTCACGCGAAATCTGTCGCGAACCTATTTAAATTGGTACCATTCACCTGGAATTACTATTATCAGTATCAACTATTAAAATAGCACTACGCTAAATGCAAATAAGAAACAATTTTATGATCATCATAAAGCTACTGGCTAAAATTCACATGATTATAAATAACCATTCATTGCAAGACCTTAATAGTATCTTATAGTACATTTACCTTTCGATATTATTAGCTGAATATACCGAGGATCATGGCACCTCAAAAGTCATGTTGAATTAGCCTTAATCAAGTAAGAAATGCATTTAGTTTCGTGTCCGTTATCAGATCATAATTGTCCACTCAAAAGCGTTAATAGCTCTATTTACCTTCTTTGCGGTCTATTAATTCGCGCATATTCCAGCTAACTGCCACGCCCGTTTTCGCATCCAACCGCAGGCTAGGTGGAAAGATCCAAAATATGGCATACGTTAGTTTCATATCGTTTAATTTTACTCACAAAAGGTGGGCTCTGTATGCAAAAACACAATCTGCATTTAAAAAAACTGAATATTGCTCGCTTAGGAGGTGTTAAATCCTATAATAGACTCAATAGATTTGAATATTAAGCTTACCTTGCATCATATGCCTACCTGTCGGCCCAACGAAGTATAAGTTTTCGATTAGATCACCTGATTTGGCAGATAGTTAACACCGATGAAATTAATAGCCCGATCAAAACTATACACATACTGTACTTCCAGCTCAGTATCTGTCTATCCTGAATTCGTTGGTTCATTTTTAGTTTGTTTCTTAATCGCAATGCAATGCATTTTATGCTCATAATCCGTTGTACATTCTGCACATGTTCGTTTCGGCCCGAATATTTTTATTTTTTTTTAAACTAAAGAATCGACTTTCCACCTCATTTCTGCATTAAACGATGAGCTGGAAGGGGCTGATCACCTGCAAGTTACCTGTCCTGGCTCCAGAATCAGAATTCAAACTGTAGCGCGTTCTGATCGATTGACTTCAGTTTATTTTCTGACTAAAAATCTAACCTAACATGACATGTTCTCAAACTGGTGTTGCTTTCATACACATCTCTTCCCTCAAAGTTTTTACTTTTTGCGAGTTAACCTTGTTATGTGGATGTGTTATGAATATATTTGTAATAAGAAAATCCAGGTAATCACATTCATCATCGAATTCTCTGTCATCAAAAAACTGCCAATTAAAGTAACGGCGCTCCACTGAAATTAGTTCACGAGTTTTTATATCCCATCCCAGTCCACAAAAAATTAATGCACCGGACAGGATAAAGATGGGAAGAATAAGAGCCGCGTTCACCGTCAACTTTATTTTATTAATGCCCTGGAAATGCGTAACCCGAGATAAGAACAAACGACCGCCATGCCATGTCTTGAAAAATATTTTAGGTGGTCCAGACCATATTGCAGAATAAAAATGGTCCACCAGCAACCATCATCCAGATTACAATTACTCAGCTTTTGATCAGCGATCAGGAAGGAAATATGAAACAATTTAAGAGTTTTCTCACAACGGTTTCTGAATCAAATCGAAGGTGATCGTGTGAATTTTAAGGAA
This sequence comes from Chrysopilus asiliformis, assembly GCA_964034945.1. NCBI lineage: Eukaryota > Metazoa > Arthropoda > Insecta > Diptera > Rhagionidae > Chrysopilus > Chrysopilus asiliformis. The sequence continues at coordinate 13,949,342 of OZ035962.1, forward strand.
ATTCAGAAATACTTTATGGATCGGAAAAATTTTTTTTGGTTATTGTTGCTGAGAAAGCAGTATTGAATAATTTCTATAATCTCGTTTTTTGTAATCAAAGAAGAAATAATAGGTATGATCAGGGGCGTAGCTATAGGTTTATTATAAGGGATTTGAGTAAGAACCAAATCTGTTAATTGTAGAATTTTCTACACCAACTTCCGGGCCGCATTACAAAAAAAAAACACGATAACAGTTCTTTAATATTAGCAATGGAATTTTACTTAAAAATTTACATACTGTCAAATGTAAGAGAAACGAATGCGCCGCAGGCGAAATTTTTATTGTAATCACTTTCCATTCAGACTATTCTGTCAAAATCAAGGGCTAACACGGCTAGTAATCGGTGATAGGTAAATGTTGTTTTCCTAATTAATAAAACTTGCAGCTCGCAGCGCAAGGTAAAGCGGTGTTCGGCATAAAACCTGTATTTGGGTCACCTCATTTTCTAAAAAAATTGATAAAACGCATTTTTGTGGATGCTTGAGAATTTTGAAAGACCAATTAAAGAGAAGATAGGTTTGTTTCTTTTAACAGTTTTGTTAAGTCCATTTTTTTAAACGCATAAAAGCAGAAAATACATAAAAAAATCAGCCGCAAGTAAAATTTTTATTTGAAATTTACATACAGGTAAAAATTATTTAAATGGCAAATTCAAATATACCCTTAAATTAGGGTCGCCGTCCCGTCGGAAGTTGTCCTTTATTTAAGGGGATCCGTGAAGCATTTTTATTTTTTAAGCTCGCCCAGGGCAGCCAAATGCAGCCCTAGAAAAGCACGTCCCAGACACCTTAAAAAAATCCCCCGGACGTCTAAAATAGAAAACAATGTATGGGGAAGAAAGGACGGGGAAAAGAGCAAAAAATCCACAACCCTGATGTACGAAGTCTCGATATACAACGATTCTAATTTTTAGTTTAACTAGTGATTATTTGGTCCAGCGTAGTCCAGGTAGTAAAGTACTTAAGCACATGTTCCGGAAGTCGGTGGTTCAATTCCCGACTGTCGCACGCTGTGATTCAAGTCTACTCAACTTGCTTTACAAAATGAGTAGTGATAGTTGCCGCTTGGTCTAGATTGCTATCACGGCCTTTGCTGTTGATGGGTTGCAACGTAAAAACCTTACAAATTCATCCATGGTTCGCAATCCATGTAAAACTGTACGTACGAAGCAGGGAAGAAATTGTTATGAAACCTCAATTGAAGAGGCCCAGGCTCTGCGAAAGCTGTAGCGCCAAGGATGATGAGGATGAGTGATTATTTGAAGTGGTTGAAGTAATTTCCGAAAAGAATAAAACGGAAAAAAATATGACAGTAATTGAGGGAGTATTTTTGATTTGACTACTTCAAAACACGAAAAAAAAACTCAAAACACTGACAAATGACATAATTAGATGTGGTTTGCCACACTAGGTAGAAAATTAGTTGAATATTATTTCAAAAATAAATAAATTTATTGTGAAATTACATTCCAGTTAGTAAAAAGACGTCAAAAAGTCGTAATGTTTGGTTTTCCGAATTCCTGTCGTAAGAATCACTATTCCAGTTTTTTTTTTGTTTGTTTTTATTCGTATTTTCTTTTTGTTAAGTTTCATTAATTTTATCATAGAATTTATATGTATGGAAACTAAACTGAATTACTTTGTGATAAATAAACTATTATTAAAAAGCATTTTTTTTAATTTTCAGTTTCAATACAATGTATAACGAAATAATAACGTTATAACGCAACGAAATGAGATTTTTTATCGTTACAAAACAAAATAACGTAACGAAATAAAATTTGAATTTCGTTATATAACGAAATGTATAACATCACAATTTTTTTCGTTGGCCATCCCTGATTTTTATACATCAATAAGAATAGTTCTTGTTAGATCTTCCCAGTCGTCTGATCAATCATGTATTCATTGAAGCTGAATATGCACCTCATCTCAGCCACTACTAAAAATTTTTCTTCATTTCATAAACACTTAACTGTGCAAATCAGGGCCAATTAAATCCATAAACCGCTGAACTCACAGGTTATTGCCTCCTCAAGTCGATTCGAACATTTTCTCAGGTCGTTTAACAACTTGATGATGGTCTACCGCTGTTTCTCCGGATCGTCCGGATCGAATAAGTTAAGATGTCACAATTGCAATTACCTGAACAAATCTTATCCAAAAGGTAGAACTCATTCAAATTCACTGACCAGCAAAATTATTAAATACCACCAGGGGGCCACGGCTGATATCTTGTTAAAGAGTCTACTTTTTTTCTGGATCATAAATTGAAATTGATTATTATTGAATTGTTTTGTAAGAAATCATTTGCAGGAAATCATTGAATCGGATCAGAATTATTCTAAAGTGCAATAAATGTAATTTGAATTTTAGGTCATTGCCAATAAAATAATGATTCGAATTGTCATAATTTTAATGCTCGATCGGTTTCAGAGTTTCAAGGACTATGTCAGTGTTATAAGTCAAATCTTATATACGTTAACCGATGGGCACCTGAGGGAGATGACACTTCTATTGACAGGGAAACGAATTAACGTCACCTCACCTGGATATTAGTCGAGATCAGTGGGTATTTGGGCGAGGTATTTTCTATTAGATCACTAACTTTTAGCCTCTGAATGCATAGAGGAGATGATATTTGTGGCACATGGATATATTTCACTATCCTCAACTTTTCCAGTTTGGCTCACTTTTACATTACGAAGTTCGGTCAAACGAGACCGCCCACCAGCTAAAGTCACCTTCTTGGATTATAAATCCCGTGAATATGAAATACTTTGAAAAATATTATATGTAATGTTTGTAGATCCCCGCCGGCTCGGCTTAATCTCCACTCAACGTCTGATATTCATCCAGTCGGTCGCCCCATATGAATGAATGGATGAATGAAGTGCTCAGCACCGAAGTGACAAGTTACCTGCTGATGAACATGTGCAGAAAATCAACTCTGGCTCAGTTCCACTCCATTCGATTTACCTGGGCCAGCGCCTGTTAGACGATGGTGTGCACCGCACGTAAATTATCTTGAATGGGAGTTTTCATTGAAAATTACATTTTGATGTACATCGGTTTGGTCATTAGTGTGTTTCTGACATTGTTTTCACGTTTTGATTAAATAAACAACGAATTAATAACCAGTCACTTGTTATGTAGGTTAAGAATATGCCCAACCTTTTTATTTTGTCGTGTAGGACGATGCACTTTTATGGAAATCAAGAAACCCAGAAGAAATTATAATAGAAGGTCAAGAACTTTAGGTTTTTCATGTGGGTACCATAAAGAAATTGCCCCATATATGTTGAATATAATACTGTCACGCACAATCACTAGTGTGAGTGAGAGATGGAGTCAGTCAACTTTAGGCGGTGAAAGTAACCAGACGGATCAGGAGATTGTAACTTTTGGGATTGTATTGGGACCAAGTGGAAATATAAATAAAAGATTGTCCTTTCAATAAATTTGTTTTTAGTTGCGTTAAAATACAAAATCCTGCCGCAAATGAGTAAAATTGATTATTAAAAAAATTACAACAAGCAACTGGTGAAATCTACCTCTTTCTAAAGTTCACTGCCATAGGGAGTTTTTTACATAAAATCAAAACAATGAGTTTAAGAAAATGCAAATCGTATAAAAAACCCCTCCTAAAAATTTAGCTTGGTAGAAAACGTTTTCGAGAGATGAAATTCAAAGAAAAAAATTAAACATAAAAATCGAAGGGCTCAATTTTAAATTTTCTTCTTAAAATGACTATCACACCTAAGGGTATTATCTCACATAAGTTCAAATGCTCGGAAAATGCGGCTTAAAATCGTAAAAATGGGAAATTTTCATTGGTAAGATTGAGATTTTTTTTTCAAATATCTTTGACAGATACAAAAAGAACATTTAATGCAAAAAATATAGAAAATTCTGTGTCCTTTAAATTTTGATATATCGGGTCTTTCAACAAGGACATAACAATTTTGTATTTAAATAAAACACAGAATAATTGAGATATCGGGCTGAAATTTATTCCAGGTGTAGTGCACATGTTACATTTAAGTATGAAATTCGATGTCGTTCATATGGCCAACGCGAGCACGTTTGCTGATTGATTCTTTGGAGCCAATTATCCACCACTCTTCCACACATATCGGCCGGAACGTTGGCAATTTCGCGTTCGATATTATTCCTGAGCTCCTCTAACGTTGTTGGCTTGTTGGCATAAACCAACGACTTAACATAACCCCATAAAAAGAAATCCAACGGCGTTAAATCGCATGAGCGAAGTGGCCATTCGACCGGACCATTTCTCGAGATTACACGATTGCGACCACCGAAACAGAATTTCGGTAGTAAGTTTTAATAATTTCCAAACGTTGCTCGTTCGTGAACTTCACCATGATAAAAATGTAAACCCTGACTGACGTTTTAGCATTGCCAGATCATAAAAAAAGTTTTATGGTGCGTTTTTATTAAAATACAAAATTGTTATGTCCTTGTTGAAAGACCCTTTATATTCATTTTTCCCAAAAGTGCATAGATTTCGAACACTTTCCCTTTATGGAAAAGAAAAGCGTTTGAGAAAAAAATAAAATGAAATTTCCTATATTTTCTGCTTGACCGGTTTTTATGTATGTCTGACAGTTCATGATATATTTCAAAAAATATTATTTTATACTTATTTTTTCCGAAACTTTAAATAATTTAAAGGCAAATCAAGTATTTTTCACATCAGATATTTTGTAAAAAGTTAATTGAGTTGATATACTATATCAATTAACGAATATTCTTATTTTTTCCCACATCGTTTACGTTAGCAAACACTATCGTTTTTTCACCTCATCAAAAATACATTTGCAACGAAAAATCAGTTAAAAATCCTCGAAAAATCCCTAATTCGTAAACTTTGTTTTCCACAACGTTTCCTCATGGTTGAACTACTAGAAGAAGCTGCTAATGAAAGTGAATATAGATTTATTGGAATGGGCGTATCATGGAAAGAGTTCAGGCATATTTACTCATAGATTTCAAAATGTAAATAAATTCGATTTTATATGGCAATTTTAATATTCAATTGACTTAGTTAGATCATTTGGGGTTAAAGGCATTTCATTGAAATATTTATTTTGTTGCCGTTTGCAGAAGGAAGCAGAAAATTAACAATGAATGGACGACTTACACGTGCTCATAGTCACGTTTATTTACCATTTTTCAAATACATTTCGTTCATTGGCGGAACTTTCTCCGTCGCGTCGTACACCGAAAACTACTAACTCATTACTCGAATGAAACTAATTATAATGTGGTTATGCTATTAAAATTCGTAGTAAGATCAGCAAAGACTAAAACCATAAGACGATCTCTATGCGATTACAACAATGTCGCTCTATGCTGAAAACAAACATCGAAATGGTAAGTATTTTAATAACCAATTTTCATTTTGCTTAATTTTTTTTTTTAATCGTTAAGTAGGAATATTTCAATATTTACGATTTGAGTACGAGAGCGTGGGACGATAATGACCAACTGTCATTGGGGTAAGGTCTTGGCCCCTTTCTGCATTATCTTCGTGGAATATTTTCAAACCTGGAGGGCACTTCAGCCATTTAAGCGTACAACATTCTTATGTATGAATATTTCCTAATCGTATGAGCATAATTTCATACATACTCGAATACCATGATTTTTTTGTTAATCAACACCATCTACGATACGTTTCGGGTTATATATCCTGAAGCTTTCCTTTTAGTAAAAGGAAATTCATAAATACTCAATTTCCTTATACATAACATGCAATCGCATTCAAGTAATGACTTATTTATGATGAAAAGTAAAATTAAATTAAATATCACTTCGTTTGCATTTAAAAAAGTTCATATGGAAAAGTCTAACATTACTAGAATGTTTGTTATTTGCTCTTATGAAAAAGGTATCTCATGTGGACAGCACATGACTTCATTATACAAAATTTTCGTTTCTGCACAATTTACACTATAAATTGGGCAAAAAAAATTAATTTATATAAAAATGTAAATATTTATTTTACTGAAATATCTCGATAACGGTAAAAGATATCGAAAGGTTGTTAACGACTTAATGGCGGAGATGACCCAAGGTTCTGGGGTTAACTTATGACCTAAAACACGCTTACTGATGCCAATAAGTTTCCCTGAAAGTTTCATCCAATTCGGATCAGTTGTTCTCAAGTTATAGGCGAGCAGACAGAAAAGAAGAAAGTAATATGTACATAAATCGAGGAAATTGGTAATAAAGAAGGGGAACCTGGGGGTGGTCTAAACCCCCCCCATTGACGTTAGTTACCTCCCCTGAAAGTTTCATCTAAATCGGTTCGGTGGTTCTCGAGTTTTAAGCGAACTGGCAGACAGACACACAAGTCTATTATATAATAGATAGATTTTTGGGCTATATGTCGTTTTTTGGAATTTTTTCTTCCAATATTATCCATTATCTTTTGCAAATTGTTTGAAATCTTAAACCTTTAGATCAGGCATCATCAGCTAGAAGCTCGGCTGGCTCATCACACAGATTGGCTTTAACAGCGTAGCCACTATAATCGACTTTTTATTGTGTGCTGTAATGCTTGTGTGCTGCGGCTTCGGATCGCAGGAATAAAACGAATCGTGCTTTGAGTTGGAATCGGTGCATTATTAGCATGACGCATTTCATTTTAAATCAGTTCGTGTCAAGCCATTGCCGTGGAAGGTTGTGTTTCATTGAACTGTATTTTAATTTGTAGTAGTTATAAATTTTGATTGTAAAGGGAGCGACAGTTACTTTGATGAGCCCTGCATTAGATACTAAAATTCTCTACATTTTGTTCCTTTTATAGTAAATCGATATCTTTTACCGTTATCGAGATATTTCCGATCTTGTAAAATAAAAGTTGAGTTTTTAATGTAACCTAAAATGTTATTCGTCGGGTTATAGTGTAAATCGGATACATCTAATGTGCTGTTCACATCAGATATTTCTTAACCAAATCCGTTTCTGGTCATAAATGCAACAGACCTATTAATTTTCTAATGCCAAAACGAATATTTTCAATTGTCCATTTAGCGTATTTTACCTATCCGAACCATTAAACAAGAAAATAACCACAATTATGAATTAAAATTAATGTTTATTAATTTTTTTTGTTTATATTCCATTCAATTTCGATTGGACACATTGATAAAGGCCACTAAAAATACATATTTTAAGAAACAAACTGAAACGGAGGAAAAACTTCAAAGAAAACAGACAAAATCAAGTTAAATGAATTTAATAAGAATCTCAAAATTATACAAGTATAGAGTCAAGCATTACGATTACGATTGGTAGTTTTTGGGCTCAACCCCAATCACAGATAAAACCACAAAAACTTTGCACAAGATCCGAAAGTCAAACAAAACGCTTAACTTTATAGTTTGACTAAAAGAGAACCCTTAGGGCGATTAAAATTGCACGTCGCTATCAAGTTGGCATTATCGTGCGAAATTGATGAAAATTATGGGTTTTCCATTTTAACATACCGCAAATTCGTGGCGATAAATGAAAGTTGACGTCAGTAGAGCCATGCCGCTCAATTGAACGAAAATATTAAATTTTTAGATTCGATAACGTCTTTGAAATGAATTTGAATTCACTTTTAAAATCAAACTTTCCAACATAAAATCGCAGTTTTATCAGTAAAATTCAGTTTTCCCCTTGAATTTCCATCATCAGAATTAAACCAACGATGGTGAGAATATTTTCTTTCCAATTCGGTCGATCATTTATATAGCCCTAAACAAACAAATTACATGGAAATCACTTGATACTTCCGGAAGAAAGATTTTTTGATTCAAAATTGATGGATATTTCCTGCCGATCACAACAATAAATCTTATTGTCAAAATGGTAGAACGATTTAATGCAATACACAATCAACTAGATACAATTCATCAAAATTGTATGAGAAAGTTGAAATTGTACCTACAATAAATTGTTAATGTTATTAACATTGATGTTTGTTGTCTATCTACATTTTTGACTTTACTATCCCGATTATATCATAATAAATTTTTAGCAAGTGTGTATCAGCAAACACTTTCACGATCGTTTTCACACCATTGAATTGATCGTTAATCATTTTTACCATTTATGGTTAACCCTGAACTATAATAAATTATTAACAATTTAATATCGATCACGCAAAGGCGTTAAAACGAGCTCCTCATCGGTCTGTGATACTGCAATAAATAATTTTTCCCAGATAAGTTTGCAGAGAAGATCCTAAATGGGATAACAGATTTAGTTGTGATAAATCATTTGAATGAGAAAATCTTTTGACCAATTTTGATGAAAACAAGACTTAAATTAATATACAATCGAAGAAAACACGTACATGTTTCGAATAATTTGAAGTGAAAAATTGAAATATGAATGGAATTTCCTATACTTTCCAAAAAATTAGAATTTTCTTTTGGCGAATGAAATTGGGAGTGTTTTACCATAATTTGTTTTAATAATTGAGTTAAAAATATTTATTTTGGTGAAGGCCCTTCAATTCAGATGGGAAGTGAGGTGGGTGACGGAGAGGGAAGGGGTTGGAGAGGGCAGGATGAATAAACAATAAACATCAATAAAACTTTGTTTAGTTTGGACGTTTCTGTGAACTTTTCGCGAAATCCGGTGTATACGCGGCATAAGGACTCGACTTGAGGCCTTATACCTCGATTACGTCAAGCCAAATGAGAATTATATGGGAAGACAAAAAATTGCTCAATCAACCAGCGCGATTATATTGTTTGTGTTCAACTATTGAAGTATTTCTGATTCATGGTTTTACTCGATCATTTCTGATTCATGGTTTTACTCGACGCAATGGAGCTTGGGCGTCAATCAGAGCTGGGCAAAATACTCAGTACATCAGTACCAGTACCAGTACATTGATACTGATACTGGAAAAAATCAGTACCAGTATTTTAGATAGAGAGAAAAACAGTACCAGTACCAGTACCCGTCACGGGGCTAGTTTTAACAACGATGGGGTAAGTATTAACATAAGTTTTAACATGAATATAATTAAAAGAAAAGATTTTTTTTTCATAAAAATTATAAAATAAACAAAATATATTTCCTTTTAAATTCAAATATATTAATTATCACAAAAACTAATAAAATGAACCAAATAAATATCATTTTCAAGGAACATAAATTGACAAAAAAAATAAGTCGTTTTAAAAAACAAAAACAATTATTATTATTATCTAAAAAAAGGTCTCAGGGAACCTTTTTTTACATAATTTGTATCTATAAAAACATAGTATGAGATTTCTTACTCTATGTCTATGACATTATATTGTTAATTCTTGCCCCATGGGTTTGTTAATTTTAGCCCCGACACTACTTTTTTTGAATTATTAACCACACACAAAAATATAGTTAAGGATTGTAATAAAACCAAAGGATATTATTAATTATAGCTACATTAACTTACATTATCGGCAAAGTTATATTCAATAATATAAAAAACTAAGACAGAAATCAAAATATTCCAAACCATAAAAAGTTCGTTTACCAGCTAAATTTCGGTCTTTGTGCTAAACATTCACTGGCAATTAACTGTTTATGACTGATGAGTCACGATATGATTGACCTTATCGAATGATGGACAAAAACCAAATTTCGAGATTCTGGCTCGTATATTTCGGCGGGAATAGGCTTGTTAATACTTACCCCTGTTAATTCTAGCCCCGGGTTCCCCTACATGTAAAGTGCAAACTTTGATTTAATTCAGAAAATGAAAAAATCGCCTTTCATGTATTGAAAAACTTGCAGTATTTTTAAAATTCTGAAGTGCGTACTGGCTTTTCCAGTACCAGTACTCAGTACTGATACTTGTTTTTTACATTTGATACAGAGAAATACAGTACCAGTACCAGTACCAGTATCAGTACTTGTACTGGTACTGGTACTGGTACTGGTTTTCTCTCTATCTAAAATACTGGTACTGATTTTTTCCAGTATCAGTACCAATGTACTGGTACTGCTTTTGTACTGCAGTACAAAAAGTACTTAAGTACGCCCAGCTCTGGCGTCAATGCGCCTGGACGCCAATTTGTGCGCACGGCTTCACTATTTAACAAGTTAGTATCACGAATCCTTAGTGTTAAAATCAACAGTTTCCGTGATCTTTAAAAAGAAAATCATGTTAATCTTTATCACGCTGCATCGTTGATTTAATCACGTTCGTAGTTAATCTCACCATGCTCATTGTGTTGTTTGTTAATCACCAAACGCAGTTAAATCAGTCAATGACTTTATTCTCCGTGTATATTTGCTGACGTCACTTTTGAACATCTATGATCTAGCATTTCAATTTCGTGGATTTTTGAACGTGAAATAAAGCCAAATTCAATAAAAATATTGCGAATAAAGCCAAAAAAAAACCAATTTATTACAATCAATTAATAATTGGCCATTCAATCACTATTTGTATCTGTTACAGACGAATTTTTGAATTTTTTATCATATCGTTTCCAGAAAACGGAAAATTGGTGAATTACGTTAAAATTCTGATTTCTTAATGGCATCAAAACCAAAACTCTGTGAAAGTTTCATTCAGTGATTCCAACTCATTTTTTAGAGGCTATTAATGACTTCATGGTACATGAGTTATCAGTGATGAGACGCAGAGCATTGGGTGAATTTATGACCTAAAACACCATCCTTAATGCCAGTAAGTTCTCCGGAAAGTTCCCCTGAAAGTTTCATGCAAATCAGTTCAGTGGTTCTAAAATTATAGGCGAACAGACAGAAAAACAAAAAGCAATATACATAAGTTACGGAAACTGGTAAGAAAGAAGAGGAACCTTGGGACGACGTCTGGTCGAAAACCCACCCATTGACGCTGATAAGCTCCCCTGCAAATTTTCCAAATCGGGTCAGTTGATCCCGAGTTTTTAGGCGAACAGACAGACAGACACACAAGCATATTAGAAAATGTTGCTAAAATTCTATGCAAGTTCAATAAAATTCCTCCCGAAACAAATTTTTCCTGCCTTTTGAAAAACGTTGCCTTCTCAACCACAACAGATGACAAAAAACACTCTTTTAATATGTAATATAGCGATTCGTTCCTCGAACTAATTAATTCGAACGTGTGACGGTTAACGAATGACAAAACGAAATTTGTAAACAGTGATTCCATAACAACTCGGGAAAACGATCGTGGAAATGAGCCGAGTTAAGATGATGTTAAACAGACTATATTTGTTTGTAAATACTTCTCGTATTCCCATAGAAACATTTAACCACATATACTGATGCTTGTCTGATGTGGAATTGCCAGGCATCGCATTCGATTGTGCATAATATCTGGTCAGAATGAAGACTGAGTGCAAAATTTTCGCATAGCATGCACCGCCAGCATAAATTACTAGCAACATACAAGACAACAAGCGCAGGTAGATGTCAGTTTGTGAGTTCAATTTATTGTTTAACTGTCGGTCACATCGCGTCGCGGACCCTTAAACATTATGTCGAAACTAATTCTATGTTGTGATAGTTTTGTTTTTTCTTTCCTTTGTTTCTAATTCCACGTTAAATTCTTTAAAAAAATCCTATGAAATGGCTGTTATTTGGATATTAAGTAGCTATTCGAGCACACGACTAAATGTTTACAAATTCCTTTACGAGGTAGTAATCAGCCGCAATCCGCAACATTTCAACTTGTCTAATTTGGAATCTCTCGGAATAATAAGAAAAGGCCACTTTTGGTCGCGGATTGCAGATAAGCGGAATTCAAGTGGCTTTTTGAGTCCCGCATGGCCACATTAAGACGAATTAGTGGTACAGCATTGGCTGGCTGGCTTAGCGATCCACCTTCGTCCTCTCCAATCAGCATAGCGGCAATTTCTTCCAAGAAACGCTCCAAGACAATAAGCAAGTTATGCAATTGCCCTGGCCAGATAAACACACTTTCCCTAAACATGGCCACATTAACATTAGATTAGCATAATCGTGTGCTTTACTCAACGTCCAGACTAAAGAGTTACCTCCTAATGGGTGATACCCACGATATGCGACTCTTTGAATTCCCCCAAAGAACCAACATAACCGCGTTATCTGAATTAGGAGTTCATAGACTATGAGATCATCGTCTGCTTCCTTTTATTAGTTATCTTGTACCGCTTGGAAAAATTTCTTAGAAGCAGCTAAGTTTTTACTGGAAGTCATTTGGTTTAAGTAATCCAAAAAATTCTTAACACAATTTATGTGTTTTTATTTATTTTTTAAACTGTAAAACTTTTTTCTAATTTCAAAAACTGAAAAAACAATCTGAAATTCGGTTCACTTCTTTTTTTTTTGGGATCCTCTTCTAACACCCATGGATCGTTAAAGTCCACAAATAAAATATTTAAAACCAATTTTAATACAAATTCCAATTGACATCATATAATCTAGTTGAAGTTAGTTGAATTCAGTTGATTTTAGTTGAGTTCAGTTGATTTTAGTTGAGTTCAGTTGAGTTTAGTTGAATTCAGTTGAGTTCAGTTGAATTTAATTGAATCGAGTTGAATCTATTTTTTTAAGTCTTTTGAATCGAAATTTGATTCATGAAAAAGTTATCTAAAATGCAGGAATGCAAAAAAAAAAGTTTTTTGAGAGTAATTCGGTTTTGGTTCAAAGGTTCCGAAAATTTCAAAATTTAGTTTTGGTTCACTAAAATTTCAAAAATTGATTTTGGTTTTGACTTCAAAATTTTATTTTGGTTCACTAACATTTCAATGGTTTTGAGGTTTTTGATATAGTTTAAAAACCAGGTATTCATCTCTGGTAAAATGTCATTTTCAGCACTTTTGGAAAAAAATATTAAAATTAAGCCATTTTCGAGATAATCTCTTACAATATTGTCGTTTAAATTCGAGGAGCAGGAAGAAATTCTAACCCCTGTTCGTGTGCTTATATTTTTCAATGCCATAGACGGTTTTTTTCCAAACTGGGCCAATTTCAAAACTTTGATATTTCCATAAGAAGTAAGTAGAGCAGTTGGCAGTTAATTTTTTTTTCAAAGTTACGGTGTTCAGAAACTAACAAATAAACAGACCCAAAAATAAAAAAATAAAATAAATTTTAAATTTGTACAAAATTTTATACTGCAACGTTTTGTAACTCTCAAGTATGTTTTTCAACAGTTATTGGTAGGGTGATCATTTTTTTGGGCCAGGCCGTGACATGCTGGTGGCAGGGGGGGGAGCGGGGTACATTACTGAATCGGAACACTAAAGAAATAACTAAATTTTGTAGAATGAAAATCTTGATTTGGACGAAAACTACAGATAAAAGATTAATAAATGTGTGCCATAGGAACAACTTCGGCGCAAATATTTAAATCATGAACTGCAAAATCCCAAGCGAAAATTAACTTAATTTTTCATGCTGTTTAGATTCCATAAATAATGGCGAAGGAAATTGTAAAACTAGCAATGAAATAAAAAGCGAAATTTTTGAAATCAATATATACGCCATTTATTTATTTTAACACTATTCTAACACTATTGTAACACTTAAATTAAAATTCCGGAGCAAAAGTTAATTGAAAATTAATAAATTGAAAATTCTGGGACAAAAGTTTTGTTCCCAAGACGCCGAGACAACATGCTTGATTTCGGGACTGTCCCGGCCAAAGCGGTTATAAATAAAAGGGGTAAAATACGACTTCCCTGAAAAATACCGTACACTACAGAATTTTTGTTAGGCAATAGTTTGGCCAAATAACAATGCGTTCTCTCAAAATACCCACGCCTAAGCCTTAAATATTTTGCCAAACCAAATAATTTTTCGAGCTCATCCATGCTACTCTCCAGATTTGGCCATATCTAGTCCCAAATTTAAAATTTTGGTTTTGCCTAAAGAAATTTTTATCATAATTGATGTGGATAAGTATTTTAAGTTGTTCAAAGTTTTCGTTTTTTCCAACAAGATCGAAAAACTGGAATACCAAATTTCGTTGAACTTAGTCGTGCAATATGAACTAATTTTTTCCGAAAGTATGATTTGTATGTACGTGCAAAAGAGAATTTTTTGAGCTGCGTTTAATTTCGTCGTTATCAATTCCCAAAAATCATTACAACTGCTAAAGGTGCCGCTCCACATGAGAGTAAATACGCGAGTAACTCTCAAAAACTCTCGAAAGTTACTCGCAGGAGGTTGTCCATTTGAGAGTTAATTTCGGCGAGTTTTCTCTTTTTCAAGACCAATATCTTGATTTTTTTTTGACATCTTGCTTTGGCGAGTTCTCGAGATCTACTAGCGAAATTCAAACGCCGTTCGTATCTGGCATTTACTCTCATGTGGAGTGGCACCTTTAGATTGCCCGTTTCGAAATCATATTATTCCTCGTTTATAATTGAGAATATTTCAATTGTTAGAATGAAGTCACTTAATTTTTTCTAAATTTTAAACACTTTCAGATTCTAATTAGTTTCGCACAATTTAAAAACGTTCACAACTTTAATTCAAATTATGGACATTTCCCTATTCGTCTGGCATTTCAAGGGTATGATTATCTGCAAATTTACCATAAGTGCTACCGCCAATCGAATTGAAACAAAATTCCCGGCACCTTTACTTCTGTCTTTTAAGTTTTCTGATTTTTCGATTATCTTTCCGAACGAATTGCCTTTCATTGAATAAATCGAAAAAACAACACCGAGTAGTGATAATAATGGTGGTGCGTACGTGATTACGAACCCAGAAAGCTCTAAGTAGCTCTCAATCATCCAAGAATAAAAAAATCCCCTCAATCGATCGAACATACAATTACCACAAATTGAAAGTTAGTGCCACAAAACACGGGAATAAAAATTAAAATAAATAAATGATTTGTTGTTAGTATCGCACTCTCTATATTGTATAAGAAAAAAAATCGTAGTACTATAAAAAATTAGCAAAAATTGAATGAATTGTGGCGTTTCCCAGCTGATCTTGTCATTTATGCGGCAATAAAAGGCACTTCTTTGGTGTCACTTTAATTATAATTACCTGTGAATAAACGATTTCTGGAACAGCTCTTTTACTTTATTATAATATACCTGCAGCACTCCATACGTACGACATACTACCTGTCCGATATTTCTTTGCAACAATAAATCGTCACGCTTTTATGCTAAAATTGAACCCATTCGACGATCATATATGAATGTGGCTTAGTTTCTCATGTGAGACATTTAACAATAATTTATTTTCAACGCAAGGTAGTAATTTGTACAGCGGAAGTACTCGTTACATCCAAAAGGCTTGATCAACATATGATTTCTTACATCTTACATGCAACATGAAACGTGGAAAAATAATGTAGCTCATATTTATATGTGCTGTGCATCCAGAGTTTCGCATTTCTCTTCGAATTCAATATGATTCGCAGTGATTTTCATTTAACAGGCAGTAAAATGTGGTTTTTTTGAATATTTATTTTTATGAAATGTAAACAAGATGAAAAAGTATAAGTAGTTTTAATGGGTTTAGAACTTTATGATAAAAATAAAATAAAAATCTCGACCGCTGGTTTTTCGGAAAAACTGCATTTTCCGCATTTTCCAAACCTCACTTTATTTCAAAAAGTTATGTCTTGCGAAACGTTTTTAGTGTGTTTTAAAAACATAAAACACCCAAAAAAAATTTTATGTCAAAAATCCAAAACATCTTAACCCGATTTTCAGATCAAGTAGTCTGTATTTGTATTTTAAGACCGTTCACTTTGTCTTCACTTGAGAATGGACTTAAGTTGTGTTTTGCAACAAATCTAACCATAAAGAAAAAACTAAAATTTTAACAAACCATTTTCCCTCTGACCGGACTTTCAAAATTTTCACGATTGATTACGAAGCATTAAAAATTTCCCAACTTTGCAAATTTGAAGCCTCCATTCGAAAAAATGTTTAATATAATTAATTTTCCAAGTCACAAAAAACCGGCAACACTGAAAAAATAGGAAAAAAAGAATTAAAATTGATAAAAATAGGAAGAAAAAAATTAAAATTGCGCCTTGAAGTAGGCAACTTAAAAATTGACAATAATGGTTCTCAACAAGTGGTGATAATTACTTTCTGAAAAGCTTGGCTCCACGAATTTTTACCCTTAAAATTTCCAATCTGAGTGGAGCAATATATTAATATGAATGAGGGTTATTTAAAATATCTTTCTGAAGAATGCACAGCGCTGATCTAAGTACCTCACCTCAACCTTATTATGTCAAAATTGAGTGGTCTAATTGCAAAACTCACATTCTCCACTTTTTGCAGCTACTTTTGTCAAATGCCAAAAAACTACAGCAAGTAAAGTTTTAGCGAACAACAAGACTTTGGAATGATTTACCATCCGATGTGTTCCCCCCGGGTTATAACCTACAGAAGATGAAGGAGAACATCAACCTACATCTCCTTTCGTTCTTCCGCCAACATGAGCTGTGCTTCGGCATTAAAAGGTCTTTCCCTAAGCTCTGGCTGAAACTATAAAAAAAACTGACAGAAATGAAATATTTTGATAGTATTGGCCAGTATGAATCCCCCTGAGTAAAGAAAAAAGATATGATGTGTTAGCAAGTACTGTTTTTTATGTTTAAATGTAAGAGAATGTGAGTTTTGACCAAAAGAGGAGAATGTGAGTTTTGCAATCAGATCAATCATATCGTGATTGAAACTTCTTAAATTAATTTCGACCATAAATTCATATGCGCATAGTTCCAGTTTCATACCTTTATTGAATCTATCAACAAATTGAAAAAAAAACAGAAATTTTCTTGTTTAATTAGAGATGAAAATGCGATTTTATTGAAATTGATCTTCAGTATAACACATTTTGTATTTTATAGATTTTTTTTATGTTGAATTTTATAGATTTCTTTCTTAAGCATTTAAAAACAACGAATAAATATCGTATAAATTAAATTAAATAGTATTTTATGTGATTTTTTATAATATGTATTTCGATATGAATGAGTAAACAAAAAAAAACGACACAACAATCCAGGAACACATATCTATAATATTAACTTTTTTTCCTTTTCATCCAGCTCGGTATTTGCTCCATGACAGCTTCACCAAGCTGTCTATAAACAAGTAGACCCAATATCGGTAAAACTAATCTGGCATCCCTAAATATATAAATCCAACAAGCGACAAGAAATAGTCCTAAATCAGTCACATAGGCAACACTTGTCCTAACATTCATCTGTGCTTCCTCGGACATATCGACCTCCTCAGAAACCTTCGGGTTATCCTCGCAGAGAGCCTTCGTGTAGAGTGGAAGTCCTATATCTAGTTGAGCTCGATTCAACGCATGAGGTGATTTCGAGGCATTTCGAGTCCTCGATCGGGAAAGATTCCTCTTCGGGGGTCCAATTCCATTTTCATTCCGAATATCGGAACCATCCCGAGACCGTGCTCCAGACGGTGTTCTCCGACGACCCATTTTGGCAGTTTGCAAAGTCCTTCCGCGAACACCACTTAGAACTTCTTGACTACCCGTTGCTTCATCGTCGTTGACTTTTTCTGGCTCTGTATCCTCTATGACTGGTTTCTCAACTGCGAGCTTACTCTTATTTTGCACGTGCTTCACCTGAATACGCTCCACTATCGAAAGTCGAGGCTTTGCCTTCGATTGGGCCATCAGAAGAAGTTCCTCATCATCAGTGGCTTTTAAGTCATTTTGACGCTTCTTCTCTTCCTCCTCCTCTTCGGCAGCCCTCATCAGATCATTACCACGCAGGTACAACGGAACTGAATTTTTGCGTGTGTGTCCCAAATCCTTAACAATATTGCTGTAGTAGTCAATTACAACTTTCTGTTCCTCTTCAGCGCTTTTCTTGGACTCCAACTTTCTTCTTTGCGCTTCCTCTTGTTGCCGTTTTCTGAACGATTCGATTGTCTCTACCTTCACCGGCTCGGCCTTTAGTTGTTCAACTTCATTCACAGCTTCCATCCTTTGAGGTAGCGATACTTTCACAAGGTCCTCTTTTTTAACAGGTCCTGGTTTAACTGCAGGTTCTTTTCTGTTCAGATCCACTCTTTCCAGAAGCTGCGGTGCTGGCTCCGATTTTTTAATAGGCTTTAGTTTAGCTAAAGGTTCTTTTCTAATTGGTTCCAGTCTTTCTATTGGCTGAACAGGTAACGGTTTTGCGGCAGGAAGAACATCCTCCAGACTTCTACTTTTCAAAGCTTTGGGACTAGATTGCGGCTTTGGAACTTCGGATTTGGGCGGTGAAATTTTCTTCGATGCGGAATTTTGAGCCGCTGGAGATTTCTCTCGTTTGAAGAAACCCATCAGACCTCTTCCCAAATTTTCCTTTGGTTTCTCACTGTTTTTCAATTCCTTGGCGTCCTTCGATTTGTTACTTTCCTTTGATTTTTCATTATCCTTTGATTTTTCATTATCCTTTGATTTTTCATTATCCTTTGATTTTCCGCTATTCTTCGCTTTTGGACTAGTTTTCTTCTTACCATTTTCCGGTTCTGGGCTCTTTTCTAAAACGTCCTCAGATGAAGGACGCTTGAGAATAGGCTTTGGAACGAATTCCGGACTAGCCAATGGCATCGGTCTGTTTAGAACGATAGAGGCTTGATCTGGTGTTGGCGATCTGTAAGGCGATAAATTGAGAGGTTCCAGTTGCGGTCGATAGGATCCCATGTCATCACTTGCAGAACGGGTTCGAGCCATCAGCTCCATTTTAAATTTCTCCATGGAGTCCTCTGAAGACGCTGTACTTTCAGTGTAATCATCGTCATAGTCATCTTCCTCCTCTCCTAATTCTTCTTCATCCATGGACTGATCCACTTCGTTAACGCTGACCTCTTCTTTGAGTGTTTTCTTGGGACTCGGACTAGGACGTTTCTCTTTTGCTCGATTGCCTGGTCCTGTTTCTCCTTTGATGAAGTTGAGATGCTCCTTAGAATCCCACTTCGGAGGCATAGTGCTGATTAGATTTTGGGCAATCTCACCTGAAAACTTCCGCCTCAAGTTATTCCGCCGTTCAAATGACAAGCGCTCGGCTTCACCAATCGAACCTAAACGCTTCCGAATCGACTCTTTGGGAATCTGATCCTGACTGATGTGTAATTTTTTCGCTCTTTCAGCTTCTTCCAGCTCAACTGCTTCGTAGAACCTCGCCATCGCACGCTCATATAGGAGTTCTGTAGAACTCGCTGACCTTCGCATTTGGGACATCTCGAAAAGTGGTGGACAAATGGATAAGTCGGGTGTAGACAGTGATAAGGGCGGTGGTTGCAACGCTTCATCAAGTTCCAGATCAAAGGATTCTTGTTCTGAAATAAAAAATGTTATTCATTAATATTTTGAAATCGGATTACGCATTTGTATACTTTCACTCTCCTTTGACTTCTTATTTGAATATAAAACCAACATGAATTCGCTGCTCGTGTGGACCTCGTCACCATTCCTTTGAGCATAGTTATTTCGAGCGCCTGGTCTGGATTGTGGAACTGGTGGTGGTGGAACGTTTTTCGAACCGGATGATGGAGCACTAATTTGGATAGTTGGATTCGGTAAAACTGGCCTCACTGCAATATTTTGATTCTCATCCAGTTTTACCGGCTCCTGACTTCTTTGCAGACTCGGGCTGCTTCTAGTGTTAGTTGTAGGAGGTGTTATTCTATTTCCTGTTGCATCCAGAACCAGCGTAACCGTTTTTTGTGGTTCTTGAGGTTCTGTTCGAATTGGTTCTTTCTTCGGTTGCACTACAGGACTTTTAATTTCTGTCTTCAAAACCGGTCGAGTGACTGTCTGAACCTCCTCTTCTCGCTTCTGCACAGGTCTCTTAGTAACACCAGTCTCTGGTCTGACATTTTCCGAATTTTTCGAATCTAATTGCGGACTTTTCGGAAACTTGGGTGGTGGCTTTGGACTTCTCTGTGCTGCTTGAGTGACAAAATCTAGCACTCTTCTCATCGGACTTGGACTTCTGTTAATTTCGGTCTTTTTATCGCCCAGATTTGTTTCTTGAGCGCCGCGGAAACTCGGACTCCTACGGGTATCTTTTGGTTCGAGAATTTCATTAGGCGTTCCGTAAGACATTTCTCTTGTGAGTGTTTCACTGTCAAGCATATCGGGATTAATCGTATTCGGAGAAAGTTTCCCGTTCGCCGCACGCTGCTTGCTATGCGATGGTTCCCCCTCGGCGCTTCTCTTATCTCTTTCGAAAAAATTACGCAAAGGCGAAAGAGTCTTCCGACTGGGCGGCGTTGGTTTTTCCTCTTCAGCCTCCGGTCTGTCTTCGGGTTTATTTATACCACGCTTTGGATCCGGGACGAATAAAACATCAGATTCACCGCTAGGTTCGCTGACACCGTAAGGATTCTCGGCCTTAACTCGAAACTTGTATTCGGATCCTTCGATCAGATCATGAAGCGTGGTATTGAGTTGTCGTGTTGTCGCCGCCTTAAGCCATACATTCCAGCCAATGCGGAAATATTCCACGATATAGTTTCCAATTTTACATCCACCATCGTCAGCAGGAGCTGTCCACGCTAAACTAGCAGACTTTCCGAACGACATTGTCAACTTAACTCTGCCAGGTGGGTCGGGTCTCGCCGTTACCGTAACTAGGAATGATGCCACATCTTCGCTTAGCCTATTTATCGCACGAATGCTGTACTCCCCTCGATCGGATCGTTTGACATTCGCTATTTTCAATGATGTATTTTTGTCGGTGGTCACCAGCTCGAAGCGTCCACCGTTACCGATCGCATCGCCCTCATGCGACCAGATCACTGCTGGCGATGGCTGTCCAGCAATGCCTACTTTCAAGCGAAGTGTTTCCTCCGCCTCAACTATCAAACCATCCTCATACTGTCGAGGTAGTCGTATCTTCGGTGGAGCTTCCACCTTAAGTCGTGCTCTGGTAACAACGTGACCAGCTCGATTCGTTGCCGTGCACTTGATCTCACCTTCATCGGTGAGGGCAACCTGATGAATGATCAGCACACTGAAATCGGGTTCATTGACAATTTTCGTTCGTCGACTGCTAAATATTTCGAAGCCATCCTTGAACCAGTTTATATCCGGTGGTGGCGTACCAACAATGGCGACACGCATCTCGATCCTTTCATTTTCCACGGCGATCGTATCGGAAAGTTCTGTGACGAAGCGTGGAACTGTGATCGCATTGCGCTGGAGTGTCACGGTCAGGGCGTCCGACAACTCGCTCGGATCCGACCGGCCAATAACGTTTTCCGCGATAACCCGGAACTGATATCTCCACCCTGGCTCCAGACCACTGAGTGAAGCTTCGGTTCGCGGGACCAGCGTTGGTGTCGCTCGTACCCAATGCGGTGACCCTGTCCGACGATGCTCAACAATGTATCCAAGAATTGGTGATCCACCATCCGTTCGAGGACGTTCCCACTTGAGCGTGATGACATCTGGCTGCTGATCGGAAAGTGGTATCAAGATCGGTCGGCCAGGTGGTGATGGTCGCTCTAATTGAACACAAAATACAAGAGAAAGTGATTATAAGAACGTTAGCACTGTCAAAAGAAAACAAATCACTTGAAAAACATTGAGAAAAAATCACAAACTATGTAAATACGAAAGAATTTTCAAAGACACAAAAAAAACGATCACCAAGAATGAAGAATGAAGAAAAACGATTTGACCAAAGTATAGCTAGAGATCACTTTGGAAGCAAGTTCCCAAACATCATCTCCACCCCACCGGAGTGCCCGTGTTATGTGGCATACAGACATACATTTCGCACAACCACTACAATGGCGATTCTAAAAATATCCTAAGACGAGCGCTCTGTCCATGTAATAATAACACACTAGGTCGATTTTCGTATAGAATTCTGTTGGAAAATAGCACAAATAGTTCTTGAACTCCACACCACAGGCCATTTTCACTGATTTCAATAACATTTCAATCGAATTTTATCACTTTTCCACCTGTCTTCATGACACACAAATCCTTGGGGTTACCTGCAGATTTCCAATGGACGAATTTTTTAGGTTTATCCCTGCCTGCCTGATGTTGCCTCGTTGCATGATTTCCCATCACTACACTACACCTCACATCGATTGACGTGAATACGTTTAGCACACATGCACAGGAAAATGCCTTAATGAGAGTTTTTCACTATCGAAAATAAGACGCACACAAAAGTGATGCAGACATTCGGAAGGTAAATTTATTTCGAAACTTAACGAATTAACTATAAAAAAAATACTACAGAAAAAAATGATTCTCGATTTACATAAAAGAATACGACTTTCGTGATGCGATGATTAAAATAAACAATGGAAAAAATCAAATATTAATTTTACTCGTTCAAGAACAATTCTAGACGTCAGAACTCCGTCTTCTTCGTTATCGACTGTCGACACGTCGCGGCGGGCGTCGTTTATCGCTATAGGGGATAATTTCCTCGATATTCGTTTTACTACTGGCGCGAATCTTACATCGACGCTGCACTTTCTTTGAGATATTCTGAGCCAAAAGAGAGAACATTAAAATCGCGCACCACGATCATCATCAGAACTATATGATCATCATTTAAAATTTATCTTAGGGAAAGCGTATTTCTATCATTTTCAGTGAATCAATCCAGAAGCGTTCTATAAGTTCTTTCTGCGCTGTTAGCCGGTGAACTAATCTCAAAATCTTTCTGATCTTAAATGTGATCTTCACGCGTAGTTACCAAAATAAAAAAAACTTCCTCTTGTTTTTGCATCCGTGAATTTGTGTCTGTTTAGTATTAAAAGTGAAATTGAATTAAATTCTTATTATAATTACAGTCAAAAAGTTTTTGGTCAAAGTTCAATTTTTGATAATTTGGAGCCTCACGCACACAAATTTACAACCGGAAAGCGTTCGTTAATCGTGCAAAGCACACGTTTTCATGAAAATCTTAATTGATTAGATAGACAGATTTTTGACAGATTTTTTTTTGCAAATCACTTTGTGCTATTGTTTTTATTTTTATTTCTATGTCTACCTTTTTCGTTTTCTTATCTATCATTGGTTTATCGTAAACATGGGTGTTTTGAATTGGAAAGTTTATTTTCTAGAAAACACTAGTCTCATACTTATCTACGTTTGATAAATATTTTTTCTACTACTTTTTGCTGATAGCAAATCTTACAAGTACTAAACTAAAAAATTATTTCCGGTTTTTTAAGTTTTTGTCAAAAGACATTAAAATATATGAAAAACTGGAAAAAATCCCCAAAACATTTTTTACACGTAAAAAGGATATTGTTTAAAAAAATTTAAGAACATCTTTTATTAAAATGTAGTAAAAATGACTTTTTGGCGCGATAAATATTTATTTTGTTTTAATTTAAATTATATCCTATTTGGTCATTCGTATTTGATTTTAATTAGTAAGACTGAAAATTAAATGACGTCTGTTTTCGCAGCCTTTTACACCTTTAGACACCTTTAGAGACCTTTAGACACCTTTAGACACCTTTAGACACCTTTAGACACCTTTAGACACCTTTAGACACCTTTAGACACCTTTAGACACCTTTAGACACCTTTAGACTTGAATTTGTTCAACAAAAGATTTTTTTTTCTGTTTTCTGACTTAGTTGGAAGTTGCGTCGATGGAGGTAGTTGCGTAAAATTGCGTCGATGGAGGTAAAATTGCGTCGATGGAGGTAGTCTACTATTTTTCCATAAGAAGAATGTTAAGAGCCAAGGCGCATAAAAAACTTTAACCCCGCAACGGGTATGCAAGCTAGTACTCCATATGAGGGCAGACAAAATAAATAAAACCAATTGTATGAAGACGAGGAGAAGAAGTGGATTGATTGGATTTTTATGTATGAAATTGTTATGTAAAATCATAGTCTAAACATATTCTGTCTTTATATATTTTTCGAAACAATCCACTGCTTTCGAGAAAATCACAAAAACTATTTCATTTGTATGGGGGAGGGGATAAGGAATGATCCGATTGAATTTTTATGTATGGAAGAGTTATGTAAAATCATTTTGCCTATTAATTTTTCCAATATGACCTGCTGTTTTCGAGAAAATCTCAAAAAACCAGTTTTATTTGTATATGAGGGAAAGGAAGGAAACGGTCAGATTTTGACTGTTGAAGAACTTAACCTTGCTATTTACGAGAGATGCAACTATAAAAAATTTCAAGTCTCTAGGTCAACGCTTTGGAAAGTTATGGTGTTCACGGACAAACAGACGGTCGGGCAGGCGGACTGGCGGAAATTAAAATCGTTTGTTGTCGTAAACATCCTGGTGTAATTCACTTTTGTGTCCAACGATGATTTTCATATAGAGTATAAAAAGAAACCAGCCCCTATATTTCGAGGGATTTATCACTTCGACAGTTTCTAATTTCGCAAAAATTTCCCAAGCACAAACAAATAATCTAGCATTGAAAAAACTGATTTTTCTAAAAAAAAATTCTAATTTTTCCTGTTGCCTTTTCAATATTTCGAAAAGTACTGATCAAGCTTAAAGATCAACATTTTCACGGGTTATTGTCCGCTACGAGTATAGACTAACAGTCATTTTGGATCCAAAATATGTTCTTAGCTCAATTAAACCAATTTTTAAAATGCGATTTTTACGTATTTCATTTAATTGTTTCGAAGCAAAATTAATCTTTGTGATTAAACTGCACTTGTCTTAATCTCCACTCCAACTTTTCTTATCTAGCCAAGCACTACGTTTGAATCGTTAAAATCCCCCAATTTGCAATTAATCAAAAAACACTAGAGTGGCTGCAGGAAACTGATAATAAATGACGAATTAGAATACTTGTGAAATATCTGATTTAAAAATTGAATAAATAGCCAAAGGCGAGCATTTCCTAACTACAGTTTTCTTCAAGAAGTCAATCAATTGAAATCTTAATTCGAAAATGAAATTCTTATTCGCTTTGTTCGCTGTTATTGCTGTCGCGTCAGCTGCTTCAGTTCCAACTAAATCTTTGGCAGAAGATTTCAATGACATCCTGAAGTTCATCCCCACAGATAAAATCGAATCAATTGTTAACAAATACTACGAACAGGACGATGAGGTTCATCACATTTTCGAATACTTAACTTCGGAAGAATACCTTCAAGCAGCCCAAGCCGCCCTCAAGGTCCCTGAAGTTAAGGAACTTATTGACTTCTTGAATGAGCATTTCGCCTTTGACCCACATCCAATCCTTGCACGTTCCGCTCTATCACTTGGCGGATGGCAAGCATTCAAAAATGAACTCCTCGGTGCTTTCACACCAGAAATTTTGAAGTCAATTCAAGATGACGTAGTCGAAAAGGTTCAGGAGCACAGAGCATTCGCTGAATTCTATTGCAAAGTTCAAAGTACTTTCACTGTCATCGAGGAGAAATTGTCGCAGCTCCCAGAAATGAAGAAGGTTTACCAACACTTAACCGGTCTTGGAGTCGATGTCGACTACTTTTTGAAAGTGGAGCGTGACGTCTATAACTGGGCCAAATGTTAATTTATTGATGTGAATTTTCGAAACGAAGAAATCTTCTAAACAAAGAAAAACTATTAATAAATTGTTAAAACTGCTATTATATTTTTGTATTTTATTATTCTTGCACTTACAGAGAATTATCTTGTTTTTCAAATGGCACCTTTGGAATTTTTTTTATTTAGTTAGCCGCTGAAGATATATGGTTATATGCTCTTTTCATGTTCATTGAATAAAATTTTGTCATAAAAATATTCAGTTAAAGTAAAATACGCAGGAAATTATTGCAAAATCTCATCTAAGGCGCCGTTTATGCCGCGACACACGACGCTGTTTTACCAGCGCTAGTTGCTGTTAGCAGCCGTTTCAGCAGCACTGTGTGAACCCTAGTGCGTTGCTATCACCAGCAGCAGCGTGATGATTTTAATAGCGCTAGTAAAGTAGCGACCGTTCTACTTTGCCAGCGCTACTAGAGATCACGTGATCCTGTCGCATGGTTTCTAAGCTGTCAAAAATCTGATAAGTGGTAAAGTTTGTTTATTGTAAGTTGCTATTTTACGTTTATTTATTTAAATGTGTGTGTTACGTTTATTATTAAAAAAATCTCCCAGATTCAGCCACTGTTTTGCTACTTGCCAGCGCTACTAAAGTATAAATCGTGTGAACCCTCTGAGTACGCTGGCTGCTGTTGCTACTTGCCAGCGCTACTAACCAACAGCAGCCAGCGGCTGGCAAAACAGCGTCGTGTGACCACGGTATTACAGATCTTTATTCCGCAAATTTTATTCGGTGACACTATATTCATATTTCATAACCGTTTACATTACGATACAAAATTTTGAAATTTTTTCCAGAAAGACGCAGGAACCGGGTATTTTCAACCAAAATCGCCGAAAATTTACTCTGCGATAGATGAAAAATTCAAGAAAAAATTGCAGATGTCTAAGGACGCCAATTATAAATTTTCGAAAAAGATTTATTTCTCTTTTTAGGAGATTCCAAAAATTATTCTTTCGTCGAGTAGTATAAGATTAGTACCGATCAGAGCACCATTTCTAAAAAAATAGTTTAAAAATCGAAAAATTGCACTTTTCAGGGAGGTCAAAAATGGATAGTTGCTGATTAAAAAAAACACGTGTCCTTTATTTTTTGACCTTCTTTTACATATGTAAGTTTCATCCAGATGTGAGACCTGAGAATTACACCTTGCGAGGTTCATTTGTGAGAGTGACACCAAAAAAAGTCTCACCCGGAAATTGTCACTTAAGTCGATAGCAAGTGATGCCATCTTACGTACACGATTCCACTCCCGAGTTAAGGATCGATCGAAAACAATCTGTTCGTTCGATTGCGGGCGTAAAAGAACTCCGCTATCATTGTATTTTTTAAAAGCTTTTATTTTGCTTGCCTTCATTGGGTAAAATACCCAGATCTGAGCCCCTTTAAGTCTTTTTTCACTTCATACCATATTGTCTTTGTCTTCCGTATACTTTTTGAGAAACTTATACTTACTGGTCGAAAGTATGGAATGTTTAAATTAAATTAACATTGTACATATTCCTCAACAATTTGGATAAAAAAAAGAATTATGTGTAAATGTGGAAATTATCCCAAAATCCAGTTCTGAGCGCCCCGTATTAAATTAAGTACGCCTAGTAACTTATAGAAATAAGAATTGAATTCGAAAAATAATTGGTTTCATCACGTTGTGAAATGTGGTTTAATCGGCTTAATCGCGCACAATTCTTGTTTTAGCTGGAAAATTAACAGGGCTGCTCAGAACTGGTGCCGGAGTTCAGATCTGGATACTTTACCCTATGTGTTTATCTGTTTATCCGTTTGTCTGTTTGTCTGTAGGGGTAAAATCTTGCAATTTAAATTGGACAGTTCATCCGATTGACTTGCAATTGCCCACATACGTTAGTCCGATGACAATACAATATTTTCACTACTTCGTCCTTGTAAGGGTAACGGAATGTCCTCTAAGGATAACGTTATTACCCTTTTCCTCAAATTTTCCGGATAAAAATCTCATCTTTGGGTTTTTGGGGTCGCTGAATCCGATTCTGTCGTTAAGAAGTCTATAAGGATAACGCAAGGGCGTGTAAGGATATCGTGATTATCTTTTTCCGCGATTTTTCCAGAGAAAATATCAGTCGGAGGTTTTTGGGGTCAATGAATCCCAGTTAGAGTCAAAAAATCCGCAAGAATATCTCAAAAGCTAGGATATATGTATATGTATATTCAAAAATTAAAAAGTATAACAAAGCGTGGTGAAAGGCAAGCGTCATACAAATTAAATACAAAGGATACAATAAAAAAAAATTTGAGATTTTATTTTAAAAAATGCACTAAAAAGATAATTTTTTAGGCGCTATGTATCAGAAATAAAAACGCGATAAAAGCATAAAAATAAAATTGAAAAAAATATTTATTTCGCTTTTATTTGTGATACACAGTGCCCAAAAAAAATTTTTTTCTTTTTAATGCATTTTTTTTAAATAAGAGCTTTTTAAAAATAATTATTCATTGTAAATTGACTTGTTCCCGAAAAGTGAGTTAATATTTTGAACTAATTAAAATATCTGAATCGATATTATTATTTAAATCAATCGATTAAAACATGCGAATTGATTATTTTGTCTTTGAGATTTGTCAAATGTTAATAATCTTTTATTACCTATTGTCAGGTAAATAAATTATTACTTTATCTAAAGTTTAACATGTTTTGCTTTAATTCAAATTAAACATTCAAGTTGTTGATTGCTTATCGAGTCAGAAATGATTATGAAATCAGAATGAATCATTTTTTTTTATCTCTTAGTTCTTAAAATAGAAGTAAACACTTTCAATTTCCTTTTTCCTCTAGATAGGTTTGTCATTTATACTTTTTAATTGTCTTTAACAAAAAAAATTAAAAACATTTATTATCATTTTATTAATTGCGGTAATTTTCTTAAAACTTTTAAAGATGACAAAGTTTTATCTTCAATGGCATAAGGCCAGATTAGAAGTTCACATGAATGCAAGTCATATATAAACTTTAATTTGGTCGAGCTGTACAGGAAACCGGGAAAATCACATCGTAAGCACACTTCCTGTATAGCTGTTAAAAATTATAAAAAAAAGACAAAGAGTTTTCCTTTAGTCATAACAAGATAAATAGTCCATAAACAAAACGTGTTGGGGAATAACAAAAATAAGTTTGGATTAATCATTATTTTTCTCTGTAAATAGTCTGATAAGAAATTAAATTCTACACGTCCTTTCTTCAAGTAATGTATAAAAGACGCGAAGTTAGTAATCTTCAAGTCAGTTTGCGACAATCTACGAAACTGTTCCAAAATTACGACAACACTAAGAAAATGAAAATCTTCATTGGATTATTCGCTATTATCGCCATTGCAGCGGCAGCAACTACCGATTCTTTGGTACAAGACTTCAAAGATTTCGCCGCGTTAATTCCAGTCGATAAAGTCCAAGAGATCGTCACTAAATACGCTGAACATGACGATGATGTACGTGAGATTTTCAAATATTTCGGATCTCCCGAATATCTACACGTGATTGAAGTTATTAGCGAAGTTCCTGAATTTAAAGCGATGATCGACTTTGTGAAAAAACATCTCCAAGTGAACGTGAATGGAATCTCCAAGCGATCCGTCTCAACCCTCGGAGGATGGAAGGCTTTCCTCAAAGAAATCTTATCAGTCTATCCAATCGCCCAAATCAAGGCGATGGTCATTGAAAAGGTCCAGAAAGGTGGTGTTTTTGCCGAATACTACCGAATGGGTCAAGAATCATTCGAAGTGATCATCAGGAAAATTGCTGAACTACCAGAAGTTCAGGAAAGTAAAGAATACTTAAATAACCTGGGAGTTGATGTTGGCTATTTGATTCGATTAAATAGGAGATTTTATTCATGGGCTTAAATTGAAAAGGAAACAAACTTCAACTGTTTTTTTTTTTTTTTTGAGAAAAAACAAAGAAATTTTTTTAAGAATTTTAAAAATATTTTAACAGTTATGAAATTCTGATATGAATATTATGTAATACATTTTTTTGAATAAATTTTAATAACTTTTGAAATACGTGTAATTTTTTTTAATCTGCAAATTATTTAAAGCACAAAGAATGTGTATAAAGCTGGAGTTAAGTTGATATTGTTTGTCCAAAAACGATCATTTCAGTTTTTCTCATGATTAACACCAAAAATTCCAATTGGCTTGTTTGCTTGTTATCAGCAAGCTCAATAACGGCAGGACTGAAATTCATAAAACTTAGCAATTAAGTCGATAATATACCAAATTCAAGCATATGCTACAAGTGTTTTCCTGTGGACATCCCCCCTTCCAAAGAAACTAAAAAGCTTATGCGTTTGCGTTATCTTGAAAGTACCATAAAAACGAAAATTGTTTAGAATGCGACTTTTTATATCTTTACTATACAGCAAATTGCAACTGCATCAATCTACCACCCCTTCCCCACAGAAACATATTATTCGCTTGAAAAAAATCGCGGATAAATTCAAGAAAAAATCGCAGACGTCTAAGCAGGCCGATTATAAATTTTCGATAAAGATTTATTTCTCTTTTTAGGAATTCCATAACTTTTTAACCAAAACTAAAATTATTCTTTAAAGCGGATTTACAATGAAGCAGCAACGCCAACAGCAACAGCAACGTCACGGAGAAAGTGTTTTGATTGGTCGAGAATCGACTCTTTGATGTCAGATTTTCAGAGAGATATTTTGCTGCCGATTCATTTCTAATCCTAAATTTGAGCAACAACGCTAAGCAGCAACGTTGATAGCTAGTTTTTGTTGGTTATGTATACACGTGATTGACATTTTTGGAACGAATTTGGTGGCGAATTTTGTGTTTAAAATGAAGTTTAAGATTGTTAATTAATAAAAATTTAATTTAGGTAATCATAAAAGAAAGATTAATCCCCAAAAAACTTCTAACAATTCGGGAACGTCAATTTTTGCTGTTGCTGTTGCTGCTTCATTGTAATTCATCCGACAGCATTTCTCTTTTTGTCGTCGCTCTTTACGTCGACGTTGCTGTTGCTGTTGGCGTTGCTGCTTCATTGTAAATCAGCCTTTAGTCGAGAAGAATAAAATTAGTATCGATCGGAGCAGCATTTCTATCAGAAAATTTTAAAAATCAAAAAATTGCATTCTTTTATATATGTAAGTTACATCCAGATGTGAGACCTGAGAATTACACCTCGCGAGGTTTATTTGTGAGAGTGACACCAAAAAAAGTCTCACCCGGAAATTGTCACTTTAGTCAATAGCAAGTGATGCCATCTTACATATGCGATTCTACTCCCGAGTTTAGGATCGGTCGAAAACAATCTGCTCGTTCGAATTGTGACCCAAAAGTGTCCATTTCCGGATGACAACTCTTTATGTGTGTGTTTCAGTACAAATCAAAAAAAAAATTCATGAAAATTGTAGTTTTCTATCAACTTTTGCAAAAGTAACGGTAGCTATAATGGCTACTGACCATATAATTTTTTTAAAAACATATAGTTTTTCGAAAAGATAAAATAATAGAACAAAATTTAGAGGATATTAATTTTTCTACATTTTTTGTTTTAACGGTTTTTTGTGTGTCTAACGGTTCTCAAAAGTATTGAAAAGATTAAATTTTTTGAAAATCCGTCGAAAATTATGGCTTTTATGAAAAAACGCATGTAACATATAACAAAATTTAAAGGAGATAAAATTTTCCACATTTTTTTCTTTAACGGTCTTTACGTATCTCTAAAGATTTATCAACATATTTAAAAAAAAAAGTCTTTTGAAAATTTCTCGGAAACTTTGCGCTTTTGCTGCAATAGTTTTTCCGTATTTTTAACGGTTTTTGAGATATTTGAAAAAAAAAGATTGGCTTTTAGATATGTTTTCCGAAACTAAAAAAGAGGAAAATTTTGTGTTGTTCACTACACAATATTTATTACAATATTTTAATGTCACATTCATAAAATTATAATCCAGGAGTATTTATTAAAGTATAAACAAATTTACTGCTCCGAATGAAGCTTGCATCAAATTTGTCTTTCTGCAATGCACTGTTTTTAAAAATTTTGAACTTCTGAAGATATTTCCTTTAAATTCGAGTGGTAAAATCACGCCTTAATCATGCCAGACAGATTTCACGATAGTTGCAAAAAAATATAAACAAATGATAAACATAGCGAATTGGGGAATAACAAAAACAAGTGTGTATTAATCATATTTCCTCTCCAAATTCATGTGATATGATATCAACAGCGTGACATCTTCTAATATCGCTCTTCAAAATATTGTATAAAAAGCGCGATTTTCACCAATTTAAAATCAGTTTCTCTTAAGAATTCGACAAAAACTGTGAAAAATGAAAGTCTTCATTGCATTATTCGCCATTGTTGCTGTTGCATCAGCAGGCTCAACAAAATCATTGGTACAGGATTTTGAAGATATTGTTAAATTGATTCCAGTTGACAAAATCGAAGAAATCGTGAATAGATACGCTGAACATGACGATGATGTACGTGAGATTTTCAAATATTTCGCATCACCCGAATATCAGCATGTCGTCCAAGCTATCATCGAAGTTCCGGAAGTAAAAGCGATTATTGATTTCATAACACAACATTTCGACGTCGAGCTGGACGTAATTTCCGGTCGTACACGATCAAGTATTGGAGGATGGAAATCTTTCCTTAACGAGGTCTTAGCAGCTTATCCAGTCGACAAAATCAAGGCAATGGTCATTGAAAAAGTCCAGGAAGGTGGCATTTTCAGTCAATACTACCGGTTGATGCAAAAATCTTTTGATGTCATCGTGGACAAACTTACTCAGTTACCAGAAGTCCTAGAGATGAACAAATATTTAACCAGTCTCGGAGTTGATGTTGACTATTTGGTCAAAATTGATAGAATCTTTTATTCATGGGCTTAAAAGGGCGAACATGTCTTAGGAATAAGAATTTCACATAAAAATGTAAAATTTATAATAACGGGCACCAAGTTTACCATTTGATGTGAAATAAATTATTTTCCAATCAACTGATAAAATCTTTTAATTTTTAGTATTTAACAGTCTTGAAACAATTTTAATTGTAGAAAAAAGAGGCTTTTTATTGCAAGTTTCAGCACTGCAGTAAAAATATGAAACTTTTTTAATCAACATTTTTTGTTTGATTCAAAAAATACCAGATCTGATTAACACAAAACTGATCAACTGACTGACAGACCGACAGACAGACCGACAGACAGACCGACAGACAGACCGACAGACAGACCGACAGACAGACCGACAGACAGACCGACAGACAGACCGACAAACAGACCGACAGACAGATGCACGGACATCCTCATCGTTTTGCCTCAAACTGATTTCGTACTGATCAGAAACTTTTTATCTGCCCCCGTTCTAGATGTAGACTCCGTCATTAATACAATGCTTTCCTTCTATAGCAGAAGAAAGTAAAAATCATATTGGAAGATTTTTATATTACCGCATGATTTTGGGCGATGAATTTCAAATTTGCGTTAAATTTCGCATACAGCCGGGGTTTGTATTACGATGTTCGCAAAACTCACTTTCTTCGACAAATGGCACGAAAAAAATTTCCTACAAAATTTTCCACAATCAAGGACCATTCCCGAAAATTACTAAAAAAACCCTTTTTGCAGAATTTTGGCCTTGGAAATTACAATAACAATTATAGCGAATCTGTGGCTCTAAAAAATGACCCAAAATTTTTGTTTCTTGTAAATTGACTTTAAAAAAGGAAATTGAAGGCATAGAGGTTCACATGGGGCTACGCTTCTCGCACAACTCTAAAGCCCAATTCAGACTAACGATTCCGATTACGTTTGAGGTTTCTCGACACTTGAGATCAAAGCAATACGAAAATGAAAGCTTTGACCTCATTGGTAGAAGAAACTCCATCGTAATCGTAATCGCAATCGTTAGCCTGAATTGGGCTTTAAGCCGGCCATACATTATGAGACTTGTTCTAAAACCATGTTGTACAACTTGTTGTGGCGGAGGCAAAATCAACAGGGTTTCAACAGGGTTTGTCGAACATAAAATTTGGTACTACAACCGTCCCACACACGATCCAACATTGCCTACAACCGGACCAAGTTGTACAACAAGTCTCATAATGTATGGCCCCCTTAAAGCTTCAATTATACTAGGGCCTATGTTACACACGGTAACTTTAAACCGATACAAAATACAAAAAGTTGCTCGTTTGTGCTATAGATTGTGTCTACATTTGGATTCACTTTGAGGCGGCACGTCTTTCCTCATTTTGTTGCCGTGTGCACACGGTTCGCCTTTTTCATTCGCTACGTCTTTCGCCTTTTTGACGTTCAAGACATTGAGATGAAAATAACCTCAAAATTTAACCGAGTTGTGAAATGATTGCAGTGAAATTTGTTAAATTTAATGAAAATATGGATCATATATGGATCATATAATAATTGCAGTAACAAGTTTATTATATGCTTCATTAGCAACGGCTCTATTTTTGTGCCAATCTGAAGAAGAAAACTCCGAATTTTCAGATGCGCACGACTCCACAGCAAACAACGAAATGACCAATAAAAGCAAAACGAGACACAAACCGGTTTTCGACCGATAAGTTCGCTCTTTTTGGTTTCCCTCCCCACTGCGTCCCTCACCCTTACGAATGACGTGCCGCCCCAAAGTGAGTCTCAATGTAAACACAATCATACGCGGAGACAAGTTGCCGGAGACTTCTAAATTATTACTTAGTGAGTGTTTCATGTGTGTGTGAAGAACGAACCCGTTCTTTGTGATTTTGTGCTTGTGTGCGTATTTTGTCGCCTTGTTTCTACTTTCGGAACTGGCGACATTAGCCACCAATTCCCTCACTTCTCGTGCCTATACTTAAGAAAAGTCGCCGCTTAAAGTTGCCTTGTGTAACATAGGCCTAGGGGCTGTGCCTCGAAACTGCAGTTCATCCCCCTCCCCACAATGGGAAATAGGATTTTTTTTTGATCAGAAGCATCAAGTTTCGGTTTAAAGAATCCAGTGTTGAACTTTCCTCAGACTAACACATTAAATCTCGGTTAGTGCCTTAAATTCGAAGGATTCGAACATGAAGGCAATTCATTTGTGGTTATGGGGCATTTGGTATTTGAACAAAATGAGTTTCGAAAGAAACAAAAAAAAAGAAAGTAAAATATTTCAATGCGACCTTTAGACCGGAATTTTTGAAAGAAAAATACGAAAAGTCCCAAAGTTCGAGATGATTAAATAAAATTTATATTTTTTCCCAAAAACAAAAACAAAAAAAACAGAATAACTCTCTACCCCTTGATCAGTACCTTAAAATTTCCAAGCACACAAAAATATATCTTTTTCTGCATAGCGCAGGAAGTCAGGTTCAGTTTTTGTCCAGATCGTTGCTTTATCTTCGCACGGCCTTGCCACCCGAAAATGTTTGGCGACCCACAGAAAATCGCAACCTATCGGTTGGGACACAATTCACTATAAAAAAAAACTCAGATACCAAAAAATTAACTAATTTTCAAACTAATTTAACAAACGCAATTATTTCATTAGATACAAAAACACTTACAACTATGATCTCAACGTCTATTGAAAAACAATTAATTAAAACATGACCAATTTTTGTTTACAAAATATCTGCGAAAACTATCAATTAGGCTAACATAAAAAGGCATTTTTCAGGCTAAGTATTTTCTTCGCAAAAACCAACTTTCAATTTTCCATAGAGCAATAGACGATAAAAAAACATAATTCTATTTTCGCAATGATAACAAGCAGACAACCTTTTGTTTTGATCAATTTGGAAATCATACAATTTCATTAAGACGTGAGTCAAAAAATCTCGAACGAAACCAAATCTTTTACTATTTTTCTTATCGAGAATTGATTTTTTTTTTACCAAATTTTCGATAACAATGTAAATCAAGTGAAAAGAAAATTTATTAGTCACCGCTGGCAGAAAAAAAAACGAGAAACGAAAGATTGATTAGAGTATATGCCATAATATGGTTTTTCGGCTTTACCCCCCTTCTCCGTTCGCACTTCGGCTTCCATATTATCCTTAAGTATGTCCCACAATAACGCGCTATGCGGCGCGGCGTGGCGCGCTGAGGTTAGTTCGGCATGATGACAGCCGCTGTCATTGCCTAAACCCCAATTACACGATGCGAATGCGGTACGGTGACAGCTCAATCTGTGTTCCCATAACCTACAAATCGCAGTGAATTTGAAGATTATTAATTTTTCGGTTTTATTTTCCGTTTCGAATACGTTTTTAAAATAATTTTCCATCTTTCCGCTTGACAAAAACATTTACTACTATTTACATTCAGAAAATGTAAACAACTGTTTGGAGATGCCAGACAAAATGTACCGAGCTTCCTGAATATTTTCAAATTAAGATATCCAAAGTAAAAAAAAAGCTTTTGAAAGATTCCAATTTTATATAATCTACTAAACTTTAATACATAATAGTTTTTTTATAAATATTCAGTACTAATTTAAATTACTTCCATCCAAAGATCTTGCGAATTTCATTAAGGAAGCCATCGACATTCACTCCCATAGCCCGTAAATTTGCTGTGTACTTAACGACTTCAGGAAGTTTCGCTGCCTCCAGAAAAACGCTTCGCATATTCTTTATCTTGTAATATAATTCAGCAAAGTCTCCACCTTGAGCAATTTTATCAACTGCCAAACTGTGTATTTTATCAAAGGGGATCAACTGGAATACTTCCTCGACGAATCCTTTCCAGCCGGGTTTCAGTGAAGAGAATGTCGCCTGTGATAATTCAGTGTCATTTTCTACTGAATCATCATTCGAATGCTCATAGATCCATTGGAGAAGTTCTTGGATTTCAGGAATAGTTACTACTCGAAATCTCGCTGAAAAATAATCCATTCCAGTCATGTAGTACAGAATATCCTTCACTTCAGCATCATTTTGGAGATACTCTTGTACCAAAGCTTGAATTTCTTCGACAGGAATTAAATTTTTGATACCCTCAAAGTCCTGCGTGAGGCTACGATGTTTGCCAGGAATTGATGCTCCTTGGACCAAACACAGAGCAGCAAGAAAGACAGCAACGAACTTCATTGTGAATTATTTTCTATAAAAAATTACATTTAATCAAATTGTCAGAATTTAAAAAAAAAAGTCATTTACCTGTACTGTACGAAACTGAACGAAATTTGAACTCCATTCACAAAATATTGCCGATTTTATAGTTGCAAATTTTCAAATTATCTTTACTTGATTAGATTACGAAAATATCGAAATAGAGATTAATTTTTGATTCTTTTCATATGACGCTTAAAATTTAAGCCTTGTCAATCATCACACGACAAACAAAAAAAGGTAAACTTTAAACTTTGCTTTAATTCCGGAAGAGCCTTCACATTAATGAGTAGATTCTATCATTGATTTCTAGATTAAAAGTTTATAATCAATTTTTTACATATGCTAAAAGTATAAAATTGATAAATGCAATTTTTATTACCTTATATGATGTGCTTTAAAATTTAAACATACATTTTCACGGCAAAAAATCGATAAGTTTACGTTTCTTTTAAATAATTATTTCTGTGGAGATATTTTTTTAAAATGTTTGTGGATTAACATTTCAAACATATTTTCCTCAATATGGAGAAACTAAACTGTTTATTGTTCTATTAGAAAATTAATTTAATAATACATTAAATTTAGCTCAGTTCCAAGAAGCAAAAAAGATCGTAAAGTGGTTGTCGCAACCACACAGTCACGAAACTTTATTACCTTTTTTCATGACCTTTTGTGCTGCTTGGGGTAGCTATTTGGATTTTCATCATAAGGCATCAAAAAAAGTACCTCAAAAGCACTCACTTATCTAATCAAATAATACTATTATGTAAACAATAATAACAAATAAATAATAAAGAAAACCTCAAATTGATTAGGCGATTTTATATAATAATTATTTGTGTTGTCTCGAAACTTTTCCAACATGTTTGTCTAAAATTAACCAACATTGTAGCAACATTGTCAGATTTAGACTACTTATAGGTGCATTTTAAAATAATATAATCTGAAAAACATCAGAAAAGTTACAATTGTCAGGGGCCAATCGTCAAATACTCTATATGATGACAGGCAAAATGCTTATTTAAAAAAATCCATTTATAAAGGAGAAGGGGAAATCATTTTTTAACCCTTTTCTTGACCGTCGGTACTTTTAAGTACCACTAACTTTAAATCTTTATATTTTTTGCTTATCCAATAGTATCAACATTCTATATATTTCGATATACTTCTTTATACCACAGGCGTAAATACCACCTCTCCATAAAATTAGTTTGTCTTTTTTTTTTAAATGCTTTCTGGAGCCATTTTCAATAAAAAAAAGTCATAGTTATTGTTTTATTGTTGTTCACTTCCTGGTCCACAAAGGGTTAAACACATTTCGTTATTATAAATTTGACGATTATGTGCACCGTTTTCTAGAAAATAGTAAAAAAGTATTCAAATTAAAGTCCTTAGCTCAATCCTTTCGGTATTTCAAGTCTCTACTAGTTCGATTCTAACGAAAGGTTTGGTGTTCACGGGCAGACGGGCAGACAGACAAGCGGAAATCAAAATCTTTTGATACACCAAACACCCTGGAGTGGTTCATTTTTGTGTCTGACGATTGGTTCCATGCGTTACAAACGGTTCAGTGAATCTAATATACTCCGGTATTATTTACCTTTATATGTAAAATCCAAATACCACTCACTCAACACAATATCTCTCGAACCACTAAACCAATTTCCATGAAATTTTTCACACAGATTCGTATTACCTTATAGGCGCTCGCTAAGAAACGTTTTTTACAAAAGTCGAAACGGAAGGTCCTGTAAGGGTAACGCCAAAATCTTTTTTTTTCTATTTTTTATCGGAAAAATGGGCCTTAGGGGATTTTCGGCATCGTTGATCACAAATCTGTTGTTGGAATTTCAAAATTATATACGAGAAGTCCTGTAAGAATAACGCAAATATCCTTTTTATCGTTCTTCCTAAAAAAAAACGGGCATTCGGAGGTTGTTAGGGGTCGGTGATCACGAATCGGATGTTAACGTTTCATAATTCGAAACGGAAGGTGCTGCAAGGATAACTCAAATATGCTTTTTCCCATTTTTTCTACAACAAAATGGAACTAGATGGTTTTCTGGACGATCAGATTCGTTAGAATTTCGAAATAAGAATGTAAGGATAACGTCCAATTCGAAAAAAGAATGTAGGAGTTCCTCCAATTTGCGGAAAAATTTCGTCTGGGTGTTTTCGGGGTCGCTGAGTTTGATTCTGGCATTAAGAAATCTATAAAAATAACGGAAGGTCCTAGAAAGATACCGTCATTATCCTTTTCCTCAAATTTTGCGGGAAAAACCTCATCTGGGTATTCTCGGGGTCGCTGAGTTTGACTTTGATATTAAGAAGTCTGCAAAGATAACGGAAGGTCCTGTAAGGATAACGTGATTATCTTTTTCCTCAAATTTTCCAGAAAAAATCCTCATTTTGCGGTTTTTGGATCAAAAAAATTTTTTTTTTCCTTTTCAGTGCATTTTTTTAAATACAAGCAGCTGTAGGGAATGAAAAAACATCGATTTTTTACATTTTACCAATCCAAAACTTGTGGTATGTGCATTTTAAGGCAAACTCAGTTTAATCCGGACTTTCAATCACCCGGTCAGGGTCCGCTCTCAGCTAGTTCAGATTACCGGTACTTACTGCAGAAAAACCAACATTTGTCAAAATTGCATGACCGGAAAGTAATTTTTAAGATAACGAACCGGTTTTCCTATTTAACTAGCAGAAATGTTTCAAAGGAGCTCATGGATGATAAGAGAATGATTATCCCATAAAAATATTAAAGATATTGAAGAGATTCAAAACAATTATGAAAACAATTGGCACTTCATTAGACCAGTTTCAAGTCAAATGTTTTTATGATTCATAATTTTTTTTTTATAATACACGATCTTATTTATTCTAGGGGGTTGTCAATATTAAGAGAAATGGCCACTTCATTTGAGTGCAATTTCTTTTATATTTCTTGAATGGTCAAATAAACGCATAAAAAGTTTATAATTTAAAATATCGCAATTGATATGGAGAAAATATTTTTAATTTGGTATAAATTGAGAGACGAAATATAATTTTCCTATTGTTATATGCAATTAAAAACTTTAAAACAAATGAAGCTTTTTGGTAAAATTCTATAAGTCCGATATGGCGAAAAGTGACTGAGTTCAAAAAAAAAGAAAGATTAAAAAAGTACTGGTCGGAAAAAGTGACTTTAGTCACTTTTAAAGTGACGTCTGGTCACCCTAACCCCAACTGAAAGAATATCAGTTCTATCTATGCGATTTTATCATACATTTTGAAAAAATTTCAACACAATATTTTCGTCTTCAGTCCCAAGGGCAAGATAACACCTTGTTATTATTTAATTTTAAATAAAAGAGGTAAAATTTGTAGCCTTTGTAACCTTTTTAGTTCAAAGTTTCAAAATTAGTAGAACCACTTGAGCTTTTACTCGAACAATAACAATAAACTTTATATTTAAAACACTGAACTTCCGTAAAAGATAGACATTTCCAATAAATAATCAGTGGATAAGAACGCCTACTTCACGATAAGACTTTAGTTATCTATACGAGTATAAATTAATTGGAAATCTTGCCCAAAATCATAGTCTTGAAAACCCTCTAAACCAGAAGTCGAATTTAAAGGAAAAATGAATTTCTTGGTGATTTTAATATCGGCTATTGCAGTCGCATCAGCCGCTTCCATCCAAACTCCCAGCAAAGGATTCTGCGAGGACTTAGCTGAATTTGCGGAATTAATACAATTCACAAAGATATACAGCACTGCAATTTCTTTTTATAAGAAGGACACAAAGTTGTATCCAATTTTGGATTATATGTTCGGAGATGACTTCCTTCTCACGCAAAAGGCAATTCTTGAACAGAAAGTATTCAGGGATGTATTCGAATGGATAGCACACAAAAATTGCCCCCCAATTATTGATCTGGATGATTTGACGGACGAGGAAGTCGACTTAACAGAACCAAATCGTTGGCAATATTTTCTTCAGACCGTTAAAAATTTGGTACAAATTGAGAAAGTCAAAACCTTGTTCCAGGAAAAGTTAGCAGAAAATGGAGAATTTGCACATCTTTACTATAAACTTCAAGAATCACGATCCGCTTTCATCAAATATTCGCAAGAGCCTATCGTTCAGACTTATGCAGAAAATCTTAGAAATTTAGGTATAAATGTTGATAGCTTTGCACGTTTTGTAAAACATCTTTTCAATTGGAAAAATTAATTGAAATTTAAATAAAGACTATTTTAATAAAGATTTATTTTTCATTGTTACCTTAACTGGATCAGACATGGCTACTTTCGCTGCACTGCACGAAGAAAAACTGTCAATTTTTGAAGCCGCTGCAGTTTTCTGACAGTTTTTCTTAGTGCAGCGCATCGAAAATAGTCATGTGTGATCCAGGCATAAGTTGTTCTAAAATTATTTCAAAAAAGCTTTATGGCCCTATTCACAAAATTCAACCTATCTTTGAAAAAAGCTTGAAAAACTCAGTAAGTTGCCACTCTTACAACAAATAATTTCCGAAAATTTCAGTCCAAAAAAATTAGTGATTTTCGACAAAAAAAAACATTAATATATATATCGGTATTTTTTCGTTGAGCCCTAATTTTCAAAAAAAAAACTTCTAGAAAAAAAATTCTGTAAGGAAAGATC
Organism: Chrysopilus asiliformis; assembly: GCA_964034945.1. NCBI lineage: Eukaryota > Metazoa > Arthropoda > Insecta > Diptera > Rhagionidae > Chrysopilus > Chrysopilus asiliformis. The sequence continues at coordinate 13,990,641 of OZ035962.1, forward strand.
AGAAATAATTTTTTTTTTAAAACTCAACGGTTTCGTACAACTACAATTTTTTCCAAAAAATCGGAATGATCCAACTTTCCCGTTCAAGAACTTAGCGAAAAACGCAAGAATACAAAATTTCAGGCCTCTAGCTTGATCCTTTCGAAAGTTATATGGTGTTCACGGCAGACACACATACAGACAGATGCGGAAATCAAAATCTTTTGTCATACTAAATCTAATATACTCCTATATGATAAATCATAGAGTATAAACCATAGATATACTAGTTCGCTCGATTTGCTGTCTCAAATGGTCCCATTTCAATACAGTTCAGTGAATCAAAACGAGTCAAGAAAGAGCAAGATAACCATATGAAAATAAATATAGTCCTCTCGTTTAAACCGTGAGCTGTCAAAGGAAAATAGACTTTCGGAATGGTGTTGGCGCCTAAAGTTATTTGTTTGCGCCTAAAGTTAGTCTCAAACTTGTGAAATTTGAATTTCGCGGCAAACTAAATTTGAATTTCGCGACCTTATACAGTTCAGTGGATGCGTTCAAGTACGATAAAGAGGGGAATACTTTTGGGACAATTTTTCAGCAGAGCTTTGTATGGTGACAGTTGTTCTATGTTATATAGTTCTGTGGTATAAACATAAAAAAAGCTATAATTGCCAATCTGGCAACTATTGAAAACCCGTATGGTGATATGGCATTGTTCGAAGTTTAAGTGAACGGCGAACAGTTGTATCAAAATTCCACTTTGAAGTCATACTTTTCAATAAGATTTTTTAAAATTTATTCCAATCAGTTTTATAAGTTATGGAAGTTTTTTGTAGAATCATATCCTAAAAAACTTTTGTTCTTGCACTCTTTTGATAAGATGCAGCACCGTTTTTGAGATATTCACTCTAACAAAAACCGATAGAAAAATTTAGTTTTTAGGACACCGGAATAACTTGCCTGAATTCGGTAATGTTCCAACTAATGTGGGTGCGACGTATAACTATACGGACATAACTTTATTCATAAAATATATTTTTTTTCCATAATTTCTTATATATGTACGTTCACCATAGAGACGAGTGGAAATAGAAAGGTAAGACAAATTCAAATAAGCTTTATGTCCATCAGTTGTCTAATTTTTCACGATAAGAGTCTCGTTCGTTAAACAAAATTTTAAAATTTTAAATTTAATTTATGGTCTGTGGACATGAGTGATTATATGAAATTCGGGCTTAATATGTCAACAATTTTACACAGGGTGACAAAACTTTCGGAAACTAAGTGAATTCAAAAATTCCTTTCAATTGCCAGTATTTCAAATTTATAGAAATTACTTGCTCTGAAAACAAACATTTTTCAAAATTTCATGACCGGAAAGTAATTTTTAAGATAACGAATCGTTTTTCCTGTCAAACTAGCAGAAATGTTTCAAAGGAGCTCATGGATGATAAGAGAATGATTATCCCATAAAAATATTAAAGATATTGAAGAGATTCAAAACAATTATGAAAACAATTGGCACTTCATTATACCAGTTTCAAGTCAAATGTTTTTATGATTCATATTTTTTTTTATAATACACGTTCTTATTTTTTCTAGGGGGTTGTCAAGATTAAGAAAAATAGCCACTTAATTTGAGTGCAATTTCTGTTATATTTCCTGTCATATATTTGAATGGTGAAATAAACGCTAAAAAAAGTTTATAATTTAAAATATCGCAATTGATATGGAGTACTTGAGAATGTTTTAAATTTGGTATAAATAGAGAGACGAAATATAATTTTCTATATTCCATTGTCGAAGTTGGCCAAAACAAGGTAAATATAATTACTATAATTACTCAATTAAATTTATTTATTTTATTCAAAAATTTACTTCTCAACAGATCAAAATGAAAACTTTTTGCTTGATTTTTCTGGGAGTGATTTCCTGTGCAGTGGCGCTTCCAACAACCCATAAACGAACCATCAATGATGAACTCAACGATTTTTATCCGCTGCTTGTAACAAATAAAACCAAAATCGTCCTCGAAGCATACAAAACTGACGAACAAATGCTGAAATTTGAAAAATATATCTTCAGTTACGATTGGAAGACTCTCGTTGATCAACTGTTGACAATTCCACAATTCCAGAAATTGATGGTTTGGTATGAAAGCGATATTAAAACCGGAGGTGTTATGGGTTTCGTCAAGGACTTTTATAATGCAGTAGATATGGAACAAGTATTTGCGCTTTTGAAGAAGAAAATGGACGTGAATGGACCATTTCAAGAAATGGTCGGTGAAGTAAAGAATTTGGACTCTAGCTTAATAGAAATCTTTAGGCTACCCAAAGTTAGACAAACATTAGAAGAACTTCAAACTCTGGGATTGGATATTCCGAAAGCGTATGCAGAGGTACGACATTTCTTCAATTGGGGTCAAAATTTACCACCTTATTAAATTATATTATAGATAAAAACTAAATAAATAAAATGTGTTACATTATAAAGATTTGAAACATGAATTTTTCCAACCATCGATTTTCCTTCATCCTAAATCCCCCAGAATCTACTAAGTTAATTTTTTTAATGGTTAGGTGGTTGCTGCTCAATACTAATCATGTTTTTATATGGGCAGATCGATAGCAAGACCAAACTTGGCCTAAAGTTGGCGCTTTCAATATTGGGTCCTTTTACGATTTGTTTTAGAAATTATAAGTAATGCATTTTGACGCATCCGTGCTAACTATTGTATCGCTTTGGAGCAGTGAAACTTCTGACATTTTTGTAAATCTGGCACAACTTTGCTATGGGAAGAATTTTAATTTTTTGCGAATTCTGGAAGAGAATTGTTCAATTTGTAATTGTAAATTTTAAACATCTCAAAACGGTTTTATGTTTTAGTCATTTTAAAATCTTAATATTCCTCATTGAATAATGTTGTAGGTCAAGTTAGAACAGTTTTAGAAGGAGGCGACGATATAAAATTTGCTGTTTTTATAAATATTTAAATATTCTGTTTTTGTTTTGAATATTTGCAAATTTTTGACAAAAGTGAAATCTGAAATCACAATTTTTTGATAGTAAAATATGTGCTGCGGGGAAAAATTAGAAAAAGTGCCTCTGACAAAAAATGTTTCAGAAAAAAGCGCGAACAAAATTGTGGTTGACATAAATTTTTAGGTGTCAATGTATATTACATATTGCTTTTTACGACGATCCAAAAAAAAAACACAAACGTCGTTACTAACAGACTACCTTCAATTCTACTCCACTTTTTATGTGATTTCCCAAAATAAAGGAGAGTATACTCGTTCGCTTGTGTTTAGTTTTTAAAGAAAGATGTTCCCCTGTAACATTTGAAACCCTCAACGGAGAGCATTGACCCAAATTTGTGTGGGGCTGCGTGCGATGGCGCGAACATTTTTAGTCATGTTTACAGTAAAATTTCCTCCTCTCTGACCCCTCATCAGCTATCTCATAAATCAGCCAACGGATTTTTATGGGATTTTCTCGATTGGATAGAAGACCCTCTAGAGTGCACATAACCCCAAAAAAAAAACATCCGCCATCTTCCTCGCCTTCTGAGCCCCTGTCCTGCTATATCTGAAACCAGTGAACGAATATGACCGGATTCTTCGGTATTGTATAAATAATATTACGAGCTATATATGTAGGGGAGACCGGGGCTAAAAGTAACACGTCATAAAAGTAACAAGGACTTTCCTAGCAAGCACAAACGTGCTAATGTTTTTTGTGTGATGCAGTTAGATGCGCAATTCGATTCTCTCAATTTCAGTTAATTTGGGTTGAGCTGCCATTAAAACCACGTGTGGGGGAGTCAAATTTCTCAATTTTGTGAGTTCGCGAAAATTTATTGTGTGTTGGTTTTTTTTTTTTTGTATATCGGTTGTTAAACCATACGGATTAAGGTGAGTTTTTGCTACCGCATTCCTGAAATATCTGTTTATATGTTCTAGTGTTTAATTTTGAAAGGTTTTTAGTAGTGTTAAAGTTATGAAATATTTTTTGTAAAAAAACGACAAAAGTAACATGACACCTTGTGGACGAAAGTAACGTGTTACTACTATCAATCTCCCCACATTGTATGCACAAACAGTGTACGGACCTTTTAAAAAACCACAAACACTGCCAGCGACGATTGGATGCGAAGCAAACCCCGGGGAGACTATGACTATCCATCATTTTCCTAGCATTGTGAGGGTGGCTTTTCCTCTTTCCGTCACTCCCAAAAATGTCTTAGCGGAATTTCAATGTACCGGAATAAGCCCATTGAACAGCAATATATTCACACCTGTCGATTTTGCTCCATCTGCTGTTACTGATCGACCAACACCCACACCTAGTCAAAACGATTTTACTGTTGACAAGAAGTCATTCCTCAAAATGAATCTCAGGGTCCTTATTCTCAACTGTCAACGTCTGATTGAAGCGTTCTCCGCCACGAACTTCAGTTCCTTAATTCTGAAGCAGCTTCTAGTGCATTTCATACACAGAACAAAACGGGAGAAGCCGAATTAAAAACATCCGCAAATACTAATCCAGAATCCAGTAATTCGCAAGAAACCAACAGAGGACGGAAAAAACGAAAAACTGCTATTCTAACCGATACTCCCGAGAAAATGGCAATTTCCCGAGAATATGAAAACATGACAAATATAAAGAAATCTACTTTAGCTTCGAAGAAAATAAAAAATAAAATTAAGAAAATTAAAAATATCAAAAACATTTTTCATTTTGATTATAAAAGTTGAATAGAAGGAACGTTAAAAATGTGTTTTTACTTAATCCACTTAAGGAATTTCGGTGTTACTTCCAACCTTATGGTGTGTTACTTTCGTCCACGACCTCTAGGATGAAAGTAACAACGGATGCCCATCCGAAAAATTACTGTACCTCTTTAAATGATGTATAATATAAATCTTAAAAATCGTGAAATGCGAGATAAATATATGAACTTTAAAAAGGCCCGTTTAGTTTCGTCAGACTTTTAAAAGTTAACTACCGGCCGAGCGAAATTTAAAAAATGTTACTTTTGTGCCCGGTCTCCCCTACACTATTTTTTCTTTTTCACCCTCCCATAACTACAAAAAATATATAGACTTTAAATTGTGGGAATATTTTGCTAAAAAACATGTACCTAAATCAAGTCTGACGGTAGTTAGATTTTGTTGAGGACTAACGAACTATAGAACGTATTTACTATAAACTTCAAGAATTCGCACAGCCGAATTAATTCGGATGGTGAATATCTATATTTCTTGTAAGTTCCTATGATCCATCCAATAAATAAACAATTTATGTAATAGATAGCAGGAGGAGTGACAATACTCTATCTGACGAGGTCTTCGTCATTTCCCCTGTACGGTGATAATTTACTATCAAAGTAGCAGAAATGTTGCAAGGAAGCTCATGGATGATAAGAGAATGATTATCCCATAAAAATATTAAAGATATTGAAGAGATTCAAAACAATTATGAAAACAATTGGCACTTCATTATACCAGTTTCAAGTCAAATGTTTTTATGATTCATATTTTTTTTTATAATACACGTTCTTATTTTTTCTAGGGGGTTGTCAAGATTAAGAAAAATAGCCACTTAATTTGAGTGCAATTTCTGTTATATTTCCTGTCATATATTTGAATGGTGAAATAAACGCTAAAAAAAGTTTATAATTTAAAATATCGCAATTGATATGGAGTACTTGAGAATGTTTTAAATTTGGTATAAATAGAGAGACGAAATATAATTTTCTATATTCCATTGTCGAAGTTGGCCAAAACAAGGTAAATATAATTACTATAATTACTCAATTAAATTTTTTTATTTTATTCAAAAATTTACTTCTCAACAGATCAAAATGAAAACTTTTTGCTTGATTTTTTTGGGAGTGATTTCCTGCGCAGTTGCACTTCCGGTAACCCATAACCGGACCATCAATGATGATCTCAACGATTTTTATCCGCTGCTTGTAACAAATAAAACCAGAATCGTCCTCGAAGCATACAAAACTGACGAACAAATGCAGCAATTTGAGAAATATATCTTCAGTTACGATTGGAAGACTCTCATTGATCAACTGTTGACAATTCCACAATTCCAGAAATTGATGGTTTGGTATGAAAGCGAAATTAAAACCGGAGGAGTTATGGGATTCGTCAAGGACTTTTATAATGCAGTAGATATGGAACAAGTATTTGCGCTTTCGAAGAAAAAAATGGACGTGAATGGACCATTTCAAGAAATGGTCGGTGAAGTACAGAAATTAGACTATAGCTTAAAAGAAATCTTTAGGCTACCCAAAGTTAGACAAACATTAGAAGAACTTCAAAATCTGGGATTGGATATTCCGCAAGCGTTTGCAGAGGTACGACGTTTTTTCAATTGGCATGAAAATTTACCACCTTATTAAATAATATTATAGATAAAAACTAAATAAATAAAATGTGTTACATTATAGAGATTTGAAACATGAATTTTTCTAACCATCGATTTTCCTTCATCCTAAAACTAAACAACATAACAAAAGCTATAATTGCCGATCTGGCAATTATTGAAAACCCGTGTGGTGATTTAAGTGAACGGCGAAGAGTTATATCAAAATTCCACTTTGAAGTCAAACTTTTCAATAAGATTTTTTAACATTTATTCCAATCGAATTTTTATGTATGGGAGTTTTATGTAGAATCGTCTCCTAAATAACTTTGGTTCTTGTACTTTTTTGAAAAGTTTTCGTTCGTATGGTCCATTTTCGCCCCCCAATAACGAACTTAGCCTTGCATTTTACGAAAAACGAATCTGCATAAAATTTCAAGTCTCTAGCTCAATCCGTGCGCTCGCAATCCGCACCCCAGACGGACGGACGGACGGAAATGCAAAATTGATTTTTTTTTATCATTCTAAACACACTGGTGTAATTCATTTTTGATAGTGACTATCACTCATCATTTATTTCGAACTCGTCAGTGTGAAATTTTTACAAATTTTTCTAAAACTAGGATTACGAAGTAATTATATTCTTTTAATTGTCGCTTGTTATTAGAAAATTTCTTCTAAAATAGTTGACATTTTATTTAAGTCCAAAAGATTAACAAGTAAGAGTCACTATTAATTGTCGTAAAGTCAATTAGTAAAGTTCCAATTACTCGGTTGAAACACCCTATTTCAAAATACACATTTTGTAAAAATTTCGTAATCTCAGATAGGTAAAAAATTCTTAGGAAATAAATCAATACTTAATTGAAAACAATTGTCAATTTCAATACATCGGTTTAATTTATTATGTTTTCAACACATGTGTCAAGATGATAAGAACTTCCACTAAAGTACAGCGAAATTGCTATTAAAACTTGTAACCCCAAATAACGCAACTGATATAAGGTACTTAAATATATCTTATATTTGGTATAAATAAAATGACAAAATAGAATTTTTGTATTTCAGTATCGAAATTCGCCAAGCCAAGGTAATTATTTCAATCAATATTTCTGACTTGAATTTATTTCTAACATTTAATATGTTTTTAAGTTAAAAATGAAGATCTGCTTGATTTTCCTGGGAATAATCTGTTGCGCATTTGCACTTCCAACCAGTAAACGAAATATTAGAGACGAAGTGAGTGAGTTTTTTCCACTACTAGTAACAAGTAGAACCAAACTTGTGATTGATGCATACAAAACCGACCCGGAATGGCAGCGATTTGAAAAATATATTTTTCATTATGATTGGAAAAGTCTCGTTAATGAACTGATGTCAATTCCTCAATTCCAGGAACTGGTGTTGTGGTATAAAAACAATATGCAAACTGGAGGAGTTATGGGATTTTTCACAGATTATTATAACGCCTTGGACATGGAGCCAATCTATGCTCTATTGAAGAAGAAAATGACGGAGGAGGGATCATTTTATGAAATGTCTCAAGAAGTATTGAAGTTGGATTCCAGTTTACCGGAAATTTTTGAATTGCCTAAAGTTGCGGAAACATTAAAAGAACTCGAAAAACTTGGATTAGATGTTAAGAAAGCGTATGCAGAAATACGACATTTCTTCAATTGGAAATATGAGGGGCCATATAATTTGTAAAAAAAAAAAATCTATTTTCATTATTCATATATCTATCTGATTTTAAGATCATGATTTAAAATAAATTCGATTTTATTAAATATTTGTTATTATTTGATTCTTTTTTTTTGTTTATGGTTTTGCGACATTTTTTTACGACTTTCTCGGAAACATGATTTAACAAAAAATATCAGTTGTGATCAACACAAAACTTTCCTATGGAATATTTGGTGTCGGAAATGAGTTCGTTACTTTTATGATCCGACTGTTAGGATGACAAAATCTCGGAGCGCAAGATGATTACTTTTGAGGGTAAAGATGAATATTCTGCTGTCGTGCGTCGGTCCAGTTCACTCCTATAATTATAAAAAAAACAACACTTAAGTCTATAAGACTTAGTGAAGGCTTACAGTTACCCTCCCTTTACCTCGGACAGACCAAGAGTGACTTTACCTTTCGGACCCCAGATGACAGGGTAGTCAGCGACACACGCCGACAAGCGACACACGACCAAGCGAACGACAAACGTTCACCTCCCCTGATTCGTAATATAGTCCAGAACCACAACAATCTGACGGACGGAAAACTATCACATTCACTACAGTCAACACTACCCCTTTCGTCTCATCCCCTTCGAACTACAATAAATCTAATCTAATTACACAACACAACCAATTAAGCATAAACCACTCACTCGTTTTGCAATCCGTATTTGACGCAGCGGCCAGCCATCACTACTCTGACTACTAGTAGCCAACTACGATATGCAAAACCAAGTGTATTTGAGTGAGCTATATAGCAAATCCTTAATTATTTAAATAATTACCCTAGTCCGTAACATTACTTTTAAAGAACTAATCGTTACTTTTTATTCGGTAATTTTATTCATCCATTGAATTCATCCTGTCGTCAATTCTGTAGAAATTTGCCAAAACTTGAAACCTGCATTTTTCAAATTTTCAACGAAGCACTTTAAAAATTTCAAAAAATAATATGACATGATAAAACTTTAATTTATAAATGACACATAAATTACACGGATTTAATTTAAGTTTCTATCTTGCATGACACGAATAAAATGCAATATAACGGTTAGTTCCGTTTACTGTAAATTTTAAAGCGTTTTATTTTAATTAAATCTGCTTTTTAATTATCAGTTAGACAAATTATAAATTTTTAGTCATAAATAGCCCACAGTGCGTCTGTTATCTTCTTATTGATTAAATAGTATAAATGAAGGTAAATTTCACGAAAACTTTTAGAGCAACCTAACAGTATGCAATCCCAAAAAAATGTATATAAAATTCTTAATACAGAAATACAAATATTTTTTTAAATAGGGTAACTCACGGAGAGATGCCCCACATTTTGACTTTGCCATATTTCACAATGAAGAAAGGCATTTTCGGTTTTTATTTTATTTTTAAATATTAGTCTTAACATTTATCAACAATTTTAGCGAAAAAAAACTTACATTATGTTTTCTTTTTATTGTGATAAAAATGCTTTTGTCAGTCCCTACTTTTTGGGATAGATGCCCAACCTATGGGATAGACGCCCAACATGATAAATGTGCATGTGGGATAGATGCCTTTGAGGAAAAAAAACATTTTATTAAGTTATAACAAAATTTTATTATACATTATAATTCATTTACATACATATATGTCTATCCAATATACACATACTGCATAATATAAAAAAATTTAATTAAATAATAAAGAAAAAAATAACAAAATTCAGTGTCTTTCGGGAGGAAATCCAACGGCCTCTAATTTCTGAATATGACGCACGAGCCGTTTTTCATTTTCGAATCCAAGGAGGGGATGTTTACCTATAATAAATAAGTATTTTCAATGAATGTGGGAAAGCAAATAGGTATATGTTATTACCTAGAGTTAATTTGTCCCTAAGGTCAACTATCCCTTTAAAAAAGAAGGAGTCTATCCTTTTCATACCGGATAGATGCGCCAATTATTTAATAAATTAAGTGTGGATAAAAAGTAAAAAACATTTTTTTCACAAACATTAAACACTCCATTTGACACATAAAAAATAAAAAAATATATACATACTTCTTTAAGCAAAAGTTCCAAGAGTTTTTGTGCAGCTCAAAATAATTTTTTGGAGTTTTCCCTTGTTCGAAAACAAAAATGCTCAATTATCCCGCAACACGCCCGACTCTCGCGAATTTTAACAACGCACTGAAGTTTCATTGAGCAAACACTTCATATGTAGAATGTGACATGTTACGTTTTGTTTCGTTAAGTACCAGTTTTTAACAGTGAGGCATCTATCCCAGTGGGGCATCTATCCGTGACTTACCCTACTATAATAATTTTATTAATAACTGAACCAATGGTTCCATCCAAAGAAACTTTTTAGACGTCCATAAATGTCATTCAAATCAATGCCAAATTCTTTCAAATCCTTTAAAAAATTTCTGACTTCTGGAAAGCTTGTGAAGTCGTGAAAATATTTTTCCATACTTTGGATTTTGGTGAATAATTCATAAAATTTTCCCTTTTCTGACAATTTTTCTGCTGCTAAATTTTTAAGTCCCCTCATATCTAAATCATTCTCCAGATCTCTCAAAAGTCCATTTAAACCTCCAGTTTTCTTAAATCCTGCTACAAGAAAATCACTAAATGTGCCGAATACTTGTACAGTTGACTCAAAGGAATTTTCAACAATCCAAACCATCAGTTCTCGGAATTCTGTAATTTTATAAAGGGCCATAAGAGCGTTTGAGGCATCCTCACTTTGTAAATATTCTTCGATTTTCTTAATTTGTTCATCGTTTCCGTAAGTCTTCAACACTAGGCGGACTTTTTCGGTAGCAAAATATTTGATGTCGAAATCCTTTAAATCGTCAACCAAAGATTTGATTTCGTGCTTGGATTGAATTGACGCAGCCTTGCATGTGCAAATGATGGCGAAGAGAAATACACAAATGAAGTTCATTATTGAGAAATTTGTGTCTTGAAAAGTAAAAAAAAGTCAGTAAAAATTTTAATAAACCTTGTATTCAAATACCTTTTATAGATTAATAAATTGTAGGAGGTCGGTCTGGCAATGTTGGAATATTTTGGTCAACACGAAGGCACCTGGCACTCGAGAAGAAGATAAAGAGGAGATAAATAGGGCTGGGTTTTAGCCCAATGTAAAATTATTCAAAGTAATTAATAAAAGTGTTTGAAGACCTAAAAAATGTATCTCTGGAAATTCAAACTTTGAATTCAACTGTAAGGATTCACACAAACCCCACCTTATTTATATTGAACTTCATTTCAAATTTCACAACCAATCAGTTGATTGACATTTAAATCATTCAAGTGGTGATAAGTTTCAGAAAGTCACCTATAGGCAATTCAGCTTAACTTCCTATCAAATGAATATAGTTTTTTAAAAATATTGATTTCTATCACAACCATTTTCTCTAAAAATATCTAGCATTTCTCCAGTTCCGATGACTTGCAATTGTTTTTTTTATTTGTATTAAGAATTGCTTATCTAAAAATTTTCACGGTAATAGAAATTACTAGACGTAAAGTTTTATTAATTAGTGCACAATGAATATGAATTTGTATAAAATTGAAAATATCTTGTCAACAATTGAATCATTTATTATTAAAATTAATCATTGCAGACTACTCTTTTAAGAGCTTTTGTCTAAATGAATAAATGAAAACCACAAAAATTAATTAATTTTCCAAATTCGTAGAATATTTTGACCGGAAGTTTAACAATTAATTCGCCACTAAAATACGGTGTAAATGCCAGGTGTCATGTTGTCGGTTGACTTGATTTACTCACAACCACAATTTTTATAAAGGCTGCCTGGGAATGCTTTTAATTAAATTGTTTTAGGCTTTTTCGAAAAAAAAACTCGATGAAAATATCAAAATTCCATAAGAAAAAATTTTACAAAAATTCCAAAATCATAGTTTCAAATTATTCTAAAATTTTCAGGTTTTTTAATCTTTAATTTGCACCAGAACTTATAAATTTATTTAAATACAGTGGAACCTCGATTTGCGAATCTCTTCCATTCCGGAAGATGTTCACGAACCAAAACGTTTTATGCCCATGCTAGGGTGATCATATTTATTTTGGGTAAATCCGTAACATGAAGAGGGGGGGGGGGGGGCGTGAGAATACATGGATGCCTGCAACAGAACAACAAATTTTATATCAAAACTAAAAGTACTTGGTCAAAAGTTAATTTTCGGAAAACCAACTAACAAATCTGCGCCGCAGGCGATATTTTGTAAAAAGAATATGGAGCAATAATTTAATCAAGAGTTACACAGTCCCAAGCGAGAAGTAACTCAAATTTTCGTCCTCTCCGCGATCCATCAAAAAATGCTACTAAAATTTTAAAATAGCGATTTCAAAAGATGCGCCACAAGCAAAACATGTCACCTTTGTAGGTGGGAAATCGCAGAAAATATACAATTTACAACAACCCCCTGCCGAAGCAGATTTTCTTCTGCATATTTAGTGATCCTTTTTCACAGAGTGAATGAAATAGTTTATTGCGATTTTCCCGAAAATTGTGAGTCATATCGGAAAATTGATAGAAGTAAAGGCTCAACTATGATAGACATAAGAGCGCATATGTAAATGTCTAATTCCCAACGAATGTTGACATACGTAGCTCTCAACATAAAAGCTAATCTTCATTTTACCTCAAGTGGAAATTAATATGGCCACAATATTATTAAATTCACACTAAAATTTTAGGTTATGTTCACTATTTACATATGCCAGTTCCATTTGTGTCGAATTATTCATGCTTAACGAAAGTTTAACGAAGGTTTGAAAGTGGCACATGTCTATTGTGGGTATTAACACTGACTTTCTTATTCTGGAAATGACATATGCAGCTACATATGCGTTCTTATGTCTATCATAGTTGAGCCTTAAGATTTTATATAACTTATCCATACATCGTTTTCCTCTCCCTTATACAAATGGAATGCTTTTTTTCTGTTTTCTCGAAAACGGTGCATGACATCAAAAAATTTATAAAGACGAAATGTCTCTAAAATATGATTTTACATAACTCTTGCATGCATTAAAATTCAATCGGACCATTTTTTTCCCTTCTCTCCTATACAAATGGAGATTTTCTATAAAAATTCAGTCTATCCTCATATTGAGTATTCGGCGATTTTCCGCTGGCAATTGTAGCTATTCTTATATTGTTACCAGACCGGTTAATATACTGTGGGCTGAGACCAACAACATAATCCTGGGCATACTTAACTGTACCTGTACTAAAGTAGCCCTAGGGCCAGCCTGTCTATCCCTCTTATCTCCGCATGGAACTTAAATAAAATTATACTAAGTTCAGACCGACACAAAATCACGTAATTTTGCGAAATGATTTAGAACTTAAACCAAAGTGTTCACACAGAGATTAAGGTAATTTTGTTTCACATTTCAACTACAGAATTGCGATGAATTTTAGTGTAGAATTGCTATGAATTTTAGTAATATGATGAATAATACAATTCAAAACATCGATCAAATATGTGCAAACAGAATTAGACACTTTAGACGACAATGGAAATTATCTGTAATGAAAATAAACAATTATTTTCCATTTCATATCTAATCGCATCAAAAACAGGTCCATTTTTTTTTGCCCCGCGTAGGTTGTTTACTAATATATCCTCTTCGCGTGCGGAACACGGCTTCTTTTTCTTATACTTCCGTTTTTCCAATGCAGCACAAATGTCAAAACTGATGTACTGAAGAGAGCTGAATGAGTGATGCAGGGTTGTATTCATTGTTTTTGCTTGATTTCGTTCCTAATTTTGTGGAAATTGCATACTTTTAGTGATTTTTAAAACAGGTTAATGTACTGGAAATCTCGTGGTTTCGAGAAAGGTTTCGTTCAAAATTACGATAATCTTCAAAATTACGTGATTTTGTGTCGGTCTGAACATAGTATAACTTACATCGCGTCTTGATTTGGGATTTTTCATCGCAGAGATTTTTGATTGACACAACGATGTGTCAATTTTGATTGACACATCGAGTTGACGACGATAAAAAAATCCCAGAGATAAATTTCAAGAAATCTTGCAATTGCAAAATTTCTTTGAATTTTTCAATTCAAGATGGCGGAATCTAAATTCTCCCGACAAGTAGTTGCGAAAATAACTAATTTTTACAAACAATACGATACAAAAAGCTTTGGAAGAGAATATATAACATTAAGAGGTTTTTCTTTTCGTCTGTTCTTCTGTTTCAGCCTTTTCAATTTCACGTATTACATTAATGGCGAGAGCGGCGACTGTGTTTTCTTTTCATCGCCATTTTGAGTTACTAAAATTTCAAGAGATTTTCGGCCCAGGTGTCAAAAAAATCTCATTGCGGTGAGACATTTCTTGGGATGAAAAATTGTTAATCAAGATGCGGTGTTACAATTTTCAAGAGTTTTCTTCTTACTTCCAATTGAGCTACTCAAAATGCGTCTACCCATCGATTATGTGCACACCGTCGAAGATGAATAACCAAAAGCTTTTTTTTTTGTTTTGAAAAAGAAACTGAATAAAGTGACAAGAAAATTGTTGATATTAGATTTTTTTCGTTTTTGAATACTTTCCACAAAAAAAAACTCTTGCCATTCACAGACGAAAAACACAGTTTTGATTCAATGACGATTTTAAAATTAACAGGTCGATTATCTTAGACGCGTCACTTTTCGTGACTCGAAATTGCCTGTTGTTGTTGGTACAAAACAACAAATACAATAGGCAAAATTCGAGTCACGAAAAGTGACGCGTCTAAGATAATCGACCTATAAAACTCCAAATATTATGTGAAATTTATAGAATACCAAAAGCTCCCTAATTTGCAACCTTCTCTTCCTTTCTCCGGATAGAGGCTCCACGTGGCGGCGAATAGGTTAAGTTTTCCAATTGGAAAAATCCCTTTTAAAACTCGCCGAATTTGAATTTAAATTCAATTTTTAAAAAATATTTTTCGATCGTGGATTTTCTTTTTCAAAGGACTCGGTCGTAGTGAAACCGAAATTTCTTAAGAATAGGACAAATGTAGCTAACGACTAGCAATCATTTCGGCAATCAAACCATATATAGATCGACGTCGCTATTCTTTTTCCATCTAATTCTGGTTAATTTTTAGGGATTTCTGTTGTTCGATTGTTTTAAAAGCAATTGATCGTTAACCAGCCGATTTTTTTAAACACAAGGAATTTACATGTAAGTACTTTAATTGAATTGTTTTGTAATGGAATCTGGAAGAACTTTCAACTTAGTCCTTTTTTTGCGTTTTATATGATTAATACTCGAAAGCAAAACATAAAAACAATTCTTTTTTTCTAAGTGCCACATAACAATATTTTTATTTAAAATTTAACCTTAAAATCTAAAGTTGAATAGCTTTTCTATTAGTAACTTTTACAAAAGAAAACAATCGCGTCAGGTGCCTAAAAACTCATACCTTCCGATCAAAACAAAGCTTGATTTCGTTCCAGTTAAACTTTGAACACAAATTGTAGAC
This sequence comes from Chrysopilus asiliformis, assembly GCA_964034945.1. Lineage (NCBI taxonomy): Eukaryota > Metazoa > Arthropoda > Insecta > Diptera > Rhagionidae > Chrysopilus > Chrysopilus asiliformis. Next base: position 14,006,232 of record OZ035962.1, read on the forward strand.
AAAATTTGTTTCTAATCTGAAATCTGACTAAAATGCTTCTTCCATTGGAATCTCGATGACGATTTCGATTGCCTCACAACAAAATAAATGAGCAAAATTGAAAAATCAAATTACGATACTTGAAAATATTTCGCTATGTCTTGTCTTTGGCACACCAAGAACGATAAGATTTTATCAACAGCACACGCTTACTATATAAACAACAAAACCAGGTAAAATTCAATTCATTCAAGCTTGTTAAACTTATCTAGTCACAATAATTTGTATTATAATTTGTAAAAAAGAGTCTGAAAATGAAATTCTTAATCATTTTCGCATCAATTTTTGTCCTCGCCACGGCAGGACCAACTCCACATCAAGGTCTGGAACAAGATTTTCATGACTTTTTGAATTTAATTCCGGTGGATCAAATCGAGACAATTGTGGAATATTATTCAGAACATGACTCGGAAATGCGAGGAATTAACAAATATTTTACTGAATCTCAAGACGTCATTGACGCTTACAAGAAGGTCTTTGAATTATCGGAGATTATGGAGCTTTTTAATTGGATAAACGAGAAATTCTTTGATTCTAAAATATTGGACTCAATTGTTGATGACAAGGCAGTTAAAAAGAATTTGCTGGATGCTGACTTTAAGCCGCGTGTTGGCGGATGGAAGGCATTTTCCAGGGATGTGGGCGCTATTTGGCCAAAGGATCAACTTCAGAAACTCTTCTCCCAAAAAATGAAGGCAGACAATGATTTTGCTGAGTTGTACAGGAAAATCCAGAGAATGAAAGTCACGTATCAAAAAATCTTGACCTTTCCTGAAGTTCAGACAGTAATTGGACATCTTCGAGTTCGCGGTGCAGATTTGGAAAGGGTTGATAAATTGATTCGACGATTTTTTGATTGGTGATTTAAAAAAATCTTAATATTAGTTTAGAAATCAGTATTTTTTATTTATAATAAAGTTTTACATTAAAAAAAAAGTCGTCTGTTTTAATAATTTGGCGCTAATCTCTAATTACCTCAAGTGACTCTCTCAAGAGTGTACTTATCTAAGAGTCCGTTTTAAGATTATGACACTCAGGAGACTATCAGCACTTTTGATTTCACAAGTTCTCTAAAAGTACGAGCAATGGATACTAACGTGACATTGAGATTTTTCTTTAGAATAGCAGCTTCTCCAATCCTTTTAATAACCACCATAAATTATTCTCTTAGAATATGGCAGTTACTATCACCAATAATTCCAAGCGTCATATCATCAGCATTATTCTTAGTGCGAAAAGTTCAAAGTTTATTAACTATTTTCGGAATTGTGATATGTTTGAAAATGTTGTACAATTCATCAAAAACCATTATTCGAGACGTGCTAATGTTATCGCTAAAATGAAACAAAATAAACGTTGTGAATTACAACTGATATGATTCATTTCCAAGTATTATTATTACTTTTTTATTCACAAATTCCACTTGATTTGATTTCAAATGCTTTATCTTTTATTATTGCGAAATACATTTGAATTTTTAAAGAAGTGTTAATGTTTGTTTTGTTTCCACAAAATATTTTTTACTATGAGTATTCTTAGAAACGGCATGAGATTTGATGCACTGAGGTCAAAAATGGTAGGGTACAAATAGGGTATATTCTATTAGTTACACAATTTGCTAACTAATTAAACAAGTTCAATTTTTCTACAATATTTGGACCCGACATCGCCCATTAAAAATGTAAATAAGCCAAAAATTCAGTTAAAAAAAATCAGATGGACATAAGTACATTAGAAAACCTAGAGCGAGTGCGATCCGTTTCAATTAAGCACTTCGGGACATCCCGGAGCGTCCAGAAGAAGATCGCCAAAGGAACACGATTTGGCGTTATCAGGGGTCCTTCAGAACCTGACATGCACTGAAACGAAAATATTATACATATAATAAAAAAACAGCATGTTAAATATTAATAATTTTGTGTTATTAAATTTATAATTTTTTGTATATACAACAAAATTTTGTTAATAAAATAAATTTTTTTCGCTTGGCTTAATTTTATCAGTAAGGGTATTCACAGTCCTCTTTTAAATTGCGAGTAATTTTACCGCTCGGTAATTCAGTCAAATTTAACAGATTTTTACCGAGACGGTAATTTGATTCATTAGGGTATTCACAGTCCTCTTTTAATTTTGGGTATTCGGTGTTTTCGGTAATATTAAAAGACTGAAAATATTCTGCTGTGAACATCCCACAGCACAGATTTGAGAACAGCGCTTTTATTGGATACGTGACCAAATCATGAACTGCGAATTTGATTGTCACATACCTTTAAATCCATGTTTGATGTATTCTTTTAAATTTCTATTGTGGCAACGGCTATCAAAATTGAAAAAATTTGCAGTCCGATGAGTTTAATAAAAAACCAGCAAGAAAATTTTACAACTAAAAACATTACTAGCGCCACTCGCGGTTGATTCTTGATACCGAATAACCGGGCCGGAAAACACGACTCAGGGCATGTCTACAATTACCGAATCCGGTAATTCATTTTTACATGAACCAAGTTACCGTCTCAGTAAAAATCTGTTAAATTTGACTGAATTACCGAGCGGTAAAATTACTCGCAATTTAAAAGAGGACTGTGAATACCCTTATTTTACAAATTTATTTTTTTTCCTCAAATTTTAATCTATTGGCTATGGGAAAAAGTTCTTAGCGTTTTTTTGTGAAAAATTCTTCTTTATTTTTGCTTCAAATTACAAATGGATTTTGTTCAAAGTACGTTCCATTGGAAGTTATAGCCTGAGCCCATCTTTCAGGGGAAAGACAGATTCCTTGAGTGAAGAAGGCTTGCTCTTTCGCGCTGATCCAGTCATGCACCCTCATGTGAATGGAACCGCATTCCAGTGAGACCTGATTCCATCGATCTAAACAAATGATAATCAGAAGGGGCAATGTCTGGGGAGTATGGCGGATGGGGTAGGACTTCCCAGTTGATCCCTTCTAGGTATATTTTGACTGGCTTAGTAATGTGTGGCCTTGCGTCGTCGTGGAGTAGAATCAACTTCTGATGCCTATCGGCCCATTCCGAACGTTTTTCACCAATAGCTCGCTTCAAACATATCAGCCGACGTCGATAGACTTCACCACTGATGGTTTCTGACGGTTTCAAGAGCTTCAAATCGCACTAGATTTTCTTGTTTTTAACCTATTACAACACTAGGGTAACTTTTTTAGTAACCCTATTATGATAAAATAAATGACTGCTTAGTTCAAGTATAGATCGTCGGCTAAAAGTGAAATTGTGCTAAGTCCATTATACCAAATTTGACAGAAAAGCAATAAAAAACCTTGTTAAATCATTTTAATTTTCATTTAAAGAAAACTGAGCCCAATTTTTCTCATTTAAAGAAAACTCAGTGTTATTGAAAGATAATTAAAACGATTTTACAAGGTTTTTATTGCTCTTCTCGAAAATTATACCAAATGGACTTAGCACAATTTCACTTTTAGCCGACGAGATGTGACTTCTACTCTATAAGCCAAACCTAATCTTTCTGTTTTAAACTCATCTTATTTTTTTGAAATTATATCAAGAATAATAAACTTTTCGAATAAATCGACAGATACAAAAATGAAACCATAATTCGCAATAATACCGGTACTAAATAAAAGCTTCGTACAAAAACGATTTAAAAGTAATGTTATCAATCAAAACAAAAATTAACGTTTTCCAGAATTAGTATCACCAAAAAGAAATTAGCAGATAGGAAGAAAATATCCCCCAAAAAATTAGTATAAAAAGCGGAACCGAGATGAATTCAAGTCAAACTCGATCAGTTGAGAACAGAGCGAAGATTTACAGTGTCTATAAGTGATCATTATTTACAGTAATTTTTTTTAAAGTTTGTTACTTAAAAATTTTGAAAGAATGAAAATCTTTATTGCGATTTTCGCGGCATTTGCCCTCACAGCAGCGGGACCTATTGATAATGGTGGATTACAACAAGACTTTATCGAGTTGGGAAATCTTATTCCCATTGAAGAAATCAATGATCTTGCCAAGGAATATATAGAAAATGATATTGTTATGCAAGAAATCTACGAATACTTGATGAGCAGTTCGAAGATCCGTGTGGCCGCTGAAGAAATAGCAGAATTACCTGAGATAGAGAGCCTGGGAGAATGGATTAATCGAAAATTATATCCTGAATTCTTCGAGTCCCTGGAAAGTATTGAACAAGATGCTGACCACGAGCTCGTTAAAAGAGAAGCCAGTGATGAAGCAAATGAATTAACTGAGAAGCCATTGCGGGATGAAGAATTAGGAGGCTGGGATGCATTCTTCAAGGACGTTTGCGATATTTGGCCAGAAAAAATCTTTAGAAAATGGTTCGCGAAAAAAATGAAGGATGGAGGGGATTTTGCTGAGCTTTACAACAAGGTCAAAGGAATGAAGGCGGTCTATGAAAAGATCGTTGAATTAGAAAGCGTACAAATCATATTCAATGATCTTGAAGAACTCAAAGTCGATTTGGTTGCCATCGAACAAATCATTTATGACTTCTTTGAGTGGTGAAAATGTGTACCTTATTTTTGTGATGTTTAAATTATTAGGAAATAAACGAAAATAAAAAATGTAAATAATGCTTTATTTAAATTAAGTTTGGCGCTAATTGAAAGCTTCTTTTAATTACACAAATTATTTTGAATTTTTTATAATAGCAAATAGCAAGCAATTCGTTCATGAAAACACAGCTTGACCCACCTAACGGTGAGAGGAAACTTTCTTACATAATCAAACCTCATATGATGAATATAATTAGGTATAATAATGTTTAATTTTTTAATTCAAAATCCTTTGAAATCTCCAGAACTAATTGAAATAGAATGTTGAAAAATTGGCATGGAACAGTCTTTTATCGAAAGATAAACCTCTTCCGAAAAATTGAATCACCCCTGCCCCCCTCTCCCATGATTGGGTATGGTGAAGAAAGGGGCCGAATTGCAGCCTTAGTGCACCGTCTCCCAGACAAATCCCAAAATCGCTTGAGACAAACATATTTTTGGTTGCAGCAACAACATTATATTTATGACCAACAAAATATATTTGCAACGATTGTATTTTCTTAATAATAATAATTTTATGTTATGTTATTTTCTTAATAATATTATGTAGCGACAAAAACAGTTGACTTTACGTCAAATCTACACGAGTAAATGCAACAATGATTGAGTGATAGAAAAACAAAATTTGATTTAAATACGAAAATTCACAGAAAGAGTTGCATTTAATTCATAAAAATTGAGTCATTATCAAGAAACTATTTTTCTATTGAGTAAAAATTAATTTATTTTCTTTATTATTAAGAACTAAGAAACTTTACAAATAAGTAAACAAACCCCATTTGTATAAAAAGCAATGTTGAGATTGAATAGAATTCACATTTGATCAGTTTACACAATAGTGAAGATTCATAGTATCTTTAAGTTATTTTATATTGTGTGAAAATGAAAACTGTAATACCGTTAGTTACATTGATTGTCCTCGCAGCAACCGGGCCTATCGACAAGGGAGGATTAAGAAATGATCTTATGGAGTTGGAAGATCTAACATACTTCCTGATAAAATGATCTCAAGATTAATTGACGAATATTATGACAACGATAATAAAATGCACCAAGTATTTAATTATTTAGAAGACTCCACAAACTATCAAACCGCACTGGAGGAAATCGCGGAAATTCCGGATATCATGGAGCTGGAAAATTGGATACAAAGCAAACTATATCGTGAACACTACGAAATTATGCAAGAATCAGATGAAGATGTTGATCATGAATTCATCAAAAGAAGTGCTGACAATGGAATCTATGTGATAAATGCAATACCAATGCCGAATGGAAGTAGGGGTGGTTGGGATCAATTATACAAGGATCTTTGCGCAATTTGGCCAAAAAGGCGATTCAAAAAGTGGTTCACGAAAAAAATTAGGGATGGAAGTGAAATCGGTGAACTGTACAGCAAAGTCAGAGGAATGAGGCCAGTTTACAAAAAAGTTTTGCAACTAGGAAGTGTGCAAAGAGTAACCAGGGATCTTGGGGAGCTTGGTGTCGATTTTTACACTATTAATCAACTCATCTACAATTTCTTTGAATGGTAAAGAATCGTACCTATTGCTGTTGAAATTGTAAGAAAATCGGTCATTCAAAATAATAAAAAAATAGTTTTTTTTAAATAAATTTCAATAGTTTTATTTCTATTTATTTCTACCAATAATTATCATCCTGAGGTGTACTTCGGCATTAAAGTAATACCATTAGTATTATTATTAAAAGAATCTTTTCTTCCAATCTAATTAAACGCGAACAATTTTTCTACTAAACTGTTCTTAATAATTCTAATTACATGCAAAAACCTAAGAATAATCGGGAATAATTAACCAATATGAAAACCAAAGAAAATAATTAACCGATATGAAATTGAATTTTGCTTAAAATACCACAATTACAGATTAAGCAATAATTTATCGACTAAAACCTTCAAATTTTATTAAATTGCCAGCACTTCGAATGAAATTTTCAGATAAGAAAAAAGTTTTCTCCACATATAAAAGTCAAATCTAAAAAATCTTAATTCATTTGAAGTCGAAAATTCATTGAAATTATTAAATTTTCTTAGTTTAAATTGATTCTAGTTTTTAAATTTGGTAAAAATGAAAATTTTAACTTCGGTTTTGGCATTGGTTGTCCTCACGACAGCAGCACCTGTGGAAAAAGGTGGGTTAATAGAGGATATAGAGGAGCTCCAAGAACTTCTTCCTCTTGATGAACTCGCAGAGTTGGGAGAGGAATATTACGAAGGGGATGAGAAAATGCAGGAAATCCTAGAATATCTCGGCTCCGTGGAGTACTTTGAGGCCCTTCAGGATATAGCAGAAATCCCAGAGATAATTGAGCTGGGAAAGTGGATAGAACGTAAACTATTCGGTGAGTCTGAAGAGGAAGAGGATAACGAAATTTCCAAAAGGAATTCCGACGTAGAATCAAATGAACTAGGTGAAGGACCCTTGCCGAGTGGAGAAGAAGGACTAGGTGGTTGGGATGGATTCTTCAACGCCGTCAGCAATCTTTGGCCAGAAAAGGAATTCAAGAAGTGGTTCGCAGAGAAACTTGAAGACGGAAGTGATATCGGTGAACTGTACAGAAAAGTCCAAGGAATGAAGTCAACCTATGAGGAGATTTTACAATTAGAAAGTGTTGAAACCGTCATCAATGATCTTGAAGAACTCGGTGTTGATTTTATAACCATTGATGGAATCATTAAAAAATTCTTTGGTTGGTGAAGATTTTTACCTGTTTTTGTTACGAATTGATTAGTAAAAAGTTGTTTCATTAAAATGGACAATAATTAGTTTTATTTAAAACAATTTTATAAACTTTTTAGGGTCGTTGAACAAAGAATCATACGAAATTAAAAAATTTATTTTGCAACAAATGCAAATCATATTTGAGGCGTTAAAAGCTAGAGTGGACCAAGCCACATAATCGAGTTTTTGAAGCTTTTCCACTTTTGTACTATTATTGACTGTAAATTTTTGGAAAAAAAAATTTCTGTGGACTTTATTACTCAATGTTGAAATGTTCTTTTGAGCATCCAAACATTTTTATCTAAAAACTCACTCGCAATAGTGATTCAAACACAAAAAAATTCACGATTTCGACATGTGGGTTGGTCCACTCCAGCTTTTAACGCCTCATTTGTGAAATAAAATCTTATAAATCATTAGTAAAGATACAAACGTGAGTGGCTTTTTAAAATTTCGAATGTGCAAAAAGGACTCCATTCTATATATATTTAATCCGTGTTTTTTTTAATTGTTTCAATTGGATACGAAAACTTCTGAAAAAATAAGTAATATTCGAATTGATAGATATTGAAATCAGAGATTTTTTTATTGAGTAATAATTTTCACACTTACAAAAAAACCTGAGCCATAATGTGTTCGATTCTATAGATCGACACATTTTGTTGAGTGGCGACGAATTTTGTGGCTTTTGCTGCTCAAATTGACATGACTTTTCTTCTAATTTTCAGCCAACATTACATTTAAATCATGTAAATTTGATATTGTTGAATATCCGTTTGAAAGTTTTTAAAGATTTTTTAGAATCTGGAAGGGAAAATAGCGAGCAAATTATTTTCCCTCGACTCTAACATCGCTAAAATTTTGGGACAGTTCGAGTTGTCCTGAGATAACCTTAAATTTTGTACTTCAATAAAGACATATTTTTGCATCAAAAAGTATATTTCAAAGCGATAGTAACGCAAACTGAAACGCAACTGTACAAAACTGCAAGTCCCTAGCTCAATCCTTTCGACAATTATGGTGTTCGCGGATTGAAAGACAGACAGACAGACAAACGGACGGACATGCGGAAATCATAATCTTTTGTCATCCCTAAAACCCGGATGTAGTTCATTTTTGTGTTCGACTATTGGTTCGATGCGTTACAAACGGTACAATAAATCTAATGTACTTCTATATGATATATCTATCATAAAGAGTATAATCACAAGTGAACGAAAGAAGTGCTGCGCCGGAAATGAACACAGGAATAATGAAAAATTGTATTTTCTTGTGGAAAACAAAACATAACTTCAACGAAGTCAAATCATAAAATCAAATCTCAACAAAAACAATTAATAAAAAAGCGTCGCAGACGAAATCTTCTTAAACAGAATGAGGTGCAATGATTCCAATCACAAGCAGACTCAAGTAATTGTTTTTTAAAGTCTTAGAAATAGTGAGAAAACCTAGAAAGAGAAATGCGTTGCCTTTTTGGCGTCTTGGGTGATTTTTCTTTTATATTTATGCGTCTTGTGTGAAAGTTCATTGAATATTTTTTTATAATATTTTTGATCGTTTTTAGCGTTTAATGAATTATAACAATAAACTTAGGTAATAATTCGGAACTAAAGTTGAAAAATGCATGTCCAATGCGCAAGTATAGAGTAGATTTCGGTTCAGAACACCGAATTTGTGGTTCTTAATTCAATTAGGAAGATTTTTTAAAATAAGAGGTCCCGGAATTTATGCAGCTCCTATTCTTAGTTAGCCAATAAAGGAGAAAAATAATACAAAATTGTAAATTGGATTTTTGTTTAGATTCGTAGGCAATTTTTATTTTAAAAACCTCAAATCTGTATTGGGCCTAATTCTGTCGGCAAAATTTTCATTTTCATTTTGCTAAAACCGAGTTTTTGCGTGTGTGATTTTCATTAAATTTTCAAATCTTGACTAGCAGAATACTAATTTGTTGAAAATCACATTAGGTACGCAAAAAATCAGTTTTGAAAATGAAAATTTTGTCAACGCAATTATGCCCATTATTTTCTACGTTTGTTGCACAGTAAGTTCATTTTTATTACATTTGAAATTTTTAATACACGAATCGTTTCAGGGTGTTAAGTATTTTAACCTCATCACATTGATTTTGTAACAATATCATGTCACCACAATATTAAAACGTCCACATGATTAAAATTGCTCAAAATTAATAGTGGTCTACCAAGTTCTGCGAATATTTTGTGGGCTTTGCTGAAATTTTAATCATACCATTAAAAAACTCTCCTTGTTTCTAATTAAAGATAAAAGTTTATTTTGGATTAACTTTTAAAATTTTAAATGAAGTAATTGGCCCATAAATTTTTCTTCAAATACCACAATTGGCATTTTAAGCAAATCGAAAAAGACCTTGAGATTCCTTAGGTTACCAAAATTACCAAAAAAAAAATGTAGATAAGAAAGAAAATTTCTGTACTGCTGCAATGCTATAAAAGCAAAATTTGAATTCATTTCAATCAATCATTACGGAATCATCAGAGTGATTTAAATTTATTTAAAAAGAAGTTTTAAATTTCAAGTTTTGTAAAAATGAAAATCAGATTCTCGCTATTAGCATTGTTTGTCCTCGCAACAGCTGGACCATCATCAGGAGGTGGATTAGTGAGTGATCTGCAAGAGTTTAAAAATCTCCTACCTATGGATGAAATCGGGGAGTTATTCCAGGAGTATTACGAAGACGATAATGAAATGCGGGAAATTATCGACTATACTACCACTTCGAAGTACCGTGCCGTCTTTTCAGAAATAGGAGAATTGCCAGAAATGATCGAACTGGCAGATTGGATACAGAGAAATTTATATCCGCAGTACTACCCGTCCGAGGAAGCATCAGAAGAACGTGAAAAGTTTGTCAAAAGGGATTCCGGCAATGAAAGCAACGAGTCGAGTGAAGGTCTAGGAGGCTGGGATGGGTTCTTCGAGGCTCTCTGCGAATTTTGGCCCGAAACGGAATTTAAGGACTGGTTCGCAGAAAAATTGAAGGAGGGCAGTGGTATTGCTGTACTTTACAACAAAGTCAAAGAAATGAAGCCCGTCTATGAGAAGATATTAAAATTAAAAGCTGTGCAAACCGCAATGCAGGATCTTGAAGATCTTGGTGTCGATTTTGTTACTCTCGAAGGAATCATCTACAAATTCTTTGATTGGTAAAGATTTTTACTTGAAGTTCTGAGTTTTATCGACTAGAAAATTACTAAAATAAAATAAAAAATTTTGTTTTGTTGCAAACAGTTTTTATTTACTTGTCATCAGAAGCTTAGAAGAGTAGCTTTTTTAGGCGAATTCAATTGTTGGCATTAAGTGGAGGTCACCAAATTGGTAGCTACTAGTTCTGGGGTCGATTAGAAATTTTTGGGGGTAGACTTTAGTTTAGGATCGATTGAGGGATATATTTTACCCTAAGGCACGTCGGCATATTTGAAACTTTCTGATCAGTACGAAATTCGGTTCAGGAAAAATTATTGCATGTCCGTGCATCTGTCTGTCGGTCTGCCGTCTGTCGGTCTGTCGGTGTGTCTGACCTTCGGTATGTCTGACTGTCGGTATGTCTGTCTATTATTCTCTTAATAAAAATATTAAAATAGCCAAAAATCAATTTGTTACTGAATTGAATAATTAATTAACCATTAGACATGTACCAAACGGATTTTTGAATTTTTTGGACATAAAATTTTAGAATTGACGAAATTTTGATTTCTTAATGATATCAATGCACGCTGAAAGTTTCGTTTGGTAATTTCAATGCATTTGGATATTAGTTATTGATGGTTTCACGGTACAGGAGTTAGCAGGGACCAAACTGGGAATTTTGGGTTAACTCAAAACCAACTCCTTGATGCCAATAAGCTCCCCTAAAAGTTTCATCCAAATCTGTTCAATGATTCTCAAGTTTTAAGTACAGACACACAAGCCTATTATATAATAATAGATTTTCAAGAAAAACTCTTCGCATTCCAATTAGCAACAAAAATGCATTTTCGTGTGCCAAAATTTTATTTCAGTTCGCCCTTAAAACCAAATACAATAATTAACCAAAACGGAATTAAAATTTTCTTGAAATACCACAATTTGGTATTATAGAAAGTTATTAGCAAGTAAGACCTTCACATTTTGTTCCAGATAAGAAAATAAATGTGCACACAATAATAGCATAAAGAGTGAAATTCAGACGAATTAAAATCAATTATTGTTGAGAAATCATTGAAGATTTAAATACTGGAAATAGTTTTTTATTTTGAAGCAATACCAAGTTTTAGAATCAATTTTCAGGGCTACATGTGGTACAAAAAAATCGTGTATAAAAGATAAAGTATCAGACGGTAGCTCAACGCGTTCTGGGGTTTTTTAAGATTCGTAAAACGGACAGACCGACAAACTGACAAACAGAGAGACCGACAGACCAATAGACAGACAGACCGTCAGGCAGGCCGACAAAGCGACAGACAGACCAACAGGCAAACCGACAGACAATCCGATAGACAGACCGACAGACAGACCGACATCAAGACCGACAGACAGACCGACAGACAGACCGACAAAGAGACCGCCAGGCAGGCAGACCGACAGACAGACCGACAGACAGACCGACAGACAGACCGACAGACAGACCGACAGACAGACCGACAGACAGACTGACAGACAGACCGACAGACAGACCGACAGACAGACCGACAGACAGACCGACAGACAGACCGACATCAAGACCGACAGACAGACCGACAAACAGACCGACAGGCAGACCGCCAGGCAGGCCGACAAACCGACAGACAGACGCACGGACATCCTCATTATTTTGTCTGAATGAAATTAACTATTTTGTAATAGAAATTAACTATTTTGTAATTGAAGTTAACTATTTTAGTTACAGTCCCGATTCCCCATTATCAGAAAGCTTCTGTCTATCCTCGCATGAATACAATACAATACTTTCCCCCTTTAGCAGAGGACGTAAATATTAATTTCGTGAAATGGACGACATCCGTGTTTCCGATCTGTGGACTACAAACTCCCTCATATTATGTTAACTACCGAAAAAAATGAAACAGGAAGTATTCCGACATAAAGAATCTCGCCAGTAAAATCAACTTTATTTCTTTTAATTAAAATCGCCGAAAATTTTACTTCGTGCAGAGTTTTTATTTATCCGTAAGCTTAGCGCGGTATTACACACGGCAACTTTCGGGCTTACTTAAGCCGATTTTCGGGAGAAACCACTGCGGAGGGAAAAGTTGCCACTCGAAATCATGGCTTATCGACAATCTGCATACATGCAACTCGTGTGAACCGGTTTGGGAAAAGTAGTAGGCAGAAATCATTTTCGTTCTGACCGTCAGCAGGTAAAGATCTTGGGAAGTATATGAGCAGCAGCAATTCCAATGGTTTGAGTTCACACACACATATGTAAACTTGTGTAACATATGCACACAGGATTGGCTTATTTAAGCCACAAATGTAAGCACATTGGCTTATTAAGCCCAAAAGTTGCCGGCTTAAATAAGCCAAGTGTAATACCGGACTTACAGGCGATTTAACAGCCAAAGATACAGAAAACTAAGATTTTCAGATTAGGGAAAGGAACTGGTATTTTAAATCTACATATACAGTACAACTTCACATTTTTAGAATAGGGTCATAAAATTACGTTTTCATGTTTCTTTTCACTAAACCTAGCTGCCATTGTCATGTCAATAAGACAAAATTAAAATTATATTATGAGACTGTAAAGAAAAATTTCAACATTTCAAGATTTTAAATATTTCCTCTAGCGTAAAAAAATTTGTTTAACGAATCATAAAACTAAATACGAAAGTTAACCACGCAAATTACGAAACTTTATCTAAAACCGATACTTTTTTATTCAATTTGAAAATCAATGGTTGAAAAGAAAACTAAAAATTTATTTTCATTTCCTTACATGCTAAATTCCATTTATAAAATATTTGCTTATTCCCTTTTACACACCACAAAAATGTCTCAATAATCCCCAAAAGAATTCAAAAATTCAAATTTCGAAATACTCTCAAGCCTAATAGTTTCTCTAAATTGTTTTTTTCTCTTTTTTGGCACCTTAAAGCCGAAAACTTTATCTGACATTTTTTTATTGGCCGCAGCACAAAATTGCCGTAAAATTGGGAAAAAGATAGAAGTGATTAAGTCTGAGATATGAATCAAATCGTTTGTAAACATTTGACTAAAATGGTGTGCAGGGCCATTAAAGATTGAAGTTGAAGCAAATTGATTAAAAAAATATCTTATAGTCTCTTAGAGAGTGGTGCGCTTAAATGGCACTCAAGTCAAACCGACTTCGGCCCACTTTAAAATTTTCACGCTATTTTGGACGTTTTTAGTTGGGCCTTTTGCTGAGATGTATCCAAGGTCAGTTCTACGATATACGGGTCCATAGTATCTCTCGCGGAATCCTGTACTTTCCCTGCCCCTCCGAATCATACAAGGCATAATCACACACGATTTGGAGAATGTTTGCCTGCATGGTTTTGGCACAAAACGATCGAAAAGTCAATGCAGTGTCCAGCAATTTTATTGGTGCCATGATACCGTTCTTCACGCATTCAAAAGTCCAGTCCAGAGACACAAAAGCCTCGTCTTAGTGGACCCCAAAGAGGCTGGAATAAAAACCGAATCAAAAGCCAGTTTTGCTAGAGACCCAGAATTTCCCTGCCCAAAAACACTTCTATTGGCACAATGTTCGATCCGAATCCAAAACCGATCCATTCTTCCAGGTGTGTTTAGATAAATTTGTCATCTATCTTGTAGTAAGAGAGAGCGTTGCTGGTATTTTTACCGCAAATGATTGTATCTCATTTTTGTTCAGCTTACCTTTTACACATCCTCACAAACAGGTGTCGGTTCCGATTAAACGGAAAAACGATGTTCTGACTTTTACGGCTTACCTTTCATGACTGCTTATGGCTGTAGTAACTTGAAGGGATCTCACCTCTCCATATTCATAGAGTTTCGTAAAAAAAACGTTTAGTTTAAGCTGGTATTACACAATGGACGTTTCTTCAGAAATCCTATCGAAGTTTCAAAAAACTTTAAGGGGATTTATAGGTTATAGAATAATTTTGCGCAAAATTTACCTCCCCACCTCCAATGCAGATCAAAAAGGTTTATATCATATCCTCGAAAACAGTGCGTCACATCTGAAAAAAATTATAAAACAAAAAATGTTAAAAAATACGATTTTATACAACTGTTCCATACATCAATATTCAATTTAACGACAATTTTACTCTTTTTCTGTATATATACATACGTAGTTGATTTTTTTAAGACAACTACTCGGAGAGAAATCCAAATAAGAATAAACAAAACAGTGGGCACTTTTGCAATGATTCCCCGAAAATAGGGAATTATTTCTATAATTTTGGGAAAATTTCCTATTTTTTGCATGAATTCCCCTTTTGCATGAATTTTGCATGAATTTTGAAAATATTTCACTGTCTTGTATATTCCTATTTTTTGTAGGAAGCAAAAAAAATTTTTTTAACCCTTAAACAAATTTTTTTTAACCCAACCGACCACACCACCACCTGTGGCCACTTGAACTTTTTTTTTGCTCAAAACTTCTATGGTTCTTTTAATAATTGCCTGAAAAACCTGACCATCCCAAAAGAAGTCTTTTTGAACAAATTAGAAATAAATAAAACGTTATCCCACCTCGTCTCGAGGGGTGTGAAGTTTTTTATTTCGATTCCAGGCAATCAATTCTCTATCCTCAAAATTTTTATTGGCATATCGCACAATAAAATAAAACTTATAAAAATATCTGTCTAATGAGCATTGATCGAAACTAGATAAAAAATCGCGAAGTTATAGTATTTTATTTACCTTTTTTTGAGTTTTTTCTTGACCGCTGGATGTGTTCTCACGTTCAAACTATCTTTTATGTGAACTTTACTATAAAAAAAGTGGTTACAGGTGTGGCTGGCTCCCTGGAACAGGATTTTTTTTAATTGCCATCATGTCGATAAACATTAAAATTGGTGACATATTTCAATCTTTTTTCAGCGTAACATATCTCTAGTAGAATGTCAGCTTCAGAACAAATATTAATCCATGGAACCGGTATAAGGCGTAGTGAGTTACCAAGAAACAGCAGAAGAAAGCAGCTCAACATCCACATACGGCTTAAGAAGAAGTTTTCTGTTTTCCCTTCCAAAACAGAGAACCAGACTTGGCTGCATTTGGGCCCATTGACGAAGTTAAGATGTTTACTTTTAGCATTGGCAGTTAGTTAATATACCTACGATTTCTTATCGTCGTCTCGTCACATATTCCAACCATATCCGTAAGATGTTGACGAACTCATGGAGGATAGCGGGCGCTCGCGGTTAAAGCGGTTATTCCGTAGGTATGGAATGGGTGATCAAAGGAGGCCAACTCCGAATACCATACCAAACCCAGCTCACCTCAGTTAACACAAATCCATTGGCACATTCAGTCAACTCGACTGCTAGTCACTAAATGGTAGTCACCTGGCTCGATCGCGAATCTGGCCTTAATCGGCAGAAATATTTCATATCGCAAATTGTTAGTTAGCATTGCCACGATCAATAGTTGGCGATCGGTTTGTTTTGTTCCCAGACTTTCTTCTCGGGACGTTATTAGACATCAACTTTTGACGGGAAGTTGTTGTTCATCTGAAAACCTGTCTCCGTCAAGATCTGTCCTACGAACTTAAAATTCCGTTCAGAATCTCCGTGATCGTCGGTTCATAAGTGAAGTGATCTTCAACATTAGTTGGAAATTTGAATTTGTTGACAACGGATCATCGACATTAACACCAAAGCGGATACAGTGTGGATATCAACTAATATTTGATCAAGTGCTATTCTTCTAAAGTGGCACGATTCTAATTTCCAAAAAGATACCTCAGTGAGTGCTACAATTTACATAAAATTTCAAACGATCGTTAAGAGTGCAATGGTTTCCATAGAAAAGCCTTGATGTGATCTTATGTTGTGACGTTGAATAAATAATTACACAGGTATAAGGCTTTCTAACTGTAAAAGTGCTAGGCCCATAAGTCGGTGGCCTTAAAATACCTTCCTCTGCTACCCAACCCAGCCAGGTAGTGCATATTTTAATCTAAAGCTGCTATGCTAGTTCTTACGGTGATCTTATCAGTGGTGTGCCGTAGAGGAAGTAAAGTGATCGCGTATACCTAAACATGATAATTTCCATCTAATTTCGCGTTGGCTGCCGCCGTTTTTCCGCGCTTTCCCAAAGAAGTTCTTCTCGAGAATCGATAATCTCGTCAAACTGGATCTTAAAGTCGAAGATCTCCCGGGATAGTGCGCTTCTAAATATACGAAATAACAGCCACCGTCAATTTCTAATGATCGTATAGCGGATCGATCGTCAATTCGAAATGGAGGAAGATGTGCTGAGCGCGTTAAGGTCGCGTGCCGCTTATCTGCCAGGTGGGCGTGATCGCGAGGGACGCGTTTTAATTGTGGTCCATGTTCCAAACGACCTACAGCAATCGTGGAGTAGAAGATGTATGGAAATATCAGTTAATTACATTCGAAAATCATTAAGGTAGGTCGATCAGTTTGCTTTTTATGGAGTATGTAGAACTGATGCATTCCGGTGACCCCCGCAGCAAAGACCTTCTATGGGATTTACGTTTCCTAAATGAAAGCGAAATAGATCGCCAGCGGTAAAAATTTAAATAACACTATTTAACAAAGTTAATGACCGCCAAAAATTGATTTTGCTCAACTTTAGAAAACAGGTGGTTTTTTTTACCAATATTGCTAACAGTTTTAAAACCGTTATTCAAAGAACCGAATTTTAAAACAAGTCTAAGAAAATAAAGAAAATAATTTAAAAAAACTAAGGCGCTTTAAAGTAAAAAATAATTTGGTATGTCAAGTACTGCCAAATTTAAGCACCAGGAGAGCGGGATTGAGGGGATAAGATTACAGAGGGGAGATCAATAAAATCACCTTTCCGATCCGTACGGAACATAACGCACGGAACATAACGCAAAAAATTTCAGTTCGATATCTCAAGTTATGTAGAATGTAACAGGGGAGGGGGTATGAAGGCATAGCGCCACGGGGGGAGTGGGGGGAGAGGCACTTACAGCGTCACCCCACTTGGAACTTTCTCTACAACTTTTTCTTTGGAAGGATCAAAATCAGTCAACCCAGTAAAACGGAATATCAAAAATGCGCAAGTTGTGAACCACCTCGCTCTTGTGACAGAGTTGTGACAAGTCATCGGTCATTGACAATCTCCAGAATAGGCAGCGTATATTCTCTACATTACCTTCAACCAGAAATTGGCAAAATTACGTATTATCGAGGGTTACTTTCGTGGTATCGAGGTAAAAACGTGGAGTAATACGGGGAGATTCGAGGGGATTGATAAGTCTTCGAGCTAGCGAGGAACTAGAATTATCGAGATTGGAATTATCGAGATTCGAATTAGCGAGGTTCGACTTTGATTTTAAAATTTTTACCGACAACAAGAAAACATGTATTAAAAATTTAATTAACTTTTAATATCGTTCAGCAAAATTTCTAAAATTTTGAAAAGAAGATTTCCAAAATTTTCGATTGTGCAGAAAATTATTTTTATTGTAATTTCTTTCACAAGTTTAGTCGATTTTTTTTTTGCATATGAGTTACTAAAATATGTTGAGTTACTAAAATATAAGCGGGGTCACCAGAATCTTAGGCGAATTTAAAACGACATAAGATTTCAAAAAAGTTCTCTCTTACACAGTGCGGACATCCTAAATGAAGGTCTTACAATAGTAATAGATGCTCAAAAATGCTCATCGCGATTGACACGTACTCAATCGAGGGTTCTTCTTCAGCCCTTCGGCGACCACTTAGCGAATATTCTACTAGTCCGATCTGATAGTTTCTGGGACAAAAGAGTCGAACATTGCGCTAAAACTCAAGAAAAAGGAGAAGTACGCAAAAATTAATTTATATTTCTTACAGATTTTTAAATTGAAAATAAAATTAACATAAATTGATTTCGTTATATTTTCATCTGAATTCCCGTACAGCCGATCGTAATTACCAAATCACGCCTGCAGAAATATTTCGAAATGAGCGAATTGCCGGACGAACTTGGCGGAACACTTGCATATAATCACGATCTATGGATACAGAATCGTGTCGTTAGTATAACTTGTGTTTTTTTTCAATTTTTTTTTTTTCTTTTATTTTGTGGAATTTTTTCTTGATTTAGTTTTCACTTATATCATGCTTAGCAATCATCAGTTAACATTTTCCAGTAGCGTAATCACATTTTAAGTTTTTTTTTTGACACCAGATACTCCACGTTTTTCATGTGCTTCACATTTTTCCCGACATTTGATATTCTTTTTTTCTTTTTTTTCTGCATATCTTAATTGAGAAATAATAATATTCAAATTTCACACACATAAAAGCTCAGCGAATGCTTATTTTACCTTCCTTATTCCATTTGCAGCGGATTGAAGACTTCCGAGCCAAGTTCGAGAAAGCAATCAACGATCTGGAAAACTTGCATGTCCTCCTGCTTGATCATAAACCGATGCGGCTATCGGAGATTGATCAAGCGATTCAAGCATGCGCGCAGACTTATGACGATGTGCAGTCAGCTGTTAAACGAGTTATTGAAGTTGGTACGTTTTACAGACATAAATATATATAGATCTTGTAGATACCTTAGCAATCTGCAGAAATCTATTGAAATTTTATGCGAAAAACGATCATTTTGCACCAATTCGATTTGGCTAACAAACATACCTGTGGCTATTTTGCGAGTAATTTCTGTTTCGTATTCGATATTCAATTGGAAACTTTTTGTGAGTTACTTCAAATGCATGAAAGTATTGAGAATGTGCTTCGTTACATAAAATTTGAGTAATGACCGCTTGAATGTCACAATTATTTCCAGTCTATTTTCGTCTTATGTGGTTTTACTTGAAAAATTAAATTCAAATGTGACAATATGAGCAAAATGTTGAGAAAATCAATAAAAAGTTTTTCGCAGCTGGCTTTTTGATAATATGTTGATATTTTAAATGAATTCGGGTTTATTATTTACCAATTGGTATTTAAAGCTTTGCAAATGTTGAGAAGGTAGTTTTTCAGCCAAATTCCAAGAAATGGCATTTTGCAATTAACATATTTATAGTTTTGGCAAGCAGTGTATGTTGTAAAAAGTTAACTACTAAACACGAACAATATTATGGTCAAAAAGTTTTTTGATGATCAATTATATGAACAAGAAAATATTATTAAAAAACTGGGATTCAAAGAAATCTTACAAAAACTTGTTTCGAAATTTAAATGTCTAATACTCGTATATTATACCTACCTACCATAATATTTCATGAAGTAATTTTTCAGATTTTTAATTTTCTTTAAAAAAAATATCAGGAAAGCTACATTTGTCAGGGCGCACTCATAAAATACTCTATATGAGGACAGACAAAATGTTTATGAAAAAATCCATTTGTATGGTACGATTGAATTTTGATGTATCGAACGGTTATGTAAAATCATATTTCAAACATATTTCATCTTTATAAAATTTTCGATACTATGCACCGTTTTCGAGAAAATATAAAAAAAAGTGTCCAATTTGTACGAGGGAGGAGGCAAGGAGTGGTTCTACTGGATTTTGATGTATAAATAAGTTATGTTAAATAATATTCTAAATACATTTCGCCTTTATAAATGTTTCAATATGACTCACCGTTTTTGAGAAAATTGTAAGAAACTGTTTCGTTTGTATGGAGAGAGGGTAGACGGAATGGTTTAATTTTGCCCGTTCAAGAACTTAGTCTAGCCATTTACGAGAAATGCAAGTATACAACATTTCGAATCTCTAGCTCAATCCTTTCGAATGTTATGGTGTTCACGGAAACACAGACAGACAGACAGGCAGACCTCCTCTTTAGTGAATTTTTTAAATAAAAGTTTTTTTTATTTATTTTTTATCCTTTTTAGTCATTTTGTATGCGATTAGTATGTCGAGCTAGTGACTTGACATTTTTCTGTGATGAGTTTTACCAAAATTAATATTTTTTATTGACGACAGAAAATTTTTACTATGAAAAATTTGGGCTTATAGGTGATCTGGAATATTTTGCTTCTGTCGAAACTAGGTATTTCTATTCAAGTAGGTACCTAGATTTCTCATGGTCACAATTGAATAATAAGGAAATTAATTTTTGAATCATGCAATGGGAAATTTGGTAAAATTTTTGATAAAAAGCATCAAGTTTCGATTCCAAGGATTCAATGTTGAACCTCATCAGACCAACACTTTGAATCTCTGTTAGTGACTTGACCGCGAAGAATGCTTACTGGGAGGAACGTTTAAACTTCTGTATAATTCGTGAATTCTACCGAATTTCTATTCTACCGAAGAGTAAGCGCGGTATTACACACGGCAACTTTCGGGCTTACTTAAGCCGATTTTCGGGAGAAACGACTGCGGAGGGAAAAGTTGCCACTCGAAATCATGGCTTATCGACAATCTGCATACATGCAAAGCGTGTGAACCGGTTTGGGAAAAGTAGTAAGCAGAAATCATTTCCGTTCTGACCGTCAGCAGGTAAAGATCTTGGGAAGTATATGAGCAGCAGCAATTTCAATGGTTTGAGTCCAGACACACAAATGTAAACTTGTGTAGCATATGCAAACAGGATTGGCTTATTTAAGCCACAAATGTAAGCACATTGGCTTATTAAGACCAAAAGTTGCCGGCTTACTTAAGCCAAGTGTAATACCGGACTAAATGTTTTTGATGGAACTTTTTACGACTTTTTGTAAAAAACTAGTTTGGTCTTAAAATCAATTCTAAATATTATTTCTAAAGGAATGGGTTTGGTTCTAGAATTAATTCTAAATTTCAAATGGTTTCGATATAAGCAAAATATTCCAGATAACCTATAAGCCCAAATTTTTTCATAGTAAAAATTCTCTGTGGTCAACAACAAAAAATAATAACAAAGTCTTGTGGGCGAAAAACGAGATCTAGAACTAACATTTAGAATTATTGCTAGAATCAAACCAGTTCCTCACAAAAAAAAGTCATAGAAAAAAGTTAAATTAAAAACATTTACTCTTCAGTAGAATTCACGAATAGAAAAAGTTCATTCAATTGACGTGTATGATAAGATTTCCTACATTTGAAAAAATATTGTTTTTTATCTATTTTTCCGAAGTTTTAAATATTGCAGAGAAAAGTTATGTGTGGTTCACTTCAGATATTTTAATTTTTGGAGGAGATGCCCCTCCCTATTTTACACATTCGAAAATATTTTTTTACCCATCCTAGTTCTAAAAAAACTACCGACATAAGAACAAAAAGAAAAAAAAATTGTGTAAGGAGTGCCTATGATATAAAACTTAAAATCTTAATTAATTCAAGACATGTCAATAAGATATCACAAAATCCTACACAGAATCTCTAAAAGTCCATTAAATTCCTAAAATCACAGCCAAATAAAATTTATCTTAAAACATATGCCAACATACGTTTGTTTTAGAACGCATTGTGACCGCATTGTGCGCGACATAAACACAGAAAAAAAAATCTAAGCGTCATAGATTTTCTACCTCTTTGGGTTCAAAATTTCCAATGTTTAGGCTTGGCTGTCTGAGACATTGACAAGGCACTCAACCTATTTCTAAGGCTAAAATAAGTTAGCATAACATATTCAAATGAAACATTTTTTCTTCGCTGTACCATGAGTTGGCCACGAAACTTTCATATATTTAAATGCCACGAATTCTATGAAGCGAATTTACTTTAGCCAACTTAGCCACTCAACTCACCGCAAAATGATCGTATTTCGATATATTCGATTCTACAACGCTTTCCCCCATAAACAATCCCGACAAATTTATCTGGAATATCATTTGAGGAATTCAAAAGTATTATCTGCAATTGCGATTTCAGGTAACCAATTAACAGCAACCATAACTGATTCCTATCAGTTACCATCGGCGTTCACCGCAGGCAATAATAGCACCACCAGCAATAGTCCAGGCATCAGCAGCTGCGACGTTCGAATACCACAAGATCTCATCGGTGAGTTGGCAGGAATCAATGATCTTCTGAATGAAATCGAGAAGAAGCAGAGCAGCGCACGATCAGCCTGGAACGACCTCGAGCGGAGCGTAAAAGACGCCAGGCAATTGGCCGCGTTGGAAGAAGGTGTCTCTTATGTCACGAATTGGATTCTAGGTACGGCCGAAGGAATTCTGAATCGTCAACAGAAGGTCGGATGCGATGTGCCAACTTGCGAAGATCTCAGGAGGGAAATGGAACTCTTGGAGATGCAATGTTGGGACACCTACGGATTCTATGCGGAACTTCTACACAAAATCAACACATGTTCCGTTAACAAGGAGTCGTTCGTGTATAAGGATCTCATGTCCCAAAGGGATTTCATGGACTTTGTTTGTCGAAGTTTCGCCACACGTCTGGAACGACGGAGGAATATTCTCATTACTTCGCTGAGGTTCTTTCGACTTGTCTCGGAGTACTTTGATAAGACCAGTGAAGTTTTCGATTCCTTAATTATGGGAAACAGGATTGATGATTACGATCTGGCCATGGCAAACTTACAGAAGCTTAAAGATAGTCAACACAATCTCGGTGAGTACAGCAGAATTTTAAATATGTTAAACTTGCTTATCTAAAAAAAAAACCTCATACACATCAGAATAATTAACTTCTGGGACATTATTATAAATGGTGGGACTATCTTCGATATATTTTTTTAAAATCTGAAAAAACGCCTTCAACATATCAGCAGAATAGTCTATCGGCTATACTTATCGACTTACAAAAATTTGTGAGCAAGCGCAGCTACAAGAGAGGGGTGATTTAAAAAGGAAAAATTAGTGTATCAAATTTTTTTGCTTCAACTGCGCTTTGGATAGATATTTTGCCTAAATTAAGGCATGTTTGGTCCTGGGATGGGACATTCCGTTGACCGGAAGTAACCAAAATGGCGGCTTTTTTAGAAATCGCAATTTGGTCTTTTGTTATTTACTCCGAAAATCCGCGTTTTTAAGTAGTCTTGTGCATGACAAAAGTTGGAGACAAATAAATTGCCTACATTTTTATTTTCCACTAGAATTCCGTATCTCGAGCCGTTATCGAGACATACCATTATTTTAAAAGAAAACCAGTTTATTGCGATTATATCGAAAAATAACTGGTTTTTGGTGGTTTAATGTATAAGTTGATTTGAAGAGAATAATGTTTGCCATAATTTTATCTTTGAATGCAAGAAATGCCCCAGTAATTTAAAAAAAAACAATTTCCCGTGCAGTAACAAAAATTCTTCAGAAGCCCTATTTTTCCCATCAAATAAAACACCAAAAAAGCCCCCACTTCAATGAATGAAATTATTTTCAATGAAATTTAGATATATTCAAAATTAAAACAAAAAATCTTTTTTTTTCGGTTTCGAAAACCGCAGATAACGTCGAGAAGGAACTAGTCAAAGAGGGTGAAAAACTGAGTGATATGCTATCCATGCCAGTCAAGGATGCACTGGGTCGTGACATTGGTATCGATTACAGTGACGACATAGCAAATATTCGTGATATTCTGGACGCGACGATAGCCAGACGCAATATTTTCATCGACAGCGTCGAATTACAGAAATTGACGCTGGAGCAAGTTACGCACATCCATCTATACGAGCAAGACGCCAAAGTTGCAATCAAATGGATGGATGATCTCTACGCAGCGATGATCAAATGTCATTCACATGTCGGCTGCAATGTGCACGAGATTCAGGTGCAAAAAGACGAATTGCAAACGTTTCAAGAAACTGGAAAGGTACGTAATAACGAATACAGGTATATCTAAAAATAAAAACATGTCCCCATTAACTTTGGTTATTCTTGTTGTTTCTCACTTAACCGTATAACCGTTGGATGTTTTCTCAAGTGCAAGGTATAAGCAAGTCGGAACACGTTGCCGAACATCTTAATGTCTGTCTTACATGATCTCAGCTAATTTCCAACATTACATTTCCGTTGTGTTAATTTCCCTTGTCTTCCGTGACTATTCCAGAGCATCTACAACTATGGGTGTCAGCTACTCGAAGCTTCGCTTGCATTGCGGCAATCTTGCAAGCTGGACAGCGATTTCAACACGGACATGGCTCAACGCTTGCGAAAGACTTGGACTAATTTACAATCGGTTAGCCAGGAGCAAATGACGAGATTGCGAGTGTCGGCCGTTTTCCATCGGAGTGTCGAGGAATACTGCAACAAATTGCTTGACCTGAAGGCAAGTGTCACGACCATTGGCGAAATTGATGAGTCCGAGAGGCGTCGCATTCGTCTGCGGAAGTATCTGGCATTGCGTGAAAGACTGCTGGTGGAAGTGGGTCGAATGGTGAGATTGGGACGTCTACTGAAGACGCGCCTTAAGGAGCCATTTATTTTGGACGAGAAGATCAATGGGTAAGCGCTAAACGATGGAAGTGACCGGTTTTCTTTTTGGGAGCGATATCACTTCTTTTTCTTGCATTGTCATTCGGTTAAGAAATTTTTGCTTTTTGCGAGTAGCGGCGATCGCTTCGAATTACTTGCCCCGTGAGTGACTTGCATGAATTCCATAATATGTGCTAATGCCAAAATGTCATCGGATATGAGTTTTTCTTCACCGTGGATCCATCGAACGGAAGATCGCTATCAACGCGGCATCATTTTTTTGTTGTTTTTTGAGTTCCTCCAAAACATAAACACGATGTGCAACTTTCTTTTTAATTGGCCTTAATCGAGATCCATCAAAAATGACCCGGAACTTTGATCAAACATGAATTTCAATCGGAATGATATTTCTAAGTCATGCGTAATTCGTCGTTTTGTCGCGTTGGTAATCGTCATCGAGATACATTATCGGATTACCAAAGCAGCCTCCCCTTTCGAAATCACCTGAATACATATTAGTGAGCCCATTACTGGCTGCAGCACCTGATTAAGGTATAATATATGCCACTTGTCCAAACAAACAACGACGCAGTTACAGGTATTTTTGCCCGCCCAATCGCTTATCTCACCTATGCCCATCGAGTTATCGTACGGTGAATGGCCTTTTAAATTATTTGGCCACATGGCTTAAGAACCAGTTTAATAACTGAAGATTATCGACATATCATTACTAGTTCCTTTTTTTTCGTTTTGCTTGATATTTGCATATGCGACCAAGCCTGGTCAAGTTAAGGCAGTTACGTCACCAGAATCTAACCTAACTAATGGTTTTGAATCCGTTAACATGACAAGTTTATTGCATAATTAAGGTTTTTATATTGCGGTACTTCGTAGAGCAAAACATTACCATCAGCGACATTCCGAGGAGACCATAATTAACTGAGAAGGGTATTAAAGTGAATGCAATTTTATTTCCATTAGTTTTATATACTTGTTTTAATAAATTTTCAGTTACTGTTAGTAATAATTTTCTGAGTCAAATTATTCTCATTTTTTTTATAATCATAGAAAAGTGCTTTTTGCTTTCCTTTCGATTTTACTCAATTCGAAATGCGATATTTTCGACGATAATTCAAACTTTTTTTTTAATTTAGGTACTTCTTAAAAATTGAGATTTTTTTCTTATCTAATTAAAGTAAAATTCTTTATTGTTGGAGGTTCTTAGATTCACTTAAAACTCTGACCTAAATCTATACCAAAACATAAATCCACACTAAAAAAAAATCCGCGAAAAACAATTAATAAATATGGGTCGCAGGCGAAATTTTTAATTTTTGATTTAAATCAAGAGCTACACAGAGTCCCAAACGATTACACGGTGGAAAATTCGGGTCGAATTTTTAAACTTCAATCAAGTATTTTGGGTTTAAAATAATTTTTTTATTTAGTTGAAAAATGCTCATCCGATAGGGTTTAACACATTGACTGCCATGACTATCATTTTTGATAGCCAGTGAAAAATGGCACTAAATTTCATGAGAGGCCAAGACTATCATTTATGATAGATAGGTCTAAATTCTACATGTACCTCTACGTATTATACAGGTCTACATGTATTGATATTTCCTTTAAAAATTTGCAAGTCAACGTTCGACAGTCAACGTGTAAAAAACGAATTTCCGATGGTTGTAATCTTTTATCGCGCCGGGTAACAGTGCGATGTTTTCTGGCCATTATCCCGGAATGACGGAAGAAAATGTTTTAACAAACACCCATACAAATGTGACAATTGTCCGTTTGCAAAAAAAAAAACCTTATAAATGTTGGAATTCCCCCTTCCAACAGGACTTTTGCCATGAAAAATTAATGGAAATTCGTTGAAAAAATGCGCAGCAAGCGAAAAAATATATAATTCATAGTAAAGACCCAGCTAAAAAAAAGGATTAGGTTTTGAATTTTTTTAATGATCTTTGATATTTAATGAAATCACACATAAAAATTGCAAAATCCGGCACAAAATTTTAGTTTCTGGGACGCCGGGATGCCTAAATTCGGAACTGTTTTAGCTAGTCCGATATTTATGGCCACTCTATTAATAGTTGGACATTATTATTACCAAAGACAAAATTCGGAAAATTCTAATTTTCCTGGAAAATCTATAGATTGTCCCAAAATTCACTTTTTTCAAAAATTTAAGGCTCGAAAGGGATTTGTCACAAAAAAAGATACCAATCAGATATCCACCACTCTTCTCTAACTTACGTATGGATTTAAAGACAATTTTTTCTTTACAAACGCGCAAAATCAGAATTTCTTCCAATAGTATCCGCCATAAAAACAGAAAAGTTTTTCACGGAAAAAATAATGAGACATAATGTATTTAGAATACGATTTTACATAACTCTTACATACATTAGACTCCAATTTGGAGTAACTCAAAAAACTCACGCAGCATTAAGTAGCACCAATTGGAATTTCTCGCAAATTTAGTTTTGAGAAAATTTGCACCCTATATGAAGGTTATATATGAAGAGTATAACAGTTCTTTCCAAGTTCTAAAAAATGGGAACAATTCAAAAATTTAAAAAAAAAACTTTAAAAAAATTACATATCGCTAAAAATTTTTTAAAAAAATCCGTAACTCTAGTCATCACCATAAAATATACCCCATTATCGTGTGACTAATACCATATTTTTTTTAACAATCTACTAAAATTATTATCATTTTATTTATTGCCCTAAACTGTCTTCGCGTTGACCTTTTCCTTTGTAATAGGCGCCAATATTTCCTTGACGGAATTAATAGTGATTTTCACGAAATCTCATTCGCACTTTGTCAAAACGTAAATTTGTAGGAAAACTTCCCATTCGATTTTTTCCTCAGAAATAAATAAAAATTTCAAATTTTGTCATCGCTTCGAAAAACTTTAACAAAATTCATTTGTATATAAAGTGATTCACTCCCGTGCTAATCTTTTCTAGCCACTCGAATATTTTTTATTTATTAAATTTGACAAAACATACAATTTTTCTGAAAAACAAAATCCCAGAGGCAGAGTTAATTTCGTAAATTTCTAATTTCAAAAGTTTTGTCAAAGACAATTTGAAAACTTTTGAGAAGCACTCATAATATCCACCAAATGTGCCGCAAATAAATCATTCACAAATTTAGTCTCCTTATAACTAGCGACAGTAATTGACTTTAATTTCCTTATTTACTAAAGAATTTACTTAAGCTATAAAATCACGTCCTAAGTGTTTTTTGGCTAACAACCTCACCTTGAAATAGCTTTTCACGGTGGGCAATTATAAAAAACAAAGGCCGCCATCCACAAATCCTCTACCACCCACCCCGCCACCCAGTGGCATTCAATTTGCGACAATCTTAGATAAGTGGCAAACAATTTTTATAGAGTGAAAATATGAAAAGTTCGCAACGGAAAAATTTTAAACGTCATTGACTACATGAGATCCGAGACGAAAATCTGATCAGATCAGAGCTTTTCTCGTCTTCAGGTGCCAGCGAAAGGCGCAGTCTTCCGTTCGCGTTCAATCCGACGAGGATTTGTGAAGATCAACGCTACAAAAAAAAAGTCATCCCCAATATTTCATCGTCGCGCACGCGGTTCGCTAAACAGCGTCTTGGTCGCGTCGTCTTCGCGTCTCTCTGGTGACAAAATCTAAACTTGTTTGGCTGAAAACACGCCCTAAAATAGAATTATAAAATTCTTGGACTTGAATAAATTCCAATTCCAATTCAATTTTTTTAGTTACACGCTGAACCGATTCTCCATCAACGCGTCGCGCGACATTCGCAAGGAGATTGAAAACGTGCTCGCGGGATACCAAGTGTACACTTTTCGTCTTGTCGTAATTAAAATAATCCGTGATTAGTTTTATAGTGAATCGAAATTCGCGAGTTGCTTTGAATTGCGACGGTTTTTTTGCGTTTGTCTGTCGGTTACTGGGCAGAGATCGTTTTTCGTGAGACATTGGCATTCTGCCCGTTGTGAAATAAAAACAAGAGATTGAAAATAGCTATATCTGAAGATTCTTAGTGGAATCAGTGCTGTAGGGCAAAACCTAATCTAGAAAACAGAAAAAAAGAAGTGATAATGATCTCGAAACTTAGAGAAATCGTCGCCTTGTTGACGAACTCTTCAAGTGCTCTAGACTTTGCTCGCAATTCCAGATCACCTCCGCCAAATGGACCAGCAACGGTGACTCCAACCCGCGGAAACTCAATCGCGAGTGACGCGATCACCAACAAATTGACCGAAGTTGCCGACGTTGCAGAGTCCTTGGATTCGGTTCTGCGGGATACCCAGAACGGACTGGAGCTTATCGAGACCAATTCGAATTCATCGGATAAAAAGTTCGGCGAGCATCACCATACTGGAAGCTTTGATGTAAGAAAATATTCTAAATTACAGCCGAATAAAAAATCATATTTCCAATCTGTTTTGAAATCTATTTACAGGAGTGGAATTCAAGTCGCTCAACCGAAGACGATTCGTTCTTGACTGCCTCAGAATACACGTTGACTCCACAGTCCAGATCCTCATCCTTCCAAACCGCATCTGAAGGTCGTGGTACTTCCCCATGGATGAGTTCCCTGGACACCGAAGATTATCTACCGGCTGAGTCTGGAACACCACCTTCACGGCTGTTACACAGTGTCCTGTCCTCCGCGAACGCTTCCTTCGACAGTTCCGATCAAAGCTTCCTGTCCGCTCAGCAGTCCCCTCAGCCCCATCGACCAGCACCGCCGCCACCGCCACCGGCGTCCACCTCTACTGAATCTACGCCACAGCCAGATACACCGGACTCATCAGATCCATCACATGTGACCATGCTGCCACCTGCCCCGCCGATCCCACCGAAAGGTGAACGTGTCGCAGCGCATCCCGAAAATCTCATGAATGGACAACTTTCCAACGGTCACCTGTCCGACGCCGGCGATCGCTTGGACCCGGAAAAACCTGAGGTGAGGTGTTCTGAAATTAGACAGAGTGCCGCTTGGAGCAATAACTATTATCAAAATGTAATCGCACAGCAAGCAATCAAAGGGTGTTTATAAAGTGCTTCCAAAAAAACATTTTACATTCACACTTGATTTTCAATTAACCTAATCCAATTTTCATACCTGAAATCATTCATTCATCTCCATTTTAACTCTTTTGTTATATTTTTTACTATTTTTAAGAATTATAGAAGAAATATCTTTGATAATTTTAATAATAAATTTAATTTAAGTAGGAAAAACGTGAAATAAAAATAAAAATTGGCAGCGAATTAAATTCGGCGTGGTCAAGATGTTTCTAAGAGTCGTATTCTTTTTTTTTTCGGAAAATTCAAAATCAAATTTTTTTGTTAATGCCACCGCCACAGCAAAAATATCTTTTTTACGTTAATAATAGAGTTCATTGTATGTAAATATATGAAAGTGCTAAAAATAAGACAATATTCGATCCACTTTTTGCGCAATAAATATAGAGAAAATCAGCAATTTTTTTTTAATTTGTTAGAATAAAATAAATCTTCTCATATTTAAATTATTTTTAATTTTCTTTTATTTACAGCGTATGATTTAAATCATATAGAAAAAGTGCAACCTTTTAAAACATATTTTTTAGTTGTTAATAAATTTTTTATCGAAGTTTTTTGCACATTAAATTAGCGTTAATTTTACACGGAGAGAAATCCAAATAGGAGCATACGAAACATAGGACTCTTCTGCAATTATTCCCTAAAAATAGAGCAATATTGCTATAATTTTCGAAAAACTTCTTATTTTTTTACTTTCTTTTGCTATAGAGGGAAAGTATTGTATTCATGACGCAGACGGACTCGAAAAGGGTGCAAATAGGAAATTTCTGATCAGTACGAAATCCGTGTTAGCAAAATTATGAGGATGTCCGCCTGTCGGTCTGTCCGTTTTACGTATCTTAAATAACTGGAAAACGCGTTGACCTAACGACTTGAAACTTTTTGTAGATAAATTTTACAAAAATCGTAGTTTTCTATTAACTTTTGGAAAAGTGACGTTAGCTATAACGGGTACCCCCATACATTTTTTTTTGAAATATTACT
The DNA here is from genome assembly GCA_964034945.1 of Chrysopilus asiliformis. Lineage (NCBI taxonomy): Eukaryota > Metazoa > Arthropoda > Insecta > Diptera > Rhagionidae > Chrysopilus > Chrysopilus asiliformis. The sequence goes on from OZ035962.1 coordinate 14,037,161, forward strand.
CCTTTTTGACAATTTCTCACAAACTATGCATTTTTAGGAAAAAATATATATTACAAAATTTAAAGGAAATCAAATTTTCTACATTTTTTGCTTTAACGGTTTTTACATATATCTAACAGTTTTTACGTGTTTCTAACCGTTCTCAACGTATTTGAACTAGATTAAGTTTTTTGGAAATTTCTCGGAAAATATGCGCTTTTGAGAAAAAAATGCTCATATAAAATAAAATTTACAGGCAATTTTACTGTTTTTACATATCTTTAAGGCTTCTCGAAATATTTCCTGTATTTACGATTTTTACGATTTCAACAAAACTTCGTAATGCGTCAGACATTTTTTCCTACGGGCTTTTGTTTTCCCAACTTTTTTTTATGATCCCCTATGGAGGATATTTATTACAAATAATTTATCATCCTGAAATTATCATTAAAATTATCATCCTGAATTGTGCTCCGGCATTAAAGGGTCTTCCCCTAAGCTCTTGCTGACACTATAAAAATAATAATAATAATAATAATTTACACGCAGAGAAACAAAAAAAAGCCCGACTAATTTATAATGGGGAATCGAGACTATAACTAAAATAGTTCAGTTCAATCACGAAAATAGTCAAAATCGACTATATTCATAATAAGTTTAACGTTTTAGTAGTAAAATTTACTATTTTTTGTGGTCAAATTGACTATTTTTCACCATTATGAAATAGTTAGATTTACAATTAATTACCTTTGTGTCGACAACATTGTCGTATAGTTCTTCTAACGTCGCGTCGACCTATGATAGGCACATCTTAATGACAATCCTTTATGGATATGTTTTTGAAAACAGGCCAGAAGTCTCTTATTTCAATTTTAGAGCTATATTCTGAAAACTAACCTGTATAAAATCGCTGGATGTGAATTTCCCGTTTCTTATGGAAACCACTTCCGTCCAAAATTCAGAAAAAGAAAGAAGTCACCTTCATAAGTGATGAACCCGTTTACTGTAATAATAAATTGACACTTTATTACAAATTGAAAACTTTCTTCCGAAATCTACGAAAAATAATGAGAATTCTTTCCAGTATTGACGTTTTATCGTATTTACCAAAGTGTCATAATTTTGACAGCTCGAGAGAGTATTACACGGTTAAAAATTTAAGGTTTTATATGAATAACCTTTTTTTTTTTGTTATTGTGAAGATCTTTTACACCAAATTTGTACCAACACGAATGTTTTTATTGACATTCAATATCAAATGTTTGATAAATATTTGGTGTAAAACCGCAGGGGAATAAGGGAAGAAAAAGTGCATATATTTACCAAATTTCATGAAATTCTATATAGCCGTTTTCACAGGCAAACGAAAAATCGATCTGGAGCCGGTATTGATCATTACTCCTCAAGATCTGCGTAAAAACGAAATATGAGGCAAAAATTTTAAACAGAAAAAAGTGAATTTCTACAAAACCATATTATGTATAAAAACCCGCAAAGAAACCATAATCATTTTAAATTATTTGATATCCCTGTCGGTAATAGCAGATCTCGTAATTATTAAGGCTCGGAGATCATCATTCAGCCGCCATGCGGTTTAGCAAATTGCTCGCAACACCATCAACTCACGTGTTTGAATCCGTTCTGTAACTGCGCCTAATATGGTCATGTTCTGAGTCTACAACGGCAACCACAAACATTAATATACCCATGCAAAATGCTTATTTTAGACATTTATGCACGACAAATAAGATGGAAAAACATAAAATTACTCAAGAAAACCATGGAAATAAAGTCTCAAGTGAAGGAAAATTTTCTTCAATTTGTTTTTCCAACTTTTGTTTCTCGCTTTTGGCCAATATAAATTTCAGGAAATCGAAAATAGCACCAACTGGCGATGAGATCTGAAGTTATGTAACAAGCATAAGTCGAGCACTAAATACTCATTCAGCATTTTAAGTAAGCAGAAGGAAATGCGCTTAACCACGACACGCTGAGATACTATCGGACTTTGTCTAGTATTATTTCATGTTCATTACTCGATTTACAGCCCAAAAAAAAGTTAAATTTAACTTCAAGACGCGAAAGGTTCGAAAAGACTTTCCCATTTGCATGCCGAGTTTCTCCAATACCGAATCCCAATCCAGCAACAGATTTTTACATAACCATAATAGATTCTACTTTATGTATGCTTTATCCAAAGTATTTTCAACGAAATGTTTATTGAAACGAAATTCAACATACAAGTGTATGTAGAGTACTTGATTTGGTTAGAAAACGGTCAATTAGTTAAATGTCGAACATATCAAATGTTAATAGTCGTCGGATCAACAATCGACATACCTAGCGGAAAACGGAGATAAAAAATAAATAAATTGAATCCAAATGAAAATTGATCTGATCGGCTAGTTATTTAAGGCTATATTGGAATAAGCTTCCATTATTTATTCAATTTATTTACCATCCGTGATTTAGAAAATCGGTAGCTCTTTATGGAAATGTCATTAACAGTAGTATGGAAAATTTTGAATTCTAAATTCTTTTGCGTATTGAACATCCAATATTCTTAGGAAGGGCTGCGGGGAGGGAGAAGGGTTATCGGTAGGTTTTAAGGGCTTAAGTGGAAGAAATTTTCTAAATAAAAGATCTTTAAATTGTTGGTCTCTTAATGCAGGATTTGAAGAGTCTTCAACCTAATTTCTTTTGACAACTTCTTTTTTGAAATTTAGATTCTAGGATCCAGACTCCTTCTCCAATTTTGGACAAAAATCATATTAAGAGAAATTCCATAAGCCGAGAAATTCCAATAGGATTCAATGCTAAAAGGTCGAGTATAAACCATGAATCAGAAATGGTTCAATGGCTAAACACAAAAATCATACTAAACAGTAGATAAACCACCAAAAAAACACGTTCACTTCAAGTCTTCCAGATAGTCGCAGGCGGAAATTTTGCGGAAATTTTGCGGAAATTTTGGAAATTTTAATTTTGTTGAGAGATCATTGAAGTTTGGTTAATTTCTTAAATAATCTGCGCTTCATTGGTTTTATAGTAAATTCGTTACTTTTCTAATTTAATAAGAAATTGATGTCATAAAAAAATTTCGTACCTCAAAAAAGATTCGGCCACCCACCGGTTGAGAAATCGTGTTGTAAAAAAAAAAATCTTAAATTCTCGATAACTCAATTTAAAAAAAAAATAATAAGTTAATTTTGGGTATTCGGTGTTTTCGGTAATATTAAAAGACTGGAAATAACCTGCTGTGAACATCCCACAGCACAGATTTGAGTACAGCGCTTTTATTGAATACGTGACCAAATCATGAACTGCGAATTTTATTGTCACATACCTTTAAATCCATGTTTGATGTATTCTTTTGAATTTTTATTGTGGCAACGGCTATCAAAATGGAAAAAATTTGCAGTCCGATGAGATAACCAGCGAGAAATTTTGACAACTAAAAACATTACTAGCGCCACTCGCGGTTGATTCTTGATACCGAATCCCCGGGCCGGAAAACACGACTCAAGGCATGTCTACAATTACCGAATCCGGTAATTAAATGAATTACATGAACCAAATTACCGTCTCGGTAAAAATCTGTTAAATTTGACTGAATTACCGAGCGCTAAAATTACTCGCAATTTAAAAGAGGACTTTGAATACCCTTATAATTTTATTGGAAATAAATTTTTTACATATTTTGCTTTAATGGTTTATACGTATCTCTTACGGTTCTCACCATATTTAAAAGAAATTTTTTTTGATTTCTCGGTTGTTTGAAAATCACTGGAAAACTATGCGCTATTCTGAAAAAAAAACTTATAACCGGATTCAAAGGGAATAAAATTTCCTGCATTTTTTTTCTTTAACGGTTTTTACGTATCTTTAACGATTCCCAAGATGTTTGAAAAGATATTATTTTTTAATTATTTTTTCCCAAACTAAAGATTGCAGAGGAAAGTTTTGTGTTAATCACAACTGATATTTTTTTATTCGTTCTACCCAAGGGCCGTACCTACTGGGGCATCTATCCGGGCAAAGCATCTATTCGTACCTTTTTATTTCTCCCACTGTCTTTTCCTATTCGTTCCAGGGACCTGAAATTTCACAGGGACATAAACGAATGATGAAACTAGCCTATAGATTTAAAACAATATGGGTATTTTTTAAAATAAGAATTTCACATCCTTTTTTGAAAAGTGCGGCGTGTATCCGTACCTTACCCTACTGCTAAAATTCTGATTTTTGTGCAGTTTACTCTGTTTTAAGAAAGACTCAACATTTTCGGTTTATAAGACCATTTTTACAGAACTTCAGACTAAAAATTTTCAAAAACGCCCTGATACTTTGATGTATTTTCAAAGCTAAAACTAAACTAGAAAAAAATGTCAGTCTAAGTAATTACCCTATAAGTTTTATTAAAAAAATTACGTCCAAATCGATTCAGTGGTTATCGGACTATAGACGAACAGACAGACACACAGGCCTATTATTAGGTTTTTTTTTTAATTGTTCTGGAGCTATACAGAGTACGTTTTGTCTGCAAAAACTTTGCTCTGCATAGCTCCAGAATACTAAAAAAACTTCCGTAAAATTATTCCATTTGCCTGTGCTTTTTTCACACATTCAAAATTCAATAAATCACAATCATAATTCGTACAGCCCGCCCCATTCAAATAATTTTTCCCACATAGTCAAATAAAATTTTCCCCAAGACCCAACAATTAAAAGCGATTTTCATCACCCACTGTAATTTTTCCATGCGTTTGCAATTTGAATATTCCTCTCTGACTCTTTTCAAACATCAGAATAGACATCTGCTGGCAAGATTTATGTATCTAACTAGAACTTAATTGACGCACCGGCTCTATAGATGTATTCGGACAAACATCTCTAGAATAGACATCTTCCGATGATTCTACTTTAAATATTGTAATGAGAAATTGGCCTGCGGCGAACAGGTTTTCGGCGATCTCCCCATGATTTTCTTACCTGCCCGCTTGCCATTTTTCGCTTATCGTTGACGTTCCGGACGTTTTCAAATACACGCGTTTTCTTATGATAATCTTTGCTCTCTCTACAAAAGTTTTACATCGTTTAGCTGAGATTTGCTACATTTTCCTATACAAACAGTAAAATTGACTTCTAGTTGAATTTCAAGTATGCGTACTTCAAGATTCTTGCATTGCTCAAACGTTCTCACGATCACTCGCGATTCTTCTTAGCCTTTCTTTACCCGTTATCGTCTTAGAATCCTCTCACCGCGACTTCGGCTTCAAGTGTTGCTAAGACTTTAGCTTGGGTCTAACTTGTGCTCTAGGTAGGTTCCATTCCAAGTGAGGCTCCAAGTGGATTTCTCTGACTTCGCTGGGCACTTGGAGCAAAGTCTCCACTCGAACTACACGCGATCTTGTTTGAAGCGCAAGCAAGTTGACTCGGCCGGTTGATTGAAAATAACGACTTTGCGGCGAAATCTCAATGGATGGACTCGATCTTGGATAATCATTTGTAAATTCTCTACAAAAATCGCGATCTCCACCTATGCTGCTAACTTTGCCACAGCGCATATGTTGAACACGCCGATCTCACATTCGCCACGATCAGTCTTATTAGCAGAACGCGTGAGTGCTGATCACTAGTAGTTTTTTGCGATGATCAACGCGGTCCGTTTGTTTCTTAAATAAAATTACTGTCAAATTTTTGTATTATTAATAATTTTTTGTTATGATCGTTTTATTAGAGTGTTAGCCTCGTTTATTTAGTTCGAATGTGACCAAGATACCTTGCGTATTTTAAGTTTATAGGCTAAATGTGTCGTTGATGTTTTTTTAAAAATATATATTCAGCATAATTTTTATTAGCATAGTCGTTTATAGTTTACGGTTTAAGTTAAATATAGTTTTTTTTTAAATATTCGTATTTGTTTTTTGCCAATTCTTTTCACTGCTTTTTTGCTGAGTTTTTTTGTATTTTGATCATCAATTTTCCTCATCATCATCATTGATTGTTAAGAAAAAATCAAATATTTTTTCACTTTCACCTTTGATTTGTAAACACGGTAGTGTTGTTACGAAAAATAGACCGAAAACAGAACGTGATGAGTAAAATATCGATGTTAATTTTAGAATAAGAATGAAATCACTCTCGAATAATTTATTTGAGACTCCAAGTTATGTGATTAAGAAAAGTGATTCTTTTTCGTAATTCTCAACGAGTTCCTTCAAAGATTTGGATAAGAAGTGGTCTTTTATTCTGAATTAGAATTAACATATCAAAAGGAATAATTTCGTAATCAAAAGCATAAAAAAACGTTCTTCTTGCCAAATAAACAAGAATTCGTTGTTGCTGTTGCTGATAAGACGATTATGATGGATTCATCAAATACAACACTTTATCCAGAATCACCAAACACTTCGCGGGATAGCCTTGGCGGTGGAATCAGCGTTGGTGGATCATCGATTCCCGCCACAACTATCGCCACTATTGTTGTACAAAATGGTCCACTTCAGATGACTGTCGCACTCCTACAAGTATGAAAAAAATGTTATTTATTTAAAAAAAAACTGATAGTATTTTTGATGTAGTTTTGATTAATAAAATTTGACACAAAACATGAGTCAAATTATCAAATTTAAACACAACTATGAGTAGCCTAAAGTGCAATATTTTTGAGATGTGGATTAAGTGCTCCAATTTCAGCTTCGTTTCGTTTAAAATTAAGTGATAATTCGGTATATAAGAAGTTTTTTTTTCAGTCAAGCTCCAATTAATTTTGAAATTTATCATCTTTGCTCATAAAGCGCCAAACTGCTTGTTATTTCTAATAACATATCTTCACTTTTTTTTTTAGAAAAAAGAAGAAAAAAATTAAATATAAAACAGTTGACTAAGCTTGATCGTGATAAGCAACGTTGCTGCTTATAAACTTTCTGGTAATGATTTTTACCAGACTTTGATTATGCTTTTTGTAATATTTTTAATAATATTTTTTTACACGATCAATACCTTAGAAATAGATTGAAATTGCTCTACGTTAAAAAAATATAGTCATAAACACTCTTTTCGAAAGTGAACTTGGAATATTAATTTACACGATAGACCAATTTATTCGTTTTAAACATTATTGTTTAATTTAAACATTAAACATTAAACTTGACGTGGTGTGGGAAATAATTTAAATAATTAAAACAGCCAATTCTCTAAGATGAAAAGAGTTAATCGCGAATGAAAAAAAAACAAAAAACGTGTCCGTTTGTACAGAAGAAGGGGGAAATTAGCCAATTTTGAGGCTTTTTGGCTTTAATTCCTATTAATGAAAACCAAATTTATACAAAATTTCAAATATCTAACTCCATCCGTTCGCCGAAATTCGATGGAATCGCGAAAAAGAATCTGGAATCTGGGGGGAAAGGGGGAGGCAATAAATCAGCCATTTTTGAGGAAATTTAACTTTGATTAATGAAAAACTAGTTCGCACCAAATTTTAAGTCTCTAGCTACATCTTTTCGCTATAATAGACTCAAACACACGACGAATTTTCACTCAATAATTAAGCGTAATAGATGTAACACAATTATTGAGTGAAAATGCAGTGTAATTTTCAACAAAAGACTCCATTAATTTTCAACAACTTTTAAACATATTTTTATCGTGAAAATCAATTCGGCATTTCGCTAGAAAAGTCATAGTATGTTGAATTTCAAAATTTGTTGAATTTTCAACGATTGTGATTAAATTTGAACAAAAATTATGTTGGATTTTCAATAAATTATGAATATTCATCAAATGTACACAAATTTCAATCAAAATTGTGGGATTTCAAAAAAAATATAAAGTTTCAATTAAAAATAACTAATAATCAAGTTAAATTTGACCTGTTTTTTGCTTAAAATTACTTCAATAATAAATAATAAATTGAAGTAATTTAGCACCAGTTTTTTAAAGTGTAGTTTTTACAAAAAATTAACTATCGCAAATTTTAAGTGTCTGACTAAATTCCTTTGCGGACAGACGAACAGAGATCTGGAATTCAATGGTTTCCACCTAAAAGTAATTTTTAGAACAATAAAAAGCAAGTTTAAAAATTTTGAAAAATCCGCGACTAAAAGAAATCCATAAACATAACAAAAGCTATAATTGCCAATCTATAATTGCCAATCTGGCACCGTTTTTGAGATATTCGCAAAAATCGTTTTCGTTCGTATGGTGGGTACCCCCTCTAATGGTCCATTTTTGCCCATTAACAAACTTGGGATTTTACGAAAAACGAATCTGCGCGAAATTTCAAGTCTCTAGCTCAATCCGTGCGCCCGCAATCCGTGCCACAGACGGACGGGCATGTTAAATTCAACTTTTTTTATCATTCTAAACACACTGGTGTAATTCATTTTTTTGTGTGATGACGGGATCTTGGCGTTACAAACGGTAAGGCAAATCTAATATACCCTTTGGTTTCACCATACAGGTATAAAAATTAATTGAAAAACCGAAAATTTAAAAAATCCTTTAATGGTTATATTAATTGGAGTAAATTTAAATTTGGTGTTCGTCAACAAATTTTCGGACAAAAAAATTCTTTTACATTTTTTGTTCGAAAATTTGTTTTTGAGCTTTTTTCCTAAAACTTTGTTCTAGATACCAAATCCAATTGTCTCACACTCATCCGAAAACACAAAAGTGATATCTCAAATGCCGGCGAATGCAAGCGAATCAATGTTTGGCAAGCGATTCGGCAGACCCTCGCTAGCGCGAGTCTACCATCCATATTATTGCCAACAGTCGCCGAGTGAATCGTGAATCAATTGCCTAACATGATTTGCCAGAGTTAAAAAATATACCAAAGCTCAGGCGAATCATAGCAGATCAATGCGAATCATAGCAGATCAAGGCGAATCATAGCAGATCCAGGCAAATGCCCCATCTACACTTTCGCGTACGACGTCTTTCGTTCGCATTTGCCAAGAGTGTGGCGCTGGCATGAAATAAAATTGTTGACAAAATTAGTTTTGAGAAAAATTGATAAATTCATGTCTAGCGAATATTATAGGCTAGTTTTCGGCTACAGAACCGTTGAAGGTTTCACTTTTACGTATTGAATCTCTACCACAGCTCAACATTATTGGTCCCAAATTTAAATGAAATGTACATTTTTATAAACCAAAATCACCAATTATTATTAAAGCTGTCTAACTTTCAAACAGAAAAATTTTCAAACAGAAAAAACATGCCGCCAAGTCCTACCAATTAATCCAAAAATATCAAATGCAACTTAATTTAGTAATTTCTAAAATCAAACGAATTCGATGAAATCGAATGTTTTTACATCTCAAACAATCATTAAATTCAATTATCCACAAAAAAAAATCGAGAAAATTCATCCAACAAGAATTTAATGAGCTTCTGATTCAAACTTCTGTTTAAATTGAAAATAAAACTAGTTAAGTAAACAAAACACGGGCTTGGCCCGAAAAATCCAACTTAGTATTTATCTTTTTGCTCGTTTTTTCATATTCTTCAATTAGATTTTTTGGGACTTTTGTTACCAAAACTAAACATGATCAATTTGAAATCGATCTAATTATAGATTTCCAATCAGAAAGAGAACTGACGATCGACAGAGAGGGTGGTAACGGCTGGCACAGAAATTTGTTGAATTTCTGCTGATACTATTCCAAACTATAATTTCAATTCACAAACTGTCCATTTGTTTAAATATTCAGCCGTTCACCCACCCACCCCCACTCGGTGTTGTTCCATATTTCAGATCCCGGCATGATCGCCACCACTAAATTTTGCTGAGTTTTCAACAAGATTCACTGAAAATTTGGTAGCCAAATTATCGAAGCCGCCCAGAAACATATTCGAAGCGTGAGGAAGTTTTTGTTGATTCATTGGTCCATATTCTGGATAACTTCCAGATGATCGGAATTCGCACTGCACCCTCTCAGCTGATTTCCCAAGGAGCTCGCAGCAAGATCACCCGCAAAACTTGGAAGAAACTTTGAGAACCTGATGGGGATCGGTCTGCAAACATTTTAAACGGTGACATCACACACGTTCAGGGTCGCGCGATCGTTAAATTTTAAGCCGTGCTTTGCGTCTCTTCACGACTTCTATTCAAATAATACGATTTTTTGATTCGATCACGGATTCAATTTTATAAAATTTCTGAAAATGCGTCGATCACTAGACCAATGGGAATTCTGGCACCTGTGACGGTGAGCCGCAATACATTCTTGTCGCGTGTTGACATCATGGATTATTTGCTTCGCACGGCGCGCGATCATTTATGCTGAACGATCACTTGCTAATTGTTAGCCAAGTCGTCCTCCAGCTGAGACCAGCACCAAGTGAATGATCTTACCTTACTACTACAGTGAATTCATCCGTCAGCATAATTTCATTAGAATCGAGTCTTGTTAATTGTTTCAGCGTTTCTGGCCGTTTTGCCGGTAGTTTGCTAAAATTGCGCATTATGCAATGTGAGAAAAAACTGTCAAATTCTCAAAAGAGGTCAACCAGTTATTTTTTTTATTCATTTATTTATTCCGCGTTTTATACTTATTCACTGAATACTAAATTTTGAATGTTGATCATGTTATGATGTTGGGTAAATTTCGCAGGGAGTTCATATGTTTTTTTTTTCATGTTGCCAAAAAAATATTTGTGGGTCAACATTTATTTATAGAATGATGTACGTTAGCGAGAAAAGATGATTATTTTTTTGTCTTCATCACTTCATATTTCTTCTTTTAGTAGATTTGTTTTGTTAGGCTAGCAATTGCATTTTATGGTTTTGTAGACTTTGAACGTTTGAAGTGTTTTCAAGAGAAGTTGCGCGTTTTATTATGCATTTTTCACAAAAATAATACCAAAATCATAAGAAACCAGTAAAATTTTAATTAAGTTTTCAAACATTTTTGTAGATCTGTTTGTACTAAAATCCAGTTTCGACGACCACAAAACTGTTCCGTAAATCATAATTTATATACACATTTTTAAATACCAACGAAAAATTTACATTCTCCAAAATAAAATTAATTTAAATTATTTATTAGCAATCAGGTTGACGAAATTTTAATTTTTTCCTGTTGTTTGTCATGAATTAATTTTTTCATGGATTTTTGAATAAAAAAATGTAGAGAAACAAATTTATTTATTTTCTTAATCTATTATCTACGGCACTTCGGCTCATTGTACAAATTATACACAGTCAAAAATTTTACAAACATTCATAATATTTAATGCCGGCCCTACACTTTCCCCGAATGTAGGCGAATCGACTGCTAGGACTAAGCACTTTTTCCTAAATAAAATTATGTTTTACATTTCTTACATATAAAAAAAAGTATCAAAACCACTTCAAAAATCGAAATCATAACAGGCCCCGCAAGCCCCCGGGACACACACGCATCGGCACAGTTCGATAGGTTCGCAACATGTCTGTGTGTGTGTGTGTTCGTGGGTATGTAATGAAAATTTTGAGATCGACATAGGACAACAAGTAAGTTAAGAATTTCTGAAAACAACAAAAAAACATAAAAGTTACAATAGCCAGGGTCCAATCGTCAAATACTCTATATGAACACAGACCAAAATTTTATTTTAAGAAACCCATTTGTGTCGGACTACTGATTGAATTTTGATGTGTGTAGCGGTTATATAAAATCATATTCTAAACACATTTTCTCTTAATAAATTTTTCGATAAGATGTACCGTTTTCGAACAAATAGAAAAAAGTATTCAATTGTATGGGAGAGGGGAGAAGCAATCGTCCGATTGGATTTTGATGTGTGGATAAGTTATATAAAATCTAAACCTTCATACATTTTTCGTTGATAAATTTTTCAATACGACTCACAATTTTCGAGAAAATTACAAAATACTGTTTCATTTGTATGGAGGAGGGAGCAGAAATGGTCCGATTTTGCCCGTTCATGAACTTAGACTTGCCATTCACGAAAAACGCCACAATATGAAATTTCAAGTCTCTAGTTCAATTCCTTTAAAAGTTATGGTGTTCACGGACGGACAAACAGACTGACAGGTGGACAAACAGACGAACTGACAGACAGACGGACAGACAGACGGACAGACAGACAGACAGACAGGCGGACAGACAGGCGGACAGACAGACGGACAGACAGACGAACAGACAGACGCACAGACAGACGGACAGACAGACGGACAGACAGACGGACAGACAGACGGACAGACAGACGGACAGACAGACGGACAGACAGACGGACAGACAGACGGACAGACAGACGGACAGACAGACGGACAGACAGACGGACAGACAGACGGACAGACAGACGGACAGACAGACGGACAGACAGACGGACAGAAAGACGGACAACGGACAGACAGACGGACGGGCAGACATACGGACAGATAGACAGACATGCGAATATCAAAAACTTTTGTCATCCCAAATACCTGGTGTAGTCCGTTTTTGTGGTCAACGGTTGGTTCGATGCGTTACAAACGATATACATAATATAATATGCTCCTATATGATATGTCTTATAGAGCAGTGTTTCCCAACCTTTTTCGCTGGTGTACCCCCTAGCGAGCTAGTCTTTTCCCGCGTACCTCCTTATATCATTGCAAAATGTTGACATCAACTGTATCGCAAGAACATACTTATTAAAAATTATAATATTATGATTGAAAACCACACTATAGTAAATTTATAAAGGATCAAAAGTGAACGATTTTGCGCCGCAGACGAAATGTACGGTCTGCCACCATAAAACTGAATAGTTTTTCGATACCACAAACAGTTCTATTATTTTCAATACTTTCATAGAACTTCTTGTGGTATCAAAAAAACTTATCAGGGCTAAAAGTTAATTTATTTATTTTTTTGCATGACCTCACCTTACAGAAATCATTTTCATATATTTACATTTGCTACATGAATTGTAAAGAGTTACTACTTAAGTTGGAATTTAGTGTCATTTTCCTATGGGGTAGTTTGAAGGTTAATACACAATTCTTTTCAATAAACAAAGCTCGTATAAGTTTAAATCTTTCAGAAAATCACACGCCTTGGCAAACTCATTGAAATCATTGTCTAGCAAAACTATTCACGTATCTGAAGCTGATCATTAAAAAGTGGTCCTTATAATATTTTTCTAACTGCATATTTTGGCAACCCCCCAATATTAGAGGCGCCATCAAAATTAATTTATTCGAAAATCCCAAACTCATTAACCTATTAAGGAGAAAAAAAACTACACTCTGAAAAATTCCTCTATAGTTTTTACCAAATAGAACTTCCAACAATCTTTTTAAAAATCACCGTGTAACAAAACCGCAATGATTTTTATCTTATGCCATATGATCGTAGCGGTTCAAGAATTTTTCTTGATATTTGAACGAACAACAAAAAAAAAACCAACCGATCGCATAATCAAACATATTTGACCTCAAAGTGCCAATGCTTTCTAAGATGTAATCATTGCGCCGCTCTGCGACGACCTCGAAATTTCGTTTCTGACTTTTTATTTCACATATTAAGATTTTAGTCGAGTTTTGTCTTTAGTTTCGTGCTGGATCATGAAACGATGACCAAATCATAGCCAACCACAAACAAAACATAAATAAAATTAATGTCATATTGACGGAAACTTTTTTTCGTGGACAAATCTTACTTATTCGCCTCTTCTTGATTTGGGGATTGGCTTGTAATTAATGCGGCAAAAAGCAACATTTTATTAGTTGCTATTAGCAAATATTTGCAATTAATACCGAAAACAACAATTTTCGATTGTTGACTTCCAAAAATTTCGCGAAAAACAGCTGACCGAAGAAAATTGAGTTATTGAAATCGGAAGAATAATTCAATTATGACATTTTGCCCATTAGATTTGAGATTTGGTAAATTATATAAAGACCGTAAATGCCATTTCGATATTAAACGCAACGTTTTACTGGTTAAACAGATTTATGATCTCTACATATTTGTACAAAATCGCCGTAATTTTTTATTGTGGTGTGAACGTGGGCATACAGAATTTGGTGAAAAACGTTTGTAGCAATTGCGTAATTTCGAAGCTGTAGATCTTAACAAATTTTTAACACCTCTTCGATTTTTTTTAAATAAACAATTTTGTACATCCGAATGATGCCACTGGTAATTAATAACTTTTGTGCTATTGCGATGGAAGTGGATCGACAATGCTTTTAAGTTTTTTGGTATTTCTTTTAGTATTGTTTAGATTTCTAAAGGAATTCGTAAATTGAATCACTCAATGGTTGATGCAAAAATTTAGAAGTTGGACAAATCTTTGAAGAATTCAGAGTTTGGATGCTTTCTTATAATTCACCCGATCCGATTTACGCAGAAAATCCAATATTTAAAAAAAAACACCAATAGATATTAATTTCTAGTCAGTTGGTGTAACAGTTGGTGTAACAGGAAGTGTTATACACAAGAAGTGTTATACGTCCAACTTTCAGAATGTCTCTAAAATTTGGAGACCCCTAAATATGAAGAATTTTAATTTTTTTGTCTTTAAACAAAATTCCAGAAGAGCTTCCAATTTTTAGGAAAACCATAAATAATTTCCACGGGGGTGGGAAAAGGTAACGCTTTTGAACATTTCTACTTAAAAGAGGATAGAGAATTTTCTTTTCTTTAGAATAATTTGTAGATGAAAAAAAATCGATTTAAAATGCAAATTGATTTTTTAAATTTCTTAAAGATAAAATCTTAAAAATTATGCACAAAACTGTAATAAAGCTTGCCCCGAATCTGCTAAAGTCGAAAGTGAAAAGCGCATCAAAATTGATTCGATGATTGATAGCAGCAGAGAGGGATTGTAGTTTTTTATTATTAACCATTTCGGTACATGTTTTTTTCTATGGGTTTTAAAAATACTCTGTATACAAATTAATGATGTTTAAGCTATTAGTATTCATTTAAAACAAACAAAAAAAAAATTAAAAATTTTAATTTTTTTCAAATACGTCCACTGTGGTCCAGCTTTTTACTCAAAAAATCAAAATTGGGTCAAAAATGCACTTAATGGTGCACTGAATGAGAATAGAGTGTTGAAAATAAATAAATAATAAGACAATTCAAATGTTTTAGCATGATGCCATATGGCATCAAAATACCGAAAGGGTTAAACTAGGGGCTGCGCCCCGAACCGCTTCGCGGTTCACCTTCTCCCATGATACGCGGCCTTATTTTATCTATCTATACTGAGAAATATCGGGAAAAATTTGACAATAGATTTTGAAATAATATGTTATTGCCCATTACCGGCTTCGCCCGGCTAAAAGCGTGAATAGAATGGGTTTATGTTGGGGCTGGACCCCGACGAACATCTATGCCAAATTTCAGGCCAATCAGTTCAGTAGTTTCCCCGCGAAAGAGTAACATAACGCAAAAACTAAGTCTCGAAATCACTTTACCCCCTCCCCTTACTTCCCCCTCCCCTTACCACCCCCCCCCTCCCCTTACTCCACCCTCCTCTTACTCCCCCCACCCCTCGCGCTAGTTTTACGTATGCCTATATTGAAACCAGAACGATCACAGACACTCATGCCAAATTTCAAGTCAATCGGTTCAGCCGTTTTTGCGTGAAAGAGGAACAGACAGACAGACAGACACCAACTCATTTTTATATATTAACAAAGAAGGGGTTGTCACAAAGAAACGCGATATATTTGTTATGGAAAATCTACCTTTATCTAAATTCATTTTTTTAAAAAACATTTTTGAAAGTCTTTTGATTGCTTATTCTTGAATATTAATCGAAAAAAATTAATATTCTTAATCAGAAATATGGTGACAAATTATCAACTGAGATAAAAATTCTTCGAGTAAAAAAATTAATTTATGCACGCCTCGAATTGCGTTTTAAGAGAAATTCCAACAATGTCCCATTAGCTTAAGTCATAAAGCATTGCACTTTGTCAAGGTGAAGTTAATTACTATAAAGACAAAAAAAGTTACAGGGAAATTATTTTAAAACCGTGCAACGAATAACGAACCCGAAATGTAGAAATTAATCTTTGTTGGTGGTTTGATGTTAGGCAGCCACAAACACAATTTACTGCAATGATCGTAGAAATTATGCTGTAAACATAAATAGAGGAACGATGTCACCCCCTTATCTAAGCTCAGTAACCAAGCAATAACAAAAAAAACTACATAAAATTTTAGTGCATTGTACTCACCTCATCTGAAATGCCATTCAGGTTTGACTTTTGTGGGTTAAGAATTTAATTTACACACAATAACTCCTTCCATCGACTTGACGGTAACCTAATGAAAAATTATTTATTAATATTTTAGACATTTGCTACTCCCTTTCAACATAATCTCAGAGATTATAAAGCGAAAAATTACCGACTGCCTACCATGCAGATTTCTTAAATGACTTCTATCTATACTTGAGTGTCATTCACTTTTTATGATAATGCATTGCATTGGATGCAGCTGAAATCTTCCAAAGTAACTAATCAACTTAAATTGAATGCATAAGAAGATACCTTTAACCGTCCATCATTCATTTTATCTATAAATAAAAAAATAATGCGATAATGAAGCGGCTGACTTGAATAAAGCAAATAAATTCTTTATTTATCTTCTTTATTTATGTGAGTTTGAATTAAAAGCTGTAATTTTATTGTAAATCGGGAAGGTAATTATTTGTTTTTAGGTTGTGATGATGTACACTTGTGAATATTGAAGATACTGTTGACTTTGATTTGTGAGCTAAAATTACATGTTTCGCTGCCTGGTTTTGCTTTAAGGGACTTTAAGAATGACAGAAATTAATTGAAAAATTAAATTACAAATTAAGAATGACTTGTAATTTGTCCCAAACTGTACCATACTTTTGTACTCTAATGCAGTGTTTCCCAACCAGATGTGCACGTGGCCCAAGGAGTACGCCGACGCGAGACTTTAAAATCAAAATTGCGACATAGAAATTTTGAAAATGTTTTTCGCAAAAAATTTTGCAAAACAACAAATGACTTAAGTTTACATTCATAAACTAAAAGGTACCTGGAAGTTTTTAGTATTTGATTTGCAAATATAATAGCCTCAGGTAATAAAAAAAACTCACATCAGTAAGTAATTCTTTAGCATTTGACATTTTTTTCATATTGTTTAAAGTTTTGGGTCAATTTTTAATAGTTTTAAACAAAGTATTAATTGTTACGGCCTTACTTTGATTTGCAGTAAACTTACGAAAATTTAACTAACACAACATAGCTGCATATAAATGAGATTTTTTAGCTTTTTGGTGCAGGCAGTAGTTCGAATTAGAAAATTTTGGCCTGCGGTTCAAATGACTCGTTAGACTGCATAATTTTTCTTACAGTACTGCTATTTTTGCTTAGAGGTATACAGCAAAATATTAGGAATCTTGTAGTACGCCAGCAAAAAATGTTGGGAAACACTGCTCTAATGAATAATGAATGCTTTTTAATGTTTTATGAAATTTTTTGTCATTTTATTCATATGTTTCGCAGGATTTGTTGCAAAAATATACAGTCTCTGGAAAAATAACCCGCAAATGTTTTTGATCACATATTTTACGTCTATTTCATACTCAGGGCAGTTTTGCAGGGCAGGCTCATGATAGATTTAACAAAATCTGAAGAGAATATACTATGGCGAGCTTCATTTTTTAAAAGGAAGGCCTGAGTTGAAAGATAACTAGGCGCTAGTCTATTAGTAGAGATGCAGGCTCTTTGTTGGTCATTAATTTTTCAACTGGGGTGTTCCTTTCAGAAAATGAGGCTCGCTATAGTTTTACGATGATTCATAAACTATTAAATTTAGCAACTGACTTCTTATTTTTTCATCAAAACCTACTGTTTTTAAGTGACCTGCAAGCAGCATGGCAAAACTTGCCCTGCGTATGCAATAGACGCACAAATATTAACGTAAGCAAAGCCAAGAGTCAATCGTCAAGTACTCTAAATGACGACAAACAAAACTTTTATGAAAAAATCCATTTGTGTGGGAGAGGACGGAAGGAGTGGTCCAACTGGATTTTGATATATAAAATCATATTCTAAACACATTCTACTTTCATAAATTTTTCAATACGACGCACCATTTTCGTGAAAATTGTGAAAAACTGTTCCAATTGTATGGATGTGGAGAAAGGGATGGTCCGATTTTGCCTGTTTCAGGAGTTAGCCTTGTCATTTACACAGAAAAAAGTGATTAGTGAATTCACCTACAATTTAGCCAGCTACAAAAAAAAAATAGATGAGTAGACAATAACTTGGTCTGATTCGATAAATTATCTACATTTTAGTAGCTAACTGTCTAGTTCATCTATTTTTTTGTAGATGGCTGAACGAAAATTGTAGGTGAAAAAACTAATCACTTTTTTCTGTGTACGAGAAATGCAACTACACAAAATTTTAAGTCTTTAGCTCAATCATTTCAAAAGTTAAGGTGCTTACGGACGTACGGACGGACAGGCGGACGGACATGCGGAAATCGAAATCTTTTGTCATCCCGATATATCATATAGAGAAAGCTAATGTCGAGTTTTTTCATCCAATTTTGTATTGATTTAAAAAATAAAAAATAAAGTAGGGTAGACCGGGGCTAGTAGACCCACTTTTTATAATGTACTTTATAAAAGTTTTACTGTAATTATTTCAGGTGTAGTACAGGCGTTTTTGGTTGGTTTATTCAATTGTGTTTCTTAGTCAATCTTTTATTACGACATTGGTTCACTGATAGCTGTCAGTCGACTGAATAAACAGTCCAATTCACGCAGGTTTGTTTTCAACCGTAGTTGGCAATGAATCTACTTAACCCTATAGCCAACTAACCCCGGTCAGCCCTAAGTTGAATCGCTTACGACATATAATTTGATAAAATTTCAACCATCCATATATTTCTATTTTTAAAAAATTGTCTACGACGCACTTCTTTCTATTATTTTAACTTCCAATAATTTTTATCTAAAACTTCAATTTTTCAATAAATTTTTTTATATGAATGTCTTATGATTTCTCGAAAAAAAAACTTTTCTTGATAAAACACCCAAAATTGAGGTTTGGTTTTGGTCGTGAGTTGTCTTGAAAAATTACAATTTTATGTAGGGATTTCACCAAACTGGCTTTATCATCCCGAATAGTAATAGTTGTTCATGAAGCCATTTGGGTGAAATTGCCTTTTTAAGTTATTTTAATGTTGTTGCCTTATAATTATGACTCTCATAACAAAAAGTGACTTCAATTCTTCGAAAATACTTTCTTATAAAAATATGGATTTCGGTTTTTTATTTTAATTTATAAACTTGAGAAAAGTAAAAGTTTTTTTAAACAATTGAAAGATGAAACATTTAGTAAATGTAATTTTAAAACTTTAACCAACATTAGCAAAATTTTCTACATATTTTTCGCTGTGAATTAGTCAATGACTCTTTTATCGTCTGGTTCTCCACACATAATTTACTTCCCAAAAGAAAAACATGTTCCGCACATTGCCCGAATTTTCTTAAGATCGCTAGAGCAAAATAAGAAAATCTTCTCATTGAAAGAAAATTTTCCGCAAAAAAAAATCTCAATAGGCCTGGTATACATTTAGTCACTTGGTTGGTGCACATCAATATTCGATTTGAACGCTCGAATTTAGATTTGTAGAACGAGCACAGCTAATTGTAAGTCGAATGGATGGTATTCCTAAATTTAGATTTTAAAGATCTTACATCTTAGATGTTCTACAAATTAAGTACAAGTCTAGCAATTTTTATGTTGAAAATTCAAACTCGGGCGGTTTTCATTTTACCCTTCTTTGAATTCTACAAATAAGCGCATTTTTTTAAATACCCGCAGAACAAAATTTTAATAAGGATTTAATTATCTCTTTAAATGTTTATTTATATATGTTCGAATATTATTAATTGCTTAAAATCAATGAGCCAAAACAGGAAGTGGTGACTCATAAGTGGAATGGTTGAAAAAGAAAATTTCGTGACCCCATTTTCGATGAGACAGTTTAGAAATGATGTTGAATGTGGTTTGTGGTTTAATTGTTACAACTCAAAATAAAAAAATACGATTGACATTTCTAACTTTCAAAAAAAATCATAACCAACTTTTGATTAGCTTTAGCCAAAATTAAAATAAAGGGGGCTCCATTATAAGTCATAAAAATAAAATGAAGTTGTTTATAATTAGCCTAAACTCCGGTTTTGCTTAAATGGCTGCTAATTTTTACATAATAGGGTCCAATATTTAAAAAACTCTCTTTTTAAAAACATAAGAAAAGCTACAATTGCCAGGCGCCAATCGTAAAATACTTTGTATGAGGGAAGATAAAATTTTTATAAAAAAAATTAAATTGTATGGGAGAGGGGGAAGAAGTGGTCCGTTAGAATTTTGATGTAAAGGGTGTTTTTTTTAGACGTGTGGTTTTCAATCTGGCACTACTTTTTTCGGAGTTGGTCTTTTTTATGCTCAGTTTGGTTTGCCATTTCGTCAAACGACCATCAAGCGCGTCGCACGTTCGGTGAATGGGCCCAAAACGAGATGGCCACCGATCCCGATTTTCACAAGAAAATTTTGTTCAGCGATGAAGCTCACTTTTGGTTGAATGGGTACGTCAATAAGCAAAATTGTCGCATTTGGAGGGATGATAATCCACAAGCCATTCTTCAGACGCCGTTACATCCTCAAAAAGTCACTGTTTGGTGTGCTCTATGGGCAGAGGGAATCATTGGTCCATATTTCTTCAAAACTGAAGCCGGCCATAATGTTACAGTCAATGGGGAACGCTATAGAGCCATGATTAATGACTTTTTCGTGCCTGAATTGGAGGATGTTGATGTGGACGACCTTTGGTTCCAACAAGACGGCGCTACATGCCATACAGCCAACGAAACAATCAATTTATTGAAGGAAACTTTTGGTGAGCGCATTATCTCGCGTCGTGGGCCTGTGGCGTGGCCTCCAAGATCGTGCGATTTAACACCGCTGGACTATTTTTTGTGGGGTTATGTGAAGTCGCTTGTCTACGCAGATAAGCCCGAGACGATTGACGCCTTGGAAGAGAATATTCGGCGCGTTATTGCTGACATACGGCCGCAATTGCTGCAAAAAGTGGTCGAAAATTGGGCCTTAATAAATTTTGATGTATGGATAGGAAAATTGTAAAAAAAAGTCTTTCGTCTGTATAGGGGACGGGGGAAGGAATGGTCCAATTTGGCCCCTTCAAGAACTTAGCTTTGCTAGAAACGCAGCAATACAAAATTTCAAGCCTCTAGCTCAATCCTTTCGAAAGTTATGATGTTCACAGACGAACAAACAGACGGACAAACAAACGGACCGACTGATATACAGACAGACGGACATGCTGTAATTAACTCTTTTGTTCGACGATTCGTTCGATGCGTTACAAACGGTATACTAAATCTAATATACTCCTAATGATAAATCATATAGCGTATAAAAAGCTCTCGGAAATGTTGTTAGGCCCACATACGATACATAATGTAGTAAAAATTTCGACCATTAGGCAATTATTTTAAACCGAAATAAATTACCTTAACAGCGTCTTTATAGAGTCAAGTGGTTTAATGTACAAAGTATTTGATTACGTAGTCTGTATGAAAAAAAAACAATAATAAAATCTAACACGGAAAATGACCATCAAAGCATTTATATACCTTGGAAGTAATCAAATAAGCAGTAGTTAAAGCAATTACCTCTTTAGAATATACCTTAAAACTTTATGTTATTGTAGTAGCTACCTGTCAACGACTACTTTAACCACACTCAACATGGAACATGTCTATTATTCAAAGCTCTTGAATTGAATCATCACAAGTGTTATTTTATTTTCCACTTATTTACCCAAGCTTTGTGACATAAATGAAAAATTACTCCAGTCTGACTGAAGGAACCAAGCGCGACCATTGCAATTTCAAGATACCGTTTTGTCGCAAAGATGGTCTTTCCAGACCGCTGATGATCACCAGATGGTAACAGAATTTTCACAATCACCGTAAAGGAACAAATATAGCGATTTGCGACCATAGATAATAATCAGAAAGCATAACGACTGACCTCGAAAGTCCAGGTTTGTAATTAAAAGGAAACATCTAAGATAGTTGCCACTTCCATATCTATCATTTTTCTAACGCTGGAGAATGTGAACACTGGAAGATTACCGATCTTGGATGAGATATTCATAAGATTAGCACAAACGTTCTCCATTTTTGATGTTTAATAATTCGTTTGAAATCCAGGCGCCCACAACGACGGAAAGAAAATGCATTTTAAAGCTGCTACCCGTCGACCATCGTCTGGCTTGGGTAATTTAGCATCAAGATGCATTTGTCAGACTTAATAGGCCAGGTGGAACAGTAGATTTTTACTTTCTTGTACGAAGCATATTGAAGTATTGCCTTCATGAAATCTTGGGTTCGAATTCAGGCTCAGAATCGGTCAAAGAGACGTTTTTGGAAGATTATAAAGAAACATTTAAGTACAAAAATATATTTTGCGTACGCTGCTGTAAACCAGATTTTACTGGGAGACCAGTAAAAATACTACCACAATGAAGCACAGTAAATTTTGCTGTTCGCTCCCAGCAAAA
Source organism: Chrysopilus asiliformis (assembly GCA_964034945.1). Lineage (NCBI taxonomy): Eukaryota > Metazoa > Arthropoda > Insecta > Diptera > Rhagionidae > Chrysopilus > Chrysopilus asiliformis. Next base: position 14,059,738 of record OZ035962.1, read on the forward strand.
AAAACTTACTGATCCTCCCAGTAAATATTTTGTTTGAGTCCCAGTAAAAAATCCTGGAAAACTGGAATATCTGGAATATCTTAGGAAATTCATAGTACTTGTATATTACTACGGACCCTAGTAAAATTTACTAGGCTAGGCGTAATATACGCAGATATTTTACTGGGAAATCTCTGTAAATTTTACTGGCGTGGTAGTAAATCTGGGGTGGCTTCATGTAACTTATTTTCGATTGACTAATTGGTCGAAGGAAATCTTTCGTCGACCAAAACTGATTAAACAGGAGGACGCTCACTCTGGTACACACGATATAAGAGTCTTTTCTGAGTAATTTGGGGTCGCTGAATCCGAATCTGGCAGTGGTTTGGCTGTACCAGCTCTACTCTTTCCGATATGGTGAGTAACTCATAAATATTTTTAATTTGGCAATCAACACTTCTTTTTTCCTTCATATCTGAAAAAGTAGAGCTGGTACAGCCAAACCACTGCCAGATTCGGATTCAGCGACCCCAAATTACCCAGAAAAGACTCTTATATCGTGTGTACCAGAGTGAGTGTCCTCCTGTTTAATCAGTTTTGGTCGACGAAAGATTTCCTTCGACCAATTAGTCGATCGAGAATAAGTTACATGAAGCCACCCCTGAACAATTGGTAGAGAATTCTGAGTTTAACTGTTTTTTTCGAAAAACTATTAGTTTGCAAGCAATTAGACAAATCTAAAAAAATATTTATTGACCGAAGTTGATTCACACTCTTTTTTATATATAGAAACGTTTTAAAAACATCACCAATTATACGTTTCAGAAAACTATACGAAAATAATACAATACTTTTTTTACTTGGTGCCACTAGGTAACTACCATAACAGTTGCTTTATGATAACGTCTTGAGTCCGAAGGTTTTTACGATGGCAACGACTTACTATACATATCTCGGACAAAATCATTCAAGATTTACAAAGTGCAAACGACAAATTCACTTGGGTCAAAGTAGCAATAGCTACTCGCATTTTCAGTAATTTTTACTGTTTTTTCAGTAAATTTTACTGTGTCTCAGTAAATTTTACTGGAAAAACAGTAAAAAAAAAAACAATAAATTTTACTGTGTTTCTGTGTAAAAACTCAGTAAAATTTCACAGTGTAGAATTTACTGGGAAAAGGGCGTCTGGAGTGTACTGAAATAATGTTTTCCATCTTTGGCTGGCTTTTTTAAGTCTCTTTTTTTTTGTTTTTTTGTAATACCTTTTTTTTCCTTGATATAATAAACATTTTAAACATTTTCGAAATAGAGAGAACAAATATGAGGGTAAAATTTTACCCACCAGCAAAAATATTTGAACACCAACCTTTCAGCTGTTTTCTCTCTCAGTACCAATTGTACCAATGAACTTAAATTATTTACGTCCCAGAATCTCTACGATTTAAGTACGCCAAGTACAACTTATTTTTTTAAGGACAGTTGGCCGCCCTTAATCGTAAAACGTCTTTACCATAAATAGGTCATAAAATTATCGAATTGGCTTATATGCAATTTTCGAATTATTTATCGAACGAAACGAAAACCAAAACTAATTTAATTGTGAAGCGCTGACATTTTAATGAACGTAACATTAAACGACCATTCTTTTAGAGTACCAGCAAAATGCCTTGCAGACTTCACGATAATACAAATCGAAAAAATCACCTTTAAAATGAAATCCAGAAAGGCAAGAAAAGTGCAGACTTGAGCAAAAATACTCGCAACAATAAAACCGCGATCCCATCAGGCAGGCAGCCGCAGATGCATATCTCGCGAAATTCTTGCCTTTTCTTTTCTCAAGGCGCGACATTTTCAAACAATGCACTCGGCACGAATTTCAGATATTTCAAAACTCTCAATAAATCTGCCGATTGATCGGATTAAGAAGTTGACATTTATTGATTGATTAACCACTAAATTAGTGAATTTTCTTTAAGACTGTCGGAATAGGTTTTAGATAGTTTGTCCGGGAAACCATGAATCTGGCGAACTGTGAAACTTTCCTAGAAATCCATATGACCATGTCGTATACCCAAAATCCCACATTTATCCGGAAATTACTGTTTCTCCGATTAATGACTAAAAGCAGGTACTTGTTTAATTTACTCGCATCACTTCGATTCATTACACTCCATTGACTTCACTTTTAAGATTTTCTACACGATCGCTTGCCACTTAGGGCGTATCCACCGTATCTGGCGTATCTTCTGTATTCAACGACATTGTGTTGTGTTTATCTTCAAGTGTAATCTATGATTTATCTTAAAGTAATCGAAGTGCTCGTAAGAAACATTCGATCACAATCAAAACTTGTTTGACACAAATTCTAACTGCCCCGAAGGAGTTTGTTTGCTTTTCTTAGTTGAGTAAACATCTCCAACCAACATGAACGCGCAACATGTCCATTGAATGCTTTCCCAAACACAAAGACACGGCAATTAAGAATCGTGCCAACTCAACAAACAAGAACCGTCATCCACCCTCTACACTTCTTCAATTTTTCGTCCTCTTTTTTTCTGAATCCATTTTCGAAAAGATCTTGAATTAAACTCGTCGAGGGACAAAACAAATCCCATAAGACTGTGACTACATACACGTAAAACTCGCATTTTATGTCTATAAGAGTACCTCAAGGGTCAAACATTTGGCCCAAAGTGTTTATTTTATGCAGTTTCTTTGTGGATTCCTCTTGACTAGAGCTATAGTCGCTTTGCGATATGGATGCGACAGGCACGTACCTATTTTAAATTCATTAATGGTTGGCCACTGCCACGTCCGAGTATCCCATGTCCCCAATCACCAGAATCGCTGAGATTTTTTTTTTGTTCCTTTTTGCATAGACGCTTAAACTTCTTTTGTGCATTTTGTCGCCAGTGGCTTGAAGGTGAGACAATTACCAACTGAATAGAGGCTACAGACTGGCAAACGTGAGTTCTTTTGATCATGTTGTAAACTACCTTCTTCCAAAGTTAATCATAATTTTACAACAAAAATGTCCATTTTATCGGGACTCATATAAATTTACTACAATTTGCTTGCTATTCAAATGATTTATTGACATGATCGTCTATTAAAAGGTCAATTTAATTTCTAAGAAGAGGTTTTTTATGAAGTTCTACCTTAAATTTTTCATGTTTTTTTTCATAAAACTCCCTGATTTTGAATGTATCTAGAAAATCTTTCGATTTACAAGAGTTACATAATGCCTAATTAAATCAGAGATAGTTTATTGTGCTTTAGCAAATTAAAAATACTATAATATAACCCATGTCGTTTTAAACAGCCATTCTTTCGTACAAAAAGATTCTTGGAAGCAATGCAAAACTCTGGACAACATTTGCTTTTATCAAAAAATAGAAATGTCTAAAAATAGAAAATTTGTTGCCATTTGCCAGAATCAAAGCCACACTAAAATAAGTTCCAAACATTAACCCCGGACAAAGATTATTCGTAATGAAGAAAATTACTTTTCCAGTACAGCGAAATAATTCTTAAATTAAAATCGACGAAAATGTTCTTTCATCACGGGGAAAACCATTTGAAATAGCAAACATATGTTGAAGTTAAGATCATTAATATTTTGCTATGTTTCCATTCAATGCTATTTCAATGTTTTTACTTGAAATCAATTAAACTTTACAAAATGAATCTGCAGATTGTTTTGATTAGAAAAACTAAAAAAAAGTTTTTTTTTACTTCAATATAGATTTATGAACTTTTCTTCATTCCAAATTTTTATGTCCAGCAATAATCTTTATTAAGAGTTGTAAAAGTGATATTTCTTTTTTGTTCTACTACTATCGAATTTTATTTTTATGTTCATTTATTGTCTTAAGCATACATATAACATAAATGAAGATTTGTTATGAATCAAGTTTTTTATTTAGCTATTTTTATAGTATTTGCTGAAGGAGTAGAAAATTTCGATTCTTATCTTATCGAATTTTAGTGCAAGTTGTAAAGTTTCTAAATTTGAACTTTGAGAGTCAGTGACCTAAATTTTTATGGTGCCTATAGTTTGGAAAATAATTTATTCATAATTTGAAGCATAAGATACAAGTTTTCTATTTTGTATTCCGTTTCCCCGGGTATCTAAAATGACCTAAATTATGGTCCTTATACACTCAGAAAAATGTCAGGTCAACTTTTTGTCAGGTTAACTCTGACCTAGCTAGAGGCTGACAGAGGTTTCCATTACATGACATTACAACCTCAAAATGCCTATCTAAGGTCAACTCGTGCAGCTCCCAATGCCCTACTTCACCTGCTCGTGCGAACGCGCGCCTCGCATAGGCTAAATTTTCCTGCCCGAGGCCAATTACGCGTATATAGGTCGTTGAGTTAGCCTCCATTTTTCTGAGTGTATAAAAAAAATAAAAAAGCACTAAAACAAATAAATAAAATGTTTAAAACAAAATAAAAAAAATAAAAAAAAATATTTAAAAAATGTACTAAGAAGTAAAAATAAGTTTTGGGCCACTCTGTACCAGAAATAAATGCGAGATAAATATTTAATTAATTTTATTTTTTATGCTTTTATCTCGCTTTTATTTTTGATACACACCGTCCAAAAAAATATTTGCTTTCATTTTTAGTACCCACATTTTATTAAATGTTTTTTTTTGTATTTTACCTTTTTTAATCTTCGATTCCTTGCCTTTGAGATATCCTTGCAAACTTTTTGACTCCAGAATCGAATTCAGCGACCTCAAAAATCACCAGATGAGATTTTCTTCCCGGAAAATTTGAGGAAAACGATAATCACGTTATCCTTAAAGGGTCTTTAAAACAATATTTTTTTACGTGTTTTTTCCGAAACTAAATATTGCTGAGGAAAGTTTTGTGTGATATTTTTTTTTGTTTTTCTAAACGTCGTTCTGCAGATTTCTTTATTTTTTTTTAGAATTTGTGGAATTTTATATTGTAAAACCAAAGGCTGCCTCTTCCCCCGCTCTGTGGACCCTTACTCTCTAGTAGTTAAAAGGAGGGAAAATCTCAAGGACTAGAAATCAGAGGGGATGGAAATTTTTGGAAGGGCGACCTATTTAATTGTGAAAACCTGATAGAAAGGTTTGAGCGTGTTAAAGATAGCCGGTGAGGGGTTACAATTGATAGGGTGGGTATAATTTTAATATGGAGAAAAGATTTTTATGGCATGACCTATCTGATAGTGAAAGCTGGATCAAGGTTTATGCAGCGTTCAATAGATAAACGTAGAAATGTTATAGGGAAGAAGACATAGAAATGTTTTAGTTGCAAGTCTGAAAACCGCATCCCAATTGGTTAAACTTTTCAAAATTTATCAGGTGAGAGAAGAAAGGTCTATATTAAGAATATTTTTGATTTATTCTTCGCGTAACTCTATCTGTGAAAATTTCATGGAAATCTGTTGAGCGATTTTGATGTAATGCTGAAACTCAAATCATGGCAAACCAACAAAAATTTAAAAAAAGATACTTGAGGGCTATGAAATATTTATTTTAAGATATTAAAACTTTTAAGTATATATTAATTTTATATTAATTTTAATATCCAACATTAAAATTTCGTTATGTGTATAAATAATGTAGATTTTTCTATTACAAATTTTTGGGTCATTTGTATAGACTTCACTGTATGAATAAATTAAAATTATGACATCACTTCCGCACAGGAAAATCTTAAATTAGGGGAAGATGATTTTCTTCAGAGCACTCAAAAAATTCATGAACGTAAGCACATAAACAGAAATGATAATCCACCCAATAAACAAACTTTTAAAGACAAACAGAATGTAAACAACAAAAAGCGTTCGTCAAATGAAAATTTTTCTAGTTATTTTTTTTTTCCTTACTTCGATAAATTAAAAAACTTTAATCGAACTTTCTGGTGAATTCTGCGAGATAAAACTCAAAACTCACAGCCTAGAAAGTACGATGCCGCCATGCATCCAAGGTTAGAGTTTCCGAAAGTATTTTCCAACCAGAATAAAGAAAATCTTTTGCATACTGACGAGATTTAGTACGGATTTGATTCTATTTTAAGGATCGAACGTAGTAAAAAACATATAAAAATGTGAATAAAAAGTGAAAGAAAATTTGAAAATCACAAAAAAAGAAATAGAGTTCAAAATTTCTCTCGTTGGCGCTTAGCTGATCGTGAGATATTTTTAGAGTCTTACGCGTGCGTTTGTCTTCCATGTGTTTGAAATTTGGTGAAGATCTTGCACAAAATGACAAATTTCCATGTCCAAATCGGCTCTCTTCTGGATTGAATTAACTATTCTTAATTTTAAATCGCAAAAAAAACAATCGCTTGACTGAAAATTGTTAAACCGTTTGATCAAATGATCTTCGAAGATCTTCGCGAAGATCAATTGCTGAAGACAACTGGCGGATCCACCTCTCCAAATGCGTGGCTACTCTATAGTCTCGGCACATGTCTTAAGATGTTTCTTTTTAGAGTGGAGAATTATACCACATAAAGGTCATCGAAGTTGAGCCACAACTAACAACACTAGGTGACAATATTGACGAAGCCGTCGGTATGCAGAGAGAACACGACGAGATACTTAGGCAATTACAGGTAAGCAAACGGTTGCATAATTTGAATTGTGAATAAACTAAAATGACATCATATGATAATTCATCTGTGATGTAATCAAGCAATATTCAAATGATTGTTGTTTTTATAGGACAAGTCGACACCGGTCGAGGAATTCGTTCGTAAAGCAGACAAACTGCTTGGCCAGCGAAAGGCACCGGCCCATGTTCTCGACGCGATGGGTCACACTTTGAACCTGGCGTGGGAAGATATCCTGAAATTAGTTCATGATCGGAAGCACTTACTGGATTTGTGTGCGAATTTCCACGAGAAAATGGGCAGCTGTCGAGGGAAAATGGCATCACTAGAAGTCGCGTGCAAGGATACAATGATACCAATTGAAGTGGACGCGGTGCAAGAGTTCCTCGGAAAGTTCAAACAGCTGAGAATCGATGTTTTAACGGCTGTCATGTGCGCTTTGAAAGATGGCAATGACTTGTTGGCACGTCTTCAGGAAATTGCACAGCCGGGAACGTTGGACTCGAGGCCGGATCAAATTCGGCGGGATGCACTCCGTACCATCAATCAAGTCCAACAATGGCTCGAAGTCCTGCACGATCGGCGGAATAATTTGGAGGCTTCATGGCAGACAAGGAAGACACAACTCGAACAATGTCTGGCACTCGCGATGTTAGCCAAGGAACTCGATGAACTCGAGAGCACTCTCCTGAACCGTCGCAATGACCTCTTTGGGGCGTTTAGTCTGGGCGAATGCGAGCACACCGCAAATGCTGCTTTTCAGGAATACGTCGGCTTCAAACAGGACGCTTTACAGCTGCGGGACCGAGCTATAAAAATCACGCGAGCAACTGAAAAGCTGGTGTCCGGAGGATGTTTCGCGGGAGACGAAGCCTGCACAAGAGCTTACAGTGTTCTAAATAGCAGCACGGAACTCTTCGAAATAACAGATCAGCGGGAACACTGGCTACGGCAATCCAAAGATTTCTTCTCCAAGGCTGAAAAAACCCTCTCCGTTCTTGAAAGGCTCGAAATAGAATTGTCCACCGTGAAAATCGCCCATGACACCCCAGAAGCATTCGCAATGTTCGCAAAGATCCTGAAAGATGTTGGCGGATTCACCGAAGAACCCCTTCGAATTGGATACGGAATCCTAGATGAAGTTGGTCGAACGAAACCCGAGACTCAGGGCATCAAGCGAGTTCTCGAGGAAATCGAAAACCGTAAAATATATATTGAAGGATTTTGCTCCTCCAGCTCCGAGCAGCAAGTCAAAGTCACAAAAGCGCTCCAGGAATTCATGGACAAATATACAGAGATCCTTTCCTGGCTTGTGTCGATAGCGGAAGCTTTCCTTCAGACGAACGATACACTTGGCGACTCCCTGCCACCAGCTAGAGCTTTTCTGCACTTGCATCACAAACTAATGCAAGATCTAGAGGTAATTCAGAACTTTTTTTTAAAAAACAATTCAAAGTTACTTAGATTTTCTAATGTCTTACAGGTGAAGGGAGAAAATATTAACGAGCTGCTAATTTATATTAAGAACTTCCTAAACTCACTGGATGCACAGCAACGTTATGAAGTCGACTCGAAGGCAGAATCCTTACACAAGCACTGGATTGAATTAAAGGAGATCGTCATCAAACGAGTCGACTTGGTCTCCATGTTTATCGAATTTTTAGAGAAAGCCGAGAAATTGAATGAAATGTTTGACTTCTTGGATGAACATTTGAAACAAACACCTGAGGATGAAAAACTAAAACAGCTTCAGAGCACTTGGGCAGAAATACAACCCGCCTACGGAAATTTGAAAACACTCGGAATTCGATTCTTGAACGTTAAAGTGAGTATAAACTTTTATGTTATAATATTTTTTTTATGAATTAATGAATCCAAGGGAACAAAAAAAAGATATATAAATTTTGGTACAATTTTCAGAAACATATCCGCATAGGAGACTTTCCTAAAAAAAATATACGAGGAAGCTATTAAAAACTCTTTGCCGATCTTTCTTTTTTTACTAGAGGTATTATTTAATTGACTGGAAAACATTACTAATATTATAGTAAATTAACGTTTAATGGAATTCCTGCTCTGTTCGAAAAGTAAAATTCCGAAAAAAGTGGCAAATCGAGATTTTTGTCTCTCAATATAATTCACATGTGATAAGTGTATGTGAAGTTCACATAGTTTGAACCTCCATGATACCACCACTTTTACATCTCTCTTCAATTTTTTTGAGCACAGGAACAACTCAATAACTCAAATTTTTTCGAGATTTTTATCACGCCATTTTTCTTTCAATGCTCGGCTCAAACGCATTAGTTGTGTTCGGTAGCGAGTTCTTGTTGCGTTTGACATGATTCTTCATCCAGTAATGCCTCGAGTTCTGCGTGTTCAAGCGTTTTGAACGGTCCGGGACGCTCCTTGTCTTCCACGTCAAAATCACCACTTCTGTAGCGTTGAAACCATTTGCGACACTTTCTTTCTTTAATGTAAGCCTCACCATAAGTTTCTACAATCATTCGACGCGCCTCAACCCCAGATTTTTTCAAATTGAGGGCAAAAGGCAAAACTTCCCGCAAATGGCGCTTATTTGGCTCAAATTTCGACATTTTTACGCACAAAAAAATATATAACGCCGGTAAAAACTCACAAATTTAATAAGGAATTGTTGCCAAATGCCTTTTGACGTTTCTGATCTGACTTTTTTGACCAGCATTTTACTGTTAGCGCCATCTATTGGATAACGGCGGTTTTCCATATGTACTCCCAATAATTTTAAGTTCTACGATTTCATATTTTAGAGTTTTATGCTTGAATCATATTGAACTCGAAATTCGCTTAAACTTTTGCTAAACAGCTGAAGAAACAAAAACCTGTCATTCAAACATTGCCGTCTATAAAAACAGCATTAAAATGAGTTTTTCTTGTTGTACACGCTAATTATTTTTAGGCTAGAAACGGCAGCAGACAACAGACTCAACATAATTATATGCAGTAAAAAATTTTGCTTTTTTTTACTATCCAATGAAATTTTGACTTCATTTCTGTTCAACATTATTCTTTATAGCAGATTTCTTGCCAAAATCTCGCATTTAGACTGTAATTATTGTTCTAATTTCGAAACATGTAGTGTTTGAACTCGAACGGTCCATTTAATTGCAATTTCTAAATAAACGAGATGCCTATACTTACTCTTGAAAACCAATTTTATTAACAATTCAGACATCACTCGACCGGCCGCTTTAATTTACATTAAAATATTAACTAAAATTGAAGGCAGACCTTTCAGAAAATTTAAATTAGAACAGATTTTGTTCATGGGAGCATAAAATGTCAAGTGATGAAACTTTTAAGAATAAAATCGTTAAATTGAACTTGACTTTGGTTTTCTTGTCTGGATTATTATCAAGTTCAGAGATTTATTTTGAAAATTCTTCTAAAGTGTTAATATTTTAATTCTCACGGGCGGCTGCCCAATACGAATTTTCCGCACAGAATTTCTTTTTTATCGACGCGAAATATTGAATTTTCACAAGAAACGTGAAATTTTGTTGTCAACTATTTATTTTTTCTCTCTTTTTTTATTATCATTTTCTATAAACATAATAAAATCTGTAAAAATTTATCGCGTGCAATTCGCGAATGGTATTTATGTTACAAGAAGATCTAACGAAAATTCTGCAACGTATAAAATCTTTTACTATCGCCTTGAGAATTTGTTTTCTTTCACTGGAATCATTTACCTTTACTCAGAATTTACTTTAAAACCCCAAAAACAAAAATGTTCTTTTTTTTATACCGAATTTTTAACAACGATGTGGGCATCCATGATAAGCGAAAAAAAAATACTTTACCGCCTTCTGACAGCCTCAGGCCAATGTTATTTATGACAGAAAGTGTGCATACAGACACCACTATTAAGAATATTTCGAAAATCGTGAAAAAATCTTAGCATTGTGAAAAAAAACGCCGGTTAACAACAACAAAACGTGGCCAAAAAGCGAAATTTTAAAAGTATTCTACAAATAAAGAACACAATTTGGGGTTGCCATATTTAATTTGCTATTGAGAAATTCACGAAAAATAACATTTTTTTTAATGATAAAAAATCATACTAATATATAAAAATGAGTTGGTGTCTGTCTGTCTGTCTGTCTGTCTGTTCCTCTTTCACGCAAAAACGGCTGAACCGATTGACTTGAAATTTGGCATGAGTGTCTGTGGTAGTTCTAGTTCCAACATAGGCATACGGAAAAGTAGCGAGAGGGGTGGGGGGAGTAAGGGGAGAGGGTAAAGTGATTTCGAAACTTAGTTTTTGCGCTACGTTACTCTTTCTCGGGGAAACTACCGAGCCGATTGGCCTGAAGTTCAAAAAAATTTGAAAAAACTTAACCCGGCAACGACGGGTATGCAAGCTAGTTCATGATAAAAAATTATGGAAAAGGTTAGAGATTTCTTTTTAGTTCAAAAATATACTGGACACCAAAAAAACTCTCACCTTCAATTTTTTAAATAACAAACATGGTCGGAATTTTTAGACATTTCCCTTAGAAGTAAAAAAAATTTACGGTAATTTAATTCTAAAAAAAATATATTTGAAAAATCTTTATATGCCTGCCTATATATATTTTATTCCACCATCACGCCCAAACAGCCCATCCGATTTCCATGAAATTTGGTGTAAGGTTAGAGTTACTACCAAAACAAACGACAGCATAAGTTTTATTGACCTTCTGCTCCTCTTTTGTGAATTCTCGCTAGCTCCTGCAACACAGACTGCGAGAAGTGGAGGCCAAAAAATCAAAGGTTTGATTTTTTTTTTAAGACAAAAAAGACCAAATTCTAAGCTCATTCCCCGGAAATCTGACAACACTGCCATCATCTCTTTTCATACTACAGCTATTAACGCGAGTCGAGATTTTAAAACTTTTCCAGCATTTTCATAAGTTTGTCTATCTCGGGCTGGCTCTTCTCCAATTTTCCAAACCAAATCGAACTGAAACCGCTGTTTAAAAAAACATTTTTCTTTTCCTAAATGTATTGGTCGGACACCCTCTCTACACACTAGAAACGATCATCCTACGTCTCCACACCCACCAACTACAAACTGGATTTTTTTTTCTTTTGATTTTCTATATATTTGTATAGTAAAACATCCCATTAACGTCTCATGTCCCAGCCTCCCCAATCCATTTCAATCCTTATATATCAGCTATCTAATCGGCAATCTCCTCAACAACGTGGATGTTTTCTTGGATTCTATTAAATGGAAGTGTCGGAACATATCTCTTTAATATACATATATCTAAAAACACACATTATCTATTTATGTAACAGGTCGCGGACCCATATCTTGAAACAAAAAGTGCGTGCTCATCTGTCCAAGAGATTCTAAACAGTTTCAGTAATCGTCAGTTCGATATAACAACTAGTTGGGAAAAGTGGACCACTAATATTACGGAGAAGCGCGAGATTCAGATCTTTTTGGAGAAGATCATGAACGAACAAATTGAGGTAAAATTCACACTCATATTTAAATAAAATATAAAATATACATTTTATTATACGTGCGACAATAAAAATTCATAATGTGATCATCGGATTTTTTTTTAGATTTTGACTAGCACAAAAAAATTCGACGCAGAAATCTACCCGGTTCTAACATCCGAGGCAGAAGATCCACAATTTCTTAAAGATCATGTGCAGCATAAACTGAATAATGTCCCGAAGGATCTCGAACGTGCCCAAGATGATATTGTACAGAAGATCACCACGACAGCCGGCATCCAGACAAAGGATCAGGAGACTACGGAAAAAGTCACATTAGTCATAAATAATTTACGATCAATGAAGGATAGATTAGATAATATCAAATATGACTATCAATCGCTGCTGGAGGCTATTATTAGCTTCTTGGATAATGTTATTTCAACACGATCAACGATCGAGGAATACTTTTTGCGCAAGCAAACCACATCAATCGATCGCGAAAATATTAACCGAGATCTAGCCGAGCAAGAAGTTTTTCGCGAAAATGTTATGGATAAATTTAGATCACTAATATTACATAGTGAAAAGCTCATCGAACGTGTCCGAGTATTGGAGCCAGCAGGAGCTCGTGAACATGATACCGATCGCATTTTGACATTGCTTGAGAAACTTCGGATTTACTTTGAATCCAACAACGATCAAAGAATGTCGCAACTGCAAAAATTACAAACCGTCAGTAATTTCGATCGTGAATTGGACGAGATACGAAGTAATATCGAAAGTGTTAATAACCAATTGTCGGAAATTAAAAGACAATATGGTGAATCCTCGGCATCCGCTAAGGCAACATCACTCGCGTTTGAGTACTTCGAACGAACCATTGAGGTAAGAATATATTGTGTGTGTTAAAGACAGTGCATTTAATGTATTTACGCGGAATTTAAAAGAAAAATTCTTTCAATTATTTAAATTTTCGAGCAAATCTCTGGAAAATGCATCTACAAATCCAAGTGTGCCTGCGATTAATCACTATTTAAATTTGTAATTAAAACCACACAAGATCGCTTTAAGGCACCCACGTTGCCCACGCATCAGACCATTTTCTTCACGATCAATCCAGAATATTCCATTTGCATTGAAAGGATTTTTCTTCTCCTCCTATTTTTTAATTCAAGATCGATGTTGATCTATTTCTGATTTATATAAAAATTTTATAGATTGAAATTTTTCATGTTTTTTTTTTTGGCTAGTAATTTAATTTAAAATGTTGTTTTCCCTTCTTTCCATCCGCCACTCAACTTCATCTTTATTGCCGCCATTACCAACATCATGATCGCGATGATCATTTGGAATACCTTTTTCTGGATCAGCTTTTGGAGAAGCGAATCGAAAACTTTATAAATTCATCCGAAAATACATACACGACAAATCCAGACACCGAACCATATGTTCGAAGTGAAATTGAAAAACTACGGAAACAGTGGGAGGACTTGAAGAGTCAAGTGAAATCTACACGGCATTTAATCAATTTGGCAAATGACTACTATATACTACTCGATAAAGTGAGTTATATTGGAAAATCATTAATTCAAACATATCTAATTTCTTTACTAATTTCCTTGTATTTATTCGACATTAGATTGAAACTGAATATCGGGCGGTTAGTACATTCTACACAAATACCGCCAATCAGATTCCGTACCTGCGTTCACCAGTGGAAGCATCCAATTTAATTAATAACATTGAAAGATATACAAGTGAACATGAAGAACCCCAGATGGACGACATTAAGAAATTGTCTCAGCTCTCTTATGAAATCTTCAATCATGATAAGGCGTCAGGTGTGCGCTCCGATAACATCACCTTGTTCCAGTCATTCATTAGACTCAAGGCCGATCTAAGCGTAGTGGAAGAACGTCTCCGAAGCGAAGAGAAACTTAAAGAGCTGGAACAAATACAGAGACAAAAAGAACTTGCACAGATGTCTAAGCTAAGGGAACAGGAGGAGATTCAGAAGAAAAAACACCAGGAGGAGATGCAAAAACAAAAGGAACTCGAAGATCAACAGCGGCAGAAGCTAATCGAAGAGTTGGAACGCCAAAAGCAATCAGAGATCCTTCAAATCCAACAACGTTTGGAACAACAATTGAAGGACGCCCAGCAGAGGGAATCAACCCAAAAGAATATCACTGAGGTCCATGAAAAGAAGGAAGTAACGGAATTCATGACTGCTATTCACTATGCGTCACCGCGTTTCGTAAGACCATTGAAAGACGCTACCATCAAGGAAGGTGACAAATTCACCTTCGAATGTGAGGTGACTGGCAACCCGGAACCCTCAATCGAATGGTTCAAGGATGGAATATCGATTCAATCCAATTCCGACTATCGCACTACCTACAATAAAGGAGTTTGCACACTTTCGATTGAGGAAACTTTCGCGGCGGATTCAGCTAAGTTCATGTGCCGCGCGTCAAATTCAGTTGGGATTGCGGAAACCATTTCTGTGTTGTCCGTCAAAGAACAGGCGGTCGATGAACAAATGATTCCACCTAAAATCCTAAAGTATCTCCAAAACGGCATTGCGCGGGAGGGTTCTTCGTTCCAGTTTTCGTGCATCGTTAGTGGAAGTCCATTGCCAACTGTGCAGTGGTTTAAAAATGACAAATGCATTGATGATTCTCGTGATTATATTATCACATATAATAATGGTGAAGCGATATTGCGTTTCGAGGAGGTTTTCTTGGAGGATCACGCTGTGTATACATGCAAGGCTAGTAATCCAGCCGGATCTGAACAGTGTTTCGCTAATCTGTCCGTTGAACGTAAGTATTTCGATTAAAATCGTATTTTGATCAATGTTTTTAGTTAAATCTTGTTTCTTCTTTTTATTTCCAAATCTTTGATCATAGGATCTTTCTTAAATGTAATCTAAAAGATTTAAAATTGAACTCAATTCAAACCACTAAATTTTCTGACAAAATGTGCGGGAGAGGGGAAGGAACAACTATTTTACATTAGAAATTATAAACCCCCATCCTAGGCGGCGGTTGAGGGGAGAGAGGGGAGTCGAGTCCTGCGCTAGTGTGACAGCAATCCTAAACTCAATGTAAAATATCAGTTGTGTCCAACACAAAACTTTCCTCTGCAAATTTCGGAAAAAATATGTAAAAAATGATATTTTTTCAAATATCTTAAGAACTAGGGATGTCAAAAAAGAACCGGTTACCCGGTGTTTTTGCTTCGGTTAACCGGTTTTTTCGGTGTTTTTTTTTTGCACGGTTATACCCGGTGTTTTTTTTAAAGCCAAAAACCGGTCAAAAAACAGATCATTTTTTTGTATGGAAAATAATTTTAAACCAATTTTTGTGCAACTGATTTGTTAGAAACACTTCTTTTTAGGCACTCTAACCAAATACAATTGAACAGAACCCAATTTGAACAGAACGGTTTTCGGTGTTTTAATAACCGGTTTTTTGGACCCGATTAAACCGGCCCGGTTTAAACCGAAGTCTTAAAAACCGGTTTAACCGAAAACTGTTTTTTTTCACAAATTTGACATGCCTAACCATTAAAGATTCGTGAAAACTGTAAAAATCTTGAGAACCGTTAAAGATACGTAAAATACGTATTTAGTTGTTAGCATTCTTTCAGAATAGCTCCTGAGAAATTTACAAAAAACTTACTTTTTTTGTAAGGTGAGAACCATTAGAGCTACGTATAAACCATTAGAGCTACGTTAAAGCAAAAAAATATAGAAAATTTTATTGCCTATAACTTTTGTTACATGCATTTTTTTTTAAAAACCGCACAGTATTCTAAAATTTTTCAAAAATGGTTTTTTTTTTCAAAAAAAATATATCGAAGGTACCCATTATAGCCACCATTACTTTTCAAAAGTTGATAAAAACTACGATTTTCGTAAAACATATTTACAAAAAATTTCAAGAAGTAGTTCAATTGGATTTTGATGTATGTTATATAGAATCATATTCTAAATACATTTTACTTTCATAAATTTTTCATTATGACTCACCGTTTTCGAGAACATTGCAAAATACTGTCGATTGTATAAAGGAGGGGGCAAGGAATGATCCAATTTTGCCCGTTCAAGAACTTGGCCTTACCATTTACGAGAAACGTAATTATACAAAATTTCAAGTCTCTATCTCAATCCGTTCAAAAGTTATGGTGTTCACGGGCGGACAGAGAGACGGACCGACATGATGACAAAATATCAATTTATTTTGTCATCCCAATATACGAGGAATATACGAGACTGTGAAATTTTTTGGTAATGAATCCCAAACAAAAGAGAACTCTTTCCAAAAAATTGGACATTTGCCCAAAATTATAGGAATAATTACCAACTTTTAGGGTTTCATTGCAGAAGAGTCCACTGTTTCGTATATTCGTATTTCTCTCCGTAGAACTGTTTTTTGTAAATAAATTTGTCCACCGATTTCTAACTTTATAACGTGTGAATTTCCAACAGAGCTTTTCCAAAATGTTTTGACACCTCATTTCCGTAGTTTAAAAATCTACTTCCCGAGTGACATTAACTAAACCAATTTTCAATCTAAAATAAATTTCACTTTAACAACTATTACAAATGATCTCACTATAACTACTAAAATTGATTTTCAAAATCGATTTCTACTAAAGATTCGTGGAAATTGCTGAGAAAATGCTTCAATTTCCGTCAGTGACATTTTATTAATAGTTTATTGAGATTATTAAACTCGAATAAATTTAGGTCATCAAGGATCTAAACATGCCAAACCGCTAATCGACAGTATCTCGAAGCAATTTTCCCGTCATTTACTAATGGTCTTATAATTAATACACATTTAGAAATAATAATAAGCATATTTTTGTTATTTTATTTGCAGCACTTGAACCAACAGAAGTTCCCAAATTCACGGTGCCACTATCCAATGTTATGGCTCGGGTTGGGCAGAAAATAAAACTCGAATGCGTTGTAACAGGATTACCACGGCCAGAAATCTATTGGACGCATAATGGGAAACAATTCACCAGTCGCGATGCAAAAGTAAGTTTACAAGATCGCTGCCAAAACGTGTAGGAGGACGTTATATCTTGGGGTTTGGCCCGGCAGCGCTTAGTTTCAGATACACAATTTTTTACATGCAGCTAAAATGAGTGCAGATCAGACACCACAATTGCGGGCGGTGTAAATTCAACGAAATTTCCTGGCGACATTTTATATAAACTTACACAAAAAAAATTATATTTTATATAAACTAAATTATTTTAGTAATAAGACTAACCCAAAAACGTTACATTCACCCTCACACGTCATGAAAATCAACGACTGAAAAGTCATATTCACGCTTTACATTATATAAACACCCTTTCATTTTTCGATTTTAATCAAAAAATTTCTTAACATTTGGCGAAATTTTTTGTTCGACTGCTGCTTCTTTTCAAAAAAGAAACACATTAACCGCAAGAAAGAAACATTTAATACATAGGATTAAGAAAATTTGCTGTGTGCTTGCTCTAATTTTGCAATTGAAAGCGCACTGAGTATACGAAAATAGCAATGTAGGCCCACACATGCAAGACGTACGCGCTTTCATTTCGCTTTCGTAAATAAATAAATAAATGAAGACAAAGTTTTCGCTAAATGAAAATTAATTTTGCCATTTAATTGCAGTACGAGGATGATCGCGTAACGCTCATTATCCCAGAAGCATATCCAAAGGATGCTGGATTGTACGTCACAACCGCGAAAAACTTGGCCGGTGAAGCGTACAGTGCGTGCAACGTTAGTGTTAAGGGACGCCTACCGAACGAAACATCCGACTCTGAGATGGCCAGTGATATGGAACCAATAAAACCATCCGTGCAGCTACCCCTCAAGGATGTGTCAATTTTCGAAGGAAAATCTGTTCGTCTGGACTGCATTATAATTGGACAACCCGAGCCCGAAGTGATTTGGTATCACAATGAGCGTCCCGTCAAGGAATCCGCCGACGTTCAACTTCTGTTCCAGGGCGATCGATGCTCTTTGGTTATTCAAGAAGCATATCTGGAAGATGCCGGCCAATATAAAGTGGTAGCAATTAATTCCGCCGGTGAGGCGTCGAACAGCTGCAATTTGACGGTGACCCCGTTGAATATCGCGGAACCCGCGACCCGTACACAAAGTGAACGAATTCTTTCGACTGAGTCACCGCCCAAATTTGAAAAGTTCCTGACCGATGTATTGGCGGCCGAGGGTGATACCGTTGAACTCGAATGTTCCGTCATCGGTGATCCTAAGCCAACAGCCAAGTGGTATCTAATCAATCGAGAACTATACGAAACTGATCGCATTAAAATCACATCTGGTGAAGGTGGTATCTATAAATTGACGATCAGAAATGTTTCGTCAGATGACAAAGGTCTATACACGATTAAAGCGTCGAATAGATCTGGTGATGCCAAATGCTTTTCGCATTTAATCGTCAAAAGTGTCAATGCACCGGATAGTAATCAGCGTCTGCAAATGGAAATCGACGAGAAGCTCGCCTGCCCAACATTTAAAGAGCTATTTTCGGATAAAACTGCGCACCAAGGTGAAGTAGTCAAATTCGAATGTATTGTGTCGGGAAAACCAACTCCAAAAATAAAATGGTACTTCAACGATCAGCCAGTTCATGGAAAACATTTCCTTGTGTCGACAAGCGGCGATCGCCAAGTTCTCACAGTTCCCGAGGCGGGTACAGAGAATGTTGGAAAAATTGCATGCGTTGCGGAAAATGAAATCGGCAGGGCGACTTGTGTGGCTCATCTGAATCTAATCGGGGATGGCGTACAACCAGATTCCAACTTCGAGGTTCATAATCTGAACCAAGATTTTAATACGGAATCATCGAGAGTGACTATTAAGAAACAGATGTTCACCACCACATCAACATCACAGATTAGCTCCTCGGAGAATGGCATCCCCCAGACACAGATCCATGGCAACATTTCATCCATGGATCACTCATTCAATCAATTCGGACAACAGAAACCATTTGAAACGCGCCAATATCAGGAATATCAGAAGATGCACGAAACGCCAGTGGAAATTCAAAAGAAATCAACAATCACCGTCTCGAAACCATTTGAATTGGACACGCATCATAGGACCGGCAGAAAAACGATCGCACCGAGATTTATTACACCATTAGTCGGCAAGATCGTAGATCAAGGTGCGAATATCGTCCTAGAGGCCGTCTACGATGGCTATCCATCACCTGAAATTAAAGTTCAGAAGAACGGTGAAGATCTTATATCCAATGAACGCCTCAAAATTAACAATCAGTTCAACAAGGTGACAATTGAATTGCAGAACGTGGGCGTACGTGACGCCGGAAGATATTCCATCACTGCCGTGAATCCAAGTGGACAATCTACTAGCACAGCTGATGTTGTCGTCAAAAGTAAGTCTATTTTCATTTATTTATTCATTTCCAAAAATAACTCTGAAGCCATTTCGAATTTTCTTTAATAAAAAGAAAAAGAATTTCAAAAAATATTTTTATGATATTTGCCTTGACACCTGTAACGATTTTGTGGTGCATTTGAAAAACATTTTCGGATTCTAAAATTATGTTTGTTCATTTAAGGAAACAACTCTTAGAATTTGAAGTTATTCACATATGTTTGCTTGTTTGTATAAATAGGGGCTGTTGATAATTTTCAGAAAACGGATTTGTGCAAACCGGGTACTCGATTCCAAATCTTAGAACCGAGTATCTCTAATAGGTTTTTCTTTAAAGACTACTCGGAAAATTTCACAACGAAAAAAAAGTTTTACTTAGAAACAAAAAAAATTGTTCTCAGACTTCAAACCAGGCACAAAATGATCTCGTAAAATAGCCAAAACTATATCAAGTCTTAAATGAAAAATTTCTGGGTCCCGAAGATTAGTTTTATTTTAAAAAATAATGCTGAAACCCCTTGTTTCGGAAAAAGGGCGGAAAAATCTCGATTTTTAAGGGGCTCTCAACAATTTTCTTGAGAATATTCAACCATTTTTCACGTGACGCGATTTAAAATAACAAATAAATATCTTATTCACAATATCCGAATTGGGAGCCGTGAACAATAAATATCTCCCTACGAGTTCGCAAATCACTTTCAAGAGGTAGCGATGGGCACCAGGAAAAAAAAATCAGAAAACTATTTATTATGAAAATAATTATTTCGGGGGGCCTAATAAAAAATTAATTAGACGCAAGTTTTTCAGGGAAAAGCTCTAAGTTTGATAATTTTTTAACAAAATAAAAGAAGTTTTCTACTTTGAATCACTACAACTTTCGCGTGCGGCACATTTCTGTTCAAAAATTTTATTTGTGCTGTATTAATCAAAAAAAATATCAACCTTCGTCCAAAATTGGTCGACAAGCTCATCGATCATTTTGAAAGTCCAAATTTTTAAAAACTTACAAGAACTTTTATCAGAGAATCATTATCGATCCAAAACATTTCTCCATCAAATATGGTGTGCGGGCGGTCAAGGTAAGAGGGAAACCCGTCTGTCTGTCCGTCCGTGTACACCATAACTTTCGAAAAGATTGAGCTAGAGACTTAAAATTTGGTATAGTTACGTTTCTCGTAAATGACTTAGCTAAGTTGTTGAACGGGCAAAATTGGAGCATTCCTCCTCCCTCCTCCCTCCTCCCTCTCTATACAAACGAAATAGTTTTTTTGCAATTTTCTCAAAAACAGTGGTCATATTGAGAAACTGATTAAGGAAAAATGTATTTAGAATAGGATTTTACATAACTCACCCATACATCAAAATCCTATCGGACCACTACTTTCCCCGTCTCCTATACAAATGGGTTTTTTTAAATAAACATTTTGTCTGTCATCATATAGAGTATTTGACGATTGGCCCCTGGCAATTGTAGCATTTCTTATGTTTTTCGATTTGAAAAGGAAAAACTATGATGGTATTAGTTGAACATGAAAATGTTTTTCAAAAGTAAAATCAACCCACGAACTAGTTTATAAATAAAAGTCGTTTATCATTCTTACCATCATAGTGTGGTTCTGATTGTTTTTTTTTTGTTTGCTGCGGCGACGATTTGTTATGTACGATTTGCTCTCTGTTAAACTTCCTTAATAAAGTTTTAATTTCTTTAAGAAATTAAAAGAAAATACGGAATCCAACTAAATGTAATTATGTTTCTCAAAACCTGATCAAAAACATTTCGGATGTACGCAATAAAAAAAAGTCCATTGATCCATCCCGAATATTTTATTCCATTCCATTAAAATTTTTCTTTATTTTCGTATATTTGCTCAGCTGATACGCTTTTCACTGAGAAATGAAATTCTTTTCTTATTTTTGTGTTCATTTCAGAAACAATCTTTCCACCTGTGTTTGGCCACAGACTACAAGCACAGGTAGCAAAACGCGGCGAACGTGTCGTCATGGAGGTAGAAGTGACTGGAACTCCAGACCCAACAGTCACTTGGTATAAGGATAACCGACCCCTCAACGAAGCCATGATATCGGAATATAAAGTGAGGAGTGAAGGCAATGGACATACTCTTATTATCGATAAAGGTGATCCTTCAACAAAAAAAAAATGTTATGTTATTGTTTTTTTTTTTTAAATTAGTGAAAGTGCAAGATTCTGGAAAATACATGGTAAAAGCGGTCAATGCGGGCGGAGAGGCTCAAAGTATTGCAGATTTTGCTGTTTTGGAGCCAACACCTGAACGAATGGTGGAAGTCGTCAAGACTGTTGTTTACGACGATCTCAAAGATTTCAAAGATCAGGTGAGTAATCCCAAAGTTTGTTTTAATTTTTAAACCAGAATTCTTTTCGAGTAATTGCGAGTTTTTTATAGTTCAGAATCCAAATTAATTGCAAAAAAAAATATGAATTTAAAAATTTAGCCATCCAAGCCGCATTCGACTTCATTTCACTCAACCAATCAGGAATCATCAACCAGTTCAGATTTGCATGGTACATCCGAATCAAAAATTGTGACCGAGCATCGTTGCACCACGGCAGCAACGATGCGTATGGAGCATAAATCGATACTAGATTTAGATTTAGAGCTGCCAAAATTACAATTCCCCTCACAAAAGCAATTCACTCAGTCGACGACATCAACCAGCACTGAAACAAACCAAATGAAAACTGATGATTTCACACAAACTCCACCACAAGTTCCACCAAAACCTCTTTTCGAGATGCCGAAATCACTCTTCGACACAACAGACAACAGTGGCATTGAGACATCGTCAATCACGAAAAAATCCGCCTTTGAGTATTTCAATAAAATTCAATCATCCCCAATTCCCACAACAACGCTCACTCCTAGTGAAGAAAAATATACAAAATTTGAGGAAACAAAGACGACTTCCACAACTCCTACGCCGAAATTCAACCAGCAGTTTCCAGCCCAACCTCCCGCCCATCCACCATCCCATCCTTCGTTTGGACCGAGTTTGCAAGACCTGAATCTGATACCGGGATCTCCTCCAGAAATCGGATACATCCCGAAAATAGAAACTCCACACCGGGAAAACATCTCCGAAAGAATAAAAAAGTTAGAAGAATCTCATAAGTCGAATGTGGAAGCGCCGTCAGGAGGAGTTTCCGTATTCCCTGATTTATCAACACACAGACAGGAATACTCCAGCTCTTTTATGAAGGAGACAAAATTTGAATCGTCCGGTCCAATTTTCCGACCTCAAGCTGCCTTGACAACTCCTCTTTTAACGTCGGAACGGAGTCCTTCCCCAAAGCCATCCGCTGAGGGTGTGGCCATGGAGAAACTTTGGGCATCACCGATGCCATACGATCAAGAAACTCCCAGCCAAGAGTCACCCTATCAGAAAATCCCTTACGAATCCGAGCCGGAGTACCCATTGTCGGAACCTCCGAAATCAATTAAAGAAACGACAAAAATATTCGAAGAACAAATTAAGAAAATGGAAGCTTTCAATACGTACCAATCGGAATTGAAGGCGCCATCATTGGTAAAGCAAACTCTACCGCAACCGCCACCAGTGCCCGAAAAGCCAAAACCCATTGAGCCCTCGTTTAGCGACTTGAACTTGGTACCTGGTCCACCACCAGAAATTTGCTTCGCTCCGAAACCGACCGAGGAACGCAGACCTTCGCTAGTGGAATCCATTGAAGAAGCTCTAGAAAAGAATCTGTCGCGTGAACCTTCAAAGGTTCTTCCATGCTCAGTGCGGATGATGCCACCAATCAAAATAGATGGCCCGCCACCCTTACCCCCGAAAGATTTTCATGGGACTGCGCCACCGGTACCCACAAAACCTGACAAGCCTTTGGAACCTTTTCCATACATGGCTCCACCTGAAGTCCCTAGGAAACCAAAGCCTCCACCACCCGCAGTACCCAGCAAATTTATCCAAGGTGATTTTAGTGGAAGCGAACAGGAACTCAACAGATGGAAGTACAGTGGAAGCGAATCAGAGACCGAACCAATTCGACCGCCTCCGATGAGACCTCCGACATTTGTCCCGCGTCCACCGTCCGTAGAAGCTCCGCCTCGGCCACCGTCAGTCCCAATGGAACCCAAACCGATACCGGTAAGCGGCTATACAGCTGACTCTGAAGAATCAATGTTCCGCAAATTCGAATCAAGAAGTGTTCAAGAGAGCAAGCAATTCTTTGAAACACATAGCACTCAACACCAAGACAATTATGCACCAGCTAGGCATTTCAAACACCATGTCCACCAAAGCGCTTTCCGCCAAGAGTTTCCCCAGCCTGACCAGAAGGTTCGATTTGTTTGCGTTCGTGTGTCTTGTCTTTGTCCTTGTATTTTTGATTGTTCTAACATCCGAAACAAAATATGTTTTGTGCGTTGCACTAATATTATTGATTATGTTTGCATGCTTTGATCGTCTTTTTTATCTTGTGCACTTTTTACAGCATTTTAAGCCTCATTTAATACATTTTTTTGTGATTTCAGCCATACTCTAACGCTTCAATGGTCAAAAATATCTCCATCACCACAAAACAGATGAAAGTCAACGAGCAACCGAACTTAGAACCGTTCCCCTACAAACCTGATCCTCCGAAGCCACGAGGAATTAGAGTTCCCCCACCGCCGAGTCCATCAAAATTCGTTAAAGGCGAATTTCGTGAGAGTGATTATGGCAGTGATTACGACGAAAGAATCCAACCTATCTGGAGACCATCCGACAGTGATTCAGACGTCAAAGGCTATCGTCCAATTCATCCAGTGCTTACCCCAACAGGTCGTCGATCGACCATGTCGGATGAGGGAAGATCACCAGCCCCACCATCGGAATTCGATATTCCGCCCAAATTCGAGGGTCCGCCACGCCCGAAATTCGAGCCAATCAAACATGAGGAGCCAGTCAAGACACAACCTCAGACGCACGTATTCAAGCCGAAGGCGGTTTCTGGAAAACCCGCCCCGCCCACTGCACAGTCAACCCCCCGTCAACCAGCATACACGACGCAGTACTACCAAGCGATCGCAGGGACTCCATTCCACCACGCGTCAATGGCAACGGAAACACGTAACGTTATGCACATGAAGGAGTCAAGCGAAAGTTCGCATAGAGTTGTCAACATGTCACAAACAAGACGCATTATTCAATTCGATAAGGAGAAATCTAGTCAAGAGATTCCACTGGAGCCTTTCCCCTACACTCCAAGTCCGACGAGCATGTCTTCTCCGAGATCACGAGTCCCAGCTCATACGCCGACGCCCACGAAATTCGTGCCTGGAGAGTTCCGCGAAAGTACTTACGACAGTGAAATTGAAAATGCTCGGATTCGCGCCATATGGAGTCCATATCCAAGAGGAGATCCACGTTTCAAGCATGTAGACGCTCCTCGTTCATCCCGGTCGTCCAGTTTGCCACGCAGTTATGAACGCGTTGTGACACCCATGGAATTTGATACAGCCAATCCGGAAATGCCGAGCAAAATCCCTCTGACTTCGCCGACCTACTATACAACCCCATCGTACAAATCGAAAACTATTGATCAAAGGTATACGAAGACTCACACCATCAAAACTACGCGGGATGACATGAACCTACAGGTGGGATCCCCGCCAAAATACGGTTACGTACCAGAACAAGCTCGTAACCGGGTGAAGGACTTCAGCTCCTCCATGCAACAAAAGAGCAGCCAATTCATCAAGGATGTGTCCTCCGATCTGAAAACCACGCACAGCTTCCGGCCAGGATTTAAGCGAGCTCCCAGCGAGGGTGACAACAGACCACAGGCGTATCGTCAGGATTCCCGGGTCTCACAATATGGTAAGTCTTTATTTATTTTATTTCTCGTTTTTTTAAAACCTGCACCCATTTCGAGTGATTTTTTTTCATTGGAAACGTATTTTTTTATTTATTTAATTTTTGAATACAACAACAATTGCTACTGTTGATGAAATCCCCACGAAAATCCTTTAAAAAAAACTACAAAAAAAATGTCATGCACATAAAACCCCATCAGGCACAAAACACATCGATCCTGAAACTGGCCTAATTTACTTCAAATATGACTTTGGCTATGAGTTCGGCATCATTTTCCCGGGCGAGGGAAAGAAATTAATTGGCGGCTCGCACAACAGCAGCAAATCCTATAAGGATTCTGCGATTCGAAATTGTCCAGCGAATTCCTTAGCCGGTGATATCATTATCCCAGTTCACCATGAACGATCGACAACACCGCGATCAGGAGTTGGAATGAAATCCTTTAAGGATCCTCCGACATCTGCCATTCGAAAATATCCTGGCACCACAATGGCGGGTGATATCATAATACCCGTTCAACATGAACGCACCTCGACACCAAGACAGAATGGATTTACATCCGAGAGTGAATTCTCGGAAACTGAATACGATTCACATGCAAAAAAACGCTACAGCCTTCCCAATGAACTTTATGTTGATGGATTCCATCCGAATTACAGTAGAAATTACATAGTCACAAGTCCAGCAGGTATACACTTCAGCAACAAGAAACAAATCATTTAAATCTGTTTCATTTTTGTGGTCTTTAATTACTTAATTGGTGTTGCTAATGATTTCCGTTTAATTTTTAATTTTTTTTTCCTCTAAAACAAACCCGAATTAATAAAAACGCTTCTAGAATAGTCGTTTGGAGAGACATCCCTAAAAGAATTTCTATGTTTAAAATTGGCATTTTTTTAATTGGTGTTTGATCATATTTTCTTAAGTTTACGTCCCCCAGTAACAAATTATTATAAGTGGAGTTTTGAATAAATATACATTATAATTATAATAACTTTAATTAGGTTAATAATGACATTAATGGCAGGATGCGGATGTTTTTAAGAGGTGTTGTACATTTTTGTAAACATTGATTCATAACTAAATAATTTTTTCTACTGAAATTAATAAATTTAGTGGCTATTACGAAAAATCCCCATATTTTTTATTGAAAAACAAGCAGGAGACCAAAATCTTTATATATCCTTCCTTCATTTTGTAAAATTCTGTATTAACGGAAAGAGGAAACAGATGTCCTGTTTTAAATAAAAGTACTACACGTATTGGAGTAGCCTGGACAGTGCATGATTCAGTTATGTTGCTCCTTTTACCCCACTAACAAAACTATAGCTAAATATGCAAAACATACTAGACTCCAGTAAAATATATACCTATGGCTAGAATATTCATCGGGACTGCCCCAGATTTAGGCATGTTGCCCAGTGCGACGTTAAAAACTACACTTTTGTCCCTGATTTTTTAAATTTAGTATTATAATTGATCAAACAGTGGAAATAACGATCACAAAATATCCAAACCATGCTCTACTTCAGCGGTAGGTTGCTTCAAATAGCAATTTTTTTCGCCCGCGGCGTATTTTTTTAGTGGTTTTCTACAAAGGAACGTAATGGAACGTGAAGAGTGCGTAAAACTAAGTTAATTTTCGCTAAAGACTGTCCATTCTCATTTAAAAAAAAAATGTCGTCCAAATCAAGTTTTCTCTGAATAAAGTTTTTTTGTTTTATTGGTGCTTCGTTTTAGCCATCTCCCCCTCCTCCCCGCACATATTTTAACTAAACTTAATCACGCCACCATTGGGCTTACGTGAATTCCGAGCCAATCAAAGGTTTTCTAGTTGCATTATTTAAGTTTTGTTTATGAATTTTTTTAAATCGGCATAACTTAAAAACTATTATCCCAAATAATCTTATGTATAAATGAATACAAGAAAGGATTTTCACAAATCCTTAGATATGAAATAAATTTTGAGGATTTTTTGGGTCGCTGAGTCCGATTTAAAAGTCCGTAAGGATAACGAAAGGTCCTGTAAAGACAAGGCCTTTTCCCTAAATTTCCCGGAAAAAATCTCATTTGGGATCGCTGAGTCCGATTTTGATGTTAGGAAACCTGTACAGATAACAGAAGGTCCTGTTAGGACAACGTGATTATCCTTTTTCTTGAATTTTCCGAAAAAAAAAATCATCTTGGGGTTTTGGGAATCCGATTCTTGTATTATGAAGTTTGTAAGGCCAACAGAAGGTCCGGTTAGGATAATGTGATTATCCTTTTCATTTTGGATTTTTAGTCATACTGAGGGTATTCACAATCCTCTTCGGTATTCGGTATTCGGTATTTTCGGTAATATTAAAAGACTGAAAATATTCTGCTGTGAACATCCCACAACACAGATTTGAGAACAGCGCTTTTATTTGATACGTGACCAAATCATGAACTGCGAATTTGATTGTAAAATATATCACATACCTTTAAATCCATGTTTGATGTATTCTTTTGAATTTCTATTGTGGCAACGGCTATCAAAATTGAAAAAAATTGCAGTCCGATGAGATAACCAACGAGAAAATTTGACAAGCGAGAAAATTTGACAACATTACTAGCGCCACTCGCGGTTGATTCTTGATACCGAATACCGAGGCTGAAAAACACGACTCGAGGCATGTATACAATTACCGAATCCGGTAATTCATTTTTACATGAACCAAATTACCGACTCGGTAAAAATCTGTTAAATTTGACTGAATTACCGAGCGGTAAATTTACCCGCATTTTAAAAGAGGACTGTGAATTCCCTCACTGTATTTGATTAGTATGACTAAAAATCCAAAATGAAATTGGGCACTGCGTATCAGAAATAAAAGCAAGATAAGAGCATACCAAACAAAATTAAAATTTATCTCGCTTTTATTTCTAACACGCAGTGCCTAAAAAATTATTTTTTTCCTTTTTAATGCATTTTTTTAAAAATGAAAGCTTTCTAAAAAAATGTTTTTTCTAATGTCATCTAATGTCAAAATTTTGATATTTTGAAAAGAATCTAATGTCAAAATTTTGAATTTTTACTGTAGAGCCCTGTAAAGATACCGCGCTTTTCTCAAAAGTTGTTAAGAATTGTAGCACTAGTGTTTTATGTTTTCATAACAATTTACGATTCAAAAACTACGCTTGAAACTTCAAAGCTGAAAATATGTTAGGCTGTTAGCATTATTCTAAAGCCCAATTCAGACTAACGATTTCGATTACGATTGTGATTACGATTGAGCTTCCTCGACCAATGGGATCAAAGCTTCCAACGATGGGAAAACTTTGATCTCATTGGTCGAAGAAGCTCAATCGTAATCGAAATAGTGATCGCAATCGTTTGTCTGAATTGGGCTTAATGACACTCAAATTTCAAATTTCAACGGTTTTTTTACTGAATATGTTTTATTTTTTTTATCTCCCGTTTATAGATTGACATCGCAGAATATTTGCCTTTATTGTGTTTTGCTGCTTTTTATGTATTATCAATGGCCCGTTATAGTTTTTATCCCTTATGGCAGTCGCTTTTATGTGTAAAATATTTAACAGTTTTGTAAACAATATCATAAAAACATATGTTTAAAAATCATTTCATTTAATGTACGTAAATCATAAAAAAAAACTTAAACTTATCGAACAATCTGAAAACGAATAAAAACAATACTATCCAAAGTGTTACAATCTTAAAGATAAAATAACAACTTAACTCTTTGGTTTTTGGAAAACTTGCGTTTTTTGGTTTTTGTTAAAGTTTATTTTCAAACTAAGTTTTTACGAGTTCTCAAAATACCATTTAATATATAGCTAACATTGGTGCCGTATCGATTTCGAAACTTACGTTGAGTACGCAGCGTTTTATTTTAATTTTTTTGGTTTTTTTGTAAAGTTTTCCTCTTGTGGTTTTTTTTGGTGTTGTTTTAATATTTTATTTTTGCATGTAGTTTTGACAGTTAAGAAATACTCGATAGACCGAGCAATTAACACCGTAAGTAACAAATCCATTGCATTAGAAAAACAGAAACCTAACAACTTTTTTAACCTGAAAAATCTGAACATTTTTGGATTTTTAAATAAATATATTTGAATTTTAGTATCTGATTATAATCCTTCGCCTGTGCCAATTAATGCTCAAAACAGAGATGATCGTCCCAAGAGGCCACCGATTTTTATCACGGTAAGAATTTTCCAATACAATTAACTTTTCTATTTATTAATTTCGTTATTTCTGAACAGCCCTTAAAAGATATCGCAGTAGTCATTGGCCAAACTGCACGATTTGAATGCATCGTACAGTGTGATCCTCATCCTGAGATCACTTGGTGTAAAAATGGCTTCCCACTCGAAACGAGCAATAAACATGTCATTGAATTTAGAAATGGAGTCTGCCGATTGACAATACCACAGACTTTCCCAGGTAACATAATTTGACTAAAATCTTAAAATACACATAGAAATTCAAATCAAAAAGAAGCTGAATCTAAATTCCATTAAATATAAATTATAAAACGCCTAATAGTAGGCTAATTTCAAGCAAAAAAATCAAAATTCTAGCTAAAAATAATGAAAACGTCTCAAAGTTTATCTTAACAGGATTTCGTTGTTTGTCTGTCACAGGCATAAAATTCTAAACGTTAAGCCGTAAAAAAATTAATTTGCACATTTAAAAATAGTCTTTTTAAAAGAAACCCCCAACATTTTGTAGTTTTAAATCAGAAATTTCATTTTGTAGACTTATACTTTTCGCAAAATGCTTTATAAAATGCACACCTGTTATTTTTAGACCGCCTAAAAGTATTCCACAATTTTACAAAATAAAAATCTGTAGTTAAGTGCAAAAGTGGTCCACTACACAAAGAGATTTTGGGGTTTTTGGTTTTTATTCTTCTATTTAGTGTCAATTGTTTAAAAAAGACAAAATTCAAGTAAACTATAATATTATTAGCAAAGTTATAAATAAAAGTTTCATTTTTGCAATCACTATGAGAGAAAATTTTTAAATAAAGAATGGCATAACTCAAATCTGATAAATAGTTTTATGGAACTTAACTAGGGTGACCAAATTTTTTTATGTGAATTCGTGAGAGATTACCGGTGGAAAGCGGGAAGGAAAAGGGGCCGAAGTGAACGGAAATTTTCAATGTTTCGAAATTTTTCGTAAAATGTTTCAAACCACGATCACAGGGAAGAGGGTTTGTTTCAATTTTAATTTTTTGTTTATGATTACATAAAAATAGTTTTGAATGACTTGTATTTTCAAAATATATAACGAAACCTAGTCGAGATTAGTCGAAATTAGTATACAAAGTCAAAGTCTAAAGGACATCGTCAAATTGTCGATTTAATTAATTTTTTCTAGTTTTAATATCGAACTTCTACTGATTCGCAATTTAAAATATTTCTATTGAAAACAGATTTAAGAAATCCGAAAAATGAAGAAAAAATTGTGTGCGAATGGACTTTTTGGGTTCCGAGGTCAATTATTTTAGTACTTAAGAAATTACAACACTAGGTGCCGTTTGCACCAACGAAACTTAGCAACTTATGTACAACTTAAATTATTTAAGTCCTTGAATTTCTACGGTTTAAGTATAGGTTAACCGCAACCTATTTTTTGGAATAGTACGCGCAAACGGGCCTAGATTGCATAATTCCGGGACAAAAGTTTAGTTTCCGGTGTGCCCGGACAACGTTCCTAAGTACGTATGGTCACCAGAGGCTTAACTCCTCTTTCATTCCAATATTTTTGACTCCGTCAGAGCGAAAAAGGTCTAACTCACAAATTGTTTTTTTTTCTTTAAATTATTATACCCCCGGAGAACCATTCAATTTCTTCTGTTTCTATAAAATTTAAAAAAAACTTGTTTTTAAGTCTAAACCTCAATCAGTTTATCTCGAACAATCAGTTTTGGGGTTGGACCACTCTTATTTTAATCGCCTCAATTTTCAAATGTATTAAATACTAATCGCCACTAGTATATATTTTAAAAAAAATTTCACTGATTTTTGCATTATTTTAATTTTTTCTTTATTTTCCAAATTCCAGATGACGCCGGAACCTACACTTGCCATGGTGCCAATGAATTAGGAGCAGCTGTAACTACAGCCGAACTTTTGGTACCAGGAAATAGATGCGGTGTTCGAAAATAAATTTTGCATAATATACGACATGACATATCGATAATTTCACTTTTGATATAACATAATTATTCTATTCATAATATATTATGAATTTTTTTATTGTAGTGCTATATTTCTCTAAAATTGTTTACGTTTTATAAAGAAAGAAAAAAAATTGGTTTTGCTTTTTATATAATTTTAAGTAAATTTTATTTATATGTGTTGCGCTAGCCCATGAGAGTATTAAAAATATGAAAAATTAAACCATTGTGTATTTGAATTCTCAATAAAGTCATAAAAGACTATTAATACATATACTATATGTTACAAACAATTTTTCTTTCCCTTGGAAGTATGGTACGTTTTTTCCTATTATCGCACGGATTCAAATCGAAAAGCTCTCAGATTTATCCTAAATTTTGCATACATACAAGGTTTGTAAGATTAACAAAAATCAATTTTTAAAAAAATTTTGCTTTTCCACGAAAACTTAATAGATTTTCAAATTATCAGAAAGGAAATTTTTGTAAACCACTGTACCACTGTACCATTGATATTTTTATGAACCAAAAACCAAACCATTTTTTTTAAATTGCCAAACCGAACCAAATTTAAACAAAGTTTTAAAACAAATGCTGCAATCAAAGTGGAAACCAGAAATTTTTGTAGGGGTTCCGTTCGGTTCGAATTTTTAATTTTTAGGAACGAAAAATTATTTTTCTTTTATTTTCGACCCGATTTAGAGTCCAGCGCTTTTTAGTAAAATTTAGCACGATATAGTACCAAACCACTAAACCATTAAAATTTCAGTAGGGGAGACTGGTCCTCGTTGTCACAAGTACTAGTTGTCACAGGGGCTATATCTCTTGATTCAGAAATATTTGCAAATCGGTTCTTCGGCAATTTCGAAACTCACTTCACCACCACCAACCTCAGAAAGTGTCCTGGCGATCGAGCTCATATGCTACGTTTTTTAACTCGAAATCAAAAAATAACGTTAGTGAGTACATTATTAAGATAGAAGTGTATTTTGATTGGTATTTCTTAGGACATAGATCGACTTTAAACGTAATTTTGAGTGTTTAGGTTTTACGTTAAGTGTTATAGGTTTAAATGGCTGTCAAAAATTATTTGTCTGTCGGTACTAGTTGTCTCAGGGGCTTTTTGTCACTGCAGAGCAGGAAAATCTGCAGATTGAAGAATCTAAAACTCAACAAACATAAGAAGCAGGAAAATAAAGGAAATGAGAGACAGAAATGAGTTGTTAACAGCGATGAAGACGAAGACCACGAAGAATTACTGTGCGTGGTTTGTTATGAAACTTGATCAAGTAACAAACTCAATGCAGGGTGACTTCAGTGCATCAAATGCAGACTGTGGGCTCATGATAGATCTGCTGGGCAAAGAGTTTTTTTGTTGCCCTAATTACGACGGCAATGACCTGTGACAACGAGGACCGCACCCTTGGGGTAACTTGTCACAGTCGACTTAAATTTTTATTACAAAATTTTCATGACGTTATTACTTGAAATTTTAAATAATTTGTACAATTAATGAAGGACGAAGGCCCAAATATATGATTTATGCGTTTGACTTGGCAATTTAACTTCATTGTCTCCAGAAATAAGGATTTTTATGATTTTTGTGACAACTAGGACCAGTCTCCCCTAAACCAAAAACAGAATCAAAGACAATTTTTGAAATTTTAGAGACCAAAACCAACTAGTTTGACGGCTTTTCAAGTTGTTCACTTCACTTAACCCTTTGTGGACCAGGAAGTGAACAACAATACATCAATAACCATAACTTTTATTCGATGAAAATGGTTCCTGAAAACATTTTTAAAAAACCCATGAACTAATTTTATGGAGGGGTGGTATTTAGATTTGTGGTATATAGAAATTTATAGAAGTATGTTAGAATGTTGATACTATTGGATAAGCAAAAAATATAAGGATTTAAAGTTGGTGGTACTTAAAAGTACCGACTGTCAACAAAGGGTTAAAGCGATCATGGAATTCAAAATGAAATGCATTCGGAAATTCCTTGGGACTCTTTGCTTGTACTATTCACTAAGATTTTACCGTTATTTAGCTAAGAAACTTAACTATTTAGTACAAGTTTCTACGCGATAACAAATCCTGGTGTAATCCAATTTTGATTACATATCCAAGAATATTTGCATTCTTTTAAAAAGGCATAGTAAATTTGATAAAATAAAGAATTAAATTTACGTGACGTTAACCAACGAAACTTATGTACAACTGAAATTATTTAAGTCCCAGAATTTCTACGGGTTAAGTAGACTAACCGCAACTTAATTTTTTAACAACAGCATGCGCAAACGGGCCTAAACGGTTTATAATTTTTTTAAAA
Organism: Chrysopilus asiliformis; assembly: GCA_964034945.1. Lineage (NCBI taxonomy): Eukaryota > Metazoa > Arthropoda > Insecta > Diptera > Rhagionidae > Chrysopilus > Chrysopilus asiliformis. The sequence continues at coordinate 14,093,600 of OZ035962.1, forward strand.
AATTACCTTTGCTCGAAAATCTAACTATTTTAGAGATAAATGAGAAATTATCATTTTGTGTGAAGTTGGCCACGATTATCTGCCAAACTGTTTAAAATTTCAGACGAATTGGTATCCCTCTATAAATCATATGGTAGAAAGCACTCTGTCCCCATATATCTGACGCTTCTCTCCGTCTGTTTACACGCTCAAAAGTAAAAATAAAAGCATTAAAAAGTATAAATAGCCAGAGAAAAAATTACTACCACTAAGCAAAAAGGCGTCATTTTGTGAAACACCTCAATATTCATCAAAATAAAATTCAAAAAACGAAAGAGACATTTTTGGCACCGATATCCACAATTTTTCGACATTTCCTGGTGGCAATTGCGCTTCCCTCCCCTGAGCTAAATTTTATTCGATCATTAATTTATCAAAAAGAATTATTGTGACAAAATAATATAACATGAAAAGTATTGTTGTTCAAAAGACTTGCAGGCAACCGTTCAACTTTATCGGCAATTAGCGACAGTGCGCACTTTTGTTCAAAAATCTTACCTCAACTCAATTTCAAAAGTACTTTTAGTCCTATAAAATAAAGATTTGTTATGCACGAGTGTTCCGCTTTAACAGATAAATTTAATAAGATTTTGGCAACAAAAGTGCCAACAACATATCTTAAATATTAGAACAAAGGTTTTTTCCCTGTATATAAAAAACAATGGCGAATAGCTGGCGACTTGATATATTTTTTGAAGGATCATTTAACGCACATAAAAATAAAAGCGATTTCTTAATATAAATTGCATATCAAATAGAAAAGATTAAAATGTCTTGTTAACGATGTTTTATTGCAGTTACGCAGTCAAACATTGTAAAAATAATGTTTTATTAAATTTTAAATATCACTGACTATATTATATAATATTAGTAGATCAATCCGACAAAACATTAATTATTCTTAACGCTTCTAAAAGATAGTTTTATGAATTTCCAAATGTTTTAACAAACAAAATTTTTATTGACTTAAATTCAAAACATCACTCAGAAACATAAAGCTACAATTGTCAGGGGCTATACTCTATATGAAGACAAAATGTTTATTTAGAAATATTTATTTGTATAGGAAAGGGGGGAAAGAGTGGTCCGACTGAATTTTGATTTGTGGACGGGTTATGTAAAATCATATTCTAAAAACATTTCATCTTTATAAATTTTGCGATACGATGCACAGTTTTCGAGAAAACAGAAAAAAAGTATTCCATTTGTATGGGAGAGGGGGAAGCAGTGGTCCGATTGGATTGTGATGTATGGATGAGTTATGCAAAATCCTAATCTAAATACATTATCTTTATAAATGTTTGAATACGACTCACAGTTTTCGAGAAAATCACAAGAAACACTTTCATTCAAGAACCTATCCTAGCCATTTACGAAAAACGCAAATGTAAAAAAATTTAAGTCTCTAGCTCAATGCTTTTAATAAAAACACACCATAAATGAAAGTTATGATGTTCACTGACAGACAGAAGGACAGAATGGAAAATTTATCGAAATCTTGCAACAGTGCGTACGGAAAAAACAATAAAAAATTATGGGAAAAGCCCTGACATTGTCTTTCTCTCGTGTTAACGATTGATCAAGTGAGTAATTCAATAAACATTTTGTCAAACGAGCACACTCACAGGCAGTATGGGGAATTTTCCCAAAAATAAAACTCTCTAACACTAACAACGCCGGCATTTTCCTCTGTTGCCAAATTTCAGCAGATCAAAATAGATCATTGCGCTGTTGCCAAATTATCACTTTCGTCTTCATTTTTATTTTTTTATTTTTAAAAAGTTACTCAGTTTAATCATTTTTATTATTTCTCGAGATTGTTTTAAATAATCTTAAGTGAAGAAAAAATGAAAATGTCATAGCATAGCATGTCTTCGAAAATAAAACAATTTTATCTCGAATAAAAATATCAAAATGACAGACCGCAAAAATATTCATAGGAAAATTTCTCGGAAATTCAAATCTACAGAAAATAACTTTCATACGTAGGTGGATAAAATGCAGTTGGGCATGCATAATTTGGATATTTAATGATTACGAAATTAGATCATATCAAAACGGGGTAAATTAAAATATATAACTCTCAAACATATTTGACACTCAACTTAATTTAAGAGAATTATTTATGATACTCGGTTTTCCAATTAAAAATTATTTGCAAGAAAAATAAACTGCAACGTACGTTGCAGTTTCTTTTCACTTTCGTCAGTATGAACAGGAAATCCTGATATTTGATATTTCATAGCAGAAAAAAATGTGAAAAATAACTTTTTTGAGAATATTTTGATTGAATTTTATTGCTCCCAATTTAGATATGATGACAAATACTTGGCCACTTTGCTTAAATCGTTTTCGTTCGCTCGCCAGTCAATGTTTTTTATTTATTTATAAGTTTTTTTCTCAAATTTTGACCATTTTGTCGGCGAAAAAAATTTTTTTGTTGACAATGACAAATCGTCCCATTTACTAAAAAAAATCGCGAAAAAAACACCTGATATATATTGCAAAATTATCCCAATATATACACTGTGCAAATAAACTGGTATTGAGTAATGTCTCACACTGTACATTCATTTATTCTGTTTTCAATCCGATTTTTTGTTTGCAAAATTCCTATTGGGTGTCAGTTTAAGGATATTTTTGGAATCATTTTTAAGTCATGAATTAATCATGTATTTTTTTCGTACTCGCCGCCATATTCGTTGTTTGTCATATGCATTTATCACATCCAACAGTCATTTCAAAGGAATTATGTCTTTCGGCATCTTAAATGAATAAACAGGTATTTTTCTCTTAGAAGAAAATATAATTTAATTCGATAGCGTGAAAGAAATATTATTAAAATATGTGAGATTTCGAATATTTTCTGTTCTAGAAGACATTTTTATTTTTACTTATTGGGTTTTTATTCTGCAAATAAATACTTTGATTTTGTTGCATCACGATTGTGACTAAAAAAAAATTTTTAGTCATTCTCAAACTGACTCCATCAAATTATATTTGTAAGCAAAACATCACCGAAAAAAATTATTATATACAATTTATTTGATGATATTGGCTAATAATGTCTCTACTTTGAAATTTTTAACATCTTTTTTTAACAAACATCGTTTAAGAATAAAAAACAAACAAAAAGTGCCATATCTGGAGAATAGGGTGGCTAGGGATAATATTACAGTGGAATACAAAAGAATGTTTTGCAACCATGCAAATTATGATGGTGTAGCCAGCGGTATAAGTGCAAGCGCGCACTGCGATAGTAAGAAAGTGCTAAAAAAAATACTTCGAGTTTATAGGAAACAAGTGCCTACTTTTACTTTGTTACAACTTATACATACTTAAATTTACTTTGATATGCTCTATCATACTGGTTTTCATTTGTTTCAAAAACTTCAATTTCGACTTTATGACCATTTCACAGGCTGGCCATCGCAGTATGTGCCCGCACTAATCCTATCGCAAATCATGAGTTTTTGAACCCAAATACCCCTGGCAACGCATTATACTCGGAAATCTGAAAACTGGGTATCTAAGAATCGGTTATCTGAAAACCCGGTCTTGGTTATTTTTATAGTTTTATCTAATACTTCCCTTTCAGATAATTGGCTCACTGAGCGAAAAAGTCTCATAAGAAAAAATTCTGTGGACAACTGTTTGCCAAAACTGGATTCTGAGAAATTCTGAATCCGCGTACCCGGTTTTTATCATCCACTTTAACAACCTTACCAATTATTAACACGAACATATCGCTCACCGGCGGCTATAGTGGCACAACTCATGCTTTTCAGTTTCGAGATATAAGCGATTAAAAATCATGCCTTTTTTCAATTTGGTAGAAAAGCGAAGAAAATTTAATAGCACTATCGTCATCTTTCGGAATTGATAAGAGATATCGAACTGCCGATTTTACAAAATTATGGAGAGTTAAATTTTAATCATAATGGCGTTCACAGTTTAAATTTGCATTTTTTTGAGTTGTGCCATTATAGCCGCCAGTGAGCGATATAATAGGGCTATTCACTATTTATCGTAGTTGATCGTAAACTCGTAGAATCGTAAATAAAATCGTAGTTTTTTGACAGTTCTCCATAGAAAATTTTTTACGACGAAAACTACAATCTACCACACCCGAAGGTATGGTAAAATCGTAGTTTTTGTCGCACTTCTAATAAAGTGAGGTTAAGGCATGTTTCGTAACATGTCAACTTGGTGCAAACTCTAAAATGGACATTGGAAAAGCAAGTAAATTAAAGTATTTATATGACTTAGTATAAATTAAGAGTTAAAAAATGCTTTAAACAATTTACGTAAAGAAAATAAATAAAAGAGTTAAAAATTTACGACAAAACCCACAACCTCTAGTAAAGCGCTGCTCCCGCTTCGTTGTACTTTTCCATCGTAGATGTACAGTACAATCTACGATTTTACTATCTACGATCAAAAGTGAATAGCCCGAATGACTACCACAACCGTAATCTATCATACACACCTAAGATGCATTTTTTGAATCGTAGCGTTAGCGCAAGTGGCCAAATATTTCTATTTTTTGAAATTTTGACAGACGCCTATGTCGTTTCCCATTTTGTTTTTCCTTAAGTTTCCAATACACGCTGGAAATACTTGTCCCAAGCTCTTTCATTTGAGACACCACACGATGGGCACTTTGTTAGTTTGATTTGGACAAAATGGCATCTGCCGGCCGCCATTTTCTCATACATGCATACACAACACACATATTGCATTGACATTGGAATTACGTATGTATGCAAAATTTCAAGTCAAATCGGATGAGTGAAAGTGAGTCTAAATTAGATGACAAGATTTGACCCTGACAAACAAACAAATTAAAGTAAATTAACTCTTGTACAAAACTACAAATTTCGGAAAAAAGGTCAATATCTCGATCCTATCTAAATTTTGTATGTACTGTAAATTTCACTGTAAATATTTGTAACTTTTGTTCAATAAATTTACTCAACGCCTCCGCTCCGATTTTTTTTTTTCTGATATCTCGAAGTAATTTTTTATAAAAACTTAAAAGCGTAGTTAACAAATTTCAACATTTTCAATTTCATGTTTCAATTATATTAATTTGTCGCCAAATTTCGACACATGTAATTGTACAGCGAAATCTTATTCGCCCCATAAGCATTAGACGCAAATGTTAAACTTTGTTGACTTGAGTCGCGTATTAAAATTAATAAATTTCTCTCAGCGGATCTTTTGAAGAGCTAGACGAGAAAATTATGGCGACACAAATTCAAAATAATTTATTTAGGAAAAAACTCAAAAGAACCCAACATCGTAAACAAATAAAGTCCAATCTTAAATATTTTCCGGCTGACTAATATTGCAGTTTTCGGATAAAAAAAAAGATGGAAGGAAAATCTATTACGAGATTTTTCTATGTTTGAGAGAAATATCATCAACAGGTTTTTCAGATAATTTAGCTTTCAGTTCTTTATAAAAATTTAATTCCAGATTGAGTTTTAGTTAAGAGGGGAAAAAGGGGGAATATTTGATTCATTCTCATGGGAATTTATATTTTTCTGTGCGTAAACAAAGTGAAAAATTGGTTATATTTAAAGAAAAATAAAATAGAAAAAGATTTGCTCGAAGTCGTGCAAAAATTTACCAAGACAAACTGTTTTTCCAATGGAAAAGCAATTTTTAAATGCCCTTGTCACTACATTGTTATTATTTTTATCAAAATCTTCAAACACCTAATAAAATTATAATTAAATCAACAGAATTTCTCACGTTTCCAAGTCACAAGAAAATTAATAGCTTGTCACATCAGAAATTTAACGATCATAAAACGCTTGGCAGGATGACCTTGTTTTCGATACGTTTTCATATCAGACAAACGATGAAAACAGGAAAACTTCAATTACCAGAAAGTTTTCACTTTTTAATTTTATGACTCGATAATAAACCCCATGACCCATTCCCAGTGCACGCCCGTGTGATCTTTTTCCCCCGCAATTATTTTTGTCAAGCTTTAATTTAATCGTCGCCAGCTTGTCGTCGCTTATTTTGAAGCAGAGGGGAATCAAAAATCTAAAAATGCAATCTGCAAAACATTTTTTTATTATTATTTTTTCCTTGCGCTCTCGTTCTAAAAACACGAAAATATAATCATTTTTATTGAATTATCCATCTAAGATTCATGCTTCACGCCCGCCCCAGCGTTAAAAGAAAGGAATTTTCCGCTTTTTTCGATAAAAACTTGGGTGCCAACCCAAGTGTGATGTGGCCTATAGTTCTTATGTATGTGGGATCTCTTACTCGAAATCCAGAAATAACTCAATGATTCATCCAGTTTCAAGATTCAACAACGAAGGACATTACATTTTTTTATTATCTTCTTATTTCACTTGTTGAAGATTCACCAATCAACCACTGATTCTTCAAAACTCGACCAACATCTCATTTCACCCAACTGCAAACTTTTTTTTTTTTAAGAAATAGAAAATTTAAAATTATTTATATCCAATGGAGAACTTTCCGAGATGTGATCGATGGATTTCGTTCCGGTTTGAGCCGATGAAAAATCTCAAATGAAAACTTTCCATCGATCGATGAGAACTCACAGAGCAGGTGTTAAACAGGTGATTCTTACAAAACCCCAAAAAAAACCATCGAAATGTAAATCGTTTTGATATAAAGCCATTGAAATTCCTGTCGATCGATCTATAAATAATGTTTTAGTCATAAAATCGAATAATATTCATACCCACAGTATTTCGAAATCACATCCAGATGAATTACGATCTTCTTTTATTCGGATTCATCATAATCGATGCATCTAAGATTCATCACATTTCCGAATCACTTAGCTTAAGATATTTGTGGGTGGCTGGTTGAGATTAGCGATGTAGATGGCATCTCGATCTGTTAGTGTGATCTTCATTTTCGATTTGACAGCATTCACGATCGCCACTGATCGTGATTAGAAGAGAAATCGCAATTTTCACACCAGGAAGTTGCCCAGGTGAAAATGATCAAGTATTTCGAAATTATTTTTAGACTAAGATGAATAATTTTGTATGAATGGTCAGGCGATCTAAAAGAAAAATAAACGAAGAGACAAATTTATTTTCAAAAGGGATTTATGTTAACACAGTTGTTGTTCATCTTAATTTGACTTTTAGAGTAAAATTTATTAACACTTTGTAAATGACTTGAAGATAATATTGAAGATTTGTCTTTGTATTAAAATTAATGAGAACGGTGCCAAATTATATCTTCCTAATTATTCACTTGACGCAATTAATTCAAAGAAAACTCAATGAAGAAAATGAGTCTATTATTTACAACTGAAAGAGGTTTTCAATCTATAGTTAAAATGTGTAAGACATTGCAATCATTTTAAAATTTTAAACTGGAGTCGGTTAGAAGGAGTAACCAGGGGGCGCATATACCCGCAGTGTGGGAGTGACCGATAAGTGGCCCTTGACGAAAAGAGGGCTCCTAAACTAGTGTATTTCCACCTGCGGCGCAGTTTTTTGAAAAAAATTCTGCCTAATGTGCATTTTTCTTTAAAAAAACATCTTGCTGCGCCACATTTCAATATAAACTTTTTTAATTATAGCATATATGGACTAATTACTTTTTTATACGAAGTATAATAAAGTATTGCATTCATGAAAAATTTCGACCTTTTTTCCCAAGCACTCCCTAGTCAATTGGGTTCATATTACAAAAATGTCTTTGTATCTGTCAGTTTTGCAGCCTGTCAGTATGTGAATCTGTCAGTTTGTGTACAAGATTTCCCAAAAACTACTAGAGGTAGAGCCGCGAATTTTTACAGGAATGTTTGGTCCTGAAATGGAACGATCCTATCAACTTTTGGTGAAAATCCGTTAACCGGGAGTAGCCAAAAAGGCGGCTTTCTAAAAACCCTGATTTCGTTTTTGCGATTTACGCCGAACCTACGCGATGATCAGTAGTTATGTATGACAAAAGTTGAAGACAGTAAAATTTCCTAAATTTTTGTCTTGCAATAGAACTGCGTATCTCAAGCCATTATCAAGATATACCGTTATTTGAAAGAAATCAGTTTTTTTTTACGATTCTGTCGAAAACTAACGGATTTTAGAATATCTGTCTCACTGAATACTGAGCAGTAGAAATTTCCAAATATGTATCTAACTTATATTTTCTCTTCATCCATTGTAGTTAACTGGGCGGCCGACTGCTCTCACTACCAATTTGGCGGTGACCATAGATAGAGTACTACTAGATCGCGGTACTCGAACAATTCCATAGCAAAAATATGGGACAGCGTGACTATGGTTGTCTCCTTTTTTCTTCGAACTTTAGTGATGTCAGATGTTCGAATCAACTAACTCAATAACACTTGAATTATATGTTTTACGTCGACCTCATAAGACTTAAGGCCCAACTACGTTCGGCATAGGATAGGAGCCCATATGTAGCTGCATATGTCATTTCCAGAATAAGAAAGTCAATGTTATTACCCACAATAGGCATGTGTCAAAGTGTTGCCACTTTCAAACCTTCGTTAAACTTTCGTTAAGCATGATTAATTCGATACAAATGGAACTGGCATATGTAAATAGTGAACATAACCTAAAATTTTAGTGTGAATTTAAGAATATTGGTGCCATATTAATTTCCACTTGTAGCAAAATGAAAATTAGCGTTTATGTTGACAGTTATGTATGTTAACATTCGTTGGGAATATGACATTTACATATGCGCTCTTATGTCTATCGTCGTTGGGCCTTTATACACAGGTTGCAAAATTTTTTTAGGGAATTGCATATTAATGTATGTGGCAGCTCTGAATATTAACATGAATAATCGGTATAGGGATTGAATAATATTCCGTCGGGGACCTGCATAAGCATTATTTTCCAGAATTTAAATTTCCCAGAATTTACTAAGTTTGTCCCTTTTTTTCGTCATAGCTTTTTGACGTTTCAGTGGCCCATTTGAGATAGCAAATGGCTTGATCTAGTCTAATAGTACGATATCTGTGGCGGTGACAGAAATGTCGTTTCTCTCGCCAATAAAATTGTCTCGTCACTCTGATGAGATCCAGCCATTGATATTCAGCATTGATACTTATTTTTTCATCAAAACCCACTGTTTCTGATTGACCTGCAAACAGCATGGCAAAACTTGCCCTGCGTATGAAATAGACTCAAAAAAATAATAAAAGATATATAAAACGGTCGGCCCACAACCAATAATTATACAGAGATATTAGATGTTTTTCCATATTTTTTTAGTGGGGTGCTTGTGCGGAAGAGTTGAATGATCCAAGTCAATCAATTTACTTCTGAGATCCACTCCTCGAATCCTTTCATTTTAGGTGAATGAAGTTTACTTTCATCCAAACTTCAACGGTGTTGGAGGGGAACAGGATGACAGTGAAAACGGTTAGTTGGTGTTTTCCATTGAACTTGGATTAGCACTCCAGGCGTCGCATCCGCTGTTTTGAACGACTCCAGCCCGATAATATGCGTAGATCAACCGCAATCGAATTCAAAAATTTCCGCGAGATGACATTTCCCTTATGCAGATCTTCTAAAGACTAAATTCCCATATCAATGATTTAATTAGATTAAAATTTCCTGGATAAGTGTGGCCTGGATAGGTGGGAAACCTCTATAACTGCGATCCGTGGAACGGACCTGTGAGATCATATTGATCCTGGTTCGGCTATATAGGCATATAGATTTGTACTGCCATTTAACGATTTTCGACATATTTTTCAGTTTTCAACACTACTGGGTATTATAAAGTCCGAATTTGAAATATTAAATTATTCTGTTGACATATAGGAATTCTAACGATTTTTATAATTATTAGAACTGCCAAATAAATCAAAAAGAAATAATTATTTATTTGGGATTACCAAATTTCTATATGCACGAGAGATACATCTGCAGTCAGTATTATAAATTCACTCACTAGAAAACATATTTTTTTTATGAAATTTATTAATTTGAAAACACCAATAAAATTGTGAAATATTTCGATTTAATCTAAAAAGCTTTTAGAAACAACATTAAATAATGGTGCGTACAAAATTTTATGACATTCGAAACAAAAACATATTTAGTTTTTCATCTGATAACGAAGAAAATCTCACCAAGGGGTTGGATTTAAAACGCAACAAAATAAAACAATAAATTTTAAAAATGTCGACCACAAAAAACAAAGAATTCAAAACAAATTGCCACTCCATTAACCATTGTGTGTAAAAATATATTTTATTAAATTTTTATTACTATGACCCCGAAACAACAGAATAAAAATATTAAATTTTCATGCGCATATTCGAAAAAAAACTGGGCCATTTGACCACATCCCAAAGAAAACGAACCCTGAAAGATAAACGGCACTCTATGACAGATCTTATTAAGATTTTGATAAACGTCTTTTATCTAACGTGAACTAAATCCGCTACGGCGGAAAATTCAAATTCAAATTTTCCGCATCTGTAGTGCAAAATGGTGTTAGAAGTTTTTGATCTTTTTACACATCCTTGAGTGACCTCGGGAAAAATGTAGGCGCTCAAGACCAAAACGAACAAAAAACCACCAAATTTTCACTGATGTTCTTCGCCCAAAGAGAAGAAAAAACTAAAAACGAAACACAAATCTTGAAAGAAAAATTGCTAGTTTATTTTTGCAAAAAAAAAATAAAGAAAACAAAAAAAAAGAGTTTTCTTTTTTCTTCTGGGATTAGCTTAATTAAAAACTTGTCTTGACTGCTGTTTTTTTAATGCTCAACGCTGGATCTATTCGGACAGTGATAATGGCCATACATTAATTAGATCCGCATTGGAAAAGGTATTACGGCTTTTCCACGCAGAATTTTTGCTCATCTACGATTTTCGAATGGATTTTATTTATATTCGAATTAAACAGGAATTTAATTTTTTTCTCTGTTTTCAAATCCGCCCGACGAGATTTATTCCGATTGAAAGAATTTTATTGCTACCACACGAGAACATTTTTATATCTGAAAGATCTTCAATTCTATGCGGAAAAGCATTTTCTTAATCAAAATTCGATATTGGCCAACGAACTGGGAAAATTAAACAACGAAAAAAACACTAAATTGCGAGTTGTTTCGCTCTTTAAGCTTTTCTTCGATAGTGTTTTTCAAATTTTCTAATTTTCGAGCTTGTTTCTCAAGTGTGAATTATTTTACGTGAACGGATAAAGTTCAAATAGCGTTTTTTATGCTTTGCGTTCTCATCAAATCAGAAGGGATCGTTAACCTTGGAATGGATAAACTTATGTCGCATATTGTCGGTGCTATTTCTGTTTGAGTGATAACTAAACCAGCAAAAAAAGTCGTTGACTGAATAATCTTATGGTTTTAAGTTTATGTCTGCAACGGTAAAATATAAACTTGAACTGTCTTAAATTTCTTTGACGTTATTTCAGATCTTTCAACTTACGCTTTTGATTTCATTGGTGATTATTTTAAAATCCTTTTGTCTTTCAAATAGCTTTCAACAATTATCTCTCACGTATTTTGGTATAAAAAAAAATTGAAAAATTATTGAAAAAAAGCTAATTTAAAAAAAAAATTACATAAAGGAAGAAAATCATTTTTTGGGCGCTGTGTGTCAGAAATAAAGGCCCAACTATGATAGACATAAGAACGCATATGTAGCTGCATATGTCATTTCCAGAATAAGAAATTCAATGTTATTACCCACAATAGATATGTGCCACTTTCAAACCTTCGTTAAACTTTCGTTAAGCATGAATAATTCGACACAAATGGAACTGGCATATGTAAATAGTGAACATAACCTAAAATTTTTCCAAAAAGGGACTCAAGCAGGACAACGGATAGTCAAAGACATTTGTGGTCATTCTCTTATGAATAAAAAATTGATCCGGATCAAGCCTTTTTATTTTTAAGAAGGTGACTACGTAGTATCCGTGCGTTTTCCTGTCGCGTCGTACATCATATGAACGCTTCTTTCGCCATCCAGTTCATCTTTCAGGTCACTTAATTCTTTTAAGCACTTCACAATTTCAAATATTTCTTTAATTTTTTTCAATTCACTAATTTTTTCCTTCAACTTTGTCAATTACTATCGAGAAAAATTTAACTTTACTTATGTCACTCTATGCCTATTATGGTTAGCTTTTATGTTGACAGCTATGTATGTCAACATTCGTTGGGAATTTGACATTAACATATGCGTTCTTATGTCTATCATAATTGGGCCTTAAAAGCTAAATAAATATTTCTTTTATTTCTTATGCTTTTATCTCGCTTTTATTTCTGATACACAGCACCCAAAAAAAATATTTTCTCCCTTTAAGTACATTTTTTTTAATAAAAGCTTTTTTTAATTTTTTTTAATTTTATCTTTTTTTAGTCGTTTTATATTTGATTAGTATGACTAAAAATCCAAAATGACGTCTATATTTCGCCTCGCTTATATATACATTTTAGTCTTCGAATATCCTAGCCTTTGAAATATCCTTAAGGACTTACAGGACCTGCCGTTATCCTTACAAGGACAAAGTAATGAAAATATTGTATTGTCATTATATAGAGGGAAGATGTATAAAATGGCCTTCCTGGTGTTGTATTCATGTTGACCACAAAAAAATTCAAGTCGACATCTTTAACGATGTAGAACCTAGCAGAGGAGGGGGTTTGAGAAGATGGGGCCACAGGGGGAAATATATTTTCTAATATTTTTTTAATAAAAGCTTTGGTATATTTTTTTACGAAAGGTGGTGTGGTGTCTTGATCTTGTGACGTATTTTTTGGAGGGGTAGGGGCTGCAAAAGTGTGACACAGAGTAACGTGTTTTATGGAGGGCTTTTACCTAAATTATTCTAAATACACGATTGTGGGGATTGTCTTCCCCCCAAAAAAAAATTTTGTTTAGTCAACGAGAATTAGTGATGTAGTAACAAAAATTAAATAATTTCATTTGAAATTCAATTATATTGTATATTTCCATGGCAACTTCTTCGTTTTGTAAATATATGTTACGTGAAACAAGGAAAATTCAAATATTATTATCATTTAAAAACCAAGTTTTCAATGAAAATCAATCAATCGATAAGTAAATTAAGCAAATTTTTAAATGTAAACATTTCCTCAATCATGAAAATGATTATGAAAAAACCTCCATGATATACACATTAAAAACATCTGTGAAAATTCAAATAATCTCGAAAAGAATTCCCTCGATGTTTGCTTATAGATTTCACAATTTTCAAGTAACACAAAGTTATCTTGTGCTTTCTTTAGCACGTCTTTGAATGCTTAGATTTTTTTTTATAAAAAGCATTTTTCAACGTACTCATCCCGGTAGAGTGTAAATCTCGTAAGTTGTTATTTTAGTTGGTTCACAAATTTCGTTGTTGAAGAGTCCTTGAAAATTCTGTTTAGAATTGCTGATCAGAAATTTGCAAAGAACTTTCGCTCAACCATCTTAATTTGAGAATCCGAAACAGCTTCACAAAAAAAATATGGAAGAAATTAAAAAATACATAAATAAAAGAATTTTATGCATCCGGTCTACATCTTTATATGCGACGGCCTAGCCAAGCCACAATTCAAATTTTTCGCATCTCAAAAAACTGAATTTTTTCCACTATTTTTAATTATCAAAAATCCATTTTGCCACCACCACACATCATTTCAAATTTTATGAGAATATTTTCCGTAAGGCCAATTAAATGAAAAAAAAATATATCAGAAACAGATTTTTTTTATGGAATTGTGAAAATTTTATCTTTCCGACTTTTACCTATACGCAAACAAGAAGCGAAAAATGAAAATTTAATCTCGGTTTTTATTTCGTCTTTCTTGATTTGCAAAAAATGCTATAAATAAGTATTTTCTCATTATAAAAGACCAATACGAGTTGACCACCCCCTCTAATTCTTTGGCAAACGAAAATTTTGCAAGTACGATTATTGCATGCTGAGAATTTCTTCTTTAAGTGTGGATCGTCAAAGATAAAACAAAATCATAGCCAGAATTATGAGTTAATATATTTTATTTAATTCATTCCAACATCAATAGAACTTGATTGAGATTGCAATAAAATGCAATGGCGTTCACAAAAATTTTGGTGAATTTTTTCATTAATCTGGATTTGAAATATTTTGTTAAGAAATTCGTCAAATGAAGTGGAGATACAGTGGAACCTTGAGAAGTCAAAGTTGATGGGCAAGTCGAAACTTCAATTTCAAGACATCGGGGTTCGACTAATCGAGGTTTTTGAAAACCCGGTCAGAAGAAAAAAAGTTTGTCTTGATTTTCGTTTGTGATTATCCAGATAAAAATGGTATCTTCGTTCTTTGGTGTGCAACAAAAATTACGTCACAGGAATTTTTTTTCGGGCTCTTCTAGTCTGATGCCATCCAAAGTCCTAATACTACTTAATTCGGGTTTTCTGGTTGGAATTTTCAAATATTGACATCAAACCCCCCGAAAGCATTGTTTTCTGCAAATTTTTCCTTAAAATGATTACTTCATTATCCATACAGAATATTAAAACTCCTTAAGGAATTTTTGTCTCCAGAATCGAAATCAGCGAGAATATTAAAACTCCGCCCGAACTGTATACAAGTATACGAGGGCAGTCCGATAAGTACTTAGCCTACAAAAAAAACGAAAATTTTGGAAAAGTGACCATTTATTTCTCAACATAGTCTCTTTTTAGCTCGATACACTTGACCCAGCGATGCTCCAACTTCTTTAACCCGTCTGAAAAATACGTTTTCTCGAGGTCTGCAAAGTAGGCCTCCGTAGCGGCGATGACCTCCTCATTCGACTAAAATTTCTGCCCGGCGAGTGACTTTTTCAAGTTTGGAAACAAAAAGAAGTCGCACGGGGCCAAATCTGGAGAATACGGTGGATGGGGCAGCAGTTCGTAGCCCAATTCGACCAATTTGGCCGTGGCGACGGCGGAGGTGTAAGCCGGTGCGTTGTCATGGTGGAAGAGCACTTTTTTCTTCGCCAAATGGGGCCGTTTTTTCTGCAATTCGGCGTCGAATCGGCCCAATAATTCGGTATAGTAGAGCCCTGTGATCGTTTTGCCCTTCTCCAGGTAGTCGATGTAGATCACACCTTGTGAATCCCAGAAAACGGTGGCCATCACCTTTCCGGCAGATAGGACAGTCTTCGCCTTCTTCGGAGCACGTTCGCCGGGTAAAGTCCACTGTTTCCACTGTTCCTTAGTCTCTGGTGTGTACCAGTGGATCCATGTTTCGTCGACGGTCACGAAACGACGCAGAAACTCCTTCGGATTGTGCTTAAACAGCGTCAAACACTGCTGTGAAGTGGTTTCACGGTTGCGCTTGTTGTCCGGAGTGAGCAAACGCGGCACCCATCGCGCCGACAGCTTTCTCATGCCCGGTCGCCATCGAAGGAGAAGAGTCACCGTACACAGCATCCAAGCGCTCTTTAATTTCGCTGCTCGATTTCCCTTCCAGAAACAAGAATCGAATCACCGACCGATATTACTTTTTTTCCATTTTTCTGAAATCCGCAGACACACCCGCTTCCATACGCGGTCAAAACAAAACTACGAGTTCGATTCGGCTGAAATTACAAGTTCGATTTCGACTGTAGCCGTCTATGAGAATGTACTACACGATAGTAAATTTCTCCTGCGATAGTGGCGCCATCGGGCGGTGAGGCTAAGTACTTATCGGACCGCCCTCGTATGTACAAGTCAATCGGAATTTCAAGTCAATCGGAAATTTGGAAGTGGGTCAGAATAACGATAGAGTAACACATGGATCAATAAGTCCCGAGACTAACAATGAAAACAACATTTTTTTTGCAAAATTTTTTTTTATTCATCAATATAATCACCTTTTAGGGTGATACAATCGTCACGCCATGCGTATCCCAAAAAACTGACGCCATGACTTTGCCAGCTGACTGCTGCGTTTTCGGACGCTTCGGACGGCTTTCGCCAGCTGTGCGCCACTCAGATGACTGCCGCTACGACTCTGGAGTGTAGTGATGTATCCATGTTTCGTCCATGGTCACGTAACGACGCAAGAAATCTTTTTTATTGCGAGTAAATAGCGATAAACAGCTTTCTGAATCATCGACTCGTTGCTGTTTTTGTTTCATCGAAAGCAATCGCGGCACCCACTTGGAAAAAACCTTTTTCATGCTCAATTTTTCATGAAGGATAGTAAATGCACTTCCATATGATATCTGTGTTATCTCAGCAATCTCACGGAGCTTCACTTTACGATCTTTCATTATAATTTTTGTCACTTCACTCACATTTTCCGGTGTAACGGCTTCCACAGGTCTACCCGAGTGTTCCGCGTCATTTGTGTCGGTACGACCACGTTTAAACTCGGCAAACCACCGACAAATCGTTGCTTTTGATGGACAAGAGTTCGGGTAACATTTTTCAATCCATTGTTTCGCTTGCACGGTGTTTTTATCCATTAAAAAACAATGTTTTATCAGAACACGAAACTCGGTTTTTTCCATTTTTTAAACAAACTACAAAACGACTTTACTCCAACCTCGATAACTCAGCTGTTTCTGGTCCGATCGACTTAAAATTTTGACACGTTTCAAGCAAAGGTTAGTACTCTAGAAAGACGTGGTTACTGGTTTACTACGAGCGTCATCTCTGGGTTAGTCTCGGGACTTATTGATCCATGTGTTACTTTGTCATACCTACCCCAAAGGGAAGTTAATAGAAAGTGTATAATAAAAAGTGTATAATTAAAATCAAATCAACATAACCATACAATCAACTGAATTTTGTCCCATTTATTCGACAGGTTATTAACTGCCATGTTTCATGAAATTCCCTACTAAGAACGGGTCTTCGCGACAAAAATTCCGTTTTTCGAAACTTTGTCGTCTCGTCATATCGCTGTCATCGCTATGTAATTAATTCAAAAACAAACACATACACTGAAAATTATTTTGACAGTACCGAAGACACGCGCCGCCATGTCGCATCGCATCGCTTTGTCGTCGCAATGTAACTCGTTCTTAAGCAGAGCTGGACATACTTCAGTACATTTGATACTGCAGTACACGAGCAGTACCACTACATAGATACTTGCACTGGGCTTGCCACCAGTATCAATACCTTAAGTATTGGTACTGTACGATCAGTACCAGTGCTTGAAGTACTTGTAATCGATGCACGAATCCAGTCCCAGTACAAAAAGTACTGGTACTGGTTTTTTACAATATTTGTATTTTTGTACGGGTTTTTTGCAATACCAGTACTTTTTGTACTGGTTTTGAGTTTTGCAGTATAAGTACTTTTTATACTTTTTCAAGTATTTTTGCAAAAGTACTGGAATTTTTTCAAGTACTTTTGCAAAAGTACTGGAATTTTTTCAAGTATTTTTCGCGAAAGTACTTTTTCAAGTACATAGCACTGGTACTGGAGTTTCAGTACCAGTACCGATGTTGGTATTTTTGTACTGGTACTGATACTTGAGTATTGAGTATTTTGCCCAGCTCTGTTCTTAAGACATATTAAAAAAAATAATTTCGAAACACTTTCGAGTTAAACTTTGTCTGATCTGTAATATTAATATGGGTGGTTTCTGTAATGATTCAAGAGTTTATAATGTTTATTAATTGTGTTTATTTCTTTTCTCGCCTTAAATTTCTACACCTCGTGAAAGATTTCCATCTTTCACAACAAACGTAAATAAATGACTTCCAAAAAGAATTGTTTAAAATAGTTGAATATTTTGTTGACACAAGCAAAACACAAATCCCTTAAATAGCTACTGAAATTCTCAAGAAAATTATTCTCAAGAAAATTATTCTCATGTGTGAAAATATTCAAGCGTGAACATAGAAAGTTTAATCGGATTAAGAGATTCATTTCAATTTGGAATCTCAAGCCCAATGATAAATGATTCCAATGTGGAAATAGCACTTGATGTTGTTCTTCTAATCAGAATGAATTCAAGAAAAAAGAAAAAATAAGTAAAGAAAACTTAGACTTATGTCGCTATGAAAATGTTTAAGTCGAATCTGTCACTCGAAATCTCAACCGACAATGTTAATAAGATTTGATTCAAATCGATTCGATATGCTGCTGAAAGAATTTATTCTTTAACCGACAGATTAAGCACTTGATCGCATCGAATTCTATGTGGACCATTATTTTCAATTAAACAAGAGCGACCAAAATACCAAATTCAAAATAACAAAATGAAATCCTTATACTATTTATGTGTTTACTCTTGATATGAACGTCTAGTGTTGAGCAACATAACATTCTGTACGATTGCCAAAAATCCGGCCTAGAAATTTATCGCCGCCTGCACTGAATGTTTTAATTGGCATAATTGAATTCTCGTCGATTTCAACCGCACAAAATTTTCATCTACCCTCGAGGAATCACCCTCTCCCCTGAAAATCCCTCAACATTATTAGCATAAGTATCTGAATTACCAGTACAACATCTATCGAGACGTCAGTTTCGTCCGGTCGACGTCAATCACGTCTTGAAGTTTTCTTCAGATTTTTTGCCGAATATCATTCCCAATCGTGAATATTTTCTTTTACAAATTTTCCACTTAATTAAAAATTGATGAATAAAAAAGCAGTTTTCATAGAAGAATTCCTAAGAATTTCCCTCCACCGCCCATCGTGTCAAGACAAAATATCCACCTTTTCCAGCTCAAAGTTTATCTAACTAAACCTTTATACGAAACGAAGCCGATATTCCACGCATTGTTCCTAAATATGATTATTTTTTCTTATTCTAAGAATGAGGAATTTTCATGTAGGTCAATCTTTGAGTATTTTTAGACAAATATTTAAGCCATAGACAAAATCATCAGGATCATCTTGCTCGCTTCTTTTTCAAGTCGGTTTCATTCGTTGACTTGATTTTCTGAATTTTCCATGTGAAAATTTTCTAAATCTAAATAAATGTGAAATGATTCAAAATATGAAAAGTGGAAACAACTTTATGTGGGCTTAAGGTTGGCGTCTTTGAAATTAAAGCGGAAATAGCTAATCAGACAGACAAAATCCGGATAAAAAAAAAACATTGTTAAAAGTTTTTCAATGCCAAGTAGTTTTAAATATTTAGTTATTTTTTTCTTTCAACTACAAATGTGTGTCATGAGGTTAGTATTGTGTGGTAATTTATCAATTCAATTTCTATGACCACCCTTTGCGGTCAACAAAAGCCGTTAGAGACACAAAAATGGGAGGCACATAAAATTTGATAGAAAAATACAACTTTCGTAAAATTGTTCATGCATTATAGGTATCGTTACTTTTCCAAAAGTTGATAGAAAACTACGATTTTTGTACAACTTATTGCCAAAAAACTTATCCATACATCAAAATCTAATTGGAGTACTCCTTTCCCATCCCCCATTCAAATTGGATACTCTTTCTATTTTCTCGAAAACGGTACATAATTTCGAAAAATTTATTAGGACAAAATTTGTTTGAAATATGATTTTATTTAACCTTTCCATACATCAAAAACCAATCGGACCAATCCTGTTTCTTACATTTTCCCCAGCGATTCGGTATGAAAACGTTCCAATAGAGATTTCTTCCGGAATAAATTTTTGGAATTTTGTATCGTAATGTAAACAGTGGTAAAACCTGAATTTTGTGTGGTAAAATTATTTTCACCGACTAAAGTGTCAGATGTAAATGGCTCCTTAAGTAGATTCCATGTTTATGTTCGCAATAACAGACAAGATCCACTAGATTTCTTTTTGCAACAAAAAAATTTAAGAATCAATTTTTTCGCGGAACATTTGTGATCAATGCGTCAATGTGCCAATCTTAGCAAATGAATAAAATACGAAAGAGATTGCCAAGACGGAAAATGCTTTTCCAAATATAAATATAATAACTTTAACAACACTTCTGACTATAAAATCGACGAAGATTAAGGCCCGCATCACAGAAATAGTAAAATATGTACGTCTAAAATTTCGATCCAACTTCTTATAGAAGAATAAAGCTTGATAGTACCTACTTTATCAAAACGTTGATTTGACATTTTAAGTTGTTTCAGTATTATTGTGTCTTAAAAAAAAACATTTTTTCAAAATACATACCTTTGTTGACAAAAGACCAAACAAACATTCATGAAGACTAAGAAAAATATTTTTTACTTGTCACTTGCCTTTAAAATGATGAAAAACTTTCACTAATTACCTTGTCTTCGATGGACATTAACATTCGCATCAGACGCAGACAGAATCAGAACAGTGTTGGCAGACTTTCTTACGCAAAAACATAAAAATAGAAAAATACGAGCATTTTTTGAATTCTTGTTATTGAAACTTCAACTGCGTGTTAAACACAATTTCATGGACCTATCGTACAACAGATTTGCAAACAAACGACGGGGAAAATAACATCTTTTAGTCGTAGTTTTCATCAGGTATTTCTATTTTCTTGAAAACGAATCTGAACGTGGAAATTAACAAGGAATATAAATATCGGAATTCATCCTTAACCCAAGTTATTCACCTCAATTGATGGAAATAATTTAGAGTAAATACTTTCGGCACCAATTCGATGCAAAGAACTTCTTGAAAATCAAAAATAATAACTTCAATGTTCAAGAAATTAATTTCGCGTTTGTAAATTTAACACAAATCTGAAGACATAAAGCTTTTTGGGGAAAAAAGGCTTTTCCTACTTGACTGCTGGTGCTCGATTTTGCAAAATATCAGTTATGATCAACACAAAAATCCAGCAAATAGTATTTCCTTTGAATCTGGGCACCAATCATGTACTCCGACGCGTTTCTGTCTTCCGACTTCGACGCAGCTTTTAACTCTTGACTTCGCCATATCTGCAGCTTGAAATTTCGCGGAATCGTCACTATGAATCGAAACGTGATTCTGACTGTCATTCTAGGAAATTTAAAGCTGCTGATATGGCGAAGTCAAGAGTTTAAAGCTGTGTCGAAGTCGAAAGACATAGACGCGTCGGAACACATGATTGGTGCCCTGGTTATATGCATTTTTTCATAAAAAATTTGCATAAAACGAATTTCGTACTAATCAGAAATCCAAAAAGTTTTTTATTTAATTTAAATTTATTTTTTTTTTAAATTAACTTTTATTTTTAAGTTGAAAAAATACTGTTTTTGGAAAAAATGCATATAACCAAAGTTAAAGAAAATTTTTTGCTTTACCGGTTTTTTTGTATATAACGGTTTTTAAAATATTTAAAAAAAATATTTTTTTTTACATATTTTTTCCGAACCTAAATATTGCAGAGGAAAGTTTTGTGTTGATCACAACTGATATTTCAGTTTAGTAATATAATTGATGACACGCTAGAAAAAACGATCACTAATGGGGTATTTGAATGGTCTGCTATTATTGCTCGAAAATTCCTCGAGCCGGATTTTAAATCAAATATAGAGTAGGCAATCTTCGAACCTACACTCTAGAAATATTTATTGTAATTTTACCCCTATTATCGTAGGAAACCATTTTCCTACGATAATAGGGGTAAAATTACACCGAGTCGTAATGGCTTAAAAGCTAAGCATTTTTACTCATTTTGTGGCGTACAAAAGCCTCTTTTACGGGGGAACTTTAAGCTAAATAAGAAATAAAAGTACAATACGGGTGTAATTTTACGACATGGATGTTTAAAATTACCACATTTTTGTTGTAATTTTCCTCCTATTTGATAGCAAAACCGCGTCTTAAAGGTGTAATTTTACGACATTTTTTGTTTAAAATTACACCGAAAATGGTATTAGAATTTCTCGGCTTATACGGTCTGCAAAAACAAAAATATTATATTATTTTTGCGGATGTTTTCACATCCAAATTTCCCGGGCATGTCTGCCATGTGTCAGGCGCCACACAGGATTTTGGTAGAGTAAAACTCGATTCGAGTATTTATACTCCGATGCCACAAACCTTATGCGAATTATAAGGTTAAGGTTAAATTTTCCGTACAATAATGCAAAAATACCCTGCGAGCGTGTTTTTACACCAAAATGAGAGTAAAAATACGAATATTGGTCGAAATTTTACGCATTGTTTAAAATTACCCTATTTCTAGTGTAAGATTAATGTTTTTTTGGGTGAGTTTACAACTTAAATGGTGTGCGAGCTAAATTCTGATTTTTTCGAAATTTTACGACGTTTTTGCAAATTTACCCCGTTTTTACCCCATTTTTCGGTTTAAATTCAAATTCATTTTCTACAGTGTAGAGTAGAGTATGCTCTTAATATGTGATTCGAATTCGCCATAAATATGCAAAATATACTCTACTTCGATCAGAAGTTGCTACGAAATACATTTTCTTCGCCTGCTGAGCATTTTTATACCCGTATGGTGAAACCAAAGGGTATATTAACTTTGCCTTACCGTTTGTAACGCCAAGATCCCGTCATCACACACAAAAATGAATTACACCAGTGTGTTTAGAATGATGAAAATAATTAATTTTTGCATGTCCGTCTGTCCGTCCGTCTGTCCGTCTGTGGCGCGGATTGTGGGCGCACGGATTGAGCTACAGATTTGAAATTTTGCGCAGATTCGTTTTTCGTCAAATGCAAGGCTAAGTTTATTAATGGGTAAAAATGGGCCATTAGGTGGGGTACCCAAATTGGCAATTACACAAGGGGCGCATTTTACTCAAACAAAGTTCCTTGCGGCGCATTCTCTCTTATTGGTATTTTCATAATTTTACTTACACTTAATTGTGGAATATGAGGGAAACAAAAATTTAGTTCATTCTCGCTTGGAACTGCGTAGCCAGTAATTTAAAACATTGTGCAGTATTTTGATTTTTAAAAAATTCTTCTGCGGCGCAAATTTTTAAAATGTTTTTCGACGAAAAATTTTTTTGGGCTTATTGGTCGTCTGGAGGATTTGTTTCTCTCGAAACCATTTCAATTCCAGTACCAGATTGCTCTCGGTGGACTATTGAATGCAATCAACTTTAATTAATTTCATTGTATTCAATAGTTGACCGAAGGCAATTCGGCACTAGAATAGAAATGGTGTTGAGAGAAATAAATATACTAGATGATCAATAGGCCCTAAAAATGTTCACAATAAAATTTTCCGCGGTCAAAACAATAATAATATTAATTGTTTTTCGTTAAAATCACGTTTCTATATAAATTTGTTGTTTTGTTGACATTCCATTTCAGCCATCCTCCCACATCCTATCGCAAAGCGGATTGACCCAAAATAAAATTGGTCAACCTAATTATAAGATACAGATTTCTTCAATAATATATAATTAATCAATCGACATATAAAATTTTTCTTCAACAGATCCAGAAGAAAGCAATAAGAAAATTCTAAGATCCTCTCTTTACATTCCGGAATTTAACCATCAACGCGAGCTTCAAGCGGACGTAATCAATGCCACGCAGAAATGGGAAACCACAGTCGAGTCGGTTTATTATATCAAACCATCGGGAACATCATCCGCAACACAGACGTCATCTATGAAGCCATCATCAGCTGAAATCCAGTCAAGAAATCTATCACCAGGTAAGCAACTCAATCATAATTAGTTCACTCTATAGTTTATGCTCTCGATTAACATAATAGAAAAAAAATTGCGGATAGTTTTCATTTCATATAAGTAGTTTTTTTTTTATTTTTTTGCTATAAAATACAATGAACTAAAGGTAAATTATTTACATTGGCCTCTCTTAACATAAAGCGTAAATCTTTTCCGTCTAACAATCATTTGTTCGTCTCTACTTTTTATGTAAAAGAAAACATCTTTCAAAACAAATAATCATCTTTTCTTTCTATTTTATTATGGTTTTCAAGTACATGCTACAAATAAAATGTATCTGAAGATGCATAACAATTTTACGATGTGACCTCTTCTATGCTCCTCGATATTCGGTAACACATTTTCCACTCAACCATCGGCGATGAGACCACTTGGGGTCTCCTTACTACATCCGAATGACATTTTGCTCGATCTTGTGCCAGGGGGTATTCAAGACTCTTCTACATATCATTTAAAGGCAAACATATTTAGTGGCTGCGCTCCATACTCATAAATGCATGGCATGAACATAAATAGATATACAAATTAACCATTAGCTTTATTAGGAATGAATAAATTTACCCTGTAGGTGCTCGCCTTGGTTATAATTTCTTCTATTGGTTATTCATCTCCATCCATACGCATTATCTTCAGGTTTTCTAAATTCCTTCATCTCGAACTGACACTCGGTGTTATTGAATGGCAATTGCGTTTTTTTTTTCAATAACATCGCGTATATATGGTCTAAAAATAAATCATCCTCATCATCATAGTTCTGTTTATACTTGTCTCCAGTATGGATTTTATTTCTGTGCTATGCTTTTTCAACCATATGCAACATTCAACAGCTAATTGACAAGTTCTTTATCTATTTCTTAAATGGCGAGATGTCTCATAATCTCGGAGAAAGAATTTTATCTCAAAACCTCGTTCGTTTTATTTTGCAGCCATCAAGGAAGGCACCAGGTCTGCAAAGTGACAAAAGTCAAATAAATTTTATACTCATTATCAAAATAATACTCTTCCATAATAGATATACGAGTACATATGTTTTTCTTAAATAATTGTAATCAGTTTTTACTGCCATATTATTGCATTAAATATTACTGAAGTATTTTTTTTAAATAAAGATTAAAATTAAATTGTTGTGTTTTGTTATGTTGTCGTCTTTAGTCAAGGGTAAGTTTTTAATTATTTTAGGAGTGATTGAATATTTTTGAAAATTTATCTGTGAGAAAACGACGTAAAAAATTTCCTCATCGAAAATTGTTTACAAACAACCTCATTAACACAGATCGGGGAGAGACAGTAACAGGAAAAAGTCTGAAAAAATAGAAAAACATTTTTCCGGTCTCAAAAAATCAATAAAAATAATTTTCGTGTGTAAAATGCTTTAAAAAATATCAGTTGTGATCAACACAAAACTTTCCTCTGGAATATTGAGTTTCGGAGAAAATTGTGATAAAATAATATTTTTTTCAAATATCTCGAGAACCGTTAAAGATACGTTAAACCCGTTAAAGGAGAAAATACTGAAAATTCTTTGAATTTGATAATATGCATTTTTTCTCAAAAGCGCATAGTTTTCGATAGTTTCGAGAAATTTTCAAAAATGTGTATTTTTTCAAAAAAAAATGTATGGGAAGTACCCGTTATAGCTACCATTACTTTTCCAAAATTAACTGAAAACTACGGTTTTCATAAAACTCATTTACAAAAAATTTCAAAAAAATTTTGACAAATCACATTGTTTGATTTTCGGTTAACATCGGCTCAAGCCATTGGAAGACCCTGTACAAAGTCGCACCGGTTTTTTACCTATTGCGGAGCCTGTGGGTATTATATCTTACACCCTGGTCTCTTGCGTCACTCCCCCATGATTTCTTCAAACCAAATTAAAAGTTCATCACTACACAAAACAATGAAAACCATTTGGTATTTCAACTAACGACATGCAACATACAAACAAAATTTCCTTATCTAATTTTATCTTATCATCTAAGATGCCAATGTCAACGTCTATGATTTCTCACGAGATTGGCAAATTTGCAGAACATGTTTACCATCAGCAGTTGCAAATATGAGTCTGTTATAAATTCCTTTCTTATAATTCATGAATTATAATATTTAAAAATTCGCCGGTAAAAAAAAACACTTTCACAGATTGTTAATCTGTTTACTGGATTTAATTAAGAGAAAAGTTAGATAGTTGGAATTTGTAAGTATTAAAAAATTGTACATTTTTATGAGATAACAATAGATCAATTACCATCTGTAAGTGGGTTACAATATTGTCTTCTAAAAATAAATACACACGGCTGTTTCTATTACACTGCTTTTAGTAGACAATAGAAATCATCTTATTATAGCAATTTTTTCTTGGAATTTGATAATCATCTCGCAAGTTTTATGGAATTTAAAAATCATTTGGCAGTACACCTGATTCGATTTGGATGATAGTCAAGTTTCATCTGATCTAATGTTGCAAGTTGTAATAAAATCTCACACAAGCTACAATTGCCAAGGTCGAATCGTCAAATACTCTATATGAGGACAGACAAATTTTATACTTAAAAAAATCGATTTGTGTGGGAGAGGAAGGAAACGACAAGATTTTGATGTATGGATGAGTTATGTAAAAATATATTCTAAATACATTTTGCTTTTATAAATTATTCGATACGAGGCACCGTTTCCGAGAAAATCGCAAAAAACTTTTTTATTTGTATGGGAGAGGGGAGAAGAAATGGTCCAATGTTGCCTTAGTCTTGCTATTTACGAGAAACTCAACTGTAAAAAATTGCAACGGATAGACAGACGGACAGACAGACAAAAAGACAGACGGACAGACAGACAAAAAGACAGACGGACAGACAGACAGACAGACGGACAGACAGACGGACAGACAGACGGACAGACAGACGGACAGACAGACGGACAGACAGACGGACAGACAGACGGACAGACAGACAGACGGACAGACAGACGGACAGACAGACGGACAGACAGACGGACAGACAGACGGACAGACAGACGGACAGACAGACGGACAGACAGACGGACAGACAGACGGACAGACAGACGGACAGACAGACGGACAGACAGACGGACAGACAGACGGACAGACGGACAGACGGACAGACAGACGGACAGACAGACAGACAGACAGACAGACAGACAGACGGACGGACAGACAGACAGACAGACAGACAGACAGACAGACGGACAGACAGACGGACTGACAGACGGACAGACAGATGGACAAACAGACGGACAGACAGACGCGAAATTGTTTCTATCGAAATTCCGTTCCTCGAAATTCCTTCATCCGATGTACCAGAAAATAACAGGAAAGGAGATTACCCATATAAAGTGGGGTCGATTTTCGTGGGAAAGGAAATAATTTCAGCGCCAATCTATTGAACAGAGAAAATCGCATCAAAATCCCTTCCGAAGTTTAGAAGATCGCTGGCGAGAGGATCAGAGCGGGCAGAATTTTCCACATATAGGCTGTCAGACCTGAATGTATTTATGCCTGGAGCCCAATGAACGCAACGCGAACGCAGAAACTGTCACTTACAAGTTTGTTCCATAGAAATCATTTGAAGTGAGCACAGTGAACGCAACTACAAGGCAAAAGTTTGCAAACTTCTAACTTTGCCGCAGAATTCTGTATTGACAGTTCATAAAGTGAGGTTGGGGAAATGTCGTTCGAGGAAAAATTGATAGCCTTAGTGCAATAACAGACAAATGACAAAGATAAAGACAAACAAAGCAAATTATCACTTCAAAATTATCCATTTTTGTAATTTTGCCAACTTTATACCACTTTATATTATATCACTTGTACTACTTCACGAGATGTCATTGGGCTCTGCAGCTGAAATGTTGCGCTGCGTGACAGTTCACAGCGTTGGAGTTGCGTTCGCGTTGCGTTCATTGGGCTCCAGAGGTTAGAATACCAGGGCACCAATCATGTAGTCCGACGCGGATCTGTCTTTCGACTTCGACGCAGCTTTTAACTCTTGACTTCGCCATATCTGCAGCTTGAAATTTCGCGGAATCGTCACTATGAATCGAAACGTGATTCTGACTGTCATTCTAGAAAATTTAAAGCTGCTGATATGATGAAATCAAGAGTTAAAAGCTGCGTCGAAGTCGAAAGACAGAGACGCGTCGGAACACATGACTGGTGCCCAGCTTTTTACCCATGATGCCAAATTCCCCAGAAATTATGGAATGTTGTAAAAGAATGGGATAGGAGTTAAAAAAAATTTCGAGCCCAGTCTTTGCATACAAAGATACATGTTTCTAGGTTCGATAAGGGAGGATAAGAGTTTTGAAACAAAAGATCTCTTTTACAGAAGAAAAACTAAATCTCTTTTTGATCTCTTCATACATTTTTTCCCACTTTTTGCTAGGGCTTCTGTAAATTTTTATTCTCTTGTTCTTCCTTACCTTCTTATTCAAAAAACTAATCACATACATTATAACTCAAAATGATTCATATATAGAGAATCCAAAAAAAATTTACTATACGAAAATTTACGAGGCAATTAAACCGCATGCCCCATTCCACAAATAAGTTTCGCCTATAAATTTTTATAGTTATGATTTTCTTAAAATAAATCAAGTCTAAGTAGATCATTAATAAATTGTAACAGTTCGATTACGAATTCCGTATAGAAGTTAATTAAAATAATTCGGTATAATAAGATTTTTGAACTGTCGCCAATTGCACCAACCAGCCCATAGCAATTTCAGTTTCATGTTCTAGTCTTGACATGCAACATTTTATTTACAACAAACAGAAACTTCTCAGAAAAATTTTAACAACACCAAAAAATATCTGCTACCAGGCGAAATCTAATAAATATTCAAAATGAAATTCAAATAAAGTTTACTGATAAGAAATTGTATGTCGCGTCGCGAGTATCTAAGACAATGGATGCGTTACAATGTCGACAGAAAACCGCTGATATCCGTTCTTGCATCCTGGGTTCAATTCTTTAATATCTGGCAAACGAGAGATGCTTGATAGGAATGTATCTATCATTCATCAGATAAATACTTTTTTGCTTTGGAAACACAATCGATAGTGCATTGAGCTAAGCGATCACTGATCTTGTTAGCCTGAGATATTCATCTAAGATCAAATAAATACACAATGCGTACATGCAAACTAATTATGTACGTGTACATAGTATATGAACTGAGATTTTCCCGTGGCCGATAAAAAAATTCCCAATGGCTCTTGACTCTTGAATGTCAACATAAGTAGACTGGCATCTCAACAAAGTTATCTTTAAAAAAAACTAGCCCTGTTCGCTAGCATTCAGCAAACGAAAACTCTATGAAATGATCACCAATTGGAAACCCAACATATGGTAGTCTATTTGATGGATACAAGTAGGTAAATCCTCCAATCGTCTAATGTTTATTCGCTTCATTATGTTTAGCATAAGACACATGGGAACGACCTTATGCTCGGCGACGACGATATTTATATGATAAAGATCACTTTAGTGTGACCAATGTGTCCATGTCCTATAAATATTACGAAAATTCATCTATGAAAATTATTTCTCACAGCGAAGACCAATGTTTTGTACATTTTTTTCGTATTTTCCAAAAGGGTAACACGCATACTACCATCCCAATGATCGTCGAGAATTTTTTCTCGATCGTGGATCGACGATCACTTGGGGATGATGGAATGATGACGGAACGGGTGGCTGTATTAGCTAGGATGCACATTTTTCTCGCTCTTGTAAACTTGAACAAGTGTTGGTATAGAGAGATGAAAATTTCGTTCTTAAAATAAGCACAGATTATTTTTAGTATTTGGAATCAGCACTCGAAAAAAATACCCCCCACTTCCAATGTTACGCATCTCTGTCTAACATAATTTAGCAACAACTAAATGAAATGAGATATAGAATCATTAGAGGACGGGGAGGAGTATGAATTTTGTACCATCTCGGTTAAATCGGATCGTTTTTGTGCCATTCTTCGCTCGCACCTCAAAAACGACCGACGTCTTGGTTTCAGTCTCGGGGATTATGACTTGAAATTTTTTTTAATTTAAAGATATTAATAAAAAAAATTAAAATCTTTTAAGAAGATAAAATTTTATTTATATATAGAAATTATATTAAATAAGTTTTTAATTTAAGCCGTGGATGGCAAAAGTGATTTTTTTTTTTGTTTAAGAGAAAAAATATTAAAATTTTCTTCGAATTTCGAGTGTTATAAAAATATACTTATATAAAAATAGTCAGCTCTATCAACCCAATTACTTTTGGATATATAATCGCATACACCATCTGAGGATTATTTTTTTTTTAATATTTAGTGAAAAATTAAATAGAAAAAATTAATGAAAAAATCCGAATCAGTGTAGTTGTGTTGATCAAAAATAGAATATAAAATATTTCAAGTGAAAAAATTTATATATTGAATTACCGAAAGTGCTGGATTTCAGAGTATTTTTTGTTTTTGTGAAAAAGTTTTCATAACGGAAAACTTTTATTAAAATAAAAAAGATCGTGAAAAATTTATTTCTTCACGCACGTACTCTGGATATAGCCCCACTTATGTTAAAATAGTGTTACATAATGCATCGACAAAATTCAAATCCGTATCAGCAGGATACGTCCTCGTCGCAGCAGTTTATCCAGCAAGAACAGCGGCAGCAATTCCAGCAGCAACAACAACAACACCAGCAAAGGATTAGCCGTACTGAACATCATGTAACTAGGAGAGAAGTTACTCAAAGAGGTCAGTCTACCAGCCATAACGACTCACAAACTCTCGAACAAAATTTTCGATTTCTCGACTTTTCGATTTCTCGATTTTTCGATATTTTCAAAATGGATATGAAATGCTGTGAAAATTCAATTCGATTGGATTTGAGGAATTGCGCACAATAATCTCGACTGGAGAACCTTTTTGGATTACGGAAATTTCTAAATTCGATCGACATTTTTTTCTTTTTTTTTTCAAAAAATGGAATATTAAATATTAGTAAGAATTTTCTTTCTCAAAATCGGTATTTTTTTATCAAG
Source organism: Chrysopilus asiliformis (assembly GCA_964034945.1). Lineage (NCBI taxonomy): Eukaryota > Metazoa > Arthropoda > Insecta > Diptera > Rhagionidae > Chrysopilus > Chrysopilus asiliformis. The sequence continues at coordinate 14,124,230 of OZ035962.1, forward strand.
AATTTTTTGACGAAAAAAATCTCGATGATGAATCTTCCTTTGTCAGAATTTTTAAAATTCTCGACAGAATTTTTCAAAATTTCGATATATCTGTGAAACGATATTCTCGATTTCGAAATTTCTTCTACATATTTTTCAGACAATTTTTGTCGAAAATTCTTATCGACAATGTTTTTCATTTTGTCCACTACAAATTTTAAAAAAAAAGAGTTTCCCCAATTTCGAGATTTTTTGGAGTTTTCCCAATTTCGACATTTTTTGGAGTTTTCCCAATTTCGACATTTCTTGGAGTTTCCCCAATTTCGACATTTCTAGGCATTGTTTTTCGATTATGACAAATTTGTCGTTACTGTAAATTTTTCTCGACTTCCTCGAAAAAATCCGAGATTTTCTCGCTCATATTTTCTTAAACCAAAATTTTACTCTTTTCAATTTTTTCCCCAAAAAATCTAAACGTCAAAACGTTTTTAAAGTTTTAAAAAATTCTGAGTTTTAAGAATTAGACCTGCAGTACCTTCATCTCTGTTTTAAAAAATCGTTTTTTGCAAAAAAAAAAAAATAATGCTGTTTTCACAGTTTCAAACCTATATTAAAGAGAAATCGTAAAAACTGCTTTATTAATTTTTCGCAAAAAAACAGACCAGATAATTCTGCCGAATTTAATTAAGAATTACGTTTAAAACCGTCATAGTCCGAACAAGCATTTTTAAAGGCAATTTTCTGTACCAAATTTTTGAAAAGCAAAATTATGCTTTAAAATTTATCAGAAGACGAACATTTCCCTTTCTTTGAATTAAAATAAATCAATCTATTAATTAGAGTTTTCCCTAATAGTTTGTAAGACAGTTCAATGTACAAAAAAAAACTTTCGATTTTTCCATAATCAAAACTCTACAATAGCAAAAACTGAAATAAATACAAAATAAACTTAACTCGTCATCATAGAAAAAAAATAGGTTATAAAATTGATCAACATGTGCAATTTGATTTTTGTATGATTTAAACGAATAGCTGATTTCCCATAAACGGAAGAAAATCGCTTTCTTCATTTTCCACATCTTGAGAAAAAACCATTTGAAGATTTTTCAATACAATGACTTTGAAGGCCTTCGACGAGTACTAGAACTCGTTACTTGTTATTGCCTTTCTGTTGCACAATTTTTTTCCAATTTTGAATTCCAAGTTACGCAAAAAACAAGTGAATCGATGTTATGTTTGGAATAAAATTATTATTTATTTTGTTGTTATGATATATGGTGGCATTTGATTGTATTACAATACTTAAAAAATATTACCGATAATAAAATCAAATTAATTTTAAATAGAAATCATTTCTTTGCTATAGAATATATAAAATATTTGTAAATTTGATGTTAACTCATTGAATTTTATACTATGACTAACCATGTTGCTCCTAAAATGGTTCCGCGTAATGTGATCTTATGGGGAGTTCGCGGCGTTCCCAAAATAGAATCCGAACCGAACGAAAAGTGCAAATGTATAGAAGAATGTTGAATGATGCCAAGAGGATTTTATTTTATTTGATCGTTTTTTTAATCACTCTTCCATGCAAAGTGAATATAAGCAAAAAAAAATTGTTTTTTTCTATATATATACTATGTAGGCATACATTGATTGAATTTATTCAAAATGAAAAACGAGAGAAATTTTGTTAAAATAAATTTATCATATAACAAACCTAATTTTAATGTTTCACCCTAACTAACCGAATTTATATTTCTTTTTTTTTCTTCCTCCTTGTGTGTGTCTTTTCGGCTCATCTCCTCGATTTCATCGGATTTTGCCATTTGAAACCGATTTTTTTAAAAAATAATAAAAAATCTGATGAAAATAGTACATGGAATGCAACCAGGAGGAGGTGGCGCTATACAAATACAACAGCAGCAACCTCCAACACATCTTTACCAACAGGGAGATGCATCACCGCCGATCTTCGAACAGATCTTTAAGAATGCACGCTTCGCGCAAGGTGGAAATGCTATGTTTGAAGGCAGACTACGTGGCAATCCGAAACCATTTGTTACGTGGACTCGAAAGGGCGCACCACTTCTCGAGTCACAAAAATTCCGTATGCACTACAATCAAGCAACCGGCGAAGTGTCATTGTCAATTAATAATATCGGACCCGGTGATGAGGGTGAATACACCTGTACGGCTAGAAATCAGTATGGTGAGGCGATATGCTCTGTCTATATTCAACCAGAAGGACAGACAATGCCGCAAATCCAGCAGCGGCAGACAATTGATAAATCGATGTATACTAACGGCTATGGATATACATCAATCGAAGAAGAATTTAGAGTAGATACATTCGAATATAGATTACTACGCGAAGTTTCATATAGAGAATCAATAACACGCCGGTCAACATATGAATCTGATTATCAACTATCAACCGAGCTCGATCGTAATCTTGGGCCGGCCGCACCGCCCCGCATTGCCCAGAAGCCAAGAAATTCGAAACTAATGCAAGGATCCGATGCCGTTTTCACGGCCAATGTTAGCTCGAATCCAAAACTACGGGTCACTTGGTTCCACAATGGAAAACGACTTATGCCATCGAATAAGTACGAGATGACATACTCCAGTAATCTGGCAACCCTACGTGTCCGAAATGCCAGTGCATCCGATTCAGGTCACTACACCATGTTGGCTGAAAATACCCAGGGATGCGTTGTATCGTCAGCTGTTCTTGCCATTGAGGCAGCCCAAGAGTCGCCAGCAATCGAACATCGACCTGTCGATCCGATGGCCGAAGCCGCTGAATCCGGCAAAGCGATTCCACCGAGCTTTACTCGCGCCTTCCAAGATCGTGAGGCAACCGAGGGTAAAATGACCAGATTCGATTGCCGCCTGACTGGCCGCCCATATCCCGAAGTCTTTTGGTTTATCAATGGCCGTCAAGTTCAAGATGATAACACGCACAAGCTTTTAGTCAACGAATCTGGGAGCCACTCGCTCATGATTACCAATGTTAGTCGTTATGATAGTGGCACCGTGTCATGCTTGGCACGCAACAAGTCTGGCGAAGTTGCCATCGAAGCTCAGCTGGCGGTTTTGGAGAAGGAACAAGTCGTCGCACCGAAATTTGTTCAACGCTTCGCAACCGTTAATGTTAGAGAAGGTGAACCCGTCGTCTTATCAGCTAGAGCTGTTGGTACACCAGTACCAAGGATTACTTGGCAAAAGGATGGCGTCCATCTAGCATCCTCGAACGATCTTTACATTGGCGTCGATGGCGGAGCAACTGCCCTCGAAATCCCAAGAGCCCGAGGTACAGATTCTGGCTGGTATCAATGCACAGCACAAAATGTTGCCGGCTCCACAGCTACTCGAGCTCGTCTCTGTGTTGAAACACCGAGAACGCCTGTTCAAGAACAGAAACGTGTTCAATTCCCACGGCCAACAAGAATCATCGAACCAGAGTATGATTTCTTAAAATTACAAAATTCGGATATCGTTATTTTAATTTTTTTTTTTTTACAAATTCCAGACCAACCCCCGGACCAGAAATTATTTATCTACGCCATGTTGAACGCGCTAAACATCTTATGCGTCCAGGCGATGAAGATCGAGTCTACCCACCACCCCAATTCATTGTTCCTCTACAAAACGTTCAACAACAGGAGGGTGGCAAGATTCACCTCGAAGCACGCATCGAACCCGTCGGAGATCCTTCAATGGTTGTTGAATGGTTCTTGAACGGTAGACCCATGACAGCGAGTAAGTTTCCATAATTTTCTAGTCCTGCGAAAAAAAACTAACACTGATAAATGTTTCCGTTACCCTTTTCAGGCTCACGTGCCACATCCGTTTTCAAGTTTGGTTTTATTGCACTTGACCTTCTAAGTGTTATTGTACAAGACAGCGGTGAATATCTTTGCCGTGTATCAAGTGCTACCGGTGTGGCTGAGTCACGCGCACTTGTCACCATCTCACAGAAAGCATCGATCGATAAATCAGCTCAGAACCCAAGCAGCCTTCAATACATCCAGCAATTGGAGGACTATTCGAAATACCAGCGTCAAGAGAGCACTGACGAGTCAAGCAATCAGAAGCCAGTTTTCATTCGTCCACTTCATGAACAAGGTGAACTCGAAGAAGGACGAAATGTCCATTTCGAGGCCCAATTGACACCAGTCAGCGATCCAACCATGCGTGTTGAATGGTATAAGGATGGCCGCCCAATTACAGCGAGCTCGCGAATCACTGCAATCTTCAACTTTGGTTACGTCTCCCTTAACATCATGCACCTACGGGCTGAAGATGCTGGTTCGTATACAGTTCGGGCTGTCAATCGACTGGGCGAAGCCATCAGCACTGCGTCAATTCGCGTTAAGACCAGGAGCATGGTTACCGCTGATTTGGGCATACCGGAACAACAACGATACATCGAGAAAGTGGACGAACTTGAAGCTCGTCAAAGACAACAACACATGAAGTACGTTAAAGAGGTACCAGAGAGCGTCCACCCACCAGAGTTCAGGAGTCCAATAAAGGATCAACTTAACATTAAAGAGGGTGGTTATGCACACTTTGAAGCGCGCTTGGAACCAGTCGGCGATCCGACTATGCGTATCGAATGGTTCAAAGATGGTCGTCCACTCGAGGCTAGTTCCAGAAGTACGACTTTCTTCAACTTTGGTTATGTTGCGTTGACCATCAAGCAAATTACTGTTCACGACGTTGGCAATTACACTTGCCGCGCCTTCAACGCAAAGGGACAGGCCACGACCAGCGCTAATCTTAGTGTTGTCTCCAAGCAAAACATCGTTTACGATTCTCAACATCCAGGAGGCATGGATAAATTCCAACACTTGGAAGATAGCTCCCGTTTTGGACGATCGGTAGAAGAAGAAACTAAAATCACCCAGAAGCCGCGTTTTATGGGACCATTGAAGGGTACCAATAAAATCCTGGAAGGACAACGTGCTCACTTTGAAGCTCGTGTCGAACCTCAAAATGATTTATCCATGAAAATTGAATGGTATCATAACGGAAAACCAATTATGCCGGCTAACCGCATCCAAACCTATTACGATTTCGGTTATGTCGCTCTCGATATTTCAGCTATCCGCGCTGAAGACGCTGGCGTATACACTGTTATTGCCCGCAATAGCTTGGGTGAAGCTCAGTTGTCTGGAACGATGGTTGTTGAAAGTAAGTGTCGATTAAAATTTTAAAAATTCCAAGATTCTAATATTACGTAAATTTATATTACAGCACGTTCCAGTATCGATACTAGCAGCATGCACCGAGGAACATTTGAGAAGACTCAGAAACTCGAAGGCACCAAATTTGTTGAACCTCAATATGATATTGAGGAGATTTCAAAATCTAAGCCCATATTCGTTCAACCACTATCCGATCCTGCACCGCTCCATGAAGGAAGAAACATCCATTTGGAATGCCGCTTAGAGCCCATGGGCGATCCAACAATGAGAGTTGAATGGTTCCACAATGGCCGCCCCATCACAGTGGGTTCAAGATTTAAGACCTACTATGACTTTGGTTTTGTGGCTCTGGACATTGTCCAAACTACCACCCTTGATTCGGGTGAGTACACAGTCCGTGCCACCAATCATTTGGGCTCAGCACACACATCTTCCTGTGTCCGCGTTATCGGGCGTTCAGATATCGTCACCGAATCGCAGAACGAGCAATCATTAGAACAAATTCAAATGCTTGAAGATTCAAGCAAACGCCGCACTCATGGTCAAGAAGAAATCACAATTATGCAGGCGCCACAATTTACTCGACCATTGCATAGCATCGAAACTGTCGAGGGAACCAACGTTCATCTTGAATGCCGCTTGCAGCCAGTAGGCGATCCGTCAATGCGCGTCGAATGGCTCGTGAATGGAAATCCAGTGAAGACTGGACATCGTTTCCGCCCCGCCTACGAATTCGATTATGTCGCCCTTGACCTACTCGGCTGTTATGCAGCTGATTCCGGTGTTTATACTTGCCAAGCCCGCAATCAACTCGGCGAAGCAGTTACTTCTGGCTCAGTACGCATCATTGCTAAGAAGGATCTGATTCTAGAGAGCCAACATCCATCTGGTTTAGAAAAGATCCAGTATCTCGAAGACTCATCACGTTACAAGCGCAACGAGTTGGTAGATGAAGTTGTAACTATCAAGCCACGATTCTTAACCCAACCAAAGAGTTTGGCAAACATGCGTGAAGGTCAACATGCTCACTTTGAATGTAAAGTAGAACCGGTCACTGACTCCAATCTGAAGGTCGAATGGTTTAAGGACGGCCGCCCAATTATCATTGGTCATCGATTCCGTCCAATTCATGACTTTGGCTATGTTGCTCTTGACATAATTGACTTAATTGCAGAAGATTCTGGCACTTACACTTGCCGTGCTGTCAATCTTGTCGGAGCGGATGAGGCTCAATGCACACTCTCATGCCGCAGTGGCGAACAAATTCTAACAACTACGCAGAACGAAGCCGGTATGCAACAAATCCAGTATTTGGAGGATAAATCGCAATACCGCCGTACGGAATTGGTCGATGAAACCACGAGGCAAGCACCGATTTTCACCACCTCCCTTAAGAACGTTGAAATCAAGGAAGGTCAACGTGCCCACTTCGAATGCCGCTTGATCCCGGTATCCGATCCAACTTTGAAGGTCGAATGGTATCACAACAATCAAACATTAAAATCGGGATCACGCTTTACCGAAACCAACAACTTCGGCTTTGTGGCACTCGATATCATGGCATGCTTGCCAGAAGATTCCGGCACCTACACCTGTCGTGCTGTCAACGCTAATGGAGAAGCAGTCACCTCAGCTATTGCCGCTATACACACCAAGAAATCAATCTATTTGGAGTCTCAACATGAAGGCGCTTTGACTCGTCTTACTCATTTGGAAGACAGCTCAAAGCACCAACGACAAAGTGTCCAAGATGAGGTTATCACTCAATCTCCGGTATTCACAATGCCCGTAAAAGATATCAAGGTAGCTGAGAATCAAGCCGTTCACTTCGAGGCCCGCCTTATCCCGGTCGGAGATCCGAAACTTAAAGTCGAATGGCTCAGGAATGGTGTTCCAATCAATGCCTGTACGTAATTCTGAAATTCTTATCTAGTTTCAAATTTATTACAGTTTTTCCCCTCAACAGCCAACCGCATAACAACCATGCATGACTTTGGATACGTTGCTTTGAACATGAAATACGTTAATCCAGAGGACTCTGGCACATACACTTGCCGAGCCATCAACGAGCTTGGTCAGGCAGTTACATCTGCAGCTCTTATTGTCCAATGTAAGATATATTTTACAGAATTGTTTATATCATATATTTTAACTGCCTGGTTTCTTTTTACAGCTAAAGCTGCACTTCAACTGGAGACCCAGAATGAGGCCGCTTTGATGCAAATCCACCATCTTGAAGATTCATCGAAATACCAACGCCGGGAAGAGGAAGAAATCACCGTAACACAAGCACCTCGATTCATTACTCAACTAAGTGGACCAACTAACTTAGCAGAAGGCCAAAGTGCGCACTACGAATGCCGTATTGAACCATACCCAGATCCAAATTTGAAGGTCGAATGGTTCCACAATGGAAAACCATTGACTGCAGGTCATCGTTTCCGTACAACGTACGATTTTGGATTCGCCTCTTTGGATGTTCTTACCGTTTACGGTGAAGACTCCGGAGAATACACTTGCCGTGTGACCAATCGCAATGGCGAATCGCAATCCTTAATTAATTTGAATGTCCAATCACGATCTGGTATCATTCAAGAAACTCAGCACGAAGGTGCTTTACAGAAACTCCAGCACTTGGAAGACGATTCGAAGTACAAGCGTAGAGAAGATGATGAGCAGTACTTCGCCGAACGGCCACAATTTGGCAGACCATTACGTAATGCGGCTGCTCCAGAGGGAGCTCCTATCCACTTGGAGGCAACTCTTACTCCAGTCAATGATCCAACTATGCGAGTCGAATGGTATTGCAATGGTCGACCAGTTCAGCAGGGTCACCGGTTCAAGACCACTTACGATTTCGGATTCGTTGCTCTTGATATCTTGTATGCACATTCTGAAGACACTGGTACCTACATGTGCAAGGCCAAGAATGCTGTCGGAGAAGCAGTTACAACTTGTGCTGTAAACGTTGCAGGTGAGTTCTTAATAATACCCTTTTCTGTTTAATCAAGCACTAATAAATATTCTTTCAATAGCAAACGCGGGCTTATACTTGGACACCCTTGATGAACAAAGACTCCAGAAGATCCGACAGCTCGAGAGCTATGAAAAACCAAAGACTCCAGAAGTAGAACAAGTTGGACAGAAGCCAGTCTTCTTGACTCCATTGACAAGTTTGGAACACTTGAAGGAAGGCGAACGCGCTCATTTGGAATGTCGCGTTGAGCCAATCAATGATCCCAATCTCAAAATCGAATGGTTCGTCAATGGCAAAGCCATTCGTGCTGGTCATCGTTTCAGAACCACTCATGATTTTGGCTACGTTGCTCTAGATGTTTTGTACGTATACGGTGAGGATACTGGCACTTACATGTGCAAGGCTACCAATCTTCTTGGTGAGGCAATGAACACCTGCAGTGTCCGTTGCGTTAATCGACGCAGCATTATTCTGGATACTCAACATCCTGACGGCTTGGAGAAGATTCAGAAACTTGAAGCTAAAGCCCCGCAGGGTAGATATGAGATTGCCGAAGCTCCTCTCAGTCCACCAAAATTCACTACTGAATTGCATGGAACCACTGAAATTGTTGAAGGTCAAACCGCTCATTTTGAAGCTCAAATTACACCAATTCACGATCCTAACTTGCGAATTGAATTCTACCACAATGGAAAGCCACTCCCATCTGCATCTCGCTTCCATATTACATTCGATTTCGGTTATGTTGCCCTTGATATTACACATGCTGTTCCAGAAGACGCCGGCGAATACACAGTCCGTGCTGTCAACGCATTGGGACAATGCACTTCTTCTATTAACATGCGAGTTCTTGCTAAAGGCAGCATTATTACCGAGCCACAGCATCCAGAGGGTCTTGAGAAGATCAGGCAACTAGAAAGCGCTGTACCATACAAGCGCGATGAAGTCAGTGAACCAGTCACTCGTCAACGTCCAGTTTTCACTCAACCATTGCAAAACATCGATCACATCCAAGAAGCTCAAACCGCTCACTTTGAGTGCCGTCTTATTCCTGTTGGAGATCCAAATCTTAAAGTTGAATGGTTCCGTAACGAGGTACCAATTGAGGACAGCTCACGTATCACTAAACAACACGACTTCGGTTATGTATCATTGGATATTTCTCACATTCGTGAAGAAGATGCCGGCGTTTACATGTGCCGCGCTACCAATCCACTTGGTGAAGCTGTGACCACCGCATCCATGCGAGTATCTACTCAAGCAGGAATCCTGATGGACACTCAACATCCAGAAGGTATGAGGAAGATCCTACAGCTCGAAAGACCACTGGCTCCACGACCTGAAGAACCCGAACGTGCATTTGAGAAGCCAATCTTCACTCAATTGTTGACCGGCCCGACAGAACTTTGGGAAGGTCAACATGCACACTTTGAAGCCCGAGTTGTACCAGTCGGCGATCCAACAATGAGATTCGAATGGTATGTCAATGGAGTAGAATTGAAGATGGGCTCACGACTCCGCACAACACATGACTTCGGCTTCGTTACATTAGATATCAATTCAGTAGTGCGAGAGGATTCTGGAGTATACATGTGCAAAGCCATTAATAATTCTGGCGAGGCGGTATCCTCTATTGCAATGAAAGTCAAATCAAAGGCTTCCATTGCTGGTGAACCATTACTTCCAGAATCATGGGAACAGATCCGTTTGAAGGAAGCGGCAATGAACCGTGTCCCAGAAATGTTCGTTGATACAACACCTCAGCAGGCTCCAGTCTTCACCACTCATTTGCAAAGTTACGACAAATTGGTTGAAAATCAACACATTTTGCTTGAAGCACAAGTTGAACCCCGTGCCGATCCAAATCTCCGCATTGAATGGTTCAAGAATGGTATTTCACTTACCACTGGAGCTCGTATCCGCAGCACATTCGATTTCGGACTAGTTACACTGTCAATCAATGGCTTGAGAGGTGATGACTCTGCCATCTACACTTGTAAGGCAACCAATTTGCTTGGCGAGGCAGTTTCCACTTGCACACTTAAGATTGAAGATAAACATTGGCTGCTTGGTGAAACTCTTCATCCAGATGCTATTCAACGTATCGGAGAGCTTGAAGCACCACGCGATTTCCGCAAAGAAGCCCCAGAACCAATTTATGAATCACCAGTGTTTATCACTCATTTGAACAACGTTGAGTGCAAGGAAAATGATTCAGCTCACTTCGAATGCAATGTCGAACCATCCAAGGATCCCACAATGCAAATTGAATGGTTGTTCAATGGTAAGCCACTCGAGGCAGCTGCTAAATTTAAAAGCACATACGATTTCGGGTATTGCGCTCTCGATTTGAATAAATCTTACGCCGAAGATTCTGGCATCTACACTTGCCGCGCAACAAACGGCAAGGGTAATGCACAAACCTCCGGTTCTCTAAAATGCACTAGTGGACAAGTTATGTTCTTCGAAACTCAGCATCCACAAGGTCAAGCTGGCTTGGAGGCTGTACAAGATACAGAACAGGCTTTGGCTGATAGAAGCAAGCCTAAGGAATTCAAACCAGATAAAGACTATCCAGCACCAATCTGGACCGTGCCAGTTCAACCTGAGTTCCATCTCTCTGAAGCCCAACCTTTGCATTTGGAGGGCAACGTTGAACCCAAGGAGGATCCAAATCTTAAGATCGAATGGTATTTCAATGGAAAAGTTCTACAACATGGATCTCGCTTCAAGATGACCAGCGAATTCGGCTTTGTTACCTTGGATTTGATCGAAGTTTACGAACGCGATCAAGGTATTTATACTTGCAAGGCCTACAATAGATCAGGTGAGGCATTCACATCAACCACTGTCTTCTGTGTTGGCAAGGAAGCCATTATTGACAAAACGCAACATCCAAAGGGCGGTGAAGGCCTTGAAAAGATCCAGGATTTGGAAGAATCACTGCGTCGTGACGATACTAAGCCCGAGAAGCCAGATGACGGACACGCTCCGCGCTTTACCACCGAATTTACTCCAATTTTGGATATTGGTGAGGGCGAGATCGCTCACTTTGAAGCAACTCTTATTCCAGTTGGTGATGAGTCTATGGTCATTGAGTGGTTCTACAATGGAAAGACCTTGGAAGCGAGTCACAGAGTTCGTACCGTTTACGCTTTCGGTATGGTCGCTCTTGAAGTATTAGGTACGAAGATTGAAGATACCGGCACTTACACTTGCCGTGCGACCAACAAATATGGTCAAGCTGAAATCAGCGTTACTCTTACTTGCATCGATAAGTCAGCTGGCATGAAGCCTAGATTCACAACTCAAATTAAAAGCATCGAAGGTCTTAAAGATGGTCAATCCGCTCACTTTGAATGCACATTGGTTCCAGTCAATGACCCAGAATTGATAGTCGAATGGTTCCACAACGGCAAACCCTTGTTTCATAAGAACCGTGTCAAGCCTGTATCTGATTTTGGTTATGTTCTCTTGGATATTTCATATATTCAGAATCACGACAGCGGTGAATACGTTTGCCATGCTTATAACAAATACGGTGAAGATTTCACACGAGCAACCCTTCAATGCTACGGCAGGGGAGGTGTATTCTCAGACAGCTTGCAACCCGATTCACTTGCTCGGATTCGTGAGCTCGAGTGTCCAACTGGCCAGCAGCCACAAGGACCTGGAACTCCAACCGGAGAAGCACCCAAGTTCCAGTCACAAATTCAAGAAATCACGAAACTCGTCGAAGGCCAAAGTGCTCACTTTGAAGCTAGACTTACGCCAGTCACTGATCCAGATCTGGTCGTCGAATGGTACTACAACGGAAAGAAGTTACCACATGGACACAGATATCGCACTTTCCATGATTTTGGTATCGTTATTTTGGACATCTTATACTGCTACGAAGAGAACTCAGGAGAATACGAGTGCCGCGCTGTTAACAAGTACGGTGAAGACTCAACGAAGACTGTGCTCAAATGTACGTCGAAGGCAAATCTCATCTTGGACTCGCAACTACCGCGGGTAAGTTAATAAAATTTATAACATTCTGAAAAATACTAATCGATTTCCATTATGTTCCAGGGCATGGAGGGAGGCTTGGAGAAGATCCAAACATTGGAAGATGCTGCAGTTCGTTCATACGACGAACGAACCGATGAAGTTAAGGGCAGAGCACCAGTCTTTACTGTACCACTTTCTAATATCGATAATCTGCGCGAGGGTGAGAATGCACACTTTGAAGCTCGTTTGCTTCCAACCGACGATCCCAGACTCAAGATCGAATGGTTCTGGAATGGTAAACCACTTAAGGCCGGTTCACGTTTCCGCACTTTCTGCGACTTTGGATTCGTTATCCTTGAAATGTCACCAGTCTATCCAGAAGATTCTGGCGAATATTCTTGCCGTGCCACTAATGAATACGGCGAAGCGGTGACCACAGCAACAATGAAGATTCAAGGTAAACGTAGCATTATTTTGGAGTCGCAATTGCCAAAAGGAATGGAAGGTACCATCGATCGCATTGCCGAACTCGAAGGTTTGGGAGTCGCACCTGGTCAACTACCACAAGAAGATGATTCTGGCAAGCCCCCAGAATTTATTACCACACCAGCCGATATGCTCATTGGTGAGAATCAATTGGCACACTTTGAATGCCGTCTCACACCAATCAATGATCCAAGCATGCGAGTTGAATGGTATCACAATGGAAAGGCACTCTGGGCGGGATCACGCATCAAGACCATTAATGACTTTGGTTTTGTCATCTTGGAGATTGCGGGATGTTATCAACGTGACTCGGGTCTTTACACATGCAAGGCGACCAACAACCATGGTGAAGCCACAGTCTCATGCAAGCTTCAAGTCAAGGGCAGACAAGGCATTATTATGGAACCACAACTTCCATCCAACTACAAAACCGGTACTGAGAGCATCCAAAGACTCGAAGAAAGCCTACACAAGCGCGAAGAACAGTTTGTTGAAGACGAAACACCAAATCCGCCAAGATTCATTGAAGACATTAAGGATAACATCGATGTCCCTGAAGGTGGACCAATTCACTTCGATTGTCGTGTCGAACCCGTCGGTGATTCATCTATGCGCATTGACTGGTACCACAATGGACGACCAATGCCAACTGGATCCAGAGTTCATATGCTCAATGACTTCGGTTTTATTGCTCTCGACCTGGATTATATTTATGTTCGTGATTGCGGTGAGTATACTTGCCGAGCTACCAACAAATGGGGCTTCGCTACCACCACTGCCAAAGTCAGTTGCAAAGCCAAACATGGCATCATTTCGGAATCTCAACTGCCAGACGGCATGACCGCTGAGAAACTTCGCGAACTCGAACGTGGACCTATGATGGAGCCACCAAAGAGGGAGGAACGTGTCTTCGGACCGCCGAAATTCATCACACAAATCGCATCCTGCTCAGTTGAAGAATCTGAAGCAGTACGATTTGAGTGCCGTGTTGAACCTAAAGAAGATCCCAATTTGCGCATTGAATGGTATCGTAATGGAAAATTACTACCATCAGGACACAGATATAGAACTGTTTACGATATGGGCTATGTATCTTTGGACATTCTCTACGTTTACGCTGAGGATTCCGGCGAATATATCTGCCGGGCTGTTAATCAATTTGGCGAAGATAGGACAACGGCAACGATTGCTTGCAAGCGTAAGATTTTTTTACTAGTTATTCAGCTACAAACATCACAAAAAAATTCTTTATTTCAGAGCTTCCATCGATCATTCTGCAAAATCAAGTACCGAAGGGTATGAAGCGTACAGAGGCTCTAACCCAAATGGAAGCAGCTATCAAGAAATATACATCTGAAGTTCATCTTACTGAAGACGATCTATTTGATCCCGAGAAAAGGCAACCGCCACGTTTCGTTACACAAATTCAGGATCAAACCAATCTCGTTGAAATGCAAATCACCAAATTTGAATGTCAATTGGCTCCAGTTTGTGATCCAAATATGAAAGTCGAATGGTTCTTCAATGGAAAGCCACTACATCACAGTACGTCTATTTTTTTGACAAAAAATGAAAATGAAAATTAATTATTTGCTGTTTTCAGAAAATCGCCTAACACCAATTTACGATTTTGGCTATGTGGCTATGAACTTTGGATGGGTATATCCAGAGGATAGCGGAGAATATCTTTGCCGTGCTACCAATCTATGGGGCATGGACGAAACAAGAGCTGTTATTAAGACAGCTGGAAAGCCGGGAATTATATACGAATCTCAATTACCGAAACATATGAAGAGTATCGAACGAATTCGGGAAATGGAAGCATCATGGCAAGTGTAAGTAAAAATCCTGTATATTAGAAACATGTTGTGATAAGCGATATTCTGATGAGATTGAATCCCGAAAGCTTGAAAATATCTATAAATAGTTTATCTACTACAAATAACTGAGTTAGCATCCCTACGTACCAGACAATGTCCCCGTGCAAAAAAAAAGTTGGCAGCAACGTTTTGGCCCAGCTTCTGGTATAACCAGGGTTGGTCCCACCAGGGACGCACAGAGCCCGGGCCCAAACATTAAAATTGGGGAAATCGAATCATATTCTGGATTGCCTGGTACAAGAAAAGGAAAAATAGGGTTTCAAACCAGCCAGGTTTTTGTAAACTTTTCGCTACGAATTCTTTTCGATAAAAACATTAAAATGGTCTACTGCTTAGAATAAAAGTTAATAGTAAACAAAACACGAAAATAATTAATCGTCCCAATTTTCTTTTACAGAACTCCAGAAGAACCAGATGAATCTGCAAAACCGAAATGCGCTCCAGCGTTTGTCAGTAAGCCAGAACCAGTAGCTGTCGAGGAAGGTGAATGGGCGAGATTCTGCTGCCGTGTGACCGGCCATCCACGCCCACGAGTAATGTGGCTTATCAACGGGCACACCGTAGTTAATGTAAGTTGATTTAACCTTATAGTCGGAAAATTCCAGGTGCATAATCGAAAATTCTAATTCTTGCAGGGATCTCGCTACAAGCTCACCTACGATGGCATGTACCACATGGACATACCAAAGACTCGTCAATACGACACTGGCAAGATCGAAGTGATCGCTCGTAGCTCTGTTGGAGAGGCATTGGCAACAACGGATCTAAGGATTATCCCACGAACCGATGATTATCGCGGTGTATTGAAGAATTCACCAAGACGTAAGCATTTTACTAGAATATATTCAGATTACACAAAAGATTTTCAGCTTTACTACTCAATACATTTGCACACTTTTTTTACTTAAAAATAAACTCTAAAAAGATATATTTATATTTTCACTATGCCAACTAAACACTTATTAGTCGCTTCTTAAACCAACAAACAAACAAAACTTGACTATATCAAGAATATCAATTAAACACATTCTTTAGAAGAATATTTCCTATCCCGAAATATATCCTATCCACAAGAACAAAAAATATTAAGATAAGTAAAAATCCTTGCTTCCTGCTGCAACCAATCAACTTAGAGATTAAGGCTGCTGAACATAATTTTTGCAACAAAATGCTTTTTGGAGTAGTAGGTAACCAAAAAGTTGTAATGAAAAGGTGATGTTTTGGTATATCCACATTTTTATGTAAATATTGAACTTATTTAAAAGTTTTCTCTAGTTAACATTAGTTTCTATCCTAGTTATTTCACTAAAAATTTTAAAGATATAATGAAGCTAAAAAATTCTTCATTGTATGTTTAAATAGTCCTGATGATATTCAGTATATAGAAAATCCGTTTCTTTAAGTTTGTTTCATTTTTTTTTTCTTGTGCGCTATTTTTTTCTTTTAATTAAACTTACTTTTTGATGTACATAAGTTTCAATTTTCTACTAACACATCTTTGCTTCTGTATCTTCTGTTTTGTAAGATACCCACAATCGGTATCATATTAAAATTGTAATCCTTTCCTAGCTTGGTACGATTACGATCTAGTTTCATACCAGAAAGAACGCGAAGAAACCGACCTTGAGAAGACATTTGGAGCACGCAAACAGTACTTGGCTGAACAGGGCGGAATTGATTTGCGTGGTGTCGAACATCTGAAACCAAAAATGCAAAAGGATCAAGATACCCTATGGCAACAGCAAGTCAAAAGCAAGAAAAATGAGGACTACTACAGCAAAATTCAAGAATTGGAAACTGAGCAACTTTTGCGTGAGACTTTCCTGCGCCAGGAATCTCACCAATACGCAATTCCAGGAGAGAAGATCGCTCAAGGATCAATGGCTAAGGGAATGGCAGAGAAATATCAACAAGGATTGTAAGCTCTAGCAACCAATTCCATTAATTTAAAAAAAAACTAACATATTCTTCTTCTTTCACATAGACAACAACAAACCCAGGAGCAACTTCAACCATGGCAGACCCATCAAATAAAGAGACGACCACCAGTCGAGCCATTGGAATCTGCCGTTCATGGAAGAGAAGTCCATGTATCGAAGCAGAAGCAAACACAAAAAGAACTTGTCGGTGATCTTGAGATCACTCGCAACATAACCGCAACCGAAACCACCGAAATGGAACACAAAGGTGCGGTTCAGGAACGCCTTGTCCAAGGACCAGTAAAACCATCAAAAGCACCATTCTTCACGAAGAAAGTTCAACCGTGCCGCGTATTCGAAAATGAAATGGCACGCTTCGAAGTTGAATATGACGGAGATCCAATTCCAGCTGTTAAATGGTACAGAGAGAGTTTCTTAATTCATAACTCACCCGACTTCCAAATTCATACATTTGGAACCAAATCGGTTTTGATCATCCGTCAAGTTTTCGTTGAAGATTCTGCCGTATTCTCGGTCATCGCTGAGAATCGCGGAGGCACTGCCAAGTGTAGTGCAAATTTGGTGGTTGAAGAACGCCGTCGCCAAGGTAAGGGCGGTCTCGCTCCACCCAGCTTCATTCATACAATTCAGAATACATCTGTTACCCTTGGACAATTGGCTAGATTTGATGCAAAGATTGCTGGAACGAAACCAATTGACGTTTATTGGCTGAAGAATGGTAAGAAACTTCAACCCAGCATTAAGCATAAAATGTTGGAAGAAGATAACAACTACACGCTGTTGATCATTGAGGCTTACCAAGAAGACGTCGGTAAGTACGAATGTGTAGCTGTTAACAATACTGGTGAAGCGCGATGCGATGCTGAATGCTTTGTTCAATCGCCAACCAGGCCAGTGGTCCCGAAAGCAACAACACCTGGAACCGAAAAGGCTCCAGTTCTAGTCGAACCACTGAAAAATCAATCCGTGACAGAGGGTCACCCATGCATCTTCAAATGTCGCGTCATTGGCAAACCGAACCCGGCCGCACAATGGTTCAAGGGTGATAACATCATCAAGCAATCGAAATACTTCCAAATGGCTCGAGAAGGTGAATATTACAATTTAAGAATTTCTGAAGCCTTCCCTGAGGATGAGGGCACCTACAAGTGCGTTTTGGCCAATAAGCTTGGCACCACTCAAACGCAAGGTGCACTCAAGGTTCTGGTTTCTGATTCACAAGATAGTCAACCGACAATCACTGCGCTCAAGGATATTAACATACAAGAGGGTCAACCTGCCCAATTCAAAACCACCATTACGGGAAAAACCAAAGCGACCAATGTTCAATGGTTCCGCGAAGGAGCACTTATCCCCGAGTCACCAGATTTCCAGGTTAGTTTTCTTAGTTTATTTTATTTGTTTGTTTCTTCAATAGTTTTGTAAGAATATTCAGCTACGAACTCATAAACCAAGTACAAACTCATAAATCAATCTCTGTTAAGTCCGTGTTGTCCGGAGACGACAATTTTACAGCATATGGTTTTCATTCCAAGAATCTGACCTTAAAAACCTACCATCATAAAACAAACGGTCTTTAAAATATATCAAAACTCACAGAAAGCAAAGACAACTTATGGAATGTTACTTTTTCAGGAACAACTAAAAACCGAGCCCTCATTGGAATCCTAATATCCTAAATGGAATCCAAATAGTTTTTTTTAAGAAAAATTTATATTTTTTCATATTTATATTTTTTTGTCCTTTTTTATCCTTACGGACTTTTTGACTCCAAAATCGGATTCATCGACCTCAAAAACCTATGTATGAGATTTTCTCCGGAAAATTTGCGGAAAAAGAGAATCACGTTATCCTTACAGGACCTTGCATTATCTTTACAGACATCTTAACGTCAGAATCGGATTCAGCGACCCCAAAAACCCCCAGATGAGATTTTTCCCGGAAAATTTGAGGAAAAGCATAATCTCGTTATCCATACAGGACGTTATCCATACATGTTCGCCTTACAGAACTTTTCGTTGTCCTTACAGATTTCTTAATGTAAAAATCGAAGCGACCCCAAACACCCCCAAAATAGATTTTTTTTCCCGAAACATTTGAGGAAAAGGATAACCACGTTGTCCTTACAAAATCTTCCGTTATCCTTACCGACTTCTTAACGCCGAGATGGGATTCATCGACCCCAAAAACCCCCAGATGGGAAAATTGAGGAAAAGGATAATCACGTTATCTTTACAGGATATTTCATTATCCTTAAAAAGGCGAAGTAGTGACAGACAGACAAACACACACGAAAGCAAGCTAAATACAAGCTTTTAATAAATATTTATTTCGGTTTTATTTTTGATACACAGCGCCCAAAAAAAACGAGAGAATATTTCTGTGGAAATTTACCAAAACTTTATAACTACATTATTCAAATTTTCAACGCAGCAATTTCAAAATTTCAAAAAAACATGAAATGATAAAATTTTAATTTCCTCGTTTATTAAAAATTTATTTTGAACTTATATTTAAACTTTATAACAATCAGCAGAAGAAAAATTTTTGTCTTGTCATATTTTATTAAAACTTTTAAATTGCTTTGTTGGAAATTTGAAAAATGTAGTTATCAAGTTTTGGCAAATTTCAACAGATTTTCGTGATTAGCCTTTCACTCAAACTTTCCGGGAAAATCTCATCTGAGGTCTTTTGGGGTCGCTGAATCCGATTCTGACGTTAAGAAGTCTGTAAGGACAACCGAATGTCCTGTAAGGATAAAGTTATGGTCCTTTTCCTCAAATTGTTCAGAAAAAAATCTTATCTGAAGGTTTTTGTGGTCGCTGAATCAAATTCTTATATTAAGAAATCTGTAAGGACAACCGAATGTCCTGTAAATATAACGTGTTAATTCTTTCCCTGGAATTGTCCGGAAAAAAAATCTCATCTGAAGGTTTTTGAAGTCGCTGATTCCGATTCCAAAGGGATACTCCAAGTGTAAAAAACTATTTAGAAAACAAGCTTTCTAATGTCATACAGTTTAAAAATGCACTAAAAATACAAAATCTGTTTTTTCACTAATATTTTAGGGTTTCCAAAAAAATGTTATTCAAAATTGTACGTTTTGATAAAATCTAAAGTGTGTAACGTTGAAACAGTTTGAAACTACACTGTCACTCTAGTTTAATGCTATTACAGTAGCTTTGTGATTGAAAAAGTATATGTGCTGAATTCAAAATGCAAAGTGACACACTTTACAATTTTTTCAAAATATACAATTTACAAAAAACATTTCCCTTGAGACCCTAAAACATTAGTGAGAAACTTGTTTTGTTTTTTTCGTGCTGTTTGAAGGTATATAACATCAAAAAAAATTGTTTTTATTTTCTTATACCTAGTATAGGCGTGTTTGGTCCTAGAATGGGATGATCCTATCAACTTTTAGTGGAAATCCCTTAATCGGAAGTAACCAATCGCAGTTTGGTTTTTCTCTATTAAAAATCGCAGTTTGGTATTTATCTATTTACTCTGAAACTACGCATTTTTCAGTAGTCTAATGTATGACAAAAGTTGAAGACAGTAAAATTTCCTATACTGTTGTCTTTCATTAAATCACTCGATATCTCAAACCCATATCGATATATACCGTTATTTAAAAAAAAAAGTTTTTTTTGGGTTTCTTTCGAAAACTAACGGGTTTTCGCTGGTTCATTGTATGATGGGAATTCAAGAGAATAATATTTTCCACGATTTTGTCTTTCACGGTTATCCACAATCTTTTGCCATTATTAAATATTTTCTTTAAAATTAAAAAAAAAAGTTTTTTGCGAATTGCTTGCAAACTAGCGGTTTTTCGAAAAAAAAACAGTCAATAAAAGAATTATGGTGGATCTCCATTACTGAAGCATTCGACGTGTGCAAAAATATAGAAACACACTTACGTAAAAAGGCCTTCGTAAAAAAGAGAGAGAACAACGTGTGCAAAAAAAATGCAATACGTCGCCAGATGTCGCATTTGTAGTTTTTTTATAGGATGCACACGTCGCCAGATGTCGCGTTTGTAGATGAAGTTGAACGACTTTAACTTTTCCTATAAAGATCGTGTGCAACTATAAAATTAAACTCAAACATTCTCCGTAAACAAATAGTGAGGTCCAATACATTTAAGTTGTGTTTTGACATTTCTTGTTTGACTGCTGTAAAATTACGCATAGTGGTTCGCGAATCACTACTTGCTTCTCAATTAATGGCCCAACCATTTGGAGAAGCTCTTTAAATTGTGTGGCCGTCATTCGCAAATATTTGCAGAAGAAACTCGGATCGCGTATACAACGTAATGCTCCAAAAACACTCACAAATGCCCCATTTATGTCCCGATCCTTGTAATATTCATGAACCCAGAACTTTCTCTTTTTTTTTATGACACGGTCTTCATTGTCACTGTCACTTGTGCTATCTTCATCGAAAATTATATCGATTAGTAATTTTTTGCTATCCGAATCCATTTTATTACAATATTTAAAGACGATGTCAACTGCCACACGGTTGGGAGATTTTTTTTGAAAGTTGAGTGTTGTGGTCATGGAATAAGGTTCAAATTCCTATGACGTATATCCTATAAAACTACCTATAAAAACATCGCGTTCGTCTTCTGTCTTTCACACTGACAATTACAGAGATTTGTCTCTTTCTATTTATATGCAATTTTTTGCACACGTCGAATGCTTCAGTAATGGAGATCCACCATTAAAGATATTAAAATTCTCCATACTTTCATTAAATTGATATATTTTACCGTTATTGAGATATTTCAGATTTTGTAAAAGAAATCATATTTTTACATGAGCCAATATTTTACGAGTATAGTGCAGATTTTATATAAGAAAGTCACGTGCTTGTCACATCAGATATTTCAAATTGTTTTTTTTTTAATTTTTCTTATGAACCTGTGCTATGTTTTGCACAGTATCCCCGTGAAACCCGCTATATTATAGTATAACTTTTCAAACTGCTAAAGTAAACATCCAAAATTCAATCACTAATTCTGTAATCAATTTTAATCCACAGATGATTTTCGATGGCAACAATGCGGTCCTTCTGATTGGCTCAACCTACGAAGAGGACTCTGGTGTCTTCAGCGTTCGTGTCACATCGGCGGCTGGACAAGTCGAGTCATCTGCTAGATTAAACGTCAAAAGTAAGGCCTAATATAATCAAAAAAAAAAAAAACAATACAAAAACAAAAAAATGAACCAAAAAAAACTTAAAAAATCAATTTTTACAATAAAAAAAGCTGCCATGCTATATAAAAAATCATATTCATATATTTTTTGAGTGTGTAATAATTTTCAAAAAAAAATTTAAAAAAAATAATTAAAATTAGTGCAAAAGTGCATAAATTGCAAATGACCTAGTCGTGAAAAATTAATATAAAAAAAGAAAATTAAAGAACACAATTAAAGTGCATAATTAAAACATTTATATATTGCTTCTCTAAATAACTTTATTTAATATAAATAATAATAATATTTATAATTTTAATATTTTATTAAGTTTCGAATTTTCTTGTAATTAAAAATAATATTAATCTTACAAAAGCTTTACTCTAAAGTCGTTTCAAAAAAATATACAAAAAAAATCTAAAAAAAACATATAATGCAGATAAAAAAAAACTCGCGGTTTCGCCGATAAAAAAAAAGAAAGCAACAACAAAATGAATTTAAAAAAAAAAGATGTTTCCAATATATTAATATGATGATTGTTCCCTTATAGCTTCAATTTTACTTAATTTTATATTCTTTTATTAATTAATATTTTTTGCCATTTATTATTCTGTCAAGTTATTAATCCTATAAAGAGATTGAATCCAATACACGTATAACAAAAATGATGTAATTTGAGAACGATTTCAATAAAATGATGTATCGTTTAAAAAAGCATTAAACATGATAAATTTTATTTGAAACAAAATGGAGAAATGGAATTTCAAAGAATTGAATTCAAATTTATAATTTTGAATTTTGAATTTCAAAAAAAAAACAACAAATTAGGTTCAACGGAAACAAAACTATTTTCACTTGTTTAATTTATTATTAGAGTTCTGTTTTATTTATCTATTTATTTTTTATAATGGTAGGATCAGAAAGTGAGAGATATTTTTGATTTCAAAAGACATAACAAAAAAAGATTTATATTTTCTTTCTTACATTTTATTTCTTCCGTGAAGTGAATATCTTTTTGATTTTATGGAATGCAGTTGAAATGTTTTTTTTTTTCGTAGAATATTTTGATAATTTTTTTTTTATTTTCCATTTTTTTGTGACTATATGGAAGAAAGACATATTATTACAAGTGAATGTACTGTTAGGCAATAGAGATAGAATGTTTATGACCCAAATTTTATGGTATATTTTTAATTATAGTCAACACACAAGCGTTGACGGATATAAACGAGCCTGTAAATTGGTCATTACCCCCTGCTGAGCAATGATGTTGCTGTCTTATGTAGCTATAAATTGTACGCAAAATTTTAATACATGCGGTAAAATCAATCTTTGGCAAGAAAAAAATAATAATAAAATAACGAAATATCAAACAGGAAAATCCAACTTGACGAGGGAAAAATAAAACAACTAAATCTCATGTGTAGTATGCGCTGTCGTCAGAATCTGGCTAAGGAAATTAAGGAAAATTTGAAATTTTAAATGCGTACGAATTTTCCGTGTGCCGTGCGCTACAAACAGCAAGACTAATGTTCGCCTACAGTCGACACAACTGTTTATTGGGGGTTCGAGTCTTAAATTAAATGGAACCAGATAATTTTCATCATTTTCATCGTGATATGCCAGCCATCTCGACAGAAACATGCCAGCTAACAGAAAATTTTCCGTCAGTTTGAGGGAAATTCTTGGAAGACCATATGGTGAGGTGGGGGTTAAATACGGGCGGCGTTTGCTATTTTTACACTCGGTAACTTGGGAAAAATTAATTTTCCATAAAGGAAAAGCCGAACGAAAAAAAAAATAGAATCTCAAACTGTTGAGTGCAAAAGTCAATTCTCCGCACTAATACCAAATGCAATTTGCCAAAAGATGAGCAGAAATATTTGACGGTGTTTGTTAAACGGCATATATTTAAATATGATACATATCATGTGTTGGTGGGATATATTAGGAAAATTCTATATTCGTAAATTGCTGTTGCTTAGAAGATTTTTTCAGAAGATACAGAACAGCACAGCACCACAGATCTTTTCAGAAATTCGGCTCGAGACATTATAAAAACGTACAGCAGCCACAAAAAAAATGTTTTAAGCACACGAGGAAGCTTTTCTTGGATTACATTACTTCGATCTAAATTTGGATACCCTTCCCAAGAAACACCTTTATGATTCATTTTTTCTATAATAATATTTCACAGATCTTTTTTTATAATATGTAGAGAATATTTTTTTCGATTTCGTGTTATTCGCTTCAATTTTTTATTTTAAATTTTCAAAAATATCTTTGTAGGAGATTTTTTTCGGGAGGGCAGGGGAGGGGTGGTTGGGAGGATAGATTTTATAGAAAATTTTAATATAAAATTATCTAATGAAAACATCAATGTCAAATCATCATGTTATTTATTCAAATTATTTCTCACTCAACAAATTTTGTAACACTCAATTAAAGAAACTATGCGAAAAAATATCTTATTTTTCATTTGACCCGACTATTCATCTTAAAATTTAAATAGCTGCCACTGATCTAAGATGAAATATGCATCATTTATAGAGTATATTACTCAAAGTCAATGATTCAGAACTATTATAAACAACATGCACCTTGACGATAAATCATCCACTTAATGATTAATCAAAAAAATATTCGTCATGTTACCGATTTCGCAAAACACATTCACTATAACGAACTTGAAAAGGCATTTTTTTTTTAAATAAATTTACAACTTTGTCACGGACACTCTTTTTTAATTAAAAACCGATCAATCATAGAATGTTGGAAACATTTTTTATAAAATTGTTGTTGTTTCAATTATGTACCAAACGATGCTGAAAAGAGAAAACAAAATTAATAATTAGTTATGAATAATTTAAATTAATTAGATTTAAAAAATATCGCAAAAAAAATTATTGTAATTAATTGTTGCATGAGTTTTTTATTTTATTTTAATAGCTTTTACTACTAATTTATTCGTTTATTCGTGTTATCCTATTTTTTTTTTCTTTGATTTTTGCTACCGCTTTTAAATCCTTTTTAGTGGTTTTTCTTTTGTTTTAATTTTTTTTTGTATCTCAAGAAAAAGTCACAATATCGCGCTTTAAATTTTGTTTGTAATTATTTTACAATTTTTATTTTCTTTATATCATACCAATCATCATCGTAAAATTTATTTTCATTTCACAAATTCAAAATAGAAAAAGAAAATCTAGACCAGGTATGTTTACTATACACCACAATTAGTTAAACAATTCATAAAATAAACACTCATGCCGCAATTTAAGAAAACAAAACGAAAAAAATAACAATCCCGAATTGTGTAAACCCGAAAAAAAAAATTAAGGAAAAAAAAACTTATGTGTTGTTTTGTAAAAACCATAAAATAATGAAATGAAACCTCATGTGAATACCACAACTAAACAAAAAAAAGTGTTTTTCTATATGTTTTCTTAACATATTCTCACTTAACTTATCTACAGTAAATTTTTCCCCAAAAAAGTCCATCACCGAAAGAAAATTCCGTTCCGTTGATATTAATTGATATCCAAATCCAAAAAAAAAAAATCCAAAATTAATTTTCTCTCCTACTTGTTCTCCTTTACCGCCATTCCAAATCGAGAGAGAGAGAACTAAAAACTTCTTGGCCTTCAAAATTTTGCATCCGAACACCGCGAGACCAGGTAAACTACTGAATCGTATTTGACTAAATGAATCTCTATTTTTTCCTAATTTTAATTTTCCTGTGTGTTTCATTTTGGCTTACTTCATATACACACAGTTCTCTCTCGGTCTCTCTTTTCAATTCATTCTCCTTCCCATATTCCATCTTATTCCACCGCATGGTTCAATTTCCCGCTGTTGTTCATCATCGAAATTGAAAAGCGCCGAACCTTAAGAAAGCTTTTGCAATATGACTGCTGCTGCGAATTTTCAGCCCGCCGCGACGCGCCACCCATTCACCAGGTCCAGGTAATATCTATACGCATATATGTGGCAACTTTGTGATACACTATAGACTGCTCTCTATGCGATTCTATTTAAAGAACCGATGAATTCTATTTAAATATACACCAATGATGATGAACATGCCGAGGTGATGTGATGTTGATGATCAATTTGACTATCATTATCACGATGAAGATCACACTCATGTGATTCCGGTGCTAGCTATATATCGAACGATTGATCGTTTTGTTGTTGATGGGGGATGATGTGTTTTCAAGCCGTAGTGACGCAAGGATTTCATCTCAACCAATTGCGAATCCAACGAGACTTGGTGACTATTGGCACAATGTGACATCTCGAAACTCACCCTCACACCAATTCATGTTTTCCAACAAATTTTCCCAAGACTCCTGTGATTTTGCATCTCCGCGTCCACCCCTTATGCATTCACAATGTTATTTATGATTCATAATACTGAAATGATGATAAATTTAGACATATCTCTTGACACATAAATTAAATCAAACCGTAAGCAAATTTGAGGAAAAATTTTAATACTCTGGTCTTCAATCACACGACTTTGTAAGCGGCAACAATCAATTTTCAACATTAATGACATACCATAATCCTCTGTGTGTATTATTATTATTTTTTTTTTAATATTGTGATACAATTTTATTTAATTTTAAGTTTTTTTTTTGTATTATCCTTTTTTTCTGTGTTGATTAATTCATTGAAGTCATGCCAAAACGCAGATGCGCCTCAGTTAACATGTGGATACATCCATTGAACGCTCTAAAAAAAGATAATTTTTTAAGTCTGGTAATAGAATTAAGAACAATTTCGCTTATCAAAATCTCGAATCAATTGTTTTGAATCTTATTTTTTATGTCTTTCAACCCTTTCGGTACGGGAGAGTTTCAAACAATCATAATGGGATAATCTAACAGAGACATGCGTATTAAACTAATTTTCAGATTCTACATATTAGGTCTTTGTCAACATTCAGTGGGACAGATATGTCCCAATAGCTGCGAAAGCGTTAATAGATTTTTTTTCAATTTATTTATTTATTTTCTTATACCGTTTTTGAAACTTTTTATTCAAAACTGGACGTTTGATCTTTTAAAATCCTTACTTTCCTTGGGAAAGTATTGTACTCATGACGAAGATCGACTCGATAACGGGGGCAGATAGAAACTTTCTTATCACTATGAAATCCGTTTCAGCTAAAGTTATGAGGATGTTCATGCATCTGTCCGTCGGTATGCTTTAGTAGTTTGAGAAATCTTGTACACAGAGTAACCGGCTGACAGACACAAAAGACATTTTTGTAATAATGCTCCAAACGACTCAGGATTGCCAAACGTCTTAGAAAATATTTTTAGGCAAAATTAAGAGGTCGAAATTTTTCATGGCTACAATACTTTATTATACTTTGTACCGGAAATATTTGCGGGGTAGTTACGCTGCATAACCAATCGTATCTTACCTAGATATCCAATAAGCTGGTCTATTTTAAAAGCTATTGCTCAGCTTTCTTATGTGTCTGTTTGTCCGTGTCAAATCTTGTAATCGAATTTCAACACACTTCGACATATCCAATTGACTTGAAATTTGGAGCACTTACGTAACTCCGGTGACAACACTATGTAAATACATCAAAACGCATACATCAAAAAATGACAGCTGTCAGACGCCATGTTGCATAAATTGTTAATGCCAGAACCAGGCAAGCTTTGAAAGTTCTCGGGCATCCACTACCACTGACAAGCGATTTACTTGTTTATATGGTTTGCTCTCCGAGCCAAGTTCAAACTTTGTTGAAAGCTCTTTTTCATTATTTTTGGTTTTGACACACTGTCAATTGTTTTACTTTACGTCACACCGAATAAGGAAACAATCATGTCCAAAACTCGTGTCGTCTCTTAAAACAGTACGCTTCATGATTTTCAGCAGTTTTAAAATAGTTCGCTACGCGAAATACACCACTGATTCAATCAATGTCCAAATGACAACTAAGCTAATAAAAATCTCTCGCATAAATGGCCTTACTTAGAACTCAGCAAAGCTCCGTGGTATGCAAAATTCACAAGTGAAAGCAGAACGGGTTGTATGCAAAGTGAAAGAGATTATTTCTTTCATATGCGTATGTATGCAGTTTGCGTACAAGCCAGAATGAAACGGGTAGCATGAAGAATCGATGGATAAAAGGGCAATTTGAACTTCGAAGTTGCCCTTGGTGCACATGGCTGCAGAGCGCTGGTTTATGCCAAGTAACAATCATGTGGGGTTTGAAATTAAGGGATTAGAAAACTAATCGTAAATTCATTTTTTGGACTTCCAACAAGCCATTCTGTAAATTCATTTTTTGGACTTCGAAAAAGGTCAGGACGCAATTTTGTCGAATCGTACGAACGAAGACACATCGTATACGTTCTTCGAAAAGAAGAATTTTAAAAAAAGCTTTATTTTAAAAAAAATGCTCTAGAAATAAAAAATTGATTTTTTGGGTGTGGGGTATCACAAATAAAAACGATATAAAAGCATAAAAAGATTTTTAAAAAAAAATTTATCTCGCCTTTATTTCTGATACACAACGCGCAAACATTTTCATTTTTAGTACATTTTTTTAATAAAAGCTTTTGTAAGGGTAAATTAATTACCATTATTTAATTCAAGGGCAGAAGTATTGTACATATACGACAAGTAAAAACTAACTCTTCAAAAAACTTCTTAAAGACTATCTCTGCTACAATTTTCATATACTACTTATAATCAGTCGACAGATTGCGATATTAAAAAGAACGATTTAAACTTTATATCTGTGAAAATATCAAGATTTTTACAAAAAAAAATTACTTTGCACACGACCAATCAAAACTTGGAAAAAATTTGACCTTGAAAAAACCGCAAATATTTATCAAACAAGTTGCTCTCTGTTAGATTAGTTTAAAGACAGGTGAACTTATTACAATTTCTGTCTACCGTTACTCATCAAACAACTTACTCACTGAATTTCGAAAATATCTTATGATTCGCTTCCAATTTATTGGTGTCCTAAATAACCCCAACGTTTAGAACAAACCCACGCTTAAAGTATGACGGTCTGTTCGAAAAAAATCTCACTATTTTATTCGAAACTTGGCAACATTAACGTGGAAGTTCAATTCCTAGCTTTTGGATCAATTTTTTTATGATAGGCAATACTCACATGAATCAAGGAATCCTTTTTGATTTAAAACCCTTTGAAGAGACTCACAGCTCTAAGTTTTATTTTTTTTTTTTCTTGTTTTATTTTTTTTACAACGCTTTTTCATCATTTCAATGGGATTTCGAAAAGCGAAATTGTTCACCGCCCCTAGAATTTTTTTTTTTCTTATCACACTATTAAAAACCTTTTACAGAACGACATAGATCATTATTCCAATGGGGATGGTATTACAACACTCCGGAAGAATTCGAATCGTCTGAGGGAGATTCTTCGGATTCTCAACCCGAAACAGGCCCCCAAAACTTCTTGACGATACCCGGTCAGCATAGACCTCGCGATCGAGCAAAGAAAAAGCCACGCAGTAAAAGTCTTCAACCACAGAGCGATAATATCCCGTGGAGACAAGGAGTGCGTCGGCGCCGCGGTCGTTCGATGACTAAGCAACCCTTCCTACCAGGTTTCAAACCCGAAGAAGTTAAACCATGGACACAAGAGGAAATCAATCTAGCTCCAGCCCAAATTGTTAAGAAAGAGATACCAAAACTTGAAGTCGCTACTGTTGCTCTTAAGAACATGTCCGAAAAACGCAAGAATGCAATTATGTGCATCACGGATACGATAGATCAACTGATTGTCAACGAAAATCAAAAGGACATTGTTCCATGGCAAAATATGCGCGAAAGACTCAAGGCAGTGGAAAAGGTTCAGAAAGAATTAAAGAAATTCGAGTTAGAAGAGATCGATCTCAAGTCTACAAAAGAACAAGCAGTTGGCTATCCATTACAGCGTCAACCGAGCTCGTTTGCTATCGAGCTTAATGCATTTGAAATTGAGCGTCTGAAACAAGAAGAAGATACAACTATTTTAGAGATAACACAACAAATTGATGAACTAATGAAGAAACATGCCGATGAAAGTAAAGTGCCATGGAAGGATATTAGAGAACAATTACGAACTGTTGAGAAGACTCACAAAGAAGTCCAGAAATTCAAACAGGAGGAAACAGATATAAAGACACAAGTACTGATTTCTAGCATTGAAGATAATCTTGTTTACAAAGTAGATAAGCGAACTCAAGAACAATCTCAGAGATGGCAACAGCAGCCACAAATACAGCCATGGCAGCAGCAGCTACAAATGCAACAATTGCAGCAACAGCAACAGCAACAAATGCAGCAATGGCAGCAACAGCAACAGCCACAAATGCAGCCATGGCAGCAACAACAACAGCCACAAATGCAGCCATGGCAGCAACAGCAACAGCCACAAATGCAGCCATGGCAACAACAGCAACAGCCACAAATGCAGCCATTGCAGCAACAGCAACAAATGCAGCCATGGCAGCAACAGCAGTTTGTCAATGTCGAAGATACAAATATTCTTCGGGTTCAACAGGAATACGATCAATTCACACAACAGCAACAATTCTTACAGCAACAACAACAACTACAAGCTGCTCATTGGCGTAAACCTAGGCAACCATTCGTTCAAACTGAAGATACCAATCTGCTTAGTCTTCAACAGGAAGAACAAATGGAGTTCCAAAGAACCCAGGAACAACCAGCATTCTGGAAACGCGGACCCAAGCAAGTGGTTGACATGACTCAACAACAGCAATTTATGCAAACTGAAGATACCACTCTACTGGATATCAGAAGACAAGAACAAATTGATCAACAACAGCAGCTGCAACCAGAATTCTGGCGACGCGGTTTAAAGCCAGGTGTCGTTCCCCAACAACCGGAACAATACATGACACAAGAAGATTACTCACAATTGATAGTTGAACAGCAACAATATGAACAAATACAGCAACAGATTCCACAGCCACAAGGTCTTCCATGGCAAAGAGGCAAGAAGCCAATGCAACAACCACAGCCATATCAAACGTTAGAAGATGCTTCCCGTTTGGCTATTGACCAGCAACAATATGAAGATATTCAGCAACAAATGCCGCAGCCTCAAGGACTACCATGGCAACGCGGCAAGAAACCAATGCAGCAGCCTCAACCATATCAAACACTAGAAGACACTTCGCAACTGATGATTGATCAACAGGAATACATTCAGCCTCGACCTCCACAACAAATTCCCCAACAACCACAGGAGCAAGGCGTACCATGGCAACGAGGTAAAAAGCCCGTTCAGCAGCCTCAACCTTACCAGACACTTGAGGATGCTTCGCAATTGGTGATTGATCAACAAGAATACATACAACCACAGCCGCAACAGCAAATTCCACAGCAACCCCAGCAACAAGGAATACCCTGGCAACGCGGTAAAAAGCCCGTTCAGCAGCCTCAACCTTACCAGACACTTGAGGACGCTTCGCAACTGATGATTGATCAACAAGAATACATACAACCACAGCCGCAACAGCAAATTCCACAGCAACCCCAGCAACAAGGAATACCCTGGCAACGTGGTAAGAAACCAGTACCACAACCCGTGGAAGAGATACCACAGGAACCCCAAGGAATACCATGGCAACGCGGCAGGAAACCAGTACCGCAACCAGAAACTGTGGAAGAAATACCTCAGGAACCTCAAGGAATACCATGGCAACGCGGCAGGAAACCAGTACCGCAACCAGAAACTGTAGAAGAAATACCTCAGGAACCTCAGGGAATACCATGGCAACGAGGTAAGAAACCAGTACCGCAACCAGAAACTGTAGAAGAAATACCGCAGGAACCTCAAGGAATACCATGGCAACGCGGCAGGAAACCAGTACCGCAACCAGAAACTGTAGAAGAAATACCTCAGGAACCTCAGGGAATACCATGGCAACGAGGTAAGAAACCAGTACCGCAACCAGAAACTGTAGAAGAAATGCCTCAAGAGCCGCAAGGAATACCATGGCAACGCGGCAGGAAACCAGTACCGCAACCAGAAACTATAGAAGAAATACCTCAGGAACCTCAGGGAATACCATGGCAACGAGGTAAGAAACCAGTACCGCAACCAGAAACTGTGGAAGAAATACCGCAGGAACCTCAAGGAATACCATGGCAACGCGGCAGGAAACCAGTACCGCAACCAGAAACGTTGCAAGAAATACCTCAGGAGCCACAAGGAATACCATGGCAACGCGGCAAGAAACCAGTACCGCAACCAGAAACTGTGGAAGACATACCTCAGGAACCCCAAGGAATACCATGGCAACGTGGCAAAAAACCAGTACCGCAACCAGAAACGTTGCAAGAAATACCTCAGGAACCCCAGGGAATACCATGGCAACGTGGCAAAAAACCAGTACCGCAACCAGAAACCGTGGAAGAAATACCTCAGGAGCCCCAAGGAATACCATGGCAACGCGGCAAGAAACCAACACCCCAACCAGAAACTGTGGAAGAAATACCTCAGGAGCCCCAGGGAATACCATGGCAACGTGGCAAAAAACCAGTACAGAAACCAGCGGAAGAGATACCTCAACAGCCACAGCCTGGAGAAGTACAGCCAAAAATGCTTATAAGCAAGAAGCCTACACCAGTACCCGAGGAAGTTCCTGTAACAGAAGAAGTCAAGCAGAAAGTACCAGTTGCCAAAAGACCAGAGGAACAAAAACCAGAACAGCCAGGTTTTATCGGCTTCCAACTGAAGCCAACTCCGCGCAAGGCGCAAGAGCCAAAGCCCCAGCCCGAAGAATTACCAGAATTAATGGCACCTGAGCAACCGCAACCTGAACAAATACCAGAGGAACAACAAGTACCTTGGCAGAGGGGCCAAAAGAAACAACCTGAACAACCTCAAGTTCCAGAAGAAAAGAAATGGCCAACTGGAAAGCAGAAACCATTAGCACCACAAGAACAAGAGGAAGTAGAACTTAAACCCATCCCGAAACCTACAAAAGAAACTTCACAGCCAGTGCCCGAAGAAGCGCAACCAGAACAAGAAAAATATGTTCCATGGCGCCCAACAAAACCTCAGAAAAAGGTTCCCGAACAACAGCAAGTTCCAGAACACATGGAAGAAGCCCTGCAACCGCAACAAGTGCAAGAAGCTCCTGGGAGAAAACCCAAACAGGAAAAACCAGAAGAAGTTGCCCCAGAAGAAAAGAAATGGCCAGTGGGTAAGAGGAAACCAGTGGAACCCGAGCAACCAGAAAAAGTTGTTCTCAAACCAGTTCCAAGGCAAAAGCCAAAGGAAGAACCAAAACCACAGGAAGAGCCAGAACTAGCTCCACTTCAACCAGGAGAAATTCCACAACCAGAGGAACAAAAAGCTCCATGGCGTCGTGGGAAGAAGGAAAAACCAACCGAAGAAGTGCATGAAGAAAAAGAATGGCCAACAGGTAAAATTAAACCCAAGCAGCCCGAACAACAAGAAGAGGTTGCACTCAAACCAATTCCCAAACAAAAACCCACAGTAACGCCTCAAGAAATCCAAAATGGATTTGTTCCAGAAGAGCAGCCAGAACAACCGCAGCCCGAAGAGGTCAAACTTCCTTGGGTAAGGGGTAAGAAAAAGGTTCCCATAGAAGAGGTACCAGAGGAAGTCACGAAATTAATTTTACCCAAGGGTAAAATTAGGCCACTCGAGCAAGAGGAAACGGAGACGGTGCAGCTGAAACCTATTCCGAAAAAGAAGCCGCAAGATAAACTTAAACCTGAGCAACAACAAGAAGTTACTGAACTTAAACCAGGCCAACTTCCGGAACTTGAGCCCCTTGAAAGACCTGAACTTGAAGAAGTCGAACTTGTGCAACTGGAAACCGAACAGGTGCCAGAGCAACCGGAAACCAAAGCTCCATGGCGCAGAGGCAAAAAGGAGAAACCTGTCGAAGAAACACCAGAAGAAAAACAATGGCCAAAAGGCAAGATTCGGCCAAAAGAACCAGAGCAAGTCGAACAGGTCAGTTTGAAACCGATTCCAAGAAAGAAGCCAGAAGCTCCCAAAGAACAAGAGGTTCCAGATAAAGTTCCCAAACCCAAACCCATCGAAACGCAAGATCGAGAGGAAGAACCGCTGGAAATTGAAGCTCCTAAGATGGTTGAGAAACCCAAGGAAAAAGTGAAACGCAGAAAGCCAAAACTTGAAGCAGAGGAACCATCTATCGACGAGATAGCTGATGAATCCGCAAGCGATCTTCATGATGAAGTTCCATCTATTATGTCTGAAGCGGAACTCGTTCCAGTTAGTGATCATAAAGATATCGCTGTTGTGGAGGAAGTAATTGAGCATACTGCAGAAAAAGAAATCGTTGATGGAGTTGTTAAAGAAAAGGCTCATAAGAAGCGTACCAAGAAACTGAAAGAAGTTTCCGAAGAAGAACAGCCAGAATCTTTTGTTGCTGAAGAAGAAGTTGTGGAAGTTGTTGAACAACAAGAACAGGAAGTATCGCAAAAGACAATCAAACTCAAAAAGACTGAAGACAAGCCTCGCCTTACTACAAAAGAAGAGATTATCGAAGTTGAAGAAGACGTTAAGAAGGATATGGATGTTAAAATGACATCGAATATAATTAAAAAGACTAAGAAACGTGTCGTTATTGATGATAGCCAGCCACTGCCTGAGTTAGAGTTGATCACTCAGAAACGCATTCAAGAAGGACTCGATAAGGTCGCCGATGAAGAGATTATCGAAGAAGATATCATACCAGAACAGCCAGAACAAACTATCACAGAAACCGTAACGCAAGAAAAGAAAATCATCAAGAAGAAGAAGAAGGAAATCAAGCCGCCAAGATTTGTTGAGAAACTTCAACCCTCAGTATGTGCTCCCGATAAACCAACTATTCTCAAATGCACCGTAGAAGGTGTGCCATTCCCCGAAATCAAATGGTATTTCAACGATACCGAACTTTTCGCATCGGAAAAATATATTTTGACCGTTGTCGAAAAGGTAGCCAAACTAGAAATCGTTAAAGTGACACCATCAGATGTTGGTATTTATACATGTGAAGCGAAGAATGAAGCCGGTGTTGCGACATCCAGAACAAATATTGTTCTAGGTGAGTACAGAATTTTTGTTTATATTATTAAAATAGATTTTTCTTTTAAATTATTGATTGTTTAGTAATTTAAAATAAGAGTATATTCAATTAAAAATTACAAATATTAGTTTAAAAAAACGGTAGAAAGCTAAACAATCCTAGATGACTTTTGAACGTTTTGTGACGTTTTGTAAATAGTTTCGAGTAATAAACAAACCAAAGTTCTCTTCTAATCTGTATATAAACGCTATTCCAACCATTGTTCATGTTTTAAAACGATACGAAATTTGTTTTCTTTTCATCCCTATCAACAAACAAAAACACACGAAACACTCTTTAGAACAAGAAAAAGGAATAGCTCCAAACTTTGTAAAACCGTTGAAAATCCAAATTACTGAAGAAGGCAATAAGGCGACAATAACGTGCCAAGTACATGGAATGCCAACACCACTTGTCAAATGGTTAAAAGGAAAAGAAATCCTTGTGCCATCCGAAACCGTTCAAATGTTCTTCGAGGAAGAGACTGGAATTGCAACTCTTGTCGTTCATAATCCCACACCAAATGAAGCAATCACCTACACAATCCAAGCGGAAAATAAATTCGGAAAAGCCGTAGGAAATGCTAATATCATGGTACAAAAGGATGATACCATGGAACCACGAGAAATACTTAAAGCACCATCGGTAACGCCTCTAAATGCTCAGGTCGTACGATCTGGATCCACACTGATACTAGAGTCTACTTACGAAGGTGTACCAAGGCCAGAAATCAAGTGGCTGAAGAATGGTACGGAAGTCGTTCAAAATGAAGAAACCATTATCACTACAACAGAGAAAATTAGCACCCTGAAAATTGTCGATATGAACCGGAAGCGTGCCGGAAAATATGAAATCATTGCCGTTAACAAGGTGGGCGAAGCGAAATCTTCAGGATCCGTTGTTGTGTCTGACCAGCCGCAAACCGAGGAAATCAAACCCCCAAGATTCATTAAACCATTGCAGCCACAATTTATTCCTCAAGATGAAGTGGCAATTATTGAGGCTATAGTAGAATCCCTGCCACTATCTTCATTCGTGTGGTATGTCAATAATATGCCACTTAAAACATCCAATGTGGTGCGACTTTCTAGCAAAGAAAACAAATCCATCGTAATTATAGAATCATTCAATGAAACGCATGTCGGATTGTACACCTGTAGAGCGGAAAATGTGGGTGGATCTGTAACTTCAACAGCTAGTATTAAATTACTTGATGAAACTGCTCCTGTTGAGGAAGTTACGGAATTCATGTCACCACGATTTGTTGAACAATTGATTCCAGTGCAAGAAGTCATGGATGGTGAAAAATTAATTCTGCCTTGCAAAGTTATTGGTAAACCAATACCAAAAATACAATGGTATCATAACAAACAGTTAATTGAAGAAACCAAGGATACGACCATATTCCAGGATACAAGTGGTGTGTGCGTTCTCACTGTTAACGAATTATTTCCTGAAGATGGTGGTGAATATACATGCCATGCTAAAAACAAAATTGGAGAAGCGATCACAAAAACCAACGTCAATGTACAAGGTATTGACATGAAACTATCAATTTTATCCAATACGTGTCGCTATTTTTAATTACTTACCAGAATGTTGTCTTTTTCAAATTTTCCACTTTAAAAAAAAACACTATTATTTTCTAAATTTTCGGATTTTACCACAACACAGAAACACACCCAAAGAACACGAGTTTTTTTCCTATACAATAATTGTCCCGTTAATTTGTGTGTTTTTACCTTTACAGAATATATCCAAACAATTAATATTCAGAGAATTGTGTTTTTGACATAAGTAAAAAGATTTGTTTTAAATCTATGAAAGAAGACTTTAAATTCATTGAAACTAAAAGAAGAAAATCATTATATTTCAGTCGGGTCTACCATAGGTTATAAATGGAATCTTTTTTATAAATGTCAATTACAAAAACCGGAGCATTTTAGATGTTAATTGGAAAGTATTGTTTCAAATCTCAATTATGCGTAAATTGACTTTTTGAAGAAGTACCATAAAGGGCTAGCCTCGCATTACTCAAGCTTATTTTAGTTCATCTACTCTGCCTTTAATCAAATTTATCTTCCATTCATCAATCGATCTAGATCTCCCTTTTATCTTGGGTAGACTGATCATATTTTTTTAAATTAGAATCCGAGATAAGCCACCCCCTCCTCCCTTCCCGGGGGTGCTATAAAGAGTCAACAAATTTTGAATGCTTTAGTAATAGTCGAAACGTTTTCAACAAAATAAAAATCCAAGCTACAGAAGGATTTGGCGTCCGGGAGGCCCATAATTGTCCTTTAAAACCGAGACGTATATGGTCAGCCTAATCATGGGTCTAGAAAATGAATCTCTTGTAATTAAAATCAATGGCCAGTACAAGTTTGCGATTTCACATGCAATTCATCAGACCCAAATGTATCTTATTGAGGTGATTTAAATATCAAATTTGGGCAATCTAGAATGTATGGAAGAACCAATCTCCAGGAGCCCAAAAACCCTGAAATTACGCCGCTGATCTTAAACTGAAATGTAGGTTTAGTTCATCGACTCCTGTTGTCACTAAATCGAATCAATTGGATCCCTTTCTGATCCATCTGTAATCTATTCTTAACGCGTCATTGGTATGATACACCCTACCACCGAAACGAAGGATTAAAAACCCCCATTTTATCCACTTCTGGTCAACGGAACTTCACCAAAAGTAAACAGGATTGACACATTGAATGACCAAACATGTGTGTGAAATTTCATTACTGAAGCTCAAGTAATTTTTGAGAAATTTAACCTTTCGTTACTATGATGGGGTATGTTTGTGTTCCACAACACCAACGAAGGATGATTCAGAATTGACCGAATTCGTCTCAAATTTCTCAAATCTATTCATAATTTGTTGGATACACTTTCAGCTCAATAGATCCATCATATTTATTTTCAATTTATCGCATTTCTACCTCCACCGTAAGATGAAATTAATAAAGTCTATCGCGGATCTATCGAGCTTATGGATTGTTTATCGAATTTCGATTTAATTTATTAGTTCGGCGTTCAGTTTTCCAGTCTCATGTCCAAATCATTTGATCCACCGAAATCATCAAACAAAAAATTCGACTTTTCGAATCCCCTTTTACCTAGTACTAATGTTACTGATACATTGTATGTATTTGCAGATTGCTTACGAAATCTATTTCCGTTTTGTATGACTTTACCTGATCATTTGATCTATATTTAATGTATCAGATTTTACAAATCGATCTACATTCGCCGTATTTACCAACGCAAAGAAAAAATGCGGTATTCCAAACTAAACAAATGTAGTTTATCGTACACAACCGTTTAAAAGTCAACATCAAACTTCATATGTCTTTAACATAGTTTTGGAGGAGAAATTTTTAGCCGTTGCAAAAAATAAAAACGTTTTTTACTTCTGTTGTCTTTTAAGTTGTTATCTTATCTGTTGTATTTTAATTACTTCTGTGGTCTTATAAAAAAAATATAAGGTCTAGGAGTCCGAAATGAATTTGACAGGTTTTTCCTGTCTGTAGCTGATCTTCTGGTCAAACGCTCCTTGAGGTATCGAATTCAATTGGCCGGCCTGACGATATCCAAAATGTTCAGAATTTTTGAAGGCATTTTGATATGGGTTTTCCATTCAATGGTGTATCACTCAAATAAATTTACCCCCAACTGAAATCAACCTCTTATCTGATCCCTTGCTATCTCTTAGATATCTGAAGGAATTTTGTCCGAGTTTTTACCAAGTCGGAGTCTATAGGTGGACAGAACCCGATTTTTATATAGCTTGATATTATAAATTCGGGTATAATTTTGTATTTTTTTTAATTAATTCACGAACTACAGATAAAAAAATATAAATTTCCCAAAATTATCATACAATACTTTCCAATTACATAATCTTGACCCACTGAAAAATGACTCGTTAAGAAATTTTGAATGTAATCCAAATTTTTTTTAATTACTAATATCTATATTGTTTTGAATTACCACATGTGTCATGAAATGCATTCAAAATTATACAAAGTATTCGAAAGTATGTAAAAATTTGATCCCCTTGTCGAATTTTGTTATCCTAATTTTGCACGAAGAGTTTTTTCCCTGTTTGTCTAAAACCATTTCTTTTTCCTTCTCTCTACTATACTCTCTTTACACATTTATAAAAGAAACATTTACATTATTACAGAGTTTTCTGATTGCAACAAAAAAAAATACCAAAAGCACCTGAACGAATCATAAATTTAGAATTCTGCGAATTAAATTTCAAGTGCAATGGAAACGGTCGTTCTTCGCGATTGATCTCCTCATTTTACGATGATCCTCTTTAAATCATTTTGAGATGTTTATTTATACTTTTTTACACACTTCTTCTATGATCTTTATAGACGCACCATTCGCCCTCAACATTTGGCGGGATTTTATGCGAACTTTTGAAATAAAATTCTTTTGGCAAGGTCAAATAAATAAATGCATGATTCTCAATTGCCAAGAATAAATTTATGCTCTCGATTTTATTTGAATTTTAATTACATGTCTAAGTAATATTCATTCTTATGTGCCAATCAAGATATTTTAATAAGAATTTACACCGCATGTTCAATTAAAATGTATGAATCCAAGTCGTTTTGAAAGACGATTGAAACAATATGCAGACTAGTCAAACTTGTTAAATTAAATTGTAGAACATTTACTTATGCAAAACATAGTCTGACAATGTTTTTAGTTAATTCTATTTGGCATTGCAATTTAATAGAGTTCCGACCACATCTTTTAATTGCCAGCTAAAATTTTGAAATATGAATTTTTGGCAAAGAGTTAATTGGATAATTGCAATTAATTTCACTACAAAACCATTAAATAATGAGAATTATCAATTTCAAATCAATAAATTCTATTTATAAAAATCATGGCCATCCATTAAAACATGTGTAGAAATTTTGTTGTGGTTATAGTTTTATCAGACTTATCCATAAACATTTTGATTTATCACTTCTTGGCTTTACAAATGAAGCACAAATTCAGCATCAATTTCATGTAATCCTGTAAATTATGCTAAACGTGCAAATTATTTAAATTTATTTCAAAATACTTGCAAAATATTACACCGAATTTATTTGAAAATAATTTAAATTCAAAAACTTCTCATTACAAAAATCTAAAAAATTCTGTAATAATGTAATTGTTATTCTTATTATGGTCTTTACACTGTGAATAATTATTGTCCTTTGATTTTGTGAAGATTTTTTTTAGATTTCAGCCTCGTATAATTTTTAAATAATTTTTAAATAATTTCAGCATTTGAATATGTCCCCGATTCTGAAATCACTGGCCAAACGGCATCTGAAGAAGATCTTTTAGAAAAAGTAAGTACAGCTCTAAGTGATAAAAATTTCTATTTTTTTTTTTTTGTTCATGGGTATGACAAAGAGATATTAAAGCAAACCAATATTTTCTCCTTGCTATATGATTGTTTACTTTGATTCGTTCTCGAGGTATTCTAATTACCAGAGGCCCTATCACCGAACACGATACGTTTTATACCAATAACAACATTGAATTTACGATTCAAACCAATTGTGTCGTGTTCGGTGATAGGGCCTCAGGGGATCCGCTTTTCTCTGATTGCTGTTTAATCTATACGAACGGTGTAGCATTTTTACAAGAAAGTCATTAAGAGTTTATATCCGACTAGCTAACATACCAGTCGCCGCCGCGTTAATGTTTTTTGCACAAGAAAATCCCAGAAATAACTTTAGGAAGTAAACTTTTTCCTTTAAGAACTTCTAGCCCTAAAAAAATGGTAAAGGATATTTGCTTTATCCCTGCAGAACCTTTCATTTCGAATTTTGAAATTTGAACACCAGATTCGTGATCAACAACCCCGATAGCCCCCTGATGTCAGTTTGCCCGAGGAAAAATGGGAAAAAGGATATGTACATTATCCTTGCAGAACTGCAGAACTGCCCGAACTGCCCGAACTGGAGAACTATCCTTGCATAACTGCCCGAATTTTCAAATTCTAACAACAGATCCGCGATCAGCGGTCCCGAAAACCCCCGAGTGACATTTCTCAGCCTCCTAATAGGCAGGCTTCCAGGCAGACAAAAACCCTCGGTTTAGTCCCTTAGGGGTGGAATTCCCCCCCCCCCCCCCTCCGTCACCGCCCCATCCCCTTAGTGAGCGATTTTAGCTCTGCTCTAGGCGCCTGGGGGTGTGCGTTTTTTATATTATAATATATATTTACCATCCTGAGTTGTGTTTCGGCATTAAACAATCTTCCACTGAAACTAAAAAAAAAACAAAAAAAAACAGTACTTTTTAAATTTAAAACGTAATAAATTTTATTTACTTTTTCAAAAGTCACTATCGATAGACGAACAAACGATGGAAGACTATCCACCGAAAATTGTCAAAAAATTACCGAAAAAGGTAAAATCGAAAGAAGGAGAGCTAACCAAGTTCGAAGTGAAGGTTGTCGGTAAACCGAAACCAACAGTCAAATGGATTAAAGATGGCGAAGAAATATTTGCATCCGAAGAATATCAAATTGATAACTTTGCTGATGGTACATCAGTATTAGTTATTAGCAACGTATATCCAGATGATACTGGAAAAATTACATTTGAGGCGCATAATCCACTCGGTGTGGCCGACACAACTACCGAATTAGCTGTCGGAGGTACTTCAAATGTGTTCAAAAATAATCAAATAAATTTTTTTCTTGGTTTTTCTTCCAAAGTTTATAGCTATAATTTTTTAGGAGGTGTTTTAAATAATAATTTTAAAAATTATGATATAAGATTTATTTCTTATTTTTCAGCAATCTTGTCCCATTTCCCAAAAATCCTTGAACCGAAATTTTTTCAAACAAACACACCAAAATATTTAACACACTCACACTTACATCATATTAAATATATTTTTTTTAACAATTTATAGTAAAGCACAATTATTAATCGTGTGTGTAAATGATATCTTTTT
Source organism: Chrysopilus asiliformis (assembly GCA_964034945.1). NCBI lineage: Eukaryota > Metazoa > Arthropoda > Insecta > Diptera > Rhagionidae > Chrysopilus > Chrysopilus asiliformis. The sequence continues at coordinate 14,166,025 of OZ035962.1, forward strand.
ATAGAAATCGTCGGCACGAAGGATTATAGGAAGCCAGAATGGGTCACTCATATGGAAGAGATGCAAGAGGCTCTCAAAGGTAAACCAAATTCAAAACCTGTATATAAATGTATATGTAAAATCAATGTTATACATAAACAATTCAGAAAGTTGTAGAAAGTTGTAGATGTAGGATGAGAAAAGTATATACGCCATCAGAAGTTCAATTGATAAATATAAACGAATCGGTTCAATGTTATACAATTCGGCCCAACATAATTTCAACTCAATGTGTTTATCTGGCTTTGTAAATTTTTTCAGTGTGTGGATTTTAATATCACAAAATTCTAAATTTTACTAGATCACAAAAATTGTTCCTAATCAAATAACAAACTAACAAATTAGCTTTAAGCAAATTTAAAAATTTTAATTTAAACACAAAAAAAAACAGTACAAAAAATTCCAAAACTCGATAGACAGAAGAAAGAAATAGATTTAGATAACTTAGCAAATTTATGTGTTTTTAATAATAGTTTATAGGAAACGCAGTTAACGGCCGCTAGGTTTTCCGTTGTTTTTTGTGATGTGTCCCAAATTTTAAACAAATTGTGACTAACCATAAGACAAAAGACAAAATCAATCTACACATAATGTAATCATTCCAACAAACACTCCACAACAATATGTAAATAAAATCCAGTATTATGGAGACTGATGGATAACTATGTATGTATAGTGTGTTGAAAAAAAACTATTTATTTGCACCTATCTATTGTAAGTAATGTCCAAATACATGTTTCGAGAGGAGAATTTCTATTTGTACAAAATTCGATTGGATGTGAAAAATACACACAAAAAAAATGCAGAAAGAAATTATCACACATAACTATTTTCATTTTCGGATATTATGCTTAATTATATAGCAACTAACGCAAAAATTTTGTTTGCTAAAAATTTCCAGCTGCTAAATGTTCGCCTTCGTTTATAACGGAAATCAAAGATCTTAGAGCTTACACCGGTGAAAGTTGCAAATTCGAATGTCAATTTTCAGGAAATCCAAAGCCAGGTAAAACAAATATCGACAGAACGCCTCATAATTGTGATTACAAAATGCTTTTGATACAAATCGGTGGCCACAATCAATATACGCTTAAGTCGATTTTCGTGTCAAGCTAAAATATTCTTTTTGCAGATTCAAATACAGTTCATATTGAAATTTGACTTAACTCGACTTAAGCGGTTTTCGCTTGTGGCTACAGAAATATTTTATAATAGAGGTGATAATTGTAAAAATTCAACAATGAAATACTATTATTTTCATGTTACAACCACTGATGTGTAGATCAGTGTTTCCCAACCTTTCTCATTAGCGTGCCTCCTAGCGGGTTAGTATTTTTTCATGTACCCCTTTAACAATGTTATAGGTTAAATATGGTCTCAAACTGAAGCGCTGTAAAAATATCAGTTGTGATCAACAAAAAACTTTCCTCTGCAATATTTAGTTTTGGGAGAAAATATGTAAACAATATTTTTTCAAATATCTGAAGAGCCGTTAAAGATATGTAAAAACCGTTAAAGAAAAAAATATGTAGGAATTTTTTGTTATTTTAAATTCGGTTGTATGCATTTTTTCATCATAGCGCATAGTTTCGGAGAAATTTTCAAAAAAACTGAATTTTTATTGAAATATGTTGAGAACCGTTAGTGATACGTATAAACCGTTAAAACCAAAATTTTCTGGAGTCGCTGAATCCAACTCTGGCGTTAAGAAGTCGGCAAGGATAACAGAAAGTCCTTTTAGGATAACGTGATTATTCTTTTCCTCAAATTTTCCGGAAAAATATCTGATCTCGGGTTTTCCAGGTCGAGCGCTCGTCTTGGAGATTCCGGATATTTTGGAATCCTTCAGAACCTGGGAGACCATCTTAAGGCACCGTTTACATCTGATGCTTTTTTGCGCGAACTTTATTATGTAACACCAAAATTACGTTTCTGGAATTTATTCCTGAAAGGCACCAGAATTGAAACTTTTGCATACAAATTGCCAGAATAAATTCAAATTTTAACAGTTTTGCTAGGTGATTTTTTTCTGCGAATTTTTATTCAGATGAATAGAATTCGTGGAATAAATTCTGAATAAAATTCGCGGAGAAATTCAAGAAAAAATCGCAAGGCTAAACGGAGTCCAAAATTTGGTTTCCAAAAAGCCCTCAAAGTTTTTGCCTCCAAAATTACGACTTCCCACTCACACGTCAAATGCCTAGTGACCAGTTTTTTTTTCTGAAAATTTCCAAAATATTTTAAATAAACGTGTCTAAAATTAGCGACGATCTAAGAACTCTTTACAGTATTTATCAATCCTAAACCCACCCTTACAATTATCACCTGAGGATATTTAAAATATTTTGTTAAAAAAGCATAAAGGGAGATTAAATATGCAGACACCATATTTAAAAATTGTCTTCGCCTACAGATATTCAATGGTATCGCGGTAGTGTACTTCTTCAAGATTCAAACAAAACAATTATCATAATTGAAGAAAATAAGTCATCATTAGAGATAATGGATATAACAAATGAAGATATAGGTTTTTACATTTGCAAAGCTACCAATGAAATTGGTATGAATATTTCTCGTGCCAAACTTGATATGGCATCAGCTCCAACAAAGAAGACTGTTAAGAAAACTGAAGAAGAAAGTTCAACTGAAAAGAAAGTGGTGAAAACGCGAAGAAGAATTGTTAGAAAAGGTGTAAAGAAAGCCCCACCAAAGGAAACTCATAAAACCACTGTTGAAATAGTCCCGATTCAGGAGCCAGTCACAGTTGAGATAATAACCGTTCAACAGCCGGCGTCCTTAGAATTTGAGAGGACTGAAATAATACAAAGAGTTATTGAAGAAGAGGAAGAAGAAACTGAAAAAGAAACTACAGAGATGCAAGAAGTGGTGGAAAAAGAAACATCCGAAGAACAAGATACCGAAGAAAACACTACAAAGGAGGTAGAAATTCAATCAGAAGGTGGTGTTGAAATTGTTTGTACCGAAACACACATAACAAAAATCGAAGTGATTGAAATGGTTGAGGAGATTCGAACAAGAATTTCAAAGCGAATCATAAAACGCGAAGATATCGAATCAATCAAAACGACTGACGAAGTCAATGAAGTTCTACAATCGATTTCCGCTGAAACGTTTGGTGTTGGTGAAGCGCCTTTACGTGATTTGGCCACAATCGGTTTCTTAATCAAATATGGCGTTACCATCAATGAGGTTTCTTACATGTACCACAAGAATTTATTCCCATCCTTACAAAGACCAGAATCACAATCAGCCTTGGTTCAATTGGTTGAACGTGAAGGTCACGAAGATCTTATAACGCAAATATTAACTGAAGAATCAACGGAAGATGAGACAGTTCTCGCTGCAACAGTCGGCTTTAGAGCCTTTATTCGAATGATTGAGACTACGCAGGTTACCATTGAAGAAGTGATCACTAGATTCGTTCGCGAAGACTTCATAACACAAGAATGGAAATTCTCCAAAGAGGTTTGAATTAATCATATTGAAAAACTGTATTTCAAAATGAAATAATAAAATCAAATATTTTATATGCGATAATTAAACAGAAAGTTGTGGAAGCAACAGAAGTTATCGAAGCACATGAAGCAGTTATGCATATACGAATTGGTAAGTACAAAGTTCGACGTCATGCATTAAGGAATATCCCTTGCTGCGATTTGCCCTGCGTCCTAGAGATCCGTTCAAATTTTTACAATTGGCAAACTTGTTCATTTCCGTACAAATTATTATTTTGCACGCGCGCTAACACCACCACCAAGCATTAAAATGGCGTTACGAACTAAAGGTTGCAAAAAGCATGCTTTTTTGCCTAAAATTTGCTTTGAAAACATAAGAAAACGTACATATGCCAGGGGGCAATCGTTAAATAGTCTATATGAGCACCAGACAAAATTTTTTTGAAAAAAAACCCATTTGTTTGGGAGAGGAGGGAAGGATTGGTCCGATTGTATTTTGATGTATAAAACGGTTATGTAAGATCATATTCAAACTCATTTCGTCTCCATGAACTTTTGGATACGATGCACCGTTTCCGGGAGAAGCGCGAAAAACTATTTGTAAGGGCGACGGAGGAAGGAGTCGTCCAACTGGAATTTGATGTATAGATAAGTTATATGAAATCATATTCTAAACACATTTTACCTTTTTTAAACACATTTTAATTTTTCAATACGACTAACCGTTTTTGAGAAAATTCTGAAAAACTGTTTCGTTTGTATGGGGAAAGAATGGTCCGAGTTTGCCGCTCAAGAACTTATCCTTGCCATTTACGAAAAACGTAACTATACAAAATTTCAAGTATCTAGCTTAATCCTTTCGAAAGTTATGGTGCTCGCGGACAGACATACAGGCAGACGGAGCGACATGCGGAATTCAAATTTTTTTGTCATCCCAAACACTCTGGTGTAATTTATTTTTGTGTCCGACGATTGGTTCGATGCGTTACAAACGATGTAGTAAATCTCATATACTCCTATATGATCTATATACAAGTATATAAAATCGTTTAACCTGACTGATTGACTGATTCACTGACTCATCAACGCCCAGCCTAAGTCCATGGAGCTAGAAACTTGAACTGTTCACAATATGCCCCATCCATCATGTAAAGATTCTTTTATCCTTTTTCCCTTGGAAAAATTGGCACTAGGGGGTGTTCGGTTACGAATGATCACGAATCTGGGTTAGAATTAAACGGAAGGACCTGCGATGATAAGATTTTTCTAAAAAGTTTTTAAGTTCTTTCCAGTTTTTTTTGGTATTCTAAAACTTATAAAAAAAATTTTAACCCGGCAACGACGGGTATGCAAGCTAGTATATCATCTAGAGTATAAAAAGATAAACTAAAATTGAACGAATCTCTTTGCTGTTTGAAAACTTTGCTTTAATCCAATATCCTTGCAGAGCAAACAATTACCGAAGAAAGGACGATTATTACATCAGCTGAAGGTTTGCCGCCAGACATCTAATAACTGCCAATTTATAGCAAATAAACCAACCAAATAATCAATTAATTCGCTTCGCTTCGCTTAAGCTTTCTGTTGTCATATAAGCTTAAAAACAATTATATTTTAATAGTTTTAGATATTTCCAAAAAAAAAACCTAATTCTCAACTTACAATATAAGCTAACAATAACTGCTTTTAAGTGTGTGTGTGTGATTCTACTCTAAACAAATAATAACCTGGATACAATTCTATCTTCGGAAATATTAAATACAATTTATTGTAATTTCGCTACTTCGACTACATACAAATACAATATGAAATATCAGGTAAGCAAATGAAAACCGAAAGTTGTAAATATACATTAAATGTTACATTCATCGAACATCATATTGTATATTATTGTTATATCTGTTGAATTATATCAATACATTTGTGGATAACAAAACAAATTATAGAAGACGCAAGACGCTTTTATCATCACTAATTAACAAACATATGAAAGATCTAATATATCTAACACACTACATATAATACATTACATTCGCAGAAACCGTGATAATTGAACAACAACAACAAGAAATCGCGGAAAATGTTTTATTACAAAAGGAATTGGTCACAAATATAGCACAAGAAACAATTGGTATCGATAGCGAAGTCACTCAAACAGCAATTGAACAGCAAAAACGCATTACGAAACAGAAGAAAATCAAAACAGTCAAATCCAAGCAGCAAACCGAAGATATCGATGAAGAAATTGCCGATATCCTTGATATAACCGAACCCAAACCAATTAAGTCCTTACCTGTTACTGTGCCAAGCGAGGAGGCCCAAATCTCCGAGCAGGGCAGTCTTGCTTTCCTACCCGATCTCAAACCGCGTGAATTACAGGGCTCAGTTGACATTGTGACGCAGCAGTCTGTAATTTCAGAAGAGGTTGTTAGCATCGATCAAGAGGAGCAAAAAACATTTACCCTTAAGAAAACTGAAAAGACACCATCGGTTTCAATGCCACAACCAAAAAAATCTATTGAAATCATGGAAGCTGATGTAGCCGAATCTTATGAATCCTTGCCGGAATTCGCGAAACATACAAGAAAGGCGAAACCGGAAATGTTACCTAAAAACAAATCATTGGTTGTCAGTGAAAATATTATCCAAGATACAACGAAAGATTTTACCAGTATCAAAAGCATTGAAGATGCAGCCGTTACAAATATATTGACTCACGAAGCACGTGTTATATCAGAACAAACCATTATTGACAGTGAACAATTACTTCAAGAGCAACCCAAGGAGCGCACAGCCCAAGCATCCAAGTCATATCTTCCACACGAAAGTGTCGAAATTCTACAGATCACGGAAGCTGAATTTGAAACCGAAACTGATACAAAAATCAAGATGAGTGGTGTAAAACCAAAATACACTGTGCCTCCTGTTGAATCCATTGAGGTGTCTGAAGTACTTGCTGAAGACAAGCCGTCTGACTATCATCCAGTCAAAGTTACTCCATCGGAGTCAGCAACAAAAACAGTTGTTGAACGTAAGACGTACGTCACTCAGGAAACCACCTCATCTGAAAAGGAAGCAACATTTGTTCGGGACAAATTGCCAATACAACAAGCGGCCGACGTGAATTTGAATTTAAGCACACCACTGATAGTATCTGAAGATTCGATAATTGAAAGTGAAATCATATTGCCCGAGCAAAAGGTTCCACTTGCAACAGAAGCATCAGATACTATTACTTTTGTGGAAGGCTTGATTACATCGATCGTTGACTCGCAAATATCCACGAGTAAAATTGAAGATTCCATTCCTGACTTTAAGGAAGCAACTGTTGATATCAACGAACAATTCCACATTACTTCGAAAACTGTAACAGCAAATGAAGTCCCTGGAAAATTTGAGCAGGAAGAAATAATTCCAACAAAACATGCAGATACTGGTATTACTGGTCATGGCCTAGTTGAAATATCAGAATTAATTGTGCACGATAAGGAAGAATTACTAAGTCAGCCGGATAAACCAGAATTGAAAAAAGCTGACAAAACAATACTTCCAGGTGAAACTAGTACTGTATCAGAAGTTCAACCGTTAGATACCGTAACTCATGCTGATTTTAAGCAACAAGTAAAATCGTTACAAGTCAACGTTGATTACAATGTCCAGGACTCCACTGAAGTAACTATTGTTAGTGGATTTGAAAAGGAGGAGACCCTAAAACCGAAGTCACTACCAGAACAAGCCACAGGTCAACAGGATTACAACCTTCAAAAGTCTGTACTGATACAACAGCCGTATTCAGAGGAAAAAGAATCTTCCTTACCGTCTTTAGCTATGCCCAGCTTAGGCAAAGCAACTGAGACTTTAGACAAAACTGATATGAAAGCTCCAGTAGTCGAGGAGACGGAACCAATACAAACCACTGAATATACTCGACCAGACGAGAAAACAGTGGCCGAAGCTCATTTGACAGCACCAGATTATCCACAAAATTTGATAACAGAACAGACTGTCCTTGAGCAGATAATCGACCTTAAGCTTCCGACGGCCCCTGATAATAAAACTGTAGAAACAATTTATGATGAAAATCAATCAATCAATGTTTTGCAACATGATCTAGTATATGCCGAAGGAAGGCTAAAGAGCCCATCTCCAGTGGAACAGCAGCACGCGAAACCAATCGGTCCTGATGCCTTGAAATCCCTACTAATTGAAGAAGTCCAAACCAGTGCGACAGTCGGAGATCAGCCATCAGATAAATCAGCTTCTGCTCAAGCAAATATCGAATTTACAGAACTGGAGGAAAAGCAAATCAGCGAAATAATACAATTCGAACAAGTAACAGATTCCCGTCCCAAATCAGAAACTAGAGGCCAACGGGCTGAAGATATTTTTGCTCTACAAGAATCAGTAACTATCACTAATAATGAAATTCAAGAAAAGGAAGGAAAACTAGATAGGAGAAGTAGTCCTATTAAAGATCAGGCAATACCTACGCCGACCCATTTATTGAAGACGACTACAGTTTCCTTAACACAAGCTTCGGAAACCGTTGGCGATATCCAACATGTAACTGAACCGTATTCTGAAGCAAAGGTCGATCATGAGGATAAAACTGGACTAACGGTATTAGAAACTACAAGTTTGGAAACTGCATCTCCCTTTAAATCACCAGACCTACCCAAGGAACAAATGTCGTCGATGGGATATTCTGAAAATCAATCATTAGCAGAAGTAACATTCCATCAAGTTTCTGAAAAAGAAGGTACAGTGCCATCAGACATATCACAAAAAGATCAAGGAAAACCAAAACTTACTGAAATGATGAAATCCATTGTTGTGGAAGAAATGCATGTTGAAGAACCATTGGACAAATTTACAAAATCTGATGATAAACTTACTCAAGGTAAAGTTATTGAATCTGAACTCAATGAGCTCACTGTACATGAAGTGCAGATTTTAGAGCAAGAAATGGCATTAATATCAGAAACTACCAAAGATGAAAGATTAGCTGAAGGTATTTTAGATTCTCGTGAACCTGTTATTGTATCAGAATATCAATTACTACAATCTGTAGTACCAGTCGAAATTCCCGAGACTCCTAGCTCTCAGAAAGCAACTAAAAAGGATAGGGACACATTGAAATCGGTACTCATTGAAGAAGTTCAACCGGAAGATTATCCGGGTTATTTTGCTGACCATAAACTACCATTGGGTGAGGGTGAAGTAAAATTGGATCTTTTGAGTGAAACTTTAGTACATGAAGTACGAATCTATGAAACTTCTCCCCAAACACTGGAAACACCTGAGAACCAGGAAAGAATAGCTACTGGAATTTTCGAAGGCACTCAGCTACCAGTGACTAGCGATCAACAGACTATTGAAAAAGAATCTGACTTGCAGCCCATGGAATCACCCGAAAGGAAAACGGTTAAGATTGTTGACAAGGATGTAATGAAAGTACCACTAGTTGAAGAAATGGAAGTGATTTCCACAACGAAAGATCTTCCAGACTCCTCTAGACCGAGTGATACAGCGCAAAGGGTTACTTCCGAAATCGCTCAAAAAGAAATTCTCGAGGTACAAAGCTACGAAAGTGTTGATAAATACCAGACGACTACAATACCGGAGCAAAAAACAGCCGAAGCCAGTATTGATGCCCAAGAACCATTATTGATAAGCAGTATTCAAAACTTTGAATCCGAAGATAAACTCAAAGACATTGAAATGATTTCCACAACCGCTATTGAATCAGAAATTCGAAAACCCCTGAAGTCAGCTTTAGTAGATGAAACCCAAGTATCCGATTCAACTATACCAATAGAATCATTATCAAAACCTGAGGCATCCGCAAAACTGACAGTCGATGGACAAAATACTGAAACCTTAGTGACGTCTATAGCACCTTTAGAATTAACAGAACCATTCGATCAACAGGACGTTCCAATCACTAAGACTGCTCAGGCTGAGTTCGGTCCGGTGTATTCAATTGAAGTGCACACTCAAAAGTCCCTTGTTAAAGAGGGACCGGTTTTAACTACCGACGAAAAACAGGAAACCGCTAACATTATCGAAGAAGCCCAAAAATCTATTACGATTGAAGAAACCTACGCATTTTCTGAGTCAACGGATAAAAGATTTGATGTTGAAAAGAGGATGGAACATGCAGAACTGTCAAGAAAACCATTTGAAATTAAAGATGTTGAAAAAACGACGGTGTATGAAAGCTTGGATACTCTGAAAATACAAAAATCACCCGAAGACAAAGTAGTGATTTCTACAATTGGTGAACACGAGTCAATATTGGTAACACAACCATCTATAACAGATAACACTGAAACCTTCGAACAAGACAAAGAGTTAACAAAGACAACCATTATACCACAGAAAGAGATTCATGAGATGAAATCGGCAATCACAGAACAGGTGACAACTTTATCTAGCACAAAGGAAATGCAAACACCTGTACAAGGCAAGAAGAAGGCCACTGTGAGCAAATCTCAATTCGAAGAGATGAATATAGAACAGCCAACAGCATACGAAACAGTTGAAGATTCTACTGAGATATTGAAAAAAATCGAACTGAAAGCAGATGTAGAAATACAAATAAATAAGAATGTTATCACTACAACTGATACTGTAACACAAATCAAAGAAATTGAGATGGGTCCCACTGATGAAAAACCACAGGAAAAAGCAAAATTAATATTTGATACAAATAATACTTACATCAGTGAAGAGACAATCTCGAATGATGCACTTTCCGAAGTTAAACCATCATCACTGCAAACAACTACGGCATCGGTTAATCTTCTCGATCTTGCTAGCTTGGATGCGACACAAATTCAGCCATTTGAAGATATTGACATACTTCCAAATGATAAACCTAAAAAAGAGAAACAGGTTATTAAGACATTAGAAAGCAGAGAACTTGGTGTTCCTGTAATAACAGAAATAGTTCCAAATGAACAGACGTCCACACCTGAACAAGAATTAATAAACATAAGAGATAGCTATGCTAATCAAAGTATTACCGAAGCACAGGCTATAATACAGACAGAATCAATTGGGGTTGCGACACCATGTGAATTTGATACAAAACTAGATACGCATAAGACAAAACCATTTGTGGACACAACCCTACATACAATTGCTGAGAAGACAATAACATTTATAAATGAGCTAGAAAAACAAATCGATATACCAATTAAAGATAAAGAAAAATATTTAGATGAAACATTTGAAACAGTTCACTCAGTAACAGTTACAGAAGTAAGTTCATTCGATTCGGAAATTAAAACAGACCAAATAAAACAAATCGCATCTCGAGAAGCCACTAAAACTAGTGAACCATTCACTTCCTTAATAACGGAATATACACCAAACTATGATAGTATTGGAAAATTACAAATTAAACCAGATAGATATTCTAGCGCAGATGAAAAACTGCATTCAAGCTTAGATACAGTCCATGTAGAACAAATTATACCATTAATCGCCAGCGGTAAGTATAAAACAATAATAAGTAGACGAGAGATGTGGCGTATAGCTTTCTTCTAAAAATTTCTGATATTATACTCTTGAAACATAAATAAACTTTACAAAACAGAAGCACACTGTTACTACTTTATATACATCTACTATGTTTACCTAATATCATTTTCAGATACTGAACAATAAAATAAACCCACACATTAACAAACATTTTGCACTTTCTCATGCAGATACACAACAAAAAACAACACACACTACACAACACATAGAGTCAATTGAAGAACCTGAACAAATCGTTATAACTGAAAAATTAACCGATGATGGACAAGTGAAAAAAGTCATAACAAAACGTCGCGTTATTCGCAAAAAGAAGGGCTCCGGGCAGGAAGTAACTGAAATTAAAACCGTTGAGGAGGAAGGTGAAGAACCTATGACAGTGGTCAATGTTGAAGAAATCGCTGAACCACTACCAACTGAAAAGGCAACAGTTATTGAAGAACTTCCAGAACAAGTTATTGTATCTAAAGTTGTTACTGCAGAAGGTGATACCAAAACTAAAACAATACGAAAGAGAATTATTAAGAAAACCAAAGGACCAAAACATGAAATCACTGAAATACAAACAGTCGAAGAAGAAGGCGAAGAACCCGTTACAACTGTTCGAATTGACGAAGTTACTGAGGATATATCAGAACCAAGTCTAGAAAAAGCAACCGTTATTGAGGAATTACCAGAAAAGGTGACAGTGATTCAAACCATCGCAGAAGATGGAAAACCAACAACAAAAATAGTGAGGAAGCGTATCATTAAAAAGAAAAAAGGACCTAAAGACGAAATTACAGAAATCGAAACTGTGGAGGAAGAAGGTAAAGAGCCGGTCACCACTGTTCGAATTGACGAAGTTACTGAGGATATATCAGAACCAAGTCTAGAAAAAGCAACCGTTATTGAGGAATTACCAGAAAAGGTGACAGTGATTCAAACCATCGCAGAAGATGGAAAACCAACAACAAAAATAGTGAGGAAGCGTATCATTAAAAAGAAAAAAGGACCTAAAGACGAAATTACAGAAATCGAAACTGTGGAGGAAGAAGGTAAAGAGCCGGTCACCACTGTTCGAATTGACGAAGTTACTGAGGATATATCAGAACCAAGTCTAGAAAAAGCAACCGTTATTGAGGAATTACCAGAAAAGGTGACAGTGATTCAAACCATCGCAGAAGATGGAAAACCAACAACAAAAATAGTGAGGAAGCGTATCATTAAAAAGAAAAAAGGACCTAAAGACGAAATTACAGAAATCGAAACTGTGGAGGAAGAAGGTAAACAGCCGGTCACCACTGTTCGAATTGACGAAGTTACTGAGGATATATCAGAACCAAGTCTAGAAAAAGCAACCGTTATTGAGGAATTACCAGAAAAGGTGACAGTGATTCAAACCATCGCAGAAGATGGAAAACCAACAACAAAAACAGTGAGGAAGCGTATTATTAAAAAGAAAAAAGGACCTAAAGACGAAATTACAGAAATCGAAACTGTGGAGGAAGAAGGTAAAGAACCGGTCACCACTGTTCGAATTGACGAAGTTACTGAGGATATATCAGAACCAAGTCTAGAAAAAGCAACCGTTATTGAGGAATTACCAGAAAAGGTGACAGTGATTCAAACCATCGCAGAAGATGGAAAACCAACAACAAAAACAGTGAGGAAGCGTATTATTAAAAAGAAAAAAGGACCTAAAGACGAAATTACAGAAATCGAAATTGTTGAAGAAGAAGGAAAAGAACCAATTGTGAGAGTGACTAAAAAAGAAGAAAGTTCCATAATCCCAGAAACAATTGAAGAACTTCCGGAAGAAGTTGTGACAGAGACGGTTATTAAAGACGGTAAACCCAAGAAAAGGATCGTAAAGACAAGGGTAATCAAAAAGATAAAGGACGACAAAGAAGAGGTTACCAAGATTCAGACTATTGAACAGGAAGACGAAAAACCTGTTACGACCGTAACAGTCGAAGAAGCTCCAAAACCAAAGAAGAAGAGACCAAAACCAAAGGATGCCCCGGTTATTGAGGAATTGCCAGAACAAGTCACAGTTCTGGAAACCGTCACAGAAGAGGGCAAAGCCAAGAAAACTGTGGTCAAAACTCGAGTTATTAAAAAGAAAAAGGGCGACAAGGAAGAAGTTACCAAAATACAGACAGTAGAAGAGGATGAAAAAGAACCGGTCACTACTATTTCTGTTGTAGAAGAAGAAATTCCCGAAGAAACACCGGAAGAAATTATTGAAGAACTTCCGGAAGAAGTTGTGACGGAGACAGTTATCAAAGACGGTAAGCCCAAGAAGAAGGTCATAAAGACAAGGGTAATCAAAAAGATAAAGGACGACAAAGAAGAGGTTACCAAGATTCAGACTGTTGAACAGGAAGACGAAAAACCTGTTACGACCGTAACAGTCGAAGAAGCTCCAAAACCAAAGAAGAAGAGACCAAAACCAAAGGATGCCCCGGTTATTGAGGAATTGCCAGAACAAGTCACAGTTCTGGAAACCGTCACAGAAGAGGGCAAAGCCAAGAAAACTGTGGTCAAAACTCGTGTTATTAAAAAGAAAAAGGGAGACAAGGAAGAAGTTACCAAAATACAGACAGTAGAAGAGGATGAAAAAGAACCGGTCACTACTATTTCTGTTGTAGAAGAAGAAATTCCCGAAGAAACACCGGAAGAAACTATTGAAGAACTTCCGGAAGAAGTTGTGACGGAGACAGTTATCAAAGACGGTAAGCCCAAGAAGAAGGTCATAAAGGCAAGGGTAATCAAAAAGATAAAGGACGACAAAGAAGAGGTTACCAAGATTCAGACTGTTGAACAAGAAGACGAAAAACCTGTTACAACCGTAACAGTCGAAGAAGCTCCAAAACCAAAGAAGAAGAGACCAAAACCAAAGGATGCCCCGGTTATTGAGGAATTGCCAGAACAAGTCACAGTTCTGGAAACCGTCACAGAAGAGGGCAAAGCCAAGAAAACCGTGGTCAAAACTCGAGTTATTAAAAAGAAAAAGGGCGACAAGGAAGAAGTTACCAAAATACAGACAGTAGAAGAGGATGAAAAAGAACCGGTCACTACTATTTCTGTTGTAGAAGAAGAAATTCCCGAAGAAACACCGGAAGAAATTATTGAAGAACTTCCGGAAGAAGTTGTGACGGAGACAGTTATCAAAGACGGTAAGCCCAAGAAGAAGGTCATAAAGACAAGGGTAATCAAAAAGATAAAGGACGACAAAGAAGAGGTTACCAAGATTCAGACTGTTGAACAGGAAGACGAAAAACCTGTTACGACCGTAATAGTCGAAGAAGCTCCAAAACCAAAGAAGAAGAGACCAAAACCAAAGGATGCCCCGGCTATTGAGGAATTGCCAGAACAAGTCACAGTTCTGGAAACCGTCACAGAAGAGGGCAAAGCCAAGAAAACTGTGGTCAAAACTCGTGTTATTAAAAAGAAAAAGGGAGACAAGGAAGAAGTTACCAAAATACAGACAGTAGAAGAGGATGAAAAAGAACCGGTCACTACTATTTCTGTTGTAGAAGAAGAAATTCCCGAAGAAACACCGGAAGAAACTATTGAAGAACTTCCGGAAGAAGTTGTGACGGAGACAGTTATCAAAGACGGTAAGCCCAAGAAGAAGGTCATAAAGACAAGGGTAATCAAAAAGATAAAGGACGACAAAGAAGAGGTTACCAAGATTCAGACTGTTGAACAGGAAGACGAAAAACCTGTTACAACCGTAACAGTCGAAGAAGCTCCAAAACCAAAGAAGAAGAGACCAAAACCAAAGGATGCCCCGGTTATTGAGGAATTGCCAGAACAAGTCACAGTTCTGGAAACCGTCACAGATGAGGGCAAAGCCAAGAAAACTGTGGTCAAAACTCGTGTTATTAAAAAGAAAAAGGGAGACAAGGAAGAAGTTACCAAAATACAGACAGTAGAAGAGGATGATAAAGAACCGGTCACTACTATTTCTGTTGTAGAAGAAGAAATTCCCGAGGAAACACCGGAAGAAATTATTGAAGAACTTCCGGAAGAAGTTGTGACAGAGACGGTTATCAAAGACGGTAAGCCCAAGAAGAAGGTCGTAAAGACAAGGGTAATCAAAAAGATAAAGGACGACAAAGAAGAGGTTACCAAGATTCAGACTGTTGAACAGGAAGACGAAAAACCTGTTACGACCGTAACAGTCGAAGAAGCTCCAAAACCAAAGAAGAAGAGACCAAAACCAAAGGATGCCCCGGTTATTGAGGAATTGCCAGAACAAGTCACAGTTCTGGAAACCGTCACAGAAGAGGGCAAAGCCAAGAAAACTGTGGTCAAAACTCGAGTTATTAAAAAGAAAAAGGGCGACAAGGAAGAAGTTACCAAAATTCAGACAGTAGAAGAGGATGAAAAAGAACCGGTCACTACTATTTCTGTTGTAGAAGAAGAAATTCCCGAAGAAACACCGGAAGAAACTATTGAAGAACTTCCGGAAGAAGTTGTGACGGAGACAGTTATCAAAGACGGTAAGCCCAAGAAGAAGGTCATAAAGACAAGGGTAATCAAAAAGATAAAGGACGACAAAGAAGAGGTTACCAAGATTCAGACTGTTGAACAGGAAGACGAAAAACCTGTTACAACCGTAACAGTCGAAGAAGCTCCAAAACCAAAGAAGAAGAGACCAAAACCAAAGGATGCCCCGGTTATTGAGGAATTGCCAGAACAAGTCACAGTTCTGGAAACCGTCACAGATGAGGGCAAAGCCAAGAAAACTGTGGTCAAAACTCGTGTTATTAAAAAGAAAAAGGGAGACAAGGAAGAAGTTACCAAAATACAGACAGTAGAAGAGGATGATAAAGAACCGGTCACTACTATTTCTGTTGTAGAAGAAGAAATTCCCGAAGAAACACCGGAAGAAATTATTGAAGAACTTCCGGAAGAAGTTGTGACAGAGACGGTTATCAAAGACGGTAAGCCCAAGAAGAAAGTCGTAAAGACAAGGGTAATCAAAAAGATAAAGGACGACAAAGAAGAGGTTACCAAGATTCAGACTGTTGAACAGGAAGACGAAAAACCTGTTATGACCGTAACAGTCGAAGAAGCTCCAAAACCAAAGAAGAAGAGACCAAAACCAAAGGATGCCCCGGTTATTGAGGAATTGCCAGAACAAGTCACAGTTCTGGAAACCGTCACAGAAGAGGGCAAACCCAAGAAAACTGTGGTCAAAACTCGAGTTATTAAAAAGAAAAAGGGAGACAAGGAAAAAGTTACCAAAATACAGACAGTAGAAGAGGATGATAAAGAACCGGTCACTACTATTTCTGTGGTGGAAGATGAAGTTCCCGAAGAAACACCGGAAGAAATTATTGAGGAACTTCCAGAAGAAGTTGTGACAGAGACGGTTATCAAAGACGGTAAGCCCAAGAAGAAGGTCGTAAAGACAAGGGTAATCAAAAAGATAAAGGACGACAAAGAAGAGGTTACCAAGATTCAGACTGTTGAACAGGAAGATGAAAAACCTGTTACGACCGTAACAGTCGAAGAAGCTCCAAAACCAAAGAAGAAGAGACCAAAACCAAAAGATGCCCCGGTTATTGAGGAATTGCCAGAACAAGTCACAGTTCTGGAAACCGTCACAGAAGAGGGCAAACCCAAGAAAACTGTGGTCAAAACTCGAGTTATTAAAAAGAAAAAGGGAGACAAGGAAGAAGTTACCAAAATACAGACAGTAGAAGAGGATGATAAAGAACCGGTCACTACTATTACTGTGGTGGAAGAAGAAATTCCCGAAGAAACACCGGAAGAAATTATTGAAGAACTTCCGGAAGAAGTTGTGACAGAGACGGTTATCAAAGACGGTAAGCCCAAGAAGAAGGTCATAAAGACAAGGGTAATCAAAAAGATAAAGGACGACAAAGAAGAGGTTACCAAGATTCAGACTGTTGAACAGGAAGACGAAAAACCTGTTACGACCGTAACAGTCGAAGAAGCTCCAAAACCAAAGAAGAAGAGACCAAAACCAAAAGATGCCCCGGTTATTGAGGAATTGCCAGAACAAGTCACAGTTCTGGAAACCGTCACAGAAGAGGGCAAACCCAAGAAAACTGTGGTCAAAACTCGAGTTATTAAAAAGAAAAAGGGAGACAAGGAAGAAGTTACCAAAATACAGACAGTAGAAGAGGATGATAAAGAACCGGTCACTACTATTACTGTGGTGGAAGAAGAAATTCCCGAAGAAATACCGGAAGAAATTATTGAAGAACTTCCGGAAGAAGTTGTGACAGAGACGGTTATCAAAGACGGTAAGCCCAAGAAGAAGGTCGTAAAGACAAGGGTAATCAAAAAGATAAAGGACGACAAAGAAGAGGTTACCAAGATTCAGACTATTGAACAGGAAGACGAAAAACCTGTTACGACCGTAACAGTCGAAGAAGCTCCAAAACCAAAGAAGAAGAGACCAAAACCAAAAGATGCCCCGGTTATTGAGGAATTGCCAGAACAAGTCACAGTTCTGGAAACCGTCACAGAAGAGGGCAAAGCCAAGAAGACTGTGGTCAAAACTCGAGTTATTAAAAAGAAAAAGGGAGACAAGGAAGAAGTTACCAAAATACAGACAGTAGAAGAGGATGATAAAGAACCGGTCACTACTATTTCTGTGGTGGAAGAAGAAGTTCCAGAAGAAACACCGGAAGAAATTATTGAGGAACTTCCGGAAGAAGTTGTGACGGAGACAGTTATCAAAGACGGTAAGCCCAAGAAGAAGGTCGTAAAGACAAGGGTAATCAAAAAGATAAAGGACGACAAAGAAGAGGTTACCAAGATTCAGACTATTGAACAGGAAGACGAAAAACCTGTTACGACCGTAACAGTCGAAGAAGCTCCAAAACTAAAGAAGAAGAGACCAAAACCAAAGGATGCCCCGGTTATTGAGGAATTGCCAGAACAAGTCACAGTTCTGGAAACCGTCACAGAAGAGGGCAAACCCAAGAAAACTGTGGTCAAAACTCGAGTTATTAAAAAGAAAAAGGGAGACAAGGAAGAAGTTACCAAAATACAGACAGTAGAAGAGGATGATAAAGAACCGGTCACTACTATTTCTGTGGTGGAAGAAGAAGTTCCCGAAGAAACACCGGAAGAAATTATTGAGGAACTTCCAGAAGAAGTTGTGACAGAGATGGTTATCAAAGACGGTAAGCCCAAGAAGAAGGTCGTAAAGACAAGGGTAATCAAAAAGATAAGGGACGACAAAGAAGAGGTTACCAAGATTCAGACTGTTGAACAGGAAGACGAAAAACCTGTTACGACCGTAACAGTCGAAGAAGCTCCAAAACCAAAGAAAAAGAGACCAAAACCAAAGGATGCCCCGGTTATTGAGGAATTGCCAGAACAAGTCACAGTTCTGGAAACCGTCACAGAAGAGGGCAAACCCAAGAAAACTGTGGTCAAAACTCGAGTTATTAAAAAGAAAAAGGGAGACAAGGAAGAAGTTACCAAAATACAGACAGTAGAAGAGGATGATAAAGAACCGGTCACTACTATTTCTGTGGTGGAAGATGAAGTTCCCGAAGAAACACCGGAAGAAATTATTGAGGAACTTCCAGAAGAAGTTGTGACAGAGACGGTTATCAAAGACGGTAAGCCCAAGAAGAAGGTCGTAAAGACAAGGGTAATCAAAAAGATAAAGGACGACAAAGAAGAGGTTACCAAGATTCAGACTATTGAACAGGAAGACGAAAAACCTGTTACGACCGTAACAGTCGAAGAAGCTCCAAAACCAAAGAAGAAGAGACCAAAACCAAAAGATGCCCCGGTTATTGAGGAATTGCCAGAACAAATCACAGTTCTGGAAACCGTCACAGAAGAGGGCAAAGCCAAGAAGACTGTGGTCAAAACTCGAGTTATTAAAAAGAAAAAGGGAGACAAGGAAGAAGTTACCAAAATACAGACAGTAGAAGAGGATGATAAAGAACCGGTCACTACTATTTCTGTGGTGGAAGAAGAAGTTCCAGAAGAAACACCGGAAGAAATTATTGAGGAACTTCCGGAAGAAGTAGTTACCGAAACAATCATCAAAGACGGAAAACCCAAAAAGAAGGTCGTCAAGACCAGGGTGATTAAAAAGATCAAGGACGACAAAGAAGAGGTGACCAAGATTCAAACCGTCGAAGAGGAAGGTGAAAAACCTGTCACGACCGTGACAGTCGAAGAAGCTCCGGCGCCAAAGAAAAAGAAGCCGAAGCCGAAGGATGCCCCTGTTATTGAGGAACTTCCAGAGCAAGTTACAGTACTGGAAACAGTCACAAAAGAGGGCAAACCCAAGAAGACCGTTGTCAAGACAAGAGTTATCAAGAAAGTCAAGGGCGACAAACAAGAGGTCACGAAAATACAAACTGTCGAAGAGGAAGATAAGGAGCCCGTAACTACAATCTCTGTCATAGAAGAAGGCCCCGAAGAAAAACCAGAAGAAGTTGTCGACGAATTACCAGAAGAAGTAGTTACCGAAACAATCATCAAAGACGGAAAACCCAAAAAGAAGGTCGTCAAGACCAGGGTCATTAAAAAGATCAAGGACGACAAAGAAGAGGTGACAAAGATTCAAACCGTCGAAGAGGAAGGTGAAAAGCCTGTCACGACCGTGATAGTCGAGGAAGCTCCGGCACCAAAGAAAAGGAAGCCAAAGCCGAAGGATGCCCCAGTTATTGAGGAACTTCCAGAGCAAGTTACAGTACTGGAAACAGTTACAGAAGAGGGCAAACCAAAGAAGACCGTTGTCAAGACAAGAGTTATCAAGAAAGTCAAGGGCGACAAACAAGAGGTCACGAAAATACAAACTGTCGAAGAGGAAGATAAGGAGCCCGTAACTACAGTCTCTGTAATAGAAGAAGGCCCCGAAGAGAAACCAGAAGAAGTTGTCGAGGAATTACCAGAAGAAGTAGTTACCGAAACAATCATCAAAGACGGAAAACCCAAAAAGAAGGTCGTCAAGACCAGGGTCATTAAAAAGATCAAGGACGACAAAGAAGAGGTGACAAAGATTCAAACCGTCGAAGAGGAAGGTGAAAAACCTGTTACGACAGTGACAGTCGAAGAAGCACCGGCACCAAAGAAAAAGAAGCCGAAGCCGAAAGATGCCCCAGTTATTGAGGAACTTCCAGAGCAAGTTACAGTACTAGAAACAGTCACAGAAGAGGGCAAACCCAAGAAGACCGTTGTCAAGACAAGAGTTATCAAGAAAGTTAAGGGCGACAAACAAGAGGTCACGAAAATACAGACTGTCGAAGAGGAAGATAAGGAGCCCGTAACTACAATCTCTGTCATAGAAGAAGGCCCCGAAGAGAAACCAGAAGATGTTGTAGAGGAATTACCAGAAGAAGTAGTTACCGAAACAATCATCAAAGACGGAAAACCCAAAAAGAAGGTCGTCAAGACCAGGGTCATTAAAAAGATCAAGGACGACAAAGAAGAGGTGACAAAGATTCAAACCGTCGAAGAGGAAGGTGAAAAACCTGTTACGACCGTGACAGTCGAAGAAGCTCCGGCACCAAAGAAAAAGAAGCCGAAGCCGAAGGATGCCCCAGTTATTGAGGAACTTCCAGAGCAAGTTACAGTACTGGAAACAGTCACAAAAGAGGGCAAACCAAAGAAGACCGTTGTCAAGACAAGAGTTATCAAGAAAGTCAAGGGCGACAAACAAGAGGTCACGAAAATACAGACTGTCGAAGAGGAAGATAAGGAACCCGTAACTACAATCTCTGTCATAGAAGAAGGCCCTGAAGAGAAACCAGAAGAAGTTGTTGAGGAATTACCAGAAGAAGTAGTTACCGAAACAATCATCAAAGACGGAAAACCCAAAAAGAAGGTCGTCAAGACCAGGGTCATTAAAAAGATCAAGGACGACAAAGAAGAGGTGACAAAGATTCAAACCGTCGAAGAGGAAGGTGAAAAACCTGTTACGACCGTGACAGTCGAAGAAGCACCGGCACCAAAGAAAAAGAAGCCGAAGCCGAAAGATGCCCCAGTTATTGAGGAACTTCCAGAGCAAGTTACAGTACTAGAAACAGTCACAGAAGAGGGCAAACCCAAGAAGACCGTTGTCAAGACAAGAGTTATCAAGAAAGTTAAGGGCGACAAACAAGAGGTCACGAAAATACAGACTGTCGAAGAGGAAGATAAGGAGCCCGTAACTACAATCTCTGTAATAGAAGAAGGCCCCGAAGAAAAACCAGAAGAAGTTGTCGAGGAATTACCAGAAGAAGTAGTTACCGAAACAATCATCAAAGACGGAAAACCCAAAAAGAAGGTCGTCAAGACCAGGGTCATTAAAAAGATCAAGGACGACAAAGAAGAGGTGACAAAGATTCAAACCGTCGAAGAGGAAGGTGAAAAACCTGTTACGACCGTGACAGTCGAAGAAGCTCCGGCGCCAAAGAAAAAGAAGCCGAAGCCGAAGGATGCCCCAGTTATTGAGGAACTTCCAGAGCAAGTTACAGTACTGGAAACAGTCACAAAAGAGGGCAAACCCAAGAAGACCGTTGTCAAGACAAGAGTTATCAAGAAAGTCAAGGGCGACAAACAAGAGGTCACAAAAATACAGACTGTCGAAGAGGAAGATAAGGAACCCGTAACTACAATCTCTGTCATAGAGGAAGGCCCCGAAGAAAAACCAGAAGAAGTTGTCGAGGAATTACCAGAAGAAGTAGTTACCGAAACAATCATCAAAGACGGAAAACCCAAAAAGAAGGTCGTCAAGACCAGGGTCATTAAAAAGATCAAGGACGACAAAGAAGAGGTGACAAAGATTCAAACCGTCGAAGAGGAAGGTGAAAAACCTGTTACGACCGTGACAGTCGAAGAAGCTCCGGCGCCAAAGAAAAAGAAGCCGAAGCCGAAGGATGCCCCAGTTATTGAGGAACTTCCAGAGCAAGTTACAGTACTGGAAACAGTCACAGAAGAGGGCAAACCAAAGAAGACCGTTGTCAAAACAAGAGTTATCAAGAAAGTCAAGGGCGACAAACAAGAGGTCACGAAAATACAGACTGTCGAAGAGGAAGATAAGGAACCCGTAACTACAATCTCTGTCATAGTAGAAGGCCCTGAAGAAAAACCAGAAGAAGTTGTTGAGGAATTACCAGAAGAAGTAGTTACCGAAACAATCATCAAAGACGGAAAACCCAAAAAGAAGGTCGTCAAGACCAGGGTGATTAAAAAGATCAAGGACGACAAAGAAGAGGTGACAAAGATTCAAACCGTCGAGGAGGAAGGTGAAAAACCTGTTACGACCGTGACAGTCGAAGAAGTTCCGGCGCCAAAGAAAAAGAAGCCGAAGCCGAAGGATGCCCCTGTTATTGAAGAACTTCCAGAGCAAGTTACAGTACTGGAAACGGTCACAGAAGAGGGCAAACCCAAGAAGACCGTTGTCAAAACAAGAGTTATCAAGAAAGTCAAGGGCGACAAACAAGAGGTCACGAAAATACAGACTGTCGAAGAGGAAGATAAGGAGCCCGTAACTACAATCTCTGTCATAGAAGAAGGCCCCGAAGAGAAACCAGAAGAAGTTGTCGAGGAATTACCAGAAGAAGTAGTTACCGAAACAATCATCAAAGACGGAAAACCCAAAAAGAAGGTCGTCAAGACCAGGGTCATTAAAAAGATCAAGGACGACAAAGAAGAGGTGACAAAGATTCAAACCGTCGAAGAGGAAGGTGAAAAACCTGTTACGACCGTGACAGTCGAAGAAGCTCCGGCGCCAAAGAAAAAGAAGCCGAAGCCGAAGGATGCCCCTGTTATTGAGGAACTTCCAGAGCAAGTTACAGTATTGGAAACAGTCACAAAAGAGGGCAAACCAAAGAAGACCGTTGTCAAAACAAGAGTTATCAAGAAAGTCAAGGGCGACAAACAAGAGGTCACGAAAATACAGACTGTCGAAGAGGAAGATAAGGAGCCCGTAACTACAATCTCTGTAATAGAAGAAGGCCCCGAAGAAAAACCAGAAGAAGTTGTTGAGGAATTACCAGAAGAAGTAGTTACCGAAACAATCATCAAAGACGGAAAACCCAAAAAGAAGGTCGTCAAGACCAGGGTCATTAAAAAGATCAAGGACGACAAAGAAGAGGTGACAAAGATTCAAACCGTTGAAGAGGAAGGTGAAAAACCTGTTACGACCGTAACAGTCGAAGAAGCTCCGGCGCCAAAGAAAAAGAAGCCAAAGCCGAAGGATGCCCCAGTTATTGAGGAACTTCCAGAGCAAGTTACAGTACTGGAAACAGTCACAGAAGAGGGCAAACCCAAGAAGACCGTTGTCAAGACAAGAGTTATCAAGAAAATCAAGGGCGACAAACAAGAGGTCACGAAAATACAGACTGTCGAAGAGGAAGATAAGGAGCCCGTCACTACAATCTCTGTCATAGAAGAAGGCCCCGAAGAGAAACCAGAAGAAGTTGTCGAGGAATTACCAGAAGAAGTAGTTACCGAAACAATCATCAAAGACGGAAAACCCAAAAAGAAGGTCGTCAAGACCAGGGTCATTAAAAAGATCAAGGACGACAAAGAAGAGGTGACAAAGATTCAAACCGTCGAAGAGGAAGGTGAAAAACCTGTTACGACCGTGACAGTCGAAGAAGCTCCGGCGCCAAAGAAAAAGAAGCCGAAGCCGAAGGATGCCCCTGTTATTGAGGAACTTCCAGAGCAAGTTACAGTACTGGAAACAGTCACAAAAGAGGGCAAACCAAAGAAGACCGTTGTCAAAACAAGAGTTATCAAGAAAGTCAAGGGCGACAAACAAGAGGTCACGAAAATACAGACTGTCGAAGAGGAAGATAAGGAGCCCGTAACTACAATCTCTGTAATAGAAGAAGGCCCCGAAGAAAAACCAGAAGAAGTTGTTGAGGAATTACCAGAAGAAGTAGTTACCGAAACAATCATCAAAGACGGAAAACCCAAAAAGAAGGTCGTCAAGACCAGGGTCATTAAAAAGATCAAGGACGACAAAGAAGAGGTGACAAAGATTCAAACCGTTGAAGAGGAAGGTGAAAAACCTGTTACGACCGTAACAGTCGAAGAAGCTCCGGCGCCAAAGAAAAAGAAGCCAAAGCCGAAGGATGCCCCAGTTATTGAGGAACTTCCAGAGCAAGTTACAGTACTGGAAACAGTCACAGAAGAGGGCAAACCCAAGAAGACCGTTGTCAAGACGAGAGTTATCAAGAAAATCAAGGGCGACAAACAAGAGATCACGAAAATACAGACTGTCGAAGAGGAAGATAAGGAGCCCGTAACTACAATCTCTGTCATAGAGGAAGGCCCCGAAGAAAAACCAGAAGAAGTTGTCGAGGAATTACCAGAAGAAGTAGTTACCGAAACAATCATCAAAGACGGAAAACCCAAAAAGAAGGTCGTCAAGACCAGGGTCATTAAAAAGATCAAGGACGACAAAGAAGAGGTGACAAAGATTCAAACCGTCGAAGAGGAAGGTGAAAAACCTGTTACGACCGTGACAGTCGAGGAAGCTCCGGCGCCAAAGAAAAAGAAGCCGAAGCCGAAGGATGCCCCTGTTATTGAGGAACTTCCAGAGCAAGTTACAGTACTGGAAACAGTCACAGAAGAGGGCAAACCAAAGAAGACCGTTGTCAAGACAAGAGTTATCAAGAAAGTCAAGGGCGACAAACAAGAGGTCACGAAAATACAAACTGTCGAAGAGGAAGATAAGGAGCCCGTAACTACAATCTCTGTCATAGAAGAAGGCCCCGAGGAGAAACCAGAAGAAGTTGTCGAGGAATTACCAGAAGAAGTAGTTACCGAAACAATCATCAAAGACGGAAAACCCAAAAAGAAGGTCGTCAAGACTAGGGTCATTAAAAAGATCAAGGACGACAAAGAAGAGGTGACAAAGATTCAAACCGTCGAAGAGGAAGGTGAAAAACCTGTTACGACCGTGACAGTCGAAGAAGCTCCGGCGCCAAAGAAAAAGAAGCCGAAGCCGAAGGAAGCCCCAGTTATTGAGGAACTTCCAGAGCAAGTTACAGTACTGGAAACGGTCACAGAAGAGGGCAAACCCAAGAAGACCGTTGTCAAGACAAGAGTTATCAAGAAAGTCAAGGGCGACAAACAAGAGGTCACGAAAATACAGACTGTCGAAGAGGAAGATAAGGAGCCCGTCACTACAATCTCTGTCATAGAAGAAGGCCCCGAAGAGAAACCAGAAGAAGTTGTCGAGGAATTACCAGAAGAAGTAGTTACCGAAACAATCATCAAAGACGGAAAACCCAAAAAGAAGGTCGTCAAGACCAGGGTCATCAAAAAGATCAAGGACGACAAAGAAGAGGTGACAAAAATTCAAACCGTCGAAGAGGAAGGTGAAAAACCTGTTACGACCGTGACAGTCGAAGAAGCTCCGGCGCCAAAGAAAAAGAAGCCGAAGCCGAAGGATGCCCCTGTTATTGAGGAACTTCCAGAGCAAGTTACAGTACTGGAAACAGTCACAAAAGAGGGCAAACCAAAGAAGACCGTTGTCAAAACAAGAGTTATCAAGAAAGTCAAGGGCGACAAACAAGAGGTCACGAAAATACAGACTGTCCAAGAGGAAGATAAGGAGCCCGTAACTACAATCTCTGTAATAGAAGAAGGCCCCGAAGAAAAACCAGAAGAAGTTGTTGAAGAATTACCAGAAGAAGTAGTTACCGAAACAATCATCAAAGACGGAAAACCCAAAAAGAAGGTCGTCAAGACCAGGGTCATTAAAAAGATCAAGGACGACAAAGAAGAGGTGACAAAGATTCAAACCGTCGAAGAGGAAGGTGAAAAACCTGTTACGACCGTGACAGTCGAAGAAGCTCCGGCGCCAAAGAAAAAGAAGCCGAAGCCGAAGGAAGCCCCAGTTATTGAGGAACTTCCAGAGCAAGTTACAGTATTGGAAACAGTCACAGAACAGGGCAAACCCAAGAAGACCATTGTCAAAACAAGAGTTATCAAGAAAGTCAAGGGCGACAAACAAGAGGTCACGAAAATACAGACTGTCGAAGAGGAAGATAAGGAGCCCGTAACTACAATCTCTGTCATAGAAGAAGGTCCCGAAGAAAAACCAGAAGAAGTTGTTGAGGAATTACCAGAAGAAGTAGTTACCGAAACAATCATCAAAGACGGAAAACCCAAAAAGAAGGTCGTCAAGACCAGGGTCATTAAAAAGATCAAGGATGACAAAGAAGAGGTGACAAAGATTCAAACCGTCGAAGAGGAAGGTGAAAAACCTGTTACGACCGTGACAGTCGAAGAAGCTCCGGCGCCAAAGAAAAAGAAGCCGAAGCCGAAGGATGCCCCTGTTATTGAGGAACTTCCAGAGCAAGTTACAGTACTGGAAACAGTCACAGAAGAGGGCAAACCAAAGAAGACCGTTGTCAAGACAAGAGTTATCAAGAAAGTCAAGGGCGACAAACAAGAGGTCACGAAAATACAGACTGTTGAAGAGGAAGATAAGGAACCCGTAACTACAATATCTGTCATAGAAGAAGGCCCCGAAGAAAAACCAGAAGAATTTGTCGAGGAACTACCAGAAGAAGTAGTTACCGAAACAATCATCAAAGACGGAAAACCCAAAAAGAAGGTCGTCAAGACCAGGGTCATTAAAAAGATCAAGGACGACAAAGAAGAGGTGACAAAGATTCAAACCGTCGAAGAGGAAGGTGAAAAACCTGTTACGACCGTAACAGTCGAAGAAGCTCCGGCGCCAAAGAAAAAGAAGCCGAAGCCGAAGGATGCCCCAGTTATTGAGGAACTTCCAGAGCAAGTTACAGTACTGGAAACAGTCACAGAAGAGGGCAAACCCAAGAAGACCGTTGTCAAGACAAGAGTTATCAAGAAAGTTAAGGGCGACAAACAAGAGGTCACGAAAATACAGACTGTCGAAGAGGAAGATAAGGAGCCCGTAACTACAATCTCTGTCATAGAAGAAGGCCCCGAAGAGAAACCAGAAGAAGTTGTCGAGGAATTACCAGAAGAAGTAGTTACCGAAACAATCATCAAAGACGGAAAACCCAAAAAGAAGGTCGTCAAGACCAGGGTCATTAAAAAGATCAAGGACGACAAAGAAGAGGTGACAAAGATTCAAACCGTCGAAGAGGAAGGTGAAAAACCTGTTACGACCGTGACAGTCGAAGAAGCACCGGCACCAAAGAAAAAGAAGCCCAAGCCGAAAGATGCCCCAGTTATTGAGGAACTTCCAGAGCAAGTTACAGTACTGGAAACAGTCACAAAAGAGGGCAAACCAAAGAAGACCGTTGTCAAAACAAGAGTTATCAAGAAAGTCAAGGGCGACAAACAAGAGCTCACGAAAATACAGACTGTCGAAGAGGAAGATAAGGAGCCCGTAACTACAATCTCTGTAATAGAAGAAGGCCCCGAAGAAAAACCAGAAGAAGTTGTCGAGGAATTACCAGAAGAAGTAGTTACCGAAACAATCATCAAAGACGGAAAACCCAAAAAGAAGGTCGTCAAGACCAGAGTCATTAAAAAGATCAAGGACGACAAAGAAGAGGTGACAAAGATTCAAACCGTTGAAGAGGAAGGTGAAAAACCTGTTACGACCGTGACAGTCGAAGAAGCTCCGGCGCCAAAGAAAAAGAAGCCGAAGCCGAAGGATGCCCCTGTTATTGAGGAACTTCCAGAGCAAGTTACAGTACTGGAAACAGTCACAAAAGAGGGCAAACCAAAGAAGACCGTTGTCAAAACAAGAGTTATCAAGAAAGTCAAGGGCGACAAACAAGAGCTCACGAAAATACAGACTGTCGAAGAGGAAGATAAGGAGCCCGTAACTACAATCTCTGTAATAGAAGAAGGCCCCGAAGAAAAACCAGAAGAAGTTGTCGAGGAATTACCAGAAGAAGTAGTTACCGAAACAATCATCAAAGACGGAAAACCCAAAAAGAAGGTCGTCAAGACCAGAGTCATTAAAAAGATCAAGGACGACAAAGAAGAGGTGACAAAGATTCAAACCGTTGAAGAGGAAGGTGAAAAACCTGTTACGACCGTGACAGTCGAAGAAGTTCCGGCGCCAAAGAAAAAGAAGCCGAAGCCGAAGGATGCCCCGGTTATTGAGGAACTTCCAGAGCAAGTTACAGTACTGGAAACAGTCACAGAAGAGGGCAAGCCAAAGAAGACCGTTGTCAAAACAAGAGTTATCAAGAAAGTCAAGGGCGACAAACAAGAGGTCACGAAAATACAGACTGTCGAAGAGGAAGATAAGGAGCCCGTAACTACAATCTCTGTCATAGAAGAAGGCCCCGAAGAGAAACCAGAAGAAGTTGTAGAGGAATTACCAGAAGAAGTAGTTACCGAAACAATCATCAAAGACGGAAAACCCAAAAAGAAGGTCGTCAAGACCAGGGTCATTAAAAAGATCAAGGACGACAAAGAAGAGGTGACAAAGATTCAAACCGTTGAAGAGGAAGGTGAAAAACCTGTTACGACCGTGACAGTCGAAGAAGTTCCGGCGCCAAAGAAAAAGAAGCCGAAGCCGAAGGATGCCCCGGTTATTGAGGAACTTCCAGAGCAAGTTACAGTACTGGAAACAGTCACAGAAGAGGGCAAGCCAAAGAAGACCGTTGTCAAAACAAGAGTTATCAAGAAAGTCAAGGGCGACAAACAAGAGGTCACGAAAATACAGACTGTCGAAGAGGAAGATAAGGAGCCCGTAACTACAATCTCTGTCATAGAAGAAGGCCCCGAAGAAAAACCAGAAGAAGTTGTCGAGGAATTACCAGAAGAAGTAGTTACCGAAACAATCATCAAAGACGGAAAACCCAAAAAGAAGGTCGTCAAGACCAGAGTCATTAAAAAGATCAAGGACGACAAAGAAGAAGTGACAAAGATTCAAACTGTCGAAGTGGAAGATGAAAAACCTGTCACGACCGTGACAGTCGAAGAAGCTCCGGCGCCAAAGAAAAAGAAGCCGAAGCCAAAGGATGCTCCAGTTATTGAAGAATTGCCAGAGCAAGTTACAATTCTAGAGTCGGTAACGGAAGATGGGAAACCAACCAAAACTGTCGTAAAAACCCGTGTGATTAAGAAAATTAAAGGCGATAAACAAGAGGTTACTAAAATCCAAACTGTCGAGGAGGATGATAAGGCTCCTGTTACTACTGTATCTATTGTAGAAGAAATAGCTCCCGAAGAAAAGCCTGCAGACATTGTGGAAGAGCTTCCCGAAGAAGTCGTTATCGAAATGATTGTTAAAGATGGAAAGCCAAAGAAAAGGGTCATCAAAACGAGAGTGATTAAGAAAGTCACAGACGGTAAAGAGAAAGTTACAAAAATTCAAACTGTTGAGGAAGAAGGAGAAAAGCCTGTAACAA
This sequence comes from Chrysopilus asiliformis, assembly GCA_964034945.1. Lineage (NCBI taxonomy): Eukaryota > Metazoa > Arthropoda > Insecta > Diptera > Rhagionidae > Chrysopilus > Chrysopilus asiliformis. Next base: position 14,195,390 of record OZ035962.1, read on the forward strand.
CAGTAACAGTTGAAGAAGAATTAAAACCAAAGAAAAAACCGAAACGAAAAGATTCTCAATTTGTTGAAGAAGTGCCTGAGCAGGTGACAGTTGTTGAGACTATTGGAGAGGACGGTAAACCCAAAAAGACGGTCGTGAAAACACGGGTTATAAAGAAACCGAAAGGAGATATACAAGAAGTCACAAAGATTCTGACTATCGAAGAAGACGGAAAAGCTCCTTTTACCACTATTTCTGTAATAGAGGAAAAGGTCCCTGAGGAGAAACCCGAAGAAATCATTGAAGAACTTCCTGAGGAAATAACAACTGAAATCGTTATCAAAGACGGTAAACCGAAAAAGAAGTTGGTCAAAACTCGAGTTATCAAAAAGATTACAGACGATAAAGAAGAAGTAACCAAAATCCAGACAGTCGAGGAAGAAGGTGAAAAACCAGTTACTACTGTAACGACAGAAGAGGGACCTAAGCCAAAGAAAAAACCAAAGCGTAGAGGCTCTCAAATTATTGAAGAAATTCCAGAGCAAGTTACTGTTTTGGAGTCGGTTACGGAAGATGGAAAACCAAAGAAAACTGTCGTTAAAACACGTGTAATCAAGAAAATTAAGGGCGATAAACAAGAGATTACTAAAATCCAAACTGTCGAGGAGGATGATAAAGTACCGGTTACTACTGTATCTGTTGTGGAAGAAAGAGCTCCCGAAGACAAACCCGAAGAAATTGTAGAAGAACTCCCTGAAGAAATCGTTACCGAAGTGATTGTTAGGGATGGAAAACCTAAGAAAAAGGTAGTTAAAACGAGAGTAATTAAAAAGATCACGGACGATAAAGAGGAAGTTACAAAGATTCAAACAGTGGAAGAAGAAGGAGAAAAACCTGTCACAACAGTTACAGTTGAAGAAGAACCAAAGCCAAAGAGAAAACCAAAGCGTCGAGAGTCGCAAATTGTACAGGAGGTGCCAGAACAAGTTACAGTTGTAGAAACTATTGGTGAGGATGGAAAACCGAAAAAAGTTATAGTTAAAACTCGGGTGATTAAGAAACCAAAGGGTGATAAACAGGAAATCACAAAAATAGAAACTGTAGAGGAAGAAGGAAAAGAACCTGTAACGAAAATCTATGTTAAAGAGATTGAGAAGCCCGATGGTATTACAGACGAGGAAATTGTCGAAGAATTGCCAGAAGAAGTAACGGTTTTAGAAACTATCTCCAAAGATGGCACACCAAAGAAGAAAGTAGTTAAAACAAGACTCATTAAAAAGACTAAGGGTGATAAAGAAGAAACCACTAAAATTCAAACCGTACAGGAAGATGACGAAAAGCCTGTAACCACGATAACCATAGAGGAGGGACCCAAATCTAAAAAGAAACCTAAACGAAGAGATTCTCAAGTGGTTGAAGAACTCCCCGAACAAGTCACATTACTCGAAACTTTGGATGAAGAGGGCAAACCAAAGAAAACTGTCGTTAGAACCCGTGTCATTAAAAAGACAAAGGGCGATAAACAAGAAGTTACAAAAATCCAAACAGTCGAGGAGGAAGGAAAGAAACCAGTTACTACTATGACTGTAGAGGAAGTTGATGATGAAAAACCAGAAGAAGCTATTGTTGAAGAGTTGCCCGAACAAGTCACTGTCTCCGAGGTTATATCAGCAGATGGAAGACCTAAAAAGCGTATTGTTAAAACTCGATTAATTAAAAAGACCACTGATGATAAAGAAGAAATCACTAAGATTCAAACAATTGAAGATGAAGGAGAAAAACCGATTACAACAGTCAGTGTAGAAGAAAAGCCTAGAGAGGTCGATCTAAGGAAAACTTTGAGCAAACTGAAAAAACCTACTAAAAAACCGGATGATTCTGTAGCCATTGAGGAACTTCCCGAGCAAAAGACTATATTCTTTTCAGTTTCGGATGACGGTAAACCAAGAAAAACTGTAGTTAAAACAAGAATTATCAAGAAAACAATGGGTGACAAACAGGAAGTTATCAAAATTCAAACAGTTGAAGAATATGAGAAAAAACCTGTAACAACGATTTCCGTTGAAGAAATTAAGACACCAGTTAAAGAAGATAAGGAAGATATTCCGGAAAGAATCGAGGAAATTCCAGAAAAAATCACTGTCGAAGAAATTATAGATGAAGAAGGTAAACCAAAAAAGAAAGTCGTAAAACAACGTGTATTGAAGAAAACTAAAGGTGATATCCAGGAAGTTACTACAATAAAGACAGTAGAAGAAGAAGGAAAAGAGCCAATTACCTCGATAACAGTCAAAGAAATACGAAAGCCAGAAGAAGAACCGAAGCCAGAAGAAACGTTAGAGGTAGAAGAATTGCCTGAACAAGTAACTGTTGTCGAGAGTAAAACGGAAGATGGAAAACCTAAGAAAACGGTTATTAAAACTCGCGTTATCAAAAAAATTAAAGGTGATAAGGAAGAAGTCACTAAAATTCAAACGGTTGAAGAAGATGATAAAAAACCAGTTACAACAATACTTGTTGAAGAGCTTAAGCCAGAGGTTGATGAAAAACCTGAAGAAATTATGGAGGTTCAAGAACTGCCGGAAGAGATTTCTGAGGTTGTTACTGAAGATGGTAAGCCACGAAAAACGGTTGTTAAAACTCGCGTATTAAAGAAAATGAAAGGTCCAAAACAAGAAATCACTGAAATTCGAACGGTTGAAGAAGAAGGAAAGGAGCCAGTAACTGTTGTTAGAGTCCTTAGCGATGAAAACTTAGAAAATGTTATAGATATAGGTTCTCTTGATGATGAACACATTGACACAGATACACCCACACTTAAAGACACTAAAAAACCACACACCTACCCAAGTGGTAAGCTTCTACTAAACTATTTTACACTAAATATTTTTATTTTACTTTTCAAGCATTATTATATAATTGAGTATATTTAACAGATGAAGAGGATGAATCTAAGCCAGTGTTTGTAACTACGTTTGAAACTAGTAAAGTTGAAGGGGATGTTGTCATTAAAGCAAAGAGTAAAAAGGTAACTAAAGGAAAAGGACTTGTCATCGAGGAAGTACTAAGCGACACCGAACCAGAGCGACCACAGGATAAACAGCAAGATGTTGAAATTGTTGAGGTCAATGACGTCGAAGGTAAACATTTCTTAAACATGACTAAAGCTTACAATATTCGCTTTATAATGTTAGCTATTACTCAGAAAAATACTTACACCAAAATAACTTACATAGTTCACTACTATTATTATATATATCGTTAATGAAAATCAAACGAATGCACTGTGAATGTTGAATCAGTGTATTTCTTCACTACTTAAAAACAATTGCTAAAACCATTTATTCAAATAGAAGAGGACAACAAAGACTACACAATAACAGAACCAGAAGATACACAAACACCAGACACAATTAAACCAAAAGATAAAAAGAAAAAGAAACCCAAGACTGAAGAAGACGTAGTAATAGAAACAATACCAGAAGACACACAACAAATACCCGAAGAAATAACACAAGAAATAACAGAAGAGCGTCCAGAAAAGAAAAAACCAAAGAAGCCGATTGATGAAAAATCAGAGGAAAAACAAGAAGAAAAACCAGAAGAAGGCACAGAACCTAAGAAAATCAAAAAGAAAAAGATTATTAAGAAAAAGAAGAGCGATTACGATAAATATATTCAAAAGCTTATTGAACAAGAGATCCCAAAAACAGTCCTGCAACAATATGAAAAGGTCGATTTAGGAATGCCAATGAAAGCTAGAAGAGGTTCATCATTTAAACCAATGCCGGTTGATTTAGTTCCTATGAAGATCGAGCGGATCGAAGTTTTCCCAACAAAACTTAAGATTCAGCCAGCTAGTGAAGTTCCACAACAAATTACATTGAAGAAAGTCAAAAAGACGGACAAACAAAAGAAAGCTGTGGAAGAAACAACATTCAAAGGATTTAAATTGAAAACACGTATCAAATTTATTCCGTACGATACGACGCCCCGAAAATATGAATTGACAATTTTAAATACAATTCGTGGACAGGGTGAATTATCAAGGAATATGGAAGAAGCACTCAAAGTGCTAAAGAGAAAACCAAAGAAGTTCAAGGAGCCGGAGGAGAGACGCGATAGTTTGGAGAAACCCGAACTCGAAGTGTACGAAAAGCCTGAAGAGGAACCGAAAGAAGAAAAACCAGATAAGAAATATAAGAAGCCAGACAAGCCTAAGAAGGCAGACCAACCAGAAGAGATGAAGAAATTAAAAATCGGAAAAGGTACAATTCCGACGGAAGAAGAAATCCCAGAACAAATCAAGCTCAAACCAATTCCAGCTCCTGAAGAACTCGAAGAAGAGCCAACCGAAGAAGGTAAACCTAAAGAAGAAAAACCGGAAAAGAAACCGAAGAAAAAGAAACCAAAACCGGAAGACGATCGCATTCCGTTTGAACCACTTGAAATTGACGACTACGACTATGAGAAGCCAGAACGGGAACAGCCGGACGAATATCCAGAACCCGAAGAATCACAAGAACCAGAGAAAGCTAAATATCACCGCAAGAAAAAACCAAAAGGTGAACCAGAATCTGAGCCTCTGGAAATAATAAAGGGTATTCCAAAGAAACCTGAAGAAGAAGATGAAGAAGATGTGAAATTTAGAATACCTCAACGTGATAAGCCCGAAGAGGAAGGCGAAACGATTCAATTGAAACCATTTAAGAAAGATAAACCTAAAGGTGAGAAGAAAAAACCAAAAGATAAACCTATCAGGTTTGAGCCTAGCGAGGGTGTCCAACCGGAATCCTCAGAGGAAGAAATCCCGGCACCCGAAGAAGAACCCAAAAAGAAAAAGAAGAAGCCGAAAAAACTACCCGAAGGTGAGGAAGAAGTACCAGAAGAAGTACCTGAAGAAGCTCCAGTTACTATCGAAGAGCTTCCCGTTGAGGTTCAAACATCCGAGATAGTAGATGAAGATGGCGTCACCAAAAAACAAGTTACCACGAAAAGAACAATCAAAAGGAAACAAGGACCGAAAGAAGATGTTATTGAAATTGTTACTGTTCAAGAAGAGGATAAGCCAGAATCACAGGTAACATTAATTTCATCTGAAGTACCTGAAGTAGTCGAAGAAAACGTTGAGGAAACAACAAAAAAAATCACTAAGAAAAAGACAACAAAAAAAGTGAAGAAGGATGATGTCGATGAATACATTCAGAAACTTATAGAGCAAGAAATTCCGAAGACAGATCTGGAAGAATATGAAAAGGTTGATGTCGACAAGAAAGAAAAGAAAAAGAAACCCAAAAAACCGAAAGAAGAAGAGCAGATCGAAGAAGATATTCCACAGCCAACAGAAGAAGAACCAAAACCAAAAGAAAAGAAGAAGAAATCGAAACCTGTTCCAGAGGAAATTGAAGAACTTCCAGAAGCAATAGAGCAAAAAGAAGAGGTTATTACAAAAGAATTCGTTGACGACGAGGGTGTAGTTAGAAAGGAAGTAACGACGAAGAAAATCATTAAAAAGAAACGCAAGGATAAGGATGATGTCATTGAAATTGTTTCTACACAAGTTGAAGGGCAACCCGAATCCGAAGTTACTATAACGGAAATGGAGATACCTAAAGTAACTGAAGTAACTCCCGAAGAAGAAGTCAAAATTATCAAGAAGAAAACTACAAAGAAGGTCAAAAAGGACGACATGTATGAATACATTCAAAAGCTTATTGAACAAGAAATTCCAAAAACTGAACTGGAACAGTATGAACTGGTTGAAGTTGACGGGAAACCTAAAGAGCAGCCAAAGAAACCCAAAAAACCGAAAAAAGCAGGAGAAGTCACTGAACCTGAAATAGTAGAGGAAGTTGTGGAAGAAACCAAACCTAAAGAGAAGAAAAAGAAGCCTAAACCGGTTAAAGAAGAAGAAATTGCTGAAGAAGTTCCAGAACAGATTCCTATAGAAACGATTGAAGAGCCGAAATCGAAGGAGAAAAAGAGGAAACCTAAGCCTGTTACGGAAGAAGTTCCTGAAGAAATTGAGGACATCCCCGAAGCTATTGAACAAACTGAAGAAGTCATCACAAAACAATTTGTCGATGATGAAGGTGTAATCAAGCAAGAAGTTATTACCAAGAAAATAATTAAAAAGAAACGCAAAGATAAGGAGGATATCATTGAAATTGTATCTTCTCAAGTTGAAGGACAACCCGAATCTGAAGTTACTATAACAGAAATGGAAATACCTCTAGTAAGTGAAGAAACTCCTGAGGAACAAGTCAAAATAATTAAGAAGAAAACTACAAAGAAAGTCAAAAAGGACGATACGTACGATTACATCCTAAAACTTATCGAGCAAGAAATCCCAAAAACGGAGCTTGAAGAATACGAAAAAGTGGATGTGGACGGTAAACCAAAGGAGAAACCTAAGAAACCAAAGGCACCTAAACAAAAGTCCGTCGAAACGGAGCTGGAAGAAATTGTGGAAGAAGAGAAGCCGAAAAAGAAAAAACCAAAAGAAAAGAAATCACAAGAAATACAACCCGTTGCCATTGAAGAGACTCAAGAAGTAAAAACTGAGCAAATCATCGATGAAAAGGGAGAACCTAAAAAACAGACTACCACTAAACGCACGATCAAAAAGACAGTTGGTGACAAACAGGATATTGTTGAAATCGTTACTGTAAAAGAAGATGATAAGCCAGAAGAAACAACAGTTACCGTGTTAGAATCTGAGGTTCCTGACGAGACTCAACCAGATGAAAAACCCAAACAACCAAAGAAAAAATCAGTTAAAAAGGTTAAAAAGGATGATCTGGATGAATATATCAAATCGCTTATTGAATTAGAAATACCGAAGAATGAATTGGAAGAATATGAAAAGGTTGATATTGATGGAAAACCTAAAGAAAAGCCAAAGAAATTCAAACCAAAACAGAAATCGGTCGAAGAGGAAGCGAAACCAGAAGAAGAGATCACCGAAGAAAAACCCAAGAAAAAGAAGCCGAAAGAAAAGAAGGAAAAACCGGAAGAAATTGTACCAGTGATTGAGGAGCTTCCCGAAGAAGTCAAAATCGAAGAAATCATTGATGAAAAAGGTGAACCAAAGAAACAAGTTACCACCAAGAAGACAATCAAAAAGAAGGTTGGTGATAAAGAGGACATTGTCGAAATTGTTACTATAAAACAAGATGACAAACCGGAAGAAACTACTGTAACTGTGTTAGAAGCTGAGGTTCCTGAAGAGACAACATCAGAAGAACAGCTAAAGAAACCTAAAAAGAAAACTGTGAAGAAAGTCAAGAAAGATGATTTGGATGACTACATAAAATCGTTGCTCGAACAAGAAATCGAAAAAACTGAACTTGAGAAATATGAGAAGGTTGATATCGAACAACAACCCAAAGAGAAACCAGAAGAAGGATCTGCTCCAGAGAAAAAGAAGAAACCTGTAAAAGAAAAGAAAGTAGAAGAACCACAGGAAGAGCCAACGGTGCAAAAGAAAAAGGTAAAGAGGCTTAAACCTGAAGAAGCTGAACAAGAAGAGGTGAAATTGAAGCATGTCGAGTTCCCAGAAGAAGAGGAAATAAAGCCCGAGAAACCGGAAAGGGAGCTGGATGATATTGAATTCGTTGCCCCCGATGACACTGAACAAAAGGAAGTTAAGAAGGTAAAGAAGATCAAGGAAAAACCAAAGAAAGATAAAAAGCCTCTCGAAGAAGAAAAACCAGAAGAAGAGCAACCAAAAGCTGTGGAAATCGAAGAATTACCTATCGAAGTTGAAACTAAAGAAGTTATCGATGAAGAAGGAAAACCGGTGACACAAATTGTCACCAAGAAAACTATTAAGAAGAAGGTCGGAGGAAAAGAGCATGTCATACAAATCGTTTCAACTCATGATCAGGACAAACCTGAAGAAACCGAAGTCACGGTATTTGAAACAGGCCCCGAAGAAGTAGTGGAAGACAAACCCGAGGAAGAAAAGAAACCGAAAAAGAAGAGCGTCAAAAAGGTTAAGAAAGACGATCTTGATGACTACATCACACAGCTAATTGAGCAAGAAATTACAAAAACAGAGCTTGAGGAATATGAAAAAGTTGATGTTGACGGAAAGCCCAAAGAAAAGCCAAAGAGACGCAAATCCTCAGTCAAACCACAAAAATCGGAAGAAAAAATTGAAGAAACTCCGGAGGAAGAGAAACCAAAAGAGAAAAAGAAGCCCAAGAAATCAAAGCCGATTATTGAAGAACTTCCTCAAGAAGTTAAAATCAAAGAAGTCATTAACGAGGAAGGTGTTCCAACTGTACAAAAAATTACTAAGCGAACGATTAAGAAGAAGGTTGATGACAAAGAAGACGTAGTAGAAATTGTCACTGTTCAAGAAGAGGGCAAACCTGAAGAAACCGAAGTCACTGTCCTGACATCTGATATCCCCGAAGAGGAAACTCCATCTGAAACAGCTCCGAAACCCAAAAAGAAAACTGTGAAGAAAGTCAAGAAAGATGATTTGGATGACTACATAAAATCGTTGCTCGAACAGGAAATCGAAAAAACTGAACTTGAGAAATATGAGAAGGTTGATATCGAACAACAACCCAAAGAGAAACCGGAAGAAGGACCTGCTCCAGAGAAAAAGAAGAAACCTGTAAAAGAAAAGAAAGTAGAAGAACCACAGGAAGAGCCAACGGTGCAAAAGAAAAAGGTAAAGAGGCTTAAACCTGAAGAAGCTGAACAAGAAGAGGTGAAATTGAAGCATGTCGAGTTCCCAGAAGAAGAGGAAATAAAGCCCGAGAAACCGGAAAGAGAACTGGATGATATTGAATTCGTTGCCCCCGATGACACTGAACAAAAGGAAGTTAAGAAGGTAAAGAAGATCAAGGAAAAACCAAAGAAAGATAAAAAGCCTCTCGAAGAAGAAAAACTAGAAGAAGAGCAACCACAAGCTGTGGAAATCGAAGAATTACCTGTCGAAGTTGAAACTAAAGAAGTTATCGATAAAGAAGGAAAACCGGTGACACAAGTCGTCACCAAGAAAACTATTAAGAAGAAGGTCGGAGACAAAGAGCATGTCATACAAATCGTTTCAACTCATGATCAGGACAAACCTGAAGAAACCGAAGTCACGGTATTTGAAACAGGCCCCGAAGAAGTAGTGGAAGACAAACCCGAGGAAGAAAAGAAACCGAAAAAGAAGAGCGTCAAAAAGGTTAAGAAAGACGATCTTGATGACTACATCACACAGCTAATTGAGCAAGAAATTACAAAAACAGAGCTTGAGGAATATGAAAAAGTTGATGTTGACGGAAAGCCCAAAGAAAAGCCAAAGAGACGCAAATCCTCAGTCAAACCACAAAAATCGGAAGAAAAAATTGAAGAAACTCCGGAGGAAGAGAAACCAAAAGAGAAAAAGAAGCCCAAGAAATCAAAGCCGATTATTGAAGAACTTCCTCAAGAAGTTGAAATCAAAGAACTCATTAACGAGGAAGGTGTTCCAACTGTACAAAAAATTACTAAGCGAACGATTAAGAAGAAGGTTGATGACAAAGAAGACGTAGTAGAAATTGTCACTGTTCAAGAAGAGGGCAAACCTGAAGAAACCGAAGTCACTGTCCTGACATCTGATATCCCCGAAGAGGAAACTCCATCTGAAACAGCTCCGAAACCCAAAAAGAAAACTGTGAAGAAAGTCAAGAAAGATGATTTGGATGACTACATAAAATCGTTGCTCGAACAGGAAATCGAAAAAACTGAACTAGAGAAATATGAGAAGGTTGATATCGAACAACAACCCAAAGAGAAACCGGAAGAAGGACCTGCTCCAGAGAAAAAGAAGAAACCTGTAAAAGAAAAGAAAGTAGAAGAACCACAGGAAGAGCCAACGGTGCAAAAGAAAAAGGTAAAGAGGCTTAAACCTGAAGAAGCTGAACAAGAAGAGGTGAAATTGAAGCATGTCGAGTTCCCAGAAGAAGAGGAAATAAAGCCCGAGAAACCGGAAAGAGAACTGGATGATATTGAATTCGTTGCCCCCGATGACACTGAACAAAAGGAAGTTAAGAAGGTGAAGAAGATCAAGGAAAAACCAAAGAAAGATAAAAAGCCTCTCGAAGAAGAAAAACCAGAAGACGAGCAAACACAAGCTGTGGAAATCGAAGAATTACCTGTCGAAGTTGAAACTAAAGAAGTTATCGATGAAGAAGGAAAACCAGTGACACAAGTCGTCACCAAGAAAACTATTAAGAAGAAGGTCGGAGACAAAGAGCATGTCATACAAATTGTTTCAACTCATGATCAGGACAAACCTGAAGAAACCGAAGTCACGGTATTTGAAACAGGCCCCGAAGAAGTAGTGGAAGACAAACCCGAGGAAGAAAAGAAACCGAAAAAGAAGAGCGTCAAAAAGGTTAAGAAAGACGATCTTGATGACTACATCACACAGCTAATTGAGCAAGAAATTACAAAAACAGAGCTTGAGGAATATGAAAAAGTTGATGTTGACGGAAAGCCCAAAGAAAAGCCAAAGAGACGCAAATCCTCAGTCAAAGCACAAAAATCGGAAGAAAAAACTGAAGAAACTCCGGAGGAAGAGAAACCAAAAGAGAAAAAGAAGCCCAAGAAATCAAAGCCGATTATTGAAGAACTTCCTCAGGAAGTTGAAATCAAAGAAGTCATTAACGAGGAAGGTGTTCCAACTGTACAAAAAACTACTAAGCGAACGATTAAGAAGAAGGTTGATGACAAAGAAGACGTAGTAGAAATTGTCACTGTTCAAGAAGAGGGCAAACCTGAAGAAACCGAAGTCACTGTCCTGACATCTGAAATCCCCGAAGAGGAAACTCCATCTGAGACAGCTCCGAAACCCAAAAAGAAAACTGTGAAGAAAGTCAAGAAAGATGATTTGGATGACTACATAAAATCGTTGCTCGAACAGGAAATCGAAAAAACTGAACTTGAGAAATATGAGAAGGTTGATATCGAACAACAACCCAAAGAGAAACCGGAAGAAGGACCTGCTCCAGAGAAAAAGAAGAAACCTGTAAAAGAAAAGAAAGTAGAAGAACCACAGGAAGAGCCAACGGTGCAAAAGAAAAAGGTAAAGAGGCTTAAACCTGAAGAAGCTGAACAAGAAGAGGTGAAATTGAAGCATGTCGAGTTCCCAGAAGAAGAGGAAATAAAGCCCGAGAAACCGGAAAGAGAACTGGATGATATTGAATTCGTTGCCCCCGATGACACTGAACAAAAGGAAGTTAAAAAGGTAAAGAAGATCAAGGAAAAACCAAAGAAAGATAAAAAGCCTCTCGAAGAAGAAACACCAGAAGAAGAGCAACCACAAGCTGTGGAAATCGAAGAATTACCTGTCGAAGTTGAAACTAGAGAAGTTATCGATGAAGAAGGAAAACCGGTGACACAAGTCGTCACCAAGAAAACTATTAAGAAGAAGGTCGGAGACAAAGAGCATGTCATACAAATCGTTTCAACTCATGATCAGGACAAACCTGAAGAAACCGAAGTCACGGTATTTGAAACAGGCCCCGAAGAAGTAGTGGAAGACAAACCTGAGGAAGAAAAGAAACCGAAAAAGAAGAGCGTCAAAAAGGTTAAGAAAGACGATCTTGATGACTACATCACACAGCTAATTGAGCAAGAAATTACAAAAACAGAGCTTGAGGAATATGAAAAGGTTGATGTAGAAGACAAGCCCAAAGAAAAACCGAAAGAGAAGCCCAAAAAACCAAAACAGCAAAAACTCGAGAAACCAGCAGAAAAAGAAGCTCCGAAAGAAGAACCTGTCACTGTGGAAGAATTACCAGAGGAAGTGGAAATAAAAGAAATAATTGGTGAAGAAGGAAAACCAGTTAAGCAAGTTACAACAAAGCGAACTATTAAAAAGAAAACTGGTGATAAGGAAGATGTCATCCAAATTATAACAGTTAAAGACGAGGACAAACCAGAAGAAACCATAGTTACGCTCGTAACAACAGAAGAAACACCGGAAGAAGTGGAAGAGGGTCCTAAAGATCAACCTCAGAAACCTAAAAAGAAGGTCACGAAAAAGGTTAAGAAAGACGATCTTGACGAATACATCAAATCTTTAATTGAGCAAGAGATACCCAAAACAGAGCTTGAGGAATATGAAAAGGTTGATGTTGACGGAAAGCCAAAAGAAAAGCCAAAGAGACGCAAGTCCTCAGTTAAGTCACAAAAATCAGAAGAAAAAGTTGAAGAAGTTCCAGAAGAAGAGAAACCGAAAGAGAAAAAGAAGCCCAAGAAGCCAAAGGAAGAAATTAAGGAGGAGGAACCAAAGAAACCAAAAAAGGAAAAACCAAAGGAAGAACAGCCGATTATTGAAGAACTTCCTCAAGAAGTTGAAACAAAAGAAGTCATTAACGAGGAAGGTGTTCCAACTGTACAAAAAACCACTAAGCGAACGATTAAGAAGAAGGTTGGTGACAAAGAAGACGTGGTACAAATTGTCACTGTTCAAGAAGAGGGCAAACCTGAAGAAACCGAAGTCACTGTCCTGACATCTGATATCCCCGAAGAGGAAACTCCATCTGAAACAGCTCCGAAACCCAAAAAGAAAACTGTGAAGAAAGTCAAGAAAGATGATTTGGATGACTACATAAAATCGTTGCTCGAACAGGAAATCGAAAAAACTGACCTTGAGAAATATGAGAAGGTTGATATCGAACAACAACCCAAAGAGAAACCGGAAGAAGGACCTGCTCCAGAGAAAAAGAAGAAACCTGTAAAAGAAAAGAAAGTAGAAGAACCACAGGAAGAGCCAACGGTGCAAAAGAAAAAGGTAAAGAGGCTTAAACCCGAAGAAGCTGAACAAGAAGAGGTGAAATTGAAGCATGTCGAGTTCCCAGAAGAAGAGGAAATAAAGCCCGAGAAACCGGAAAGGGAGCTGGATGATATTGAATTCGTTGCCTCCGATGACACTGAACAAAAGGAAGTTAAGAAGGTAAAGAAGATCAAGGAAAAACCAAAGAAAGATAAGGAAAAGCCCGTGGATGAAGAAAAACCAGAAGAAGAGCAACCACAACCTGTGGAAATCGAAGAACTACCTGTCGAAGTTGAAACTAAAGAAGTAATCGATGAAGAAGGAAAACCAGTGACACAAGTCGTCACCAAGAAAACTATTAAGAAGAAGGTCGGAGACAAAGAGCATGTCATACAAATTGTTTCAACTCATGATCAGGACAAACCTGAAGAAACCGAAGTCACGGTATTTGAAACAGGCCCCGAAGAAGTGGTGGTAGACAAACCTGAGGAAGAAAAGAAACCGAAAAAGAAGAGCGTCAAAAAAGTCAAGAAAGACGACCTTGATGACTACATTAAAACACTTCTTGAGCAAGAAATTACGAAAACTGAACTAGAGCAATATGAAAAGGTTGACATCGACACTGTGCCCAAGGAAAAACCAAAGAAAGAAATTGAGCAACCGAGTTCAAAAGAAGAAAGTCCTGTCCCTGAAGAAAAACCGGAGGACAAGAAACCTGAACAAAAGAAGGCAAAAGTCAAAGACGTAAAGAAAGAAAAGAAACCCAAAGAGGAACCAAAAGTTAAAGAAGTACCGAAACCAGAACCAGTATACGAAGAACTTCCTGAAGAGGTTGAGACCAAAGTAATTGTTGATGAGGAGGGTATTCCTAAAAAACAAACCACTACAAAGAAGACTATAAAGAAAAAGGTTGATGATAAGGAAGATGTCATTCAAGTAGTTACAATTGAAGAAGAAGGGAAACCAGAATCGACAGTTATTGTTACTACAACAGAGCAGCCTGAAAAAGATGAAGAACTTAAACCGGATGAACCACAAAAAGTTCCCAAGAAGAAAGTTGTTAAGAAAGTTAAGAAAGATGACGTTGATGATTATATCAAGTCATTAATTGAACAAGAAATACCAAAAACCGAACTGGAGCAATATGAGAAAGTTGACGTTGATGTTGAAAAGCCCGAGAAGGATAAGGTCGAGGAAGTAAAGGTAACAAAGAAAACAAAACCACGAAAACCTGAAACACAAGAAGAAGAAACTGCAGAAAAAATACCATCAGACACAGAAATTTCACAGACAGACAAACCGGAAACTATTGAACACAAACAAAAACCAAAACCAAAGAAAGAAAAACAGAAAGAAACAATACAAAAACCAGAACGTAAGTATTTCTATGTAAAATCGATTTTAATCCTTTTCTATATTTAAAAAATAAATTAAAAAAAACCATTTCTTTTTATTATTTATTTTTTATGCCAGTTAATTATAAATAACTTTATGTTTTTATTTTCAAAATATTTTTTACCTTTCGAAGCTGAAGAAGTTCCACAAGAAGAAGAAAAACCTAAGAAACCTAAAGAAAAGAAAGAAAAGCCTCGCGATGAAGTAATCGAAGAAAAACCGGGTGAATTGCTGAAAGTACGCATTATTGAAAAGAAACCGGAAAAAGCTGATGAGGAGATTCCTGAAGTGCCCGAGGAGGAGGTGCCAATTCCGGAAGAAGAGGAAGAATATGAAGAATTTGAGGAAATACCAGACGTTCCACAGGAAGGCGAGGAAAAACTTGGAGAAGAACTCAAGGTTGTCAAAAAGAAGAAGATCGTTAAAAAGAAGAAGGAAGATGTCGACGATTATACAAAGGCATTATTAGAACAAGAAGTCGGTAAAACAGAGCTCGAAAAATATGAGAAAACCGATTTCGGTCCCAAACCAAAGAAAGAGAAACCAGAGGGCGAAGAATTCGTTCCAATTAAGATTATTCGCCGTGAACAGAAGCCACAAAAGGTTCAAATTGTCGAAGTTTCAGAACTTCCACAAATGATTAAATTGAAACCATCTAAACATAAGCCAAGGACTAGTGAAGATGAAGGCGTTAAATTACCGAAATTCAAACTGAAGAGTCGCATTGAAATTGTTCAGTTCCCGCCAGAGCTAATAAAAATGAAAATAACTCATATTGGTGCAATCCGTGATCAAGGTGAACTATCTCGCTCGATAGAGGAAGCTTTGAAATTCCTGAAAACAAAGGTTAAGAAATTCAAGCATCCGAAGAAGATCAAGGATGACCTTGAAAAGCCCGAGATGGAGAAATATGAACCATATGTTAGTTCACCAGAGGAAGAACAACCGCCTAAGCCTTATGAAAGGCCAGAACGTAAGACTTCAGAGACGAAACCGGAGGAACCTACGCCTATCCCAATAGGTAAAGGTAAGAAACCAGGTCCGAGTGATGAAGAGGATGAGACAATCAAATTAAAGAA
This sequence comes from Chrysopilus asiliformis, assembly GCA_964034945.1. NCBI lineage: Eukaryota > Metazoa > Arthropoda > Insecta > Diptera > Rhagionidae > Chrysopilus > Chrysopilus asiliformis. Next base: position 14,210,612 of record OZ035962.1, read on the forward strand.
AATCCCAGAAAAACCCAAAAAAGAAGAAGTAACTGAAGAAAAAGTTCCAAAGAAAAAAGAAGAAAAGAAAACGGAACAGAAAACAGAACCCAAAGAGGGTGAGTTTAAATTGGAACCCCTTGAACCACTGGACTTTGAACCATACGATTATCCGAAGGAAGAACTTGAAGAGATTGAACGTGAACCGAAACCTAAAAAGGAAAAGGAACCTAAGAAACCCAAATACAAGCGCCCAGAAAAGCCTGAGCATGAACCGGAGACCGATGAATTGCTTATTGTCCCTGGAGTTCCTAAACCAATTGAAGAGGTACCGGAAAAGGATATAAAGTTCCGTATTCCAGAGAAAGACAAACCAGAAGAACCGGAGGAACAAATAAAGTTGAAACCATTTGAAAAGCCAAAAGAAGAAGAGCAAAAACCAGAAAAGACAGTCGATCGTGATATGAAACTTCCAAAGGAAAAGTCGAGATCTCCTGAAAAGGAAACTGAAACTGAAAAAGTCAAGAAGACTAAGCCAAAGCCCAAAGAAAAGAAGAAGGGAGAGGAACCAGTCAAAGAATCTGAAGTACCCGAAGAAATTCCAGCACCGGCCGAACAACCAATTCTTGACGAGCCAACGCCAGAAGTTGTCATGAAGAAACCCAAACCGAAACCAGAAGAGCCTGAGGAATTTGAAGTGGCTATCAAAGCTCCTAAACAACCCGAACCTGACGAGGTCATTCAGGAAGTCAAAATAAAAGAAATCCGGCCCAAAGAACCAGAAACAGCAGAGGCTGAAGCGAAAATTTTCAAACAAGAAGAGGAAGAAGTAATTCAAAAAACGATTATTAAAAAGAAGAAGACTAAGGAGGTAGAAACGGAGGATGTATTGGTTAAATTGCCAAAACCGGAAGAAGAAGTACCAGAAGAAGAGGTTCCCGCTGAAAGCTTTGTAATAAAAAAGAAGCCAGAAGTTCAAGAAGAGGAAGATATTGAATTCGCAGTAACTCTGAAACAAAAGAAGCCTACCGAACAAGTTACGGAAGATGCCGTTATTAAACAAAAAGTTGTTAAGAAACCTATCGCCGAAGAAGCTGAGGCTCAGCTTGAAATTAAAGTTGAGGAAAGGGTTGAAGATAAGCCTAAAATAGTTGAAAAGGTTGTAGAACACGAAGATGAAAAGATATTCGAAGCTAAAATTAAAGAAATACCAAGAGAAGAACTCACTAAAGAAGAAACAACCGAAGAGAAAAAGCCAGAAAAGAAACCTGAGCCAGAAAAAGTTGAAGAAATTCCAGACCAGAAAGTTTTTGAAGCTAAAATAATAGAAATTCCAAAGGAAAAGGAACAAGAAATAATCCCAGAGGAAAAACTACCCGAAGAGAAGCCCAAAGTCGTTGAAAAGCTTGAGGAAATAATAGATCACAAGACATTTGAAGCTAAGATAAAAGAAATTACGAAAGAAAAAGAAGAAATACCTGAAGAACCTAAACCAATTGAAAAAACAACTATCGTTGAAAAAGAAGAAGTTGTTGTAGAAGAAAAGATCTTCGAAGCTAAAATCAAAGAAGTTCCCAAAGAGAAAGAAGAAGTTCCTGAATCAGAGATAGTTGAAGAAAAGCCAAAAGTTGTCAAGAAAGTTGAAGAAGTGAAAGAAGAAAAGGTGTTTGAAGTGAAAATCAAAGAGGTTCCCAAAGAAAAAGAAGAGGTTCCAGAAGAACAGAAACCTGAAGAAAAACTAGTAGAACAGCCGGTTGTAAAGGAGCCTGAAATAAAACCATATGAGGCTAAAATCAAAGAAGTTCCCAAAGAGAAAGAAGAAGTTCCTGAACCAGAGATAGTTGAAGAAAAGCCAAAAGTCGTCAAGGAAGTTGAAGAAGTGAAAGAAGAAAAGGTGTTTGAAGCGAAAATCAAAGAGGTTCCCAAAGAAAAAGAAGAGGTTCCAGAAGAACAGAAACCTGAAGAAAAACTAGTAGAACAGCCGGTTGTAAAGGAGCCTGAAATAAAACCATATGAGGCTAAGATTAAAGAAGTGCCCAAAGAGGAAATATCAGATAAACCTGTTGAGGAAGAAAAGCCAAAGGAAAAACCTTTAGAAGAAAAACCAGTTGAAGAGATTCCTGAACAATTTAAGGTGAAGAAAACTGAGATTATTCCAGAAGAACCACAAAAAGAAGAAGTCAAACTTCAAGTAGAAATTCCAGAAAAAGTTGTGAAAGAAGTGGTTAAAGAAGAGGTCATCGAAGAAGTCTCCATACAGAAGAAAAAACAAAAACCAGAGCCAGAGACTTTAGATGAGGTAAATGTTGAAGTTTCTCTACCAAAAGTGGAACCCACTGAACCTACTATAGCAGAAGTTACAATAAAGAAAAAAGAACCAAAAGAACTAGAGCCCGAACAAGCCGAGGTTAAAATAACACTAAAGAAACCGGTTGAAGAAAAGCCGGAAGAAGAAGAAATCATTTCAGAAGCGATAATTAAGAGAAAGGTACCCGAAAAGAAAACTGAAGAAATTGAGGAAACAACTGTAGCAATAACACTTGCTAAGGACAAGCCTCAAGAACAGCCTTTAGAAGAAGTAACCATCAAAACCGAGAGACCGAAGCAACCAATTTCTGAGGAAGCTGAAGCTAAATTGGAACTGGTAAAAGAAGTCAAAGTACCAGACCAAAGAGAAGTAGTTATCGAAGAAGTAGTATTTACGCCTAAGAAACCCGAAGAACCCGAACCACTTGAAGAACCATCCGTTCAAGTCACACTGCCAAAAGAAAAGCCACAAGAACAACCTCTTGCCGAAGTCACAATCAAGGAAGAAAAACCGAAAGAAATCGTTCCTGAAATCGCCGAGGCGAAACTCGAAATAGTCAAGCCAGTAATAGAAGAAGTCAAGGAAGAGGAAGTCGTGGAAGAAGCAGTTTTCAAACCTAAGAAACCCAAAGAACCTGAACCAGTCGAAGAACCATCAGTTGAGATAACATTACCCAAAGAAAAACCACAAGAGCAGCCAGTTGCCGAAGTCACAATTAAGGAAGAAAGACCGAAAGAAATCGTTCCTGAAGAGGCAGAGGCGAAACTCGAAATAGTCAAGCCAGTAATAGAAGAAGTCAAGGAAGAGGAAGTCGTGGAAGAAGCAGTTTTCAAACCTAAGAAACCCAAAGAACCTGAACCAGTCGAGGAACCATCAGTTGAGATAACATTACCCAAAGAAAAACCACAAGAGCAACCAGTTGCCGAAGTCACAATTAAGGAAGAAAGACCGAAAGAAATCGTTCCTGAAGAGGCAGAGGCGAAACTCGAAATTGTTAAGCCAGTAATAGAAGAAGTTAAAGAAGAAGTTAAAGAAGAAGTTAAACAAGAAGTTAAACAAGAAGTTAAACAAGAAGTTAAAGAAGAAGTTATTGAAGAAGCAGTTTTCAAACCTAAGAAACCCAAAGAACCTGAACCAGTCGAAGAACCAGCAGTTGAGATAACGTTACCCAAGGAAAAACCAAAAGAGCAACCAATTGCCGAAGTCACAATTAAGGAAGAAAGGCCGAAAGAAATTGTTCCTGAGGAGGCAGAGGCTAGACTCGAAATTGTTAAGCCAGTAATAGAAGAAGTTAAAGAAGAAGTTGTTGAAGAAGTTGTTGAAGAAGCTATATTCAAACCCAAGAAACCCAAGGAACCTGAACCTGCCGAAGAACCAGCAGTTGAGATAACGCTGCCAAAAGAAAAGCCAAAAGAACAGCCAGTTGTCGAAGTGACAATTAAAGAAGAAAAACCGAAAGAAATAGTTCCTGAAGAGGCTGAGGCGAAGCTGGAATTAATTAAGCCAGTAATCCAAGAAGTTAAAGAAGAAGAAGAAATAGTAGAAGAAGCAATCTTCAAACCTAAAAAACCCAAAGAACCTGAACCAGGCGAAGAACCAGCTGTTGAGATAACGCTGCCTCGGGAGAAACCAGAAGAGCAGCCAGTTGAGGAAGTTTCCATCGAAAAGAAAGTTCCTAAAGTTGTGGAAACTGAAGAGGTTGAAGTGAAATTGGAACTAAAGAAACCAGAAGAGGAAAAGCCAGAATATATTATTGAAGAGGAAGTTGTTACTGATGCTATAATTAAACGTAAGCCTCAAGAGCCCGAGCAACAAGAAGATATTGAAACTGAATTTACTGTTCCAAAGAAAGTTCCAAAAGAGCAACCTGCCGAAGAAGCCTCAATCGTGCAGAAGAGACCGAAAAAACCAACTACCGATGAGGCAGCTGATCAATTAGAATTAGTAAAAACAGTTGAACAAGAACCGGAACCTATTTATGAGGAAGAAATTATTGAAGAGGCAGTAATTAAACGACGACCGAAGCCGAAACCACGGTCATTTGAAGTGGAAGATCTGGAAGAAGAAGAATTTAATTTGGCATTCAAAAAGCCTATTAAAAAAGAATATCCAGATGATGTTCAAGGTGATGGCACTGTCCTTAAAAGACGACCACCGAGGCCACGCACTGAAGATGAAGCCGCTGCGGAACTTTCAATCACAAAAGAAATGCCGCGCGAAGACATGCCTGAAGAGTACGAAGAAATTTATGAAGAAGGTCCTGAAGAATTCGTTGTTCGACGAAAATCAAAAGCACCGGCTCCAGAATACAAGGTTGAAGAACATATGGACGATGTTACAATTAAAAAATTGAAGACCACCAAAAGACCGACACGTCCTGAGATTCCCGAGTACACCGATGTTGAAAATGTCACATTCAAACCGAAAACCACCAAAACCGTTGAAGATGTCGAACAAGAATTTAAAATATCACTTGATCAATATGCTGAAGAAGAAATCTCAATGTCTGGCAAAGTGAAACTCAGGAAAACTAAGCCGAAGACTTTCTCCGAGGAAGGTGGCGAAGCCAATATTAAGGTGATGCAGGAATATGACGATGGTGAAGGGCCTATCATCGAAGAAGTCATTGATGATAGTGAAGGTGAAGATACCATGTATGACGTTGAAGAACCAGAGGAATACTTCGAGGCTGAAGAAACACCAGAAAGTGTGAGCATTAGGCTGAAGCCGAAAAAACAGAAACCCAGATATTCTGTGCAACACGAGGGTGATGAAGAGATCCTAATCGGTTTAAGGAAGCAAAAGAAACGTGAAGACTCAGTTACCTATGGTGAAGATTCGTTAACGTTCCAAAAGAGGAGAAAACCATCGACTAGCTACATGCAAGGTATGTCATTGAAATTAGTTCCAGTTTTATAATTATTTTATTCTTTTATTTAATTATACAATTATTATTTACAAATGCTATAACTTTAAGCTTATTTTTAGTACTTTTATTGCTTATATGATAACAGAAATATAAAGCGAGGTAATTCTAATATGTTGTGAGCGTTACTAACAATTTTATTTTATTTTTATTTATTTTTTTCAACAATTTAGCTTTTTTTGATATGCATGGCAATTTTTTATGTGTGCAAACCGAGAATTTTATCACTTTCTTATATAAAAATATTTTTTCAGAAGAGGCATCTCTTAGTTTAACCAAGGAAATGCCAATTGATGGTAAGTAGAAAAATCCATAAGCTACAATTATGTCTGTTGGTTGTAAAACCTCATAATAGAACATTCCTTAAAAATCTCCAATAGACAAATGCAATTTTCCACTTCCTAAATCATCAAAAATAAGTGTTAGTACATCTAGTAATAAGTAATTTTTCATAATAATTTAGAACTAGATGATGAAGATGCCATGTATTCGATATGCACTTACATTGCTGAGAATGACGAGGCCCTTAATCTAGTCGAAGGCGAAAAGGTATACGTTATTGAACGTCATAATACTGGTTGGTGGTTCGTTAAGAAGCATTTGACCGAGGAGCAAGGATGGGTACCATCACAATATTTAATGGACAAACCCAGCTATACTGAATATGTCCAGAAAAAACTCAACGAGAAGATTGATAAATTGCCCGTGTTTGAAAGTAAGTATTCTGCAATAGTATTTTTGTTTTGTACATTTGTCTACAATTTATTTCATTGTGATTAACAAAAAAACAAAGGACCTACTCCTGATGAGAAATCAATGGCCCCACGGTTTGTTGAAAAACTCCAACCAATCCATACTCCTGATGGTTACACAGTACAATTTGAGTGTAAAGTTGAAGGCATTCCACGACCACAGATTACATGGTTCAGACAGACTGCTATTATCAAACCATCACAAGATTTCCAAATGTACTATGATGATGATAATGTTGCAACATTAATCATTCGTGAAGTGTTCCCAGAAGATGCCGGAACATTCACCTGTGTTGCTAAAAATGCAGCCGGTTATGCTTCGAGTACAACTGAATTAACTGTTGAAAGTCCACTATCGGATCATGGCTCGGAGGGAACCGCTCTGTCTCGAAAGAGTTTATCTCGGGAATCGTCACTGGCTGATATTTTGGAAGGCATTCCACCAACCTTCTCGAGAAAGCCACGCGCCCAATACGTTGATGAAGGTACCAATGTTATACTGGATTGCCGTCTTGTCGCAGTCCCAGAACCCGAAATTATTTGGCTATTCAATGGCGAAGAAGTTGTTACCGAGAAGAACGTGAAGGTCGTTACGGAATCTGACATGCACATGTACTGCAGTGTCGTTCATATTACAAAAGTTCAAAAAGCTCAAGAGGGCACATACGAGGTAATTGCACGCAATAGGGAAGGTGAATCCAAACTACCAATCATTCTCAAAGTGAAAACCGGACAGAAAGAACCACCAGAGGTTCTGGAACCATTGAGAAATATGATAATCAGAGAAGGTGAAAGCGTCGTTCTAACAACCCAGATTGTTGGTAATCCAACACCAAAAATAACTTGGTTCAAGAATGGTAAACCGGTTAGAGGGAACATCAAATCCGATAAGGATACACACACACTTACATTAATCTCACCAACAATTGCTGAACAAGGCGAATATACCGTGAAAGCAGTAAATCCTTTAGGATCTGTTGAAACATCAGCATTCCTCACTATCGAAGGTATATGACATTTCTTTTACATCAATTATACAAATCATATTAACAAAAATTGAATATGCATTCCCCTAATACTTTACAAATATTTGTTTTGTAAATTGTCTTCCCAAAGCTTTAATGTGACCCCATGTAATTTTATGTTACAAAATCCTGATTAAAAATTTATTTCAATTTTAGAAGCAGCAAGTGGTAATCCTGAACCCCCACTATTCGTAGAACGATTCGAAGAACAAAACGTTCCACAGAAGGGCACAATTAGGTTATTTGCGCGTGTTACCGGTAACCCAGTTCCGGAGGTCTCATGGCTATACAACAATGCGCCACTAATGCCATCTGATAAAATTAAACAGTCATATGATGGTGAAAATATTGAATTGACAATTACAAATGCAGATTCCGAGACGGATTCAGGTGACTATAAATGCATCGCCAGCAATCCCATCGGCAAGGCATCTCACGGCGCTAGGGTTATTGTTGAAGTTGACGAAGTTATCTTTACCAAGAAACTCAAGGAGAAGATCACCATTGAGGAATCACAATCGCTGACCCTTGAATGCGAGACTTCCCACATGGTTTCAACAAAATGGTTCCACAAAGACAAGGAACTAAGTGGCATGGATCATCGCGTAGTTGTAGAGGATGGCAAAATCCACAAACTTGTCATTAAAAACATCAGTCTACGTGATGCTGGCAAGTACAAATGTACTGTCAAGAATCAAGAAACTCATTCAACAATTGAAGTTCTTGAACGCAAGCCAGAGTTTACTAAGCATCTACAGGATTATGAGGTCAAAGAGAAAGAAACAGCAATCCTGGATGTAGAAATCACATCTGATACTGCTGATGTTGTTTGGTTCAAGGACGGCGAGAAGATCACTATCGAAAATAAGGATGCAACATTCGTTAAGGAAGGCAAGATAAGAAAACTGGTTATTCGCAATGCGACGATCCACGACGAAGGTGAATACACATGCGTTCTTGGTGATCAAGAATGTTCTGCGGAACTTACGGTCATTGAATTACCACCACAAATCATTAGTCACATGCAAGACGTCACGATAGCTAAAGGTGAAAAGGCTGCCTTTGAAATTGAATTAACCAAAGGTGACGCTTTGGTTAAGTGGTTCAAAGATGGCAAAGAACTTCAATTCTCTGAACACGTTCAGCTCAGCATCGATGGCAAGAAACAGAAACTTAAAATCTATAAATCTGAATTATCCGATGCTGGTGAATATTCATGCCAAGTTGGTGATCAAATTTCCAAAGCCAAGTTGATCGTTGAAGAACCAATAGTCGACTTTACATTGAAACTACCAGAAGTCACTTTAGCAACAAAATCTACAGATGCTGAGTTCACCGTTGAACTTTCGCAACCGGATGTTGAAGTGTCGTGGACATTCAAGGGCAAGAAGATCAAACCTAGTCCAAAGTATACTGTCGAAGTTGAGGGAACTGTTAGACGACTAATTGTACATGATGTTGGCGATGAAGACGAGGATGAATACAGTTGTTCTGCAGCCAATGTCAAAACCTCATCTAAACTCAAAGTTCAAGGTATAATCAATGATTTTGAATCATTTCTTTTTCATTATTTTATTACCGTTAAAATTTTACCCATCAGAAATCCAAACACCACCTGTCATTCTATCGGACAAGGATCAGTCCTTCAAAGTTAAGGAGAATGAAGACGTTACCTTCACTGTTAAATTCACTGGCAAACCACAGCCAGAAGCTGAATGGACAACATCCAAGAAAGTCATCACCAAAACTAAGAGAACAGAACCAACTATGGATGAACAGTCTGCTAGTTTGACTATCAAAAAAGTGGTTGAGGAAGATGCTGGTGATTACACCATCAAGTTGAAGAATCCGGTCGGCGAAGCCGAGGCATACTTACACCTGATCTTAATGAGTAAAATCTCTTAACATCTCCATAAAATGTTAAATTCTTCTACATGTTTTTTTTTAATTTGCAGGACCACCAAAGGCACCAGGTGCTCCGGAACCACTTGATGTTATGCACGACTCAATCACGCTGTACTGGAAGGCACCTGAAGATGATGGCCATGCTGAAATCACTGAATACATTCTTGAGTACCAGGAAGTTAAGGAAAAGAAGTAAGTATATACTTTGGGAATAATTCGGTTTCTTGCGGAAAACTTACGTGTATAATTCCAACTTGGTTGATATTTTTTGAATTCCTTTATGTTGCTTTTAAGTCTCAATTGGTGACGTAACCCGGGATCGTGATACTTCAAATTCTTTAATTAAGTTATTTGAGTTGATCTAAAATATTAAAACCTGTAGCTGCTCGTATTTTTTTTTATGTGAATTAAAAACCAAGCAGTTTATGGCGCATTTAGTTGGGAGTAATTGGTAACTATGCTCGCATTGGAATTCTCGAAGTTTTTGTAGACAATTGATCACCTAAAGTGTTGTTCAGATAAAATATTGAAGGAACCGGGGATCGGCAATGTTCAAACTTTTTAATAGATAAGAAACCCTTAAACATTAACAACAATTCTCAATTACTTTTCCAGATGGACACAAATCAAGAAGATCAAAGATACAACTTACACTGTAACAAAACTCAAAACCGAATGTGAATACGTATTTAGAAGTGTTGCAGTAAATGAAGTTGGTCCAAGTCCACCCTCACCTCTTTCGCCAACAATTAAGATCGCTGCAGCTGAAAAGAAAGAGAAACCAACAGTACAGGAACCACTACAGGATATCTCTTCCGAATTAGACAAGAAGGTCATTCTGTCTTGCATATTTGGAGGAGTTCCAATACCGTCTGTGAAATGGCTCAAGAATGGCAAGACGTTTGAATCGACGACCACTGTGTATGAAAATCGTGTCGCCAAGTACACCATTGAGAAAACTACTAAGGAAAGCGAAGCAACATACACTTGTATAGCTGAAAATGAAGTCGGCAAAGTGGAAACTTCATGCAAACTGGTAATTCAGGAGAAACCTACCATTACCGTTGAGGATAAATTCAAATCGCAGAAATTGCAAAAAGAGACTAAATGGGAAGTACCTGCTACAATTAAGGGCTATCCATTACCAACGGTGACATGGTATAAAGAAACAACTGTAATTAAGACAACTGAGAAACGTACAATAACCACAAAGGAGACTAGTTCTATCATAACGATAAGTAGCTTAGATCGAACAGATTCCGGTAAATATGTAATCAAGGCTGAGAATACAGCCGGATCAACGACCCTTGAAGTTACACTAACTGTTATCGGTAAGTTGTTAAATTTTACAAAAGGAAACCGCTTCGAAATGTTCATTATCTGCTGTAATTTTTAGATAAACCAAGTAGGCCGAAATCCATTGAGATCAAGGAAGTAACGAAAGACTCTGTGATACTAGAATGGACACCACCACTAGACGATGGTGGGTTAGAGTTAACAAAATACACACTAGAGAAATGTGATCCACAGAATCAAGTCTGGATGAAAGTGGCCGAAATCGATCGGGATATCAATTCGTATTGCGTACAGAAGTTAAGTGAAAATTCACAATATGTGTTCCGGGTTATCGCTGAAAATCCGGTCGGAACATCCGAACCAATTGAAAGCGATACAGTTACAATTACCAAGAAATTGGGTTAGTCAACTAAACAAATTATAATTAAAGTTTCACATAATCCACATTGTTAATTGCAGAGAAACCATCACCACCAAGGCAACCTGTCGACGTTTCCGGCATGACTGAGAATTCCTTCACATTATCATGGCAACAGTCAGAATTTGATGGTGGCAGCAAAATCATCGAGTATATTGTTGAAATCAAGGAAGTTAAAAAGAACGTTTACACAAAATTGGGAACAACAACCACAACCAACATATTTGTCAGTAATCTAACCAAAGACACCGCTTATCAATTCAGGATAACAGCTCGAAATGAAATCGGTACCAGTGATGCATTGGAAAGTGACGATAAAGTCATTGCTGGACGCAGAATCAGTAAGTTTGAAATAAATTTAGTGAAAATCTTAAAAGCTTCAATTAACGCATTTAACAAATTTTGCTTGGCTTTTTTAGTAAGGGCAGGAGAAGATCTTTGTAAGTTAAAAAACAGTCTTACTATTTTTGTATTTTCCAAAAATATTTTTTCCCATTTTTAATTGCATCTTTTTATTTGAAATTTAGCACCTCCGTCACCACCACAAAATCTTAGGGCACCAGACATTTCGAACAGAAGTGTGACATTAGATTGGGAGGCCCCAGTTAGCAATGGAGGATCCGAAATCACAGGTAAAATTGACTCCAATAGCGTTGCATATGAATGCGACGAGCAGATTTCAGAAAACCCAGAATCCTCTTTTGTAAAATTTAGATTTTATCTGTAGAAAGGAATAGAAAATTATTAGCTGTATCAATAATGTAATGGAATCCTTCTATGGAAGGAATAACATGTAAATTCCCTTGACTGGGTCTGAGACGAATACACTGCCTTGCATAAAACACTTGATATGCCTCTCAACAAGACTACGATTTCCATATACAGGAAACCCTCGATTTGTGACGCTTCGATATACAACGCTAAATTTCCAAAAAACCAAAATTAAATTTTCAAAACTTTGAACTTTTAACCATACATGACCCCATCAGTTTTTTGTACAGAAACTCTAATTTACCGGAAAAGAATGCTTCAATTTAAAAATTATCGAAAAAAAACCTCGATATACGACGTTTCGATATACAACACAAAATCACGAAATTTTACCTACCCAAAACCGTAGTAAATTGAAGGTTTCCTGTACTTTAAATGTTAACAATTCTCAAATAAAACATTAATTACATTAAACTAATATTAAAGATTAGGTAAATAAAGATACGAAACGAGGAACAAATTTTGTGGGCCTAAAAAATCCATCAGGGAAAAGAATCTTTTGTGTGGCTTGCAAAACGATTTCGTTCCCTTATATTTTGACGCGTAACTGTCAAAAAATCATTAAAAATATTTAAATTGCATTCATAACTCTACAGTATTTTCTATACATTTTAAAAGTTCCATGAAAAGATCTGTTGTTGCTTATCTTTAGTTATCTAATCTTTGCCAATACCCAAATACCATAAAACTCAATTCACACGGTCAACTAAAAAAAACGTTTGACAACCTGTTGATTTGCTAAAAAAAACAAATGATGCACTGATTGTCTATCATTGGCAGCCCTTGGCGAAACCATTCCGTTAACCGTGTGAATTAGACTTAATATACTACGTAAATAACAACTTCATTATTTTTAAAGGTTACGTGATTGAAAAACGCTCAACGACATCAACCAAATGGTCAAAAGTTGTTACTCTGGACGCTCACTGTTTACAATACAAAATTGACAATTTGAAAGAAAAATGTGAATATTCATTTAGGGTATTTGCTGAGAATTCAGTTGGACTAAGTACGCCGGCGGAAACTGAAAATATTGTACTTAAGACACATGCAAGTAAGTATCAAATTTGAAAGCTATTTGAATTTTATAGATTTGAATTGTACAAAATACAAAAAGATTCACGGTTTATGAACTTAATCTGTTCTTAAAGTGTTATAATTTTAATATTCAAATATGACGCCCAGCGCCTAGCGCCACAACATTGATACGTAGTTCAAAGTTTGCTCACAACGAGTTTTCGGGTCACTTTTTAGTAGCGAGTCGGCTAAGGCGAATCTCATTCTTCTTGCTCCAGACTTCAATGCGACAAGATGACCATATTCATCTTTCATTCAACTAGCTAAATAAAATAAAGTAATTTTGCCATCTGAAGTTTTATTTAACAGTTACAAAAAGTCGTTCATAAACCGAAACAACTTTAGAAGCACCAAGAAATGTAGCAGATCTGCGGAATATTCGACAATACTTACTATATTTACTTCCCTTTTAAAACAAAAACGATTTTTTTTATAGCCGTTCCATCACCACCAACTGCTCCGCTAGAGGTAAGAGCGATAGCAGCGAATGCAAGTATCTTCGAATGGGGTATACCCGAATCAGATGGAGGTGCGCCATTATTGGGTTATAATATTGCCATTCGAGATATTAAAAAGACAATGTGGATTGAAGTCGGACGTGTCCCGCCAGATGTACAGAAATTCCAAATTAGAGACTTACAAGAAAATCATGAATATTTAATAAGAATCTACGCTAGAAATGAAATTGGACTGAGTGAACCGTTAGAATCAGATGAACCATATAAAGTGCTTGTTTCAGGTAATTTTTTTTAAGTTCACCATATTTAAAAGTTTTATAATAAATTAAAATGTAGGCGAACTACTGCCAGATGAACCACGTACCGATGGCCCGAGCGGCATGAGTACTGAAAATACTTCATCATGGCTGAGAGATCATAATATGGATGCTGATATTTCTTCATATGCCCGTGCGAAATTATTACGGAAGGATGAATACTTCTTCCGTATATGGCATCATGCCAAAAAACTATTTAAGTAAAATAATACTATTAAAATACATAAAAAATAGACTTTATACACATACACACATTAATATTTAAAAAAAAGTCTAGGTTTTTTTTCATTTTACTTTATTTTTCAATAATAAAATTCTTTTGTTCTTTATATATATATAAAAATATATAGATTTTACGAACGTTAGGTTAAGGTTTTAAAGTTGTATTTATTTATTTATTTTGAAAGTAATTGTGAAAAATGTTTATAATGAAAGAAAAAATGGAAACAATCAGCAGACATTAGTTCATGCGAGCGAAACTAATATTTGCTGATAAATCTGTTATTTATTACTATATTATTACTATTTTCTAAATTTTTTCTTGATTTTTTTTTTAAATCTGTGATAAACTATTAGATATGAATGGAATGTAATACACTGAAATTGCACATCAATTTCCAGTTATTTATATAAAAATGAATAATTTATTTATAATTCAAAAATGTTAGCAAGTTGTGCCATATTCGATTGATTGGAATATGTATTTTTATCTATGGGAGACAAATATTAATATAGGTGCGAGCAGTAATTTTTTACACGAATTTTAATTAAAATTGCATTTCCAAAATTTCAAATATATCACAATTTGCCAAACGAATAAAACTATGTAAATGTCATAAATAAAAACCGTGTGGTAAGAATAAAAATAATTTAACAAATTTTGAGTTTTATCAATTGCTAAATCAATTTTCCACTAAATCTGACACAGTAGGCCTCTGCTTTACCCGGTTAATTGATTCTGCGAAAACATAACATAAATGGAGCTATGGAAAAAACAAACAATTTAAAAAACAAGTTTTTAAACTGAGAGAAATCAGACCTGTAGTAAAATTAAGAACCATTATTTTATTTACCTGTTTTCATTCATAGTCCAAAATAATTTTTTTTTGAAATTTAAATTAAAACACAAAGTAGTAAAAACAAATACTATATCATTCATTTTAAATGTAGGTTATTTAAAACAAATGTCTGGTATTTTATTTAGTTCCAGCTAATACTAGAAGTATTAGTATAAAACAAAAACCCAATCGGTCAAAACAAATACCCGAGCATTTGTATAGGCAAAGATTAGGTAAAAAAAAATAAGAATTCTCGAACAAATGCTGACGTCCCAGAAAAATTCCACAGCGGAAATGGAATCTTTAGTTGCGTTTTTTTAATGTTCTGAATCAGTTCAGAATAAGCTTTCCATACAAAATCCTGCACCACCTTTTCATCTCGAACAGCGCTTGGAACAAAGGGAAATTTTATACGGTAATGTACGGTAATGAAGTGCTGCTAACTTCAACATAATAAATCTGACATTTTATTCTCAATTGAGGATTTTGTGTTGGTGGTTTGTTGGCTCTGTTCGACAGCGAAATAGTTTTAATCATGGGAGATAGCGAATCGTGATTATATCAAGAAAATATAGCAGTAACGGCCTACTGATGTAACCAACGTGAAGTTAGTTGCCATTCGAACTCGATGAAATTTCCCACTTACTATAGATCGTTTTTTTAATGTTCTGTGCTCTAGAACATTAAAAAAATGCAACTTTTAGTAGGCCTTGCAAAACGAATATTTTCCTTTATATTTTGACTCATAACTGTCGAAAAATTAGTAAAAATATTTAAATTGTATGCGTTACTTGATTGAGATTCATAACTCTACAGTATTTACCATACTTTTTAAAAGTTCTATGAAAAATTCTGTTGTTTCTTATCTTTAGTTATCTAATCTTTTGTACAGGTAACTATAACGGGGCTATTAAAAATGGCGAATAGAAAAGAGAACGAGAGAGAATCTTCATTTAAAAAAAATTGTGCATTTTCTTTAGCCGCCATTACACTTTTCTTTAACCGGACGCATTTGCACCAGTTTATCAGGCGAGAGGAGATCGGAGACTACCGGGGCAATGCGCCGCCCGAAGCCTCGTCGCAACACGTACACATAAACAAGTGTGGACAAGTTGAGAAAATTTTGGAAAACTGTGCCTTCCTTATTACCAGAAAATCTAATTTAAATCCTTGGTAAACAAAACAAAATGTTATTGGAAATTACAACAGAATGTATTACGTTGCCGCAGGTTCTTATTTTTAAAGAACGAGAAGCAAACTTAGACTTTTTCCTTCTACAAATGATTCATATTTGCATAAAGAAGTTAGTTTGGACTCCATTTTGAAAATCAGAAACAACGTAAAACTGAAATTTTGCTGTCGGTGAGATGCTTCATAACCTTAACAAATTATGTTCCCAAAAAACCCCGCACCGTAACAACATTTTCTTCGTCCGATTGAACTCTTTTTTATAATTTTTCTAAAAACAAATTTTCCGGATTTTTTAAGTGTAATGCATCATTGAGGCACTTTAATTCAAAGGACTATAATTCCATCCACATTAGTGGGCAACACTGAAAATCAAATGTCTGGTGAAAATGTAAACGAAAATCCCGATTGATATAACATTGGTGCTGCCACAATTAAAAGCTCGAAAAACTAAATAATTTAATACATTGTTACAAATAATTGTCAAAATAACTGAAATCAATTAATATACGTAAAAAACTTATATCTGAGGCATCAAAAAAAATTGGAAAGTCGTAGTTGTTTTAATAAATTGAAAAATTGTTTACAGACTGTTCTAATCTGGGAAAAAACTGTTCTAACTGCCCTAATATACAGTTTTAATTGGAGTTAATACTCAAAAGGACAGCACATTCGGTGCTGATGTCCGATCTGTAGACTATTTCTCTACTCGAGAATTGCCAATATGGGGGTATTTATTTGCATTTGCACTGCATACTTGCGGAATGCCGCCTCTGCAGTGACAATACGATTTGAATCCGAATTTACAAGCACTTCAGATTCACGTATTATTTAGTTTTTAGTTCCTCCATTAATTTTTTATTATTTAATATTTATTGTCTATGTTGTTTTAGTTTTAATGGTTTTATTTTTTGATTTGTGTTGCCCATTTTATATTTTGTTACACATATTTTTAAAAAAAAAGTATTTTCTTAGGTGTGAACAATATTCTAATCTACATCTGACAATGTTGTTGGATATCCAACGCCTTGTATGTTCTACATAAGGTTTATTTTACAATCACGTGCCTGAAATCACAGTATGTTCCGAACTGTCACGGCGGACCCCAAGAAATCGCATCTTCGATTATTTCGTATTGTGTGACATTTGGTTCGGATATTTTCTCCTTTTCATCGAAGCAAGAAAAAGTGAAGAATATTTTTTTCTTAATTAGAATGGTCAAACACAAAGAATATCGTGCCTGTTAAGACGCAAAGAATTGTTTGGCTCCAGTTGTGCCAGTTTGCCAAAACATGTGAATTGGAATGGTACCTGATAGTGGAAATTTTTCATGCTTAATTTTCGCTTTTTTCAACGCATAAAGTTTAGTAAATTGTAAATAAGGATGTTTTTCATTTAAAATGAGAAAAATGGCATATAGTTTTAGTAAGAATTGCCAAACAACTGATACCCAGAACTTGGAAAATACCAACTCGCCGTGTGACATTGTGGCAGCACTTTTGAACTGTCAAAAGTCTATGCTGAAAGTGAAAATACCTTTTATTCGTGTAGTGTAAATTATAACAGTGTGATTCGCCATCTTGCTTCATTGTAACGCTAAGAAAATAATTCATGTGAATTACTTCTAATACTTGATTATAACGCTAAGAAAATACATTTTATTCGTGTGAATCGTGTTTATAGAGTCAATTAGCCGTTAAATAAAGTGTTATTGAATTCAATTGAGTCGAATTTTCATCTCAAATGCCAACAAAAGCTATTTATGTGTGTACAAAATAATAGACGAATGACGTCATAAAAATTCAAGGTCCCAAGCTTAGGTAAATGATGAAAAAATTTATAAATACAGCATAAAAGACGAAAAAAATCGAATATCGGATTAAGGAATTTCAAGTTGAATTATGGATAAAATTGCCCCGCAATTACGAATAGGGAATGAAATTAAGTGCTTTAAAAACAAAATGAATGCGTTCTTAATACAAATCCCATCAAATTCTTGAGTATAAAACGAGATCTAAGACGAAATTTCGTTGGTTCTGCTCTTTTTCCGTTTCCAGATACAGAAAAAATTTCTAGTGTGACGAAGTAAGAAAAATGTCTGTTCAGCAGTTTTGTTTGCGTTGGAATAACCACCAACCGAATTTTATATCGGTGTGCTCGTCCCTGCTACATAACGGTACTTTGGTGGATGTTACATTAGCGGCCGAAGGGAGGCAACTGCAAGCCCATAAAATCGTCCTGTCCGCATGCAGTTCATATTTTCAGGTAAGTCAAAATTTTATTGCCATCGGAATTTGTGTTCGAAACACAAAAGAACTCCCAGCCAAAAAAAAATCCTTTAATCCTAAATCTAAAAGTGACCCGCGTCGTGCGAAGTCCGTGACCAATTTCTTATCAAGATGATTTTTTTTCTCGTAATTTGTTGAATTTGAAGCCAAACGGAATCTCGGCCGATGCGTCTCAGACTTTGACGCTGACGAGTGCGGCTCAGAGGCTTGAAAACAGGTTACAAAATTGTTGGATAACTTCTCCACCGAAACAATGCGATAAAAGAAGCTAAATTTAGTTCTATTGCGTTACCCCTAGCCAGCATTAAACATAATAAAGTCACTGGTAACGTTCAGCTCATGTTACAAGAAAAATATCAAATGAATCTGGGAAAACTCAATTCCGTCAATTTACTTACAGTATCAGTACTATGTCTTATCATCATTTTTTTTTATCTAAGCAGAAAGATTTAATTGCTTCGCATTAATATCGCCGGTCAAATGAAATGAAGAAAAACAGTCAGTACTCCTTGAAAATTATATATCAAAATTATGCATTCTAACGTCGAGTGGATTCAGATTATAAAATAAATTAGCAATTAATCGTAAAGTTAGTATTAGATTTTTTTTTTTTTGCTTGAAATAATAACAAAAATTGATTGCCAATAAGTTTTTTTTATCATTTATCAGTTATGATAAAATTCAAATTTATATGATTTATGAAAATCACTTAAAATTAGATAAGATTAATCCAATTACAGATTTATGCGCGTAATTATTTCAACATAATTAGCACATTATATATAAATCGTTTAGCATTTAGACTACCGGCATTTTTTCCTTAAAATTATGGATTTTCGTGTTATATGTTCGGAATCTAGATAAAATTTAGACACCATAGGCTGTTAAATATTTTAAATCTACTCTTCTGAGAAGAAGAAGACAATCCCCTGATTCTGGATTAAAAATTGGTGTTTCCCAACTTAAGTTAAGAAGATCTTAATGGACTTCGTATTCTGGATAACAAGTTAAGAGATGACAACCTCTTAACCCTTACCCCACGACTCCATTGGACTTTTAAAAATCATGATTTTTCCCCCACTCCATATTTTGACTGAAAATTCCCACGCGCTGATTTCACTATTCACCAAAATATGTAGTGGCGGAAAAATCATGATTTTTAAAAGTCCAATGGAGTCGTTTGGTTATTGTAGCCGTTTTTTCTGTTTGTTTTGTTTGAAAGAATGTTTTATGGCATTAAGTATGGAATATAACGTCGTTCAAATGGCCGTCGCGGCTTTGCACGTATTCGGGAGATCCAATTTTCTGGATGTCGCTGGATGTCGTTCGTTATGTTGTCTTTGAGGGCATCAATTGTTTGCGATTTATTCGCATTGACCTGCGATTTAAGATAACCCCAAAGGAAGAAGTCTAAAGGCGTTAAATCGCGCAATCTCGTGTTTTGACCGGCTTAGCAATGTGTGGTCTTGCGCTGTCGTAGAGTAAAATCAACTTGTCATGCCTATCGGCTCATTCCGGACGTTTTTCGGCAATAGCTCGCGTCAAACGTATTAGTTGACGTCGACAGACTTCACTACTGATGGTTTCAAGAGCTCATAGTAGACAACATCCTTCAAATCCCACCAAATGCACAGCATTACCTTCTCAGCATGAATATTTCGCTTTGGAAAGGGCTCACCGGGCATGACCTTGGCTTTAAGACGATTAGGATTATCATAATACACCCATTTCTCATCCCCAGTAATAATTCGATGCAGAAAACTCTTCCTTGTCTGTATTTGAAGCAGCATTTCACACGTCACCAATTGCCTCTCAATGTCTCTTTCTCTCAACTCATGCGGAACCCAGTTACCCACCTTGAAAACCATTTCCGCGACATGCAACAGTAGATCCATCAACTTTCAATGCTTCCGCAAGTTTCTCAAGCGATTGGCAAGGATCCTCATTGAGTAATGCCTTCAATTCCTCGTCTTCAAACTTTTTCGGTGCTCCATCGCGTTATTTGTCTCTAACAACGACATCACCACTATTAAGGTGATGCATCCAAAATCTGCCTGTGGATTCTGGTAGAGCCTGACTGCCATAGGCTTCCACAAGCAAGCTATATGATTTCGCGGCACTTTTCTTCAAAAAATGGTAATTAAGTAAAATTTCTCGCAAATGACCGTTAAGCCCAATTCAGACTAACGATTGCGATTACTATTGAAGCTTCTCGACCAATGAGATCAAAGCTTTCAATGATAGGAACAGGAAAGCTTTGATCTCATTGGTCTAGGAAGCTCAATCGAAATCGCAATCGCTAGTCTAAATTGGGCTTTACTTACTCGGCACAAAACTCGACATTTTCAGCAAGAGAAAAAATAATAGAAGCAATATTTTTGCTTCTATAGAAATCATTTCTATTCAACCATAAAAAGTTGTTTGTAAATAAACTCGATAAAAATAAGGAAAAAACATGAAAAAGCTACAATTGCCAGGGGCCAATCGTCAAATACTCTGTATGATGACAAACACAATTTTTATTTTTAAAAAATCCATTGGTATAGGAGAGGGGGAAAAGGGTGGTCCGATTGGATTTTGATGTATGGAAGAGTTATGTAAAATCATCTTACCTTTATAAATTTTTCAATACAACTCACCATTTTTGAGAAAATCGCAAAAAACTAAATCTAACTCCTATATGATATATCATATAGAGTATAAAAAAGCTATCCAATCAACTTTTAAAGATTTCATTTGCAATATAAATAAATATTCGAATGTTACTCAAAGCGTATTAAGATAAAAATGTGTGCATTTATCTGAAAAGAAAAATTTCTGCTTTGCAGACATTTATGGTGGCTTTCTAGAATGCAAATCGCTTATGGATAGTCAATTATTAGTTTGAAAATGCATAGAGAAAATTAAATAACTTTAATAGATCCCATTTTCATGCCTCTTAACCTTCTAACATGAATTTATACATCCAACTTGTGTTAATCCATAACTAGTTTAAAAACCTTAAAAAACGTCATTCCTAATTGCCCGTCTGTTTCGCTCAACAGAATCTTTTTACAACAAATCCATGTCAACATCCGATAGTCATATTGAAGGATGTACAATACAACGATCTAAAAACAATGGTCGACTTTATGTATTATGGCGAGGTGAATGTCTCACAAGAGCAGCTTCCCCATATTTTGAAGACAGCTGAAATGCTGAAGATTAAAGGTTTAGCGGAGATGCCAGATGCTACCGCATCGTTAGCAAAGTCCGACAGTAAATCCTCATCGGATCCAACGGAACAAATGCAAGGCAGCAGCGATTCCCTGTGGGGCAGTACAGATTCACAATTTCAACAGCAGCAGCAACAACAGCATCATCACCACCACCACCACCAGCAGCAACAGCAGCAATCGCAACAGGCCCAACAGCAGCAGCAGCAACAACAGCATCATCAGCAGCAGCGAAGAAGTCCATCGCCGGTGGACACCGGTGTCTCACCAACAGTACGACGAAAACGCCTACGGAAATCCTCGACAGGCGGCAAGAGTAAGTATTTCAATTGAATATCATTTAAATATCTCCATGAATTGTCAGTGTTTAAAGGCTCCAACGATCGAGCGAGTGACGATCAACAGCAACAGGGAAGCATCGAGAATCCGGCTAACATTAATATAGCGCAAATGAATCAAATGTCATTTAGTGGTGCACCAACGAATCTGGGTCAGGCCATCCACACGAAAATTATCAAGGAAAGCTCCAGCACTGACACCGATACACATCCGCAGGATTCGTCACAGGAGAGCATAGATGATACATCAACACATCCACATCATGTTCATCAAATTGTAAGTTTTACAGTGAATTTTTGCAAGTATCATACATTAACGTTTGTTGTCTGTGGTGATTTTTCAGAAGCCTGAAACGGATTTAACCGGCGTTCAACAGCAAATCCCGTTAGATATTTCTGGTCCGGGTACACCATCTGAACACGATGCGCCAAGCTGTACGCAATCTCAGTCATCGCATTCAGGTATGCTTAATGTGTCATCATTCTTTTTTCTATTATTATTATTTTTTTTTATTGCCTAATTTTTATTATGTTCATCATCTTATCATGTTTACACAAATTTGGACTTTTAAAATAGGTTAAGAAAATCTTTCGAAAAAAATGGGAAAAAATGTCTTCGCTTATGACAATCTTTTCGGTGGCGTATCCCCTAGCAGGCGTAGTATTTTTTCACGTACCCTTTAATACAATAAGTTAAAAAAAGAAAATTCAAGGCATTGAAATTTAATTGTTTGTACTGGCCATGACTGACTCGATCGACATTTCCAATGGATATCACTTGCTTTATGAGGTATTGAAAACAATGCGTTTGCGTATAAGTTTAGCGCACACAAACCACGAAGAGCAGGCGATATTAAAGTTCGATTGGGCCCCACTTCAGTCATGTGCGGAGTCAACTTTTCAATTATTTCCACTGCCACTGCCTGTGGAAGCCTATATATTTCTATAAACCTACAAAACACATAAATTTAAAGTTTTTAAACATACATAAATTACGCTTTTATACCTTTCTTCGGGTATCGGAAAAGGATCTGACGCGTCCCGTAGATTTCGTCTCATTATTCGCATTTGATTCCTCCTAAAGTAATAATAAACGGGTACTTCGGAATTCATTGTCTTTGGTAAATTATTAAAAACACTATCTAAAGTTTTTCGCAGTACAATTGCGGCTGTCAAATCGAGATTTTTTGGGTTGCTTATTACACTTGCAACTTATAAAATTCACATCGGGTAGGTAAAAAATTCTTCATCGCTGCGGATTTCAAGAAAATTTCCTGACTTTAAAAAAAATTCCCTCTTTTCGATATTCCACTGGCGATAAGTTTCGATTATGCTGAGAATCGGTGCTGGTTAAGTTTTTATTTGTTTATCTCTTTTCGATCGGTAAGCTATGTAAGCATTCAAGGGAGAAAGAAAATTCCGTTCGAAGATTTGTGTGATGTAATCCCCTCAGATGGCGCTCGCATAAAGCTTGAAGCAGCTAATTTTGTTGTCTTTTTTTGTGAAATGGCAACGTCAAAATTACGAGCCTGTGTCATAATTGCGGCGTGACACACCACTGAAAAATGTGCCCCACTATGCGTGTCATTGCGCATCCCATTCGCACAACGGCGAGTGTCCGCAATTTATCACCGCGATTTGCATGATGACGAAATCATACTAATCATACTAATATATAAAAATGAGTTGGTGTCTGTCTGTCTGTCTGTTCCTCTTTCACGCAAAAACGGCTGAACCGATTGACTTGAAATTTGGCATGAGTGTCTGTGGTCGTTCTGGTTCCAACCTAGGTATACGGAAAAGTAGCGCGAGGGGTGAGGAGAGAAAGGGGATGGGGTAAAGTGATTACAAAACTTAGTTTTCCCTTTATGTTACTCTTTCGCGTGGAAACTATTGAACCGATTGGCCGCGTATGATTCGTGGCCGAAGGCCGAGGAGCTGGTGGAGGCCGAAGTTCGACCTGTGGGTGGAGGGTGAACCGAGAAGCGGTTCGGGGCGCAGCCCCTAGTATATGAATAAAGACCCCACGGCTGCTTAAAATGCTATTTGGGTGTGACCACAAATAATACCCGCTTAAGTCGATTTTCTTATGAAGCGAAAATATTCGTTTTGCGAGTTCACAAACAGCTCATATTGAAAATAGACTTCAGTCGACTCAAGTGGTTATTGATTGTGGCTATAATGGTGTTTCATTATGATGCTAAATGGTGTTTCATTATGACGACGCGCTATTCTCACTGACGCATTTTATGTACAGTTCGATGCCGTAATAAAAATATGAGATGTAATTTTTTTTCTAATTTGTTCATAACATATAAATTTTAGTCACTATTATTATTAATTTAGTATATCATTCATAAATTTCAAACATATCAATGTGCTACAATCCTGATCCTATCGATAAATTATTATTGTTGTTATTATTTTCTTATATTCGAATTCAGAATAAAAATAAAACGCGAGAACGCTTCGATTTTAATTTCAACTATTGCTGCTGTTGTGCAAAAAATAATAATAAAAATAAATTTACAATAAAAATAATGATAAGAAATTATTCTTTGTTAGGTTTTTATTCACACATTTTTTTAATTAAGTGGTGATCACTGAATAAATGTTTTATTCTCAATCAGTAAAATTTTAAAAAAAATTTGCTCAACAGAAAATAAAAATTCATCATTGCATTAACATATTTTTTATTTATATATTGTTTTTATTAAAGACAGAAATCAATTTTTTTCACAAAAAAAAATTGCATTTTCGTTTCATTTAAAAAAAAAAACTAACGTAATTGATTGTTGTGAGTTTTATTTTTTTTTTTCATAAAACGAGGAGAGAATATTACTTTTAAGATGATTTAAAAAAAACAAAAGAAAAATTATTTCAACACAAAAAATATTAACCAACTATCCATGCAGTCTGGGATCAGGAGAGAGCTAAATAAATATTTAATTTTGACTTATTTTTAAAATAAATACGAAGGAATTTTTTTTCTTCCAAATTTTGAAAAGAAAAATGAAGAATATACTGAACCCTTTTGATTTAATGGAAATCCATTGTGTCCACACTATGAAACAAAATTAATGAAAATTTTCGCTAATTTATTCTTTTATTTTTTATTCAAAAAAAAAATGCATTATTATAGCATATTTCTTGTTTTTCCGATTTAATTTTTTTTTCTTTCTTTTATTTTGCTAGAAAACTACTTTTTTAGTATTGAAATTTCTTTTATCTATTGTAATTTTTTTGTATTTTGTATTTTTTTTTCGTTTTCAAAAAAAAAGAGACACAAAAGTATTGTTTGAGAATCTTGAAATGTTTTTCTAAAGTAACAAAGTCTTACTATATTATTTTTTTTATTATACTGGAAAGAATAAAAAATATGATGATGAATTGAAAGAAATTTACACAAAAAAAATGATATCAACATCATAAAAAAAACCAAAAACAAAATTCTAATAATTAATTGGCTCTCCTTCCTCTCCCAGGTGTGCAATGGACGGTTGTCGACTCGAGTTATCCGAGATTTTCGCTGTCATCGTGTCAGGCTAGTATTTCGATCGGCGACAACGATCAGGACGGAGCGGACAGTGCCAATAATCAGTCGAACGGCCAGCAGCAGCAGAATGTCAGCACATCGACGGCTGGCGGAGCGAATTCCGTGGTGACAACGAATCAACAGCAGCAGGGCCACATTCAGATGCACTACCAGCCAACGTCCTATACACCACAGATAATCGCCGTGAATAGCTTGGTTAGCAACTACTCGCAAAGCCTATCAACGCCGACATCTCCTACGGAATCAGCAATGGTGCAATCAGTCTATAGCCAAGGGCCAACGCCCACCCAATCGCCAGTCCATCAGATGCAATCATCGAGTGGCAATGCTTCAGCGGGCGGTGCAGGGACGACAAACTCATCGGGATCCCAGCAGAATCAACAAGGTGCCCAATCGAATCCCGCCCCCAAACGGAAGCGTTCCGTCAATCCACAGGGCGATGAGAACTTCCTGCGGGCACTGGAAGCGGTTCGAACCGGTGGCATTGGTTTTTGCAAGGCAGCTCGACTCTACGGGGTGAACAATCGAACTCTGTGGCTGGAATACAAGAAGCGAGGCTACCCGATCAGTCGGCCTAGCATCAAGAATCGTATCAAGCTGGAGCCGAACTTGTCACCGCCACCACCATCGACGCCCACCAACGAGGACAACACGATAGAGAACTACGAGCACATTAATCAACCTGCTATCAGTATGCAAGTTCCTCCCACCTCGGAAACCCCGACGCCTATCATGTGTCCGCCACATACGCATCCGATGGGTGTGATGAGCTTTCTAGACACACGCCACATGGAATTCCCGACCGGCATTCATACAATGTCCCGCCAACGGTACAACGATGGCGCCGTAAACGTCAATTCAACCGCCATGAATTTGCAGGGACTCAATTTCAACTCCATGTAGATTATGTTTGTGTAGTGAATGTGCCAGCACCAATTGAACAGTCAAATAAGCTAAATCGGCGTTAGATTGCGAAGCGATGTGAAAAAATAACGTATAGCTTTAAATAATCTTAGCCATTGTACTTAAATTGTTCTATGTTTTTTTTACTAGCAAAAGACTATACAGAAGAACAACATTTCAAATTCGTCGCGCTTGGCAAATGACACGAAATCGGCAACAACAACTTATCAAAAAATTAAGCAATTGAGTGAAAATATATTGAAAATTATCAAAATTCTAATTATTGGTAATAACAACAATAGTGTTGATGATTAATCATGTTAAATCATCGTAATTGTTTTTATTTAATTCATAAAAATAAGTTTGTACATAACTAGAACTAGATGTATACTCTACTATATTCAGTTAATCATAAGGATATAATTGTTAAGCCAAAATCAAAGTACCCTCGAAGAAATCAAAACAAATTGAAAAAAAAGTCCTAATTAGCTGTAACTCTTTTGGGATATAACGAAATCGATTAAGAGGCATCGTTTGTATAAAAAAGCAGATGTTTTATTTACAGAAATTTACATGCTGTATGGAGGATTCTCTTTTCAAGCGTAACGAGTTGAAATTTGACGTTTTGTAACGGGACTGCGAATCCAAAAATGAAAGAGAAATGATGCCATGTATTGAATCGGCGGTTTTCGACTTGAGTTAACAGTCGACAGCAAAATAATTTTCTCTGACGTCTGACAGAAAGCCCTCTGACGTCATAGTCGCAGCGCCACCGTCGTGTTCATCTCTAATCCTAAGTTTGATGTCATCGCGGCGCAGCATTTTCGACAGGGTTGCGTCCTTTTACTAACTGCGGGCGACCACGCTTGACTGATAGTCTGTACATGGCTACGTTCATAATTCCAAAACCTAAGCCGTTCTAAAGCAGCGCGTTCATATTCATAGATGCGCAGTGTGCAGCACGTTGATAAAAGTAGCATGCTGCAGCGCAGTAAAAAAAAGTTAAGCTGTCGATAAAGCAAGAGAATAGGTTTTTCGCATTTTACTCCGAAACTAAGCGTTTTTCCATATGATTGAAGATATTAAAATCTGCCATATTTTTGCTTTTCATAAGAACTCCATACCTCAAACCGTTATCGAGATTTACCGTTATTTCTAAAAATTTAGTTTTGGTGTTTGGTACACGATAATAATCACGGAACGATATGTCGGGACTACACAAATCCTATCAAAAACGAAAACTGCTCATAGAAAATCTGAACTGCCTCTTTTTTACGCAGCTTGAGACGCTCTGCAGCAAGTAAAGCAGTCGAAAAATCTTCTGCTGTGCAGGCTTCCCTTGCGCAGCTGACTTTCGCACAGTACTGCATTAGATTTCTGCAATTATGAACGCAGCCCATTTCTGAACTTTAAGGTCAAAACATAATCAACGCAACGTGCATCTTGAGGCCGCCGCTAGAATTTGAACACTATATAAATACATTGAGATTGACAGAACCAACGCATCAGCATCTTTCCAGCAAAAACGCGTTCTGCAAAGTTTGAGCAATGTTGAAATTGTGATGCACGCTGCAAAACTAGGACTCCCAATCCGATATTTCATTTGATATCGTACTCCCCTAATTGATGCAATCTTTTGCATCATATTTCACCTGCATAGACTTCAAAAAAATCTTTTTTTGTTTTATTCAGTTAAATGTTCATTCAATTGACAAACAAATTAAAATTGACACAATCCATGGATTTGTGAATCTAAATAATTTGACATTCATTTCAGTTTGGAATTTCAGTTCATAGAAATGAGTAAACCGAAGCTTTTGCGATATATTGTCGTCTCCAAGTCTCTAAAACCATAACAAAAATTTCTCAACTTTGATTTTCAATCATTTAATCTTTCGCGTCAATTACAAATGACAGTTCGATGCAGTGCGCAGCTAAGACGCTTTGGTTCTGTCTCTGAAAATTTAGCTACCACGCATTAGCAGCAGTTGCAAGCCGCGTTGGTTATGTTTTGACCTTTACTCGAATTCTGAAATGCCGAAGTTGAGCTGCCAAAGCTAATTTTTTCAACTCTGCTCGAAAGCTGAGCGATAAAGTTAACTGCACTGTCAAAATGGACCTTTTTTTATTTAAAAGATTTCGTTCGGCTAGTCAGTTGATCGAAAATAAGTTACGTGAAGCTTACCCAGGTTTTATTTGGGTCTATAACTTCTGTATAATATATGAAACGCGGCCGGCTAAGATCGCAGCTAATCTACAAATCCTAACTAAAACTGATTTCTTGTTAATTTCGCAAAAATGAAAAATAATTATTTGTCTCCACATTACGTTTTAAAAGAGACTCTTCAAAATATTAAAAATGTTTTTTTGTTTTAAATTTGTTGCTAATTTGAAATTTCTTGTTTTGTATTTTAATCGAACAAATATTTATATTGATTGTCATGCTAATCTAGCCGACATCCACATCACGCCATTTTACGGGCAAAAAAAAATTTTTTTTACTGGAGTGAAGTGTAAAAAAAGATTAACTTTAAAGAGATTTTTCTGGCTTTATATATTAATATAAGACTTAAAATATTTTTTAACAAATAATTGTAAATTATATTTAAGAGAATTTAGTTCAATTATATCATATCAAGAGAAAATTCTATATTTTATATATTATAAAAAAAATCTGTATAAAAAAACAATTCTGTTTGCCATTTAGTAAAGGGTCATTGTTTCTACTTTTATGTTGAATTTACTTCGCATCTTCTAAGGATCATTTAAGAATACTGCACACGAACTTATTGCCAAATTGATTTAGAAATCAAATTACTCATCGCAAGTTGCGGGGTCACTCTTATCTTCAAACTTTCTTAGTACGAAATCCGTTTCAGCAAAATTATGAAGATGTCCGAGCACCTGTCTGTCCGTCTGTCCATTTTACGAGGGCAGTCTGATAAGTACTTAGCCTCACCGCCCGATGGCGCCACTATTGCAGGAGAAATTTACATCTCAAAAGACCGCGTGGGTCATATCCTGCATGAAATTTTGGGCATGAGAAAGCTGTCGGCGCCATGGGTGCCGCGTTTGCTCACTCCGGACAACAAGCGCAACCGTGAAACCACTTCACAGCAGTGTTTGACGCTGTTTAAGCACAATCCGAAGGAGTTTCTGCGTCGTTTCGTGACCGCCGACGAAACATGGAACCACTAGTACACACCAGAGAATAAGGAACAGTCGAAACAGTGGACTTTACCCGGCGAACGTGCTCCGAAGAAGGCGAAGACTGTCCTATCTGCCGGAAAGGTGATGGCCACCGTTTTCTGGGATTCACAAGGTGTGATCTACATCGACTACCTGGAGAAGGGCAAAACGATCACAGAGCTCTACTATACCGAATTATTGGGCCGATTCGACGCCGAATTGCAGAAAAAACGGACCCATTTGGCGAAGAAAAAAGTGCTCTTCCACCATGACAACGCACCGGCTCACACCTCCGCCGTCGCCACGGCCAAATTGGTCGAATTGGGCTACGAACTGCTGCCCCATCCACCGTATTCTCCAGATTTGGCCCCGTGCGACTTCTTTTTGTTTCCAAACTTGAAAAAGTCACTCGCCGGGCAGAAATTTGAGTCGAATGAGGAGGTCATCGCCGCTACGGAGGCCTACTTTGCAGACATCGAGAAAACGTATTTTTCAGACGGGTTAAAGAAGTTGGAGCATCGCTGGGTCAAGAGTATCGAGCTAAAAAGAGACTATGTTGAGAAATAAATGGTCACTTTTCCAAAATTTTCGTTTTTTTTTTGTAGGCTAAGTACTTATTGGACTGCCCTCGTACATATCCTAAATAGCTCTAGAACGCGTTGAGCGACTTGAAATTTTTTGCAAATGACATTAATGGTGCTGATGGAAAAAATCCAATAATAGTAAAGGAATATGCCAAAAATAGATGGGAGCAAATCGCTGTGGGGTCCTCCGGAGCGTCCTGGTCATAAATATCTGAATGGTTCTATGATACCCGGAAATCGTGTATAAAACTGAAAAATACTCTATTTTGCCATACATGTCAGGGAAATATAACTAAACAAATTACGTTCGATTGTTCAATTTTAATGAATTGCTGTTATCTCTTAAAATCCTTATTTGCCACATATTTTTTGAACTATAGTCTCATTTTCATCAATTGGCCACACTTCAAAGAAAACTAACAGAAAACATTCAAATAAACCTGAAAATTGTTACCTTCCTTATCCAATCAACCATAAATTTGTGATCGCTGGAAACGGTTGATAGTTATCAATAAAGTTGACATCGATTGACATTCGTAATACCGATGTATCAACTTAGTTGATCATTATCAACTATCAATTGTGAATTGACAATCATAATAAGGGCCTAAGTTCTTGAACAAACAAAATTGAACCATTGCTTCTCCCTTCTCCCATACAAATGGCATATTTTTTCCCATTTTCTCGAAAACGGTGCATCGTATCGGAAAATTTCTAATGACAAAATGTACTTAGAATGTGATTTTACATAACCGTTCCATACTTCAAAATCCAATAGGACCACTTCTTTCCCCCCTCTCCTATAAAAATGGATTTTTTTTTTAACCCTCCGTCAGACACATACTTCGATAGTCATATTCGTAACACATGAGTCTGGCCAGACCCCCATACATTTTAGTACATTTGCATATAAATATTTCGTTTTTGGGCATGTATTCAAAATTCAAACACATTTTACTTTGCAGTTGATTTTTTTATTTACTGTCGCAACTAATAGGCACCTTACACGTTCAATATATTGAAGCAAAAATATTGACCGTGTAAGGCAGGTCTAATGCAAACATAATCTACTTTTGAATGTTGTTTATTCGCACTTCGACATTTCGGAGAACCAATGTGTTGGATAACGTCGAAAGGAAATTTCGTCTAGCGTCATTTCTTCAGGTGCTTTCTACTTCTGCGTTTTGCATGAAACACCACCAAAAATACATGAAATTTCACACTTTTTCATACAAATTGTTTGTGGGTCTGGCCAGACTCATGTGTTACGAATACGATGTGTACACCATCATGTCCTTGCAATTATTCTTCTACAAAATCTTTCGTCCTGATATTTTATAGACAGATAGCTAAATAGATTTTAGGAAGCTACCTGAAATTTCAAGTCGATAGCTCAATTAGAAAAATATTTACACAAAAAATAAAATCGAAAAAACCTGGCCAGACTCATGTGTCAGTCCAAGGGTTAAATAAACATTTTGTCTGTCATCATAGAGAGTATTTGACGATTGGCTTGCATATAAATAATTACAAATGTGCTAAATTCGTAAAAGGAGCTGTGCATAGAATACGTTATTTTGCCTTTTCGGTCCTGAACTCCCCTCCCTTTCACCAATCTTTTTGATATTTTTTTTTAAATAGTTTAATAGTGCCGTAGACCACCCTAAATGTATGACAGCCTCCAAAAGCATTTTCTACATTTCATCCACTTGATCCAAGGGTTTTTTTTTCAAAATTCAATTCACGACACCCTCGTTTATTGTTTTCAAAACTAAATGGCAACAGATGGAAAATTGTCTATGCTGTAAAAAGCCTCGATTAGAAACTTTTATAGACGGTACCAAAATTCTAAAAAGAAAAAATTCAAACACGGAAATTACTTACAAAAAAAATTTCAAAAAAAAGGCAGAGCTCGGTATGAATAGAAAATCAGGGGGCCTATTATGGATTACGGTCGTAATTGTAACGATCGGAACTTGTGTGTTGTTGTTAGTGTTTTCTTCTAACAACGAGAGGCAAATTCCGATCCTTACGATTACGTACGATCGTATTCCATGATAGACCGCCAGAGCAAATTCGTATCAGGCCGGTGTTCGTAATTCCGTGACAATTAGAAAAAAAAGGAAAAAACACTAATTTAGGCTCTCTGTAGTTTACATTTAACACTTAATGGTAAGGTGTGAATGTCATCCATTTTACATAATTGAAAAAAAAATGAAAATTGATACATGAAAGTTGTGTAATTATATTACTAATAACTAAACATTAAAAAAAATGCTATAAAATTTAAAATCAATTTGTTTTATTTATCATCACAAAACACATTAATTGTCCCCCTCCCTCTTTAAAAACGTATTTGCAAATGTAAAATAGAAATTCATTCTCTCAATAGTTTCTTTCATTCTAGAGAAAACACTGTCGCCACTGGCAACTGGAATGGGAAGCAAACGGAATCGCTTCCTCATCCGTCAGCCGCGCATTAAACGCGACAGCGACCCACTTAACCAGCCATCCCCGGAAATCACAACGGAAATCATCGATCCAATGATTTCGCGCAGCCTTCTCTCGGTGCCACCACCAAAAATCGAGCGACACGCCTCAGAGCCGGCACCCAGCATGACACCTTCATCTCCGCACTTGCTATCCGTGCCACAGTCGTCGCCGTTTTTAATGAAGCAACATTCGCATCCGCTGCTGCCCAGCCAATCGCCGCCCATGAGTTTGTCGATGTCATCGCCGATTGGCCATGGCCATGGCTTCACCCTGCATCGCCAGCTCTCTCATCCAATCCAGCCAACGTCCGCCTCATCAATATCCGTAACCGAAACACTGTTGCCCGTCTCAAGCACTGTTTTGACGAGCAGCACTCTGACCAGCTCCGGCATTTTGCATTTTATGCCGACGCCCATCAAACAGGAATCAGAACCACTGTCAGCCATAAAATCTAGCGGTGGTCATAGTCCATCGGTTATCCTAGTTTCGGAGCCATTGACGACGAGCGCAAGTGCCGATCAGATTCCAACGTTGCGAGTTAAAACCGACGAATTAATTCGATCGTCCTCATCGCCACAGGTGGGTACTTGGGTAAGATTTTTTTTTTTTAAATTTTACAGGGATGTCTGGTCCAAGAATGGGACGATCCTATCAACTTTTAGTGAAAATCCATTAACCGGAATGGCGAGTTTTCGAGGTTCGCAATTTTGTTTTTCGCGATTTACTCCGAAACTAAACGTTTTTCAGTAGACTTACGTGTAAAAAAACCTTGGAGACAGTAAAACATTTTTGTCTTTTACTAAAACTGCATATCTCATGCCGTTATCGCGAGATGCCGTTATTTCAACAGTTTTGACGATTATCTAAAAAAAAACAAGTTTTTGGTGGTTCATTAATTAAGACGAATTGAAGAGAGACGAATTGATGTTTGCCACAAATTGTGAATAAATCTGTGAGTGGTAATGAGTTAAAGTAGCTTAAGTCGATTTTCAGGCAAAGCTAAAGTGATCTGTTTGTAAATACAAGTTCAGATCAGTTTGGTTTTGCCTGAAAATCTACTTAAGCTATTGTAACTTACTATCATAGATATATCCGGTGTGCTCGTTTGAGTGCAGCGGGCGTTAATGGGTTAACTAATATTTCTATAAATGTACCTGACATGTACAGGGTGAGTCAAAACTACTGTCAGTGGAGTTTAGGTATCAATGTTATGCACCTCTGCCATTTTTCCCCAGCGATTCAGTTTATTCTCTATAGAATAATTTTATTGTTTTTTTGGCATTATAAGTTATAATAAACATGGACGCGAAAAAAGAGCTCGTTGTGATCCTGCTATCCTTAAACGCCTTAGAGATGTTGGTATCAAGGAAAGATTTATCTTCCGGACTATAAAATGATTTAGCGAGACAGGTACATGGAAAATTCTCCGCAAAGGTGGACCAAAAAAAACGGCAAGAAGCATTAGTAAAGATATGGGATAAAATGCCACAGAAAATAGTGCGTGCCAGCTGCAATACATTTTTCAAACGTTTACATCCCACCATTAAGGAGAAAGATTTGAGCTGCGCAATTAATTATTAAATTTTTTTATGTCTTTAAACAAAAAATATATTACTCTTTGAAATCCGTACATTATTTTATTTTTTACAGCATTTTTATTTGCTGACAGTAGTTGTGACTCACCCTGTTTATTGTGCAGAAATGTAGATTTTGTATAAGAAAGTCATGTGCTTTTCACATCAGATATTTTTAAGTTAAACCGATAAGAACCGATTCTAAATAAATATTTTACAAATAATGCTTTTAGGGAAATTGCGAAAAAAAATGTTTGAACTCTGTAACACCCTTTGTTCGAGAATTTTCATGTTAACGGACGGACCGATATTCCAAAAAACATACAATCGGTTATTTATAATAAAAAGATTTCAATTTCAAAATTTCTGTTTTCCATTTTGTCCCAAATAATGCGAATCTTTCTTAACACACTAAGGAGTTACCTTCAATAAAAAAAAATTTAATTTCAGACTGGACGAGAACTATCCCTAGAGAATCCCCGTTCGTCACATTGTCCCGTAATTCGACCCGGTCCAGCGCTCGGTTGCAACTTCTGTTGGAATACGATCGACGCACACGGCAGGATTCTACGCCGGAAAACGAAATACCACTGCCCCGAATGCCAGACAAATCTGTGCATAGTGCCGTGCTTTCAAGAGTACCACGAACGGCAGTCCAGCGATCATCCATCCAACAACAACTCCTCAGCGCTGACGAGTAGCGGCGGCGGTGGTGCACCGGGCAGTAGTAGTGGCGGCGGAAGCAAGAGTTTAACATCGACCAGTCTTAGGCATTATCCTAAAACTGGCTCGATATAAAAAATAATCATAATAAAAACAAACGGAAATGTAATTTTCGCACTTTTTGTTGTTGTCTTCTATTTGTTTCTATTGTTCAAAGGAAACCAAGAAAAACAAATCAATAAATCGCATGAATGATGACTATTAATTTTGGGTAAATACAATATTATTATTTTTTCCTTAATTATATTGTACTAAAAATTAGTAATTTGTAAATGTAATTGTAATTTGTAAACGTGTATAAAAAACGTCTCAATTAAGTGAATTTTAATGGCAAACTTTGAAGAGACAATGCTAGAAAAAAAAACATGAAAAGCAAAACAAAACAAAACTATTTTCATAAATTTTGTTTAATTCAAACAAACAAAAAACAAAATAGTTTTAAATTTTAAAATAAAGTTTTAAAAAAAAATTATAAAATGTTGTATACAGTCCTCAATTGATTGTTGTAGATTATATTTTTGTAAAAAAAAAGAAACCAAAACAGAAAGCATTTTCTGTAAAGCTACTATAGATGATGATTTTAAAAAAAATCAGATACATAGCTAGGAAACAAAAGCAAAATTTAATTAAATCACAAACAAACATACAAGCAACAAACCATAAAATAAAAAAAAAACAATCAAACTGAATTTAGAACATCTTTTGTAATTGTATATTTATTACAATTTGAAAAATTTTCATTTAAGTCTGTTCTTTCCAAATGTTTTATTTTACAAAGCAGAATATTTTTTTTAATTAATTAATTCATTAATTGTGTGAAGTTAGTAAGATTTTAGTTGCAGTCAGTCATATCAAAACGCTTGCTAAAATCTTTTCAGCAATGAATTTTGTTGCAGAATCGCTGACCATTTATAATGGAAAATGATAACAATATACAAAAATCAAAGATAAATAGCGGAAAAAAATTTAAAGAAATGTAATGTTTAGTTGTTGGCTTTTTTTTAAGAAAATGTACCTGATAAAAGACAGATGATAAAAAAAGTAAACTTAAGCATTTTTTTTTAAAGTCATAACTTTATCATTTTAGGCATATTTCTCATTCAGTATACGTTGAGTTTTTATCGTTCCATCATCATATGATAAACAGTGGTATTTTCCATGAAAGATTTTTTTTTTTGGCGGTTCATACGTAAAACATAAAAAATGACCAGCACCACGCCTTTTTCGTGTCCATACAAAGGGTAATATTTTTTCCGATTTTCTCGAAACCGGGACGTGATATAAAAAAGATTGTAAAGAAAAAAAAATTTAGGTATACGATTTTGTCTAACTCTTCCGTTTATAAAAATTCAATCGGACTACATGACCCCCTCTCCGCAGTCTCAAATTTGAATGCACGTAAAATTAACAAAATAAATTTTGTCTTCTCTGGTCAGGCCCTTGCTTTTTATTGACCTCGCCTCTCTCCTTCCCTGGTAACTTTTGAATCGTTCGACCGATTCGCATCTCAATCAAACTATGTTGAATAAACCACCTCGCAAACAAGCATCTGTCATTAAAAATAATTACCAATTCATCTGCCCGTCAAACACCTCTTTTGTAATTCCGAGATCGCTGAGAGATTTTTATCTGGTTTTCATTATTAAATCATCGGTATGTTGAGGCAAATATTTCGAAATATTAAAGAAATGTGAAAAAAATTATTCATTTGTTTCTGCGAGTATACTAGCTTTTGAAAATTTTGGGCACGCTTCTCATATGAACATCGTCTATTGAACTTAAGAAATGCCATTGGAGAAGATCGTCCAACTGCGCTAGCTCTTAGCATTTCTAGAGAAGTATATATAAAACCCGAAGTGGTTGTGAATGGACTGCAACGACTAAATTTAGTTTTGTAGTTTATGTTTCCCCGTTTTTATGCACACATTTTTCTATATTTCAGGCGTCCGGGGGAATTTTTTTAATGTGTCCCGACATTGTTTTCCTATGGCTTTATTTTGTTACCCAGAATTTAGAAAAAAAACCTTCGGCCTCCCTTAAATAGAGGACAGCATACGGGGAAAAGGAGGACGGGATAGAAACATTAATTTACATTCGAACTTCGCACTTAAAAGGCTGTATTTGACCTTTAAAAATTTTCGCCTGCAGCACAATAATTATTATGTTTTATTAAAAATTTTGCCTGCGGCGCAATTTTTGTTACATTCCGAAGAACTAAGAAACCTTTTATAACAGATACTCACAAACAAAAATTAAGACAAACCTCTTTTCCGTGATTAGTCGTCTTTCCAGATTTTCAAGCATACAAAAAATGTGTTTTATCAATTTTTTTTAGAAATGGAAGGACGCGATATACAAGTTTTGCCTCGGATCGCCACTTAAACTGACTGCGGCCTGCAAGTTTTTTTAGTGGGAAACACAACATTTACCTATCCCCGATAACTACCCATGTTAGTCCTTGTGTTTGGCACCCTCGCACTTAAGAATAGTTTGAATGAAAAATGACTAAAAAAGGGTATACCGTTTGTAACGCATCGGACATAAAAATAAATTCTAGCAGGGCGTTGGGGATGACAAAAGATTTAGATTTTTACATGTCCATCTGTCCGTCCTTTGTGAACACCATAACTTTCGAAAAGATCGAGCTAGAGTTGTTTCTCGTAAGTTCTTGAACGTGAAAAATCACACCATTCTTTCCCCCTCCTGCATACAAACGGGACAGTTTTTCACACTTTTCTCGAAAACGGTGAGTCGTATTGAAAAATTTATAGAGGTAAAATAAGTTCAGAACATGATTTTATATAACCGTTCCATACATCAAAATCCAATGGTACTAATCCTTTCCCCCTCCCACACAAATGCATTTTTTCATAAAAATTTTGTCTGCCCTCATATAGAGTATTTGACGATTGGCTCTTAGCAACTGTAGCTTTTCTTATATTTTGTGTGAACTTTAATACAGCCGTAACACTACGGCGTTATAAAAATAAACTGGTACGAAAAACGAGTAATCAATTTCAAAAAATTAAATAATCGATTTTTTTTATTAATTAGATTTTCTACAATTGCGTACAATTTAATTTAAGTTCTTAACTTCCTCTACTTTTTCTTATCGCCCTTGGTATCGATTTCTTCGGTTGCTGGATTGGCATTGCGGAAATTGGGGAATTGTTCCCACGGCGCCGCCAAATCGAACTTCCTGAACTCTTGCGCCAATTCGAGAGGTTCACAAACAACTCGTTTCTTCTCGTCATCATAACGGAGCTAAAATCATAAGGAATTGCAAAATTTCAACCTTTTTTCTCCAGAAATAGTAACGGAATTTACCTCAACATAGCCAGACAGTGGGAAGTCCCTTCGCTGTGGGTGTCCCTCGAAGCCGTAATCAGTGAGGATTCGCCGCAAGTCGGGATGATTTGCAAAAAACACGCCGTACATGTCCCAAATTTCACGTTCATACCAGTTGGCCGCCTTGAAGACATCATTGCAGGAGTCGATTGGGGTGAGCTCATCGGTGTAAGTCTTTACCCTAATCCTGGAATTGTACCGCAGCGATAAAATGTTGTAAATGATCTCGAAACGGTACTGGCGGCTGGGAATATCCATGCCGGCGATGTCCACTAGATTAGCAAACTGAGCATTGTGATGGTCCTTGAGGAATTGCAGAACAGGAATAACGCCTTCTGGACAGATGAGAAGCTCCAGTTCATCGCCGGATGTCAGCTGGACTTTCTGGATATATTTCGGAAGGCAGCGGGCCACGTATTGGCCAAAGTCAGTCAGATCTGCGCGGGCGGTCTCATTTGGCTTACGAATTGTTGCTGAAAATTATTGAAACCTCTACATTTGATTAAATTTTTAGCCGATTTTAGTGTCTTACGTGCACTCTCCTCGATCTTTGCTGCTTCTGTTGTGGCAAATCGGACTCCGGTCGACCTAACTGGAATATTTTCATGTTTAAAAGGTTTTTTACACTACCTACACTTCGTACTGTTATTTGCTAGGACTCCGCTGCGGAAGGTCCTCGTTAAACTCCTTAAAAGCGATGCCATCGCCCTAAAATCCAATGGAAAACCACAAAAATAATTTTATGTAATCAGAAGAAAATCTGACACTTCAAGTTAATTTCT
Organism: Chrysopilus asiliformis; assembly: GCA_964034945.1. NCBI lineage: Eukaryota > Metazoa > Arthropoda > Insecta > Diptera > Rhagionidae > Chrysopilus > Chrysopilus asiliformis. Next base: position 14,249,083 of record OZ035962.1, read on the forward strand.
GACACTTCAAGCTTTTTCGACCAGAGACAGAGGAGCCTGCAACTAGAGAGCCTGAATTCTAGAAGCAAACATCGATTTCTGAAATGACCCGTTTTGGAACGGTACAATAGTTGGAAATAAACTTTGTGGTGCTTGCAAATAATGTTCGAAGCTAATTAGACGGTTTTGCGTAGTCATCATCTTTCTCATTCGAATTAAACGCTAAGTGGAAAATTTGGAACACAAATTCGGAAATTATCGGTTAAATTTTCGTGGACAAAAATTTTACATTAATCAGAGCCATCTGTTAGTGGGAAACACAATTTCTTATGGGAGAAACCCTATACTTCGGTTATGGCAACATAAGACTTTTAAATATCTTATAGTTTTCCATGCGATTGCTGAGTACCTTTTCTCGAAAAATGAAGGATTCCTGTTTGCGAGCACTGGAAGTTTCCTGGAAATTTTCTGTGTGTAGTACGAAACTGTACATTATAATTGTAACGTAAAGCTTATTGTATGCGCCAGCAAGAACAGTTTCTTCTCCCACGATCAGCTGCTGTAAAAATCAAAACAAATCAAAATTGTGCGGTTAAGGAAATAGCCGGTTTTGACATTTGATAATCACCCCGATTCTGAGATACGAAGTTAGGTTGCGTTGCGTTAGTTTACTCGATTTTCATTCGATAATCTCTGCAGCCCTAACTGCAACCATAAAATCGCCATAAAAAAAGAGGGGAAATTATTTTTGCAGTTGCCGACAAATTTTTGCAGTTGATTCTTATCTCCCTTTCTCGCCAAGGTATCTTCACATAAATGTGTCTCTATTTTTTTGCAGTTGGGAAAAGTCATGGTAATGGAGGGCCAACTTAGGACACAAATTGTTTCCATGTTAATAAAAAATAAAAGATCATTTGAGTCTACTGCAGCACGGATTTATTGCCCTAATAAAAGCAATCCATTTAATGAAAATCCGGATCCAGTTATCATTCAAACTTTTTGCAAACAAAACCAAATTCAAATCTTTTTTTTTTAATTAAATGTTTTTTTTTATTATTCTTCATAAATTACAAAAATTCAATATAATTTTCATTCTTAAAAATAGCAAATAAAAATATTAAAAGTATAAAAGTACACTTCAAATGCTGAGGTTCACCCCACTATGTGGGAGGCCCAACTATCCTCAGTATACTTCCAAACCTATTTTATTTTTACAATTACAAAATTGATCCTTATATATATACACTAGATTAATAACCTTTTACTATTTATTTTCTATATCTACACCCAGCTCAGACAGCTAATTAGCTGGTATAAGAGTGGGTTCTAACTATAAATAAATTAATAATTTAATAATTTGCACATAATTTTTGTTTTACTTTTATGTTTATAGTTCTTTCATAATATGTTTTTTAATTTTTTTTTTGAAAAGTACATATGAATTGCATGTTGTTATGTCAGCCGGTAGATCGTTGTATAATTTTGTTGCTTGATATAAAAGACCATCTTTTATCCGATTCGTCCTGGGTTTTTTTAGAACGATTTTTCCTGCGGTTCTTAGATTGTGAGAATTGCTTTTTTTATGAAGAATTACGTTTGTTTTAATCATCCCATGTGCGATTTTGTAAATGAGGTTGATTTTAGCAAAAGTTTCCATTTGAGTTACATTCATTTTCCTCGAAACGTGATATACATGTTCAGTTGGAGTTGTCCAGTGAAGTCCATACGCAATTTTTATACCTTTAGCGCAGAATCTATCGATGATTTTTTTAATACCTTTTGAACAATGTGACCAGGCTGAGATGTTATACCTTATTCTCGAAAAGACATTCCCCTCGAGTATCAACATTTTCGCATGTGTATCAAGCCCATAGCATCTTTTCATGGCACCAAGTAGAGGCACAACTTGTTTTCTGATGTGATCAGCATGTTCCGTCCAACTCAATTTTTCATCTATTATCATACCTAAGTACTTAATTTTTTTCACTCGTTCCAGAATGTTGTCATCAATTTTGATGTTTAGAGATATGTCTAACTTGTTTTTCTGTTTAAAGATGATATAATTGGTTTTGCTTTCATTGATGGTTAATCTATTTGACAGTGCCCACATTTTAAATTTCTTTAAATCACGATTAATCTGATCTTCTAATAATTCCTCCGTATTGGCTTTGTGTATCAGAGCTGTGTCATCAGCATAGATCACGTAATCACCTTCCAGTTGAGCTTCTTGAATGCTTTGTATATACAAGAGATAAAGAGTAGGTCCTATAACTGATCCTTGAGGTACTCCTAGCAAAGATTCCTTTTCATCACTGTAAGTATCAGCTATTTTTGTTTGCATCACTCGTTTTTTTAGATAAGAACCAAAAAGCTTAAGTGCAATGCCTCTCACTCCCAGCTCCTCCAAGGTTTCCAATAAGATTGCATGATTAACTGTATCAAAAGCCTTTTTAAGATCTATCCATATTGTGCACACATATTCTCCTTGATCCAATCCTGAGTTAATTTTGCTTAGAACTTCCGTCACAGCCGATTCCGTCCCACTGTTTTTTTGAAAACCAAATTGATGATTGTCGAAACCTCGAGTTTTATTAATAAAATCTATTAGCCGTTTATTTATTACCTTTTCAAAAATTTTACTGAATGTGCTTATAAGAGATATGGGTCTATAATTTCCTGGATTGCTCGAATCACCTGTTTTGAAGATCGGGACAACAATAGATTTTTTCAAACATTGTGGAAAATCTCCCTTTTCTAAGCAATCATTGATGAGATTTGATACAATCGGTGTAATCACACTTGCAAGTTTTTTCACATCTAGCGCCGTTATTCCGTCGTGACCTGGTGCAGAGTTGGTTTTCAAATTTTTTATAATATTTAGTATTTCTTGCTCATTTGTTTGATATAAAAACATACTTGATTTTTCCCTTTTATTTTTTGTTCGTACCACGTTATATTTTTTTATCAAATCTTGTATTTTGTCATCAAGATTGCTACCTATTTGGCTAAAATAGTTGTTGATGCCGTTTGCAATTTGTTTCCCCTCAGAATATAGTGTATTTTCCCACACAATTTTTGTAATAGTTTCTTTTTTTCGTTCTTTTCCTAGAGATTCATTAATAGTTTTCCAAACTTTTCTCATATCGTTTTCTGCTTTTTTTAGTTCATTTGAAATGTAGTTTTGTTTAGCCGTTTTAATCAATTTTGCAGTTTCCAATTTACTTTGTTTATATATTTTTTCCAGTTCCTGGTTGTCTGCCTCCCTCATAAAACGTTTGTAAATTTTTTGTCTTCTTTTCATGCTTTCTATAATATCGGGAGTCATCCAAGTGGTTTGTCTGACCCTAATTGTACGCATAGAGGTATTGGCCGTTTTTGCATCCATTATCATTGTGACAAGTTCCTCGAAACTGCTTGGAGTATTGTTACATATTTTCTTCTTAACTTCCTTAACAAAATTCTGAACATCAAGACAAGCTTTCTTAATTTTACTCATTTCCTTTTTGATAAACATTTCTAGCTGGATTTCTATGTTAATTTGTTTGTGGTCCGAGATTGAATCTTGCAGCTCTATTATTGTTTTTATTTTATCATTATTAATTAATACGTGATCAATTATGGTACGAGTTGTGTCCCTCATTTCTCCGTCTCTACTACAGACAAGTGCTACTCTTGTGGCGTGTGAAACGTCTACCTTATTTCTAATATGATAACCATTTGCTTGCACAATATCCTGATATAGTTTTGTCGTATGGCAGTTTCTGAGTAAGTCAATATTCGTGTCTCCAACAAAGAGCATATTTTTAAATTTTCCTAGCATATCATCCATAAAATTAAGGAATTCGGAATCTTTATCAGTTGGCGACTTATATGCTGTCATAATTCTTAAGTTTAAGTTTTTTGTCGCGATTTGAATAACTATTCCGTTAAATAAGTTCGTTTGTTCAATAATTGAAAAACTCATATCATTTTTAATAAACACAGCAGTTCCACCACCCCTATTCTCATTCCTGCAATTAAATACTCCCCTATATCCTGCAATTTTAATAAAATCAATTTCATCACTATATAGCCATGTCTCATTTAATACAACAATATGCGCTGGTTGTTCTATCAAAATTGATTCTAATTCATTAAGTTTACCTCTAATGCTTCGAATATTTAAGTAAATTATTTTTATTTCTTTTAGTGTTTCAGTGTTTGTATAAATTTTTTCCCTCCCCATTTTGAAGAGTTTAAATAAGATCTTCAGATAGATAATCAATTCTACTTTTGGCCCCTGCCAATTTCTTTTGTTGCACCATGCAATATCGATCTCCTGGTCTATGATTAATATCGTGTTCGGTTTTATATCTATCATTTTCAAAAATACAATTGACACAGTTCGGTTCCGTTGTACAGTTTTTACCATCACAGTTGGTCTGATTTGAACAGTTTCCACAAACTTTGTTGTTATTACAATCAGCTGCTTTGTGGCCGTACCTCTGGCAGTTGTAGCATCTCAATACACTTACATCTTCATGCACTTTATACGAGTCCCAACCAATATTGACAAATTTGTTTAACACTTTAAAGTAGGTTGTTCCGCTTGTTTCTATATAATAAGTCCATTTACTATCCCGTCTTTGTTTTGAGTGAACTACTTTAAATTTGTCTTTGGTGTCGAGAAATTGATTTTGTGCACGAAGCTCCATTAGTAATCTGTCTTCTGAGTATTTATCATCCACGCCTGTTATATAAATTTTAGGATTCTTCTTTTTGGGAACATATACATCATAATTCTGGGCAAGCTGGCCTTTTGCTAAAGTTTCTAATGCTAGTGAAGACTTTTTGTTGTTAACTTTTATCACAATAGTGCCATTTTTTGCCGCCTTCACCGCACGAATGTCCACCTTTGCTTCAATTGGATTTATTTTTTGTTTTATTTCAGCTAAATCTAGCCCGACGATCCAAATGGTAAATAGGCAAGCGAGTCGTGTAATCAGCGTCTATAGTTACTTCTTCGTATAAACGTGGACCACAGCTTTGACCGATCGCTAATGTGTTTCACACCGAATTTCCAAGAACGGAATTGAACTGGAACAAATTGTTACGTGGGAACGGACTGTGCTATTTTTGGCTCACTTTCGAAATATTTGAAAAGCGGAATAAGACGGAATGAATAATCTGAAGTGGCTCGGACATCAAAACACAATTACTAGTATTTTTCAAAAACTCTACAATGACCAACAGAACTGCGATGTCACAATTTCAACCAAAGGACGGGAATTTGCGGCGCACCGATTTATCTTGTCCACCTCTAGTGATTACTTCCGTGAAATCTTTGACGGTGTTCCTGAGGTGGAAGTTAAGTTGATTGTTCCGGACTTCAAGGACCACATAATAGAGGCACTCCTCAGTTTTATTTACACCGGAGAGGTTTTTGTAGCTTCGTCTAATCTGTCAGAATTCCTAGAGACTATAAACTTTCTCGGCATCAAAAGTGCGATTAGCTTCGAGGTCCAAATAAATAAAACAGAAACGGATAGTCCACAGGCTGAATTGGCAACGGAAAAACCGCAGGTAAGTTATTGTAGACTCATGTTTCTTTAAGTAGGCTGAAACTGGTAACGTTTCAGGTATCCGAAGGGAACTCAGCCGAGCAGCAAACCGACAAGGATCTAGAGGAGTATCTAGAAGTTTACAATGAAGATGAAAAAATGCAACAGTACATTGATCAAGAGTGCTCGGAGAGCAACAGTGAATACATCTTAGCCGAAGACAATCAACACGAGTTCACGCTTGCTGCAGAAATCAAACAGGAAAAACTCTCGGAGAAGAGGGTCGACGAGGTTGAAGTGGACTTTAGCGATTTTCCAGACCTACTTCGCGAATCAAAGAACGTCCCCAGCATCGCCACGAAGTCCACGACTTCCAAAATGAAAGCGGCAGTTGCGGAACGAAAACTATCTCGCCAACAGCTCTTTGACGGTGCCATAAAGGCCGTAATCAATAATGGCATGAGTTTGCAGAAGGCCGCCACTAAATTCAACGTCTCCAAAACTGTCTTATGGCGGCGGGTGAAGAAGAACTCGGCCTATAAATCCGATAAGGAGCACCCAATGCTTTCTGTGGCGCTGCAAAAGCTAGAGAACGGAGAACCCCTGAAAAGTATCAGCAAAGCTTTGAACATTCCAATTTCGACACTCCACAGACACAAGGTTCGTTTGGCTGGCGAAGGAAGACTACCGGAGCATGTCCAGGTGAGGAAGAGGGATGCCAGGGATAATCTGAAACGACGACTCGACAATGCAATTGCCGCCTGCAATCGGGGAATGTCGCAAAATCACGCCGCTATCATGTATGCCGTACCCAAATCTACCCTGTGGAGGCATCTACAAAAACATATCGTCAATGAAGCTAAAACTGAAATCACTGACGAGGTCCAAATGTGCAAAGAGTAATTTTAAATATAAGACAACTACGATTGCCAAATACTCTTTGAGAATATCAGATCGAATTTTTTTGAAAATCCACATCTAGCGAGATTTCCAATCGTGTTTAGAGCCTTTTCGAAGCAATGCAAAAAAAAAAATCAAACAATTTCTCAATTTCAATCTGAAAGAACACACCAAGTGCTGCATTGTACGATTTTTAATTATAGCCAAACAAATTTGAATGTTCTTCCTTCTACAAAATGTTCCTATTTGCATAATATTCGTTCTTATTTTATTTGCTTTGTTATGCAAATATAAATCTTTTGTAGAAGGCAAAATGTCTAAATTTGTTTGGCTGTCATTGAAAAATTACGGTACGCGACAACGCATTCCGTCTTGCGCTCAACGAGACAGAATTTCCTGTCCTTATCTCAATAATCTTTTGTTTTTGGCCCGACGATTGGATTTATATAAAAGAAATATGTATTTCTAACGGCATACATCTACCATATTACTGTTGATTCTCATATATAGGGTATAAAAAAGGAAAAATTAATTTTCCGGTACAATTTTTTCCACCTTTTTTATGTTGAAAAAATTTAAAATCTTGTATTAATTGTCTAGTTTGTAATAGTTTTAATGTATTTATTAAATCGACATTACTAATAAATTAGTATTTGTGTATATGCGCAGTAAAATGTACATTTTATCAAATTTTAAAATAAACTTAGCATAAAATACAGGAAACAGTTTTGGTCACCCAATTTCCTTTTCTAAACATTAAAATTTTGTCATATCCTTCGAAATAAACATCGTAAGCTTCAAATGCAATACACAAGAGGTCGTAAAAGGATATCGGCGAAGTCCGCTTAGGCGCCATTTACACCTCACACTTTATTTCGTGAATTTTATTCTTCGAAACTAACTTCATGTTGCACAACCGTTTAAACTACACAAAATTTAGAAATTTATTCCTGAAAGATGCCCGACCTCGAATTTTTTCATATAAAACCATCCGAATAAATTAAAAAATTTTATCAACTTTTGCTAAGTGAATTGTACGAGAGATAAATAAAATTCGTGGAATAAATTCCGAATAAAATTCGCGGAGAAATTCAAAAGAAAATTCACAAGTGTAAACGGAGCCTTAAGTGAGAATAAAGCTAGAACCTGAATCGTACATCGATGCGTCCGTCCGGTTGAAGCTAGAACCTGAATCGTACGTCGATGCGTCCGTCATGCGTGCGTCCGGTTGACAGTTCGATGCGGTGACAGTTGGGTACGGCAACGAATCTGGAGTTAATTCATTGTTTTGCACTTCTTCTATTAGTTTATCGTCGAAACAATTACTTTCAATTTGTTCCATACTTAAATTGCTTAAATCGTAAACAAACTTTTTTGCGAAATGACATTTCCGTGCGTTGCCGCATGTAAAAGTAGAAATTCGACCTACTCTATGCGGTTGCCGCATCGGAAAACGTATTATTATGAGTACCAGCCCGTTGATTCTACTCGAACCGTCAACCGGACGCACGCATGACGGACGCATCGACGTACGATTCAGGTTCTACCTTGACAGTTCGATGCATCAATGAATCTGGAGTTCATTTTTTTTGCTGCTCGCTGCTCCGAAAACGCTGCTGCATTCTGATATGGGCTTAAAGGTAGAACCTGAATCGTACGTCGATGCGTCCGTCACGTTGACAGTTTGAGTAAAATCAATGGGCTGCTATGAGTACTCCCCTAATAATACGTTTTTCGATGCGGCAACCGCATAGAGTAGGTCGAATTTCTACTTTTACATGCGGCAACGCACGGAAATGTCATTTCGCAAACAAGTTTGTTTACGATTTAAGCAATTTAAGTATGGAACAAATTGAAAGTAATTGTTTCGACGATAAACTAATAGAAGAAGTGCAAAACAATGAATTAACTCCAGATTCGTTGCCGTACCCAACTGTCACCGCAACGAACTGTCAACCGGACGGACGCATCGACGTACGATTCAGGTTCTAGTTTTACAATGGGTGGCAGCGACAGCAATAACAAGAATGCTGTCGAGTGAATTACATTGGCTTGACTACAGGATAGCCATGGCCGATTTATACAAGGTCTGCTGGTTATTTTTTGACAGCCACCATTTTGCTACGTCATCGGCAAGAAATTCTTTGTAATGTTGATTGTGCGTACGGAGTTGTTTAGCTAGATGTTAGCTAGATTTGAGAATTAGGGAAAATTCCCATTGTGCCTGTTTAGATTAGCCGATCCAGGCGCCAGGCCATGAACGAAACTGTCAAAATACAGGCAAGACGAGGAAGCGGGGGTGTAAATAGGAAATTGCACCACAAAACTAAAATCTCCATTTTCAGAGTTCCGCCTGTCGTGCTCTGATTGGTTGGCTGTCAAATTACTTGTGTTCCACCGTCATTTGTATTCCAATTTTCAAAGCACCAATATTGCGGGAAATTTAAAAGAAAGCAGTTAATTGCACCTAATATATTTTTAAATGGTTCTTTCACTTTTTATTGTTTATGGAATATTTAAAATTTATTTCACTCAAATTCAATTGTGATATTGTCACAGAATTATATGTATTTTATACCGATTGTCAATTTGTTCAGTTTCCACGTTTCACATTGAAACTGGAAGTTTTGCGTTCAGCTTTCAGTTCCAATCTCAATGTAAACACGAGCAAGATTTTTCGTTCATGGCCTGGCGCCTGGATCAACTTAATCTAAACAGGCTCATTGAGTCTTATAAGAATTACTTGCCAATGACGTCAGAGCCAGAAGCAACTGAGCTGTCAATCAGACCTTGTATAATTCGGCCATGCAGGATAGCGAGAATTTTGCATTTTTTGTTTTCACTGAAATTTAATTTTTGTGGATTTTGATGAGATGATTTCGTTAAAATTTGTCATGATTATTCCTTGAATTTATTCCAAATAGTGCTGCACAGCAGGACAGCAAAATTAGAAACCTTTTTATTTGGAAAACGGGTTTCCGATAGCCACACTCTAATTTTATATAGTCACTCTAGTTGAAACCACGAGATTAGTTTCATGGGAGTTAGCTATCGGGAGTAGTATCAAATTGGGTGATCTTAATTAGAAAATAGCTTTTGAGAAAGCCCAAGTTTTTTTGGTTGAATTGGTTGGCAGTTTTATTTCTTGGCCGTGTTTAATTTATTTATCGTATGTCCATCCAGAATTTGAACAAATTTGGTAAGTAATTTTTCTTTATTCTTTGTGATAAAATACCGTCGTGAAGCAAAAGAGATTCTGTGTGATTAGAATGTTAAAAATGGCGTCACAAAATATCTCGTGAAAAATGGCTGAATGACATTTCGAGAATGATGAGCAATTCGGAAAATTCCTAAAACGCAGAAATTTAATTTGACTCTACAGAATTTCCACCGGTGAAATTCCTTTTTTCAGCCTTTTAAGGGTTTTCGCAAATTGCGAGTCTGGGTGCTCCGCACATTTTTTTTTGTCGATGCAGTAAAGCGGAATCCCGAATGGATTTTCTTTGTGTGGAATTTTCCTAGACTTTGAAATGTCGACCCCGATTTTAGTCCCATGATAATATCATCCCGATGTTTCAGTCGGCTTGCTGCAAGGTCGATTAAAATGTGTTCCGCCTCATTGTGACCTTAATGGTGACGTCACATCTATTGTCTCGGAGCCCCCATCCCAAAAGTTAAAAAAAATCCACAATTAATCTCATTGCAATTCGGTTAAGTGAGAGAATGATTTCCACATGGTCTTTCGGAGCAAGGGGCCGGGAAAAGTGTTGATTTTTTCGCTTTATTGATTATACTGGAATTCGGGCTGCTTTATCAAAAATACGACCATTGAGAAAAAGAAATTCGGGTCACATTTGATCGGCTATGACGTCGACGTGCATGACAAACTGGTTTTTGTAAGAATTCCTGCAACGTCAATTACTGTCCACCTTTTCTTCAATTTTTCTTGTTGCTGGTAATTTGTTCTTGGGCTCCCTCTGTGATCACGTGGCAGACAGGAAGTTATTGACCACAAGCAGCAGTCATTTTTGTTAGCTTCGCTTTGAATTTTGCTCATCACGTCGCTCGCTGGGTTTTCGTGACCGTAGCCTGTTAGGTTGACCCACTAAAAGCATGAAAAATTCTTGGCCTTTCAAGGGTTTTTATTTATTTTACAACTGCATATCCTTTTAGGGAGTGGCTCTTTCTTTTATTTGAGTTATTTAAGAAAATTTCTGAACATCGAAAAAATTGCTCGGACAAAATGACAAGATTTTTTTAACCTCTTCGTTTAAACCCTTTAAATATCTTCGTTTAAACCTTTTAATTAAAGACGTTTTTTCTGAAATGTGCCATTACACTTGTTGGTGAGATGAGCTTATTTTAATACCATATATATTTTGTTTAGCATTGCTGAGACTATCAAACGCAGTATTTTTAACTCTATATCGTTCAATAAACAAGAAATTGTCCTATAATTGAATTTTTACAAAAAGAGAGTTTTTTTTATAATTATATCAAAGTGGAGTTCAAATACTATTATTTAAAGAATTTTAGAAATAAACATAATATCCTTTCTAACAACTTATAACTGAAGAACAGTCTCCTGTAAAATTTTGAATTTCTTTGATAGGACATTTTCTTGTTTATTGGTCGATATGATATATCATATAGAAGTATATTAGATTTAGTATACCGTTTGTAACGCATCTAACCAAACATCGGACACAAAAATGAACTACACCAGTTAGAGATGACAGAAGATTTTTATTTCCACGTGTCCGTCCATCCGTGAACACCATAACTTTCAAAAGGATTGAGTTAGAGACTTGAAATTTTGTATAACGTTACGTTTCTCGTAAATAGCTAGGTTATGTTCTTGAACGGGGCAGAATTGGACCATCCCCTCTCCCCTCCCCATACAAACAAATTGTTTTTTGCAATATTCTCGAAAACGGTGAGTCATATTGAAAAATTTGTGAAGGTAAAATCTGTTTAGAATATGATTTTACAGAAATTATCCATACATTAAAATCCAATCGGACCACCGCTTCCCCCTCCCAAATGAAATACTTTTTCCTGTTTTTTTTGAAAACTGTGCATAGTATCGAAAAACTTATAAAGACGAAATGTTTTTAGAATATGATTTTACATAACTTATTTGTACATCAAAATCCAGTTGAACTACTCTTTCCCCCCACTCCCATGCAAATTTGATGTTTTTTTTCCATTTCCTCGAAAATGGAGAGTCATATTGAAAAATTTTTAAAGGTAAAATGTGTTTAGAATTTGATTTTACATAATTCGTCCATACATCAAAATCCAATTGGACCACTCCTTTCCCTCCTCTCCTATACAAATGGATTTTTTTTAAATAAGCATTGGCTCCTGGCAATTCTAGCTTTTCTTATGTTTTTTTTCTTATAGTTGTTGGAATTTGGTCGTCATTAGCCATGTCTGATGCACAAAGTAATTTTTTGAAATCATTATGCAAAGTCAAAATAGTTTCTTGAAACAGAAAAGCATTTTTCTTAAAGCATTTTCAAAATAGTTTCTTGATTTACTATTTTTACTTAATTTGAAGATGTGATTTGTACCAAACGTTTATATTTACTAATTATTTTTTAATTATTTTATATACAGGCAAATCTCGATTATTTGAACTAATGTTTGCAAGCGTAGTTCAATAAATCGAAGTGTTCAAATAATCGTAACAAAAAAATCAAAAAAAAAAAACTTGAGCAATAAAATACTATTTTTTAGGCAATCGAAAATTTTTTTCGCAGTGTATAATTTAGACCGAGAGAACATTCAAATAAATTGACTCTCAGTGGTCAGACGTTTTATTCTTGCCATTCCACATCTCTAATTTTAATTCCTATAAACAATCGCAAATGTCAGTAAATTAAATGTTTTTTTTTTAAATATTTTCAGACCCCTTTGCTGATGCAATCAAGGGTGCTGATGATAATGTCCAAGACGGTCTTGTGCACATAAGAATTCAGCAGAGAAATGGTCGCAAAACACTAACCACAGTGCAGGGACTTTCATCTGACTATGACCTAAAAAAAATTGTGCGGGCATGTAAAAAGGTAAGAAGTTATAGGAAATATATGTCAAATTATAAAAAATTGATTATTGCTTGTCGCAATAACATTGAAAGATTCAAGTGTTCACTGTTTTATGAAATATTTTTAGTAAATTTTGTTGCTTGTTTTGTTGATTTAGTTTAAACCAGGGCTGGCAAACTCAATTACACCAAGAGCCAAATTGAGTTTTCTACAATAAACCGAGAACCGCATTGCAAAAAATACGGTAGCCGTTTTTTATAGGTATTTTACCCCAGGCGCCGGTTTGCCTTGCGCTGCGGGCCGCCAATTTAATTAAGCAGGAAGACAACATTTACCTATTCACGATTGCTAGCCGTGTTAGCCCTTGAGTTTGATAGCCTCTCATTTTAGAATAGTCTGAACGGAAATGGACTATAATAAAGTTTAACAAAATCGTGTAGCTTTTAGCTTACAGGTCTAGATTTAGGGCCTGTGCGAAACTGTCTAATTGCATGATAACTCTAGTACATTTTCATACTATATTGCATTCTGAAGTGGAAACTTTGCCATAAAAACTGGAATTAGAAAGAGAATTAGCGCGGCTTCAGACTCACACACACATGATAAATGTCATATTGGAACGATTTACCATCCGATGTGTTCCCCCGGACTATAACCTGCAGAAGTTCAAGGAGAACATAAACCGATATCTCCTTTCGTTTTCCGACCATCCTGAGCAGTGCTTCGGCATTAAAGGGTCTTCCCCTAAGCTCTGGCTGAAACTATAAAAAAAGGGACTCATTTTCAAAATATGTATCCACTTACCCCTGGAGCCCAATGAACGCAACTGCAACGCTGTGAACTGTCACGCAGCGCAACATTACAGCGGCAGAGCCCAATGTGACATAATTTAAAGTGGTATAAAGTTGGCAAAATTACAAAAATGGATAATTTTGAAGTGATAATTTGCTTTGTTTGTCTTTATCTTTGTCATTTGTCTGTTATTGCACTAAGGCTATCAATTTTTCCTCGAACGACATTTCCCAATCCTCACTTTATGAACTGTCAACGCTGAATTCTGCGGCAAAGTTAGAAGTTTGCAAACTTTTGCGTCGTAGGTGCGTTCACTGCGTTCACTGTGCTCACTTCAAAAAATTTCTATGGAACAAACTTGTAAGTGACAGTTTGTGCATTCGCGTTGCGTTCATTGGGCTCCAAGAGTTAGTGAATTGTTACATTTTCACCGAAAAAGTTTCACTGAAAAGGTTTTTTAAAAATCGCAATTTCGTTTTTCTAGATTTACTCCCAAACTACGCGTTTTTTAGTGGCCTTAAGTATGACAAAACTTGGAGAAAATAAAATTTCCCACACTTTTGTCCTTAGCTATAACTCGATATCTCAACCTGTTATCGAGATAAACCGTTAACCGTTAAAAAAAACAGTTTTTGCGATTATCTCGAAAACTAATGGGTTTTTGCTGACTGAATGTATGAAGTGAATTAATGAGAATGGCATTCTGCACAATTTTGTTTCTTACCGTTATCCGTTATCTTTTACCGTTATTGAGATATTTAGATTAAAATATATTTTGCAAATTACTTGTAAACTAACGATTTTTCTACAAATTAATTTAAGGAAAAATTGGAGATGTTAAAATTTTCTACCTTTTTGCCATTTACCGTAAATTGATATCTTTTACAGTTCTCAAGTTATCTCAAATTTTGTACGTTTTAGAAATTTTTGAATAAACCAAGAATTTATTGAGAGATCGTCTTAGGTTGACAATACGACAGGGCTATAACGTAAATTGCACAGGGTCGTAGATTTTGTAGAAGAAAGTTTTGTGTTGACCACAACTGATATTTTTTTAATATTTCGGGCCATTTTTCCATTTTTTTTAAATAATTGTTACCGTAACTTTTTTTGTGATCGATGTACAAAACTCCATGTGGCAATTTAACTTGACAGCTCTGTTACTTAAAAAATTTGGCTTTTACTCAAAATTCCCCGTGATAAACCTATGGTCAAACTTATTCACCACTCTGAAATTATAATGAGGTGAATTTTTGTTACTTTTCTTGTCGATGGTTACAATCGATGGTTACAACACATTGTTACCGGTCACAATGCCAGAATAAAGCTATAACCACAATTATGCGTGCGTGCGTGCGGCACCCACGCGGTGAAAGTAAAAACTACGCATTTATATGAGTAAATGTATAATTGCGCGTTGCTCAGACGCGTTGCCGCGTCCCTGCCGTGTAGAGTAGGCTCAGTCTCTACTTTTAGACGCGGTGACAACTACTAGATGCCAAAACAAAATAATGCCGCACGCACGCACGCGTAATTGTGGTTGAGGCTTAATGGCATCAGTTTCATTAGGTTAGATTTTCATATCATATTTTACGTGAAGCTTGAATCTTCTTATGTAATAATTTAAAAGAAAAAATGCAGATAATAACACTTTTTAATAACAATCAATTTTTTATTACAGGAATTTGCGTGCAATGGCACTGTAATTGAGCATCCTGAATACGGCGAAGTATTACAGCTTCAAGGTGATCAGAGAGAAAACATTTGCCAGTGGCTGACTAAGTCAGGCCTAGCAAAGCCAGATCAATTAAAAGTTCATGGTTTCTAAAATAAAATCAATTGCACAGATTTATTATTATCTAATATAAATTGGCAAGCTGTAACAATTTTTTTTAAAAGGAAACTTGCAAAAAAAACGTCATTAACAACAGCATCAACAACAACAACAAAAACAAATTAAGAAGAATATTACTAAATATATAAATTACTTGTCAGCAATTAACAATTAATTATTATAATATTAATATTGATAAAGAAGCATTTTGATTAAAAAAAACTACCGTGGTCGTTGGGGGAACAAACGGAAGAAACCTTTAAAAGAAAAAAAAATCAAATAAAGAGACAGAGATTTATTAAATTTCGTATAGAGCAACAAACATCCAAAAGTAGATAATATTGAATATTCCATTTTTACATCCTTTCATATAACAATTTAAGGCCAACACATAAACGTTTTTTTTTGTCAACATATTTGAATATTAAATACATTTAATAAAGGTATAAATGAAGAGATTAAATGATAGAAACCTAAAGTAAAAGGAGAAAACAAAAAATTAACTATTAAAAAAATACCATCTAACGTTAATGTAAAAGCAAATTATTAGTAAATTTTCGCACGTCTTGCGTTTTACTTGAAATACACTTGAGAAAAAAAATATTTACTCTTATAATAAAAATAAATATTGTAGAATATAAATCGAATTTGTTAAACGAGAAAAAGAAGCGATAAAATATATGACGATAGAATCAAGGATTTAGAAACAAAATTTCCTAAAATAAATTATTCTTTTCGTTGAACTTTTTTGTTATTATTTAACAAATTAATTTCTCTTTGTGAGTTTTTTTCTGGTTTACAACGAGCAAATAGTGATTAAGAAATCTGTTTAGATGATTTCTAAATCATCAACTGCTCGCAATAAAAGTGTGAAGTAATTTTCTAATTTACCCTTTTTTTATCGGTTCTTTTTTTTATTTTTATTTAGATTTTTTTTTATGTTCAGTAGAATTCCTTTTAAGCATAAATTTAATGATTGTTGTTCTTAAATAGGGTGATGTGAAAATTGCTTATGATCTTAATTTTGTTGTTTTTGCTCAAAGATAGCTAGTATTTAGCTATACTCAAAATATAGTTTAATAAAATATCTTCCTTTTTTATTAATTTTTTTTTCACAGTTCTTTTGTTTTTTTTTTTCTTTATTAGATCAGTTAAAAATTTTTTAAATTCATTTTTTTAATATCCAATCTTTTGTGATTTTCAATATTTTTTTTTGTCTGAAATAAAAATGAAGCTTCTTATTATTTATACAGATGAACAAACAACTATTTTCAATAGTATATACTACTATAAATCAAATGTGAAGAAAAGAAAGCTTTGATAAATTTAGTAAACGATTATTTATATCGTAAATCAACGTTTTTTTATTTCGATACATTTCGTTCAATGAAAGAGATTTATATAGAAAAAAATAATAAACAGTGTTTGCTCCTGGTTTTCATTGATTTCCTTTATATCCTTTCCCAAAACATCAAACAGTAAACTCGATAAATAAATTTAAAAAAAAAGTAAAACATGTTTAGAGGAATTTATTTTAAATGTTACACACAGATTCTAATAAATTATTTCAATATAAACGATGTACAGTAACGAGAATTATTGATTTTTATTTCAATTTGGATTCATTTCAACACACAATTGTGAATTACCTTTCCTAGAAATGGTCTATTTTGGTTACTTTTCGACTAGATGGACTGACTATTATTTAGTTCGTTTTAGAAACTGCCGAATGAAAACTTTGATGGTTGTTTTTACAAAAAAAAAATGTTGACTAACGACTTCAATATTTTGAAGTTCTGTGTTTCTCATTCATTAGAATTATTTGTTTCGCTTCCACTAGGAGGGGGGGGGGGGGGGGGGGGGATTGATCCTGGATATTTTGTTTAACAACTGTGGTAAACGATTTATTAAGAATTCGTACGGTGACAATTTCAGTGAAATTGAATAGGCTAATAAGTGACATTTACTTTGATAAAAAAAAACCACGTTAGTTTGATTTTTATACCCGTATGGTGGAACCAAAGGGTATATTAACTTTGCCTTACGCCAAGATCCCGTCATCACACACAAAAATGAATTACACCAGTGTGTTTAGAATGATAAAAAAAATTGAATTCTGCATGTCCGTCCGTCTGTCTGTCCGTGTGTGGCGCGGATTGCGGGCGCACGGATTGAGCTAGAGACTTGAAATAAGTTCCTTCATGGGCTAAGTTCGTTCATGGGCAAAAATGGACCATTAGGGGGGTACCCCCCATACGAACGAAAACGTTTTTTGTGAATATCTCAAAAACGGTGCATCTTATCAAAAAAGTGCAAGAACAAAAGTTATTTAGGATATGATTCTACATCAAAATCCGATTGGAATAAATTTTAAAAAATCTTATTGGAAAGTTTGACTTCAAAGTGGAATTTTGGTACAACTGTTCGAATTTTGATACGAATATCACCATACGGGTTTTCAATAATTGCCAGATTGTCAATTATAGCTTTTGTTATGTTTTATAAATAAGTACGAGGGCTGGTTGAAAAGTAATCGGCCTCAAGGAAACACAGGGCCCCGATTATGGAATCGCTGTTGGTGGTAGATCTGCATTTTCGTATTATAGAATCCGCTTTCGCCTTGTTCTTAAAAGCGCTAGCGGATTCAATGCGAAGTGGATCTGTCCAATCCAACTGATTTCAGGTGGCTTATTGCCAGTGTTGGGGCCAGATAATTATTTTTTTATCTAGATAAAGATAAAGATAAATGCTCGTAATGTTTATCTAGATAAGATAATAGATAATGAAAATATGAAAGATAATAGATAAGATAAGATAAAAAGCCAAATTATCTAGATAATTTTTAGATAAATATTTATTTTGACATTGCACAAAATTCAAAATTACGTACTAAAAAAAATAGCACAAAATTTTTTGCTTTTCTTGATTTCCAATTTAAATATAATAAGAAACGAAATAATAATAAAAGAAAACGGATAAGAAACGTTATCGTAACGTAACGAAATGATTTTCGGGCTTTTTCTTCAAAATTACGTTATAATGAACGTTATAGAAATTCAATTCCGTTACCATAACGAAAAACGAAAAAAATATTACGTTTTTTCGTTGTTTATTAGTATTTCCTTGTTTTGTTCAGTATTATTTTTTGTGAAATTTCCCACAAAAGTTCATCAAGTATAACCCCACAGACATAAAATATAATCAAAAATATTGGAGTAGTGTTTTTAATCGTATTTTGATTCTAAATCGGATTTTGTTTTGGCCAGATTCACTCTATTTCTGGAGATACAAAAATGGAAATCTTCTAAGCAAGTTTTTTGGTAGGGAAAAGATTTTCTTTTTAGTAACTCCAGAAGTAGAGCGAAATTCTACAAAAAAAAATCTATATCTTTGATATCAAAATCACGCTTTTGTGGAGACAGTTTTTTTAATGAACAAAACTTTTGTGTGATTTTTTGTCTTTTGTATTTTTTATTGATTTTTTAACTTAATAATCACATTTTTTTCCGTTTTTATTTGTATTTTCTTTTTGCTGAGTTTTATTATTTGTTATACAATTTATTTTTATGGAAACTGAACTGAATTACTTTGTGATAAACTATTATTACAGTGCGTTTTTTTGTTTTCAGTTTCAATACAATGTGTAACGGAATAATAACATTATAACGTAACGAAATTAAGTTTTTTATCGATACAAAACGAAATAACGTCACGAAATATAAGTTTAATTTTGCTACGTAAGGAAATTTATAACGTTATGATTTTTTATTTCGTTCATAGCCCGGTTTACACTTGGCAACAGTTACTGGCAGAACTTTTTTTTTATGGACAAGAGAAGAGAGGCGAGGGAAAGAGTGACACTTCGCTTCCTTGTCCGTAAACAAAAATTGTTGCCAAGTATAAAACTGTTCCTAAAAAAAGTTTTTAGGTTTTCAAAAGTATGCAGAAAACAATTCCGTTTCAGCATTTTTTCAGATTTAATTTTTTGATTTTCGGTGGTAACGATTATCTCTAGATAAATGGGATTTTCCTTTATCTAGATAAGATAAAGATAACTTTTTTGGGGTGTTATCTAGATAAGATAAAGATAACATTTTTTTTTATCTAGATTGAAATTCCACCTTCGCATTTCAAAAATAGCCCAAAGCGCGGCGAATTGGATATAGAAAAGCGAAGCGAATCGAATTTCAATACGATCCACGGCGGATTCCATAATCGGGGCCCAGCTTTTTCGGCAAAACTAATTTTTTTTTCTCAACATAGTCCGTTTAGGGCGATACACTTTTGATAACCTTCGAATAATGCGATTTCTCCGGAGTCCTGACACCGGGACTTTTTGTTATTTGACAAAAATCAAATCTGGGGTCATCCCAAATCAGTTTTCCAACTGCTTTTGACCCATAGATCGAATCAAAAGCGTCGAATCGACCCATATGTAACTCTGCATAATCTACACCGATGATCGTTTTGCCTTTTTCGAGGTAATCGATGTGATGCCATGAGCAACCCAAAAAACTGTGACCATGACCTTGTTGGACGACAGACCCACCTAGGCGTTCTTCGGCTTCGATTCGCGAGAAGAAGTCCACTGTTTCGATTGCTCCTTGGCCTCTGGTATGTTGTGATGGATCCATGTTTTGTCCATGGTTATGGAACGTTGCAAACAGTCCTTATCGCTGTTGAACATTGTCAAAAACTACTTTGTCACACGGTCGAGAGCAAACGCAGCACCCATCTGACAGCGAGCTTCCTCATTTCCAAATATTTATGCAATATATTCTGGACTCTTTGTGTGAAACGCTCATGTCCTCAGCAATTTCACGCACCCTTTACTCATCGATCGTTAGTAACGGGCCCGTGGATTTTATCAACTATTTCTGGTGTGGTGGCCTCTTTTGGACGGCCTGAACGCTTTCCATCAAAAATACTAGCACGTCCGCGTTTAAATTCCGTTATCCAATATTTTATCGTTGATATCGAAGGTACAGAACCCCCCCAAACAACGTTTAATTTGGGATTGATCGCCAGTAAGCTCCCTGAAAGTTTCATTCGAAACAGCCTATCATATAATAATTTTAATTATTTTTATTTGTTTTAGATAATTCTTTATTTGGATTTCAATTTCAGAGCAGATTTTTGTTGATGCTAAATTATATTTACACATTTTGTTTTATATATTTTTTATGGGCATTGGCAATTTGCCCCAGAGTATCACATATGTTAAGCTTATTTAAGCTGTTGCATATTCCCATCCCTTGTGAATAACGGACACGTGTAAAGCCTTTTATCATCGTTGTTTGTATGCCCACCGAACAGCTGTTCCCAGAGTTTTGGGGGATGAGAGAAAGTTTCGCGACTGCGCTACACAAAACCTGACCATCATTAAAGGGAAAGAGGAAAGTTTTTATTCTTTCAGGAATGCTATGAGCTTTTCAACCCCCTTCAAAATCTCAAAAGATTGGGTGGTAAAGCTACAGAGCCCAGCGCTTCAAATAAATATTGTTCTAGCGTGGGAGGTATAGGTCAGCGATATTATGAATTCGCGATTTTAGTCGTCGCGAAACATTTCTCGTTTAAAGTTTCAAACTCTCGCAAAAATAAAATTCGGGTATTCTTTAAGCGAAGGGAATCCTTACGAATTCACAGAAAAATTTATGAAATTATCCATTACGGTATTCAGAATTTAACCAACTCGGCAACAAGTGCGAATTTTTCGACAAATAAAAACTTGAATTTGCATAAAATTTGATGATGGTAGAAGTGAAAATATTTTAATTGGTCGTGTTGTTCGATTCTAGTTGGTGCCGAACTGCGTTCTTTGTTTCGTAATTGACTGACAAGGGAAATCGTCGGGCAAACGCAAGTGCCTAGATGGAAACCCTGTTGTCTATACATAAAGCTTTTCCCATGTTTAATATCATCGTCGCTGCTGTGAAATAATAAAACGAACAAAAGCGATTTGTGGTGTTTTCAGAGAAAAAGCAAATCTGTGGGAACAATCTAACCCAACCAACCCTTTTCCCCTCTACCAAAAAAAAGTCTATTTGTTGCTTCAAATATTGTTGTTGGCTGTTTCTCCAATAGTATCCCACTTCTGATTTGATCCTGTCAATGGATGCTTCTTTCACTTTGCAATTCCCATCAATTTTATGGTAGTGGTTGTGTTGGCCTTGTCCCTTTATAATGAATCCAACGGATTTTGGATCCCACTTCTGATTTTATTTCAATGAAATTGAGACCATCGAACCCAAACCACCGATTACTTGTTGAGATGAATATGTAAAATATAAAGTGATGAGATTGAGGCTGAAGCTTTTCGAGAACCAACTGTTTGTTTTTCCGGTGGCGCAGTTCAAGTTATCAGTTCGACAGAGAAGTGATATCTTCTACTAGTGATAAGTGAACGAAGACATATAAAGCGAAGAAAATCGAAATCTCATTAGGTGTAATTGATATATTCCTTTACTAGTGGCAAATAGAATTATGGAATTTAGATTAGTGTGTAGTGTGTTTGAATTTTTTTAAGAGAAACAAAAACTGCAATCGATAGAAAATATTTATCTTTCCTTTGGTTGGCGACGATTTGAATGAATTTCGGGTTCCATTTGGATGTCTTAACTGACTACAAACTTGAGAAAACATTGACCATATGTCGGGCTAAAAGAGCTACGTTTCAACAGGTATCCACGCCGGAATGTTTGTAAATCGGTCAGAAGTATATCTGAGACGGTTTTTTGGATTGTATTCACATCCAAATGGCACTTAGAAACGTGCGTGGTTTATCATCGAAAACATCAACAGCAATTAACACCAACAACAATAGCAACTCTAGTCAAATTCAATATCATCCTGATCATCAATCGACGTCATCACTAACATTAGCGTCATCACATAGCGGGGTTTCATCTACGATTGATTTCAGCGATGTAAATGCAGTTGCAGCAACACGGTGTCCTTCAGACGGTCCAGGTAGAGCCGTTTGCTCCTCATTGGGCGGCAACATCATCACATCTGTTGCAGCCTCCGTGGCTGGTTCGTCGGTGCCACCCCATTTTGCAGCTGCAACAACAGTGGGATGTTATAACGGTGAAACGCTGGGATACTTAGAAACAGCTGCTGGGACCATAACAACTGCCTCACCCACGACATCAGCTCTGCACACATGCTGTGATGCGAATTGTTCATACATTTGCACCGCCTATAATTCAAGATGTTTTATTATTCAAAAGGTAAGCATTTAACTGTTGCACTTGTAAAAGTCAGTAAAAAAATTACCTTCTATATGATTTTCATATCCACCTTGAACCCAATTTACGTTCTGCCAAACATCCTCAAATGAAATTGGCGTCGATAAAACCTTTTGACCTTCCTCACTGTTTTCATCGTCAATCTTCAGATGATTCCTCAAGAAAAACCATATGGTTGATGAAGAATCAATTGAATTTGGATAACATACTTCCACTTAGTCGAATAAAGGATCTCCCTAAACAAACAACCAAACCAAAATATATGAGGGAAAAAATCCTTAACGCCCACTGAAGGACGTTGGAGAGCAAAAATAATTCGTTTGGGAGTAGAGGTTCGTTATTTTTAGGATATGGAAAACTTAAATTGTTGTAGGATGGCGAAATTACTGAAAGGGCAAATATTTTGCGAGGTTTTATTATTTTTCCGTTACATTCTCTAACAATCAATAATTGCACGGTAGATATGTTTGCTGTTTCCAAATGAAATTAACAATGCTTGGTGATAATTAGAAAATAGTTAGAACAAATGGAAAACATAAGAATAACATACGGCTGTGTAAAAGGGCTTCTAAATGCAAAAAAAAGAGCTTTTTTTAAATTAGGAATTACACAATTGTGTAAAACCAAGGTAAACGTGTTATTCTTTAAGTTGTACTAATTGCAATTAATTTTCTGAAACATATCGCACATGGTCCCGTAGACTGTAGTATCTCAAAATCTGCCATTTCAAGAAAAACGCATTCAAAGGTTTCATTTCAAAATGATTGTTTATAAATAATTGTTTTTTTCTGTTGTCTGTATAGTAATATTTCAATTTATTACTCTTTTGATAATAATTTACAGATCATTTGCTTCATTTTTTTTTTTTTTGCAATAATAAAAGATAGAGTTAGGTTTGTTTTCCACAAAATCAATTTAAATTTTAAAAAATGGGAATTTAAAAAAACAAAAATAAATCAATTTTAGGACTACGTTTACATTTAAATTTGTTTTTCATTTGATTCAGTCGATCTTCCTTTACATAATGGAATAATTACT
Source organism: Chrysopilus asiliformis (assembly GCA_964034945.1). Taxonomy (NCBI): domain Eukaryota; kingdom Metazoa; phylum Arthropoda; class Insecta; order Diptera; family Rhagionidae; genus Chrysopilus; species Chrysopilus asiliformis. The sequence goes on from OZ035962.1 coordinate 14,272,463, forward strand.
CAAAAACACCTTTTTTTGAGATACTACAGTCTACGGGACCATGTGCGATATATCGAATACGGATTTTTTTTTTAGAATTTTCTGTACACGGTAAAAACTGGAGTCTAATTTTAAGACTTTTTCCTACATATAGGTCAACACCTTTTTGAGCCTAAAAATCAAACTTTAAAAGTTTGAAATTATTTTCCTTTTAAATAGTATTATCCGGTCTAAATTTAAGGTATTAAAATTTAAATTTTAGTCTAAAAAATCTAAAAATTAGTTCCAAATTTCTAAAAATTCTCAAATTAAAACCTTATGGTTTAAGTTTAAGATGTCTGAGTCTTAAATTAAGACTGGAATGGTTAAAAAATAGTCATAAACTTCTAAAATTCGTGAATTATCCGGGTAAATAAGACTATCCGGTCTAAATTTAAGACTTAAAAGTTTTAATTTCAAACTGAAATTACTAAAAAGTAGTTACAATTTTCTAAAACTGACTCAAATTTAGACTTCGAAGTTTTGTTTTTAGACCGAAAAGTCGAATTCGAGCATCGCGACTTTTCTAAAAATTGACCGACCGACTGATGAATTTGAAAAAGAAAAATAAACTGAAAAGACTAAATATTAGACAAAAAGTTTAATTCAATTTTATCCGAATTGAAGTAAAACTTACAAGGTTTAGTTCTCAAACTTATAGGTCTAATATTTCGATTAAAAGTCTAGAAATAAGGCGGAGAGGTTTAAAACAAATTTTTAAGAAAGAAAAAGTTTACTTTTTAAACTATAGTCTTAAAAATAAACCGAAACTCACTAAATATTAAACTTTTCGACTAAAATATACTCTAAACTTTCAAAAAGTTTTAAAAATAGAGAAAATAGTTTAAAATTCCACTAAACTTTCAAAAGTTTAAAAAATAGAAGGAAAAAGTCTTAAAATTAGACTCCAGTTTTTACCGTGTAGGTTGTTACATTATTTGGTATAAAACCTGATTGTGAATAATGGTAGCTATTTTTATACCGTACTTTCCGTAAATTCTCATTTTTCAAAACTCCCATATCATTTTAAATCTATTGCATAGGTTCATCATTCAGCTATATCTTTGTCAAATTTCAGTACCCTGGAGCGAGTAGGAGAAGAACAGGAAGGAAAATAAAAAAAATATCGAATTTTGCTACGGATAGATGCCCTTGGGCAGAACGAATAAAAATAACCACTAATTATTGAAAAAAAAAATTCCTGGACACGATTCAAGAATATTAGAACTAACACAGCACAAGAAATTGAACGATGTGGAAGATAGACGACCGAATATTTTTGTCTAAACAAATTTTTCCAAAAAATGAGCCGTTTTTGATTTGAATTACTTCTAGACGTCATTGTTTTAGACTTCCTTCACAACACCTTTTCCAATATAAAACCGAACCACCCTTCCCCCTGCCCCTCTCCCTTAGAAATGTAAAAGATTTTTGTGATTTTATCAAAAACGGCTCATTTTATGGAAAATTATGTTTAGACAAAGTCTTTAGAATATGGTTCTACATAACTTCACCATACATCAAAATTCAATCTGACCTCTCCCTACCCTTCTCTCAAACAAATGGAAAAGAATTTAGTAATTTTCTCGACAACGGATGATTTTTTTCCAAATTGTTTGTCCACTCTCTACATTATAGTCTCTTTACTTCGGACTGGGTTTTTTTTTCGATACACAAATCCTGTGATCGACCGTTCTGAATTTCCAAGCACACAAAAATAAATTTTTTAAAACAAATAGTGGTTTTTTTCCCCGGGCGCTGGGAATCTTGGTACATCCCTGGCCACAAAAGGCTTTTTCTATCATCTTTGACCCGTTTTGCCGTAGTTTCATTCATTACTTCAAAGTTTAAAGCTACAGCTAAGGTCTTTAAGTAACTTATCTTTTACTAAAACGGAAAAAACGTAAACGGTTAGATAACGAATTCGCATAAAAAATATTTAAAATGCGTTTCTGTAGAAACTTTTCAAACATTCAATAATTTCCTTGTTCATATTTCAGGTGGGGCCTACAGCTATTTTGCCTGATTCAACACAGCAACTGAATTCGGTTAATCAAAATTCAATCTTGAATAAATTCGATATGCATTTTACGGAAAGTTTCCATTCACCGGAATTCTGCTGGGAACAGCTATCAATTCCGAGTACGTCGACCATGCCAGAAGGTAGGTAATGTAGTCCTTATAAATAAATAAATAAAAAGCAATTATTTAAAAAAATATTAACCAAATCTATAAAAACACATTCAATTTATTTTTTAATCTTTGAATTCTCTTGAGTATCGCTAAAAGCACTTCTTTATCAATTCGTGACCTCTTTTCATTTGACAAGCATGTTTAAAAGATTTTCGGGGAATCCCCTTAGGGTATCACTGAGCACGGCTACGGCAAATACATAATGACTATCCGCAATTGCTAATACAAAAGAAGATATCCATTAAATCCTTTTTCTTATTTATCACAATTTAAATTTTAAACAATTTTCGGGATATAAATCCAAATATTCAATTTTTCAGGATTGAAAACTAACTTTTTTTTGTGGCGTATTTTTCCAATTTTACACGCTTAAATGCACATTTGTAAAAATGACAAATAATTACATATTCACCACAAAATTCAAAAAACTATTTCTGATGCAAAAAAGACTTAAAGATTACAACAAATAAAACGAACTGTTCAATTTCTTATACGAAGTATAAAAAAATATTCACCCCGATTGGGAGTGTCGTGTCGTTTTCGATTTTTTTAAAAACTAGGGAGCCATGGAATTTTACATTGTCTGTGGTCCTTGAATGGGATGATCCTGTCAACTTTTGGTGGAAATTCGTTAACCGGAAGTAACTAAAATGGTGGCTTTTTAAAAATCTCAATTTTGTTTTTTGGGATTTACTCCGAAACTACGAGTTTTTCAGTAGTCTTATGTATGAAAATAGATGGACAAAATAAAATTTCATACACTTTTGTCTTCCTTAGTATTCCAAACCCTATTTCAAACCGGTATAAAGATATACCGTTGCTCTGAAAAATTCTGTTTTTCGCGATTATTTCAAAAAAGTCACAATTTTTCGGTAGTTCTGTGTGAGAATTGAGGGAGTTCCTACAATTTTGTCTTTTACCGTCATTCGATATCTTTACCGTTGTCGAGATATTTTTATTAAAAAGTTAAAAATTAGATTTTTGCGAAAAAAACATTTAATTAAGAATTAAAGACATTAAAATTCTCTACATTTTTGGATTTTAGTAATAGATATCTATTATTGTTATCGCGAAATTTCACATTTTGTAAAAAAATTGATGTTTTTATATAAACTAATATTTTATTTGTCGGGTTGTAGTGTAAATAGCACAGGGACGTAGATTTTATGGTATAAATAAAAAAAAATTAAGTGTTGTTCATATGAAATGATTTTTCTAAAAATTAAATCACAATGTAGTAAAAATGTTTGAAATGTATTAAAGTTTTATTATATTTTTGCACATTTGTCATTTTATTTTATTTTTAAATGTGAGTAAAAATCAAGAAATTCAGAACTTTCAAATAATTTTGTTTACAATTTTAGAGCGCAAAACATATTTATCGGAAAATTTAAGAAAAACGTTCGTGGAATTTATTGAAGGTACATTTGTGGGTATTTTTTGAAAGTTTCACTGAAATCGTGACATACTACCTGACCCCACTGCGAAGTTTGACATTTGCTTCAAAAACACACACATTTACAAATCGTAGAAAGTGATTGCGAGTTCAGCAACATTTTTAGATTTGATTTTATCAAAATTTTCAGCCGCCTCTCGATTTTTGTTAAATTTGTTTCGTTTTGTGGTGATACGAGACGTTAAATTCTATTGTGGCAGTGATTCAGTGAGTTTTGAAAAACTGTTAAACAGACAGAGACTGCGGACCGTAATGGAATGTTGAAAACAATCGCGAAAAGCACAGTTTGAAGGTCATTTCGCAAAGGGGTAAGTGAAGCTGTTTACTTTTCTCATAAGACGCGATAATTGCCCACGCAAATTGCAAGCCTTCTGGTGCCAATTCGGGGTATTTTTGCATATCGTTGAAAACCATGTGGTTTCATTGTTCGGTTTAAACCATAAAGCGGAGGTAGATAAAAAGTTGCCTGCTGCTGTACTTTTTCAGCGTAGTAAAACGCACGCACACCACCGCACGGAAAACGGAGGAAAACTCATTCTCTTGTAAATTGCATGAAATTTTGAATTTATGGCTTTGAGTGTGTGCCGGTTTGGCGACATTGGTAGCACGGATTACTGGTGTTGCCAGCGTTGTTTCATGAGATTTTCTTCTCGCGAATTTTTGGTGCCCAGTACTAGGAAATTGGTTTTAGGGCGAATTCGAATCACAGTTTTAGATCAGGCACTACTCTGGAGTCGAGGAAAGCCTACTTTATTCAACAAAAATTGTCGAAATTTTCTATTCGATTTAAAATTTAGATCGAGCAAAAAGTAGGCCATTCGAATGTTACATGTCATAAATTCGCAAAATTTCCCGAGTTTCGGGCGCCAAAGCATTTTGACATGATTACTCCGATTCTGATAGACGTGTCGTTTTCGACAAGAGTGATTTTATGTGTTTTTGTTGGCAGAAAGGCATTAACAACATATAAAACGCCTCTTAAAGAAAACGACACGTCTATCAGAATGGTGGCGTATACATGGGTTCCATTGTAAATTTTCATGAATGCCTGCGCGCCTATGGCTCGGGAAATTTTGTGAATTATAACCTCAAATTTTACAGGAATGTATTTAAGAAGCTAACAAGATTCCATAAAGATTAAAAAATCGAAAATCACCCCAAAAAGGTTAAAAAAAGCGGAAAAGAATTAAAAATGTCTTTTTTTTTTTTGAAAATATATAATTGTCTTTTCAAAATGGTAAAAAACTGTGAATTCGACCTCAATCCACTTGCTTTTTTGTCTCCTTATTCCGTATTTTTGTACAATTTCGATTTTACATTGCATAGATTTTCATTATTATTCACTTTTTTTTAATTAATGTTTCCTTAAATGTATCATTTCAAAAATCACTCACAAGACACAATTTTTATTTAAATATCAAAGCGATAACGCGCCTGAAAGTACAAAGTAAGTCTACTCCAGACGTCAGGGCATTTTAAAGCGTCAAGGCAAAGCGCCATTATTAATTGTCCCATAGAAAACAACAGGTTTTACTTTTGAAGCGTTGAAATATTAAAGCTTGATCACGCGTTAAAGTGTTATTATGTTTTTTCTAAAATTTTTCTTTAGGTCCAAATCCAATTGAAAAAAATTATGAAAGTGGACATTTTGTGTAAAAAAGCAAATTGGTTTTGATTGTCCAAATTGTTTTTTTTACACAAAAATTTCCAAATTTCAAGGGGCTTCCGGGGTATCGGAATATGGGTCTAAAAAATTTGAGAAAAATCAGAAGTTCTACTTATCATTTACAACTTTTAAGTCCTATTAAATTCGATACTCGAAAAATTCATTTTTAAGTTCCACCCTACGGTTCACATAAGCCATATTTACATGAGAAACTTTTTTGTTACATAAAACGAGAATAAATTTCTGTTAAAAAACAGTTAAAAATCATTTTTAATTTTACGCGAGCGCGTGTTGCAAAAAAATTGTAAAAATCCCTTTGGTTGGAAATCTTTCTAAAAAAATTCCCACATCAGTGAATATTCTCGACGGTGGCACCCCTAAATTTCAGTGGAGTTGTTCACAATTCTGACGGACTGGCATTTGTTGCGGCCATTTTGAGGATTTCGTGTGAAATTTTTGTGTTGAATTTGGGCGAACCGATTACCAAAGAATTTGGTAAGCGAAACGTTTAATTCGTTTGTGTAACAATCAAATAAAACTATTTTGCATCATCACTGATTGTTATGTGCTAAAAATAACAGACTAAAAACACCTAATTCGATATAGTGAAAAAGTGGTCGTCGAGAAAGATTGAATTGAAAAAAAAAACCCGAAACGAAAAGAACTTTTTTTCGCTTCAATATATTTCCGAAAAAGTAATAAAAGTGAATAATTTGCTGCGTCTCAAGCGTTAGTAAATCGCAAAAAAGACGAAAATAAGAGACAACGTTTTTTTCCGAGACTAGAAATTTCCTTGATTTTGATATTTTCTTTTTTGGTGAATGTGAAGTGCGCTACCTAAAATTTTCCCGTTCGAAATGATGAAAACTGTTACAAACTAGAAGCGTAGAAAACTGTAAAAAAGATAGAAATTACTGTCAATCAAGTGGATAATTAGCGGATTGCTTTGATAAAGAGAACAAGCAAATTACATAAAGAAAAAAAAATAATCAGCGACTAAGGGATATCGTCGCATATTTGTATTATAATGTGACCGATTTTAATTTATTGAGGAGCGAACAGCAAAAAAAAAAGTTTTTGCCCTTACATACTTGTATGCACATGTGTGAAGTGGTTAGGTGCAGCCGTCGTCGCCGAGTTTCACTGTGTTGGCTACGCATTTCAATTGGAGAGTAGCAAACCTCTCTCTCTCTCTCTCTCTGTTTCTCTATGCCGTTCCCCGCTGCGAATGCAAATTCGATTGCGGACGAAAACGTCTTTGATTCGGGATTTCTTGCGTTTTTCTGGTAATTAATCGGGATAGATTGGAATTGGCATCTTCAGTTCAGCGCGGTGCATTGGAAGAATTGCGAAAGAGTTGTGAAAAAACGTTTCTGAGAGAATTCGTCGCCGTTCAGAGAATCAGGAATAATGATAAGACACATGGTTTCCGGGGTTTGAGGTTGTGTGTGTGTGACGACATCTCTTCCCAAATAGTTTTTTTTTCAATTTTCAACTAACTTCCTTCGCAGTTTTTCTGCAAACTAACCAAAAATTGGCCTCTCAGTAAGTCCTGGTGGCAGAAATTCAATTAACAATTTTTTTTGTGGATTTTCATCATTGTCCCTTCTCAGAAAATAGTATAACGATCGAAGTTGCTGATTAACATTTTATTTTAATGATAAACAAAGCCACGAATTGAGGTCCACTTGCATTTTTTTTTTGTTGTGTGCCCGACGAGAGCAAAAAGCATTCGGTCAGCGAGCTGCGTAAAATCGTTAAAAAATAAGACGACGAAGCGCTTGCCAAAAAGAACAGAAACAAATAAAACAACAGAAATACAAGAAAAAAAAATAACATAAGTCATCGAGCCAAAAACAGCAATCGAAAGATAGAGAACGAAACAAAGTTCAAAGTATAGCCGGAGAGGAAAAAACCATCGCACGAGAGTTGAAGAATAGGCGGAGAATAGTAAAAAAGAAGAAAAAATTAAAATAAGTTAGTGGAAACGAAAACGATTTTTATTTAATACGAAAAAAATGTGTGTTGAATAATGAAAGTTTAAAAAGAGTGAGTTTAGTTCCTATAATAGCTGTTTCTTTTTTTTTTTACACGTTTCGGTTTATTTATTAAATTATTATCTTTTATAACTAAAATATTTGTAACATAAAAGAAACAACACTTGAGAGACACAGTCGTCGTAATACGCGAAATGACGTAAAACCACTCAAATTGGGGTACGTACGTAAAAAACGGTATTTCTACAAGTCACATAAAATTTAAATTTTAAATGAATGTCCAAAAACACGAAACATTTTGGGAAAGACAATAAAAACGATAGAAGAGTCAAACAACGAAATTCATTCGATTCTCTCTTCCTTGTCATCATAGTCGCTATTAATTAATTTTTTTTTAAAAAAAAAGTATCAACAAAAAAACTGAAAAAAAAGACGAAATATCACATCTATCGCGATATTGACATTTAATAATTGTTGGAGTGTTGTTTTTCTATAGAAAATCATCTATCACACCAACACACACGCATGAAATTGAAGAGACACTTATGTACACCTGCGAGTAACTTTTTTATTTCGAAAAATCACTCGAATTGAAGCGATAAAAGGGAAAGAAAAGGTGTTTCTCATATCGCAACTAGACAACTCACTCACATTCGTCTTGTCTCCCGCAATCGTTCGTGGCTGAAAAAAAAACAGTCGAACAGAAAATCAAGTTTCGTGTGTTCGTAGTTGGGATTTTTTTAGCGTGGAAAATCGTGTGTGTTTGCTGATTGGAGTGGTTATTCTTTGAGTAAAAGGAATAGAGCGAAAAAGTGGAATTCCGTCGTGTTCCGTTTTCGATTACAATTGTTGTTTTTTTTCACATCGAGAAATAGCCACAAAGTTGTTTTGTGGCGATTGAAACTGAAAAAAATCTGTAGGGAAATTCGTATTCGATTGCAACGGCAACACTGGCATCAACGAGTGGCGAATTGGTTCTTTCGTCATCTTCTAGAGAGAAACGAGACGGAAGATTGACATATTTTCCGGATTAGTAAGAGAGGTAGTGTGCGAACGGGAGAGGAAGACTGCACAAGCATCTTGATTTGAGAGAGCGGAACAGAGCGAGAGGAATTTTTGGGATTATTAACTGTGCATGTGTGGCATGGATACGGGTAGGTCAATAATTTTTTTTTATTACCAAATTATTATAATTTCATAGGTTTATACCCTCTTACAAATTTCAAATTATTCCATGTGAATAAATTTTTAATTTGTAAATTTAAAGCGTGTGGTTTTGTGAAATTACACAAGTAAACATTTTTCAAATTGAAATTGTTTTTTTTTCGGTTACAACAATAGAGTACGCTTAAGTGCAACACGGATAATTGCATTAAATGCATCCCTTATCTATGTCAAAATTACACTAGGTTTTACACGGTTAAATGCATATCACGGATAAATGCAAGTAAATTGTTGTGCATTTAAGCATGTTCTAATGTACTATTTTATAAATGAAATATCAGTCAGATTCGTCTGTATCAGAGGAAATACACAGGGTGTTCCCTGGTGTATAAGTGAAAATATATTTCAGGATTGATCACCCACCCAAAAACATCGCAGGGCGTTAAAAAATCATGTGATAAGGAAATACACCCATTTTTGCTTTTACACGGTATAAAATATTCAAAAACCGTGTAGAAAATACAAAATGCTTGTTCCAGATTTTTAAGAAGTCGAATTGTTATACTCTGTCTGATATATCATATATTAGTATATTAGATTTAGTATACCGTTTGTTACGCATCGAACCAAACATCGGACACAAAAATCAACTACACCAGGGTGTTAGGGATGACAAATGATTTTGATTTCCGCTTTCAATTTTCAATTTTCAATTTATTTATTGCTATAATATTGAGTATAATTCAGTACAAACTTAATAACTTATGGCAAACAATGCCTACGTTAACAATGATAGGTGGTAAAAATTCAGTCAAGAAATTCTATATGACATGTTTGATATAATGCGAATGTTTTTACACACATACCATTTTGATTTCCGCTTGTTCGTCCGTCGGTTTGTTTGTCTGGCTGTCTGTCTGTATGTCCGTCCATGAACACCATAACTTTCTAAAGAATTGAGCTAGAGACTTGAAATTTCGTATGCTTACGTTTCTCGTAAATGACTAGGCTAAGTTCTTGGACGGGCAAAGTTGGGTCATTCCCTTCCCCCCTCACCCATACAAACGAAACATTTTTTTGCAAATTTCTCGAAAGTGGTGGTTAGCCCTATTGAAGAATCTATAGTTAAAATGTCTCTAGAATAGGATTTTACATAACTCATTCATATATCAAAATTCAATCGGATCACTGCTTCCCCCTCTCACACACTAATGCAACACGTTTTTCCTATTTTCTCGAAAACAGTGAGTGTATTGAAAAATTTATATTCTCTGGATTATCGAGATTCAACTTGTATGAAAAACGTTTTCAAAATCGCGATGCTTTGAAAAGTGTTCGGCTCAGGCGGGTCTCCGGCTTATACAGGTTTTACTTTATAACGATTTTTTTTGTTCCCTCAGTGATTTCGTTATATGGAGATTCCATTGTAAAACAATAAGTCTTCCCAATACTGAGATTTTTAATTCTAGGCCGAGTACAAAGTTTCAGGAGAACAATCGAAGCTCGAGGCTTCTGTCCTTAACGTGTTAAGAGAAATGCGCCGCAGACGAATATTTTTAAAATTCAAACTGAAATAAAACTTTGGTTGAAAACCCATTGAAGTCGAGATTTCTTTCTTAAATAATCGACGCTTCTCACCCCCTAAAATCGATTTACAAAAAAACACCTTACGCACATCGCAGTTCTTTAAAAAAATTTTTTTTTGACGACTACCGATTGGGAAACAGTTAATTAAGCTATCCAAAGGCGGAAATATCTAAATATAAAAAACTAATGAACTGAAAAATTATAAAATTGAAATTTTTTTGCCCCCCTGAAATATTTTTTTTATATTATTATTTGCCTTCTTTTGTTGTTATTGTCATTGTGTGGGTTATCACTTGGAAAATTTTCCTACTGCCATCATGTTTGATGGTGATAGAGAAGAGCTCCGCCACTTGAAAATTTCTGCCGTTCATTTTCTTCCCATTTTGTTGTTGCATTTTCGATTTTTCGATGGGGTCTCGTGATAAGATGAGGCAATGGTTTGATAAGAGCCGCCACTTTATCAACTGTGAAATGTCAATCGTCTTCAAACTCTGTAATTATTATTGATGATTCATTTGAAATAAGAAAGGCAAACAGCGATCTTAAATTTGCTTCGTAATTGAGGTCATTGTAAAGTAACCAAACTAGGGTATTTGTATTATTTACTAGTTTATTAATTGCTACACGCAGAGAAAAAAAAATGGTAAATCTAACTGTTACTAAAATAGTTAATTTCAATTACAGAATTAGTCAAAATCGATTTTTTTTTAAATAAATTTAACTACTTAAGAGCGATATGCACCAACGAAACTTATGTAAAAGTTAAAATTTTTAAGTACCAGAATTTCTATTGTTTAGGAAAGCTAAGTACAACTTAATTTTTTAAAAACAGTTGGCGCAAACAGGCCTTAATAGTAAAATTCACTGTTTTGTGGTTAAATTGAGTATTTTTGTAGTTGAAATTAACTATTTTAGTTATAGTCTCGATTATCTATTATAAAATAGGTAATTTCACTTTTTTTTCTCTGTGTGTACGTATCTTAAAATAACTTGGATCAAAATTATTAATTTTTATTATTTACCTTGTCGTTGTTCTAAAAACTTTTTACTTCGCTCTTTTGTGGAGAGAAAGTATTGGTAGATAGAAAATTTTTGATCAATACGAAATCTGTTTCAGGCAAAATTATGAGGATGTCCGTGCATCTGTCTCGGCCTCTGTCTGTCGGTCTGTCTGTTTGTCTCTCTGTTGGTCTGTCTGTTTGTCTCTCTGTTGGTCTGTCTGCCTGTCGGTCTGTCAGTCTATCTGTCAGTCTGTCTGTCTGTCGGTCTCTCTGTCTGTTTGTCGGTCTGTCTGTGTCTGTCGGTCTGTCTGTGTCTGTCTGTCGGTCTGTCTGTCGGTCTGTCTGCCTGTCGGTCTGTCTGCCGGTTTGTCTGTCGGTCTGTCCGTTGTACGTGTCTTAAATAATCCGAGAACGCGTTTACCTAGCGGTTTGAAATTTTTTATAAATGAGTTTTACAAAAGTCGTAGTTTTCTATCAACTTTTGGAAAAGTAACGGATACCTCCCATACAACTTTTTTGAAAAAAAAAAATACGGTTTTTTTTTAAATTTTACGAAAAATAATGTGCTTATGGTAAAAAAACTTAACGAAATTTAAGAGATATAATATTTTCTAAATTTTTTGCTTCAACGGTTTATACGTATCTAACGGCTCACAAAATATTTCAAAATAATTAAGTTCTCTGAAAAATTCTTGCAAATTAAGCGCTTTTATGAAAAAAATGAAAACGAAAGCATATTTTTCTTTAGCGATTTTTACGTAGCTTTAACGGTTTTACGTATTTTTAACGGGATTTGAAAAAATATGTTTTTTACTTCCAACACTAAATATTACAGAGGAAAGTTTTGCGTTGATCACAACTGATATTTTGTTGTTAAAAATGTTTTTTTTTAAACAATTTTGGCACCCGTTTTGATTTAGGAGTTGAAAATACGCATTTAATGCAATGAAGTGGAAAACAAGGCTCACTTTGCACGCTTTCCCAACTTGGAAAGCACCCAACTGAATGGGGTAAAATTTTGAATTGAATCTGTTGTGGTTCGTGATAAGGGAAAGAGGAGAAATTTGTGACCAAATGATGTGCCTTCTCCTGTGGGCTCAAATAAAAAAATTGAAATCTTTCTTTTATATACTCTTCAAGTAAAGAAAAAATGGAAAAAATCCCCCATGGAGCCTTTTCACATAGGTTGAAATAGTCCGCTTAATTCTGACATAAACTTACAACATTTAGGCAAGGTTAGGAAGTGGGACTGCGCCACACTTCTTCACCTTGCCTTAATGTTGTCAGTTTCTGTCAGAATTAGGCGGACTATTTCAACCAATCTGAACATGGTCATGTGGATTGGATTATCAACGTTTTAAAAAAATGTACGAACCAAAAATGAGTGTTTGTTTTGTAAAATTTAATGACAGATATGCGGGGAATTTCCCTAATTTTGTGTTTTGATAAAACATATTTAAATGATGACAAAATTTAAAAAAATAAAACATTTGTTTTTTTTTTTAACACACGAGTTAAGCACACGATCAACAGTAATTCAAATCGAATTAAAAAAAATGAGATGAGAACAATAAACGATAAATCCTAACTAAATATTGGTTGATAAGATTATTTAAAATACTTGTATGCAATCAGAGATAGTATATAAACGCCTTTAAACAATAATCTGTTCTTAAATTTAATTATGAGTAATTTTATTTATCGACCAACTCGAATCACGATTTTCCCATAAACAACTTAAAAAATTTATGAATCATTTTCTAGCAAATATATTTATTTTTGCAGTTAACATTAATTGCAGCGTGATGTTAAATTGACGTCCATGATTATTATTATAGGGACCGGAATTATCTGTAATTAAATATATTTAAATATTTTGTTGGAAAGTTTTATTTTTACATATTTTGTGGTTTTTACATATTTTTACATAATTGCTTATTATTTTTAATATGAAATAAGAAGAAATTAACTCAATTTTTCTAATTTCGAAAAACAGAATGAGTTTTTTTGTTAATTTAATGACAAATGTTAGAGATAACCGTTTTCAAAGGTAGAAATTAGTAGGTCCTTGGACCAAATATATGACAAGCAGGGGAAAAAAATAGTGAATCTAACTATTTTATAATGGGGAAAGGGGAATATAACTAAAATAGTTAATTTCAATTATAAAATATTTAATTTGAACAGCACATTATTTCCTTATACAAAATCTACGTTTCTGCACAATTTTGCCTGATGAATAAAATATTAGTTTACATAAAAATATGAATTTTTATTTTACAAAATTTGAAATATCTCGATAACGGTAAAAAGTATCGATTTACGGTAAAACACAAAAAATGTAGAAAATTTTAATGCCTTTAATTCTGCCATTAACTGTTTTTTTTTGACCCACCGTTAGTTTGCAAGCAATTCGCAAAAATATATTTTTTTAATCTTTAATGATAAAAGATATCGGATAACGGTAAAAAAAAAATTATGGCCAACATTGTTCTCTTCAATTCATCCATACATTAAATCACCAAAAAACCCGTTATTTTTCGAGATAATCGAAAAAAACCGACTTTTTATTTTATTTTATAAATAACGGTATATCTCGATAAGGGCTTGAGATACGGAGTTCTAGTAAAAGACAAAGATGTAGAAGAGTTTATTGTCTCCAACTTTTGTTATACATAAGGCTACCGAGAAACGCGTAGTTTCGGAGTAAATAACAAAAAACGAAATTGACGAATTGTTTTCTAAAAAGTCGCCATTTGGGTTACTTCGGTTAACGGATTTTCACCAAAAGTTGATAGGATTGTCAATTCCAGGACCAAACATTCCTGTAAAATTTCATTGCTCTACCTCTAGTAGTTTCTGAGAAATCTTGTACACAGACTGACATACAAACTGACTGACTGACAGAGAGACAGACAAACTTACAGATAGACTGGCAGATAGACTGACAGACAGACTGAATGACTGACAGACAGACAGATAGACTGACTGACAGACTGACAGACAGACTGATAGACTGACGGACAGACTGACGGACAGACAGACAGACTGATAGACTGACGGACAGACAGACAGACAGACAGACAGACTGATAGACTGACAGACATACTGATAGACTGACGGACAGACTGACAAATTGACAGACATTTTTGTAATAAAGAAAAATTTCAGCTGCATCATCGGTCCAGTTTCTGATTGTGAGTCGAAATTTATAAGGATTTTTCTGATATTCGATTTTTTTTTTAAAATCATTAAAAATAAATAATGTATTTATCCCCAAATTTTATTTAGCGAATTTGTATGGTATAATGGTAGGTATTTACAGTAAAAATTTCAAAAGAAAAAAAAATTACCATCCCCAGATATTTGAAATTTTGTTATAAAAATAAATTTATTCAATTTGTCATTAAATTGAATTTTAGAACATGACTTTTAGAACAGGGGTGGGAATTAAAAAATATTTTTTGAAGAAAAGGAAACGTAATCATCTTTCCGAAATGCTCAAATATAACCTCAATTGGTAGAGCCGTTCAGAAGTTAGAAATTTTCAAAATTTTTATGATTTTGCGTTTTCGCCGACCTTGACCCCCTTCCCTCCGCCTACCGGACGCTATTCCATAAACCAACAAAATACGAGTAAATTTATTTTAGATCCTTAACAACAAAGTTAAGAAATCGAACTTGACTCTAAACGTGAGTATGAGTTGAAGTGGAGTTTAGCATCTGCATTTCTCAAGACAGTTCACATTGGCTTCGCATGAAAATCGTCTTGGATGTTTTGGACAAATATAACATTCAACGTCTTTGAAAATCGCATTCAAATGAAGGATATTTTAAAGGATAAAAATACAAAGATGACGGAGTTTTAGACAAAAAATCTTAAAGTATTCCATTTTGTCACCATTTGTCTCGTATTAATTAAGAATCTTATAATGATTTTTAACGAATTCAGGCGACTAGGAGTCGATGAAATGTGATAAAGTCAGTTTTTTCCCCAACACACCATTAATACTATATAAAAAGTTTTATGAATCAATTAATTTACCCGAGACGTTATTTTTAAAAAGTAAACCTGTCTAGACCTTTTAACCCTTTAACAACAACAAACAGGCGCTGGCAAAACTTGGACCGGTACTTGATTTGATATGTATGAAAAATGTAAATTATATGAAATGAAAGCGAAAATGACCTTAACTGAAATTCAGGTCTTGCCTGCTATTCATCCGCCTTCTTTTTTCAATGCCCTTGAACAGCTGAACCTTTTTTTTTATATAAAAAGAATTTTTATTTTTCAGGCTTCAATCGTTTATTACCTTTAATTACTTGATGTTCTATAAAAAAAATTATTTGCATTGGGGAAAATTGTAATTTCTTAATAAGAATGGATGTTTTATTGGTCTCTTATTTAGTTGGCAAAGAATATTTCTGTAATTTCTATTACTTTTTTTTATTGAAAAACATTTTAATATTTTGTAATTATAAATTTCAGTAGAATTTTCTACCATTTTGATATGCCATATTATTAATTAAATACTTTTGATTACTCGCTATGCTTAGAACGACCACAAGTTAATTACACTTTTACGTCCTATGATATTAACAGTGGAACCTCGATAAGTCGAAGCTGGCGGATACAAAAAACTTCGAGTTATCGAGGATTTCGAAATATAGGATTTATCTATATATGTAAATAAAATTGTTAACCCGAACGATTGACTGACTGATAGACTTATTGACTGACTGGCTGAGTGACTGGCTGACTGACTGACTGACTGACTGACTGATTTACTGACTGACTGATTGATTGATTGATTGACTGACTGATTGACTGACTGATTGACTGACAGATTGACTGACTGACTGATTGACTGACTGACTGATTGATTGACTGACTGATTGACTAACTAACACATCAACGCCCAGCCCAAACCCCTGAAGCTAGAAACTTGAAATTTTCACAGTATGTCCCCTCCATCACGTAGGCGCTCACTAAGGTGGGGTTTTCGAAATTTTATCGCTAAGGGGTTAAGCGGGGGGTAAATAGGGTTTGGGTGTTTTAAAACTTCGATTTTCGTCATTAATCCTGCTCATTAGGAGGCTGAAAAGTGTCACTCGTTAATTTTCAGGGCCGCTGATCACGAATCCAGTATTAGAATTTCAAAATACAAAACGGAAGGTCCTGTTAGGATAACGCAAATATCCTTTTTCCCGTTTTTCCCGGGAAATAATTGCATTGGGGGTGTTTTCTGGGTCACTGATCACTAATACGGTGTTAAAATTTCAAAATTCTCCCTGTAAGCGAAATGCAAATATCATCTCCCCCGTTTTTCCTGCGAAATTTCGGCATTAGGGGGGTTTTTGGTGTCGCTGATTACCAATATGGTGTCAGAAATTCAAATATTGAATTAGAAGGGCCTTGCAAGGATAACCCAAATATCCTTTTCCGTTTTTTACGGGAAAAAATTGCATTGGAGGGCTTTCGGGGTCGTTGATCACGGATCCGATGTTCGAATGAAACGCCAAGGTCCTGCAAGGATACGATTTTTCTCAACAGTTTTTAAGTTCTTTCCGGTTTTTCTTTTGGTATTCTAAAACTTATACAAAAAACTTAAACCCGGCAATGACGGGTATGTAAGCTATTTTTGTAAATAAATACAGTTCAAGATGTTTTATTTGCTTCGTTTCAAAGACGTCGTTTCAAATATCTGCATGCACTGCTTTATTTGCTTAATCAGCAGCGCATCCAGGTATTTTCCGATTGAAATTGTGGGAACGGAAACCGGCCACGACAGATGGGGAAAAAAACTTCGAGTTATCGAGGTATACGAGTTATCGATATTCGACTTGTGTTACTAATTTTGTGAAAAAAGCCAAAAGCATAAAGGATGGCATGTTTTTTGAAAGTTTCTCGAACTCATGCGCTTTGGGGAAAAATGAGTATAACATAATTTAAATGATATAAAATTTCCTACATTTTTTGCTTCAACAGTTTTTTGGTACCTCTAACGGTTCTCAAAATATTTGAAAAAAATTCAGTGTTTTGAAAATCTCTCGAAAACTATGCACTTTTATGTAAAAATGCCTATTTCCAAATTTATAGGAAATGAAATTTTCTACATTTTTTCCTCCAACGGTTTATACGTATCTCTAACGGTTTTCAACATATTTCAAAAAAATTAAGTTTCGAAACTATGCGCCATTATGAAAAAAATGCTTATAGCTAAATTCAAAGAAAATAAAATTTCCTGCATTTTCTCCGTTAAGGGTTTAACGGCCTTTAAAGATATTTCAAAAAAATATTTTTTACGTATTTTTTCCGAATATTTATTGCAGAGGAAAGTTTTGTGTTGATCATAACTAATACTCTTCTTTACCGATTTAGGGGAAATTAACTAGTTTTTTGTTTCTTGAAAAACGTTAGTTTGCAAGCAATTCGCGCATATATTTTTTCAACATTATAATGAAAATATCTCAATAACGGTAAAATATAACGGATTTTCACCAAAAGTTGATAGGATTGTTCCATTCCAGGACCAAACATTCCTGGCTCTAACTCCTGTCTCTAATTTTATGGCTCTAAGTCTAGGAGTTTTTGAGACCAAGCATTCCTGGCTCTAATTTTATGGCTCTATCTCTAATAGTTTTTAAGAAATCTTGTATACAGTCAGACAGACTAAAGCCTAATTCAGACTAACGATTGCGATTACGATTGCGCTTATTCGACCAATGAGATCAAGGCTATCATGTCGCTATCATTGAATGATTTGATCTAATTGGTTGAGAAACTGTAATCGCAATCGTTAGTCTGAATTGGGCTTAACAGACTCACAGACTAACAAACTTACAGACTAATAGACTAACAGACTGACAGACATTTTTGTAATACGACCCCAATCGACTCGGGAAATTGTAAGGCCAAATCAAGAGGTCGAAATTTTCCATGAATACAATAATTTATTATATTTCGTAAAAGATAGTGAGATGACATTATGCATGAAATTGAACTTTTATTGTCTGGCCTGGTGCATATTTACTTATGATTATCCGAATATATGGTTCTGTAACTCGGCGAGATTATTAGAATTTCAGGTAGAAAACAGTACAAGATTTACCTACGCACTTCAATATAAGGAAAAGTTGAGAAATTTCCTAAATTATTCCAAATCGTTCACCAATTTTTCCAAAAGTCCGGGTTTTACTTCGAGAATTCGAAATGTAAATCCCAACAATTATATCATTTATTGCCCTAAAGAACTGTAACGAACTTTTTTCAAATTCACTACGGTTAGAACAAAAACTAAGTGATAATTTTTAAACCTGTAGTGTTTCCAAGCAACCTATTCTAACATGCTAAATGCAGGTGCCAATTATCTTCAAGTGTAAGCTTTCCATAAAATCCAGGTAATTAATATCAGGTAAAAAGGAGACATGAACCAATCACAAGTCTCTGTACTATGATTTATTCTACCTAATAAGCAAACATCCTCTCTTATCGGTCAAACGAATACTAATTTTTTTTTTGTAAAATTCGGTTAGTCGTTTTCGAAGTATTGAACAGACCGCATCCTAACCCAGTGCCCAAGAGTTTGTGCTTTGAAAAATATTTATCTTAAAACAGAATTCGATTTGGCCCGAAGAATGTTTGGATTTTGAAAAAAAAAAACATTCTGTCGAAAGGCGTTGAAGTGGTATAACATTATTATGTAGCTTGCAATCATTTAAAAATATTAAAGGCAGTGACTTTTCTTATACTTGAGGCGTCAAATCTCAGTAGTTTTGAACCTGCCTTTGGGTGGTGTTTATTTATTTTGGTTTTTTTTGTGAAACGGACACAGTAAAGTTTTTACAGAAATAAGGCAAAGTTTTCCTAAATCGGGGAACAAAAACTAAATTCGTTTAGAAGTTTCGGAAACATAAAGTCAGATTTATCTTAAACACAGTTTTAAAACGATCGTGATTTTAAACAAATCTTTTTGTCATCAAAATTTCTAGAGCGGATCAAACTTTTAAAATCGGTATCTCTGTCTTGTGGCAGAGTTTAAAACTTGTGATATGGACACAATAGAAATTGTTCTAAAAATTTGTGATTTTTTTATAAAATTGGGGCGGAGATTTGTTGAAATTTCGGATCCAAAACTTTGAGTCCATTATAAAATTTCGGTTTTCTATAAATTTTACAATTTTATGTAATCATGGAACGAAACACACATAATAGTGAAAAAAAAATGGTTTATAAATAGTTCAGAGTTGTGATAAAATTCCTTTTTGATAAAAAAATCGAACCCAGTTTTTTTGAACGTGATGTTCCAGTGAAACAAAATTTTTGTTTGCTTAAAAAAATACTTAAATTTTGTTATTACATGCTTTTATGCAAGAAAATTCGCCCTTTTTTTATTAGTTCTCTATTAAACCCACATATAATAGAGCACTAATATCCAGTTATTGTTTTGATGATTGAATTTCGTGAATTTTTTTTACTTGGTAATAAGAACTGAAAAAAAGATTTTAAGTGTCTGTGGCTGGGAAGCCCCACTGATCAGGTGAAAATGACGACTTATTATTATTATCACAATAAAAAAGGTACTTTTTTTTACTTCTAAAATGATATTGTTGCTATAATTAAGATTTTTTGTTGACAAATATTTCAAAAAAAAAATCGGAAATACTTTGATGATGGTAAGCAGCTCAAATATTTTCGACAAAAATATACTAGGGCCGTGGATGCGTTCCACTTGTTTTTGGTAATCTTGATCTCCTTTCCCCCCATTTCTAATCTCATTTTGGTTTTTCGGTGTGGCATGACACAAATCATTCCTTCTCATTCTTATATTAAAGTATTGAATATAGAATCGGTCTGTGCTTTTTAGGACTATCCTACAGTTGGATAGTTGCCAGGAGGCAATCGTCAAATACTCTATATGATGACAGAAAAAATGTTTATTTAAGAAAATCCATTTGTATGGGAAAGGGGGAGAGTAGTGGTCCGATTCGATTTTGATGTATGGAACGGTTATATAAAATCATGTTCTAAACAGTTTTTACATTTATAAATTTTTCAATACGACTCACCGTTTTCGAGAAAATTGCAAAAAACTATTTCTTTTGTATGGGGGAGGGGGTAAGGAATGTTTCAATTTTGCCCGTTCAAGAACTTAGCCTAGCCATTTACAAGAAACAAATTTCAAGTCTCTAGTTCAATCCTTTCGAAAGTTATGGTGTTCACGGACAGACAGACAGACGGAGAGACAGACAGGCAGACAGACAAACAAACAAATAAACAAAAACAGACAGACAGGCGAACGGGCACGCGAAAGTCAAAATCTTTTGTCATCCCTAATACCTTTGTGTAGTTCATTTTTCTGTCCGATGATTCGCTCAATGCGTTACAAACGATACACTATCTAAATCTAATATAATCCTATATGATATATCATATCGAGTATAAAAAATGCACCGTTATATGACGTAAAAAGCGCGCTCCGTCAGGCAGTCAAATTAACTGATTGAGTTTTTGTTTTAAACATTTTTTTTGTACAGTGAAGTTTGTTTAAAAGAACATTGAAAGTGTCAGCAAAATCTGTGCTTTTAAGCGGCGTTTTTGATTCCGAGGCACCTAAAGATTGCCATAAGAAATTGTTCTTTTAAGCGGGATGTTCTTTTAAGCCATAGTGCTCTTAAGCGGACTCCATTGTATTTAAATCAAATATCTGCATTTAAATCAAATATCTGCATTTAAATCAAATATCTGTATTTAAATCAAATATCTGCATTTATATCAAATATCTGCAGTTAAAATGAATGGTTTGGTATTTGTTTTTACTACTTTGTCTTTTAATTCAAACAAAAATGATTTGATTTTGGTATATAAAAGAAAACCAGTTAAATCAAATGACGGTCTTTGACTGTCATTTTGCGTCAGTATGAGATTTCTGATCTCATTGAACACCGATGTTATTGCAGTTTCGGAAGTTTCGTTGCAACTGCATTACCAAAATCCATTTTCGTGAAATATCTTGAAAACGGCAAAATACATTCGTTCTACGCGTGAATGGAAAAATATAGTTAACAAATTTCGAGGAAATTCTATTGAACTATTTATGAGATATGAATTTTAAAAATATTGACAAATAACACCATTCTATATATGTATATATGGAGCCTGCGTAGAGACGTTTCTAAACTTCATGTCACACTTGACGATTCGTCTATTTTATGGACCTTTGACCAGAAAATGATGTTTCATCATTGATTCTGCCGGTTTGCTTCCTCCTAATACCTTTCCCACCAAGATTCCATATTTTATAGCTCAAATGACAAACATTTCGTTTAGTTGGTTTATTTTTGTATTTTTCTTATCAGTCGACATGCAAATGAATACTTCCTAATACAAGCAGGAAATTGATTGGCCTTTGTCTCTTACATGCTCAGAACTTATGTTTGGAATTGTCTTAAGAATTTTTGGAATTTTTTTTCGGACTTTTCAGTTTACATATAAATAACACTTGTTTCTTGGCTCTTATCTTGCTACTGATCAAATATTTCAAAAGAAATTCCACAAAAACAAACAAAGAAAATGTTTTCAATTACTGATAGATGATAAAACAATTTTTTTTTTAAATTCAAAATTGATAAAACGTCATTTTGGTGGCTTCGTGAGATTTTAATTATTATACATACTTATGCGATTAAAAAAATATTTTTCAAATAAATATTTGTTAGATTGATTTGAAAAACACATGAAAAGCAAACATTTTCTACTAGAAAATATTGAAGCCAAAGTTTTTTTTTTCCTAACACCATCGGTTTCGCTTTATCAAGGGTATTAGGGATGACAAACGATTTTGATTTCCGCATGTCCGTCCGTCTGTCTGTCTGTCTGCCCGTCCGTCTGTCTGTCTGCCCGTGCGTCCGTGAACACCATAACTTTTAAAAGGATTTAGACTTCAAAGTTTTTATAACTACGTTTCTGGTAAATGGCTACAGCAATTTCCTTGATACCAGTCTCCTTGATACATAAATCAAGAAAACTGGTAGAAAAAATAAGAGATTTTGGGTCGGCCTATGGTCTAAAACCCGCCCATTGACTTTACTAGCGTAAATAGGCGGATTTTAGACCATAGATAAACCAAAGATCTCTTCTTTCTTCCCAGTTTTCTTGATTTATGTATCAAGGAAATTGCTTTCTGTTTTTTTGTCTGTCCGCCTTTAACTTGAGAACCAAATCACTGAACCGATTAGAATGAAACTTGTATGACCGCAGACCGACGGCTACGGGGAGGCCGAAGATCGATCCATGGGTGGAAACTAGACGGAGAAGTGGTCAGGAGCGAAGCACCAATGTCTTGATTAAAAGTCAAATAATTTTACAAGGATAATTTTTTTTAATGAAACCACCGTTTTCCGTACTCCATCTGCGATTTGAAGGATTTTTCAAAAAAAATGAAAAAAATTTACGCTACGTAAATTCTAATCTAAATAACTTAAGCAATAATATAATGTAAGTCCGTTAATTAAAACACACAACGCACGTGTGCATAGACCAGACCCCACCAAGATTGATTGCCTCATATTTTCCAAGTAAAAACGTTACAAAATTTAATATTTACTTTATGATAATAACGCATTTGTTTTATCAATCACGCAAACTTCCATGAGAAATAAATTTTCCTAAAATGAGAAAAAAAAATGAATTGCAAATTTCACAACACCAGGGGAATTGCATCATAAGATAGACAACAGCATAACGTCCATAAAAATGTGCACCGATTTCAAACGTTGACGTGGGATAAAATTACAAATTCTCATGGCAAGCAGAACGAAGCGATAACAATGGCTGTTGGGCAGGTGGTCTGGTAACCCCAGATTTAAATTTTCCCCTGGCTGTCACACAACACAAACGATATAAAATTTTTCATATTGAGTCGCCATACAAATGCAAAAAATCGTGTGGAAAATCCAGAAAATAATGGATTTGTCTCTCTCCAACTTTTGCACATTCACTGCAATTTTCGGTGGGATTTTAATTCGCCGCTGGTCACACCATCATTATGTTTCATTCTACTCGATTCCATGTTTCACAAATGGCAGTTCCATTGAAATAAAAAATTGTACCAGTGAACCGAACTGTCGAACCACCGATATTTATAATTCGGTAATTTGCCATTTATTTGTTTTCAAATGTTTGCAAGTAAGCATCGTGGAAAATTTAGATTTAGTGATTTTCATTAATAAAATTGTGTGTATTTCAGACATTTTGAATACGTTGTTGAATAACGGTGTGGTGGGTGAATATTTGACGGACTCAATTCCGAAGTTCAGAAATTAGCAGAAGTTCCTGTAATTTTTTCGGGGTGTTTTTTTGCAGTTTCATTGCGCCTGCTGCCGTGTGTGTTGGTGATGACGACGTTTTTGCAACTATTCCCAAAACTATGATTATGGCAGTAAAATTATCGATGGTGGCTGCCTTTTCGGTTTTCCTGTGATTTTCCCCCTCGGAATGGTAGTGAATTCGAATTCGCCATGGAAATGTGTGGTTAAGACCGTGCGATGTGCGTGTAGAACGGATAGAAATTGAAGAAAAATCGGTTTTCCGTCTATAAATAGTGGGAGACAAGACCCTCCTCATCATGCTGATTGTGGTGATATTCTCTTTGGTTTTTTTCTGGTCGGGCTCCTCTATCAAAAGACGACCGACACGACGAATCTACGATGGAAATGATTCATATCTATTGGTATTCATTCGGTAACATTATTACGGGTCTGTGGGTGAAATGAGCGGCGGTGGGGAATGGGGGGAAAATTCATCGGCAATCGCACTAGAATTTTTGTCTGCTGATCCAAGTCACATCATGGGATAGGCGTCAGAACGAAGGGGGAAAGTGTGGCATGGAGTAGCGAGCAACCCTGGCCCACAGATGTTTAATTTCTTATACATAGTATAGAAGGTTTTGTGGTGGTGGACAAATTTCTACTTCCAGATTTTTCTTTAGACATTTTCTGTTTCTAGGCATGTCCGTTACTTGTAATTCTTTGTTACCGTTACATTGTCACCGCTTTTATTTTTAGACCATCCACTATGTCAAAATCGCAACACCGCTGCTTTCACTCTTGTCATGTTGAAGCCAGTAATTGGCGAATGTACACGAATCAATGTTTGGCAAGTGACGGCCCAACTCGAGTCTAAAATCCACATTCTTGCCTTCATTCGCCGAATGCCTGAGTTCAAAATTTTCTTTGATTTAGGCCCGTTTGCACCAGCGAAACTTAGCAACTTATGTACAACTTTAATTATTCAAGTCCCAGAATTTCTACGATTTAAGTAAGCTAACCGCAACTTATTTTTTTAAGAATAGTGCGTGCAAACGGGCCTTAATGCATCTGACTTATAGCCATTTGTGCCTAGAAAACTTAGGCCGGTTTGCGCGAACTTTTCTTAAAAAAATAAGTTGTGTTTAGCCTATTTAAACCGTAGAAATTCTTATGCTCAACTTAAATGACATAAGTCCCAGAATTTCTGCGGTTTGAGTAGGCTAAGTACAATTTAACATCGGCTTTTGACGAATGCGAGCCGGTGCATTCGCCTTGATCCGTTGTGATTCGCCTAGGTTTGGCTACGTTCGCCTTCAGCCAGAAATTTAGCTAATCAAGTTAGACGAATATGCCGACCGCTCTCGCCCTTGTAACCCATTTACCTAAATCAGTTCAGGTCTGTGTTTATCTGTCGTTACACAATCTGTCGTAATCCCTCTATGATTCGCAATTTATATAAAACTTTAGTATTTCATCAGACTAGAAGAGTTGTTAGGAGATCTAAATTTTAGAAGGCTAAGGTCTGAACTGAGGGAAATAAAGTGGTGTATTCATAGTCGTTTTTAAACACAGTTTTTGTTTAATATGAGTTTAAACTGACAGTTTGCTATGGTTTTCTGTCAGAGGGTGCGCCCCCAGTTTGGGAGCCACGGGTTTAAACTGATGTTAAACAAAAACTGTGTTTAAAAACGACCAAAAATTTTTAAACTATGGGTTATACATGACATTTTGATAGGTATGGGGGCGGGGGTGAAGAAAATACAAATCCAGTTCATGTTTTGTCTTCAATACGAAGAAACAAGATTTTTTTTTTTTCGTCTAGAAAACTAAACGAAACTTAAATCAGAATCAAGAAATTAAATTGGAGCAAAAATAACCGAAACATGCGCCGCAGGCCAAATTTTTCAATACAAAACACGGTACAATGATTTAATTCGAAAACTACACAGTTCCTAGCAAAATAAACTCCAGTTTTTTATTATTTTGAAATAGTGAAGATATCAATTTAGAAAAATGCGCCGCTGGTATTTTTATTAGGTTCATGTCCTTTAGGTGAAGATTTAGAGTATATTTTGCATATTTAGAGATCGCTTTTTTAGCTTTAATGAATTATAACACTAATAGCTCTATTCTGACGCCTGTCAGTGACCGATGACTAGTTACAACTTGGCTATAAGAATTTCGTTGTATATCTCTGAATTGAAATTTGAAAAACTTCATAATTCGTTTATCACGAACAAAATAACTGGAAAATTATCATATTTTGTGGTGGAATCGCTATATTTTGATCGGTCACAACGTCAGAATAAGGACATCAATTGAATATGAGACAATACGAAGCAAAAATTCAGGTTCCAGAACGTGTCTAATTCTGGAAGGTATGGTTACCTATGGAGAACCCCTAAAAAAATAATTTTTAAATTTTGTACCACAGCGTTTCGTATTAGAAACTCATATGCTGTTTATATCAGATTTTTTTTACTGCAATTCTCATAGCACGATAAAGAAGTGGTTGTGGCGGCGACGTCGTACCGACCACTTTTCGGCCCAACGGATCGTCCAACCCCTTTTCCTTTCACCTGACATCGTCTGACGTCTGCCCAACTTTGTTCAATGGATGACTTTTCAGATAGTAGTCGATGGCGGTGATCTAATTCCTCTCTCGTTGGAGAGCATTTCCACACACGCACGCAAATTCTCGACTTTTATTCAATTTCTTTTTCTATTTTGTTGATTTCATCGAGTTCCAACTCGAATTTGTTCGCTTCGCTGCCCCTTTCTCCCAGGCAAACAGTAATTCAAGTAGTTCTCTATCAAAGAAGTTGACGTGAAAATAGGTATCTTCTGGGAAATCGATCCCCCCTTTTGTCTTACCGCCCGTACTTTGCAATAATCATAACAAAAATAATCGTAGTAAATAAAAGCGTAGTGGAACTTTTCCGCTAGAAAACACCTAGATTGGGAAATTATGATGGCAACTTAGCTCCATTTCTTCCCAGTGAAGAAAAAACCGATATGATGATGGGAAGGAGGGGGAAATGATGGCATTTCCTTAATTTTTTTCGTCTTCAATCTCCCCAACAGCTTTATTTGCGATTCGCAGATGACAGAACGAATGAGTAAACGAATCGTCGGTCGTGGATGGTCGTTTGTCTTGTCGTGTGAAGTGTCAAAAAAAGTGTAAAGTCATTTCGATTAACAGGTGTTTTCTACCATCCTCTTTTTTTTAAGAAAAATCATCTAAAAACCGTATCGAATTTTTTTGTCTGAAAAAATCGAACTTGTCAATGTTTTCTCATTGAAGTTGCGAACAAGAAATTTAATTACAAAGACCCAGAAAAGTTTGTTTGTTTTTGTTTATCAACAAAGGAATTTCCGTTTGTGGGGTTGGTGCGGTGGGTGGGGGTCGTCGAGTTGTGTCTGCAAATTTCTGCCAATTACCTCAGAGAGGTATTTTTGACATTCCAAATATTCGAACGTCTTTGGAAGTCCATAGACTTTGCCACCTTCGCCCCGCTTTACATATTTGATAATTTTATCCATCATTGAATTCCATCAGTTTTTTTAAAATATTTTTTTTATAATGCGATTTTGTTTAAAAAAAATAACGAAATTTCATTTACAATTTTTCAAATCCAAAAGAAAATTACTGCAATTTAAAAATGAAATTTAATTTTTTTTTAAATAATATCGCATTAAAAATGGATTTCAATGTTTTTCACTCTTAAATTCACGGTGATGATGATATTCAAGAGACAGTAAACAATTATTTTTGATTCTATGCAGAATTAGTTTTTTGTACACAAATTTTTTTTAAATAAAATATGACGTAATTTTGTGGAAGAACGTTCTATAGAAGAAAACGACGTTTCAGTTTCTCTTCTTTTTATTTGTGATTGCGATGGGAATTATTTTCAAGGAAATGTCATTCGGCTGTTGTTTGTCTCGAGAAAAAACGTAACAACAATAGGAAGAAGTCTTTGAAATTCGATCGAATTTTATGGAGTTTGAAGTTATCGATTGCTAGTCTTTTCCATAGTGCTTGCAGGCTTTCCATATTTCTTGTTGGTTGGTTGTTCACTTAAATTAAGGTGAGGTGAAGTAATCGATGTTTTGTAGACATGCAAGTGAGAGGAATCAACTGAGAGGCAACACCCAAATTGTGATGATGGTACATACATGAATCTCATTGAGATCTTGAAGAAATTAATTTAAACAAATTACGAGTTAATTTTTTTTCTCTCTTTTTCTAGGGAGTGCAATTAACTTGAATTTCAGTTGAGATGGGGATTTTATTTTTTGAAAACATTCCATCAGATGACGAAAACCGTATTCAAAATAAACAAATTAAATTTCTCATTGTTGAATTCTTCAAGTTTTATGGAAACGTCAAAGAAAACTTGGGAAAAACAACGTTTGTCTAGTCAAACGCGGCAAAATCCCCTGGTGAATAAATAAACAAGTAAAACACATCAACTACAAAGAATAGGAAATCTCACACTAATACAAGGAAGTGGGTGATTGCTTGACATTTTTCGATATTTCAATTTAAGTGTAAAATTGTATCCAATTATTTATTAATATGGACGAGTATTGCTTCCAATATTTCAAAAGTAAGTTCCTAGTTAAAAATGTAAGAAAAGCTACCAATCGTCAGGGGCCAATCGTCAAATACTCTATATGAGGACAGGCAAAATTTTTGTTTGAAGAAAATTCATTTTTATGGGAGGGCGAGGTGCGTCCGATTGCATTTTGATGTATGGAACGATTATGTGAAATTAGTACCAGGAAGACCGAGCCATGCTCGGAGACCTCAAAATCCTACTTTTGCTGATTTTTGGAGGAAAACTAAGTTCACATTATCTTTACAAAGCTTTTCCAGAGTTTTTAAATTCCCGACCTAGAAAGCTAGAACTAAAACTAACGCGCGATAACAAAATTTCATAGAAATCGGTTGAATGGTTATTGAGTAATCGCTGTCACCGATTTTTGAAACGTTGTTTTGAGACACCAGGTGAGGGTTATCGAGGGGAGGGAAAAGTCAGGTTTGTAGTGAAAAAATCGAAAGCCCTTAGCCCCCTTAGTGATACTGTAAAGTTTCATTAAGATCGGACCACCCAATTCGACGATACCAGGCGAGGGGTATCGAAGGCGAATTTTGTCAGAGGTGAGACCTATCTAGATCGATTCGTTGTCCCCGAAACTCCCTAACCCCAAAGTTTCGTGAAAATCGTTAGGCGGGTTTTCGAGATCGTTTGTACAGACAGACATTCCTCGTATTATATTATAGGATATTCTAAACCGATTTTGTCTTTATAAATTTTTCGAAACGATACACCATTTTTGAGAAAATAGGAAGAAAGTATTCCATTTTTTTGGGAGAGGTGGAATGAGTGTTTCAACTGGATTTTTGTGTATGGATGAGTTATGAAAAATCCTATTCTAAACACATTTCAGTTTTATAAATTTTTCAATACGATTCACCGTTTTCGTGAAAATTGCGAAAATTGTTTCATTTGTATGGGGATCCGATTTTTCCATTCACGAAGTTAGTCTGGCATTTACGAAAAACGTATCTGTACAAAATTTCAAGTCTCCAGCTAAAAATCCCTTCAACAGTTACAGACAGACTGTCAGACAGATGGTCAGACAGACGGACAGACCGACAGACAGACGGATAGACAGACTAACAGACAGACTGACGGACGGCCTGACAGACAGACGGACAGACAGACATACGGACAGACAGACGGACAGACAGACGGACGGACAGACGGACGGACAGACGGACGGACAGACAGACGAACGGACTTGCGGAAATCAAAATCTTTTGTCATCCCTAAAACCCTGGCGTAGTTAATTTTTGTGTCCGACGATTGGTTCGATGCGTTGCAAACGGTATACTAAATCTAATATACTAATATATGATTCTCATATAGAGTATAAAATTAGTTTGTAAGGAAAATAAATTAAATATTTGTAATTGACTTATCATTATATTTGACGTCTTTTAAATAGTAGAGTCAATCAGCGTTTGTTGTGCTTTATACCCGCCCCCCTTGCTTCTGTCCCCTCTATACTTTCACTTGTTGGAAAAATATAAAATTTAACAAGAAAATTACAAAATTATCCTTAAGAAAAACACCTACCCCTCAAAGCCCTGCGCTATAGCCTATAGGGAGTAAATGTGCAAAAAGTCTATCTTGGTATTATACTGAACACAACACAAAAACGCAACACAAAAGAATCCGACAGGAGGGGTTTGAGGGGGCAGCGACAAAGCGTGTTATATATAAAAAGTCCTTTCTGGTGCTAAACTGAACACAGCACAAAAAATTTGAACTCGGAATTTGAAAAAAAAAAAAAAAAATTTCGGCGGAAGTCTGTACTGGATTTTCTTTTTTCACAAAAAATCGCTGGAATAAATTAGAATTCTAAGAAATTTTGCTAACTGTGAACCTATTTTTCGTGGTAAATCAATTTTATAAATCAATTTTTATCTCAAAATAAGTTGTATTAGAGAAATTTCGGCGAAAATTGCAAATATAAACGCTCCGTTCTTTACTAACACAGTTTCATTTGAAACCCGGGAGCAAATTTTGATTAAATCACTTAATTTCATCTAAAATTATTTACATTGCGAAAAAAAAATCAATTTGTATACAATTTTAATAAATTTCCATCATTAAAAAAACTAATTGTACATCATAACTGAAAATTATTTTTAGTTGCCTCATGTTGTCTTGAGTTCCATTCAAAACTCATCCCATAATAATAAGAAATGCTGCGGAATTTCATCAGAATCATCTTTAAAGGTCAACAAATTAGAAACACTTGAAGCAAAGTTAAATTACCCCTTCGTAGCGACCGCTAAATTGTGCAATTATACAAAAATTCTCAGTAAAATCACTTTTACTTTTCAAGTGGACTTGGCCTGGCCCGGCTACGGAAATGCCACGATATTCAACTGAAATAATTTTTTTTTTCGACACAATAAAAAGTTATCTCGATTTAACATCGAAAGTAATTCACACCGTAATCACAAATTTATCGCCCTCTTCTTCTAATCGATTTCCAGAATCACAGTGCAAAGTTTGCTAATTTTGCAAATATTTTTTTCTTCCGCTTATCAGTCAAAAACGACAAAATCTTCAATAATGTCTTTTTTTTCGCCGCTAAGGATGAGCTTTATTGATTTTTTGCTTGTGGTTGATTTTTTTTTGTTGTTATATATTGGAGTGCTGTCTTGTAGGTCATTTCATTTATTCGTCTGTCATTCTTCTTATGTTGGCATTTCCTATTAAAATCACATCTGTCTATTGTAGTTTTGTTGATGCTAAAAGATGGAAAACTGGAGAATGTCCAGATCGTTATCTGTTTCGGATATCCATTTACTTATCGATCGTTACATTTTTGTATTCATATTTTTCTTTGGTTTCCAAGGAGGTTTTCGTAAGGAAAATTGTTTTTTTTTTTAGTATATACTTTGTATGATTGGCGTTTGGTGAATTTCGTAAACAAAAAAAAATACTTTGGACAAATCATTTTGATAGAAAGAAATGTCAAGGCTCTTTAATGTAGGGCAAGTTTTTTCGTTTTCACCAATTTTTGCGCATTATAAAATTGTTGTGAAAAAACGTTTTTATTTTCGCATTTCTAAATGGGCCTGTAGGCCTCCGGGTGAAGCGCTGTGTTCACATCTGAGCACGCGCGGTCTTCTCAACCTAACCTAACCAAATCGCCTCATTTCTAAAGTGCTTGTAATAATTGTTGAATGTTTTGTTGATTTCGTTTTAGGTTACGTGTACATGAATGGGGACAGTGTTAAAATATCCGCCAATACAGCGCTTTATTCAGCAATTCCGGAGACAATGTTGACTACTGGTCCAGCGTATGTACCAACAGCACAAGTCACTGGCACACCATTAGCAACAGTAATACCTCAGCAGACATCATTGACTGTCGCCGAAGTGTTACCACAATTACCGACCCCCCAGACCGTTGCCGTTGCACCGGGAGGAGCGATTGGAAATTCAGCAGCCGCCACCGAATACAGTGCGATGAATGGTTCAATCCAGGTGTCCGTAGATGGAATTGAATATTACAATGCGACAAGTCCAGATGGTAATGTTGTATCCCTGGCAGCAGCCGTCGGCGGTGATGGTTCAAATATTTTGGTACAGCAGAATACAGTAGCGACACAACAACAGCAAATGCCTTCAAATGTGGTCGGTGCTACATCTGGGACGATTGTGAATCCATCCGCAATTGTCTCAAATGTAGCACCCAATAATCCAGCAAATTCACACGAGGGAAACGGAATCCCTCTAGAACAGCTCAAACAGATGTTAGCCACTCAATTAGATTATTATTTTTCAAGGTGAGTTTTCAAATTGCATTATAAAGTGAATTATTGCGAAAAAATTGCATACACCGGGTATATTTGGAATTGCTTTCGTTTCTCAATGATATATTCCATCTATTGTTTGCTGCGATAAGAGAAAAATTGGAATTCGTCAATTTTGAGTTGCATTCCCAGCACAAAATGTATTTCGTTACTGCGCATAGAATTAAACAGAGAATTTTTTTAAGTTAATAATTTTTGTCGTAATTATCTGCGGCCTAGGTAGAATATTCAAAATCACAGAAGTTCTACTTATTAATAGACAGCTTTTAAGGCCTATTAGAATTCGATCAATTGAAAAATGATTTTTAGGTTCCACTCGAGTTCTCATATCCCTACCTAAAAGAAAGCAATAATTCAATAAATCAAATTTTTGTTTTACTAATCGTTTTTACTTTCTTCTACGGAGTATAATAAAGTATTGTATTCATGAAAAATTTCGACCTATTAATTTTGCCTAAAAAACATTTCCCGATCACTCCTGAGTCGATTGGAATCATATTTAAAAAATGTCTTTCTGTCTGTCAGTCTGTCAGTCTGTCTGTCAGTCTGTCTGTCAGTCTGTCAGTCTGTGTACAAGATTTCTCAAAAACTAATAAAGCTAGCGCCATGAAATTTTATAGGCATGTGGGGTCCTGAAATGGGACGATCCTATCAACTTTTGGTGGAAATCCGTTAACCGGAAGTATCCAAAATGGCGGTTTTTCAAAAATCGCAATTTCTCGCAAAATGGCGGTTTTTCAAAAATCGCAAATAATTAAAGATGTTAACATTTTCTACATTTTTGCCATTTACCGTAAATTGATATCTTTTACCGTTCTCAAGTTATCTCAAATTTTGTACGTTTTTGATATTTTTGGATGAACCAACAATTTATTGGGAGGCCGTCTTAGGTTGACAACGCGACAGGGCTCTAGCGTAAATTGCGCAGGGTCGTAGATTTTGTAGAAGAAAGTTTTGTGTTGACCACAACTGATATTTTTTTATAATAATTGGACTTTTCTCTTTCATTACCTTTTCAGAGAAAATCTCGCAAACGACACTTATTTACTTACACAAATGGATAATGACCAATATGTTCCCATATGGACTGTAGCAAATTTTAATCAAGTGAAAAAATTAACGAAAGATATTAAATTAATCACGGAAGTCTTAAGAGAATCGCCAAATGTTCAAGTCGACGAAGAAGGACTTAAAGTTCGGCCCAATCATAAACGTTGTATAGTTATACTTAGAGAAATACCTGATAATACGCCCATTGAGGACGTCAAGGTAATTTGTTACACATTTATTGATTTCACGGTATGGTATGCTGATTGTTTTTATTTCGTTTCAGAATATTTTTAATGCTGAGAATTGTCCAAGAGTTATTTCATGTGAATTCGCCCACAATAATTCGTGGTATATCACATTTGAATCGGATGAGGACGCTCAAAGGGCATTTAAATATTTAAGAGAGGATGTTAAGGAATTTCAGGTAATTATTGAATGTTTTGTTGATGACATCAGAATTTGGGGTAGGGCCGGACGAATTTATTCGCTTGATGACGATGAAGAAATGTTTATGGATTTACTATTATTTTGATGAAATATTTCTCCTTGATTTTCGACTTCAAACAGATTTCTTGTGTTTCTGTGAATTTCTCTCAAATTGTCTTCAAATTTAACACAATTCGATTTGAATTTTCAGGGTAAACCGATAATGGCCCGTATTAAAGCGAAACCGAACAGACTGCCGATAGCTCCGGTTCAACTGCCGATTAATAAAAATGGATACCGTGCCACCCCGCCACCCACTGTGTTTGATCCGGCTGCGGCCGTTGCCTACACCACAGCTCAGCAGAGGTTCGTTTACGCTACGAACGGTGCAACGACAATTCCACAAGGGACTGTACCGTACGGAGGACAAGTGCACATGTTTGTAAGTGTTAGCAGTGAAATTTTTTAAATGTAAATATTTTTAAACGAATGTGTTTTTTACAGCCATTCCAACAGCAACAGTTCTATCCGGGATTAATGTCACATTGGCCAACAGCGGCCGCCACAGCTGCACCGCCGCACAGCCAGAACTTTTTCGAATTAAGCGGCGTATTCTCAGCGAATGGTCTGGCGCCGCAGGTCTCGTTCGCGACGAAGCCGCAAACCTCTAGATACAATAATAGCCATCGTAGCAATAATAATAATCACAATATGCGTAATAAGCAGCGCAACAATTCGAATCAATCAGCACAGCATGATCATAGGAATAGCCAAAGTAGCAGCAATAGTAGTGGACCAGTTAGTATTGGTGGGGGCCAAGCTAGCAATATGGCCAGCGTCCTTAACACTGTCGAAACACAGCAGCAACAGCAACAGCCACAAGCACACAATCAATCGAATAGCAGTAGCCAACAGCAGCAATCGAACACAACAAATCACCGACACTACCATCATGCCTCAAACATTAAGAATCAACAGATGCTGGCCCATTCGGGTGGCCCGCAGGGTTCAGTGTCTGCCCAGTCCGGGCCAAAAAACGATAAGAATTCGTATGGGAACGCTGGTAATGTGCCTCATCACCACAGTCATCATCATTCGAATAGTGGCGGCGGCCAGCATCAGCAAATTCAGCAGCAGCAACAACAACAACAGCAGCAGCAGCAGCAAGCGCATCATTTGGCTGTGCCATCGACGTCCTACACTCATCAGCACCAACATTCCGATGCTGGCTCCTCGGCTGGAGGAGCTGACGTGAATGTTGGAGGCGATGAAGCGATCATCCTTGTTCCACATCATCGCAACATGTCGAATCAGTCCAAGGACCAGCAATGGCATCCAAGGTATCGTCGACGACGACGCGATGATGATAATACAGGAGTTGGCGGTGGTGGTGGTGGCGGCGGCGGCGGTATTAACTATTCGAATATGAATAATTCGCGTTCATCTGGTGGCAACAATAATAGTAGTAGTAGTGCAGCTAATGCATCGAATGCTCCCGTCCCCACTGTTGGACAAACGAATCAATCGCTTGGACCGCATCATGCTGGCAGTTCAACTAGTATTGTGGCTCCAGCTAGCAATGGTGCTACGAATAGCAAACTATCTGGCACCGGTAGTCCTCATCAAAATTATAATTCGTCTGGCCATCATAGCAATCATCATCACCATCAATATTCCCACCATCATTCAGGTAAGTGACGTAACGTCAAGAGAGTTTTTTTTTAAATTGGGTGTCGATGGCGTATAATTTATACCGTATTCAACTGCCATACTCTCCGAGAATTTCCGTGCGACTGGGATTTTTGCATCGCTTGAAAAAGAGTTTTGTATTGAAGTGACCAAGGCACAAGAATATTTAGTTTTAATTGTCGATATTAGATAAAAATAAGTACAATTTATTTAAAAAGTAAAAATTCCAGCATTGGTTTTCATGTAATCCAATAGTGGGAAAAATGTTCTTGATTCAAGAATTTTTTCATAACAAATAGACGTCTCTACTCTTCGTCTTCGTGTTGATTACAAACAAATGTTAACCTTTTTAGCGGCAGTTTAAAAATTTTAATTTTACTGGTAAACTTAAACTTATTTAAAAGAAGTGGTGTGGTTACACAGGATAATTGAAAATTGAAAAAAATTGTTTAAATCACACTGCAGACTGATTTTTGGGTGGTGGTTTAATTGCCGTGGTTAAACGGATAGGAATTTCAATGGTTATGTGTCTTGCTAAAACAAATGAGATTGCCAAGCAAAATACAAATTGATGAAAACTAAATTCAACTCGGAATATCTTTGCTTGTATGACGTCTGTGTATTTTTATACGAAATGCTCGTAATTTTTGTTATTACAGGCGTGTCCCGACAGATCATTTATTTCATTTGTAGTTATGATAACAATAAGAATTATAGCAATTGAATTTAATTAAAAAAAAATTCCCCCAGGCAATGGATCACTAGGCAAACAACAGGGTGGATCCCAACAGGGCAATCAAATGCAACAGTCATCTTCGAATCAAACGCAATCTCAGCAGCCGCCACAATTTGATTTAGAGGCATCAGCATTTCCACCCCTGCCCGGACTCGAACAGCAGCCAAACTCAATCCAATCGTTATCGAACACAAATTTTCCATCTCTAGCGCAATCTTCACACAACAATAACGGCTCATCGCTGGCATCGTCAGCTAGCGGTGGAAATACTACCACTACCGGCACCGGCAGTGGCAACAGCAGCAACGCTAACAAATCATCGACTGCCATTACAAATATCTCATCATCGGCAAATAGCAACAATAATAGCAGCAGCGCTAATAGCAATTCGAATGCGACACAATTGTCGTCTTCAGCTGAGCAACATAATAACGCAGCGAATAGTTCAAATATTATCGATTGCTCTGCGAATGCAATGGCGGCGTCACAACAGCAACAACAACAACAGCAGCAGCAGCAGCAGAGCCAGCCACAATCGCAACATCAGCATCAGCAGCAATCAAACTACAATGCAAATAACAGTTCCTCAACATCCACACAAGCCTCGAGTAATTGGTCAGAGAATCGATTATCGGACGTGGTTCGTGGCACTGCCAAAACGAAATCAACGCAGAGAGATAATAAACATAATGCAGCAGCATCAGCGGCAGTTGTCGGTGGCGGGCATGGAAGTAATGTGAATTTGAGATTGGAGACGACGCCACCTCCACAACAACAACAACAGCAACATCATCATCACAATCAGCATCATTATCATCAGTCGCAACAGCATCATCAGCAACAGGGTGCGGCGGCAGCTGTTGGCGGTGTTGTCGGATGCGGTGGTCCTGCTGCTATTGTTAGTAGCAACAATGAACCAATCATCGATGTTGGTACAGTTGCATTGACACCGCCATTCTCACCTGATACTAAGCCCAATAATGGCAAAATGCTAATGGGCAATAACCCAAATCCTGTGATAAAGTGTTTAACACATACAACAGCTGATAAAGCTACAAAGACTGATGAAACATTGCTGCTAAATGGATTAGACAGTGCAGCATCATCAACTCAAGAAGTTGTAACGGCTTCACAATCATCAACAAGCCATGCTGTGAATGCTCAACAAATGGCACCGGCAACGGTCAGTGTTGCCAC
Source organism: Chrysopilus asiliformis (assembly GCA_964034945.1). Classification (NCBI taxonomy): domain Eukaryota; kingdom Metazoa; phylum Arthropoda; class Insecta; order Diptera; family Rhagionidae; genus Chrysopilus; species Chrysopilus asiliformis. Next base: position 14,309,359 of record OZ035962.1, read on the forward strand.
AATGACAACATCCGAATCCACCACCGGAATTAATGGCGCTGGCAAACAACAGCAACAGAATAATATGATGGCCATTGGAGCTGGTGGTGGTGGCGGCATGATGGTAACTGGTGGAAATTCTGCTGGTGCCTCAGGTGGTGGTGGTGGTGGTAATTCCTTAAATTTAAATAGTACTAATAGTAGTAGTAGTTCAAATCTATCGGCCACTGCCGGACCACCACCAGCAGCAGCAGGAGCCGCCGCCGCCCTTGGCGGTAAAGCAAATTATTCAAATAGTAATTCACGAACACACCAAAATAACAAGCAGAAGCTATCCGTGATCACTACTACCTCCATAACGGCTAGTAATCCTGCATTGAGTGTAGGACAATCGCCGACATCGCCGCTCGCAGCGAATGATATGGCAGCCGCTGCCGCATTCACCTCATCCAGTGTTAATGGTGCGAGACTCAGCTATGCTCAGGTAGCCCAGCATCACAAGGATCGCTCCTCGAAGGAAAGTAGTGGCAAATCGAATGAATCCAATATAACTATGGAGAAACAGAACAACAATAATAATAATAACACTAATAATAGTAATAATAATAATATTAATGTCAACGAAAAGGAACGAAAAAGACACGATTCACAATCTGGTGTTATGACGTCAACGACAACGACGACGAAGACCAATCAACAACATGCCACTGATGCTAAAGAAAAAGGTAAATACTAGAAATCATGTGCAAAACAAATGAAAAAAAAACACTAACATCCACAAAAACCACATCCTCCACACACACACGCATCCATAATGCAACATCATTGCATCAAAATAGTGAAACAATAAAAAGTGTTCAATGCAACAACCAGATTGAGTTACATGTTTTTTTCTTATTTTAACAAAGGAAATTCCGTTTTTTATTTACTATTAATTTTTAATTTTATTAGCTTGTTACATTTTATTATTAATAATAATAATAATTAATTGTAGAGCATAAGTCGAAGATTTATTCTTAATTGTTTGTGTTTAAATTTTTGTTTTTTGAATTTCTGATTGGTTTTTTAAAAATGAAAAATGCCACCCGCTATCGATGGTGTATGTCACGGCGAGTGTTTTTTGTTCAATATTTTTTTATTTGTTTTTCACTTTTTGGATTTTGTAAAAGAAATTCTGAAATTTTTACAAATGGTATAGAATTGGGAACTTTTTTTGTTTAAACTTTTACGTTAGAGATGAGAAAAAATATTTTGATTTTAAAAATATGTCTATAAAATACGTAATGCTAATTTTATCCTTATTTTCGTTAAACGGATCATTGATTCGTCTAAGTTACGTTTGCGAAATACCGAGCGTTAACTGTTGGCCGGTAAAAAAGTCTTTAAAAATTTTACTTAACATTCAACCTGTGACAGAGTAAACTTTAAAAATGTGGCAAATTTTGGTTTTTTTTGTGGAATTTAGCATAATTTTGAAATTTTTTTTCTTTAACAAGCGAATTTCAAAATAATTCTTGTGCCTGTTCTACACTCTCCCCAAACGTAGACAATCACAGTTTCGGTTACTAGACTATGCGCTTTTCTTTTGTAAATATAATTACGGTTTTTTCATTTTTTTGGCCTAAAGTTCCAGATTACGCTTTTGTAAATATTCTATAATCTGCATATTTTATATCTTTAACGTATAAATGGATTCAGTTAACAAAAAAGATGCTTAACCTGGCAGCCGAGACTGTGATTCGCCTACATTTGGGGCGAGTGTTGAGTAGTGAATATAAATGTTTGACTTTTGTTATTAATATTCCCCAAGCACAGAATGAACGGCAAAGGAGTTAACGTAATTTTATAAATGTTGTGAGTTTTTACGGTTCGGCCAAGAACCGATAACAAAAAATAACTACACAATATACCAAAATTGATTTTATTGACGGTTGTGTTTTGAATTTTTAAGGCGTTACGCCTACCTGCAAGGTCTGAAGAGAACGTGATTTTTGGGGATATATATACTGTTTAAAAAACTATTTTGTTTCCACTCTTTTTGCATTTTATTAAGTATATGTTTAAATATGTTCCAGATTTTTTTTTATATAAAAAAATAGAATATTGGTCCCGGTTTTTACAAGCGTACGAAAGGACCTTTTTCTAGAAGATATTTTTAGTTACAGCTGTGGGTCGGTGATCATACATCGGAAATCTATCGAATGAGTTTTTTTTTCTATTCAGTATTACAAAATAGGGTCCTGGTCGGAACTGAATTTTTGACGAACCAAAGGACGTCCACTTTAAAGTTAAGAATTGATTTTATGGTAAAAAAAATTACCTGTTTTTTGACTGTAAAAAAGGGAAAAATTAAAAAAAAAGCCTCGGTCTCCCGTCCCTGGACTAGATAAAGTAATGCCACAAATAAACATACCCAGATAACCAGTGCCCATAGTAGCATCTGAACCCATTTTTAACTCGTAGCCGACAGTCGGAGCTGACAAAACGCTTTTGTTGGCTCATGGCAGAGCTTTCATTGCCACTCTAAATTGAAGTCGCATGCAATGATGGTAAAGGCGAAATAGAAAAACAAACAAGTAAATCCAACATTCTATTTGATCGCCGAAAGGCACAAAGGGAAGAGGATATCTAGTAAACGATCGTAGTCGGTTCGTTTCGGCATTTTATTTTTCGTCGATGCAATGAAAGCTTTTAAGCTCTAAAACAAAAGCGTTTTGTCAGCTACGACTGTCGGCTACGAGTTAAAAATGGGTTCAAATGCTACTATGGGCACTGGTTATCTGAGTATGTTTATTTGTGGTAATGCGTAATAATTCTGCAAAAATTCAAAGAAATCGGTTGAGTGGTTTATGCGTAATCGTCACCGATTTTGGAAACGTTTCGAGAAAATCACGATTAAAGTTTCAAGTTGTTTCGTAAATGCTCCAAATTTGGCTGAACACATGACTTTAAAGTCACATAACTTGGGAAATTTTCATCCGGTCAATTTAATATATTGAGAGATAAAAGTTGTGCTTTAAGAATATGCAAAAAAAAATTATTTTGCAGGTAGGCTTAAACCCTTAATAGAACTCTGCTCAATCGTAAGAAATGTCTAAAGAGCCTATGATTATCCAGGGAATTTTCGCTTCAATTAATACATATATTCAGATAGTCGTGTCGTTTTCGACAAGATTCGTTTACGTGCTGTTATTAGTGCTTTTCTACCAAGTAAAACACGTAAAACAACTCTTCTCGAAAACGACATGACTATCAGAGTCGGTAAAAAATAAAAAAATAAGTAATCACATTACATTTTGTATTTCAAATGTTTTTTTTTTACCGGTCAATTCGCAAATTCCATACTTTTTTGCTACAAAATGTTAAATTTTGGAACGCTGCTAGCTTATTTGGTGTTTTTTTTAAACACGCAAAAGTCTGTAAATGAAAGTGGATTATTTTAACAAAACAATAAATGCTATTGCGAAATATTCGATATTTCAATTTCAAAAACATGTATTGTGCGCTTGAAATGCTTTTTGTCACACTGGAAATAACTCTTCATCCGAATTCGTTAACGAACAAAGAAAAAATCGGCATTTTTCTGGTTTTTGCACTGCACTTTTGCAATAATTAATATCAAATGTGTTTTTTTTCTGTTTTTCGTTTCGTCTTCATTAGTTTTTCACAAAAAAAAAAATAATTTAATGTTCAAAACGTTGTTTTGTTGTTCAAATCACTGATTGTCTTTTTTATGTTTTTTTTTTCTTTCTTTTTTTTCCTTCAATTTTGAATGAAATTTAAATAGAGAATACACGGGATCATCGGTATAATAGTACTGGTAGCAATCGTGGTCGCGATGGAAAAGATCAAAAATCATCGATGCATATGCCCCGCGAACGACGTGACACTGGCGATAGTGGAAATAGTGGTGGCGGAGGCGGCGGTGGCTTAGCGAACAGCGGTAGAAATCGCTCAGCGCGACCGCATCAGTTCAAAGATTATATCCAAGCTCCTCGGAGTCCTAAGTGATGCCGACATTTAATCATTATCTAATCAACCAGATATTAGTCATGTTTACGATTAACGTGATATATGGTCGTTTGTTGTAATTGAATGCAAATTTATGCGTAAAACTAAACTCCATTAAAAACAAATCTAATCGGCATTCTTAGTCTCCATCAAAATTTTTAATATTTAAAAAAAAACACACAATTATGCTTCAAAAATCAATCTAAACTAAAGTGAAGTTTAATAATTTCGAAGCGTTTAAGAAATTCATATTAGAAATTATTGATAAACACAAAGAAACACACACACACGTTAAAATGAAGATGAGAAATCAAAATCAAATTATTATTAAATAAAATTAAATTAATGAAAAATTAAGATGATAAAAACAAATACATATTTAATATATAAATATAAAAAAAAATTAAATATAATTAATAATAATTAACAGGTTTTTATTTTTTTGTTTTCGTGAATTAAAAAATTAATTTTTTTTTTGCGTAAATTTCTGTTATATACAACATATAAATATATAAAGAAAGAATAAATAAAAATATTTTTAAAATAAATGAAAATTATAAAGAGATAAAGTGAAAGAAAAGTTATATTATAGCTTTTTAAAGTAACAAACAAATTTGATAATATGATAAGCTTCTGATTTTTTTTTTTTCTGTTTCATTTTAAATGATTTATGAGTTGTGGGTTTTTTTCTAATTCTATTCTAATTACTAAAGAATGAGTTTTTATTTTAATTTTTTCTGAAAGAGAAGAAAACAAATTATCGTTTAAAATTAATATCTATAAAAAATACTTGGGATATAGTTATCGAAAGCAAGCAAGCAAAACAAACAAACAAATTAAAGAAATCAACCCAATAAGCATATTATAATGTTATATAATTATTATACCAAATTTAATTAGTATTTAAGATCTGTATCTGTATCTTGACAAGACAAAACAAAACACAAAAAAAAATTATTAACAATATTTAAGCCAAGCGGAATGAATTAAAAGTAATGAATATAAATATGAAGCTATGAACTAACTACGAATGTCCAGAAATTATTTAAAAAGGAAAAAAAACAAAACTAACAAAACAAAAATCCTCGATACTCTTATTTTTAAAATTGAATTTTATTTAATGAACATATAATGCGAAATTTAACTAAAATAAATTAAGTGTAATATATATAAACTGATGGAAGGATTAAATGATAAAATTTGTAATTAATCGTAGTTATTTAAACGAGAAATGAATCGATAAGCAAATGTTTTAAGTATAGGAAATTAAATTAAATTTTGAATAAAAAAGATGAACTACAACAACAATAACAAACAGCACTGGCAAAACAAACCAACAATCAAACGAAATATTACTACAAGTCATTGTGAATTTAATTTTCAGTAATTTTTACATTTTTTCCCCCTTATTTTACCTTTTCTTTAGATTGAAGAAATTGAAAAGAAAACTTACTCAAATTGAACAAGAATTATGCTTGAACAAATGAATATTTTTGGTTTCGGGTTTTGAAATTTAACAACAGGAACGCCTTTTATCAATCTTGGATTTTCAAGACCAGGCGACAAAGGAAAATTTATTTTAAGTGTAAAATTTTAGTATTTTTTTAGTAAGAATTATGAAAATTGGAATGAATTAAATTTAGTTTGTGAATGAAGTAAAGTGAAATTTTTGGCTGTGCCAATTCGTATGATTTTTTTTATGCGAATGTTGAAATTATTATAAATTATAGAATAATCTTTCAAATGCTTTTCATGCCTTAATTATTTCACAAAATTAAAAATTTTTGAAGTGCGATTGAAGTTGAACTTTGGAGGATTTTTTTAAAATATAAATAGGTTTGATTCCATTAAATTCCAATCTAATTGAATAAAAAGATTAGATTTTATTTTATGGTCCAGATTGAAATGGGAAAAAATCATGAAATATTTATCAAAAAACAAGAATTATTTTTAAAACGTAGAAAATACCGCTTTTTATTCATAAAATATGGTAATGTCTTTCTGATTGCATATTATTGCAATTTTATTATCCAAGATTAGCCCGAAAATTGTTCCTGTAGCAAAATAAATTTTTAAAATATTTTATATATAAGAAAAGTATAAAAGAAAAACGATTCTTGGTTCTGAATTCGAAAGAGAAACTATTCCAAAATTCCTTCTTGTATTCTTTCATGATAATTCGTTATAAAACGTTACTTAGAATCAACATTGGACGTGAAACACCGGTTAAATATCTTTAGCGAAATTTGATGCACGAACACTAGAATAAATAGATTATAATTGAATTGATTCAACTAAGGAGGCCTATTATGGAATACGATCGTAATCGTAAGGAGCGAGACTTGCCTGTTGTTAACAACAACACACAAGTTGTGATCCGTTACGATTACGATCGTATTCCATAATGAGCACTAAGGTTTAGTAAAACATTTTTTCATTCGTACGTTTACTAAAATCTAGTAAGTTGATTTTTTAGCGAGTCAGACTTTTTTTTAAGATATGAGCGAGTACAACTAAAATTGATTGTTTTTACATTCACCCGCTCCTCTCCATGTAAGCTCTGATTTAATAGAATTAGGGAATAAATTGCAACATTTGGTAGCCATGGGTTTTTAGGGAAATTTGCAATCGAAATTCAATCGCAAAGCTTGATTAAAAAGTAATTCAAAAAAATTTTACTTCAAAATTTTGTTGTGAACTTCACATTTTTAATTCAATTGATCTGTTTTGCCTTTTTTTTAGAATTTTTGATGTAAATAACATTCACTCCTATTGGCAGGTATGTGCCTTTTACCAAAAATGCCAATAGAGATAGATTTGCACTATTTAACATTTTTTTTGTTGGTTAATAAAAATAATTTTTCTAATAATCAAAATAAACATATTTTGAACAGTTGACGATCAACATATTTTATGTGCTTTTTATTGAAATCTAAGGCCAGTGGATACATAAGTCATACTGTCAACCGTAAACGTGTTAATTGTTGACAGTAAACCAACAACACGTTGACAGTTGTTATTTAGATTTATGTACGCATACATACGATATAAGATTTATGTAATATGCGATGATGCGTTAATCTCTCGGCTGTTGAAGACGTCATTAGTTTAGTTGATCGCGTAGAAAAAGCATCACAGATAAATATCTGAACAAAAAATAACCAAAAATCACGTTTAATTATTCAAAAAAAAAAAAAACAAAATTTCACGAGATGGCTATTAAAACATTATAGAAATACTTGTTAATTAAAATAAATCTAGTGATAAAAATATAAGTCAATAACATTATTGCAAATGAAGCGAAAATCATCAAGTGTGAAAAATATAATTAAGTGCTTTGTTGCAATTTTTAGTTATGTAAGAACAGTTTTTTTTTGTAGTTTTAAGACAAATACAAAATTACTGTTTTTTAAACAGTTAACACAAAATATAAAAAAAATTTAAAAAATTAAAAAAATTAAATTTATAAAAAAAAATTAAATTTATAAAAAAAAATTAAATTTATAAAAAAAAATTAAATTTATAAAAAAAATCTTAAATTTTTGAAGTTTTTAAGGTGCTGAGAGTAAATACGCGAGTAACTCTCAAAAACTGTTGAGAGTTACTCGCAGGAGATTGCCCATTTGAGAGTTAATTTCGGCGATTTTTCTCTTTTCAGGACCAATATCTTGATTTTTTTTTTTGACATCTTGCTTTGTCGAGTTCTCGAGCGCTACTAGCGAAATTCAAACGCCGTTCGTATCTGGCGAGCAACTTCCCGAGAGTTCAGTGCGTGCGTGTCGACTAGAGAGTGGAATCACTTTTGACAGCTAGCTCGCCAGTTTTTAGCTCACGAGTTTTTAGCTCGCGAGTTTCTGCGAGCGACTCTCAGAGACGTGTCCATTTGCGAGTAGCTTCTATCGAGAGGTTCTCGCCGGCATTTACTCTCATGTGGAGCGGCACCTTTATATCAGCGAATTCCGTGTACAAATCAAAAGTCAACAAAAAGCTACCCAAGCAAGATTTTTTATAACAAAAAGTCTACTTATATATTCTCTGGAGTATTTTTTAAGTATTTTTCACAAGAAGTAGCAATTAGAAATTCTGTTAAATAAATAGAAATCTGAATTCGAATATCAGTGAAGAGAAAAAGAATTTTAAAACTTTTAGAGTCGTTTGCACCAACGAAACTAAGCAACTTATGTCCAACTTAAATGATTTAAGTCCCAGAATTTCGAAGATTTAAGATGGCTAAGGCCGGGTATCACGAAATTTTTAGCTACCACCAAATCTAGCTACCGGGCGAATTATAAGCAAACAAAAACCCTCGATTTAATAGCCGTTAAAAATTTTGATAACTGGCCATAAGTATAAATTAATTGTTCAAGAATAGTACTCGCCTTAAAAAGTCTTGACAATTCTCTTTCATTGAAAAGTTCACGATTAGGAGCTTTTATTCAAAGATGAAATTCTGTTAATTACGCTCAACTTTGATTTGTATTTTGATAACTTGGAATAACGTTTGATTTATGTGTATTAAAGTACTGGACTGATACGACAAACACAATATATATATATATAAGAAAAAATCATTTTTGTATCTTTAAAATAAATTAGGCCTTGGAAAAATATATTTTTTTTTATTATAAGACAAAACGAAATAACAAGTTTTATAAACAGAAATATACTTGCGTATTGTTTTTTAATCTGGGGGCAAAAAGTATCTAAATATTTTATTTCTGCCCGTTATAGAAAACTCTGATGATTTTGACAGAGCTAAATTCATGTTAAATTGATGAAGAGTACCAACCGTTAGTTATTTCATAGTTTGTGAGGGTTGTAAGGGACTGTTCATAAAATACGTAACACGTTTGGAGCTGTTCTGTGGTAGTCTCACAGTAATTGCATTTTCCCTGAAATAATCTGTTAGAATTTTAGAATTCTGTTAGAATTCAATAGAAAAACGTGAAAAAGGTTGACAAGGGGAAAGAAGGGTTTCGAAAAGACGAGAATTAGGTCAGGTATTTTTGTGACTACCCGTAATTTTTTTTTTTTTTACCTATTCTTGTTGGAGATTGGTAAGCGGAAAGATTCTCAAAATTTGGTTTTTGGGATTATACCAACAAGGGTGCCAGATGTTTCAGCAGAATTTCCCCTCCGAAATTTGACACCATTCCCTGTTGATTTCAATTTGATATTTTGTGAGCTTTAATGTCCCAATAGAAAATGGGATTGGATAATGAAAAAAATTGAAAAATACGCTTAAGTCGTAAACTAACACCACGATTCTGACAATCGTGTTGTTTTCAACAAAAGTCGTTTTACGTGTTTTTGTTGGTAGAAAAGCACTAACAACACGTAAAACGATTTTTTTCGAAAATGACACGACTATCAGAATCGGAGTATAAATTCCACCTTTAAAATACAGTGGAATATCCAGATAATGAAATCGCTGGAGGATCGAAAAAATTTCGTTATATGAAGAGCGTTTTGTTCGTGTATCTCTTTCGAAGGTCTGGGAAAAATTTCATTATAAATATAGAACATTTCTAATATTTTTATTCTTGATAATTTGCGGGGATTGTATTGGAAAATTTTTGTTTCTATCGAAAATTTCCTTGTCCAGAGGTTTCGGTATATGGAGTTCCACTGTATCTCATATTTATCGCCACTAAGCATAACTACAAATTCTGGTCCCTCGCAACAAAAAAGGGGAAAATTTACAAAGTTAGGAGACCTTTTTATTTTGGAGACTCGACACTCTCTGACGGATTTGAGGCGTTAAAAGCTAGAGTGGACCAACCCACATAGTCGAGTTTTTGAAGCTTTTCCACTCTTGTACTATTATTGACTGTAAATTTTTGGAAAAAAAATTTCTGTGGACTTTATTACTCAATGTTGAAATGTTCTTTTGTGCATCCAAACATTTTTGTCTAAAAACTCACTCGCAATAGTGATTCAAACACAAAAAAATTCACGATTTCGACATGTCGGTTGGTCCACTCTAGCTTGTAACGCCTCATTTATTATCTAGTTATGCTAGTGAGGCCAAATCAGCACTGTGCATGACTTGAAATGAAAAAAAAATGCTAGGAAGGGACATTTTCAATAGAGTAACTTTTACACCAACAGATTATTGGAATATTCTGGCAAAAAATTTATTAAATTTTAATTTTTTTTATACTTTACAAAAGATTAATTTATTTTCAAGATTTTTTTTATGATTGCATAATTACCTGCTAAAGTATTTAGGAATAAATTTTACATTTCAAAAAGATGAACTCCTTTTAAATGTTAAGTTTTCAAGGGATTAAAATATAGTAAATCAACCGTATTGCGACTGTCGTGTCGTTTTAAGTGTTTTTGTTGGTAGAAAAGCACTAACATCACCTAAAACGACTTTTGTCGAAAACGACACGACAATCTCAGTCCGGGTAAATGTCTTCACAAACAATTTAGCAACTTGTCGAAAACGACACGACAATCTCAATCCGGGTGAATGTCTTCACAAACAATTTAGCATATTTTAGTACGAACGTACTAAAAGTGCTAGAATTATTCTTACTGGGTCTAATTTTGAAATAAAGATTGTAACAAAGCACTTGTTTTTTGTATAAGTTAATCAATTGAATTGAAAATGTTGAACAGTTTTTTTTTAACTTATTGATTTATGTTTTGTAAGCTAAAAAATTCAATCTACAATAATAAGAGAAGGGGAATATGAAAAATTCGTGGGAATATGAAAAATAGAGCAAGATGTGGAATTCCAAAACTTAAAAAATAAACGTCTGATTCCATATGATGTTAATTTTTTTAATGCCCCTTGAAGTATTTTCGAATTTGTTCGATTTGATTTCAATTTCTCAAAAAAATGCGGAAGTTGATGCAGAAATTTTGATTGGAAAGAATAAAATTTTGTATTAAGACGTCCACAATTAATCAATTTATCTATGCTGTGAATTCTATTGGAACTAAGGGTTTCGGTGAACTTTTGCTGGTTGACTGCTTTCAGCCCATATACGGAGCTGCCCCCCTCCCAAGTTTGTTCAGCTTCATTCGCCTGCATTAGAGATCCCGCTTTATGCGTACTCGCTAAATGCTTTTCCCATCAATGATAAAAGAATTTATCCTCATTCAACTGGAAGTTATTTAAATGAGATATTTTTACGAGTATTTTTAAATTTTGCATATCCAGATGAGAGAAAGAACTGAATTTAAAGAGCAATTTGTATGACTGAAATAACATCAAATTAAAAATTACACAAAAAAAAGGTTTAGAAAATTGTCAATTTGAATACAATTGAATTTCTTCAATCTAAAATCCTGATAATTTCAAATTTTGAACTTGGAAATGTGAAAATAAAGCTGAATTGAAATTTCACAAAACATTTTTAAAGAATCTTTTTTTTTACATTAAATAAATGAAAGAATTATAATTTGTTGGGTTTCTTCTTATTGTACGTTTACTAAGTTTAAAAGAATTAAACGATTAACAGACAGAAAATATTTGAGCAAATCACAGCCAATAAGATACGATTTTAAATTGATATTTGTTTTATTAAGTGCTAATTGTCCTCTTAATTTTATTATTTTGAAAGCATATAAATAACATATTCGATATAATATTGTTAATTACTATTTTTTATTATAATTAATTATTATTATTTTTATTATTCTCAAGTATTTATGTTATAATGGTCACTATATGAAAATGATATGTATTCTTCTTATATTTTCTTGTTGTTCAGTTTAAAAAAGTCATACATTTATATTTAAGAATTTAAAGAAATACAATTAATGAATACATTATTATTACTATTATTATATTATTATTATTACTGCAACAAAAATAAAAGAAAAGAATTACGCCTGATAAAATTATTAAAAAATGAATATTATAAAAAACTAATATATATTTAGGCCAGGTTTTTTAAATTGTTTTTCGATTTTTTTTTAATTTAAAAAAAAGACGTGTGTAAATAATCATATTTTGAATTTTAAAAACTTTTTGTTGAATTTTTTAATATGTATATTTTTTTTAAATTAAACCAATAAAAAAACAATATCTTTTTGATTTCCAATTTGATTCGATTAATTGAAAACTTTAATTGCTTTTTATTAAAACTGCTGACTTGAATTAAAATCTGGTAACTAAATATATATTGTATGTATGTATATAAATAATATAAAACTAAAATAAATTTAAAAAAAAAACATTTGTAACAACATTTACAAGAGAATTATCAAAGAAATTGTTGGATTTTGTGATTTTAATTTCAAGAAATAAATTACTCAATTTTTATTTGAGTAACACGATATTTGTTGATTATTTTTTTTATTCAATTTTTTTGTTCTCTCACTAGAAATTAAAATTTAGAACTCATCGGGATGGTAATAGTGGATGTATTATTCGAATTTGGTGGCAATATGAGTTTTATTTAAAATTTTCTTAGAAAAAAGTTAGTGGATATCGTTTGCCGACTTTTTTTGTGAGGTTGCAGTTGACTAGGTTCTAACGAAAGGGTATCGATTTTCATTTTTCTTAAACTGGACCAGGAGAGTGTGAAAGACTCATTGTTACGTAAAGTACAGGTAACCTTCGTATTATAGCACATATTATTTACGATTTCACAAAACAAATATGTGTAGTGGGCAGAGTGGATAAAATCAAGGATGAAATTCCACATAAATTTTGTGCTAAAATCTGCAAAATTCCTAGTAAAAGCATTTGCTAGATTTTACCTTGATAGCTGGACCATCGGTGAAAGTATCTATAAAACATAAGTGGGTGGTATCGAAACTAGTTCAGTGAATTAAGATGTAGCTTCGGGAAAATTTTCACTTGCATATACGCCCTCATTGCGAATGGCGAACTACACGACAATTGTGACGTCACAGCGATTTTGGTATTCTTGTTGGTGAGCGAAGCGACAATGGTGGGGCTTTTCTTCGCATATCTCGTACCTTATTATGAATAATTTAAAAAAAAGAACCTCATCCGTATTTCCCTGAAAAATTGCCCGATGTAACTAGGGTTGCCAAAACACATTTTAGAAAACTAGGACTCGAGCGAAAAACCCTTGACAATATTTAAAAAAAAATGACGAGGTCAGCAGTTAAAACCATTTATATTATTATAAAAACGCAACAGATGTCTATTCCTTTTTCTTCTCATTTTGGGTAGACTTTGAAACGACTTTTTAAAGCAAAACATCATCCGTATTGCATTTGTATCGTTTTCGACAAGAGTCGTTTTACGTGTTTTTGGTTGAAAGACACACACGATAGACGACTTTTGTCGAAAACGACACGACAATCGCAATTCGGGTGCAAGAATAAATCCATAGCAGGTGTTAAAAATTATTAAGTTATTTTTAATCAAAATATTCTAACTAATATTATGACCCATGAGTATTTAAAATGTACTTTACTTTACTGAGATACCTTTGATTGGATAACTTTAGTAATAAAATTTTTTTTTGTCATTCGTAATTCTATAACCGTTCAATAAACTTCGTTACAATTAAATCGGTGTCTAATTTATATCTAACTTCTACAGCAGGCAAACCGTTTTAGGCAGAAAATATGCGACATAGTTCGAATGCCTCGAAGAAATGCGCCGCAGTCGAAAATTTCGGCAGTCCGAGGTGAAATATAAAAAAAGATAGGAAAGATATCTATAGCAATTTTTGTTTTTTGAATTTAAATCTTAATTCAATAATTGAGTCAACAAATTCACTAGACAAAATGTCATAAATTGGTCACCACGACCAGAAAGTCACAGTACTGGCGCGAATTTACAAAATAACAACCACTTTACGATTTGGGATCTAGTTCAATCTCTACGTGTAAGAGTCCTAATTCTTCTTAGTCTTTTTATAGCATAAAATTTCGTGACTCTGTGTCTTAACTTGCGCATCATAAAGAAGAAGTAGGAAGACTTCAGCATATACTTATGGCTACTGCAAAGTTTTATATTTATAAATACTCGGATGGGAATTTTTAAGCAATCTTGGTGAAATCATTTATCCGACCGAATAAACTATTCTTCTCGAAAGGCAACCAAGAAGAACAGGATATTGGAATTTTATATTAAAAATGTTATATTGACGGTGGGATTTTATACTTTCAGTTTCCATCAAGGCATTTTTAAAATCTTTTAATACGCTTTTCGAAAAAGATTTATATTTTACTCCGTAATATATAATTTGTTCCACTTTTCAGAGAATTTTGGAAACCTTAAGGAGGCCCTCCATTACCATGATTTTTCCCATCTGCAAAAAAATAGAGACACATTTATGTGAAGATACCTTGGCGAGAAAGGGAGATAAGAATCAAGTGCAAATAATTTCCCCAAAAATAACTATAAAAATAATTTTCTTTTTAATTTCCCATGGCGATTTTATGGTTACAGTTGACGGACTTCAACTTTTTTTTAGCGATTTCTACTACAATCACACATTGTCCCTGTAAGTGAATAGTGAGCACAGGCGCATCCAAAGTGCTATTATAGCGTGGCTGTCATTTTTCATGTAGTTCAAACACACACATGCAGCTTTATTGCTATGCCAATTTGAACATTATATCCATAGCATAAGGTTTGATATCTTTGCTATAAATTTGTAAAACTGGAAGGGATAGCGTTTATATTTGTATTCAGTCATTCCTATTTAGATCTATATAAGTCTATTTTGCTCTAGTTTTCTGCATTTTTTTGCAGTTACAGAAGTCATGGCAATGGAGATCCTCCTTTATAAATTTTTTTTACAGCTAGAACCTAATCGCTCTTGAAATTCATCGACAACAAGAAAAAAAGGCATATTTGCACATTATTTCGGGCACTCAAAATTTCAGTCCCAGATTTTTTTTTTATTTTTTAGTCGGGAAGAATGGAAATCCCTGCCCTGATTCTGCTAGACTCGCGATGCGACAAATTGGTCATTTGCAACAAAAGTGTCTTAACTCAAAAAACACGATTTTTCAAGAGACACTTCTTAGGGTTTTTGGGAGTGCTGTGATTTTTACTAAACTACAACAATATTTCAAATTCTCTTCCATGGCTAGTATTTTTTGTCAAATGAGAGAACAAGTCAAAAAGAGTCATCCTGTATCATTAAAATTGCTCATTTTAAAGTTATGACATTGTTGTCGCAAATGAGCGAAATGTCACGCGAACCGACTGGGCTACAAAAACTATTGCTTTTTATCGTTTTATCTATTAACAATTGTATTTTTTTTTTTTTAAAAGTAATAAACTGAACACAAGTAAATAGGCATGAATGCAAATTTTTGTGTATTATCTTTTCATAATTTCTTATTTATTATTTTTTACGAATATCAATATTTTTCCTATGGAATGTTTTATCAAAAACGAAGAATTTTGTTACGAAAAATAAAAATCAATTTATGTAAAAAAATACAAAACAGAAATTTTATAAATAAAAAATAAATTATAACAAATGACAATGTCTTGAATGGTTAATTATAATCAAGTCCTTTTATCGTGTGCCATAAACAGGAAATCTTCTTGATATTAATAATAAGAAAAAGTAAGTGGGGCAAGGAGTAAAACAAAATTAAAACACAATTAAAGAATTTAAAAGTAAAATTAGGTTAAATGCAAAGTTAATAAAAATACACAATAATATAAAATTATGAATATAATCAATGGCAAATATATTGAAAAAGCTATATTATGAATAATAAAGTGTAATTCGCTGTTCTCACTAAATGTAAGCTGAAAACAAAGTCTATTTTGAAAGATAGAAATTTTAATTGTTTTACTCGATTGGAAATAATAATTTGAAATATTTCTTTCGTTGAAGTCATCATATGAGTATTTTCTTTGTGTTTAAAAAAAAAATGGAGAAATTATTTCTTCAGATTTGTCGATGAAAATTAGAAGGCAACAATTTTTCATTGCGAAAATTAAGTTTCCTAAACTGACGGTCCCAAACTGTATACCAATAATGAAAGTAATGCTTATTTTTTACTTTTGATGAGGCAGCGGTTTCCATTACCGCTTGTTTGAGCTTGTAGCTTGCAGGTTTTATGAGCTTGTAGCTTGCAGGTTTTATGAGCTTTTGCTTGAAATCGTGCACTTAAACCTCCTGCTTACAGGGAACCTTTTTTGTATGGCAGTTTAATGCAACTCACAGGGTTGCACTCAAATAACATTTAAATAAAAAAAATGATTTTTTTTTCAAAAAACCGTATTTAGCAAATACTCAAAAATCGATTTTGATTCTGATAGATTTGTCACTTGAAACCACACGATTCTCCTTCAAATGGCAACTTGCGACTTTGACGTATTCCGCCGCACTAGTAATATTACAGGCAAAGCTCGGTTTATGCACAAAGTAAAACTTAAACCGTTTGCATACCTTGCGAGATTGCAACAATCAAATATCCCAAAAAAAAACTCCCAAAAAAGCATATTTATATCCCAAAAAGCATATTTACGCATTTAATGGAATTTAGGGTATTGAACTTAATTCATGTTGTTTTTTATCCTCAAAACAGGCATAGCGCCATCTATTAGAAAGCCGCCCAAATTAAGTTTAATACCCCAAAAAAATTTTTGTTTTTATAACTTTTAAGAATAAATTTTTTTGTTGATGTTCGAGAAAAATCAAAAATATTTCCAGATGAGTCAGTTCGCGTAGCATTTGTCGTGTCGCAAGTCTATCAGAATCATGGTCACAATCAAAAAGCTCAAGCAAGCTTGTGAAACCTGTAAGCTACAAAGCGTTTGGAAATAAGTCGAAAAAATTTCCTTCAACATTTCAGAAAATTGTGATGTTTTTTGCCGAATGAATTTTAGTCAAATTATTTTTCCTTTAAACAAAAAAAAGAACCATCCAAATATAAATGTTTGTAATAAATTGTTTAAGCAACAAATAATACTAATATTCATGTAGTATAATTCATGCTGTACATAACTTTTAAAAAATTAAACGCAGTGTGCACCAGTTCTATTGTGTTTTGCCAACAATAACAATAAATTATACTTAAAAAAAATGCTATAAGGGTTCATAAAATAAGAAAAATTATTCAAAAATGGTTTACAAATTTTTTATTTTTTTTTTTTGTACATAAGGTAAATTAATAAATGTATAAATATGTAAATGTAAATGATTCGCATTAATAACAATTTCACAGCATAAACGTATATTTATATCAGCTCTTTGAATATACATAGAGGTTTATAAATTTAATTGTTTAGTGTAAAAAATTAAATGAATTTGTAAACAAAATAATAATCGAATGTTTAATTATACGGAGATACTATTTGTACTAAAAATAAAATATTAATTATTAATAATAATAAAAATTCATAACAATATTTAAATATTGCTAAAGCCAAGTGCCTAAAAAATTCTTTCTCTGTTTATATTTATATATTATAAATGCAAGATGAAAAAATTACTGTAAATTAACAAAAAAGGACCTTATTTTCAGTTTTTTATATAAAATATATGAATAATATATGAAACTTTTTAGATATATTTTAATTTGCATAGTAATTTATGTAATGCAACAAAAAAATACAGAAAAACTAATAAAAAATATATGTAATAAAAGCAAAATCGAAAACATTGTAGCCCCAACTAATTAACCCTTGATGATGACCAGAAAACACAAAAAAAAATCTCACACGCCCACGAACATTTTTGACACACACACACACACGAAAAATACTAAGCATATAAATATTGTAAACTAGAATATCTAATGGAATAAAAAAGAAAAATTATTACTCTATAAATTATAGTAAGTTTATTTTTGTATAAAAATTAAATAAATTTCATATTCAAATGGGAAGTAAAATAGTTAAGTAGATTCGGGGAAAACTCGTCCCACTAGAACTTAAAAAAAACGTTAGGAAAACGACAAAAGTTAGAATGTAATGAAAACGGACACTACTTTAGTGTTTTGATGTAAAATGCACGCCACAAAAAATTCCAAAAACACTCACATTAAAAAGAAATCCAGAAAATTGTCATGGAAAATCGTTGTAAATTCGAATAACAAAGCGAAAACGTAATTTAAATGTGAAAAGGAAATATGATGAAAAATTGAGAAGAATTGAATAAAAAAATAATAATACTGTAAAAGCCTGTGATTTGAATTTATTTTTTTTTTTTTGAAAAAAAGAAGCTAAATAACAACAAAAAAATGGTAAATTGTTAATTTTTGGCTTTGTATTTGATTTTGTAAATGTTTAATGAAATTACTACTGATTGAATAGCAAACAAAAATCACACAATATAATAATTTGTATAAATATTGAAATGATATTAATTAAAAAATGTATTTAATCTTATTTTTAAAGAAACAAAATAAATAAATAGTGCTAGAAATACTAATTTACCTATAGAGTGTATATAAATATAGATATTTAGTAATTAATGAAAAATAGCTGGGTGAATGTTAAAAAAATTTAATTTATTTTCTGTTTTAATATAGTGCGAGATAATAATATGTATTAAGCTGTGTATTTGAGATTTTGATACGTCAAGCTAGTTTTTTTTTATCTAAAGTTTTGTGCTGCAATTTGGAGATTACAAAATTGATAATTTTTCTAAGAGATGTTTGTGCAATATTTCTAATACTAGAATCACCATAGGACCTGGATTATTGAACTTCGGGTTATCATTTATTGAAAACTAAAAAAACGATCAAGACTTCAGCTGGGGGTCGCTGGAAATGGTATTTTTTCTACCTGCGGCACATTTTTTTTAACATCTTTATAACTAGCAGCACATATTTTTAACTATTTTGGTTTTGCGGCACATTTCTCTTTATTTATGTTTTCATAATCACAGTCACATTTTTTTATAAAACATGGAAAAACAAAAAAAAAGCTTTTCTAAAGGAATACACAATTCTCTGAAATTTTTTCCTGGTATAGCGCTTCCTTACTTCGTTTTTACAAGTACACTTGTCAAGAAACTTCCAATGTTTTGTAATAAAATTTGTTGCTCTCTTTCACACACCCCGCTTTCCTTTCGTTCATCTTGTCTACGATTGACACAAAACAGATTTGGCCACGCTGTCTGATAATGACTTTATTTTTGAAATAAATTTTGGTTCTGGATTTTTACTACGATTTTAAAGCCATCAAAATATACACTAAATCAATTTTATTTGTTAAAAAATACATAAAATATAAAATTATTTTCGTCACATTATTTTAAGAGGCATTCCCAAGTAGCAATTCATCTATGATAGAGAAAAAATAGTAAATCTAACTATTTTTTTAAAGGGGTGTCGTGACTATTACTAAAATAGTTAATTCCAAATCCAAAAATTGTCAAAATCGGATATTTTTATAATAAATTTAATTACTGAGTAGTAAAATTTACTGTTTTGTGATTAAATTGGCAATTTTTGTAATTGAAATTAACTATTTTGTAATAATCACGATTTCCCATTATAAAAAAGTTAGATTTACTATTTTTTTTTCTCTGTGTGTACGGCCTTCAGCAACTGCTTAAAAGTTGATGAGGCTTTAATAACAAAACTACACTCGGCTTAGTAAGAAAAATCACTTTAGACTTCCAAAATATTTGCTCATACTGAACATTTCCCAAACAGTAATGAAATAAAATAATCATACTAATCATACTAATATATAAAAATGAATTGGTGTCTGTCTGTCTGTCTGTTCCTCTTTCACGCAAAAACGGCTGAACCGATTGACTTGAAATTTGGCATGAGTGTCTGTGGTAGTTCTGGTTCCAACGGAAAAGTAGCGCGAGGGGTGGGGGAAGTAAGGGGAGGGGGTAAAGTGTTTTCGAAACTTAGTTTTCACGCTATGTTACTCTTTCGCAGGGAAACTACTGAACCGATTGGCCTGAAATTTGGCATAGATGTTCGTCGGGGGTCCAGCCCCAACATAGACCCATAAAAAAGTAGCCCGAGTGGTGGGGGAGTAAGGGGAGGGGGTAAAGTAATCTCGAAACTTAGTTTTCCCTCTATGTTACTCTTTCGCGGGGAAACTACTGAACCGATTGGCCTGAAATTTGGCATAGATGTTCGTCGAGGGTCTAGCTCCAACATAGACCCATTAAAAAGTTTTTAAGTTCTTTCCGGTTTTCTTCGTATTCTAAAACTTAGACAAAAAACTTAACCCGGCAACGACGGGTATGCAAGCTAGTATCAAAATAAAAAATAAAAATATAAAAAGAATTCCTCAATTGAATCAAAAAGAAAATTCCTATAACAACGAGAAATTCCGAAAAATCTGGATTTTTTTTTGTTAAGTTCTTAATAAAGTATGTTGCGTTTGATTTAAGAGGAACGAAAATACCGTTTATTTGATTTTAAAATATTTTTTTAGAATAGGTATCTATATTAGTTTTGCATCTTCAGGAAATTCTGCGTACCTCAAGGATTTTGGCAATGTATGCCACTGTTTCAATTTGATACAGCCAAAGTCAGGAGAAATTACGTTCGTGTAATTAAAAAACTCTCGTTTTTCGAAAATTGCAACACCAAACTTTAGAAATTGTTAAAAAAAATCAATTTTAGTGATTCAAACCTAAGGAATATTTCTGATGAGTATATAATGAATGTAGGATTAGTAATATTAACGTAGAATTACCAATTAATAACAACATTTCAAAGTATTGAAAAAAATCATAAATTGCCTCATTATTCGACATCAGAAAAAAATCATTCGCTTATGACTACTTTGCAACTTTTGTATGTTATCAATTATAATACAAATCAAAGTGTAATTGAGAATATGTCCTTAGAAACTAATTTGAGACTGATGAAAAAAAATTCGAAAAACAAAAACAATTTGTTCAAAATTAAAAGAAAAAAAGACAAAACATGAAAAATTTATGCATAATTTTCTTTTATACTCGTAATACATCATACCAGAAACCCGAATTTAGCCAAATTCATATTTTTCTTTTCAATCACATCATGTGTAACGATTGGATTATAAAATTTAAACTTCTGTATTTTTTGCGAATTTTTTTTTTGTGCAAAAATTTTTTTAAAGTAAACAATAATAGATACATACATTTATAAAACTACAGCTGTAATTTCTAAAAACAATAGTGAAAAATAATAACGAATATTATGCATGTATATGTACTTAATACTAATATCGAATATAATAAATGTATGTATATGTGCATAAGTCATTTAAAATAAATAAAAAAAAACATAAGATTTAAGATCGTATGAAGATGAAGCCGTAATAAAAAAAAATATTAATAAAAAAGTACTACATATAAATATAATACACCCAAAATACACAATTTAGTAATCATTAAATAAAATTAATGAATAAAAACAACTAAAGATAACTTTAAAAGATTAATTTTAAAATTTCGTTTGCTTGAAATTCGTGAAGTATTCCGAATATAAATTTTTTTCTATAACCATTTTGATACTTACTTGCTTTGGATTGTTTGCGATGGCGCGGATGTTTTTAGTCATGTTTGCAGCAGAAGTTCTCCTCCCCTCTGACCGTCCCCCTACCAACCCCCCCCCCCCCCCCCCTCTCACCAGTTATCACGTAAACCAGTTAAAGGATTTTTATGGTGTTTCCTCCGTTGGATAGAAAACTATTTAAAGAGTATATAACCCAAAAAAAAAATCCGCCATCTTCCTCCCCTTCTATTCCCCTTTCCGACTATATCTGAAACCAGTGAACGAATTTTAATGGGGTTTTCGGTATTGGATAGAGAATAATACGAAAGATATAGTAGCTAAAAATAGACACTATGCTAAGTGTAGAAAAAGGCTGTAAAATCTATTACCACCAAGGGACACATTCAGTTTTCCGCACCAAACCGCGCGTCCTATTATAAAAAATTACTATTTAACTTAAAAATTAACGTACTATTAAAACATAGCAGAAAGTAATGCACCGCAGGCGAAATTTCTTGAAGACTACTCTGGACGCGAAAGTTTTTAAACCAAATGAGCTACAAGTGAAATTTTTCACGCATCGAGTCTAAATATATACCTTTAAGTTGAAAGCTACAAGCTAGTAATCGGCCATAGACAAATGTGGCGGTTGGTTATTAATTAGAAATTTCAAAAATTATAGTTCGAAACTATTATAAAATTTGTATTACCTACGGTTATATGGAGTGCGAGCCATGAAAATACTCATTGCGGGCTGCATGAGAAAAATCACAAGGAAGTTCATTAACTCTTCCTCCACCATACTTCTGCAATTCGGTGGCTATTGGGGCTATATACGAATGAAGCTAGAAAATGTGTCCTTTCCAAAGAGTCTTCACCTGCACTAGTTCAAAAGTTAGCCCAAAAGCATAAAAAACGCGAATTTTTGCATGGTTGTTTAAAACTTTATCTCATTTGCGTTATTTTTCGAATTCAAAAAATTTCGAGAAAAAATTAAAATACGGTCGATTTACAAAAAGTTAATATTGTTAATATTTTTTAGTCAGACACAATATGTTGCTTAAATATTTTTCAAATTCTTCTATTTCAAGATTTTTCTATGACTCTAAGGTCCCGTTTACATTTGCGATTTTTTCTTGATCTTCCCGGCGAATCTTATTCAGAATTTGTTCCGCGGATTTTATTCACCTATCGCAGAATAAATTCACTTAGGAAATGTTGTCAAAATTTTAATTTATTTTGTTGGATTTATATGAAAAAACTCGAGTTCTGGAGTGGTATTCCGTAACTTGACTCAAGCGTTTGTTTCGAGTTAGAAGAAAAAGTGATATTTGCTATCTCGGTTTCTCTCTGTCATTTATTTCGGTCAAAATAGAGACAGCGAATACTTCTTGTTCTTCTAACTCGAAACATACGCTTGAAACAAGTTACGGAATATCACTCCTGTTGTCTTTCAGGAATAAATTTCTGTATTTTTTGTCGTAGTGTAAGCGATTGTCAAACATGAATTTAGTATCGAAGAATAAAATTCTCGGAATAAAATATCAGGTGTAAACGATTCCTAAGTACTGGGTGTCGGTTTCATAACGAATTTTATGAAATTAGAACACGATGTACTTACCAATTATTAAAATATCCCGAAGCATGAAAAATATCTTCGCCTTTGGTTGCTGATATAAAAAAAATTGTCTGTCTTTGCAAGACACACAACATTATAGGGGTATTCACTTCATCTTGTAAAACTTACACAAACGTCGTAAACTGAGTTTTTCGCAAACGCTTGCAACGTTTCGCAAATTTCTCCACACATTTTTGATTTGCGAGCCTTTTGCCAATTTGCGAAACTAAAAAGTGTCGTATGCTTCGCAAATTCGATTTCATAATCCGAGTTTCGACTGTTTCGATCGTCACTTTGACATGTGGGATGTTCATGTCAATACACTTGGCGAATATGCGAAAATGCGACGTTCGCGAAATGGAGTGAATACACCTATATATTTCCTCAGCGTTGGTCACATCCAAAACTCGTTTTATTAGATGCACAAACCAGTGTAGTAGAGTTTGTTTTGATATTTTCACAATGGAGATATAAAATATTTTAACACTTTTTTTATATTCACAAGGAACGGATCTGGATTATTATTGCTTAATCACCTAATTTAATATTCTGTCCTAAATTTTGTTTACAAAATGGCCAAACTGTTGATAACAATAAAAAAACTAATTTACAATTTTCTATCGAAAAACCCAAACAATAAACAGAAACATAAAAACAAAAAGAATACAGAAATATAAAAAAATGTCTTAATAAATGTAAATATCACACTTAAACCAAACATGATCTTAAATGTTAAATGTGCATTAATAATAATTAAACTAAAATACATAACACAAATAAACAATAAAAGAATTTAGAGATTTTAATAAAATTACTAACCAAATAATCCGCGAAAACTGGAAAGAAGAAGCTTGTATTCGAATCTAATGAAAATCGTAATGAATAATTTTTTTTGTGGAATTTTTGTCGAGAAATTGATCAGAGAATAAGAAAAAAACACCGATAAATACATATATTTATATAATCATTATATAAAGACAGATTTGTAGTATAGAAATCTCCAGAATGCGAAAAAATTACGATGAAAAATAGTGTATTGATGAAAAGAATTAATAAATTTTTTTGCAGTGTATCTATTATATAGGAAACATGAACGAGTTATATTATTATTATTATTATTATAAAATATCACAATTATTATTAACTATACTTTATAAAATGTGTGCGAAAGAGAACAAAATATATTATTTTAAGTTTTGAAAGCCCAACAAAATACTGAAGCTAACAAAAATTGTTTTAACAAACAGAAAATCTTCCCAAATTGTTTTTACACCATTTTTAATTTACCGGTATTTGAAAAATAAAATGCTACACAATAGCTTTTTATTTTATATAAATATGTGCAAGTTTTTCAAGCCAAACATATTTAAATAAAATAGAAAGAGAGAGAAAAAGTTACTTCTAGAATAAAAAATTTATAAAGGATAGAAATTATATAAAAATAGTAAAAAAAAAATTATATATATCTACGTGAAGTGCTTTGACATATTATATGAATAAAAAATAATTTTAAAAAAACAATGACTAACACTAATAATGGAAAATTAAAAATTATAAAATATGAAAAGATAATAAACTTATATATACATATATAAACAAACTAAGAACATGAATAAAAAAAAATCTAATAATATTCAATTTATTAATGAAAAGGAAAGCGGAATAAAAAAGAACCTATTACAGAACCACAAGAAGAGAAGAATTAATAAACACTTGAAATTAATAAATTTATTGTAACAAAAAAAATGAAATTATGTTATGATTCTATATATATATTATATATATTTAAATACTACGTGTAGGATAAGTAAACTTCATTGTCTGATATACCAATATTTAATGTACAGAAAAAAAATATGAAAATTAGGTACTAAGATACTGGTAAAAAAATATTATGAAGAATTTTAGGTTGTTTTTTCTTTTCTGTTAAATTTGGTTGGAAATAAAGAAAAAAAAATATTTAAAAAAAACTATAAAAATCAAATAAAAGAAAAAATTCAAAAAAATTGAAAAAATAAAACACAAAAACTAAAATAAACAAATTTGTTTTATTTGAAAATTCCTGGTGATAGTCCTTGGTTGATGTGAGTATAAACATTAAATATGACTTACATTAAAATAAATATAGCTTAATCGACTTAGCGGTGTGATAATACCTTCCTTACATAATTAAACCCATTATGATGAAAAATTAGGTATTACTTATGTAGAAATTCTTCATACAAGTACAAAAACATTTATGGAGTAAGGGGAGGGGGTAAAGTGATTTCGAAACTTAGTTTTTGCGTTATGTTATTCTTTCACGGGCAAACTACTGAACCGATTGGCCTGAAATTTGGCATAGATGTTCGTCGGGGGTCCAGCCCCAACATAGACCCATTAAAAAGTAGTCCGAGAGGTGGGGGGAGTAAGGGGAGAGGGTAAAGTCGTCTCGAAACTTAGCTCTTCCTCTATGTTACCCTTTCGCGGGGAAATTACCGAGCCGATTGGCCTGAAGTTTAGCTCCAACATAGACCAAAAAAAAGAATTGAAAAACTTAACCCGGCAACGACGGGTATGCAAACTAGTATTTTTATAAAAACTAAAATTGTTTTCATCTGGTTATAGTGTAAATTGCGCAAGAACGTAGAATTTGTATAATAAAATCATGTGCTGTTCGCATCATATATTTTTATTTATTCTGAAAAAGGACCGAAATCGCGTTTTTTATAACCCTGGATCAAAGTCGGTTCTGGATACTTTTATAATGTAGGCAAGATATAAATTTGCTTTAAAGGGCCGAAATTGCATTGAGAACTTATAGCTGGGACAGCGAAATTTTTGAATTTTTTTTTGAGTTTTTATAGTTTTAACCAGAGCTTAGGGGAGGACCCTCTAATTGCGAAGCACAGCTCAGGATGGTCGGAAGAACGAAAGGAGATGTCGGTTTATGTTCTCCTTGAACTTCTGCGGGTTATAGTCCGGGGGGAACACATCGGATGGTAAATCGTTCCAAAGTCTTGCTGTTCGCGGAATGAAGGAACTCCTAAACTTTACTGTATACGAAAACGGGGAGGCTCAAGGAAGAAGTCGTGCGCGCGTGCAGCTGCACGAGAGGGTTTAGGGGAAACATACAGTGAAGGAATAAGTTGGGAAATCTCGGTGGAACATTTCCCATAGGAATATCTTTAGAATATGGTGAGTACCCCAACAAACCGACGATGCTCGATAGACGGTAATGAATCTGTTAAAGATTTGTCTCCAATCAGTCGGATCGCACAGTTTTCGGTGCTCCAGCCAAATGTGCGAATTATATTCAAGTCACGGCGAATGTAAGTCTTGTAAATGCTGCTTCTAAATGATGATCGCAGAAAAAATTTTAAGTGGAAATACCCTACCATGGAAAATGAATCAGCAAAATGCGCCGCAGTCGAAAATTCTTGGGTGTTACAAATATACCTAATTGGAAGCTTCGCAGTTGCCAAGAGACTTCCAAATTTCTCAAAATTCCGCTGCCTAAAGCGAAGCCTAAAAAAATACGTCTTCACGCATTATTACCATATCCCTTGTTTTCTCAAATGTGTATTTTATAGATATATACCCTATAAGAAAATCTCAGAAAAATCAAAGAACCTTAATTGTGATACAAATCTCATAAATAAACACTTTCCGGCATTATGTAATGATAAATTGATACAAAAAAAAAAATAAACAAGAAGACGAACAAAATAATAAAAGAGAAAGATGACTAACTATCGCAAACCTCAAATAACTTTAAAGCCAACTTCCATTGAAAGCAGTTAAAATAAGTTCATGTCCGAAACGGAATTGTGATGAAAATGGTTTGAAAAAGAAATGACAGTGATAAATTTAAATCAATTATGGCTTCGTATTTGTGCCGGATAACTCACTGTTGAGTCCAGGGATGGCAACACGTGGTTGTGGTGTTAAAATTGTCTTTACTATGCCTACTCGTATTATTCGTTTATTTCTATGTTTCTGAGTAAAAATTTATGCTACCATGCTATACATTGCGTTGCGTGGCGTTGGGCGAGCACCTGATTCAACAGGATGAGTCACCTATTCTCCCGTTTTATTATTAAGCAGCATAACAAATATAAGAACCTATATTTACTACCTATATATAGATATGGGAGTTCTCATGCTGCTGAGCAGGTTTTTTTCTATTCTTCTTTTCCCCATTTTATGTTTGCATGTTTTTACCGCCTTCTATGCTCTTCGCAGGGCATACAACATGAAAGTACGTATAAAAAACAAGATATAAAAGAAGCCGCACCACAAGACGTTGTACCTGGAAATCTGGGAAGAGCCTAAACTCATCCCAATAAATAAGAAAAATTGTCGAATTGACGCCTCAAAATAAATGGTAGATACTTTGTGATAGATAACGACGAATCTATTAGAAAAATCCATAGGAAAAAAAAATTAACTCGCAACTATGCCTCAGTTTAAAAGCATAAAATAGGGAAACCCTGTAGAACAGGAGATAGAACTTTTAGAACAAAAGTTGGACCACCTTTTCAAATGCAAATCCAATGGCAATGTTGATGACGATGTGATGATGGCCAATTTAAACCTTTTCTCGAAAATTAAATGCATTCATTTTTTTTACTTTTTGCTTGAGACAATTTGATTACTGGAGAATCGTCTTCCTGTATAAGAAATTTAAAACAAGTTTTTGTCTCAATTTCGTTAGGATTTTGTTTTTCTTTGAATTCGAAATTCGGGCTAATTTCAAGAAAATAAAATTTATAGGTGCAGTTAAAAAAACGTTTGTTGTTGTAGTTGTGTTGCATAATATTTTGTATTTTGATTTTGTATAATTTTCAGAATTGATTCGTTTTATGTAAGACAATTTAAAACGCATTTGATTTCGAAGGAAAAACGTCGCATCGAGTCTTTGAAGATGTTCGAGGAAGCACGCAATTTTCAGGTGAATTTGATTCTATTGTGTATGATATTGGGAACACCTGCATAACATTTTGTTTGGATTTTAATTGTTAGTAACAAAATGCGTTTTTAACGTAAATCCTAATGATATTGATTCCAGGTAAATGCATGTTATCGAATTATAATTTAAAAGATTTTTTTTTGAAATTTTAAATGTTGATGTAGGTAGGAGAGGGGGTCGTACCTTGGACCAATTGTAACTTAAACCGAGCGCCGTTAAGGAACGACCGTAACACCTCCCCAAAAACATTCTATTATGTATTTTAGACTATTTTTACCCCCAACGGAACGGAGAGGGTATATGCATTAGTGGTGAGAGTTTGTGTGTTTGTTTGTCCTTCCCACATAACTTTTCATCCCCTCAACCGATTTCGGTACCATTTTTAAGATGCGACTGGATTTACGGGAGTATTTTTTGATCCACCGAACCAATTTCGATCTTATTTTTGCCAATCGGTTGGAAATAAAAAGGAATGTTTCAGTGTACAATAATTCACCCTTCCCCCTAACTTTAAACCCCCTCTCCATGCAACTTTTGGTCCACTGATCCGATTTTGATCCCGTTTCTGTCATTCACCTGGAAATAGTGAAACAAAAAAAATGTTTTAGTGCATTAAACCACTTCTTCTTGTATCTTTAAACCAGGGCTGTGGAGTCGGAGTCAGGACAAAATTGCTGCTTTAGGAGTCGGAGTCGGAGTCGGATATTCCAAATTGTCCGGAGTCGGAGTCGGCCAATTTCCACAAAAGAGTTTAAGAGTCGGAGAAAATTTGTCTCAGAGCAAAAATCCAGTTTTCATCCCGAACCAGTTTATTTTACATACATTGGCCACTCTCTAGTTTATTGTCCCAATTCTTTACAAAAGTCAAAATTTACAACCAAACAATATTTGATTTGGGGTTCGAGGAGATCTGCTGATTTCTTAAGTCGAAGGAGTCAGAGTTGGAGTTAGACCTTCTAGACTTTCAGGAGTCGGAGTCGGAGTCGAAGGTTGAGGTACCGACTCCACAGCCCTGCTTTAAACCACCTCTTCCTGTATATTTTGATCCACTGAACTGATTTCGATCCCGTTCTCGTTATTCGGTTGGAAATAATGAAAGGAATACTTTACTCCATTATCTTTATAGCTCTTGATTCACTAAACCGATCCTTACGCAATTCCACCCCTGATATTTTTATACTCGTATGGTGAAACCAAAGGGTATATTAACTTTGCCTTACCGTTTGTAACGCCAAGATCCCGTCATCACACATAAAAATGAATTACACCAGTGTGTTTAGAATGATAAAAATAATTAATTTCTGCATGTCCGTCCGTCCGTCTGTCCGTTCAATTTATCCCGGAAGACGTTTATCTTTTGGCAGAAGCCGGTTCTATGCTAAATTTCAACTTTCTACTTCAATTAGTTCTCGAGTTTTCAAATGTTTTTGTATAAAAACTTTCAATATTATATCCACTCATATTCATCATATGTTAGGTGGGTCCTATAAATATGGGACTGGACCATAAGATTACGGGAGAATGGCTTCCATATGATTTTTATGTTAGAGAAATGGTCAAGATTTGGAAAACTGTAAAATAAAAAAACAAAATCCTATACAGATAAAAAAGTTTTTTTTATGTTTTATTTACAATGTATTCTGTATTGAAAATGTTGTTCTAAAACAGACAAAAGTGTACGTGGGTGTTTTATAAACGTTTCCAATTTTAAATTAAAGTCAGTAAAATCGATAATTTTCTGTGAATGAGCGAAAATTTCATTCAGTTTTCATTCAAGCTGTGTTACATAGGATAAATCTTGGATCTCCGCCCAGTTATTGCCTTCCGGAGTTTTCCAATAGGAAAACTGCAAAAACATCAATATTAAAGTACCCCCACTTGGATTTTCCCACTTCCTTCCCGAAAGTTGTCAATAATTTTTTTCAATTAAACCCAAACACATCTCTGAAATTCTTTTATATGCAATCCTCTATAATCTTGTTTTTCAAAAAAAATTCAATGCCATTATGGATGGAAAAAGACTAAACAGATAAATTCAACTGTGGAAAAATTAGGGAAATCTGAATCTACGCATCTGCTTGAAGGGAATATTCTTGTGACCTTGCCAAATGTTTCCTCGTCGTCCTTTTTAATGTAATTTCCATGGGAGGAATAACTCTTAGATTACAAGCCGTTGGTAAATTACGCCGCCAAACGGTCTATTAAGGGGTTTATCTCACATATGCACGGATGAATGTTACGCAATTTGCCAGCGTTTCCAAATATCGATTAGGGCGGTTTAACAATGTGAACAATTAAGGACCTAAGAGAACCCATCATTTTTTAACCGAGAGAATGTTTTGCCACCCTCTGTGAAAAATTGAACCCTTCGTTTAGTCATACCCGAAAAGGGATAGTAATGAATATCCATGGATGGAATTCCTGAAAAATGAAAAAAATCTAAATGCCAAAGATGTTTCGCGCTATACGCTTTTCCCGGAAAAACTTCTCCCTATTATGGTTGTGCTGTCAGTCTTTGGAAGCTATTATACAGCTTGTTTGGAAATGTTTGGATGAAAACATCCCAAAGAAAGTGACACCTCCCCATCACCATCTGTACCTCTCAGATATTGACTCGGTTTCCAGGAATTTTCATCGGCAGTGGCCATAAAACTGGGATGGCAAGGACTCAGTAGTGGTGGCTGGATGTTTTCTGGGTACCCCTTGGAGTTTGAGTGAAAGATATGCGTCGCTATTTTCGATTCTCTGAATCCGAGAATCCATGAGATTTTTTGGCTAGAACAATACAATACTGGGAATCACGGGGATGTTGTTCCTGGTAAGTTTAGGGCAAAAAGGGGCCATTCTGGCACCGCTCTGCTCTCGTTGTGCCGCTGATGCCTTCAGAAATTCTGTGGATGTGAAACCGCGCATGAATTTTGTTTCTGCCTGCAAGAATTCCCCTTCTGGATTACATCACACAGGAGAATCAATGACGTCAATTCCCCTGGATCCAAAGTTTAGGTTTCATTTTCAGTTGACGTTGTGCCATCGATTCACCAAAGTGTATATAGCTTGGGAGTACATAGGGCAAAATTAATGTGTGAATTCGAAGGTGTTCACCACAAATACCAATGCAGATTTCCGACAATTCTAAAGGCTTTCTTTCCGACTCGACTATCAGAGTACGGCGCCGTTTTTCTCATCGATGTGGTGCCAGTGTCACGGACTGGAGCCAGGCCAGCGAAGACCACATTTGGGACGACATACAAGAAATGCTTGTGGTTGATGTGTGGGCTGCCTTATTGACTGCAAAGTCTACGCATCCATTCCATTCACCTGAGCAATGTAAAAACGAGGTGTACAACATGCGGTGTATACACATTAGCGTCAAGTCAATTAAGGGCTCCCTCTGCCCGCGTGTAATCCCTCCAGAGTCCGAATAACCACGTTTCCAATGAAAAGTCGTAAATTTTTGTTTTAGTTCGAAGCTCTTCCAACGACGCCAACTTGGGGTACAAAAACGTTTTCGCTTTGTTACTATATTATTGGGATTCAGAGGTTTTTAGCAGTTTTATCTGAGGAAGCAAGAAAATGAATTTTTATAAACACAAGTCTGAAGTCATGTCATTTGACACTAATTTTGTTATAATGCTTTTGTCATAAAAATTTGAATTGTCCATAAAAAACGTCCCGCTAATTTTCGGCCTTTCGAACTCCTCTTCGCGACGATTTTCCCAATTTTTTGTAGGGAGTTTAAGAGTGGCGTCACACTACCGTAAACCCACCCCTATCCTTTAAAATTTGACGTATTTTACGCACAGCTTCGCAAAGTTTGTTAAAAATGAAAAGTTTTATATTTTTGTTTGCAGTAGTTGCACAGTTACAGCACTTAGGCATCCTACGAAATTCGTAATTTTCAAATGCAACAACAAAAAAATCGAGAGGTTTAATATGACCCTGTTTTGGGGAGATAGTTTGTCTGTTTGCTTGTCCCTCCCTCATAACTTTTGAAAGACTCGACCGATTTCGATTTTGTTTTTGCCATTTGGTTAGTATTAGCGAAAGGAATGTTTTAGTGCATAAGACTTCATCATCCCCCTACTTTAAACCCCTCTTCTTGTATCATTTCATCCTCTGAATCAATTTCGATCCCGTTTTCGTCATTCTGTCGGAAATAATGAAAGGAATGTTTTAGTGCATAAAAAATTCCTCCTTCCCCCGTTTTTAGCTCCATATGACCCGCTGAACCCATTTCAAACCCGTTTTTGCAATCTTGATAAAAAATTGTGAATCTAATAGCACATTATAAAAAAAAATACAAGCGCCGGCAGATAAACTTGATATTCAATTGGATATTAAAAGCTTTCTTTAAAAAAGAGTGAAAAAGACGAAATCAAAAATTTCGATAAAGCTCGACTAAAAACATCAGAAAAGCCACAATTCGTCAAATACTCTACATGAGGACAGACAAAATCTATCTGTATGGAGAGAAAGAAAGGAGTGGTCCGATTGAATATGGATGT
The DNA here is from genome assembly GCA_964034945.1 of Chrysopilus asiliformis. Lineage (NCBI taxonomy): Eukaryota > Metazoa > Arthropoda > Insecta > Diptera > Rhagionidae > Chrysopilus > Chrysopilus asiliformis. The sequence goes on from OZ035962.1 coordinate 14,341,796, forward strand.
ATGGAACGGTTGTGCAAATTCATATTCTAAACACATTTTGTCTTTATAAATTTTTCGTTACAATGCACCGTTTTTGAGAAAAAAACAAAAAAAAAAAGTATTCCATTTGTATGAGGAGGGGTGGAGGGGAGGAGGGGAGGAGGAGTGGTTGAACTGGATTTGGATGTATGGATAAGTCATGTAAAATCCTATTTGAAACACATTTTACCTTCACAAAATTTCCAGAAAAAAGAGCAGTTTCGTTTGCATAAGGAACGGTCCGATTTTGCCCGGTCAAGAACCTAGCCTTGATATTTACTAGAAACGAAACTGTAAAAAAAATTCAAAAATTTCAAAAGATTAGTTGTGGATTCGCTGTTTGTAAAAAAGGTGAATAATCCCTGCAAAAACACGGTTACTTCTTCAACTTTAGACCCTTCTCAGTAGATATGCAAATTCGTATGCCATAAGGGGAACCCATCCGTCGCAAATCCCACGCGTTTCACCTCAATATGTTGTGAAAAGAGACTCGTATAGATAAGGAGAACCACGGAAATGTTTCACGGGTGGTGGGGAATACTCGATAACCTGAACTGTTCTCATTGCTTGAACAACAACATTTGGTACAACAACAAGAAGCTCTCTCAGAACAGGTTGCGTGTGGAAGTTGCTACAAAACAAGTGTGTGATGTTTTGTGGAGGGATTGGGATGTAGATTCGGGATCGATAGTTTCTCCTTGTTCTTCCCGGCACAATGGCCATTGGAACTGGCCAGGAAGGCGGTGGAACGAAGGGTGGAAAAGGTGAAGCAGAGCGCATGCACCTCTTTCGGTTCGAATGACGGCAAACAAAGCAACATGAAGACTACACGAAGGAATAGCCACCAACAAAATAGTGTTTAAAACACCGCGGGTTAGGAGGTTCGAACCGTCGCTTGGACTTGGCATCTTCTTAAGGTTGAGTTGGGAAGATATCACGCCGATAGACCACGAGTTGGAGGGCTGGCGGAAAGGCGAGCATGCTAAAGCAATTCTGAGTGCTATTTCAAAGTGAATACGGCAACTCGCCAGGTTTAGTTAAGTAGAGGTAGGTATCTTTCTGAAGCTAGAGCGATTTTAACGTGATGTATCTATAAAATCGTATTGGGTTACTCGTTTGTTAGCAGTATATCGCATGCACAATTTATCTATATACGAATTTGTTTCAGTTTAGTTGTAGCTTTTGTTTGAACAGTTGTTGGAAGAAACCTGGCGTTGAACTCCAACGATATATTCGAGGCAGGCAATCCGTAGCTACATAAGCGCAGAGCATAATTCAAACTCAACTCAACTCCTTGACTTGGATATTTTGCCCAGGGGTGTGCAAGTATGTGTGTATGCTTGAGTCTTTTATGTAAAACCAGTAGATATTCTTATGTTGCGGGAAGTGTTTAAGAAGCTCGAAGAACAATATTTCAGTCGATAAACCACTTTCGAGGTTCGTTGGTTCATAGCCGCCGCAGCGAATCTTGTCGTGTCGTTTTGGTTTCAGAAGTGGGATACTAGAGTTTTGTGAGTGAGATTGCTTGCAGGCGAAATAAGATTTGGTTTAATTTTTCGTCCGCAAAGCGACAAAATTTTGAAAAAGTATATTGCGGCAAATTCGTGGATGTTATTCCTTGGTTATGCTGTACTTTTATGTTTAATGTTGTTCGAAATAAACGGGGAGGATAATAATATTGGTTAGTTTTTTTTTGTTTGTTTGTTGTTTGGGGAATTGCGCGCGCAATCGCATCTTTGGTCAAATTTCTAACAAACTGTAGTAACATTAAGTGATGTTGTTTGTGCCATAATTCGCTATAGAAAGAAAAGAGGGGAAGAACATCAGCTAAAAAAATCATTTTACTAGAAAAAGTTGTTACGAGTCGGCTTCCTTTTCGTGTGCTTCAATTTCTATTCGTAGCGAAAAAATTTTCAACGCGATTGGCATAAATGCATATTAAATTTGCATAACAAATAAATTAAAGCCATTCACTATAAATTTAGCGCATTAAAAGTGCAAAAAAAAAGGAAATATTAATCTATCGTTAGTAGCGTAAAAAATTGCTTAAAATTTATTATCTAAGAATATTGATGTATTTTCATAAGAGATTTCTTGCTGCTTCTATAGATTTCTTATAACGCCATCTTGTTGTTTGTCTTATACTGAGATAAAAACAAATATTATTCGATGTTTTTTGTTTTTTGAAATATTAATCGAATTTTGTGCTTTCCGTGATATTAACAAAGTTATATAAAATTTGATTACTGTGTAAATGTTATACAAAAAATTCAATATCAAAAATTTTACTCAGTATTTTTAAGTGTGTTAAAAGTATAAGAAATTTTTTTATTGTGAAGTTGAAAATTTCAAAAAGTATTCAACGATTTAATCAATTTGAATAAAAAGAAAAATTGTACAAAAATGGAAAATCGATTTTGTTTAGTGTGTGTTTGGTTAACGTATGATTCCTAAAATCAGGAAACTTATTGGATTATATTGATTTTATTTGCACAAGAAATTTGGTGGTAAGTTCAAGTATTCATTGTGGATTATATTGATTTGCTATTAGAGCCTATAGTCCTTTAAATAAACCCGCCCACCATACATCTAATCGCAACTGTTTCTATAACTAATTTATCCGTATTGGTTTATATTTGACGCAGTGATTTTTAATTACACAAATTCTTACATCGCAATATTGTATGAAACAAAAATGTATCTTTTCTTAAAATTACAATTTAACAACAAATTCAATTAAAGTTTAAACTATTGCTATAGCTATATAAAGGTTAATTTTTTAATCAGTAAAAAATTTTTTTTATCGGTTACATACAACAAAGTTTTCCGAGAATAGAGGATTATTTTTATTGATGTTATGCTTGCTAATTTCACATTTTAAAAAAAATCCAATAACAGTTACATAAAGGAATGGATTTTAACTTATACTAAATAAATAGACATCCGTTTCTAATATTCTTAAATATTTGATTGGATAACACTGGCGTCACTGCAAGTGTTGAGGAGCCCCCTAAAATTTGAAACCATTGTTAAATCATCTGTTGACCACCAACAATTAAGAATCTTATTTTGGAGCACCACAATTTTTAAGACTATATTTAGCGTTTTGTTAAATCGCGTTCCATGAGGTTTTATGAGACGATAACAGCTTTCGAAAGCAAAAAGTCCTGTCCAAATCGTATAGGCTTTCGGGTGGAAGAAATATGCTTTAATTTTTTTAGTAAGTACCTATTCGTGTGTAGTTACCGTAGGCTAAACTTTGTTGAAGTTATCGGTGCATCGACTTTAAACTGAACGGAGACGAAAAATTGGAGTTACAGTATTTCCCGGATACGCGCACATCGGAAAATTCCTGGATTTCTTGTGTAGTTACGAGGGTTTGCGCTTATCCGATACTGCTTTAACAGGGCAAATTGTGCACTTATGCGGGACCTCTTTTACTGCTCGAAATTGTGCACTTATCAGGGTCCCTAATGTCAGAAAATTGTGCATTTACTTTCTAAGATTGTGATATCACAACATAATTGCACTGATCTCTACCCTTTCCAGTGGAATATAAAGAAACATACACACGATCAAGAAAATATAACAAAATAAACTATTAAAAATTAAAAAGGAAAAAGCAATTGTGCTCTTATCCGAGGGAAAATATATGACGGAGAAACTTAATTGCAGACTATTTTTATGCAGTAACTACTGTTGCACTTTGTGCAGTTATCCGAGAAGCAGTTATCCGGAGATTACTGTATTACCGAATATTCTAATAAAGCTCTCCGACCCGGATGGCAATATATGAAACAGTGAACATTTTTTTATTGGTTCCTATAATAACTTAGGGAAAGTTTCCAATTATAAATGGAAAATATTCTACTGTTAAGTGGATATATAACAAATTTTTTGGAAATCACTCCAACCCATAGTGGAACAATTCCAAACATTTTTGGGAATCTTTTTAGCACAAATCCCCTTTTCCGAAAAAAAAACTTAGGAAAAAATTGGAAATGTTTGCAAAACATCGAGGTATCGTTGAAAAATATCGAGTTTTAACCTCGATGTTGAACAGGCCGATATATCGAGGTATCGATGTTGTTATCCACGATGTTAGAACATTACTCTTCAAAAAAATTAGTAGAAAAATTAATTTTAGGACTAGAGGGACTAGTTTTTAGATAGATTTAATATAGCCACTCTACTTAAAGATTTGTTTAAATTTCCTTTGGTATCAATTTTCGGTTTCATCTTTCCACAAGATTTCGCAAAAAATATCAGAGCTAGCCATGAAATTTTACAGAGAAGTTTGGTCCTGATGTGGAAACCCGTTAACCGGAAGTAACCAAAACGGCGGCTTTTTAAAAACTACGATTTCGTTTTTTGCGATTTATTCCGAAACTAACCATTTTCCAGTAGTCTTATGTATCACAAAACTTGGAGACAATAAAATTTGCTACATTTATATCTTTTACTAGAACTCCGTATTTCAAGCCGTTATGAAAATATGCCGGTATTTCAAAAAAAAAATAGTATTTGGCGAATATCTCGAAAACTAACGGGTATAAGAAGAATTGAAACCGTTTAATTCTACCTGGGTGCACTCCACCCACAGTGGCTAAATTATTTATAAAATTTAACTTTTTCAAAACATCGAAAAAACATCGAGGTATCGATGTTTTCAGGACAATGTTTTTTGACATCGATGTCGCCTTAAAAAAACATCGATTTTCGATATATCGAGGTTTTATGAACGATGTTGCATCCCTATGTTACAAGTATTTTGGCAATTTGATCTGGAAATATAGTAGATATTGCTGGAATTTGGCCTGCTTGAAATTATAGGAAGAACTCCAACCACGATTTTTCTCCGCGTTACCGCAATAACACGGTTATTGTGATTAAATTGTTAGAATCTATATCGCTAAATATTCATTTATTTATCTTAATTATTATAATGCAGTCAAAATTCAAAAAAATACGACATTTTAATTGTAAAAACACACAAGTATAGATCTATGGTATAAATTAAGCTAAAAGAAACACCTCTGATTTTATGAACAAAAAAAACCGTCCTTTTTTATGTTTTGTTATGCTGACATAAACTATACAACTTTCATTTCATAATCCGAAAGTCTATCATAAAAACTTACCCGGAATGTGAAATTTAAGACTTGAAAAAAAAATGTAAAAAGTACACCTGCATATGTTAAATAGCGTATCATAATACAATCAATTTACCTCATCCAGAAATGTTTCTTTTTACCTTGGGTCAGGGTTTATCTAACAAAAGATTTCAATTGACACCAGAACCCGAATATCCAACAGCAAAAAAGAAAAAAGGGGCAAAAAAATTATTTTCCAAGTTTAATATGACTATTGAAGATCTCTTTGCTAACATCCTGCAATCAATGCAGGAGCGAGAATCGAAAAAAAAACACTTTTTCGTTATCCTGCGACCCTTTTGAATATGTAAGGTTAAATACCACACAAAGGCATAGAAAACTATCCTATACCTGATCCAAAATTGTATTTTTCAGGGCTGGCCGAGTCTGATATACATTTGAAATTTATCCTGTTTGCACACGTTCGTGACCCTGAATTAAAAAGGAATATTTTTTTCCGAATTTTTCTTCAGAGTTTTTTCTTGCAGTACGGATTTATTTGAAGGAAACCATCAAATTCAAAACCTGTCGTCGTGAACCTGCTTTCATGCAGACTTGATTTTTTATGTGTTGTTGGCGGAATAGGATTTGATAGCCAGTCAGGTAGACGACTATTATTTTTTTGTATTTTTATTTTTACGGACATGTCGGATAATGATTGCAAAGAGGGTTGAAACAGGTCAGAAAATATTAAAAACGAAGAGAAATTCAGTCGGTAAGAAAAAAAAACACTGTAGTATTTTCCATGTGTGCAAAAGAAATTAATTTTTTTTATTCTCATTGCCTCCTTTCTTCATTTCTAATTTAGCTGGCCGACCCTTTCTTGAGTCTAAATATACTTTCGTGCAGGTAGGAGCCAGGTGAAATGTTCATAAATGAAATGTTAAACGATTATACTGTAACCACATATATATGAGTACAATACGTATATCTACATTCAGGTTGAATCCTTAATAGGGTTTTCGCGTATATTTTACGTTTTTCTTGATGTTGTTTTTTTGTTTTGTGTCTTTTTTGTTTGCCTCTGACCCTATGTCGCCACATTTATAATCGATTTTTTTCTATTTTTGGCGGCAGAAATACTATTTAGCGGCGGCAACATGTCCACAGTTGTTACTTGCGTGGTCTACCTTCGAACTCCTTGTGGATTATTGTAGAATTTGATATGTATTTCTATGTCCTGTTAGATTATTGTGTTGGTTGCTAATAAACTACACCTGTTTAAGAATGTAGTTGCTCTATTTTGGAAAATATCCGGTGATTATGAAACGAGAACCAATATTAGTGGCGGATTTGGAGAATCCGAGACCCTAGGGTCAGGAAATATTTGAAGGCCCCAGGAAATATTTGAAGGCCCCACGAAAATTTGAGGCTCTGATTTTAAAAATGTCAGATGAATGTCTGAAAAAATCAGATTTCAAAAATAAAATAATAATGCGCCGCAGGAAAAACAATTGCATATTTTAAAACTCGTCATTGGTAAGAGTTTTTTTAATGTTTAAGTTATCCTTAAGGTGGTTGCCTTTTTTATGTTCGAATTTGTGTCAGGTGAGAGGGGGACCGTAGATATTTTTAACACCTGATGACTGATCTGTGACCCATCTTTGAACAAGTTAAACTACACAAGTTGAAATAAATCGTAAAGTAAAAACAAGCCAACTAACAATTCCAGAATTTTCGGTTTCAAAATTAAGTTGAATGATTCGACACCCAAATTTAGATTCCGGCACGCAGCAACAACACGCCTAAATCCTGGACGGTTCCGGTTGTTTCCCATTAATCTCAATTTTAAAGCTTTATATTGGCCTACAAAATAATGTAGACGCCCAACGTCCAAATTGGGGCCCTCATAACAAACACATGGGGGCCGAATGAAAGCCTTTGTAAAGTTGTGATTTTCCAACTTTTTTTTACTAAGTATAGTGAAAATATGTATTTTCCTCGATTGTGGGCCTACCAAAATCGGGGGTCCTCGGCACGCGCTATTTTCACCTAAGCGAAAAATCGCCACTGACCAGTGTTTTATTTTAGTTGATTTTTTTCTTTCGTTTCGTTAGATTTCTGCGAAAATGATTTGAATAATTTTTATTTGCCGAAATGGCATAACTTTTCATTTGAATCGCCCTCAAAGAGACATAAAATTTACTTTCCCATACGAAATGACACGCGAATTATTTACTCGTATACACTGATAGAAAAATATTTCAAACAAGGCACAAATTTTTTTCCATTACTAAAATGACTAGCCGCAACTAATTTACGTAATATATTTATATAAGAAATTTTCCGGAACATGCGACCAGGCTTAAATATTTGGTATTAAAAAATCTATGCAGTGTTGCCATATTAGAAATTTTTAATTCATAAAGACAAATAATTTCTTTTACTTTTGAGCGAAAATGGCTTCTGTATTAGATATAATTTTTATTTGTTACAGAAATTGATAAATTTTCATCAAGTTATCTGTAAGAGTGAAACAATTTAGACCTGTATCATACTAATATATAATGAGTGTATGTGGTAGTTCTGGTTCCAACATAGGCAAACGGAAAAGTAGCGCGAGGGGTGGGGGGAGTAAGGGGAGGGAGTAAAGTGATTTCGAAACTTAGTTTTTGCGCTATGTTACTCTTTCGCAAGGACGCTACTATGTTACTCTTTCGCAGGGACGCTACTATTTTGCGCTATGTTACTCTTTCGCAGGGATTGGCCTGAAATTTGGCATAGATGTTCGTCGGGGATCCAGCCCGAACATAGACCCATTAAAAAGTAGCCGGAGAGGTGGGGGAGTAAGGGGAGGGGGTAAAGTAATCTCGAAACTTAGTTTTCCCTCTATGTTACTCTTTCGCGGGGAAACTACTGAACCGATTGGGCTGAAATTTGGCATAGATGTTCGTCGGGGGTCCAGCCCCAACATAGGACCATCACAGAAATATATAGAATGAGTGATCTGCTATTTCAAGTGGGCCAACCAAATGTCAAAAAGGCCAACGTGTGAAAGAGAAAACTAGTTGTAGCACTTTTGCAATGCTTATGGTAATTTGCCCCCTATACGGTTTGCTCAAGAAGTAAATTCAAATCTGGATTGCACAGAAATATTTTTGAGCGTTGGTAACCCTCATAGCTCTCATTGTTGTACTGGATTTTGGTCTTTGTGTCAGTACCTACTCTAAATGATATTTTTCCACAACCCATAATTTCTGTGCTTGCAATGGTTTGCGAGAAAGTAACCAACTACTATAAATAGATGTTGGCATTTTTAAGTAAAATTTATTACGAAAATTCAATCCGAAATTTTTTAAATAATTTAAAAAATGAAATGTGCAGTGGCAAATTGTTCAGGGACGGAAAAAAATACTGCCGCGATGTTCAAGTAATATAATAAAATTTATGTCGGGCTTTTCTGGAATTTTTTTGGTTTGCAGGTTTCCAAAAGATAAAAATTGGCGGTTGTTATGGTGCAACATTTTAAAGATAAATGAAGAAGACTTAAAAAAAGTTCTAAAGTTTGTGCTATGCATTTCCATCCGGAAGACTACAGTGTGTCTTTTTCCGTACTACACTGAGGTCACAAGTTTTGCATATGGAGAGGTTCGTGAATTCAATACTTTTTGTATGAAAATTTGCATTCAAACTCTAGCTTTTGCGTTCTAAACTTAGTACTGTCGATTTATTTTAACCTAGTCTTATTTTAGGTTACACTACTAGATGAATGAATTCAAAATTTTTTATTAAGACCTTTTTCAAAATTTTCTCGCTTTCCCGCGATATTATGTTTCGGTTTCCAACCTCATAATTTAACATAAAACATGTAAGTTGGTACTCCTAAAAAGGCCAACGTGTAACAGAGAAACCAATAGTGACTTTGGCCCATTCTTTTGTATAGGGCTTAATAGGCGAGGCGCATTCTATCTATTTCTGTGAGGCCCATTAAAAAGTAGCCCGAGAGGTGGGGGAGTAAGGGGAGGGGGTTAAGTGATATCGAAACTTAGCTCTTCCTCTATGTTACCCTTTCGCGGGGAAACTGCCGAGCCGATTGGCCCTTTAGCTCCAACATAGACCATAGAAAAAATTTTTGAAAAAACTTAACCCGGCAACGACGGATATGCAAGCTAGTTAGAAATAAAGAGTGAAAATATCCTGTTGGAGGTCTGTCTAGCAGATTGTTGCTAGATCAAGAATATTTTCTGTCTCGCTTGGAAAATAAATTGTCTAGATTTAGGGTATAAAATATAGCTCTACATTTGTGTCTAATTTGGAACTTCAGATTTTTTTCCGTGTATGTACAGTCAATTATGTAGATGGGGGTAATTTTCCCCTATACATAATTGATTTTTTTTATGTTTCTAATTAGGTTGGCGTAATATGAGACGCTCTTCAATATTAAAGCCAAATTTTCCGTAATAAAATTCGGAAAAAAATTTTTAATTAAAAAATGTTTAGAACTGAGGGCCGCGATGGAGGCTTCAATGACGTTTTTTTCTGGGAGAAAAAACTAGCTCGCTATGTGGTACGCTAGCGAAAAGGGTTTGGGAAACCTATATGGTTCTCATATAGAGTATAACCAGCGTCTACAAAACTTAAAATTTCTTGAATAAATTATTCATTTCATAATCTAAACTACATTTTTTTATATTTATAATGCTCTAATGTGTACTTAGTCCGAAACTCCTAAGTTTATGTTTATTAATAATTAAAGATTGTAAACTCAGAAGAAGCAAAGTTAAATTCGGATCAGGCTTTAACTTGTGTGCCTTATCTGTGGGTTTCAGGCTTTTTCTTTGGTTTTCCCAATTTTAAAACCATTTGGTGAGCTACGAATTAGCATGGATATGTTCCAGCCTTAGATTAGAAAATATAGTAGACTCGTGATTATACGAATGTTCTATTATATTAACAGCTTTATTAAATGCATAGAAAATATTTGAGATTAAATACTCTGAACAGCTTAAAATTCCATGTTCTATAGTGTACTGTATTAACAAATAGTTATCCAAACCTCCTTAAAAACTGAAAAAGATTGTCTATTTTGGTTTCTTTTGATATCACATAAAAACTCTTTTGCTGTTTATCATAGACAAGCAACAGTGGCAAAATTATTTCTTCGCCTTGGACAATTTCAGTAACCAAAAAAGAAAACACTGATAGTGGCTCCTTTGACGGATTATTATTTATAACACTAAAAATTCATGGATAATTTGATCAGTCTTATGACTGAAGAATAAAAAAAAACAAAATGTCTTAAGGCATAAGAATAGCATTTGCACAATGATTACTGATTACTTATCGGGCCCGACAGTTGTTCGTTTATTCTTCATTCTGTTGATGTTATAAGCAATTATTTTTGGAACAAAAAAAAATAAAACTATTTATTCGATATCAAAAATTATTTTACAACAATAATATTTAATGTTTTTCTTTTCAGAATCAAACAACGACTGTGCGGGTCTAGAAGCAAAAATACTAAAAAATACTCCTTGAAATTCAATTGAAATTATGTTAAAAGAAGAAGTTTTGTTGAAAAAATTTGTTCGAAAATTAATTTTAAATAAAGTTTAATTTGTTTGTGATATTGTTGGAAGTCGGAATTCGGGTTGAAATTTCTTAAAAAGTGCCAAAAAAAGAAAATTCAAAAAATTGATAAAATCTGAAAATGAATTAACTAAGAATTAGTGGATATTAATTTATCCCAATCGTTATGCATCAAGCGACTTCAGCCATGGATAAAAGTCGAGAGGATATTCCTTCAAGCGTCAAGGTTGACAGCTATAATGCTGTCAATCTTTCCAAGGATCAAACGGATAATCTAAGAAGAAGGTAAGCGTGAGATTTTCTTTTATACTTTTATCCTAACTCAAAAATGCAATAAAAAAAATCTTGGAAAGACTTTTTCTAAACTTTAGAAAATCGCTATTCGAAAATAATTAAGTCAAGGTCGTTCCAAATTAGGCCTATTTCACAAGAAAAACGGTGCCAATTTCGATCTAGATTAGTGGTAAGAAAATTTACGTTTAATGCGTAAAACAAAATCTTGACCACAGCTACCTTAACCCATTGATATTTTAATTTAATGCGAATTTCAGATAACTCGAAATGTGTGAAATATTTGCCGTTTAGCTATGTGCCGAATTGAAGAGTTCTAGTTCCGAATTTCATTATCGATTTAATGAAATGCTTTGTTAATACTTGTTAGAATACTAATTGTGTGAGTAAATTAACAAAAATTTGATTACTGATGTTAACTGGATCTGAAAGTATTCAAGGAATATTAAACACCAGATAATTTAAAGACAAGTAGAAATAAGTTTTTATACACGTATGGTGAAACCAAAGGGTATATTAGATTTGCCTTACTGTTTGTAACGCCCAAATCCCGTCATCACACAAAAAAATGAATTACACCAGTGTGTTTAGAATGATAAAAATATTTAATTTTTGTATGTCCGTCCGTCCGTCTGTGGCGCGGATTGTGGGCGCACGGAATGAGCTACAGACTTGAAATTTCGCGCAGATCCGTTTTTCGTGCGAGGCTAAGTTCGTTCATGAGCAAAAATCGACAATTAGGGGGGGTACCCCACATACGAACGAAATCGTTTTTTGTGAATATCTCAAAAACGGTAAATCTTATCAAAAAAGTCCAAGAACAGAAGTTATTTAGAATATGATTCTACATAAAACTCCCATACACCAAAATCCGATTGGAATAAATTTTACAAAATCTTATTGGAAAGTTTGACTTAAAAATGGAATTTTGGTACAACTGTTCGAATTTTGATACGAATATCACCATACGGGTTTTCATTATAGCTTTTGTTATGTTTTATTAGAAAATTGTGCACCGCTAAAGGAATATTGATACGGTTTTCACAAGTTTTTTTTTCTTTCACTGAAATGTGTTCCTTGAAAATTTTCGGACTATAGGTCATGTGTGAAAATTTTCGGACTATAGGTCGTGTTTCTATCGAAAATATTTCTATTCAAGTACCAGATTTCTCGTACCTTTTATGTGATATACGGTGGAAAATTTTGGTCGAATTTTTAAAGTTATTTGTCATAACTAAATTTAGTTTAAATTTTCAACCAAAAATTTTAAAATTCGCAAACAACCAAATCACAAGCCTTTTTCAACCAAATAGTTTGAATTTTCATCTTTCTGTTAGAATTTATAACCAAAAAAATTAAATTTTTAATTCCTGTTGAAGGAAAAATTGCCACATTTGTAGGGTTTTTGTGTAAGGGGAAGTAGCCACATTTGTAAGGGCGTTTTTAAAAGCATTTTCATCCGTCATACATTTTTAAAAGCAAGTTTTTAATGGCCGGATTAACATCTTGCTGCTACCCGGCGATATTCGAACCCATGACCTCTATCTGCCTTCAGACGCTGAACGCTCAACCACTGAGCTACTATGATCCACAATGTTGGGCTTGTAAACTTGCTTTATCAATAACTTCGTGCAGACAACTTAAAACCTGTAATCGTTCAAAAATTAAACCCAAAGTCGAAATTTTTCGTCTTTTCGGTTTAATTTTTCAACTTTTTGGTTTAAATTAACTAAAAAGTGGTCTGTACGTTCACGTATCTTAAATAACTCGAGAACGCATTGAGCTAGCGACTTGAATTTTTTTGTAAATGAGTTTTATGAAAATCATAGTTGTTTATCAACTTTTGGAAAAGTAACGATAGCTATAACGGATACTTCCGATACCATTTTTTTTTAAAAAGAACAGTTTTTTTTTCGAAAACTTTTCGAAAATGACGCGCTTTTGGGATAAAATGAATCTAACAAAATTTAAACGATATAAAATTTTCTACATTTTTCTCCAGATTCTCCAGATACATGAAAAAAAAATTTTTTTTTACATACTTTTTCCGAAACTACAATAATTATTGCAGATATAAGTTTTGTGTTGATCACAATTAATATTTTCTAAACATAATAATCATACTAATACAGTAGAATCCCGATAATTCGTACCCCGATAATTCGTATATCCCGCTAATTAGTATGAATTTGCTGGTCCCTTGAAATACGAATTATCGGGATTCTACTGTATATAAAAATGAGTTGGTGTCTGCCTGTCTGTCTGTTCCTCTTTCACGCAAAAACGGCTGAACCGATTGACTTGAAATTAGCATGAGTGTCTGTGGTAGTTCTGCTTCCAACATAGGTATACGGAAAAGTACCGCGAGGGGTGGGGGGAGTAAGGGGAGGGGGTAAAGTAATCTCGAAACTTAGCTCTTCCTCTATGTTACCCTTTCGCGGGGAAACTACCGACCCGATTGGCCTGAAGTTTAGCTCCAACATATGTAGAACATAAAAAAAATTTTTTTTAATAAGCCAAAAAAACAATACAAGCTATTAGACTATTTAGACATAAATTAATTGAATTTAGAATTAAAATAAAATTTCGTCTCGTTTCACATTCCCGGCACATAAATTTTCCAAAGTGTAATTTTAATACTAAAGAACTACGTTTCTATGGATGGGCAACCATTTGAAGAGAGAAAAAAATACTATCCGTATTGAAATCCTTTGTTTTAGTCGTTTATCTCTAAGTGCTAATAAAACTAATATCGATACAATTTTTCCAATGAAAATCTTCCAACTGCAAAGTGATAAGAATTCGTTTTAATATTGTGTAAACATATAGTATTAGAAAAAATAAATTAATAACGAATATTTTCATTTGCTATTTGTAAATCAGGTCATAGACTTTTAAGCGTGAACTGGGCCTTAATGCGCAGTAGACGTTTGTTTTGGTTTCGATTTTTCTGATCGTAGCGTAAAATCCTTTCTTGAACTTGACGCGATCAAAACTGGTGCGAATTTTATGGAAACCGCAAATTACGCAAAATTATTTAATAATAGTTATGTGGACTTTGCTCAGTCTGAATGCTGAAATGAAAAAAGAGAAATAAGTTCATAAAACGTTAATAAAACCAATGAGAGTAAAAAAATGAAGATCTCTGATCATCGGGTGACTTTCTTATAAATGTTAAACTTCTTATCTATACATTTTTGGAATATCCCGAGAACGGTTCAAGCTATTGCCGATTGTAGCTTTTGTATTTTTACAGACAGGTAGACGGGCAGACTTACTGACAGTCAAATCGGTGTAGAGAAAGATAATTAAAGAGACAAAAATAATTTTGCGTTGTTGTTTTTCACTTATAATATCAGGGTTGAGAATTTCCATAAAAACAACATTTGATTATACTTCGTATAAGAAACTAAAAAAAGAAACATTGAACCTTACTACGATCAAATCCAAATCGAACTCGTGCAACCTTTTAGTGGGATGGCCGCAACTTCTGCGGCTGTGCTGGCTTTCTGAGTTTAACGCTCGATCAATCGCCCCGATTAGCAGCAAAGCAGCACCGTGTAAAATTAATACAAACGTTTGCTGTAAAACAAATCCCAAGTGTAAATGAGAGACGACTGATCCCGATCGAGATCACGATCATTTTTGTTGTTATTGTTATTATTATTCTTAAGCAAAGTACGTTGCCCACTGATAACGGAATTTTTATGTTTTCGCCAGAAAATGTAAACTAATGAGGCTGCTTAATGTAAATCTGCCTTCCTCTCGAAGTCCAGATTGGAGCTGCAGATCGGATTTAATTCGTTAATCTGGAAGAGATTACCGACTTTTACATTTTTTTACATTATTTTTTTTATATACGAGAATAGCATGGTTTACCTTACCAGATCACGGTAGTAAATTGACCAGAGTGGAGGCCAATCTGCTTTATTGTTGTATATCAGTCTAACACAGTTGTAAATTACAGCCGAGCGAGAATGCAAATAAGAAGAGTACTCGTGATCAAGTGAGCAGCAAACGTTTTTGTTGAAAGCAAGGTTAATGGATGGTGTTGGGGCATAGCGCGATTATTTTGTTGCTTCTCCAGAACAAAGTCAGGGATTAAAAACCATTTTTTTTTTGCCTCAATAAGTGGGACTTGAAAAATCGATTTCCAAACACTTATAAACCTAAAACTTATACATCCATCTCTTTTTTACACGATCAGTTTTTCACGATTTTCGAGGAAACTATCTACCCTGTAAAAAAAGAATTGGGTGTGGTAAAAAGGGCGTTCTGTGTTATCCCAAAACCACATAGATGAAATACAGAATTGTATTAAATTCGACAAATTGTGGAAAACTGACCGTGTAAAAAAGAGTTAGGTGTTCAGGTGCCGCGCCACATGAGAGTAAATACGCGAGTAACTCTCAAAAACTCTCGAGAGTTACTCGCAAGAGGTTGTCCATTTGAGAGTTAATTTCGGCGATTTTTCTCTTTTCAATACCAATATCTTGATTTTTTTTGACATCTTGCTTTGGCGAGTTCTCAAGAGCTACTAGCGGAATTCAAACACCGTTCGTATCTGGTGAGCAACTCCCCGAGAGTTCAGTGGGTGCGTATCGACTAGAGCAGTGGTTCCCAAAGTGGTCCCTACGGACCCCCAGGGGTCCCCGGGATCATTCAGGGGGTCCGTGGAAAATTAAAATTGATTTGGGGGTCCCTGAAGAACGTCAGGGGGTCCACGCAAGGTTTCAAATAAAATAAAAAAAATGTGACACATTTTTATTAATATGGAAGTTAAAATATTGGGACCTTGAATAAGTTCTCGCTGTTTGAGAACAGATGGCGTTTCCGGTCCTATCTGCGTACAGTTTCTGGGGGTGACGCATCCGTTTAGAAGTGCGATGAGCTAGTGAGGAATTCCGAGCATTTCGTCTCGCTGGCGCATAAACAATTTGTTGTGCAATCGAGTTAACCATGGAGAGTTTTGTTCCGAAAAAAGAGTGTTTGCGGGGAGTCTTGCTGCATTATTTTTTTCTAAAGAAATCTACAGCAGAGGCTCACAGGATTTTGAAGGAGACATACGGAAAACATGCCTTATCGGAAACAACATGCAGAGATTGGAATCGACGCTTCAAAAACGGTGATTTTGACCTGGAGGATAAAGAACGCACTGGGGCGCCAAAAAAAATCGAAGACGAGGAGCTGGAGGCGTTACTCTTTGAGGACTCGTGCCAGACTTTAGCTGAACTGGGAGAGTCTTTAGGAGTTGACGACACAACTGTCTCAAAACGGTTAAAGTCAATAGGAATGATCCAGAAAGAGGGTTATTGGGTCCCCTATCAGCTGAAGCCTCGCGACATTGAAAGGCGTCTGCTCACGTGCGAACAGTTGCTGCAGCGGCAAAAGCGGAAAAGTTTCCTCCATCGCATAGTGACAGGGGATGAAAATTGGATTCGATACGATAATCCAAAGAGGAGGAAGTCGTGGGGTATGCCTGGACATGCGTCAGCGTCCACGGCCAAGCCGAACATCCATGGCTCTAAGCTCCTTCTCTGCATATGGTGGGACCAGCTGGGTGTGGTCTATTATGAGCTGCTAAGACCAAATAACACCATCACAGGAGACCTTTATCGGCTTCAATTAGAGCGTCTGAGCGAGGCCTTAAGGGAAAAACGGCCGCTATATGCAAAAAGGCACGATAAGGTCATCCTGCAGCACGATAATGCACGGCCTCACGTTTCAAGGCAGGTTAAGGCATACCTTCAAAGCCTGAAATGGGAAGTTCTACCCCACCCGCCATACTCTCCAGACATCGCCCCTTCGGATTACTACCTGTTCCGGTCGATGAGCAATAGCCTGACGGACCAGCACTTCCGTTGTTATGAGAACGCGAAAAACTGGGTCGATTCCTGGATTGCCTCAAAAGACGCTTCGTTTTTCGGGAGGGGAATCCAAATGCTGCTAGAGAGATGTGAAAAAGTAGTGGCCAGTGATGGCCAATACTTCCAATAACAGGTATTTCCCTAAAAGTTTCTATTAAGCTTTAATTTTGATAAGAAAAACAGCGAGAGGTCCCAATAAATAACAGAAGCTGTTGATTGCTTTTCCGTCTTCCTATTTGGTAGAACGTAGATTCAGTGCCGCTATGAGCCTCATCACAAAAAAAAAGAAACCGACTAGAAATTAGTATCTACTTGTGGGGATTTGCGGTTGCTACTCACAAACATTGAGCCGAACATAAATACACTCATAACATCCCATCAGGTTCATCCAAGTCATTAATTTTTTTTTGTATTTTAAAACAAAAGTTATAATTTCAATAAATACTTCTTCAAAAAAATGTTTTATAAATATTTTATTTTTACGTCACCATTTACCATTCAAGACATCAAAGTTAAATTTGTAATGTTTCTATTATGCATTTATGTAATGGTTTTTCACCCAGGGTCCGTGGGCAAGATTTGGCTATGAAAAGGGGTCCGTGGGCAAGTTTTGACTATGAAAGGGGTCCGTGGGCCAAAAAAGTTTGGGAACCACTGGACTAGAGAGTAGAATCACTTTTGACAGCTCGCAGAAACTAGCTCGCGAGTTTTTGCGAGTTTCTGCGAGCGACTCTCAGAGACGTGTCCATTTGCGAGTAGCTGCTATCGAGAGGTTCGCGCCGGCATTTACTCTCACGTGGAGCGGCACCTTAAGCTTTAAATTTTTTTGTCTTTCGTCAAAGGTTGAGTCCTTTTACCTTTCTCTCTTGACTATATCCTGAACTTGCCCCTTAGTTGGAACTCGATCTTCATCGTATTTTAATGCTAAATTTCAGGCTAATCGGTTTGGTCGTTATTGTATAAAATAAAGCGAAATACTTAATTTACAAAAAGCCTAGATGATCATAAACCAAGGTCCTACTTTTTATTTGCGTTTAAACCACAGATATCGTACTACTAGATCGCGGCACTCGAACAATTCCATAGCAAAAATATGGGACAGCGTGACTATGGTTGTCTCATTTTGTCTTCGAACTTTAGTGATGTCAGATGTTCGAATCAACAAACTCAATAACACTTGAATTATATGTTTTACGTCGAACTCATAAGACTTATACACAGGTTTAGGGAATTGCATATTAATGTATGTGGCAGCTCTGACTATTAACATGAATAATCGGTATAGGGATTGAATAATATTCCTTCGGGGACCTGCATAAGCATTTTTTTCCAGAATTTTAATTTCCCAGAATTACTAGCTTTGTCCCTTTTTTTCGTCATAGCTTTTTGACGTTTCAGTGGCCCATTTGAGATAGCAAATGGCTTGATCTAGTAGTAGGATATCTGTGGTTTAAACATAGTAGAAAACAGTTGCACAAAACAAGGTAGGCAGGTAAAACGAGCACCTGTCATTTTCTGCCATCTACACATTTTTAACTTTTTTTTTGACAAAACATTTAGTTTGCGTTTTTATCCGCCTTTGCATTTGATAGACACAATTGAGAGTTGGGACGTTAAGATAACAGTTCAAATGTGTGTAGGTCATGTGCGAAATTTATTAATCAGATTTATTATTTTTATATTAATCAGATTTATTATTTTTACTTTCCTCTGCTATAGAGGGAAAGTATTGTATTCACGATGGAGATCGATTTGAGAACGGGAGCAGATAGAAACTTTCTGATCAGTACGAAATCCATTTCCGGTAAAATTATGAGGATGTCCGTGCAACACTCTGTCCGTTTTACGTATCTTAACCGTTTGTGGAGTTGTTTTCATTTTTGATGTGTCAACGTGAAGTTAATGATTACCGCTTAACGGTAATTTTTTGTTTTGATAAAAGATCATGAGTTAGATAAAACAGGATATCCAATGACCCGACAAAACAGGATATCCCGTTTTACCCAACTCTTGATTGAAATACACCAGGGTTGATTTCCGCATGTCCGTTCTAGTAAATAGCAAAGCTAAGCTTTTCGGACCATTTCCTCCCCCCTCAACCATACAGTGAAAACCGCTTTTACAATTTTCTCGAAAACGGTGGGTCGTATTCAAAAATTGATGAAGGTAAAATGTGTTTAGAATTGATTCTACACAACGAATTCACTTGGATCACTCTTTCTCTCCTCCCCACACAAATTGAATAGTTGTTTTCTATTATCTCGAAAACGGTGCATAGTATCGAAAAAATTTTGGAGACGAAATGTGTTTAAAATATCATTTTACATAACCGTTCCGTACATCAAAATCCAATCGGACTAATCCTTCGCCCCCCCCCCCCTACTCCAACTTGACTAAACCTCCCCCCCTCTCCCCGATAAATGGGTATTTTCATAAAAATTGTCTCTGCCCTCATATAGAGTATTTGACGATTGGCTCCTGGGAATTCTAGCTCCTCTTGAAATACTGGTAAATTCGTTCGAAAGGTTGTTTTTTTTAAATTGTTCATTATTTGTTCATAAAATGCATTTCTGTTGCTAACACTTTTCAAAAATACTACACCATTGATAAAGAAACGAACTGTTATCGCAAAAATTATTGGAAATGCTAAATAAGAAAAATGTTTTTTCCATCTGATACCAGATTTCCTTGTACTTTTAGTAAAAGTGAGACTGTGAGACCAACACTCTAGTGGCAAAACACGATTGCCTCTCGTATATATAAAAATTTTTAACGTTTGTTTTGTTGAATTGTGAAAAAGATAACCGGCAATACGCTGTTAACGTTGCCTAGCAAACTTCCATTATGAATTTTAGCCCACTCAAGATTTCTATACATTTATAATATACCCATAGAGCGCATATTCTCTTATTATTGAGCTGTTTGACTATACCAGCTTTTGGCTCTCCTCCAGCTTCAGTTATGAGTTAAATGTTGTCGGACAAGGTATGAATATCGTTCCGTTACTCGTTTAATGGTCGCGGCCAAAACCTCATCATCGTCAATATTTATTACTACTATTTTCTACCTACTGCCATGCCGAGCCACGGCATTTGAGAATTTCAAATCGAACCGCCGAGTGCCTTTCCTAGTGGTTTTTAAAAAGTGGCTTCAGTTCGACACGTTTGAATTTTTCACTAAAAATTTCGCGAGTTTACCTTGTTTGACGTCATTCCGTGGTGATTTTGGTGGTCTTATCTGTCGGAAAGGCGATATAACCGTGTAGAGTGACCATATTTATATACAGCTGTGCTAATGTTAATGTCAGTGGGGTATTTTTTCACATATTTTTTACCAATGTGATGATTCTTGTAGAAAAAGTTCCAAATAAAATTCTTTAAGCCACTGCAGAAATAGTTTTGTGATTAAAATAGTTGTTTCCAAAAAAATAGAGAAAAGAAAATCAATTGAGAAAAAATTAAGTGTTATTTTTTCGAAATTCGAAGGTGTAGATTTTTCGAGATATTTGAGCAGGTTTTAGTGAGTGAAGTTGGCTACTATTCACATTCACACCTTGGATTATTACGAAAGGATTATCAAAGATGGTGTTTTACATATCATTCTGGACGAGAAATATCGAGCCACCTGATAAATTGGATGCAGAAAAAGGGTAAGGAGGTCATACCATGTAAAATTCAAAAATTACCCTCGACTTTTTATATCATGATGCACAAAATTCAAAAATTACCCCCATTTCGAAAGATATACTCATTAGAAAAATGTACCTGTTATTAATAGGCCTATGATTAAACCTGTTATGATAAAAATCATAACGGTTTGAAACAAAAAATACCCCATAGCAATATGGCCCATGTTTTTTATCGCTGCGTAAATTAGATTTCAATTTTGCGCATTGGCAGCTGAGCGCGATAAGAGTGAATTCCTGTTTAATGCCACTATCAAAATTTTTTGATTATTGTTTGTGATCAAATGGGAGACATCGGTGCCATCCCCGATTGAAACGCGGGCAACAGATAAAAAATTCAAAAAAATAAAAATAATAACAGCAATTGATTTCGAGTTTTCTGATTTCAAATAATTTTTGTACGTTCCATTTGTCGAAAACTTGTAATTTGAGGCTGAAGGTTTGACGCCCTCACTAATTACTGTCAGAAGGTAATTTTGTACCTGATCCTGATTATTATGGGTTTTTTTTTCTACCAAATGAAAAATATTTTCTCGGTTAATCGACTTCACCGTAGTTTTTTTTTCTACCTGTCCGCAAAATAGTCAAACAGTAGTGGCGTGAAAGAGATGCAATGATCACATGATACCAGATGCCTTGCTATAAAACAAGTAAAACGAATTATGTATTGCTTAATAGGCGAAATATAGAGATATCGTGATTGACGTCACATAGGTAGTGGTGGTACCAAAGTCTTATCGCTCTACCTGAATCTAGTGAGATTCGCTAGTGTTAGTGGGTTATGTTTTATGTATCGCACATAAATCGCATTGATTGTAAAACTGGTTTACCTTCTTTTTTATTTTTACCTGTAATACAAATCTCCGCCAGAAGCACAACATAACTTAGTGAGAGTGTGTATGTTGAGATCAGAAACTTTTATCTCGACATAGCTTACTGCCCAGTAAGCTAATAATATAATCGATATCTGACTTTTTCTTTTACACCTGCGCGATCGGATTAGTTTTTTTTTCTCGAACATTTTACAGTCAACTGCTTCGAAGTTGCTTAACTACAAACCCAAGCTAGCACATATAGCCGTCGCAGACAGAAAAAAAAACACTTGGTTAGCTTAACGTGGGATAAAATCAATAAGACGTTCTAATAAACTTAGCTTACTTTGCTAGCTCAGGTTTTTGCATTTTATTTTTCTAATAATTTACGACATTGCCAGTTAACGGTACCTTATTATAATTTATCATTTCAATAATTTAGTGGCATTGATAGTAAACACGAATAATATATCTATTAGTGAATAAATTATAGGAAACATATTTATAATATTTTGTAATTAATAACCATTAATTAAAATCTACGAAAATTGCTGTTGAAGTTATTTTATTTATAACATTTTAGAAAGAGCGGCTAGATTGTTTTTTGACAAGTAAAACTTACACAATAAACTGCTAGAAACGCTGCTCCAAATTATAAACAAAATATGAGGCGTTAAAAGCTAGAGTGGACCAAGCCACATAATCGAGTTTTTGAAGCTTTTCCACTCTGTACTATTATTGACTGTAAATTTTTGAAAAAAAAAAAAAAAATCTGTGGACTTTATTACTCAATGTTGAGTAATAACGTTTTTTGGTTTTTTGGTGCATCCAAACATTTTTGTCTAAAAACTCACTCGCAATAGTGATTCAAACACAAAAAAATTCACGATTTCGACATGTGGTTTGATCCACTCTAGCTTTTAACGCCTCATATAAGAAAAGCTACAATTGCCAGGGGCCAATCGTTAAATACTCTATATGATGACAGACAAAATGTCCATTTAAAAAATCCATTTGTATAGGAGAGAGGGAAAGTAATGGTCCGATTGGATTTTGATGTATGGAACGGTTATGTAAAATTATATTCTAAACAGATTTTACCTTAATAAATTTTTCAATACAACTCACCGTTTTCGAGAAAATTAAAAAAAACTGTTTGGTTTGTAGGGGGAGGGGAGAGGAGTGGTCCAACTGGATTTTGATGTATAGATAAGTTATGTAAAATCATATTCTTAACACATTTTACCGTTATAAAATTTTGAATATGATGCACAGTTTTCGAGAAAACAGGAAAAAAGTCTTACATTTATATGGGAGGAGGGGCAAGTAGTGATCTGATTGGATTTTGATATATGGATGAGTTATGCAAAATACTATTCTAAACACATTTTACCTTTCAAATTTTTTCAATATGACTCACCGTTTTCGAGAAAATTTAAAAAAAACTGTTTAGCGATTATTTTCAATAAAAAAATTAATTTTTTTTATGATCACAACACTGTATTATACTACATATAAGAAAATACGAATTATATAATGTGATGCTCCTGTTAGACCGACGGGCAAAATTGCAATTATTATAAAAATTTGCATTCAGGATGGACGTATAGGTCTATGCTAAAGTTTTGCATAGTAACGCATTTAAAATTCTTATACCAAGTTCGAATATACAATTAGTGTCGACGTGTTTGTTACAGTTTTCGAAAAACTTTTTGTGACGCACAGACTAGCATTGAGAAATGTAAACAAATTCCGAGTTTTCTCTACTAATTAATTATTGTCATCTAGCGTTGATGTGATGTATATAAAAAAATCCGCATACCAAACTTAGGCGTGTCTGCGCTGAAAACAAAATTAAAAGATTGTTCCTAAGTTTGGAAGCCAATCTTCAGATTCACGCTTTTCAGTCTCCGTTAAGCGTAATCTCTATACAGCCGATTTTTTCATCCTGTTTAAATAATGGGATGATCTTATGGAAAGACAGTTTGGACAGAAAGAGAGAAAACAATCATCCTACAAATTTTATCGTCTTCTGCAGTTCTAAAAAGTTCTTAATTTCACCAACCGATTTTCGATCTGCCTGAACAACAGATGAACTTGTTCGCCAGATTTTTGGCATTTTTACCTGTAGTTGCTTACAGTCATAATAACCGGACAAGAAGCCGTCATATATTTGAAATTTCCTGTGATTGGAGATTGATTTGTATGCCAGAAATTAGCATAAAATGAATGGGAAAAGTCCATAATTTCCCAAAATGCCATCGGGAATCTTAAGCGGCCGGTCACTGTTACAGAAAATTACAAAAGTTAGTCTCTTTCTGGTTTTCTGATTGTTCCATTAGATAAGGACGTCGGCTGTATGGAGATTACGCTTTACACGAGTTTTGCGGTAATGTTCGACTTAAACCTTTATATACCCAGATTGCTACTCACATGCGAATTATATGCGAATGAAAATTCAAGCTCATAAGATTCTAGAGTGATGATTTTGAACAATGGCGAACCAATTGAGCCATTTCCGGCTCTTGATTTTCTCCATCAATCAAAAAAATTTACAAGACTTTAACTACTATAAAAAAATACAGTCTGCACGAGCGATTCTTAAAAAATTAAGCTGAGCTTAGCCTACTTAATCCTTAGAGCCTGTTTAGACGCGACGTGTTTTCGTTCGTTTCGTTAAAGTTGAATGGCGCGGGGTACTTTGGGAAAGACGATAGGAAAACACGAACGAAAACTAAAATTCACACCGTGAAAATAAAGCGGAACGGTGCCTGATTGGTTGTTAAGGTATTTCGTGGCTATGCGTTTCGTTGCTATGGTTTTAAATATTTTGTCAAGTGTAATTGTTGTTTGGTTTTCCGATTATAATTGTTTTAGCAGTGGAGATAATAGCTGCGTTCCCGATTCTACTGCGCAGTACTGGACAGTACTGGGCAGTAATTTTCATTTGGAACACACTTATTAATTAGTACTGCGCAGTACTCCACCCACAGTACTGTCCAGTATTTCGCAGTAGGATCGGGAACGCAGCTAATGTCATCGTGGAATTCTATTTTCGCGCATTCCAAAAGGAACCAAAATACGTTCGTTAAAAAATCTGCGTGTAAACACGAACGAAAAAAAGAAGCAGAAAAAGGAGAGTAAATAGGTGGTCCTGTATACTGGCTTTTAGAAGTTCTGCCACCTAATAAATTTAAGTTGCTAAGTTTCCTTGTTGCAAACAGTAACAAATTGTACAAGTAGCAAATAAATAAACATTGATGGAAATGCGAATTCGTGTCCCAATTATTGAGACCTCTGGAATACAAGTACCTGATAACTCAACCAGATAAATAAATTTACTTTAAACCCAACCGTGTTCATCTTTATTCAAGGGCGTTCAGGGGATAAACCTAAATTGACGAAAAGAATGCGAAAAGTAGTGATTTAGGTCTAGTGTTGCTGATAAGATAAGATTAACCAACCAACAGCAGGTAGCGATTTAGTACGGATAGGAAATTTTTTAAGAATTTTCCAATCGCTTGCCACTAAGTAAAAAAAAATGAGCATAACTTGTTATCAGAAATAGAAAAAACAACACTTTATCCAAGTTTGGTTATTCTGGGAACAATGACTTAACGAGGAGGAAAGAATACTCCGTCTTAAAAACTAAGTTAGCGAAAAATATGCTCTAAGTACTGCGTCAATAGGAAACAATACGTGAATGTGGTGGAATTCCTTTTATCTGTGAAAACCCCAATTAGGGTCACATTAAAATCAATATTTATACAGCTTTCCCTAATCTTCTGTTTTTGTACCAAATACAAAATGAACAAAAAAAAAACACAAATTTGTTCCTACAGGCGAAAACGACAAAACTCTACAGACGAAAAGCAATGAATTTATGCTGGCTATTGTCGTTGAACGAAAGTAAATAAAACTTGTCGAAAAACTGAAAAACTTTTGAATATAAAAATATGTCGTTGTTGTATTCCAGTCGTTGACTGATTTTATTGTTCACAAGTGTCTTGTTTTCCTTGGAAACCGATAAGACTGAAGCGGTAAGACCAAAATGTGTACAAAAATAATATTCGGATACATATTTCTTTACATAAAAACACAAATTACAATTGTTCTGTTCGACATCGGCTCTCAATAAACGCAAAAGAAAACAGTTTCAAGGTTAAGCGCGATTGTGCTGCCCAAAAGTCTTAAAATTTTCAAAAACGCGTTTGGCAAAAAATATTGAATGTGGAGCGAGTCTTTAGTTTATTTTAAAATTGTGAAATATATTTGAATAGCAATTTACAATATTCGAATTAAAATATTTTTTGTCAACAAGATTAGAATAAATCTATATTGCTCACTAGAATTTGGACCCGGCTTCGCCCGGCTAAAAGCGTGAACAGAAAAAAAACTTAGGAAAACTAAATTCAGTTGGTTAAAAATTAGGTAGCCTGCATGCTGTTCGTTAGTTTTTTATCTTCGGAAAATGATTAACAAACTAACAAATAATTCCAGCACTTGCATTCGGTATTACTTTACCCCTCTCCGCTTACTCCCCAACCTCTGGGGCTACTTTTTAATGGGTCTGTGTTGGGGCTGGACCCCCGACGAACATCTATGCCAAATTTCAGGCCAATCGGCTCGGTAGTTTCCTCGCTAAAAACTAAGTTTCGAAATCACTTTACCCCTCCCCTTATTCATCCCTCCCCTCGCGCTACTTTTGCGTATGCCTATGTTGGAACCAGAACTACCACAGACACTCATGCCAAATTTCAAGTCAATCGGTTCAGCCGTTTTTGCGTGAAAGAGGAACAGACAGACAGACAGACACCAACTCATTTTTATATATTAGTATGATTTACGATAAGAGTGGCTTAAAAAACCTGCTTTTTTTTCAAAATACACTTTCTAAGGTTTGGAATTCCGTGATTTTGTACTAAATTTTGAGAGTACACAAAAGTTTCAAATGCTCTCCCATGCACGGCAAAAAATCCTGGAGTATTTTTTGATCCAAAAATTATATTGACAAAATCTTAATACAATTTTGCATTAGAATTTATTACATGCGAATTATTTTAATCTTTTTTGCCTTCACATTTTAATAATTTTCTATTATATATTGAACTTAAATACTTTTAATATAAATGTCTAGAATTTAATCAAAATTGGAGAGTTGATTACAAAACTAAACTAAAAAAAATTTTCAAATTTTTTTAATCCAAACTATTGGATGAGAATTTTGCATTGGGTTACATATAGGTCCAGTGTTAGAATTTAATCTAAGATTAGAATTTAATTTCCTACCTAATAAAAATTATATGAAAATTGATTAAATTGCAATATTATGCGACTTTATAATCACTGTTTAAAAATAGATGCTCGTCATGGTAGTGGAATCACGTTTTCTCTCTGATAAGGTCATCCAAAGATGTTAACACTTGATTAATTTGATAACGAAGGTTTTCTTTTGAGCAGCAAACATAACTTCGCCTATGAGCTTCCGATTAGAGCAATGAACGCGAATTTGCGATTTCCCCATTAAAAATTAAATCGCGGGTTAGCAAGTCAGACTTATATAAGACAAAATAACAAGATAAGAAGTTAAACGAGTTCAGTTCCTTTGTCTGCAGAGGAATTTCAAGGCATCATCAGTAAGGAATTTCAAATGCGTAGATCTATAAATGGTAATATTCGCAAAAAGACCGAATAAAATGTATATTGGAAGGTGTGTTTTAATCCGGTTTTTGGAATGTGTCTAAGATGAATTTTTATTTGAGACAAGGAATTTAATCAAATTAGTTTTATCGTGAATAAATTGCAATGAAAGGGGGTTTTGAATACTCTTTAGATAAAAAGGTTTTTTTTACTTTTGTCGAACTTCATTATTTCGAACTGGGAATAATTTTGTACTTAGATTGAAATCAAATTTAGACGCACCACAAATTTACTCCCATTGATTTTTTGCCCGTGACTTGTTTCTGGGTCATTACAGATTATTGCAAAGAATTTAGATTCTTATGATGCTAAAGTATAAATAATTGAACGCAATTTCAGAGAAAGCAAGGAAAGCCAGATAACGCAAATTTTACACAAATTGCATCACCCGGTTTAGAATTATTATGGGTATTCATGGACTCAGATAGGTTTACTGATTGCATATCTGCGTACTTTTACACGGTGTGTTTTATGAATGCACCTTTTAAATACCGTGTGTATACTCACCAAATGTTCGGCGATTTACTTACACAAAATTAGAAGTTGAAAATGTCGAGAATCAGTGACAAATTAAAACTAATTAAATATGAGAACAAATTGCAAAGAAAATCTTTTTATTGCATCTGAATTTCCAAAATCGTCTCTTTTTATTGCATCTGAATTTCCAAAATCGTCACAATCTTTGGGAATCTCCGTATTTGAAGTTTGCATAAGTTCACGAGGGTGTTTTCACATCAAAATCGTCCCTTATACTTACGTGGGTGGCGTAAAAGTTTTTCCATAAAAATTTTAACAGTTCATTTACGAGGTAGTATTTCCGAGATTCCATGTATACCCCTTTTGAACATTTTGAGCATGTATTATACCCCTTTTGAACCTTTTGAACATTTTGACCAACCGATCCGTTCGTAAGTCCAGCGTAGTCCAAGTGGTAAAGCACTTGGTCCGTGTTCCGGAGGTCGATGGTTCCGTGCACTTGGTCCGTGTACCAGAGGTTGATGGTTCAATTCCCGACTGTTGCACGCTGTGATTCAAGTCCACTCAACTTGCTTTACAAAATGAGTAGTGATAGTTGCAGCTTGGTGTTAATGACATCATCGGCCTAGATTTCTATCACGGCCTCTGCTGTTGATGGGTTTCAACGTAAAAACCTTACAAATGTTGTAATTCATCCATGATTCGCAATCCATGTAAAACTATAGGTGCGAAGCAGGGAAGAAATTGTTATGAAACCTCAAGCAGGGAAGAAATTGTTATGAAACCTCAGGTTCTTCGAGAGCTGTAGCGCCGGGGATGATGATGTTCCGTTCGTAAACACTATAAAAATGCAGATAGTGGCCTGCAATTTGACGCAGGAGTATTTTTTTTACACAAATTGGCTAAATGAAATTCAGATATTTATTGAACATTTGCCTGATTTGCAAAGTTTCCCTCATACACAAATCCACTAATTTATCGGTGCCTAATGGGAAAATGACTTATGACGCTACCACCTGCTCATAGATATGCCATAAAACAACCACCAGGGCCGCCAATTGTCCATGAGAATTTTAGTTTATTTTCGTTAATCTTGAAATTTGACTTGGATTTTTGAGATCTGTGAAGGATTCCTTGATAATATTTGCATAAATCCTCTATATAGGCTTTGGATACATGATATTTTTTCATGTGTGTTTTTTTTACCGTCCTGTGGATCTTTACCCGTGAAATACTTTTTTTGGAATAGAAAGATCTTACCTGAACTTGATTATTCACACCATCGGTGATTCTATAGGGTTTAAACAACTTGAGGATTTTCAACTCAAAATCCAATAAGTAATTTTTTCTATTTGCTTCCATATTTGGCAAACGAAAATTAAAAATTCAGCTCACATCGTCGATAGAAATAAAATCGATAAATGTACAGAAAAAAATCATTTGATTTGATCAAAAGATAAGGTAAATCATCAACAAAGAAACTCATTTGAATCTTGAAGATTTTACAAAATTAATGTTTAAATAAATGCGATTTTATATCGAAAAAAAAGTTAATCGATCCAACACATATTTATTTTTGTTGGCAAACTTTCTGTGTACTAATTTTTTTTCGGGTACAGTTGAGTCATTTTTTTTCTCGGGTTAAAACCAGTTTTGAAATGAATATAAATTATTGGATATGATGTTATTTTCGGTTTTCTATATATGCTTTTGAAATTGTTATTGCCAAAAATAGATTAGACGGAACGATTGACGATATTTAAAAACTTTTGTTACCTGTTTCTAGATGATACCGCCACAGCTAAAAAAATATGTTTATGAACATGTAAAATGTTTATCAAAAAGGTTCAACTTTTTAGTCGAGTTTTATAAATTAGCATATTTTTCATCCAAATGTTACGCTTTTTAGATTTAAGGGGCATTTTGCAATTTTATAGTTTTTAGGTTTATTTCTGTGAAAACTCGCAAAAATTAAATGGATGACAATCTGCTTTTACACTTTTTGGAGTTTTGTGATCTGCTTTTTACCATATTGTATTGACTAGCTGTTTTTTAATTAGAGGTCCAAATCAATCCTCATACAAATTCGTAACCCAAGCTTTATCGGGATCATGATCTGATTTGGTTTCTAGATTATTGGGAAATAAAATATTTCCCTCGGTGTGTTTCTCGGCTTTCCGCTTTCTATTTCATACACCCAGAAAAATGTCCAGGTCAACTTTTTGTCAGGTTAACTCTGACCTTACAGAGGTGTCTGTAAGCCAGCTAGCGGCCAGAGTTAACCTATCTAAGGTCAACTCGTGCAGCTCCCAATGCCCTACTTCACCTGCTGGTGGCTTAATTTCAGAATTTCTCCGACCACAGGTCAACTCAGTTTTACTTGCCCACATGCAGGCGAACGCGCGCCTGCCCGAGGCCAATTACGCCGTATGTAGGTCGTCGAGTTAGCCTCCATTTTTCTGAGTGTATGTGTGTAGATATTGAATATGAGTAATAATGTTATTTTTATGTTGGTGGAAGCCAACGTGTTAAAAGTAGGAGTATTTTATTTTTCTATGGTGGCAGCCACCGTGTTAAGAGCAACCTTAAGTACTATTACCACATTTATTTTAGCTTTTTATTGTAATCATCAATTCGGATCAGAAAAATGTACGCCTGCGGCGCAATTCGTGCACTTTTAATCTCTCATAAGTTTATTATAATGTAGTTTTGGAACATAATTTTTTAGATCATCATACTAATATATAAAAATGAGTTGGTGTCTGTCTGTCTGTCTGTCTGTTCCTCTTTCACGCAAAAACGGCTGAACCGATTGATTTGAAATTTGGCATGAGTGTCTGTGGTAGTTCTGGTTTCAACATAGGCATACGGAAAAGTAGCGCGAGGGGTGGGGGAGTAAGGGGAGGGGGTAAAGAAAATCCGAATCTTTTAAAGAAAAGCACGGACAACTTATTCTATCTAATTTATTGCCAATTGAATTTTGTTTTCTTAGATTTTGTTCTACTCACGCTTTTAGCCGGGCGAAGCCGGGTCCAAATTCTAGTTCTTAATAAGTCTTTTTTGTGATACAGCTTATGTCTACATTTTGTATACAAAAGCATAATGGGATATGCGAGAAAAAACTAGCTGGCTAGAAGGTACGCCATCAAAATAGGTTGGGAAACACTGATCTATATAGCTTTCTTGATCTGATCATAGAAAAACAGCTATTGTTAGTTTTTGAAAAAGTTATCGCCCTCATAAGAGAAACATTTCATTATTTTAAAAACAAAACTGCAATACAAAAAGAAATCAAATACGTAGATTTATATTGATGCATATGCAATCATTAATTCCTTTTCTGTAATATTATTCAGTTATGGTGGCATCGAATGAAATTGATTTTATTGTTGACATTTCAGTTAAACCACGAAAACCAGAGGCACAAAGTACAAAAAAGTACGTGATCATTATCAAATTTAATGTCATTTACACGAAAATTCCAATTTGATGATGGCGTGTTAGACTGCGCTATCATATTTAAATAAAATAGATACACATGCAAGTGGTCTTTATTTTATTTAGCATAAGCTTTTGTTTCGATAAACATGCATTTATGTCATGCAATTTTGATAATTTCAGATTTGAAATTTGTTGAGCTATCATAATTTAAATAAGATCAGCCGGTAAAAATATGTTTATTATAGATTTCCTATTATTGACAAAAATCCTGCTTTAGGCGCCTTAAAATGGTATAATTTAGCTATCGTACCTCGAACGGTGGATGAATTAAAAAAAAACATAACAAAAGCTATAATTGCCAATCTGGCAATTATTAAACACCCGTATGGTGATTTAAGTGAACAGCGAACAGTTGTATCAAAATTCCACTTTGAAGTCAAACTTTCCAATAAGATTTTTTAAAATTTATTCCAATCGGATTTTGATGTATGGGAGTTTTATGTAGAATCTTATCCTAAACATCTTTTGTTCTTGCACTTTTTTAATAAGATACACCGTGAGATATTCACAAAAAACGTTTTCGTTCATATGGGGGGTACCCCCCCCAAAGATAAAAAAAAGCCCCTTGTTATGAAATTCAATATTATTTGTTAGAAGTAATTCAGTTCAGTTTCCATAAAAAGAGAAAAAAAAATTAATAAAACTTAACAAAAAGAAAATACAAATAAAAACAAAAAAATTTTAGTTAAAAAATCAATAAAAAAAACTTAAAAGAAAAAAAATCGGACAAAAGTTTTGTTCATTAAAAAAAATTTGCCCAACCAAAACGACATTTTTTGTGTCAATATCAAAGATGTTGAATTTTGGGCTATTTTGACGTCGCTGATTCTGAGTCGGACTTTGCTTTCGCCAGATTAACTCTACTTCTGGAGATACCAAAAAGAAAATATTTTCGATACCAAAAAAGTTGCTTAAAAGATTTTCTTTTTCGTATCTCCAGAAATAAAATTAATTTGGCCAAAACAAAGTCCGATTTAGAATCAAAATATGATTAAAAACACTACCCCATTATTTTTAATTATATTTTATGCAGACGGTAGTTTACTTGATGAACTTTTCAAAAAAAAAAATAATAAAAAAACAAAATATAGCAAAAATAAATAAATAAGAAAAAAACGAAATCAATTTTTTCGGTTTTCGTTACGTTTTTCGTTATTGTAACGGAATTAAATTTCTGTGACGTTATAACATAATTTTGAGGAAAAAACCGGAAAATCGTTATTTCGTTACATTTCTCGTCCCTGCTAAAAACATAACCTAAAGTAGCAGTTTCTGAAGAATCAGACAGATACTTGTTAATTAATCTCTTACTAAAAGTTTATGCTTTCACCGTTTTGGGGCGTAAGGCAGTTGTCACATATAAAACGGCCGGTCGGCCAACAGTTTTTTATTTTTTTCGTTTTTTGGGGATAAATTTGGACCTTTTTAACTAAAAAATGTCACACAACTGGAATAAATTTCAAAATTATCGAAAAGCAATCAAAACTGAATTAATTTCGACCTTATTATGTGATAGAATAGAAATTTTCAAGCCGTTGATGGAAAGAGCTTTTTTATGCACCGCAATTTGAAAATTACCAAATTTGCTTGCTGGCAGCGAAAAGCACCCTTAAAAAACTGAACGGGACGAGTGAAACCCGTAGCAAATTCATTTTAATCCTTCGTTATGACAACCACAGTAACGAAGGGTTTATGTCTGGAGCCCAATGAACGCAACGCGAACGCAGAAATTGTCACTTACAAGTTTGTTCCAAAGAAATTTTTAGAAGTGAGCACAGTGAACGCAGTGAACGCACCTACGACGCAAAAGTTTGCAAACTTCTAACTTTGCCGCAGAATTCTGCATTGACAGTTCATAAAGTGAGGTTGGGGAAATGTCGTTCGAGGAAAAATTGCTAGCCTTACTGCAATAACATACAAATAACAAAGATAAAGACCAACAAAGCAAATTATCGCTTCAAAATTATCCATTTTTGTACTTTTGTCAAATTTATACCACTTTATATTATGTCACTTGTACTACTTCACGAGATGCCATTGGGCTCTGCCGCTGAAATGTTGCGCTGCGTGACAGTTCACAGCGTTGCAGTTGCGTTCGCGTTGCGTTCATTGGGCTCCAGGGGTGAGAGATCAGTGTTGAGTTGAACGTTCATCTCCATAGTGCTGAAATTGTTAAGGCGTGAAACAAATTCGGATAGGCCAGAATTTTCAATGACAACCGAATTTACAAGCGACGAGTTTTGAATAATGCTTTTAACGGCTCCAGAAATTGTTGGGCAAAGAATGGGAAACTGTAGGTTAGCATAAGCTGCTGTCTAAATACACTCTAGAAAATTTTATTGTAATTTTACCCCTATTATCGTAGGAAACCATTTTCCTAAACCATTTTCCTACGATAATAGGGGTAAAATTACACCGAGTCGTAATGGCTTAAAAGCTATGCATTTTTACTCATTTTGTGGCGTACAAAAGCCTCTTTTACGGGGGAACTTTAAGCTAAATAAGAAGTAAAAGTACAATACGGGTGTAATTTTACGACATGGATGTTTAAAATTACCACATTTTTGTTGTAATTTTCCTCCTATTTGGTAGCAAAACCGCGTCTTAAAGGTGTAATTTTACGACATTTTTTGTTTAAAATTACACCGAAAATGGTATTAGAATTTCTCGGCTTATACGGTCTGAAAAAAAAATATATTATTTTTGCGGATGTTTTCACATCCAAATTTCCCGGGCGTGTCTGCCATGTGGTAGGCGCCACACAGGATTTTGGTAGAGTAAAACTCGATTCGAGTATTTATACTCCGATGCCACAAACCTTATGCGAATTATAAGGTTAAGGTTAAATTGTCCGTACAATAATGCAAAAATACCCTGCGAGCGTGTTTTTACACCAAAATGAGAGTAAAAATACGAATATTGGTCGAAATTTTACGCAAGGTTTAAAATTACCCTATTTCTAGTGTAATATTAATGTTTTTTGGGTGATTTTACAACTTAAATGGTGTGCGAGCTAAATTCTGATTTTTTTTTCGAAATTTTACGACGTTTTTGCAAATTTTCCCCGTTTTTACCCCATTTTTCGGTTTAAATTCAAATTCATTTTCTACAGTGTACAATTATATATTAGACCAGTGGTTTTTTAAAGTAATCCCATTCCTACTGATATTTATAATCTGTCACGATATTAGATCAACTTCTAATAAGATAATACGAGCATTACACCAAAACCGTTAAGTAATATTATGAAAAGTTTTTGACAATGAGAACAGATTTAAGAAAGTGTAAAGTTTTTTCTGTTTTAATTCTAATTATGTGAAATGTTTTCACCTTTAAGTAAGTCGCAAGCACGGCCTTTACACTTGAATCGTTAAAAACTCAATGTTAAATTTAAAAATGCTGTAAAATCTTGTATACGGATAATATCGGCAATAATTTTTGAAATGCCAACAAAGTGAAATATTTTTCGCGTGACCTTCGCAGATGTTAAAGCTGTCAGCTATGTGTATAATTAAAAATGCAATAATTACCATCAAGAAAAAAATAAATAAAATAAAAAATACTACAAGTGGTAAAGTGAGCGAATGGGGGACATGAAGATTTCATGTTTCATGCGCGTAAAATTGTTTGCGCCTGTCAACAAACGCGAATTATGCTGGAGTTAGAGCCGGTGTCAACCAGACAAGAACCATCGAGGATAAAAGCAAATCAAATTAAACATAAGTTAATAACACTGGAAAAGGTAAATGGTGAACTGCACAAGGTAACAATATTCTATCTTTATGCTGTGCTAATCCCAATTAATCCAGCACAATGCAATAAAAAATAGAAGTCAACGATTTGCACTTTGACGTAAATTTGAAATTGTAACCGACTCGATTTCTTTCTAAACAGCGTTTTGGGGCCACAGTGTATGATGCTGTAGGCTTGATAAAGTAGAATAATACTAGAATACCTGGTCGTATGTGTTTTGTTGTAAACTAAATGAAACGCACAGGTGGGACGCGGCTATTGTAAGTTTTCCATTAAAAAAAATCAAGCTTTGGAGTCAGCAACCGTGTCGGAAACAAGGAAAACAAAATTAATGTAAATACACTAAACATAAAAAAACATCAACACACGTTGGAATCACAAAAAAAAGAAGGAAATAAGAATAAAAAAATTAAACTAAGAATAACTGAAAGAATCGTTTTTTTTAATGGGTAAAAAGACAAAGAACACAGAAATCTTTTATTCTGGTCTCGAAGCTTCGGAAAATGCTGGAAAAAATCAAAAAAAAAAAAACACCAGAAACTTGAGTGCTTTTTCTGATAAACGCGACAGGCTAACGTTATGAAGCAACAACAACAAAACACTTTTTCACAAACGGATGGTGGTCGATATTGAATGGCAAGAAGGTATTCCCTAACCTGGGCAGAAGACTTCAAAGCGATCTTCTGGATAATTTTTATTATGTTTGAAACCAGACGGACGACAAGATAAATTGACGGCAGACGTGAAGTCAAATGCAGAATATTGCTCTTACATTTTTTTCCTTATTATCAATTTTTTTACGGTTTTTTTTAAATTTTTTTCGATATAAAGAATAAAGCCATTAATTGTGTTTTACCTTTTGCCATGATTTTCATAACAATTTCTTCATTA
Organism: Chrysopilus asiliformis; assembly: GCA_964034945.1. NCBI lineage: Eukaryota > Metazoa > Arthropoda > Insecta > Diptera > Rhagionidae > Chrysopilus > Chrysopilus asiliformis. The sequence continues at coordinate 14,377,473 of OZ035962.1, forward strand.
AATCAGAATTGAGGTTTTTTTTTGATTGGAGTTTTTGTTTGATCGATTTTTTTGAGTTGGGGGCTTGAATAATAATAAAATTGTTTGTAGTTATAGAAGGTCTTCAAACGATTTAATTGATCGCTCTTCAAGGCGTTCGAATAGCGTTGCCAGATCCAAGGGAATTTAATAAATAATTTTTGGTTTTTCTTTGAGTTGCGGGCGTGATTTTTTAAAAACATTAATATTTTTGATTAAAGTGTGATATTTACGGAAGCAAATCTATATTTGCTTGTGACACCATTCCGTGGCGTCCATGGCATGGCGACTCAATTTTATGTTATGGAAAGCAATTCTGAACCGCACCTTCCCTCATCTCCCATACAAATGTAAAAAATTCTTGTACTTTTCTCGAAAAAGGCTAATTTTTTTGAAAAATTCGTTTAGACGAAAACTGTTTAGACTATGATTCTACGAAGTTTGAATAAACACATCAAAATTTAATAGGACTACTCCTTCCCCCTCTTCTATACAGATTTTTGCGATTATCTCGAAAACGGTTCATTTTTCCCAAAAAATCGATGGGACGATAATAGCTTTCGAATGTAAAAACTAGTGTCAAAATCGGTTCAGGTTTACTAGTAGAAGTTCTAAAATCTTTGTTTTGAATAAAAATATAGGCAATAGAAAAAAGACACGGAGTTCTACAGAAAATAGCAGGCAGGCTAATTGCTAAGTAGAAGCTACAATTGCCAATCGTCAAATGCTCTATATGAAGGTATACAAAAATTTTACGAAAAAAATCCATTTGTTTGTAAGACGGAGGAAGAATTGGTCCGATTGGATTTTGATGTATGGAAGGGTTATGTAAAATCATATCCTAAACACATTTCGTCTTTATAAATTTTTCGATACTATGCACCGTTTTCGAGAAAATTGAAAAAAAGTATTCAATTTGTATGAAAGAAAGGGGAAGGAATAACCTGGGGAGGTTCGCAGCGGACGCGAGAGGAAAGAACATCTGCATAATCCTCGGGTGTGATGCCAATGCGCATCACACTATATGGGGTAGCTCCGACATCAACGAACGAGGTGAGTTACTTTTTGACTTCATCTTAAGTACTATCCTCTACATTTGTAATTCTGGAAGCAAACCTACCTTTATTACTAAAAATAGACAGGAAGTTTTAGATATAACAATAGTCTCTCAGGCGGCAAGTCACCTAGTCAAAAACTGGAAGGTGTCTGAAGAACACTCATTCTCAGATCACTGCTATATACAGTTTGACGTGGTAACTCAGCCTATTAGTAAGCCGGTCTATCGTAATCGACGGAAAACCGACTGGACAAAACATAAGGCTTCCTTTGAAGAACTTATTTCACCGGGATCTCCGAATCCCCCCTCCTCAGTAACAGAGCTTAACGAAATGGTGGAGGAACTCAGTGGGATCTTCAGTAAGGCATCGGAAAAATCTTGCCCCCTAGGCGTATCGAGGGGAAAGACAAGGCCTTCCTGGTGGTCACCAGAGATAATAGCTCTTCGGAAAGATTGCAGAAGGCTGTTCAATCAAGCCAAAAGCACGAGAACAGATCATTACTGGGACTCCTATAAAGTGAGCCTAAAGTTATTCAAAACCGAATTGAGGAAAGCCCGACGCAAATCTTGGAAACTTTTTTGTGGTAAAATAGAAACAGTCTCTGAGGCGTCAAGGCTACGGAAAATTCTCTCTACTAACTCACCACCACAGCTTAGCCATCTTATGAAAAAGGATGGTTCGTGGTCTTCTTCAAGTGAGGAATCACTCACTCTGCTCATTGATACACACTTCCCGGGAAACTCAAAAGAACCCTATAAGGAGACAGACATGTGCTTTCCCTCCAATAATTCTGGTAAAATCATAACCAGACCAAAAATAAGATGGGCAGTGAACAGCTTCCATCCATTCAAAGCCGCAGGGCCCGATGGCATCATCCCGGCGGATATACAGAATACCTTAGATATCTCTCTCCCCTGGCTAGAGATTATCTTCAAGGCATGCCTAGATCTTGCCCACATACCCACCTTGTGGAAAGAAGTCAAGGTTCTGTTCATACCCAAAGCGGGTAAGAACTCCCACTGTCGTCCAAAGGACTTCAGACCAATAAGTCTGTCCTCTTTTCTCTTGAAAACATTGGAAAGACTGATAGAGACACATCTACGCTGCAAAGGGGTCCATAACCAACTTTCAGCGTCCCAACATGCATACTGTAAGGGAAGGTCTGTAGAAACAGCCTTACACTCCCTTGTGAGTACCATCGAAAAATCCTTAGAACAAAAAGAGTATACTATGATTACTTTTCTTGACATAGAAGGAGCATTCAACAATGTCAAACCAGAGGCAATAACTACGGCGCTGGCGGATGTCGGTGTGGATGAGTCGCTACGGGTACTAATCAGCAAGATGCTCAAAAGCAGAAGCATTAGTACAGAGCTGGGCGAGTCATCTGCCAAGAGATTCGTGAGCAGGGGCACCCCACAAGGTGGTGTACTCTCTCCCCTTCTTTGGAATTTGGTGGTTGACAAACTACTAAAAATACTGGAAGGAAATGGCTTTAAGGTCATTGCCTATGCGGATGACATTGCCGTAGTTGTCTCAGGTAAATTCCCGGACACCTTAAGAGACCTAACGCAGACGGCGCTCTCTCACATAATAACTTGGAGCTACAAATGTGGCTTAAGGATTAACCCGGATAAAACAGAGGTAATCCTTTTCACAAGGAAGTATAAAATTCCACAAGTAGACCCTCCCAGACTATATGGCACCAGCTTAGTCTTCAAAAAAGAGGTAAAATATTTGGGCCTTATTCTGGATATGAAACTTAGTTGGAAACAAAACATCACTGAACGGATAAAGAAGGCCACTGTTGCACTCTACTCGTGTAAAAACTCCATTGGGAAAACCTGGGGGTTGGAACCACGGATTGTGCATTGGCTCTATACAGCTGTCGTAAGACCCATACTTTTATATGGGGTGGTGGTGTGGTGGACAGCTCTTGAAACTAAGAGTAATTGCAATCTCTTAAGCAAGGTACAGAGGACGGCATCTCTCTATATTAGTGGCGCGCTGAGATCAACCCCGACGCACGCACTGGAGATTATGCTACACCTATTACCTCTAGACATCACAGGAAGACAGATGGCAGCCAGCACAGCCATCCGACTCAAAGCAACATCACAATGGCATAGTTCGCAAAATGGACATGCCTCAATACTGCTGTCTCAGAGAACACTCCCGGAGAACATCGACTATACCCTACCACTGCTATCGCTAGACAGAGGGTTCCAATCTTCTATTCCTTCCAGGGAAGACTGGGAGGGGGGAGGAGTTTTGGAGAAAAAGACGATCCATGTCTATACAGATGGGTCAAAGTTGGGGGGCAGAGTCGGTGGAGGGATTTTCTCTGAACAACTAAACTTAAATATTGCATTTCGCCTACCGGATCACTGCAGCGTCTTTCAAGCCGAGGTTATGGCGATCAAAGAAGCCCTAAGCTGGCTGAAGAATAATGTGATATCGGGTAAGGATATCAGCATCTTCACGGACAGTCAAGCGGCAATAAAGTCACTTGACTCGTCATCTCTAACATCAAGAGTGACTATTGAGTGCTTGGCAACTCTAAACGAGCTAGCTGAGTTCTTCAATATCAAATTAATCTGGGTACCTGGACACAGGGACATTCCGGGTAACTGCAAAGCGGACGAACTCGCTAGATACGGCACTACACTCCAAATCATGCCGGAAAAGGAGTATCTGGGTGCACCATTAGCAACGTGCAAATTGCTGATTCGGGCAGAAGCAGCTAGGCTTGCAAATCAAAGGTGGTCCTCAGGCACCTCGTGTTACGCTACCAAACTTATTTGGCCAAAGCTGGATAAAAAGCGTACATGCAAGCTGATTCTGCTGCACCGAAGATATATTACTATGATTGTAGGCGTGATCACAGGACACTGCCTCATAGGGAGACATGCGAGTAGACTTGGTGTCCCCTCCAACGACTTCTGTAGAAGCTGCAAAGATGTAGAGGAGGAGGAGACTGTAGGTCATCTGCTCTGCACCTGCCCAGCACTGGCTCGCAGAAGGAAATTATTTTTAGGATCCTTTTTCTTTGAAAATACTAATGAATTGGAAGATGTAAACATCAACAATCTCCTAGGCTTCATAAAAAGCTCACACTGGTTCGAGTAGAGAAGAAATAAATAAATAAAAATGTGGTATCACAATGGACCTCATTGGTCTAAGTGGGTCGGATGACCGCCACTCTAACCTACCTACCTAAGGGGAAGGAATGGTCAATTTTTGCCCATTCAAGAACTTAGCCTTTCAAGAACTTAAAAAAAATTGAGTTTCTAGCTCAATCCCTTCGAAAGTTATGGTGTTCACGGACGGACAGATACACGGGCAAACAGACAGACAGACGGACAGACAGACGGACAGACAGACGGACAGACAGACGGACAGACAGACAGACGGACAGACAGACGGACAAACAGACGGACAGACAGACGGACAGACAGATGGACAGACAGACGGACAGACAGACGGACAGACAGACGGACAGACAGACGGACAGACAGACGGACAGACATACGGACAGACATACGGACAGACATACGGACAGACAGATGGACAGACAGACGGACAGACAGACGGACAGACAGACGGACAGACAGACGGACAGACAGACGGGCAGACAGACGGACAGACAGACGGACAGACGGTCAGACAGACGGACAGACAGACGGACAGACAGACGGGCAGACAGACGGACAGACAGACGAACAGACAGACGGACAGACAGACGGACAGACAGACGGACAGACAGACGGACAGACAGACGGACAGACAGACGGACAGACCGATGAACGAACAGACAAACAGACAGACAGACGGACAGACAGACGGACAGACAGACGGACAGACAGACGGACAGACAGACGGACAGACAGATGGACAGACAGACGGACAGACAGACGGACAGACAGACGGACAGACAGACGGACAGACAGACGGACAGACAGACGGACAGACAGACGGACAGACAGACGGACAGACAGACGGACAGACAGACGGGCAGACAGACGGACAGACAGACGAACAGACAGACGGACAGACAGACGGACAGACAGACGGACAAAGAGACGGACAGACAGACGGGCAGGCAGACAGACAGACAGACGGACAGACAAACGGACATGATTCTCATATAGAGTATAAAAATATGTCTTTAAACTAGAGCTTTAAAATCAATTTTTATGTTGCTCGTATAGGAAGCAATGTTCGAAATTTGTTTTTCATAAACTCGATAGCATGATCAAGAGATATAAACAAGTTAGTTTTTTCTTCAATTATTTCGTTGTTGTAGCATTTTTAAATAATAATTACTGCCCTTGCACAATTTGTAATTTTATCGCGGGCTTATCTTTGAGCGTCATAAAAAGCTAAAGGTTAATTTTTTACCTACATGTTAGTTTGAGGTATTATTTGTACATACATATATTCGATCGTTGCTTTTTTTCCTAGCATTTACCTCAAATTCTCACCTAAAAATTCACATAGAAACTCAAGTGTTTTTGCGGCCTTTGGCCTATTTCCGATATGATCCAAAGCAAATATTAGCAAAATTAAATTTGTGTCTCAGTTTTTTTTATATTTTCCTGGCCAGCATTTGTACTGATAACGTCTAACCTGGACAGAATAAATTGATTTTTTTTTCAACATTTTTTCTTCTTGGGTGACAATTGGAGATAAAATTGGATTTTTTTAACATTTTTTTCTTTTTTGCTACAATGAAAAGAAATGCGTTAATTTATCAAAAGGTAACTTAATTTCAGATTGTCGTTGAGTGGCAAAAACATTTAAAATTTCTGGATTTTTGGGTTCGGTGTTTTTTAGTCTGGCGCGAAAATTATCTGAAACCGGAAGTAGATAATGATGCTTTCGATGAAAGATAAATTTTGTTACAAAGTGATGAAAATATGTTGTAATTGTTGGTTCCGGCAGATGCATTAACTTTTTTGAACTGGAAGTAAAATTTAGTCAATCCAAGTAAGGTTTTAACAACGTGAGTGTAAATAAGATGCAATACGTGGGTCCCTTTTACTCCTACAGCTGATGTTTATCGCCTCTTATGTTGCCAACACTTGAGGAAGCATTGATTTTGCTTCTCAGTGTAATCCATTTACCATTGCACTGATGTTACAATAAATTTTTGCATAACTGAACTATGCTGACAACAACTCACACCCCCCTGGGGAGCAGGGAAGTAAAATATCAAACTTTAGTTGAATATTGGGAGAAAAATCTCACATTTTCCCCATTTTTAGTATCGGATTCATACCGCATTACTGCCGGCACCCCAATCGCCGCCCCCTTCCTTCATCGATCACTAAACACATCTTGTTTTCCTAAGCGAATTCTCACGTATTTCTTATTTTGTTTTCAAAATCTTGTAGATATTGCCATTATTCAGCACACATGTCTTTCAATATACAATAATCTCAGATAGAATGTTTTTAGTATAAATCCAGATAAGTTTTGAGACACCTATCGCTGATGTCACGAATCATGCCACGCTCCGCTTATTAAACTAAGCATTATGCCTCTGCGAAAAAAATGTTATCTAAATTGAAAAGAAAACGTAAAACTAAATCCGACAAGAAATAATAATAATGAAAAAGTGCAAAAATTGAATTCCTGATAAGAAGTCAATCTCTCTAAGTTATTATCAAGGCAACAAGTGGGATGATAAAAAACAAATTATTTGATAACGATAAATTCCGTAATGTTGTTGTATTAGTGCGGGCGCGCATCGCGTTGGCAAGCATGTAGAATGATACTAAAGTAACAATTTCAGTTTTTAAAACGCTTACAAATCAATATTTTCAATATTGATTTCAATATCAATATGGGAGCTGGCAATGATGTGTATTTCGACTTACTTATTTTCTACACATTGTTTTTTACTCAAATATACTTCAATGCACGCTGAAATGCCAGTTTAAAGGTGTTTTAAAAGCTCAAATTGACACTTGGACACCATTCTAAATGCTTTTCAACGCGGTGCGCTTAGAGTTAATGCCTTATGGCCAGTTTCACGAATTTTGGGCAATGGGTCAATCGAGTTAGCAGACGAATTTCAAGCAAAAACCTGCACGCAGAAAGATCGAGTAAAAGTCGTTGACTTGCCCACGTGAAATTTATCTTCTAAAAAGTGACATTTTTGTCCTAAAAACTGACATTTTTTTCCTAAAAAGTGACATTTTTCTCCTAAAAACTGACATTTTTCTCCTAACATTTGCTTCCTGCAGGAAAATTTACCCTATGCTAGGCGCGTTTTCACCTGCGTTGTGGCGGGAAAAATTCGAAAATTACACCTGCAGCAAGTAAAGTAAGGCGGACTGGTTGACCTGAGATAGTATTACGAGGATATAATTTCAAGTAATGGATAGCTCCGTCTGCCTGCTACAGGCCAAAATTTACTTATGAAAAAGTACACTTGGATCAGCTTTATAATTTTTTTTGAGTGTGCCAACTCGAATTATTGGCCTCTTAAAGTTTTATGAAACTCGCCACTAGAATACAAAAATAAATTTTTCAAACACATTTTATATTAATTTATTTTTCTTGAATTTTCCAGCATGGCATGCATACAGGAGGAGTTGGGCCAAATGGGTTTAGGGCAAACAGATTTGCCCTTCAAGAGTGATGATCCAGGGACGGATAGTAGTGCGGAGAATACCTGCCAGAATCGATGGCCACCAAATGGTGCGAATTTCGGTCATCCAGATAAACCGATTGGCTGGATGTACGGATTATTGGGTTGCATGAAGCCGGTTTTGTCGTTTATTGGCAAGGCGGCTGTTATCGAGATGAAACACAAACAAACGGAAGACTGGGAAATTCCATTCGAGTCGATAACTGAACTGGAATGGCTGGGAAGTGGAGCACAGGGTGCTGTATTCAGTGGAAAATTAAAAAATGAAATGGTGGCTGTGAAGAAAGTCCATGATGTTAAAGAAACGGATATTAAACATTTGAGAAAGTTGGATCATCAGAATATTATTAAATTCAAGTAAGTTTTAAACAGTAGTATTAAAGTTGAATGTTAGGAGATTAATTCACTGATTAGTAAAAAAGAGGTTATGATATTCTAATGTGGATATCAGATGACTTTCTTTTACAAATTGTCTCTCTGTTTTTTAGTCAGTCTGTGTACAAGATTTCTCAAAAACTAATACAACTAGAGCCATGAAATTTTACAGGCGTATTTGGTCAGAATGGGACGATCCTATCAACTTTTGGTGGAAATCCGTTAACCGGAAGTAATCAAAATGGCGTCCTTTTAAAAATCGTAATTTCGTTTTTTGCTATTTACTCTGAAACTAGGCGTTGTTCAGTAGTCTTAAGTAAGACAAAAGTTGAAGACAATAAAATGCTCTACAATTTTGTCTCTTACTAGAATTCGATATCTCAAACCAGTATCCAGATATACCGTTATTTCAAAAAAATCAGTTTTTTTGCGATTTTTTCGAAAACCAAACGGGGTTTTGGTGGTTCATTGTATGAGTTGAATTAAAGAGAATAATATTTGCCACAATTTTGTCTTTTACAAAAAAGACTGAATTGTGGAAAATCCGCTATTTTTTACCGGCAGAATCAAAATTTCAATAAATATTCCAATGTGACCTAAAGCCCGAAAATATCTTTACTTCTATGGCGTTTTATCCTAATAAAAAGATACAAACAACTTTTTGTTCGGATCATTTTTAAAAGTTAAATTACAAATAATTGTGATTGCGCAGAAAAAAGGAAAAACAATAAATGAAATTAGTGGAAAATGGCTTATTATACAAAAAAAAAGAAACACATGGCAATTTGACGTAATAATCGTTTTTCTTATCGCCACTAAACAATCAATTTGCTCAATTAATTCAAAAATGGCAAAAGTTGTTTCTGTAAACACAGAAAAGTCCCTGAAAAATCTATTTCCCTGTTCAATTGAAATGCCAGCCGGATAACGACCCATTGATCAATGCCTTTTAAAGGCACTGCAGTTTATAGTTTTCCATTTCGAAAAATGAAATCCAGCAAATTGGTATCGACTTTACGTTAGATAAAAACTGAAATCAAAAGTATTAACGATTCAAAATGCAAAATATAGCATTAGTTTATTTTCTTTCTTTAATTTAAACATTTTTATTTCTCGAGGGGAGGCCATTGGGGCTGAAAACTTTTGCGTTTTACTTTTAAAGCTCTTTTGTTCATTTCGCTAGGTTTTTTTTTATGAACGATTTTGCAGGTGTCGCATTTTATGTGGAAACCGCATCGAACACACGTTCGAGCATATCGTTTAGCATAAATTTGTTTGTTTATATTTAATACAAAAATAATAATAAGAAACCGACAAACAAATAACGCATTTACGCATTTGGATAACACATAATGAGCACCGATATCGGAATGATCCAAATATGGAATGTCTTGTGAAATAGATCCATGTCGAATACGATAAATACAAACGAATATCGTACCATTAAGTTGTTTTTTTGATTTCGCTCCAAGTTTTTTGCCCATTTAAAACTTATCTTTCAGATATTTTCTTTATTCTCTTTTTTATATGTATATAATCGCTACGTGAGATAGTTTAAAGATAAAAATTGATTATGAAATCCATACATACTGTGGAAAATTAGGTCAATATGTTTATTTTTGTTTGAATATTTATTTCAGTTTTGTTTTTAGATCCTTTTCGGTACAGTCGATAAGGTAAAATTTCGCAATTTTCACAGATGTTCAGCTAAAAGTTGTGGCGTTCAAATATTCAAAGTGTTTACCTTGGCCAGCTGATAAAATTCTGATAGAATTAAGATATGAATTTCTCTTATCATTATTTTTGTTTTTATCGAGAATTTTTGACCTCCAAATATTCGGCTGAGAGAAACATTTTGGGATTCATTAGTATTTGTCTGTTAATTCAATGCTAAAAAAAAGATTGGAGCCAATATGTTATAAAATTTTACATACACTGTAGAAAAAACGGACTCTATCACGTACCGAAACGGAGTTTGAGGGAGTCCATCACCTTTCGGAGAAAATCGAACTCCGGGCTAGAGAGTTCACAACAGTTCCCTAAAGGTGTTAATTTTTAACAATTTTTCGGTGTTAAACCAACATATTAGAGGAGTCAAAAAAAAATGTCACCTCAAAAATTCTTTTTTTTGCAAGCATTTGAGATGTTTTAATTTTTTCTCGTATTTTCCAAGCTAATATTAGTTGTTTTTTGAATGTTTTTTTTACCGGGACTCGAACATGGGACCTCTCGATTTGTAAACCATTCGCCTTTACAATAGGCAATTGAAGCCACTTGGAAAGTTTCTTCTAAACGTAAACATCCTTTAAAATAGAAATAACTTAAAAAAAAACCGTGTGAATTTTTGACTCCTTGTTGGAGTTAATTCAAAGTTCAGGTCAAAATAACTGCATGCTACGGTGTTAAATTTTTTCTGAATATCACTGCGAGGTGTTAATTTCAAGGTGCCGCTCCACATGAGAGTAACACCGTGTCTTCACTTAGGATTTTTCATCGCAGAGATTTTCGATTGACCAATCAGAGCTCGAGTTGATGACGATATCGCCGTCAACTCGGGCTCTGATTGGTCAATCATAAAATCTCTGCGATGAAAAATCCCAAGTGAAGACACGGTGTAAATGCCGGCGAGAACCTCTCGATAGCAGCTATTCGCAAATGGACACGTCTCTGAGAGTCGCTCGTAGAAACTCTGCGAGCTGTCAAAAGTGATTCTACTCTATAGTCGACACGCACCCACTGAACTCTCGGGGAGTTGCTCGCCAGATACGAACGGCGTTTGAATTTCGCTAGTAGCTCTCGAGAACTCGCCAAAGCAAGATGTCAAAAAAATCAAGATATTGTTCTTGAAAAGAGAAAAATCGCGGAAATTAACTCTCAAATGGACAACCTCCTGCGAGTAACTCTCGAGAGTTTTTGAGAGTTACTCGCGTATTTACTCTCATGTGGAGCGGCACCTTCAATCTATGTTTTGAGGCGGTGTTAATTTGTCCCCGGATTTTTTCCAGAGTGTAATTTTTTTTTAAAAATGGCTCACTATGTCAAAAAAAAACAACACAATCTGACGAAAAGACTTTTTCATGCTCTCGATATTCAAAAAGTTTTGAAAAGTTTTGGTGCCACTGATTTCTAATCTGTCAGTGGTTCGGCTAGATTAGCTCTAGATTGGAAGATACAAAGGGTGATCCAGAGATGTCCAAAAATGGGTAAATAAATTTATAATGTCAAAGACTAGAGAAATTCTAGCTAAACCACTGCGAAATTTGGAATCAGTGACAAAAATTACCCTAAAATAAGTCTAATATCGAAAAGGACGAAAATATATGTTGGCTTGTGTAATTTATTTGTTGAAATGCCGCTAATCTAACATTGTGAATACAATGGAGAGTTTTTGGAAATCGAATTAAAGTTTTCAAGCATTTCCTCGATAAGAAATCAAATTTTCTATTAACCCTTAGAGGCACAGAAAAATGTATTTTGACGTGATTGATTTCAACTTTCCTCTGCTATAGAAGGAAAGTATTGTATCCATGGCGGAGACTTACTAGTATTGTAGTCATGATGGAACTGGGGCAGATAGCAAAAGGACGAAATCCGTTTCAGACAAAATTATGAGGATGTCTGCATTCAAAGTTTTATTGTCTCCACTTTCAAAGTGAATTTTGAACATAACAAAAGCTATAATTGCCAATCTGGGAATCATTGGAGACCCGTATGGTGATATTGGTATCAAAATTCGAACAGTTGTACCAAAATTCCACTTTGAAGTTAAACTTTCCAATAAGAATTTTTTTTAATTTACTCCAATTTGATTTTGATGTATGGGAGTTTTATCTAGAACCATATCCTAAATAACTTTTGTTCTTGCACTTTTTTGATAAGATGCACCGTTTTCGAGATATTTACAAAAAACGTTTTCCATTTTTGCCCATTAACGAACTTAACCTCGCATTTTACGAAAAACGGATCTGTGCAAAATTTTAAGTCTGTAGCTCAATCCGTGCGCCCGAAATCCGCGCCACAGACGGACGGACGGACAGACAGACGGACGGACAGACGGACGGAGAGACGGACGGACATGCAAAATTCAATTTTTTTTATCTTTCTAAACACACTGGTGTAATTTATTTTTGTGTGTGATGACGGGATCTTGGCGTTACAAACGGTAAGGCAAATCTAATATACCCTTTGGTTTCACCATACGGGTATAAATATCACACATGGTTTTCCCCTCAAGATAAATGAGCTATCAAAATATTTAACAAGACAGCAAAATGGGTATTTAGCATTTTTTATGTCTTTCAATATTTGTTTAGTAAATCTGTTTCAATGTTCCAAATTTTCCAGGCGGTAAATAACCGTAAATGCTCTATTTTTTTCTAAGAATTATTGAATTTTGACTGAGAATTTCGATTTCCAATTAATTTCATTCTTCTTTTACAATGAAACCATCTATTATTATTAATGATATCACATAAATTCAAAAACTCTTTTAATCAGCAACGAATTTAGACATGCCTAGATAACAGATATATTTCCAAAAAATGCAGAATTTTTGTTGTTGATATCAAAAATTCACGCCTTTTAATGTTTTCATTGAAATGATTTTGGACTTTGATTGGAAATTTACGTCATGAGAAAATAATAAAATTTGGCAAAAATGCTGCTGATATAAAAATGTCTTGTAATGTATTTTTGATAGACTTAAGTCTGATATAAAACATCCACATGGCGAGAAATAAAAAATTTACCTAACACAAGTATTGGATTATATTTTTTACATTTCTATACAAAGCTTTAAAATTTGCATATTTTTTTTGTAAAGATCTAGGTTGATTATAATAAAGTGATTATTTTATGACTGCAAATTTCGTGAGATAAATTTCCCACTATTTACTATTAGAAGAGAAAAAAACATCTTTGAATAGACTTCCCGTTCTTTTAATGAGATCTCGAAATAGCCGGCAAATGTCTACTTGGATCTGATAAAATTAATCGATTTCCCTTGTGTATAAGTTTTCTTATTATATTCTTATCATAATTCAAAAGTGCAAAATTTTAATTCATACGTAAATTTATGATAATATTAAAAACGAATTTCAGATTATTTTTTTTTCATTTCTTACTTATTTTCGTTTCCGTTTTTATTGCATGTTTCGTTATGGATAAAACAGAGGTGTATGCACCCAGGCGCCAGTATTCTGCATTATAATGGAGTTCTGTCCCTACGGGCCTCTACAGAATATCCTGAAGGAGAGAGAATTCGTCCTGCCATCACGTCTCGTCTCATGGGCAAAGCAGATCGCTATTGGCATGCAGTACCTACACTCACATAAAATCATTCATCGCGACTTAAAAAGTCCCAAGTAAGTATGAGAAGGAAATTGCATAACTATAATATTCACAGTTTATACACGTTTCTATAGGCATATTCAAGGCATATTCAAGGGATATATACATATATTGAGACGTCGCGGAGAGATAAATAAATGAACAACTTCATACCGTGTTCGCCGTTAGGCACATAAAATAAGCGTAGAATATTTGCATGAATTTTATGTGTTTTTTTTTTCGATTGCCTATAGATATGCCTTAGGGACGTATTTTTAAAGCATTTTTTTACAAATAGGAAAAAATTAAAATGTGATACAAAATATAAGTTTGTGAAAAGTTCGTTAGAAAAATTTTGAGGAAATTCAAATCGAATTTTACCACGATTTGCTTTTTAAATAATCAAGATGTGCAGTGGTTACAACCGTTTTCGAGAAAAAAAACAGTGCTCTGATATGATTTTTCGCGATATTTTGTCAAAATTGGATCAATGGGTGCATTGAGGAAATTTCCAGCGCTAAAAAATAGCGGACAGGATGAAGGCAATTGATTATAGAAAGCGTAAAATTTTTATGCAATTGCAACTAGAGTCCGACACCTTTGATCAAACTTCGGCTAGAATCACACCTTCGACCAAATTTCGGCTTCAGCCAAAATTAAGCCGAAGATTTGGGCGAAGCCGAAGATTTAGCCGAAGCCGAAGGAGAAAGTGAACTGCTAAATATCAACGCATTTACAGGCGTCCCAAAAAAATTTTCCCGCACACCTTTATTTTATTAGGTTCGAAATTAACAAATTTTTTATCAATATCATAAAAATTTTATCAATGCTACAAATTTTTGTCATATTGTCAAATATAGGCAAAGCTCGAATTACGCAATGCTTGATTTATACAAATGCTCAAATTATGCAGAAGAAAAAATATTTATTTTTTCTCTCTCGGCACTACAACCGGTTTCCGTTCTTAGCCTGCCGCAATGCCTCTCGCCAGAGGTCCCGGTCACGTGCTGATGTCCTCCAGTATTTTTAGTTATAAATAAAAGTTGTAACAAATTTTTACTTTCCTCTTCTGTAGAGGGAAAGTATTGTAAAATATTGTATTCATGACGGAGATAGAAATTTTCTGGTTAGTACGAAATCCGTTTCAGGCAAATTATGAGGAGGTTCGTGCATCTCTGCGTCTATCGGTCTGTCCGTTTTTCGTGTTTTCAATAACTCGAGAACGCATTGAGATAGTGACTTGATTTTTTTCGTAAATTGTTTTGTTTATGAAAAACATAATTTTCTATCAGCTTTAGGAAAAGTAACGGTACATATAACGGGTACTTTCCATACAATTTCTTTTTGAAAAAGTACGTTTTTTTGGAAAAGTTTCGAAATCTGCGCTTTTATAAATAAATCTACATGACCAAATTTCAAAGAAATAAAATTTTCAACATTTTTTGCTTTAACGGTTTTTACGTATCTTTAACGGTGCTTAAAATATTTGAAACAATATTATTATTTACATACTTTTTGCGAAACAAAATATTGCAGAGGAAAGTTTGGTGTTGATATCAACTGATTTTTTTTAAAATTCCATGAAATGCGTAAATACACTTCCCCAGCATGTTTTTTTTTGGGACACTCAATGGTAATTTCGCGATTTGTGCATAAACTGATGTTAATTTTACTTTGTTAATATTGGACCTGATAAAAAAATATAGTTTTTTTGGACGTACTGTCTTTGGGTACAATCTTGTACAAAATTTCATTAAAATCGGCTAAGCTGGTTTCGTGTAATGCTGAAAAAAATGTTCAAACTAAAAAAAATACTTGAAAATTGTTTTTTCTTTGCTTTAGTGCAACGAATTTTTGGCGTTTTTTTTTAGAAAATCCATAAAATTTTTTTTGGGAAAATCCAGAATTGAAAAAAATTTCCCCAATTGAAGTTTGATCACAACTTTATGCTCTACAAATCAATACAAATCCGTTTGTAAATACATGTGGTCCATCATAAAAGTACAATTAAAATTAATTATTTTTTGTCATTGATTGAAGCTAAAGGGGTAAAATTACACAATACCAAAAATAATGCAAAATGTCTGTTAGTCAGAGCCGTTAATACTCAAATTTTTGAACGATACGAGGAAAATGCAGCTGTGCCTTGTAACAAATATTCGTAAACCTAAGCGAAAAAAAAACTCGAAATTTAGTTCAATAAATTATAAAATTCTGTGTCAAATTGCATAGCAGACCCGAGTTAAGCCGCAACAATTATTTTTATTGCAAATCCCATTACAATCATGCGATTCGATTATTGGCTAAAAGTTAAATGCTTGCCTGCTTCTATCGCGTATCACTCGAATTGCACCCCGTCTGTATGGGAAAATATTTTGCCGAATACGTGCGGCGCTTTTCCCTACCAATATAGGAAAATTGTTCAAGATTGCAATATATGCCTTTTTCTTGTTCTTGAATTTATTTTATACCTTCGGTGTGCGCCAAAATCGCCGTCCGTATAAAATTTCAATGTGATCGAAATAGAAAACCTATAAGGAAAACAGACGTATGCGCTGCAGAAATTACAAAATGCTTGTAAAATGTCAATTGCGTAACAGATTTCTATATGGTTTTGTTTCCAGGTGATATATTCGTATACCTGGCGTAAACATTTGCCAATCAAATTGGATTTGAACACGTGATGAGTGGAATTGGTTAAAAATAGCGAATTTTCCTAGGAAACACTTTAATAATTATAGCTATTTTTGACCTTTTGTGGTAGCTGAAAAGTTGTTTCTCATCTCAATGTCAATAGGAGAACCACCCCTTGGTAGTTGCCGGCATTTTGGCCGCGTTTGTTTCCACCACGGATCGTTCCCAGAGCGAAAATCAATTTTCCCAACCAAACTGTCACAAAATGTTGTACATCCCTGCCTCCACCCTGTGATTTAACAAGGATATTGCAGACATTTTGGGGAACTTTGGTATCGTTGTTTGACCTTCTGGTGCGATACCAGTTTAGCCGCAATTCCTAAAATAGAATTCTGCATCAGCAAATGTAAGTTTCTTATTTTTCAACCAATGCTCTTCCCCTTCTGCACATTGGCTATAAATTATTTTGAAGTAATTTTCTTTTTTTTTTCACTATTGATGGAAATAATAAAAATCACCCCTCTTTGGATATTTTTCCAGGAATTCCTAGAATCATAATATAATTTCATTTGCCTCCCCAAAACTTTATTCTTACCCCTCTGTCGCACATGCGCTGAAAATATCGGAAAAATATAAAATTTTCATTCCATATGTTTTTTGGTCTTTGTTGAATTTCGTCCACACAAATAAACAGCAACAGAAACACACAACGAAATATTTTGCTTGGCGCATTTGAACATCCTTTTCCCATTTCGAGTTGATCCTTTTAACACGAAC
This sequence comes from Chrysopilus asiliformis, assembly GCA_964034945.1. NCBI lineage: Eukaryota > Metazoa > Arthropoda > Insecta > Diptera > Rhagionidae > Chrysopilus > Chrysopilus asiliformis. The sequence continues at coordinate 14,394,321 of OZ035962.1, forward strand.
AATGTGTAAAAAAAATAATAGGGGATGAAATGTCCATGTTGACCATTTGATGAAAATTTTTCTGTTCGCTGCTCCCCTTGTATTTTCGAGGGTATTTTACGTCACATAGCCTTATGTACGACAATGAGGAAGAACAGATGATGGAATGAGGGTGGATGGATGGAATTCTATATCGAGTGGGAGTAGTTTTGAGGACTTTGAGGGTGTCCTCTTAACTTGGAAATTGCAATGTTCTCACATATTGTCATGCTGGACTTGTGTTAAATTCCTTATTTTATGTTTTAAATTTTATTATGAAATATGCGGCTGACATTTACATGAATACTTTATTGGCGATTTGATATGCCAAATAATAAATATGGATTTTAGTATAGAAATTTATGAAATTACACCCGTATACAGTAAATTGTGGTTTTCTGCTAACAACCGATTAATTTTTTTCTTGAAGTCTGCAAAATAGTTTTATCATACATTAAAAAATATCTGATACGAACAGTACATGAATTTCTTATACAAAATCTTCGTTCCTGTGCAATTGACACTGAAACCAGACAAGTAAAATATTAGCTTATATAAAAATATGATTTTTTTTACGAAATTGAAGTTTGTTATTATTTAATAAGAGATTATTCTAAAGGGTCATATTCATAAAATACATTTTTCCGACAAAATCACAACCTTTTTCCCCTTTCTTCCTATCCCCTTTCTTCCTATCCCCTTTCTTCCTATCCCCTTTCTTCCTATCCCCTTTCTTCCTATCCCCTTTCTTCCTATCCCCTTTCTTCCTATCCCCTTCCCTGATATTTCCAGAACTAGTTAATGGATTTCGATCCGGTTTTCACAATTAGACTATGCAACTTTTAAAGAATTTTTCCGCCCATTAAAATTGACCCTGCGTCCTTTCTGTAGACCCCAATCCTTCAATGCCTTGCATTTCAATTTAGGAGATGAAGTTTTTCTTATGTTTGCTTTAAAATTTTCAAAATGAATTATCCGTAAGGACAACACAAGGTTCTGTAAAGATAACGTGATTATCCTTTTCTTGAAATTTTCCGGAAAAAATCTCATCCAGGGGTTTTTGGGGTCGCTAAATCCGATTCTGACATTAAGAAATCTGTAAGGATAATGGAAGGTCCTGCAAGGATAACGTGATTGTCTTTCAAATTTTTTTCAGAGAAAATCTCATCTGGGGTTTTTGGTGTCAATGAATCCGAATCCGAAATCAAAAAGTCCAAAAGCAAGGATATATGAGGCGTTAAAAGCTAGAGTGGACCAAGCCACATAATCGAGTTTTTGAAGCTTTTCCACTTTTGTACTATTATTGACTGTAAATTTTTGGAAAAAAAAACTATCGGCTTTATTACTCAATGTTGAAATGTTCTTTTGTGCATCCAAACATTTTTATCTAAAAACTCACTTGCAATAGTGATTCAAACACAAAAAAATTCACGATTTCGACATGTGGGTTGGTCCAATCTAGCTTTTAACGGCTCATATATTCGAAGAATAAAAAGTATAAACAAGCGTGGTGACAAAATAATTAAAAAGGATAAAATAAAAAAGATTAATTTTTTTTAAAAAAAAGCTTTTGTTTAAAAAAATGCACTAAAAAGGAAAAAAAATATTTTGTGTGTCAAAAAAGCGATATAAATATTTATTTTATTACACAAAAGATTTTTTAGTGCATTTTTTTTAAAATAAAAGCTTTTTACATTTTTTTTTGGTGTGGATTTTAGAACCGCCGGCGCCGTCACCATGCTACCGCAAACTCCCCTCTCTAAAGTTTCAATTCCTTTTATTTCGTAATATTTTGGAAAACGCATAAAAATTCAAAACTTCGAACATTAAAATTCGCTCCAGAATAAGATATTACTTTTCTCGAAAACGGTCGGTTACCACGAAGTACTTCTGAACAGAGAGTCTATCATATAATTTGGGATAATCTCTGTACACATAAAAATCTTATTTCAAGCGTCGTGTATAAAATACGTAAGACATTTAGAGGGTCGGAGAAGGGTTATAAAAACTTAAACATAAAAAAAAACACGAAAAAGTGTGACAAGGGAGAGAGAGAACGAGGCAGGGCGAAAAATACATCGCAATCTCGAAGCAAATATTTAGAGATAAAACAAATTTTGAATTGAAATGCAGTTCACAAATTTTAATAATTTTAAATCAATGCATTTTCTTTACAGTATCCTCATTAGCGACAATGAAGTGGTTAAGATAAGCGATTTTGGGACCTGTCGCGAGTGGAATGAGATTAGTACGAAAATGAGTTTCGCCGGAACAGTTGCCTGGATGGCGCCCGAGGTGATCCGCAACGAACCGTGCTCGGAAAAGGTCGACATCTGGTCATATGGAGTTGTCCTTTGGGAGATGCTAACCTGTGAAATTCCGTACAAGGACGTGGACTCCTCTGCCATAATTTGGGGTGTTGGCAACAATTCTCTGCAGTTGCCGATACCAAGCAGTTGTCCGGACGGATTCAAGCTTCTGGTGCAACAATGCTGGAGTGCAAAACCCCGAAATCGACCATCGTTTAGAATAATTTTAAATTATTTGGATATCGCTGGACCCGAACTATTGAAACAGAGCGAGAAGCAATATTTTGAGACACAGCGATCCTGGAAGGAAGAGATTCGTTCACATATGAAGGAGATCACACAGAATGGAACGAGTATCCATAAATATGAGCAGGATCTGATCAAGCGGCGAACAGCCGAATGGCAACATGCCCAAGATATTCGTTTGGTCTATGAGGATAAGCTGGAGAAGACGAATCGATTGTACATGGAGCTGAGCGAGTGTATGTCTCAGCTGCAGGAGAAGGAGAAGGAGATCGCTGAACGCGAAAAGAAGCTGCCAGGTTATAAGCCATCTCGACGTCTAGGTAATACTCTTAGGAAAATGCAATACTACAAGCGTAGATTAAATAATCCGTCATCGCCGTCTTCACCTGATCATCAGTCGTCGACACCAAGTCCAGAATCCACGCCAGATGTAAGTCGTCTTTAATTTTTCTTTCTATTTTTACAATTAATTAATCATCATTTATGCACTTTACAGAGTCCAGTCAAGGCGACACTCTATGCACAACTAGATGGATCCTCACAGCCCAAATCGGTCGTAATCCTGCCACAGAAGACGAAGAAAACACGACATAGAAGGGTCGGATCGGGAACATTCGCCGTACCGAAAGCTAGTCCAAATCGAGATCGTCGATACCAAAGCGAGCCGGAGAATCGTAAAGTGAAGCTAGTCGATACGGAAACTCAAACGGATGCCATGGATATTAGCGAAACAGACGCCAGTCCGAGCCCCTTTTGCGCCTCCCGCGAAATGTCACTATCGCTGACGCAGTCTGATTTACGTGTACCAGCGCCAGGTGAACCGGTTGATGCATCTCAAGTGGCTGAACCCCAGCGGCCCGCTGACCTCAATGTTCGCCAGCTCAGTCCATCTAGTCCGAATGGCAATTCAAATTCGATGAGTACAAGTGATATTACGTACCAAGACGCCTGCTCAAGTCCGGATCAGCTGCTGGACGATGCCATGAATAGCAATAAGCGGCTAGAGATGAGAGATTGCAGCGATGATGATCATTTGGAGAGGCTTGGAAGGAAAGTCAGTGAATTTATTACGGAGAATCGCCTATCGAAACAGTCCGTTACCGCACACATGGAGAATGGCAATAATTCCGTGATCGATACGGATCTCGTGTACTCATCCTGTGGCAAAAAACGAGGCTTCGTCAGCGTCAATGAGAACGTGATCGAGCACACGAGACCGAAGCGAAGCGATTTGAATAATGTTATCGGGCGAAAGGATTCACAGGACGAACTGTGCGATGATAGCTGGTCCGATGAGGAGGGCGAGGATCCCGATTTTAATTTCTCGTTGCGGAGAAGAAGGTAAATATCATTTTATTTTAATTGTCGCATAGTTGATCGATGTGTAAAAACAAATACAGTGGCACCTCTATTTAACGAGATCGCTGGGGGAATGGAAAAAACTTCGTTATATTAAAGACTCTAAACATAACAAGACATACAAGCGCCGAATTTCCACAATTCAAGTTGTACCAGAAGATCAGGGGATATGCTTTTGTAGAAACAAAAAATATCTTATGTGGACAGTACATCGTTTTCTTATGCAAAATCTACGTCCCAACATAATTTACACTATCATGCTTATTCACAAAAGCTATTATTGCTTGTTAATGCCCATAACAATTGTTAGAACAGAAATCGGTATTCACATTTCACTTTGCTTGCTATGAACTTTCGATAATATTGTTAAGCTAAAAATTGTCAAATAAAACCGTATTCAGAGTGCACTATTGCTTGTTAGAATTGTTCAAAAGTATTGTTACGATAGCAAAAATAAATTTTAGTTGTTTGGGAAGAAATATATTTTATTTTTCAAGCAAAAAAATTGATTTTAGTAAAACACACTTAAATGCAAGACGCTTAAATGTAAAACTCGTGTAATTGGACGCCATATTTGTGCCTGGAGGATTTTAAAGCATCTTTCATATAAATATATACGGATAAATTAAACACGCTTAATTGCAATACTTGCTTAAATGCAACCATTTTCATACCCCAAAAGTATAAATTACATGAAATTTTACACGTTTAAATGCACATGTGCAAAAATAAAACGTACAAAAAAAAACAACAAAAAAAATGTGATTTTTGTTATTTTTATGTGATAAAATGAATTCTTAATTAGATTCATTGTTTTTGTGTAGCTTAATTGAATTTAAATGTTTATTACAGGAATATTAAAGTTGCATGTTTATCTTTGACTCGCATAATTGCACATTAATGTGTATTACTCCGTGCTTCCGAGCTACGGATAAATGCAAAACACGGATAAATGCACATGAAATTCTGCGAAGTTCGATGTGCTTTTAAGCTTGTTCTACTGTGTTGCTTTTTTAAAGACATATCGTCGGTGATAGTGCAATACCGCGTATGAGCAGTTTGTAAATACCGGGTATCTACATTTTGAATGTTTTACGGGGGAAGAAAAAGTTTGATATTTCTAACCCTTTAAAGAGATTTTTGGGACCTCATTATGACAGTCATATAATGAGGTCCCAAAAAATCTTAGATGAGAAAATCTTTTTAAAGGGTTAGAAATATCAAACTTTTGCTTCCCCCGTAAAACATTCAAAATGTAGATACGTGGTATTTACAAACTGCTCATACGCGGTATTGCACTATCACCGACGATATGTTGGATTACCACGTGGATTACCAAGTCAACTTCTTCGCGATACCAGCGATCCGTTTTCCATAGAAGAAAACAGTTTTAAAAAATATTTATCGTCTCCCCGCAATGCAATACAACAATCCGCCAATGCAGTACAACAATCCGCGAATGCAATACAACAATCCCCGAATGCAATACAACTGCAACTATTATAATAATTTACAAAATTGTTGCCATAACAACACAACGAACATTTTTAACGAAATTTTTTAACAAGCGAAATTGTGAATACCATTTTCTTTATGGATTGCTATGAAATTTATTGTTACTTAACAATATTGTTAGCTAACAATAAATTTGTGAATAAGCATGTATAACCCGAAGAATAAAAAAAATTATCAATTTTTTCACAAAATCTGGAATATCTCGGTAACGGTAAAAGATAGTGAATATCAGTAAAAGGCAAAATTGGGGAAAATGTTATTCTCATTTATACATCGTATCATCGAAAAATCGTTAATTTTCGAGATAATCACGATCGAGATTTACCGTTATTTAAAAAAAAAAGTTTAATAAAAATATTGTATAAAACTTATTTTATTTTAATAACGGCAAATCTCGATAACGGAGTGAAATTTGGAGTTATGGTAAAAGACAAAATGTGGGAAATTTTAGTATCTTCAATTTTTATGATACATGATTACAATACTTTTTATACCACGTCTTAATTTTAATAAATAAATTCATATATTAAGATATGGATTGCAACAATAGTCGGTGGTTATCAGAGGAAGGGGTAAGGAGGGGGAAGGGGATGGTTACGAATCAACTTGGCATTCCTTAAGATTTTCTCTGAATAGCTAAGAAGTTTTTACTACAACATATTGTTAATTTTGTTTTTCCCTCCTTTCAGTATTGGACGACTACCAATTGGTCGTGGAATGCGTGCACGTAGAGGCTACAAATTACCTGCAGTGACAGCTGTCAATCACATACGGCGATCCGTTCTAATCTCTGACGAGGAGAACACATCCGAATACAGTCATTCACCATCCAGTCAGCATTCAACGCTAGAAAGTAATCCAGATGTTCCTCAGGTCCTAAAACAAATGAAGAAGCGTTCAGCAGCGACGACAGATAGTGACGGACAGACAGAATCTAGTGACTCTGAATCAGATGATCCTAGCGAAATAACGATTGCAACTCAAATGCATCAAATGAAATGCCAAAATAATGAGATTCTAGTGACATCTGGCGGTGGCCGGGTTTAAATTTAATTAATCTAAAAACATAAATGCTGTCCAAGGAATTTTTTTTCCTTTATAATTTTAGTCTATTTTTTTCTGTTTCCGTTTTGATTCTTCCTTAAGAGGAAAGTATTTTTTTTTCTTCGTGTTTTAAGTTCAATTTTTTTTTAGTTTCTTTATTTTCTTAATTTTTTTAAGAGGCCAAAGTTTATCGAGTCGATGAAGATCTCGCTTAGCAATGTTAGAATTAAATACAAAAATCTGAAATTAATTAGTTTAATGAGAAGTAAGGAAATAACAACCTAAAAGATCTTAAGGAGGATTCTTTATCTTTTGAATAAAGTTTTTCATCATTTCAAATTCAATTATAATTAAATTTTGTCTTCAACGAAGCATTTTGTGTTATTTATTATTCCATAGACGATTTACAATAAAATGAAAACGAATACATTCCCTAATTAAAGATAAAAATTCAAATAAATAACTCAATAAATTTAGTCGTAAATTATTACCACAAGTTATATTATTATATTTTTCTTTTCTGTTTAAGTGCATTTAAGGAAATATAAATATACAAAAAGAAAATAAAAGAGATACAAATAATTACTTTTAAGAAATTGGTAAATTATGCTTCAGCAATGATTACTAAATGAAATTATATAAAGAAATTTAAAAAATCTAAATACCTACATAAATTTAAAACAAAAGAAATTATTTGTAAATTAAATTTTGCCACAGACGACTTATTAATTCTAGTATAATTTAAATTATGTATAAAAAAAAATCTACAATACGATATAGTATGTTATTCTACCTAAAAGTAAAAATTAATAGACAAATACACAGAGTAAAATGAAATCCATTTATGATTAAGTGATATTGTTCATAATAAGATTAAAAAAGAAAGAAAGAAATGGAAATATTTAAATTGAAGATTTAAGATTTTCCTTGTATTCTGTACATAGTGAAAAAATATGTATGTATTATTTGCATTATTATTAATACTACAAATTAGTTGATAATTTTACTTATATTTTTTTTTCTTTTTAATTTTAGGCTAATGCTAGCAATGTACTTAATTGTAACAGTAAATGATTAAAAATTTAGTAATAGTAAAATGTTCGTAAGGAAAAGCAGAAAAAATAAAATCAAAACGAATCTAGCAGAATCACTCGATAGATTTCAATTTTTGTTTTTTGTATAAGAAATGAATGAAAAACTATAAATGTTAAGAGATTTTTTTCGTTGTAAGAAAAAGAAACAAGAAATAGACTTAAAATGTTTATCTAAACAGTTCAAATTGAAATTTTTGTTTTCTTTATGGGAGCATAAAATCCTCATCATTTCATGAAAGTGTGGGCTCATTTTTTTTAGAATTTGTGGAAGTTAATTGAATTCTCAGTCGAAAAACAAAGGGGTGAGAAACTCTACTTCTGTAAGCTGAATTTTTGTCAGCCAAATTTTCTGTAATCAGATTTTTTTTTAGCAGCCGACGACGCTGGAAAATTAAATCGAAAAATAAATCCGACTTTACTATCTTTTCAAAGCTCAATAACTTCGAAGCTGCAATACTGATTTAGCCGAAATTTTGAATCATGTATGTTGAGAATGGATTCAAGAGAAAAGGAGGAAGTCGTTATAAATCAAAGTGTTTTCTACGCTTAACCAAACTTGTTGATCCACTCTTGTATTAAAGAAAATCGTCACTTCGGACAAATGAAACCTCACTGATCGGATTTAAAATCTAAAACATAACAAAAGCTATAATTGCCAATCTGGCAATTATTGAAAACCCGTATGGTGATTTAAGTGAATGGCGAACAGTTTTATCAAAATTCCACTATGAAGTCAAACTTTCCAATAAGATTTTTTTAAATTTGTTCCAATCGGATTTTGATGTATGGGAGTTTTATGTAGAATAATATCCTGAATAACTTTTGTTCTTGCACTTTTTTGATAAGATGCACCGTTTTTGAGCTTTTCGCAAAAATCGTTTTCGTTCGTATCGGGGGTACCCCCCCTAATGGTCCATTTTTGCCCATTAACGAACTTAGCCTCGCATTTTACGAAAAACGAATCTGCGCAAAATTTAAAGTCTCTAGCTCAATCCGTGCGCCTGCAATCCGCGCCACAGACAGACAGACGGACGGACAGACAGACAGACGGACGGACATGGAAAATTCAATTTTTTTTATCATTCTAAACACACGGGATCTTCACCATACGGGTATAAAAAAATTAATCACACCCAAATCAAACGGAATAGTTTTTTACTTTCTTAAAGTATTGTATTCTTAACAATGACCGATTCGAGAACGGAGGAGATAGAAATTTTCTGATCAGTACGTAATCTGTTTCAGGAAAAATTATGAGGATGTCCGTACATTTGTCTGTCGAACTGCTCTTTTACATATCTTAGAAACCTCAAGAACGCGTTGAGCCAGCGACTTGAAATATTTTGTGGGTGAGTTTTACCAAATCTTAGTTTTCTATCAACCCAAAATCAATTTTTGGAAACAGATACCTCTCACACAAAATAGAGCGGCTTTGAGAAAAAATGCATATAACTGAATTTAAGGAAAATACATTTTTTTTCATTTTTTGCTTTACGGTTGTTATGTTACTGTGAAGATTCTTGAAATATGTGGAAAAATATGTTTTACTTATTTTTCCGAGACTTTAAATATGGCAGAAGAAAGTCAGAAAGCGGTACGTCGGATTGAAATAAAACAATGCAATACGCAATGTGCTTAGAATACGATTTCACCTAACTCTTCTATACACAAAAATCCGAACGGGCTACCTCTTTACCCCCTTCTTCGTACAAGCTATACACCACGATTCTGATAGTCCTGTCTTTTTTTTGACAAGAGCCGTTTTACGTACTGTTGTTAGTGCTTTTCTACCAACAAAAACACTTAAAATGACTCTTGCCGAAAAGGACACGACTATCAGAATCGGGGTGGTGATTTTTATGGAATTTTCTCGAAAGCGGTTCGTTTTAACAACAAATGTGTAAGTATAAAAAATTTTTACACAATTTTCCCACACACCACACACCAAATAAAGTGAATATAAAGAAATTAAAGCTGTAATTGGAATTTTGAAAAAAACAAATGGAGGAAGCATACATTTTAATTAAAAAACGTTTTTCACACGTTTTTAATAAAAAGATAAAACACATTTTTGCTCATTTGGGCAAAAAATGTTTCTGAATAAATTAAAGAAAGTTTGAATATTTCAAAAATTTCGATTGTGTTGTCTTTTTTCACTTCCAAAGTTGAAAATTGCGGATTTTTAAGATTATTTTTTTTTTAAAACCTACAAAAATTTCTTCAAATTTACGATAGCTGATTGGGTGAATTAATAAAAAACACAAATTCTAAAAATTTTCGCTCAAAAACGTAATAAAAATGATAATTTTTCATAAAAAAATTTTCTTAATTGACAATGAGGAATATTAAATACCTACTAAGCAACAGGATCATTTTTCAAAGCACAAATTAAATGAGTACAATACATTTATGAAAATAAAGTAGTTTGATGTGTACAAAATAGAAAAAAAAGAAAAGCAAATCGTTTTTTAATTGCATTCAAATTATTTATTGTAATGATAATAAAAGATGCTAGTACAAAAACCAATTGTACTCAAACTTTAATTAAAATTGATCATTTTAATACAAATATAGAAGTTATGATTAGCGGAAATATAACGGCAAAAGCTTTGTAAAGTTTTTAAATTAGCATATTTTACATAAAAAGATCTCATTGTAGCGTATTAGATTTAAGTAGCTCATGATTAATATTAATGGACCAATGTGTTTTTAAAGTTATTTTAATTATATATATTTATGTTTTTTTTTTGTTAATTTTGATGGCATTTTTTTTCAAAACCCACAGTTTGAAGTTTGTTTTAATAAATCTATTCTCCTTGAAATAACACGGATTTCCTCTTTATTTTTACAAGACAAAGTTATTGTGTTTTCTTTATACACGTTAAGAATCCAATAACAAATATTTAATTTTTTACCCTTTTTAAATTAAAAGACTTCTACTGGTTAAGAACATGATGCTTTCTTACCCGAACTTTTATTATATGATAATTTTTTGACGCGTATTTACCACGTTAGAAGCAGGACGAGTGTAACACAAATCAGAATTTGGCTATAAATTTTAAACGACTGCCAATTTTTGTTATAAAATTTTAGGCTTGTTTGATTGAGATAATTTTCGCGGATCCTGTTGCATGCGAAACAAAAAAAAAACTAAAAAAAAAAAATAGAAATCATAGAATGAATAAAATCAGTGCCTTATGCAATAAAAAATAATAAAAATCGGAGTTTTTTTATATTTAACGCACACAAATCCGGAAATTAATGCAAATTACTGGTTACTGATTGTCGTATAAAAAATTCAACTGATAATTTTCAACTTGCTTTTAATATAATTGACAAAATCTTTAACATAAACTTTCACTTATTTTTTCAGTTTAAATGAAAACAATCCAAAAAGCCTAACGTTCATTTCTTAATACTCAAAAGGCATTAAAAATTGCATGAAAGATTACGTCCAGATTAATATTGAATATGCAGTTTTAATTTTCACACTTCTGTTTTAAGAATGTTTGTTGAATTAAGCAATTAATAAAAATTACTCAGATAAAAGTAAATCAAGTTAAATGTACAATATTATAATTAAATTAATTGTAATTTGGTAAGCACAATTGACAAAGAAAAAATATGAATGTAGAAACATTTGTCGGTATTTGTAACGTCGTACATGTTTAAACTTAACGGATACATAAATTTTGTTTAAAACAATTATTAGTGGCTTATTATTTAAAAAAAAATTTTAGTATTCTTAAAAAATACTAGTTCAGAATTTGTTTTTCAAATTTCAGGTATAAACTGCCAATGTTTCAATAAAAAGTTATTGTGTTAGAAATGTTTTCTTTAAATTCTTCAATTAAAACAAGTAATAACTGTTTTCAATTTTTATCTTAAAAATCTAGAGCAATTTGCTTGATTTTTTTATTTATTTTTTTGGCAAGATTTTAAATAAATGTTATTTTCTCGAATAAAATTAAAAATAAATTGAATATTACAAACATTTATGGAAATTACGAATAAAAGCAGAATTATACATAACTGTTAAATGTAAATCAATCTGCAAAAATAAAAGTTTAGATGAAAAGTAACGCGTTGATTTTTTTATAACATAATGGAAACTAAGGTATAAACAGTAGTTTTCAAATTTTGTCCAAATAATTTTGAAATACATATAATTGGTTTAATATAATTAAGTTATTCATTAAGATATGTTTAAGAAAAAAATATAAAAGACTTAAGGTAATAAAATAATGTACATTACAGCAATAAAATTAAATAAAAATAACAAATGGGTTTTTGATTATTAACTGAACTTCCAATTTCAGAAAATATATTGTGATTTTGGTAATAAACACAAGGTTTCAATTTAAATAATTGAAAAAATAGTAAATGTTGTTTAGAGAGCCTATAATCTAGAGAGTGGCCATGGGGACATCTAAAAATGGCCGCCAAACTGAAAAACGAGCGCGAAAAACTTTAAAAATTTGATTCATTGTTATAAATAATTGCCAAAATAACTGAAGGTGGTTAATATATGTAAAAATAGCATGTTTGAGGTATCAAAAAAATTTGGGAAATCGTAGTTGATTTAATAAATTCATAAATTGTTTATTCTAATCTGGAGGAAAAGGTGTTCTAATTGGCATAATAGTTACCGTTTAAATTTTGAAACAGGCAAAACGTTATTGTACCTTACTCATGAGTTTTTTTACTTATATTAACAGATTTCGGTAATTTTAGTAATTATTTGTAACAATGAATGAAATTTTTAAAGTTTTTCGTGCTTGTTTTTCAGCATCGCGGCCATTTTTACCAATCCCATTGTCCACTATCTAGATTAATGGCTCTCTAGACCAAACAAACTGTAAAATTTCATTGATCTAGCTCTATAGTTTTTAAGAAATCTTTTACCCAATTACACTTAAGGTAGAACCAGAAACATACGTCCGTGCGTGCGGCATGATTTTGTTTTGGGATCTAGTAGTTGTCACCGCGTCTAAAAGTAGAGACTGAGCCTACTCTACGCGGCAGGGACGCGGCAACGCGTCTGAGCAACGGGCAATTATACATTTACTCATATAAATGAGTAGTTTTTACCTTCACATATAACATATATGACGGACGCATGACGGACACATCGACGTACGATTCAGGTTTTACCTTAATTGTGGTTGTGCCTTAAAACCGTATGCGAAACTGTCCAATTGCATGCTAATTCCTTTTCTAATTCCACTTTTTATTGGAAAGTTTTCAATTCCCAATGCAATCTAGTATAAATGCGTTCTAAAATTAGTATACAATACACCGTTTCGTACACGTCCTTACATACTGACAGACAGAAAGGTATTCTGTAATAATGCTTACACATCCACTTAAAATTATTCGGGAAATGTTTTTTTAGGCAAAATCAATGCCTGGATCAGACATGGCTACTTTCGCTTAGCTGTCCGAAGAAAACTGTCAATTTTTTCAGCCGCCGCAATTTTACTGACAGTTTTTATTCGTGAAGCGCAATGAAAGTAGCTTTATTTGATCCAGGCATGAGAAGTCGACATTTTTCAATGCTGTCTTTAGCACTTCGTATAAGAAAGTAAATCGAAATCTAAAATCGGAAAAATCTTTGCTGGCAATGTCGCATTTCTGTTTTCCAGTCGATTCTTCCAGTGGTAAACGTCAAATTAAAAAAATATTTGTCGGCCATGATTGTTGTGAAGCTTCTGGTTTCCGTTTACTAAAAATTCGTGAAAAAATCGAAAATTGGAAAACTCCCAGGGGTTTTTGTAACCAGAGCACGGGAAACATTCGAAAAAATGTGTCTAAACACATAAAAATCTATGTGTTTCTAAATGTGTTTTTTAAATGTGTTTTGGTCTAAATGTGTTTCCCAAAATCGTGCAAAAAAGTCATGTTTGTAAACAATTTAATGGAGAAATATGAAATTACTTTGGGTGAAAATATTTGCCGTTTCTGCCTGCGAACAGATAAAGTCGAGATGCAAAATATATTCTTGGAGAACACACTGAATATTGAGGAACTCTGTGCATTTGCGTCCATTAAGGTAAGAATTTTTCAATTAAAATTTATTAATGCTTGTCTCTAATCCTTGCACCGTTTCAGATAACAAAAACAGATGAATTGCCCGAGAACGCCTGCACAAATTGCATCAGTTCGATTCAGGACTGTTTAACTTTTCGTCTGAAGATACAGGAATCGGATAAGGTTCTGCGGAGTAGTGGAGTTCTGGTAAAGTTGCTTTCTTAGTTTTTTTTTGAAGAGATCAATGGTTTCTGAAGTTGAGGAGACATTCTTTTCTTGAGGACTCCAGACAATTGTCGAATTATAAACGGTTTATCCCGATATTGTAGGTAGCGATACAGGAAATCCCGCCCACACTGCCGGCGATCAGTGAACCCATTGAACTGGAAACAGGGATAGACCAAAAACTAGAACTAGATGTGGATAATTTATTAAGTATTGACGAGCAGAGAGAGGACGTTAACCCACTGCAGAAATTGATTTTAGACTTAGATATAACGGAGGAATTTGAAGATGGTACCAAGGCAGAAGATAAGGCAGGTCCTGTTAAACCCACCCAATCAGAAGGTTCGTAAAAATATTTCTTTAGAATTACTTTTTTTTTTTTTAAATATTAATTGCTTTACGCAGGCAAATCTTTTGTGTGCCCCGTGTGCTCGAAAACCTTTGAACTTAAGTGTAGATTAGAACAGCATTTGACGATTCATGGTGACTGTATTGTTCCTTGTCCCATCTGTGAGAAGAAATTCAAAAACACAAAATACATGCATGCACATATGAAAACGCACAACAGTATGGCTTTTAGTTGCTGCAAATACGAAAAAATTGCATTATTTTAATTGTCTTTTGTAGGTACTGAGCAATTTTTTTGCGATACATGTGGAAAAAAGTTCAATTCTAAATCAAATCTCCGGAAGCATGAGAAAATTCAACACGGAGACGAATCAAAGTCAAATGAGAAGAAATTTACCTGCCATATATGCTCAAAAGGTGAATTACAAAAGTCTTTCTCATTTACAAGATTTTCATTTGATCATTTTTCAAAGATTTCGTAAGTTCATGGAATTTAAAGTGTCACTTGGAGACGCATAAAGAGAAAAGGGAAGAGTTCATTTGCAAAGTGTGCAATAAGACCTTTTCATCTAAAAGTATTTTAAAGAAACACTCAACTACTCACTCCGATGGACCCGTTTTTAAGTGTGAAAAATGTGATAAGGAGTTTAAACAGGTAAATACTTTTACTAGGAATATGGTTTTAATTGACTTTGCTTGGGGGTTAAAAAGAGGGATTCATTAAAAGATCCACACACTCAAGCCCCCAGGTAGGTCGAGAGATATCTTTAAAAAAAACTAACTTAGATGAACTGCACAATATTATTGGGTAAAAGTTTAGTTAGTTTGGTCAATCTCCCTTGGTAGGTGTGCGCAAATCAACTAAACTATCACCCACAACATTCATTTCAAATATCGTATCGTTAAAATTTTTCTTTCATTTCAGTTGAAAAATCTAAACGAGCACAGCATGATTCATTCAGATGACAAAAAATTCAAATGTCCAATGTGCGAGAAGAAATTCTTGAAACATCACCAGATGAAGGTGCAAAAAATCATATTATAAATATATTATTTTATCGGCAGATTTTTTTTACAAATATTTTAGGTACATATCAAAAGCCATACAAATGAAAAGGATATTCCGTGTCCAATGTGCAATATGAAGTTTTCACAGAAAGGAAACATGAGAAGACATTTATCAGCTGTTCATAAAAAAAATAATATAACCGAGTGAAATTATAAAAAAACTGAGTTTTTCTTCAATGCTAAACACTTGATACGAAGTCCGATAGATATACGCTTTTTATTGTATTTATTTCTGCTGTTTTTTTTATAGTTTTAGCCGGAGCTTAGGGGAAATCTCTTTAATGCCGAAGCACAGCTCAGGATGGTCGGAAGAATGAAAGGAGATGTCGGTTTATGTTCTCCTTGAACTTCTGCAGGTCCGGGGGAACGCATTGGATGGTAAACCATTCCAAAGTCTTGTTCGCGAAATGAAGGAATTCCTAAGCTTTATTGTACGAAAACGGGGAGGCTCAAGGAAGAAGTTGTGCGCGCGTGCAGCTGCACGAGAGGGTCTAGGAAAAATATACCGTGTAGGAAAAAGTTGGGAAATTCCGGTGGAACATTTCCTATGGAAATATCTATAGAATATGCTAAGTACCCCAACAAAGCGACGATGCTCGAGAGACGGTAATGACTCTGTCAAAGATTTGTCTCCAATCAGTCGGATCGCACGTTTTTGAGTTCGGTTCAGGAGTTGCAGGAGAGTTTTTGGGGCTCCAGCCCAAATGTGCGAATTGTACTCGAGTCTCGGCCGAATGTAGGTCTTGTATATGCTGAGCTCGTCGATTGGTGCGAAATATTTTTTGCAGCGTCCCAGAAAGCCTAGGCACTGCGAAGCTTCCTTTGCAATTTTGAAAATATGGTCGCTCCATTGGAGCTTCTCATTTATTTCGATTTATTATGTGTTCTCTGGAGGTGTTAAATCACACAAACGAGGAGGCCAATTGATTGGAAGATTTCTGGAGATAACGCGAAATTCGTTGACGCGTTTAGGAGAAACTATTGGCAAAATGCGTCGTCCCAACTGAAAGAATCTTTATTTATATTTTTAACTGAGGCATTAAAAGCTGGAGTGGACCAACCCACATGTCGAAATCGTGAATTTTTTTGTGTTTGAATCACTATTGCGAGTGAGTTTTTAGATAAAAATGTTTGGATGCACAAAAGAACATTTCAACATTGAGTAATAAAGTCCACAGAAATATTTTTTTTCAAAAATTTACAGTCAATAATAGTACAAAAGTGGAAAAGCTTCAAAAACTCGATTATGTGGCTTGGTCCACTCTAGCTCAACTATCAACCGAAAAATTTCGAATATTTTTTCTTACATAAGGAAACACTTCGATATTTGTTAAAAAAAAGTTCTAAAAAAAGGAGTGCATCTCCCTCCATTTCTATCTTTAGTTTAGGTCACTTCCGGTTAACGGATTTCCACATGCTGTAAAATTTCATGGCTGTAGCTCAAGTAGTTTTTGAGAAATCTTGAATCCAGACTGATAAAAAACATTTTTTAATATAACTGTAATCGACTCGGGAGTGTTCAGGGAAGAGATGTATAAGCAATTAAAAAACAGCAATTATAGGGTTTTTTTAAAGCATGTTTTATTTTATTCCTTCGACAAAATTGAAAAAAAAAACCTGATGCGAACAGAACAGGACTTACAAAATCAACGTCCCCACGCAATTTACACTATAACCCCACGAATATGATATAAGTTTACATAAAAACAAAAAACATCATTTATACTTTCCTCTTCTATAGAGGGAAAGTATTGTATTCATGACGAAGACCGACTTGAGAACGGGGACAGTTTCAGGCAAAGCTATGAGTATGTCCGTGCATCTATCTGTCGGTCTGTCCGTTGTACGTGTCATAAATAACTGGAGAACGTGTTGACCTAGCTACTTGAAATTTTTTGTAAATTAGTTTTACAAAAATCGTGGTTTTCTATCAACTTTTGGAAAAGTTACGGTAGCTATAACGGGTACCTTACATACAACTTATTTTTGAAAAAATATAGTTTTTTGAAAATTTCTCGAAACTTATACGCTTTTGAGAAAAATGAATACAACAGAATTTAAAGGAAATAAAATTTTCTACATTTTTTGTTTTAACGGTGTATACGTATCTCTAACGATTCTCAAGATATTTGAAAAAGAATCCATTTTTTGACAATTTCTCGAAAACTATACACTATTATGAAAAAACGCATATAATCAAATTCAAAGCAAATTAAATTTCCTGCAATTTTCTAGCCATCGGTTTTTACATATCTTTAACGGTTCTCAAGATATTTGAAAAAAAAATTACATATTTTTCCCGAAACTAAATATTGCAGACGGAAGTTTTGTGTTGTTTCGTGGGAACTTTTGTGCTGATATTTTTTTTTAACAAAATCTGAAATATTTCGATGACGGTAAAATATATCAATCTACAATAAAAGGAAAAAATGTGGAGAATTTTAATATCCTTAATTTCTATATTAACTTTTTTTTTTGTAGAAAACCCGTTAGCAAGCAATTTGCGAAAGTTTAATTTTTCAGTTTTTAATGGAAATATCCCGATAACGGTAAAATATAGCGGATAAAGGTAAAAAAAACATTGTTAGACATGCTATTCTCTTTAATTCATCTCACACTGAACTACCAAAAAACCGCTAGTTTCCGAGAAACTCGCAAAAAAATCTTTTTTTAAATAACGGTATATTCTGATAACTGCTGAGATATCGAGTTCTAGTAAATGTCTAATGTGTGGAGAATTTTATAGTCTCCAAATTTTGTCATACGAAAGACTAGTGAAAAATGCCTAGTTTGGGAGTAAATCACAAAAAAATGAAGTTGCGACTTGAAAAAATTGAATCCAATTAATTATAGTGGTCGATTAATTTGTTTTAATAATAAATTCAAGTATTTCATTTTTTTAAGTGTTTAAAATTTATTTTCTACCTCTTATATCTGTGTTTTTTGAGCGGAAGTTCGCTGAGTTTTAACTTCGTATCTTTTCACTTTGCTCAACTCAATGTAAATCCGGCCTTAAGCCAGCTGTTTTTTGTTTATCATTCTGCAAAAAAAAGAAAAAAAAAATCAAACGTCAGACTGTGAAGCCGAATACAGCGAGATTGTCGTCGAAGCCGGGTGAAAGTATAAATAACGGCAACTCGCAAGTGTTCTTATCACAAAGAAAAAGAATCTATCAGTGAACAGAGAAGAATTCATCATTACCAGTCAGTCGATTTATCAGATCAGTTCAGTGTTTTTACGAAGTTAACTTTTCGCTATAAAGAAACGCATTTAATTAAAAAATCAACGAAATTTTTCGGAAACAACAAAAAAAAGTTGAAATGATGAAATTCACGTTATTTGTTGCTATTCTTGCACTTTCTTTTAAGTTTTCGTTCGGGTGGAGGGGTTTCTGGAAGGGCAGATCATGGAACGGTAATCTGGGAAATCCTAGCAAAAATCTCCTTTTAGCTTCTAGCGAAGTTGATCCTTTCCCTCCGGAACAATGGTTTGAACAGAATTTGGACCACTTCGATCCGACCAACAGTAATACGTGGAAACAGGTAATTCAGTTAGTAGTATTATGGGGTTTTTTTTAGCAGTGGAGTCTTCCCAACAGAGATACTGGGTAAATGACCAGTTCCGGAAGAAAAGCGGCCCCGTTTTCCTAATGATTGGTGGCGAAGCAGAGGCGACTGCAAAGTGGATGGTGGAGGGAGCTTGGATTAAATACGCTGAACAATTCCGTGCCCTTTGCTTTCAAGTGGAACATCGTTTCTATGGAAAGAGTCGTCCAACCAGGTATTGTTAAATTCAGCTGTGAGGGGCAACACTTTCGGATCATGTGTTAATTAAATTAAACTCTTTTGTTTAGCGATTTGTCAACGCAGAACCTGAAATACCTATCGTCTGAGCAAGCACTCGCTGATTTGGCGTTTTTCGTCGAGGGCATGAAGGAAAAATATCAGTTGAGCAACACAACAAAATGGATTGCATTCGGCGGGTCTTATCCAGGATCTTTGGCTGCCTGGGTTCGAGAAAAGTATCCACATTTGATTCATGGTTCGATCAGCACTTCTGGACCACTTCTCGCCAAACTTAATTTCTATGGTCAGTCTTTAAAAAATTTTTTTTTGTCATTTTGAAGATCGATTTGAAAATTTCAAGTTAACAGGTCGATCTTGTTCGTTAAAAATATAATAATTTAAATTATTTCCACGACTGAACGAAGTAAATACTGTGTATTTTTCTAGACATAATTCAGTATCTTGTATGTTTAGAAAAAACGACTTAGACAAGAAAAAGGAAAAAAAACCATGCAACATTTCTTAAACTTTATGTAACGAATTGATTTATATCAAGTGATACGCAGTCCTCAGCGAAAAGTGGCTCCATTCTTCGTACCTTTTCGCGTTCTATACATGAATATAACTTAAATTGTGCCGCAGGCGGAATTTTTTGTGATGTGTGAGTCTTTTTTTAAAAGTTGTTAAAAAAATGCGCCGCAGATGAAAAAAATAAAATTGACAGCAGTTCCTGGCCGAAGTAGAGAATGTTTTGAAGATTTAGTTATGGTTTTTTAGTGTTAAATAAATCTTAGCTCTAAATTTATTACTACGAGACAAATATGTATTTTCCGGAATACAGTAGAATCCCGATAATTCGTACCCCGATAATTCGTATATCCCGCTAATTCGTATGAATTTGCTGGTCCCTTGAAAAAATCCCGGTTAATTCATACCCCGCTAATTCGAATATCCCGATACTTCTTATTTTTACGTCGGTCCCTTGAAATACGAATTATCGGGATTCTACTGTATCAGCAAAACTTGCCTGAATCCAGGATTGCCCCTGCGAATCCGGTATTTTTGGTCACCTAACCAAAAATCCACACCTTTATACAAAAAAGCGTTCCTGAAAGTTTCGTCAAAATCGATTCAGACATTTTCGAGTTCTAGGCGTTTAGACAGACACGCAAGCGTATTATTCTAGTAGATGGAAACCATATCTGCAGCTGTACAATAGATTCTCTATACTATTAGTAACGCATCGAATCAATCGGTGGTAAAAAAAAATTATACGATGTTTGGCATGAGAAAAAAATTATTTATCGCCTGGCTATCTGTCCGTAAACACGATAACTCTTGAACGAATTCAGCTAGGGATTATTTTGTACAAATGCGGTTCTAAAAAAGGGTTTTCCGGGATTTTTGCGAAAACGATATGTTGGTAAAAAACAGTTTATAAAGTCAAAATGTGTTTTTGAATATGATTTTGTAAACCTCTTTCCGCTTTCACTCCAATACTAACTTGTTTCGAAATAAATGTTTAAAATTCAAATTATCTTATTATTACAGAATATTACGAGGTTGTGGCAGAGTCTTTATCGTCATATTCTGATAATTGTGTTGGAGCGGTTAAACAGGCAACTGGACAAATTGAAATCCTGTTAAAGCACATGATTGGCCAGCGAAATCTTAATCAGAAATTCAAGTAAATAACAACAACTTCTAAAATGTTAAAATGATGTACAATTTTGAATCGTCACAGATTATGTGATCCCGTCGAAAAATCAGTTGACAATCAACTGGACATGGCGAATTTATTTGAGAATCTTGCCAGTAACTTTGCGGGTGTAGTTCAGTATAACAAGGATAATAGTCCCCATGCCAAAGTTACCATCGATGAAGTAAGTAAAAGATTTTTTTCATTGAAAGGATTTTTACACTAACTAGTAAAATGTGCTGTAGGGAAAAAACTTAAACGATTGCGTGTTTAATTTAAAAAAAAATTCATTGATTAATTTTAAGCCCATTCAAAGTGCTACAAATCTTTTCATTGATAAAATCTAAGTCTTCATACAATAGTTTTTATAAAATTGGGTCATTGAATTTTGTTTATATTTTGATAAAAAGAATTCTGTTTCTTCATTTTCAAGACAAAACCGCTAGATCACGGGAAAATTGCAAAGTTGTTGTAAAAGTAAGTCAAGGTTAACGCCGGCGGCGGTAAAATTTATCGTAATTTGCGAACAATTTTTTTTTATCAGCTCCCTACGAAATTTTGATAGTCAATGTCTTTTTATTCATTGTGATTTCTTCTACGACTTAAGATTACGCGGGAAATACTTTTGATTTCATTAAGATATCTCTTAAAAACGAATTAAATGTCATTTGAAGATAACAGGAGAGCTCTTCATATT
Organism: Chrysopilus asiliformis; assembly: GCA_964034945.1. Classification (NCBI taxonomy): domain Eukaryota; kingdom Metazoa; phylum Arthropoda; class Insecta; order Diptera; family Rhagionidae; genus Chrysopilus; species Chrysopilus asiliformis. Next base: position 14,415,758 of record OZ035962.1, read on the forward strand.
CAATAGGCTATTCAATTCGATTGTCTAATTGGAACATGTCTATTGAACTTAATTAAATAGATTTATCTCTTTTCCTTACAATAAAAGACGAAATTTCGCATTGATTTAATTAATTTTCCTATAAAACTGCCGATTTTCTGACCCTTTAAACCCATCTGGATTTTAAAAAAATCGAATGAGTAATTCGATTCTGATAGAACTTTTTAGCATTATTTATTTGGTAAAAATGTATTTGTATTTAGTAGAAATTGCCTGATTCATTGAAAATTTCTTATTCTTGAATAACTAAACAAAAAATAAAGGTCTGTGACATTATGACGAATACAACGATGGGGGCTCCCGTGGATAGATTAGCGGCTGTAAACAAAATTCTGCTAGATGTTAACAATCAAACATGTTTGGATTATAAATACGATAAAATGATATCAGAAATGAAGGAGATTAAATGGGATTCAGATGTAGCATCTGGCTGTGAGTATATAATTTATTACAGCTACAGCTTTGTTGACAGCCATGGGAATTTTAACGTATTATGATTTTTTTTTACAGCGCGGCAATGGACTTATCAAACATGCGCCGAGTTCGGATTCTATCAGACTTCTGATGATAAGAATTATATTTTCGGTACAAGATTTCCAGTTGACTTCTTTATCAAACAGTGTGAAGATATTTATGGATCCAAGTAATTGAAAAAAATCTATTTTCCCACTGCGTTTAATCAATTAACTTTATTTCTAGATTCACAAATGAAACATTGAAGAATTACATAAGAAGGACAAATGTATATTATGGCGCTCTCACTCCAGATACAACCAATGTGATTTATGTTCATGGTTCAATCGATCCGTGGCATGCACTTGGTTTAATTCATTCTGATAATCCGCAAATGCCAACTATTTACATAAAAGGTTTTTTCCTTTAATTTCTCAAACATATATTATGTAATATGTTTTATATCCTCGCAGGTACGGCCCATTGCGCCAATATGTATGAGCCACGAAGCAGTGATCCGAAAGAATTAATTGCAGCCAGAAAGCAAATTGTCGAATTTATTGCCAAATTATTCAAGAATTAGTTTTACGATTATGTTTTATGTAAGTTTCGCGTTTGTACTCTTATTTTATAATAAATTCATACTTTATTCTTTCTATTTAAATGTTGAGGCCTTCATGTTGTTGAATTCGTCTAAATTTTCTTCTATTGGATTCGAATTGAGCCTGTTTGCCAAAGTAGAAATTAAAAGAATAAATTTTCGATGCTTAAAATCTATTATTTAGAATTTACTAAAATTTAATTTTCGATAACTTGATAAAAATTTTAGACAAATTCAACGTTAGCCACTTATCTTTAATTACGTTAACATAAATTGTTTTTAGAAAAAATGACATTAATTTACGTTGTTGCATATGAATGAATGTTGAATAAAGTTTAGATTAATAAAAAAAATAAATGAAATGTTGATTTTATTTTAAGAACTTTTGGCAATTTTTATAAAAGCAATTAGGGCTGCATAATATAACATCAAAAGCAGGTTCAAAAATAGCCCTTAGTAACAGATTAAGTCCATAAATCATGATATTATTGTATATGCAGATGTTAACTATTACCAATCAGTCAGATTGCATCCCTTTGAATTCGGTTGTAGAAAGAGTGCAATGATAAACGGGAATAGAGAAACTCACTATAAAATGATGACCCTGATATTGGTAGAGGGTGGGGGGCGAGGTGCATCTATTTATCTGATTACATTCTTTTTGTAATATCATATTTGAAAAGATCTGTCAATTTTTTCCATTCAGTTACACTTTTTTTATTGAATCTAGGGGTCCGCCCCCACACGCTTTTCGTGCCAATCCTGTGGCAGTTCAGCCATTGACCTCCCAATTATTATCTCTCTTCAGCGTCAGACCACGTTTTCATAGATCAATAGCCTAACTCCTCTCCCATATAAATGAAATACTGTTTTCCGGCTTTCTTGAAAACTGTGCATCGTATCGAAAAATTTATAGAGCCTGTTCACATAGGTTGAAATAGTCCGCCTAATTCTGACAGAAACTTGCAACATTTAGGCAAGGTAAGGAAGTATGACTGAGCCCCACTTCTTCACCTTGCCTTAATTTTGCCAGTTTATGTCAGAATTAGGCGGACTATTTTAACCAATCTGAACATGGTCATAGAGATGAAATATGTTTAGAATATGATTTTACATACCTTTTCTGTACATCAAAATCCGGTCCAACTGGATGTCATTTGAAGATAACAGGAGTCATTTGAAGATAACTCCTTCCCCTCTCCTCCATACAAATAGAATACATTTTTCTATTTTCTCGAAAATGGTGAGTGGTATTGAAAAATTTATAAAGGAAAAATGTGTTTGGAATAGAATTTTACATAACTCATCCATACATCCAAATCCAATTGAACCACTCCTTTCCCACAAATAATTTTTTTTTTAAAATAAAGCTTTTGTCTGTCATCATATAGAGTATTTGACGATTGGCCCCTGGCAATTGTAGCTTTTTTTATGTTTTTATTTCTTTCTTTTTTTTAGCAGCCAGAGGGTGCAAGTGTATCCCCTTCCCGATGCCCTTGATTGTTTCCCGGACAAACGAACATGCATAAATGATATCTATTGGAACTTATCGGCTTATAGGTCTGCAAAAACAAAAAAATAATATAACAAATATTATATTATTTTTGTGGATGTTTTCACATGCAATTCCCCCCAACAGGTCAGGCATGTTTGCCCTGAAACCCCATTAGGAGCCTGTTTCTTACATCCAGCTTCCATGCGAGAAACAGCATTCGTTACAAATTGCATGGGAAATCTATTACGTATTTTAAAACGCAAATACCGTAAAAAGCATGAAATACCTATTTTAAATTACAAGAGAAGGAGAGATTCTATTGATTTTTTCAAAGTTTTAACCTGTATACAGACACCGTATCAAATGTTATTGAATAATCCGCCCATTAGAGACTAAAATTGTTGATAAAAAAAATTATATTTGTTCACAGCTAATAGTAACTTTACTAATTATCATTTTCTGTTTTACAGGTAGGTAGGTTGTTATTAAAAGTATCCAAATTCGTATGAAAAATTCAATAAATTCAAACTACATCTTCAGTTCTTCTTTCGCTTCAAAGCTTCAATGCGACTCGCCTCCTCCAATTTATTTTTGAAGGTCTTCGCTGATTCTTGGACTTTTGGATTCTCCACGACATGTCGCTGGAATTTGGCCAATGTCCAATAAAATGATTTAATTGCGAATTCCTTGGCCGCATGATATTCGTTTGAATTTCGAGCAACTTTGAACAGGTGCACTCCTTTTGCTAGAGTTCTATAAGCAAAATGTTCTGCCTTCTTTAATCCATCCTGAGCCTGTTCGCTGCTTGGCATCGGCAATTTGGACATCTCCCTTCTTTGCTGCTGGACATAATTTTGTCCGGTGCTATTAGATTCTAGGGACACATCAAGAATTTATCTCCAGCAATGATTTATTTTGAATACTAAAAATAGTTTACCTTGAGAATCCGGTACAAATTGAATAATCCGTGCTTGCGAAATTCCCACATAAAATCTCTGGTTGATACTTTGAAGATGACGGAGAAATCCAAGGTTTTGCGAGCGAAGGGCAAGTTCAAATGCGGATCTTGACAACATCTTTGATTATAAACAATTCGGCATCAGCAAATGTAAAATTGTTACTCGATTTTTGTTTTTAATTCGCGTTGCTTTGGTGAAACTTCATTTGACCGACAGAAGTATCAAAGAGAACTACGTTTTCTCACGATGATGTCATTAAATTTAGCGAGCAAAGTACTTTTTTCCGTTGGACTCGTTCCATGGGCGAATCTATCGAAATTTTCTCAGTGGGAGACGGGTTTTTGATATCTTATATTAAGTAATAGAAATATTGCCCACATTTATGCAACTTTTTTTTTTGTTTTAACTGAATGCATTCTACAAGTTGGTGTAATTTTCATTCATAAATTTTAAAAGATATTAAAATTTCTACATAAATCGACTTTTACAATAAATCGATATTTTTTACCGTTATTAAGATATTTTAGATTTTTACAGAAAAAAAACATAACAAAAGCTATAATTGCCAATCTGGCAATTATTGAAAACCCGTATGGTGATTTAATTGAACGGCGTATCAAAATTTCATTTGAATTCAAATTTTCCAATAAGATTTTTTTAAAACTTGTTCCAATCGGATTTTGATGTATGGGAGTTTTATGTAGAATCATATTCTAAATAATTTTTGTTCTTGCACTTTTTTGATAGGATACACAGTTTTTGAGATATTCGCGAAAAACATTTTCGTTCCTATGGGGGGTACCCCCCCTAATGGTCCATTTTTGCCCATTAACGAACTTAGCCTCGCATTTTACAAAAAACGGATCTGTGCAAAATTTCAAGTCTCTAGCTCAATCCGTGCGCCCGCAATCCGCGCCACAGACAGACAGACGGACGGACAGACAGACAGACGGACGGACAGACAGACAGACGGACGGACATGCAAATAAAATAAAATAAATAATTCATTTTTTTGTGTGATGACGGGATCTTGGCGTTACAAACGGTAAGGCAAAGTTAATATACCCTTTGGTTTCACCATACGGGTATAAACATTTTATATATTCGCCGGGTTGTAGTATAAATTACACAGGAGCGTCGATTTCGTGTAAGAAAGTCATGTGCTGTTCACATCAGAGGGTCTATTATGGAATACGATCGTAATCATAACGATTGGAATTTGTCTGTTGTTGATAGTAGAAAACCCTGACCGGCAATTTTCAATCTTTACGATTACGATCGTATTCCATAATAGACCCCCAGATATTTTTTTTCTTAAAAGAAGTACCCTAAGAAATGATATAAATGTTGGAAACCTTTTCATAATTGAAGGTCTTGAAGCAAGAAGGAGGTAAGTCCATTTTTTGGTTTTTTCGGAAATTAAAAAAAAAACGTTTTAAAAATTCAATTTTCAACTTTTATCAAAAATTTTTTTACCACTTATGTTATATGCCTTTACACATGTTTTGGCACCATAATCATACAACAGTACCAATTCCGTTGAACGGGAGAACTTTTTATACCCGTATGGTGAAACCAAAGGGTATATTAACTTTGCTTTACCGTTTGTAACGCCAAGATCCCGTCATCACACACAAAAATGAATTACACCAGTGTGTTTAGAATGATAAAAAAAAATTGAATTTTGCATGTCCGTCCGTCTGTCTGTCTGTCCGTCTGTGGCGCGGATTGCGGGCGCACGGATTGAGCTAGAGACTTGAAATTTTGTGTGGATCCGTTTTTCGTAAAATGCGAGGCTAAGTTCGTTAACGGGCAAGAAAGGACCATTAGGGGGGGTACCCCCCATACAAACAAAAACGTTTTTTGTGAATATCTCAAAATAAGTGCATCTTATCTAAAAAGTCCAAGAACAAAAGTTGTTTAGGATATGATTCTACACAAAACTCCCATACATCAAAATCCGATTGGAATGAATTTTAAAAAATCTATTGGAAAGTTTGACTTCATAAAGGAATTTTGATAAAACTGTTCGCCATTCACTTAAATCACCATACGGGTTTTCAATAATTGCCAGAATGGCAATTATAGCTTTTGTTATGTTTAAATTGTGGACTTACCTCGTTCTTGCCCCAAACTAATGTTTAAAACTCTTTTCCCACAATATTTTGGCATGAATAAATTAATTAAACTACAAAATTGAGTTGAAAGAAGGTGTTTTAATAGTTTTTTTTCAGCATTAGAATACTTTTTTTTAAATAATGTTAAATTTTTCTCCTTCAGTTTCCTCGTATTCATCGGGTGTTATGTCCGACTTCAGTTGGTTATAAAACCACATTTCATTTTGAGCCACAATCATAAGGTCTTTGAATTTGGAATTCTTTAGTGGAATTGCATCATCAAATGCCGGTTCAAGTTGATTTATTGGATTTTTAGAGTTATACATCCAGGACTTACCTCCTTCTTGCCCCAATGTATCGGTGGCGGTAGCTCCATATCGTGAATAACGGAAAAACTTACCGTCGTAGCAACGTCCTTGTTGCATCAATCGATAGAGTGATTTTTTTCAAACAAGATAGTGGACTTAACTCAAAATGGCCAAAAATTGACTTACCTCCTTTTTGCTGCAAACCCTTCAATTTTAAAACTTTTCAGAGGACAGTGTTCAGTGTTCTTGATATTGCTATTATGTTTGATTTGGTACTAGTAGTATTAATAATATAAAAAAATTCACCACCGACAAAAGATTTTCTTTATGCTATAAAAAATATACACATAGTAAAAGAATGTGTCATTAAAGAGCAACAGGATCATGTTGTGTAATCAAACGTGTTTCAATTAGAATCACAATTCTTACTGATGGCAAAAACTATCACAACCGGTACAAATAAGAAATGTGTATACCGAAGTAGAAAATTCGAAGCAAATCGGTTCCGTAGACATGCGATTTTTTTCACAAGGCGCTGACCGAAAAACAGGGCACCAATCATGTATTCCGACGCGTCTCTGTCTTTCGACTTCGACGCAGCTTTTAACTCTTGAGTTCGCCATATTTGCAGCTTGAAATTTCGCAAATCGTCACTATGAATCGAAACATGATTCTGACTCTCATTCCAGGAAATTTGAAGCTGCTGATATGGCGAAGTCAAGAGTTAAAAGCTGCGTCGAAGTCGAAAGACAGAGACGCGTCGGAATACATGATTCCAGCCCTAGTCACGTCAATGTCTAATTTTTGGATTAAAATATCAAGTTATAATGCAGTTTATCCAGTGGCAAATCCAGGATTGAGGGCAGCTAAGCAACTCATTTGGTAGCATTGAATACTGACACCCCAAAGCCGAATGCGATGTAGAAAATAAAAACAACTTTTTAACTATGTATTTAGACATCTTTATTAAATGCAGATATCAGCGCATTTTTTATTATTTCAGAAATTTTAACATTGTTCTTGTTGTTTTTTTACAAAGTTCTTATTATTGTAAATTGTATTTTATTCAATTTAAAAAAAAAGTTTCTCTTTTTTCATTGTAATAAAAATATTTCTCATGTGTCGTCGAATACAAACATTATTAAAATAAATACAAATATAAATTTCATGTATGCAAATATACAAAAAAAGTTAGTATCAAAAAAGGTCGTTTTTTTTAGTCATCATTTTGTTTGTTTATGGAATACAAATATAGTTTTTTTGTTATATCTCATATATGTATATAAATATATGTATAAAGCAATTTTAATTAAATATTTTCTTAATTCATTTACGTTCTTCATTAAAATGTTCGTTTGTTTGTTTACAAAAATATTTATCAGACAATTTAATAATTATTTTTAGTTTTTTCTTCTTCATTATTACAAAATACAATCTCTTAAATTAATAAATTGTAGTCCATTGTGTAAATTTCAAATTTCAGTTGTAAAAAATCTTTTACTTCTTCGTCATGGCAATGATTTCAAAATAAACAGAAAATAATGACAATGAAAAACAATAAAAATTGTGCGTGCGTTGAATGTGTGACTTTCACTAACATTTTGTTTCTATTGAAGAATTTGAAAAAGTAATAACAATAATTGCAGATCAGCAGCGATTTCGCTGAGTCTGGAAATTGGGTTTTTGTGCTTTTCATTGAAATAATATAAAAAGTAATTTGTTGTATTTTCCAGCGTTTTCTTAACACTTGTGCGGAATGTGAATTAAGCGAATGAAGCATTCGTAGATCATGCGAATATGAAAACGAAATTTATGCTTCTTATTTACATGTAAATTGACGTAAAATAAAATGAAAAGAAATTATTAACTTTTGTGCACATTGTTGTGTTAAGTCTAAATTAAACATAAGTAGAAATTGTGCTTTCTTGCAACCATTGGACTTAATTGCAACGTAAACATTAATTCAATATATTATTTGAAATGATCAACGATTTGTATGAAAATTACTTTCGGATGATATCATGCGACAGTTGCTGTAAGGTTTTGATTTTTTGAAGATCAAAAAAGCGATAACTGCGATCTCAAAACCGTAAAATGATCGTTGGTAGTCAGATCTGGAATAATTGTCGCTTAGAGCCGTTTGCACCAACGAAACTTACACGGCCCTTACACGCGACTGTAAAGTCTGTCAGTAGCACAGACTTCAAATGTCAAATTACTGACAACGAATTAAAACACATTTAGCGAACTGGCAGTCGGTGCATTTACACGAGACTGTGTCAGCTCTACAGACGCGTGTAAGGGCCGGGTTAGCAACTTTTGTACAGCCTAAATTATTTAGGTCCCAGAATTTCTACGGTTTAAGTAGGCTAACCGCAACTTAATTTTTTAAGAATAGTACGGGCAAACGGGCCTTAATGGCTGTTCATTACATACGTTACTCATTTAAGTGGGGAGAGAAGGGAATTTTCTTTAGTATGATGGCTATATTAAAACTCACAACAAAAATTATGAACAAGTGCGATGAGGGAGAGGTGGGAGAGTCTAAAAGGTAAAAACGAATGTGACGTATTTTATGGATACCCTGCAAAAGCTCCTGTAAGAATGTTAGGATATTTTGGAAATGCTTAAACTTCCAATAATTTTAACACCCGTATTCCGATTGTCGTGTCGTTCTCGACGGTAGTCGTTTTTCGTGTAGTTGTTGGCAGAAAAGCACTAACAACAACACGTAAAACAACTCTTGTCGAAAACGACACGACATTCGGAATACGGAGGAAGTAAACCTCAGGTAATTGGCCGAAAACAAATTTTCCGACATTTCCTGCTTTTTTTTATAATACTCGATACGAAATGGAATGAATTTGTTGCATATTGACTCGTTTTACGATCTGCTGCCCAAAGACACTAAATTGACAAAAATATTTACTACTCTTGATATGTTTTCAGCTGAATATCTGAAATTACTCGAAATTATTTTTTTATAAAACATCACAAAAATGATGTTAAAAATTTCTTGATTCTTTTGGCTCATTTTGGCGTTTGTAAATTCCATGTTTGTTTTGATTTAGTCTTTCCTTGAAAAAAAAACCCTGTCTCGTTTCCACAGACAATTCTGCAAGTCAAAAAACAAAACTTACCCGCAGAAGTTTTTTACACTAAAAACCATCATTGTTATTTTTATTTGCTAATAGCAAAACTTCTGCGAGCCTTAAAATTTGAATGAATTGAAACCTTATGTTGTTCATAACCTATTTTTTACAGAAAGGAACTTCAAAGTACCATTTCTTGTTCATGAAATTTTGCTTAAATATTGTGAAACTTTTTTATTTGCTACCAGCAGACTATAAACGAACGACACATACTTGATGGCTTCATGTTTGTATATATTAGCAATAGGCCCTATTCCAGAATCCGATACGAATGGTTCGAATCGTAAACTCAATGTTGTTGTTAGCGTTTTATACCAACAACAACATTGAGTTTACGATCCGAACCATTCGTATCGGATTCTGGAATAGGGCCTAATATGATTACAGCACATTTGTCTTCCAGAAATTTTGACTGCGGCGTATTTTTTTTAATTGTTATTTTCCTAAAGGAAGTCAAACTTGATTTTCTCATACTTCAATAGGAACGACAGATATTGCTCATATAAATTGCAGTCCATCTCAACTATTCTTAGTGGAAAACTTCTCTAAATGTCAAATCACAAAGTCTGTTCAAATGTTGTACGTTTATAGTCTGCTTTTAGATATAATTTAAACCAAAACCGCTTATCAACCTAAAAAGTATTGACATTTTGTTGAAAACACAGAAAAATTTGTACATTTTGTAAATGAAATGTTTCAGCTTTATGACAATTTCTTATAGCTAAATTCTACAAGTCGTTGAAAGTGAGATGAATTAAATATTTTTATTGCGCAATTCCTTTAAAAAAAATTTAATTTTAAGGCAAAGGAATTTTTATTCCGTTGTCACAAGAACCGAAAATTTGAAATAGAAGAAATTCATGCCTATTGTGGAATCCGAAATAGCGTTAAGTTTGTTCGATTTCCCCTCAATTTGTATTCTTGAATTCGCTGCGTTTCACCATAAAGAAATTATAAGAAGACTGTTTTTTTCTAACTCGAAACTTGAAAAATAATCCCCCAAAGCAACAGATACGCATGCGGTCGGCACAAGAATTCAACGAGAATAAAACTTAGTTTTAACAAAGGGCGAACGTAAGCAGCGATGTATAGGCGATCATCACGGCTGCTCGTGTGTACTGCCGACTAGCCGGCAGCTCATACGTCACGATGGGGGATTATTTTGAACTTCGTTTTGCACTAATTTGAGTTGTTAGAAAAAAATGATCTCTATAATACATAATTTTTGGTTTCACTTCTGTTCGATTACGTACGATTCAATAACGTTTTGAGGGTAGATTAATTCGTTGCAAATTTCAGAATACTAGAATACCAATTGAGCGGTCGATTAGTTTGGTTTTACGTTTTAACTTCGGATTCCAAAATAGCCATCCAGAATAGCAACGAGCTTTGGTGGATCGAAAAATAGCTTTCTTTAATATTTAATTTTTTAAATATCAAAATTGAAATCTGAAGTAAAATAATTTTATGGGGGAAAAAAGGTTTTTATCTCTTCTCGGGCTAAAATATGATTTTAAAACGATAAATATGATACGGGCTAAAATATGATTTTAAAAAAAGTGTCACTAAAAATATTTAATATCGCATTCAACGCGAAGCTGCAAAAATCTCACGAATTTCATTTTAAACAAAATTCGATCAAGTATTTTTTACATCTCAATTTCAACAACTTGTGTTAGATGTAATTATGGAACATGTTCACATTTTTTTATGAAGTAGGTACTCTAGAAATACAAATTACATCAACTTTCTTTTTTTTTATAATAGAAAAAGTGCTGACTTTCATCATTTATTTTTACAGTTCTGAAACAAGGCTCACATTTAAGTTGTCAGCACTTTTTCTCCACATATTTTTTTAATTTTTTGTTTGCATAACTTTATATTTCACTTTTTTCTTGTTTAAATTTTTTTATATAAAACATTATATAACAACATCATTTTACATTGATAAAATTCGACATTATCATTATTGTTTTTATTTTGTATCTCTCTATATATATTCATGTTAATTATTTTCATGTATATTAAAAATAGATTTATGCAATAGAATTTTTTTTCCATTTGATTCTTTTTTTTTTCATTTAATAGATAATATTTATAAATTAAAAAAATTGTAATAAATCTAGAATAGACCACAATCTTTAAGATTGTTCTTAATTATAACATCTGTCACAGCGTCAAATACAAATTGAATATTGTTCGTGTCGGTGGCACAGGTCAAATGTGTGTAAATTTCCTTTTGATCTTTTCGTTTGTTTAAATTTTCAAATTTCATTCTAATATAACTGGAAGCTTCTTCATATGTATTTGAACCTGAAATTATTGTTATTAGACATATTTTGCCGTTTTTTCTTGAATATAAAAATTCTTACCTGCGTATTCTGGGAAACAAATTGTCAGTGGCGACCTGGAGATCTTCTCTTCGAATAGATCTTTTTTGTTTAAGAATAAAATTATGGACGTCTCCACAAACCACTTGGAATTACAAATGGAATCAAACAGTTTCATCGATTCAATCATTCGATTCATTTCCTCATCTTCAGCGAGCACTAAATCGTAGCCTTAAATTGGGGAAAAAAAGATTTTAATTTTATTATGAAGTGATAAAAATTTAAGATTTTATCATTTAAATTTTTTATAGAAATTCCTATTTGATTGTGGCAATGCTGATTTCAATGCTGATTTCGAATCTAGAAGTGATTTGGCCAGATGGGCTCTAAATTTTGATGCATTTTGGTGAAAATACATCAATATAAGGAGGTGCCCATGGGCGTAACTAGCGTCGATTGCTAGAGGGATCCAAATCCCCTATCAATTCAGGACACTTTTTTTATACCCGTATGGTGAAACCAAAGAGTATATTAGATTTGCCTTACCGTTTGTAACGCCGAGATCCCGTCGTCACACAAAAAATGAATTACACCAGTGTGTTTAGAATGATAAACATAACAAAAGCTATAATTGCCAATCTGGCAATCATTGGAGACCCGTATGGTGATATTCGTATCAAAATTCGAACAGTTGTACCAAAATTTCACTTTGAAGTCAAACTTTCCAATAAGATTTTTTAAAATTTATTCCAATCGGATTTTGATGTATGGGAGTTTTATGTAGAATCATATCCTAAATAACTTTTGTTCTTGGACTTTTTTGATAAGATGCACCGTTTTTGAGATATTCACAAAAAACGATTTCGTTTGTATGGGGGGTACCCCCTTAATTGTCCATTTTTGCCCATTAACGAACTTAGCCTCACATTTTACGAAAAACGAATCTGGGCAAAATTTCAAGTCTCTAGCTCAATCCGTGCGCCCGCAATCCGCGCCACAGACAGACGGACAGACAGACGGACGGACGGACGGACATGCAAAATTCAACTTTTTTATCATTCTAAACACACTGGTGTAATTCATTTTTATGTGTGATGACGGGATCTTGGCGTTACAAACGGTAAGGCAAAGTTAATATACCCTTTGGTTTCACCATACGGGTATAAAAATAATTAATTTTTGCATGTTTGTCGCTCCGTCCGTCTGTGGCGAGGATTGCGGGCACACGGATTGAGCTAGAGACTTGAAATTTTGCGCAGATCCGTTTTTCGTAAAATGCGAGGCTAAGTTCGTTAATGGGCAAAAATGGACCATTAGGGGGGGGGGGGGGGGGGGGGTACCCCCCATACGAACGAAAACGATTTTTGCGAATATCTCAAAAACGGTGAATTTTATCAAAAAAATGCAAGAACAAAATTTATTTAGGATATGATTCTACATAAAACTCCCATACATCAAAATCCGATTGGAAAAAATTTTAAGAAATCTATTTGAAAAGTTTGACTTCAAAGTGAAATTTTGATAAAACTGTTCGCCGTTCACTTAAACTTCGAACAATCCCATATCATCATACGGGTTTTCAATCACCCCGATTGCGAGTGTCGTGTCGTTTTCGATAAGTCGTTTTACGTGTTGTTGTTGGTAGAAAAACACTAACAACAACACGTGAAACGACTCTTGTTGAAAACTACATGACACTCGCAATCAGGGTGACCAATTGCTAGATTGGCAATTATAGCTTCTGTTATGTTTTGAAAAAAAAAACTGGTTCAGGAAAAATCTCAAACAAAAAATTCTCTTCACAAAAATCGTAAAATGTCAACCGATAGAAAACAATAAAAATCCAGAAATACGGCGACGTCTGTATGTTTATAGGATTTGTGATTGAAGTTAATTATGCCTGTTAACAAAATATTGCATTTTTTTTAAAAAATACTGAATATTTGATAAAAGCATTAAAAACCAAAATGAGGTGATGATCTTAATTGAAGGGTTATTAGCTCCGCTAAACAATCAAAGTGATATGGATTTATATTTTTCGATTTTATGCATTTTCTATCGTCAAAGACAATGACATTTTCATATCTAATCTGGCAACTAACGCCGCATTTTAAACTGTACCTTAAATGATTCGTCTTAAAAAAATTACCTGACAGCGCAACACAGAAAATTATGGCAGTAACACCCTCAAAGCAATGAATCCATTTCTTTCGTTCCGATCGTTGGCCACCAACATCAAACATTCTGTAATTCAAACAAGCAAAACAATCAAAATTCACCTTGACCCGTAGTAGTACGTAATAAATGGTAAAACGGAATTGTAAACATACTTGAAATGAAGCCCTTTAAAACTAAAGTGTGTCTCCACGATGCCAGTGGTCTTGACTCGTGTCCGGAGCACATCTTGCTGGGTGGGAACGTAATTGTGCTGTGAAATCCTATCTAACGAATTCAAGTAGTAAGCTGCCGAATCATTCAATTGATATTCTCGCGATCTGCTGAAACACTGCTGAACGCCACCATCTGACCAGAGTTTTTTCATCAGAGAAACTAATTCTGGTATCAAAACGCCTTCCTCAGCCGCGGACGCATATGTGAAAAATTGTCTAGCGATGTCCTTGGAAATTAAAAAAAAAAACATTAAATTCGTTAAAAATGCGTAAATTTCTCCGCTCTTACTGTCTTTGATGGATCGGCAAAATCAATTCGAAGCTGACCCATTGCACGGATGATGGCCATTAGACTTTGAATGGTATTGCTGTAAACGACCGGCCTGTATTGTTCGCATTCTTCTTGTGAGTAGCCAGTTTCATGAATGATTTTCATTTGTTTAACGATTGTTGATTTGCCAGATTCGCCAGCACCTGTAAAACATGGAAATTCGATATGATTCACATAAAGTTATATCTCAGAGGCGAGTGTCATGTTTTTCTAGATTTCAATTAAGATCCAGATGCAGCAACCCGTTCTACAACAATCTTTTGGGAGATTTAATTACAAAAAGCCACCGCGACAATCATCTCTAGGTCGTAAGTTAACAAAAAAAAAGCAAGAAAAAATCTCACACCATGAGAAAAATAAAACAGATAAGCAAGAGGAAAAAAATCCAAACAAATAGATAAATAAAGAGGTGTGCTTTTCTAATTGAATCCTAGATCACATAAAGTAGCATAAAATTCCAAGAAATTATCGACTGAGGGGTTGAATACGGCGGCATATCTTTTTATTGTGAACAATTTTTGTACAAAGTCTGATAACAGCGAAAATCGTTTGAATTGTGAAAATGTAATCTTTCCAACAGATGCGCTACCAACTGAATAAAACGTATGAAAGATATGTGAGCGCTTTTTATCAGTTTTGTTATGCTTTGAGTCAGAATTTTCATGTGATGCATAAACGGATTCAAAGTTTTAATGAATAGTTTTTGAAATGTAATGAGTTTTCAATTTTCAAGGGAAATCGAGAAAGGCGCCAGACATGCTGGCTGATTCATAGTTTTTTTCTTGGATATTTTGTCTTATCTAACTGAAAGCAAAATTCATTCAAAAACTATTGCGAAAATCTAATTTTATGATGTTTTTATCTGTATGTGGTAAAGTCAAAATTTAGAGTCAAATGTTGGTAACTTTTGATCGTAAAATCGAAATAAAAACAGATCTTTAAATATCCAATACTCTTCTTTTTTGGAAGATCGCATAATAATAAGAGACAAATTAAAGTTTTAGTCATTCTAAACACACTGGGACGTGTTCCGTTACTAACCACGGTTAACTGAAAGTCGTTCTAACATTCTTGCGCAATTTACACCAGAATCCTACGAAAAAAAATTTTAGTTTATATAAAAATACAAAATCTAAAATATCTCGATAACGGTAAAAGATATCGGTTTACGATAAAAGGCAGAAATATATAGAATTTTAATATATTTACTTCTTGCTTTAACTGTTTTTTTCTTTTTTTCGAAAAACCGTTTGTAAGCAATTCGCAATAATCTTTTTAATCTTATAATGAAAATATCTCAATAATGGTAAAAGATAACGGATAAAAAGACAAAATTGTGGCAAGTATTATTCTCTTCAATTCGTTTCATACATTGAACCACCTTAAACCCGTTAGTTTTCGAGAGAATCGCAAAAAAACTGATGTTTTTGAAATAACGGTATATCTCGATACCAGTTTGAGATACCGAGTTTTAGTAAAAGCCAAAAGTGTAGAAAATTTTACTATCTTCAAATTTATATACATAAGACTACTGATAAACGCGTAGTTTTGGAGTAAATCGCGAAAAATTTGATTTTACATAACCGTCCCATACATCAAAATCCAATTGGTCCACTCAATTGTAGTTCTCGTTATGCTATATTTGTTTTTTTTATTGGCAAGGACTTGTTTTGTAACAGCCATTTCTTTCGAAGCAGTACCAGAGTATAAAAAAGTTGCGGTAATTGAGGCAACCTTAATTGGAAGTTGCGTTTATGTAGTCAACAGTGTATAATTTTAGGTATTGCGTTAACCGAGGAGTTGCATTCTACGAAGGTTGCGTTTACCACACTGTATATAAATATAAGGTTAGAACTTTTGTGATTTAATCGATGTATCCTTCGTGGACAACCATCGATGGTTTTCTTTTGATGTTCATTCCTAGAATAGTACTTAAAAAAATTATTTTGTGCTACATTTTGGTAAAAAAAAAATTATGAAAGCGTAATATCAAACATTTCCAAGAACATTTATTTTAAACTTCCCTTTGAGAACTTTAGGAAAAAGTCCTAAGCCCGAAATCAATAAAATATATGATGAAAATCACACATTTATTTATTTATAATTGTATTGTATGGAAATATTTATAATCATCAAATAAGGAATTTTCTATTGAATTTTTTAAGTAGCTTTAAAATTTGCCACTTCAATTAATAATAGTTCACCGGCTCAAAGTGGAATATTTTTTTTTTGGGAATCATTCGAAACAGAAGTTAAAATTATAATTTCGCAAATAGGATTTGCAGAAAAATAAAGCAATTAACATATTTCAGTTTTTCTATGATGAAAAAGTGTGTGACTGTGACTCATTGGATCGTAAATTAAGGTTAATTTTCAAAGCTTAATTTCGGATTGTTTACATTGGGGGAAAATTTTATGGTTTTTTTACGTCTGCCTAATAAGTACTAAATACTGAATGAATTGCCAGTCCGTATATTTGAATGGTGGTTTGCGAATTACTTTTGAATGGCTAGTGATATCAAATTCTGTGTAAAACTGGAATCAGCAAGATGTGTCGATGTCAAAGCGGTTTAATTGCACAATTTTCTACTTGAAAATGAATTTCGATACTAAAATTGTGGACGAAGTGTGTTGAGATAGGAAAAAAACAATGGAATTATTTTTCCGGAAACTGGGAAAAGCATTGGCACTTTTAAAAGTTCCAGAACTGAAATATTTCGAAACTTAGGGATTATTGGTCAATATTTTTTAATAAATATTATTGCCAAGAGAAACCCGGTACAAATGAATCGAAAAGTCGTTTTGATAGAAGTAAGGATTATTCAAAAACACTGACCAATAAACCCTAAGTTTCGAGATATTCAAATATCAAAATGGTCATACCAATTATAAAAAGTTTTAGAAATTAGTTTGTAAAAGGTTTCGAAATAAACAAAAATATTCCAATTAATCAAAAAGCCCTAAAATTTCAATGACTTTAATTTTTTTTTTCAACATAAATACATTAAAAGAAAATATGATGCTTTAGACCAGGCTTGTCCAACCTGCGGCCCAAGACATGTTTGCATGAGGCCCAACAAAAACTGATATATTTACAAACTTTATGAATTAATGAAGTTTAAATTACTTAAAATTGTTAACTAAGTATGTATATATTCTACGTTTTTTGCTAATCAGCTATCTTTAGGGTTAGTATATTTTATTTGTGGCCCAATATAACTCGTCTTCTCCCAATGTGGCCCACGAAAGCTGAAAGGTTGGACACCCCTGGTTTAGACAATAGTTAATCAATTGAGATTCCATTTTTTCGGTTTTTTTTAATGAGGGAGAGGTGCGGAGGAGGGGATCACGGCAACTGAGTCTTTTTTGCAGTCACAAACCATACTTTTTTGGTACATGATGAGAACTTAAGATTTTAGTCCAAAACATAACAAAGGCTATAATTGCCAATCTGGCAATCATTGGAGACCCGTATGGTGATATTCGTATCAAAATTCGAACAGTTATACCAAAATTCCACTTTGAAGTCAAACTTTCCAATAAGATTTTTTTAAAATTTATTCAAATCGGATTTTGATGTATGGGAGTTTTATGTAGAATCACATCCTAAATAACTTTTGTTCTTGGACTTTTTTGATAAGATACACCGTTTTTGAGATATTCACAAAAAACGATTTCGTTCGTATGGGGGGTACCCCCCCTAATGGTCCATTTTTACCCATTAACGAACTTAGCCTCGCATTTTACGAAAAACGAATCTTTGCAAAATTTCAAGTCTCTAGCTCAATCCGTGCGCCCGCAATCCGCGCCACAGACAGACAGACGGACGGACGGACAGACGGACGGACATGCAAAAATTAAATATTTTTGTCCTTCTAAACACACTGGTGTAATTCATTTTTTTGTGCGATGATGGGATCTTGGCGTTACAAACGGTAAGGCAAAGTTAATATACCCTTTGGTTTCACCATACGGGTATAAAAAGTGGAGTAGAAGTAGAAGTATATGCTCATTTTTATGTCTACGAAACTTAGAGATTTTTTTTTTCGATTCTAAGATTGGAATTTTTGACCGTATATTTGGAGAATAGCTTGAGATACGGAGTTCTAGAAAAAGACAAAAGTGTAGGAAATTTTATTGCCTTCAACTTTTATCATCTATTGAAAAATCAGTTGTTTTGGAGAAAATTGCGAAAAACGAAAAAAGGCTTTCTAAAAGGTCGCCATCTGTGCCTATTCCGGTTCACAGCTTTTCATCAAAAGTTCAAAAAATCGTCCCACTCGAGGATCAAACACCCCTGTAAAATTTCACTACTAGCTCAAGTAGTTTTAAAGAGATTTTGTCCACAGAAAATCTGTACCAAATCATTTTTTGGACAAAATCATTGTTTTGTAATACGGCACCAAATAAGGAGGCCGAAATTCTTCATTATTTTATTACTATGTTATATCTGTACCCCAGAGGTAAAATCTCGTAACTAACATTTTGCAAATTTTACAGGAGAGCCATTTTTAGTTCGGAATTGCAAACTTTTTATTGTGTATGATTTTCGGTAATTATTTGAAACTTTTGTAGTTTATTTTATTTTAGGACATTGTTTAAACAAAATATTAGTTGATATAATATATACGTCCCCACAATGTAGTTACAACAATAACCCCAAAATCGCGGTTTTGGCAGTTACGACAGTTTACCTCTGGGGTACAGATATTACTTAGCGATATGTCACACTGGCGAATCAGCTCCTGACCTGATGTCGGGATCACGCAGCTGCCAGTGTGACGCATTGTTAGTGTGACATATCCCTTAAAAGAAAGTAAAAAGTCCGATTGGAGTTTCGAAAACCAAGTGTAGTTCTTATTTTTTGTGAGTTTGATGCTGTATCATAGTAACATTGCCCGTTATGTTCGTTAGATTGTAATAACAGTTAATTGATAATTGAGTTTCCGGTGAAAATACCATTTAAAAAGATTTATTTTTGATTCTTAGACTGGAAATGGGTAAAATATTCATCATTTATAGTAATTTTAACGGTAAATTGATGTTGATTTTAAGAAGTTAAATACTTGTTTGTTTTAAAACGTCTTGGGGTTGTACACTGCAGAGAAAATACGGTTCGTGAATGCCTCGGTTTATAAATGTTTCGGTTTGTGAACAAACTTTCGGTTCTTGAAAGAGGTCTCTTAACAAGCCAGGTGGCGCTACGCAAAGCTACGCTTTTAAGCAATATGTCTTCTCTTTTCGTGCCGCATCACACACACCTCTTTGAACAGATAAAATCATTGTTTATTTTCGTTTCTATTTTAATTTTGTAAGGACTTTATTCACATTGGGTAAGATTTTGCGCATTTTCACTCTTTTTTATGTGATCTAAAGTTTAATGGGTAGGTTTAAGTGGCCAACATTCAAAGGGGAGGGGGGGGGGGATATAGTGTGTAAAATACTATATTCAAAATATTCAAAGGCGGTGAAACGGATCCAATCATTTTACATACTTTGATTTTTATGAGAAAAACTATTTCGGTTCATGAACGCAACGGTCAGTTATTGAATGGATGAAGTTCACAAACCGAGGTTCCACTGTATTATTTTTGAAGAATTTCTTAAAAAACCGAATTCTGGTTTTTTTTGGTATCCTTCAAAAACGGTTAGGGGGAGTTTTATGGAATTTAGAGCTTAAATGGAAATTCAACGGCTAACGGAAATTCAATTATAAGCAACAAGTGGTTTTGTTTGTCCGTCTCCCCATTAACCCCTAAAAATGGATAGTTTTTTATTGTGTTTGTATGAAAATTTGTACATTTTTCATTAAACCACAGACATTTCTATTCGTTGACGATAGAAAATTCAAAATATTTCCACAATTTTTCATGGCAGAATTGAATTTGCCACAGCAGGAATTGGGTCATTATCAAAGAATGCACCTGAAAGTCAGCACGCAAGCAGATATAAATTCTAAACGAAGCTTAATAGCTAATTAAATACTGGGGAGAGATCTCTGCACATTTCCGATTCAATTTAGGTGGGCGATTACTGTTTTTTTTTCTTCTGGGAACTGTTGACAATGATATAAGAACTCCCCAATCGATAAAGAAAGGTCATTCCAATGTGTGCTAAACTAATCGAATCAATTCTATTTCCCATTTTTTCGTTTTTTTTTTTGGTAGTTGCAATTTTTTTCGATAATTTTGTGTTTATATTTCTATTCGAATGGATGACAGAGGATGACTAACAAAACTGAGTTTACCTCATTAGCAGCAGAGTCCCCGTACACCGTTTAGGGGCATAATTGATTTGATTGAGTCACTGGATGAGATGAATTAATGAAACGATCTCCCAGAAATGTCGCATAAATCGTTCTGAGTTCTAGTTTTAATTTCGTTCCGCAAGAATTTCTCAATCGGAATTTCAATTGGTGGAGGTAATTAAGTCATATGTATTATCTCGGATTTCGATTAAAATTACCAGCCTGTTGCTCGGCTGATAAGGAAGGCCACCACAGCCCCAGTCAGTGATTAATGCATTTGAGGGAAAAATTGAATAAATGATATTTAGAAACGTGGAAAACGTCGGCAAATGTATTGGAAAAGTTCATCGGGCGGTGGATGTTTTGGGTGCTTGGTGAACACGCGAAAAGAGAAAAACAGCGGAGGCCGAGATTATTTGCGAAGATTTCCCAAATCGACGCACCACTGGAGATTCTCACAGTTATTTACAGTTTTCCAGCAGTTGGTCTGCACAAAGGCATAATTAAGGCCAGCACAAGGGAACGATGGGGCTCCGCGGGGCAAGGATCTCCCATTGAAATTGCTTTAATTGCATTTCGGATCACAAATGAAGACGCACCCAAAAGCAAAAGTTTGACTTCTGACGCCGCTCTTTCCCCGTCCTTCGCTAACTCGCGGTCGATGTTTTTCGACCTTTCCGTGGCTTCCTTGTCCCTCGCTGTACTAACTGCACACCCCATTTTGATTTCACTTCACCACTGCACGGATAATTGATTTTCGCACTATTTCTGGCCACAAATCTTCCACTATTTGGCGAAAACTCACGGCAAAGTCGTTACAAACTGAGCGATGCGACCGATTGGAAACGGTGAATAAAAATGGCGAATGTTGGATAGTTTTTGGTTGAAATGAGGTGAAGAATGAGGGGCGAATCGAAAGATAGAAAATTTAGGGGAAATCGGAGTGAACCGAGAGCTTCTTGTTCTTCTTTTAGTGAAGTTCTTCTTGGAAAATATCACCTTTGAAAGAATCTGTCGGCAACTAGAAAGTACTTTAAGTGAAAGAACTATTTTATATAAAAAATATATAAATCAGCGTATTAATTCTTGCTAATAGCTTAAAAAATGCGAATGCAATGCAATTCAGCTTAGACACAAACCAATCACACTAGAGAGTGTATAATCAATCTAGAGTGGACAATGGGACGTGTAAAAAGGGCCAACGAGCGCGAAAAACTTTAAAAATTTCATTCATTGTTACAAATAATTACTAAAATAACCTAAATCGGTTATTATGAGTAAAAAACTCATGTCTGGGGTATCAAAAAAATTTAGAAAGTCGTATGTGTTTTAATAAATCGAAAAATTGTTTACAGACTGTTTTAATTTGAAGAAAAAGCTGTTCTAACTGGCCTAATAGACTTGCGTATGAAGAGTTGCGTATGATAGAATTCAACTAAGCGCTTTTATTAAGCGGTTGCATTCTTCTCGGGTGCTAAATTATAGGGATTAGCGAGGATGGATACACACAATAAGTGCGAAACGGTCTAATTACTTGCCAATTCGCGTTCTAATTCCAGTTTTTATTGGAAAATTTCAAATCCGCGGTGATAAATGTATGGAAACGTAGTAAAATTACAGTAGACACCTAAAAACATTATCTAGTACTAGAGTATTAAAGAATGTTCCTTCCGTACTATAGTACTAGAGTACCGCGAACTTTCTGAACTCATCCGCCACGGCGCCACATTCTTCGCTCGAGTCTTTCCCTAGATATTCTACTTGGCTTGAAATCGTCGTAAAAGTGAGTTTTTCTGCTTAAAATCCGTAAGTAGAAATAAACAACAAATAAGAAAATACAAATTCGTTAATATTCGATAAGAAATTGCTATAAAACAAAGTCTGGGGCTAGAAAATTGCAGAAAACACGATTTTTTTTGGTGAAAATTGTTTTCGGTGTTCTTTCAAAGTTTTAACTCGAATTATAAAATTATCGCAGTCTAATTCAAGTCATCCGACAATTTTTGATATAATTTGGAATTATATGTAATCGTGTTTCCTGTGAATTCAACTAAAATTCTGTAAAAAGTACTGTAAAAAAGTCGCCGGTCTTTGACATTTTGACCTTGACTGCTATGACGAAGTTTAAATTTTCTAAATTAAAAATGCGAATTTCTAGCAATAATTGCATATCATAAATATTTTAAATGATTTTTGATGTAAAAGATTTCTCGTAATTTTTAAAAGTATTTCAAAATCTAAAAAAATACTAAAATTCTTCCAAGAAATAAAACCAGAAATGGGCTCAAGTTTTCTAATTACTTCCCTTTTAATTATTTTCCCTTTTTATCAATGTCTAATTAGAATGCGAATGCAATCAAATTCTTTGGCCACAATCAAAAATCATTTTGACACGAGACAAATTCTAAAGGTCGATTCCCACTATCGCCTTGACCTTTAGCCAAAGGCATTCAATTCTTTATCTTGTTTTTTGATGATTAAAGAAATTTCACAAAACTGAAAATAATTATGCGAGCTAAAACCTCAGCACACATGATTTTTGGCACGTACTTCTGTTGGGTAACTACGTGACATTCAAATGACGCAAAGCCGGCAATTTTTTTATATAAATAGAGTAGGATTGCGAAAAGTCGAACCTTAAAAATGAAAGCAGTTTCAGTTTTCGAGAAATTCGACTTACTGAATACATAATTTCAATTTTTCTAGAGGAAAACAATTCAAAATTTATGTTTACGCGAAAAAACCTGCCAGTTTTTAGTTTTTCTCGCAACTATCTATGGTGTTAACCACTAATGGATTAAGTCGACTTAAGACGAAACTTAGTTCTTAGTACCACATCTAGGCAAAACTCTTTAAAACGATTCCACAAGTAGGAAGAAATCAATTTAAAAAATCCACTTTGATTACATTTGATAAAAAAGAACTTTAAGGGATCGTTTACATCTGATGCTTTCTTCTGCGAATTTTATTCTTCGACACGAAATTCATGTTGCAAAAACGTTTACACTACCACACAAAATTCAAAAATGTATTCCTAAAAGATGATCAATCTCGAACTTATTCTGCGATAAATGGAAAAAATTCGCGGTGAAATTTAAGGAAAAATCGCAAGTGTAAACTTGCCTAACGGTACAAAGCTAAAGAATAGAAAAAAATTAACTGGGGTTTTATTGAATTTTATCAATAGACTGAATTTTTATCAATTTTATTGAATTTTATCAATAGACGATCTTGTTCAAATATTAAGTATATCCATGCCCCTGTTAAATATGAAATAATAATGACGTTCTATTTAATTTTAGATCAAAGAACCAACAATCAACATGTCTAAGATTGGAATTAACGGATTCGGACGTATTGGTCGCTTAGTTTTGCGTGCAGCCCTTGACAAGGGTGCGACCGTAGTAGCCGTGAACGATCCCTTCATTGGCGTTGACTACATGGTTTATTTATTCAAATACGACTCGACACATGGCCGTTTCAAGGGGACTGTTACATCTGAGGGTGGCGCACTCGTCGTCAACGGAAAGAAAATCACAGTTTTCAGTGAACGCGATCCCAAGGACATCAAATGGGCCAGCGCAGGCGCTGAATACGTTGTCGAATCCACTGGCGTTTTCACCACCATCGAGAAAGCTTCTGCTCACTTGAATGGCGGAGCAAAGAAGGTCGTCATCTCGGCTCCATCTGCTGATGCTCCAATGTTCGTTTGCGGAGTTAACTTGGACGCCTACAAGCCATCGATGAAGGTTGTCTCGAACGCCAGTTGTACAACCAATTGCTTGGCTCCCCTCGCCAAGGTTATCCACGACAACTTTGAGATTGTTGAAGGTCTGATGACCACTGTCCACGCTACTACCGCTACACAGAAAACCGTTGATGGGCCCTCTGGGAAATTATGGCGCGATGGTCGTGGTGCCCAGCAGAATATTATCCCAGCTTCTACTGGTGCTGCTAAGGCTGTGGGCAAGGTTATCCCATCGTTGAATGGAAAATTAACTGGTATGGCATTCCGTGTACCTGTCGCCAATGTTTCCGTTGTCGATTTAACTGTTCGTTTGGGTAAGCCTGCTTCCTACGACGCTATCAAACAGAAGGTGAAGGCAGCCGCCAACGGACCACTCAAGGGAATCCTTGCCTACACAGAAGATGAAGTCGTCTCATCCGATTTCATCGGCGACAACCATTCGTCGATTTTCGACGCCAAGGCTGGCATTCCATTGTCTGAAACATTCGTTAAACTTATTTCATGGTACGATAACGAGTTCGGCTACTCCAATCGAGTCATCGATCTCATCAAATACATGCAATCGAAGGATTAAGCTGTCTTACAGAACCAAAAGACAGCTGTGTATTCACATGTAATTTCCTCCATCATTCCAATAACTATGAGGCATACTTGTTATCGAAAAATTATAAAATAATAAAAAAAAGACATCAGAATTAAATATAGAATTTAAGTGAGATACAAAATTTTTACTTTTACTTCTCTTTGTCTTATATATTTGTTAGGCTAAAGAAAAGGATCTCACTTTGATCAAGTTGGTTAGCAGAAAAGTGAAGCGAAAAAGATATTTAGAGGGTCATAAGGAAATGTTTATGGATTTTTTTTTTATTATTCTGTAGAGACAAGAATGTTGTATTGTTCATTGCACACTAGAATTACCATAAAACATTAAATGTTTGAAAAATGAAATATTTTGTGGTATTATTTGTAAATTACCCCATCAGCGCTGACCGAAAATTTATTTTATTTGTCTTTTAAATGTTGGTACTGTTCTAAAAATTGGTCACGGAAGAGATCTGGGGTGGCATCATGTAACTTATTTTCAATCGACTGACTAGTCGAAGGAAATCTTTAGTCATCTTTAAAAGTGGGTAAACAGGCAGAAACTCATTCGAGTGCACACGATATAGGAGTCTTTTTGGATAATTTGGGGTCGCTGAATCCGACTCTGGCAAAAGCTTTTTCGGATATGGGTAATTTATAAATTGGTTTAAATATTTTTAATTTGGCAATCAACACTTCTTTTTTCCTTCTTATCTGAAAAAGTATTGCTAGTACAGTCAAACTACTGCCAGATTCGGATTCAGCGACCCCAAATTACCCAAGAAAATACTTATATCGTGTGTACCAGAATCAGTGTCGGCTTGTTTAATAAATTTTGGTCGAATAAAGATTTCCTGCGACTAGTTAGTCGATTGGAAATTTAAAATTTGTGATATTGGCGCTTCGATTTATAGCTTTGCGATTTCACTCCTTGATGTCGCTAGTGGCTGTCGATCGGATTTGAATATGAAATGATCTTGAAGTTAATAGTGCCGATAAGAATTCTGATAAGAAGTGTACTTAAATTTTATTTACATCAAAAAGATATTCCCCTTGTTTGATCGCTACATACAAATAAAATTGTATATTTGATTAAAATAATGGTTTAGTATTCCTCAGATTGATTCAAATTACAACCCCAATTCTGATAGTCGTTTTACGTGTTGTTAGTGCTTTTCTACCAGCAAGCAACACGTAAAACAACTTGTCGAAAACGACACGACTATCAGAATCAGGGTGAAAAATATATAAGGAGAATAAACGTGACCTCATCTTTGGGACTGTTCGGCGTTAGGGGACTATTTCCTACTATTTTCGTCAAAATAAGAAAAAAAAACAATTTTTTAGACTTTTTTATTAGAAACAAAATACAGGTTTTAAGTATGTATAATTATGTGAATTAGTAGAACCTACATATAACGATATCGTGGAGGAACGGAAATATTTTTGTTATCTGGAGGTTTATTGAATAAAACAAAAATAGAAAGTAGACATTTTACCAAAAACAAAAGGTGATTATTTCACATCACCACAAAAATTAAATTTCAAAGTCGAAATTCCAAACATTGACGACTAAAAAAAGGTCACCTGCACATTAAAAAATATTTATACGTTTCTAATTGAATTTAAAATCGATTATAAAAATTTAGGTTTAAAAAGTTATTTATCTAAAAATCAACTCCAAAGTTGATACATTTTAAATCGTTAAAAAACCAAAAAATGTAACCAAATGTTTTAACGGTTGGAACGACTCACTATTTTTTTGCCTTATTTCGAGCCAAGCATCCTGTAAATTACTGAGAAGAAAAACTTTTTCAAAAATTGTCCATACTCTGTTTGTTGTTTCAATTCTTCGAAGATTGTAATTTGTCGGAAGTGTAAATAAACGATTAATTTTTTTTCTTTTTGAAAAACGATGAAAATCCCCATGTTTGTATTTAGATATTCAATTGTATAAAGGCCTTAAAAAGAATAGAGAAAAACGGAGTGAAGGAATTGAATAAATAAATAAACTCTTGGCGATCGATCCACCGTCGTCTGTCGTATTTGCTTGATCACAAATGATCAGTTTCCATTGATGATATTTTGTGCGTTTTTCAAAGAGTTAATTTCTAAAAAGCAAGAAGCCCTGGGATTCATTTTCTCTGTCCGTCCCCTTGTTAGCTTACCATGCATGTGTCGATTCACTTGTTCTTCATCGGGTAATTATCCACAAAATTAAATCCCAATTTAGCACTCGTGAGCCGTTTAAAGTCTTTGTTTACGTCAGGTTTTATTTTTATAGCGACGCCCTCAATATAAACAAGGCCATAACTCAATCCGTTCAATTTCTGTAAAAAGATTTAATTCTTTTTTGATCCCAAGTTTATTGCTTTGAATTCAGTTTCACTACAGTTGCACCATTTTCAGGTACGTTTTTTCAACAGTCTGCATTTCCCTTTGAATTTTCAATTGGGAAATCGGATTTAAAAATTTCAGAATAGATTCATATTCTGTGGTTACTATTTAAAACTTTGAAAATCTCACCCTATTCCGGTTAAAATCACTTCAGATTTGAATTTTCGAAAATTTTTCGTCAGTTACATTCAATTAGCCAGGAGTAAAATCCGTTAATAGAAAACTATCAACGGCGTGTCAAGTGTTCACCGAAGAAATGCCCCACCAAAGGCAAAAGAAAAAAAAAATAAAAAATTAAAACTAAAACTTGAAAACCACACAGAATTTGAAAAATGTACTGAAATAACTTCAAGTATTTAATTTTCTGTGTTCATTTTGGCTTGACGATGCCGTGAAGTGCTTGAGATGATGACAGTTTCAATAATTTGGTCATAAATAATAAGTCTTGACTTGACCCAAAAAGATTTTCAAATTTTCGCTTGATGGAGAATCCCATGTTAATGCGCGATGTGTTAGAAATTCGATTATGATCTGTCAAGAGCGTTGATTTCAAAAGTTATGATGGCAATTAGGAAAATAAAGGGCACGGGGTTACTGAGATAACATCGATTTCGGGCATGTAATCAAGGTCTTAAGGACACAAATATCTGTTTATGTTAGTCAAGTTTTTTTTATCATTTTGAAATTGAACTGCAGGGGATTAAAATTATGTAAATATTTCCAAGGAAGATGGAGTTGTCATTTCTATTTAACTACTAGAATGTGACGAAAGCAATTTCAAAAGGATTTTCGTGTTATTTTCAATTTTGATAGATTCTCCAAGGAGAAGTCAATTCATTGCCGAGGGTCAAAGTCCTGTATATTTTTTAACACTTACGCCGAGTCTTGATTAAGGACTTTTTATGCCATGGAATATTTCAACGTAAAACCTAAAAACATAACAAAAGCTATAATTGCCAATCTGGCAATCATTGGAGACCCGTATGGAGATATTCGTATCAAAATTCGAACAGTTGTACCAAAATTCCACTTTGAGTCAAACTTTCCGATAAGATTTTTTTAAATTTATTCCAATCGGATTTTGATGTATGGGAGTTTTATGTAGAATCATATCCTAAATATCTTTTGTTCTTGCACAGACGGACGGACAGACCGAAAGACGGACGGACATGCAAAAATCTATTTTTTTAATCATTCTAAACTCACTGGTGTAATTCATTTTTGTGTGTGATAGCGGGATCTTGGCGTTACAAACGGTAAGGCAAATCTAATATACCCTTTGGTTTCACCATACGGGTATAAAAATGACAGATGACACATATTATTCACATATAGACATATTTTTTCCAAGCATTTTTGCCCAAGGTATCAAAAAAACAAAATCGGACAAATGCTGTCGAATTTTCCATATAAAACCGTTAGAAAAATTCAATATTTTGACAACTTTTGTGAAGTGATTTTACTCTGCAATAGATGAATAAAATTCACGGAGAAATTCAGGAAAAAATCACAAGTGTAAACCGGACCTAAAGTATGGTATTCATGAAAAATTGCGACCTCTTAATTTTGCCTCAAAAACATTTCCTGAGCACTCCTGAGCCGATTGAAGCATTACTACAAAAATGTCTGTCTGTCTGTCTGTCAATGTGTCTGTGTACAAGATTTCTCAAAAACGACTTGAGCTAGTATCATGAAATATTACGAGGAAGGTTTGGTCCTGGAATGGGACGATCCTATGAACTTTTGGTGGAAATCCGTTAATCGGAAGTAACCAAAATTGCGGCTTTTTAAAAATCGCTTTTTCATTTTTTGCTATACTTTCTTCGAAACGTTTTTTAGAAGTCTTAGGTCTGCCGTACACTTGAGCTAAGTTAGCTCAGCTATGTGCCTGTTTAGAGCTTAATGTGGCGTGTTTCAAAGTGAGGATAATATGAACAGCTAAACGTCCACATCTAAACAGGCACATAGCTGAGCTAACTTAGCTCAAGTGTACGGCGGGCCTTATGCATGTAAAATGTTGAAGGCAGTAAGATTTCTTATATTTTTGTCTTTATTTAGACCTCGATATCTCAAATCTTTATTCAGATATACAGTTATTTCAAAAAATTCAGTTTTGTGTGATTATCTCGAAAAAACGGCTTTTTGCTGGTTATATGTATGAGATAAATTGAAGAGAATATTATTTGCCACAATTTTGTATTTCTCTATTTACCGCTATCTTTTACCGTTACATTCAAATGTCAAAAATTAGATTTTTGCAAATTGCTTGCAGATGAACAGTTTTTAAAAAAAAAAAAAACATAACGAAAGCTATAATTGCCAATCTGGAAATTATTGAAAACCCGTATGGTGATATTCGTATCAAAATTCGAACAGTTGTACCAAAATTCCACTTGAGTCAAACATTCCAATAAGATTTTTTAAAATTTATTTCAATCGGATTTTGATGTATGGGAGTTTTATGTAGAATCATATCCTAAATAACTTTTGTTCTTGGACTTTTTGGAAAAGCTGCACCGTTTTTGAGATATTCGCAAAAAAGGTGTTCGTTCGTATGGGGGGTACCTCCCCCCCCCCTCCCCTAATGCTCCATTTTTGCCCATGAACGAACTTAGCCTCGCATTTTACGAAAAACGGATCTGCGCAAAACTTGAAGTCTCTAGCTCAATCCGTGCGCCCGCAATCCGCGCCACAGACAGACAGACAGACGGACGGACAGACGAACGGACATGCAGAAATTAATTATTTTTATCATTCTAAACACACTGGTGTAATTCATTTTTGTGTGTGATGACGGGATCTTGCCGTTACAAACGGTAAGGCAAAGTTAATATACACTCTCGAAAAAATCCGGGGACGAATTAACTCCGCCTGAAAACATAGCTAAAAGTTTAACATCGTAGCGCGGAGTTATTTTTACATTGTATTTTACGGAGCTAAATATTCAATTTAACACCGTTTTGACCTAAATTTTAAATGAACTCCGAAAAGGAGTCAAAAATTCACTACAACTCCTTTTAGGAGTTATTTAATTGTAAAGGGTGTTCACGTTTAGAAGAGGCTTGCCAATTGGCTTCAACAGGCTATTGGGAAGGCAAATGGTTTACAATTCGAGAGATCCCAGGTTCGAGTCCCGGCAGAGACATGCAAGAAAAGTTGTTAACAGTCAAAATTAACTTTGAAAATACGAAAAAAACTCAAAACATCTCAAATGCTTGCAAAAAAAAGAGAATTTGTGAGGTTTTTTTTCTTGGTAATAAATTGGTTTAACACCGAAAAATTGTTAAAAATTAACACCCATAAGGAATTGTTGTGAACTCCTAGCCCGGTGCTCGATTTTCTCCAATAGGTGATGGACTCCCTCAAACTCCCTTTCGGTACGTAATCGACTCCATTTTTTCGAGAGTGTACCCTTTGGTTTCACCATACGGGTATAAAAAAGTCAACGGCCACTAAATACAATTTCTCAACCATAAAGGTAATCAAAAAATGTCATTTTCATATCCTTTTATTAAAACAATCTTTTAAAAAACAATTAATTCAATAAGCCTTACTCGTAAATGTTAAAATTATTTCTTCAAGCATTTAAATCAAATTAGTAAGCAATTAGACCACCCATTTAACACATTTGTTTCTTGAACAAATTGAATTTTTGTTCTAACCCAAATTGAACACATGTTTCGGTTGCCCCGAAAACCAAACCAGACGATGCCAGATTATAGTCCAGACCTTAAAATAAAAGGAGATCATAAAAAGGGTCGTTGTGCACTTGACGAACGAATCTACCAAGGATCATAGCACAAATGAGACGCACACAATATCGAATTTGATACTTTAGGACTTTGTGTAGATCGGCGCCACACCCGAAATCATTTAAAATGTCAAAATATTTTAATTAATTATCGAAAATATTGCATAAAGTGCGTCTATTGACAAGAAGGCGTCTAGTTAGAAAATAAGAATTTCAATTGGTGCTCCATTTAATATTTTTGAATGAAGGGTTTTTATGCATTGATTTCTCTTGTAATTTTAAAGATAAGTTTTTGTCGAACCTTGCGATATTAAAAAAAAACAATCTGATGTGAGCAGCACATGACTTTCTTATACAAAATTTACGTTCTTGCGCAATTTACGAGTAGGGTAGGAGCGGGCATGTTGAATTATTGCAAAATTTAAAAAAACTACTCAGTCAATTTTTTTGAAATTTTAGTATGTTGTTAGTACTGATGTCCTCTACTTGCCATAAAATTTTGACAGCGATACCTTATTTATATCGTAAGTGACAGGAATATGTGTGTTTTTGGCTCTAAAAGTAAATATTAGACTATACAGTGATTTACCCATTTCTCATACAAATTTTTGTCAATCTGGAAATTTTTTGTATTAAAAGTGTTGTGTAACACCTCTAGAATAAAAAAAACCTCGTGAGACATTCAAATTTATTGTTTTTGTGATTTTTCTAAGAGAAAATATCAAAAAAGTGGGTTGCGGGTAAGTTGAATAACGGCTTGGCGGGCAAGTTGAATCATTTTTTTCTTACGTATTTTTTGTTTTTTTGACGTTTGTTTCACATTTCCCTTGTTCTTTTATCAATTTTTGTTTGTTTCTTGATGATTTTTTACATTTTTTATAGAAACGCAGCAGGAAAACAATCAAAAATTGGACAACAAAAAAAACCAAATAAGCGATTAACTAAATTGTAAATTTCATTTTTTTTCATATTTACATTATATAATGTATATTAAATTTTTTTTGCTTAATAAAATACTTTATTTCATTCTTTTTTTTCTTAAGAAATAACGTTTTTTCATTCTTAAGTATGAAAACTTACAATTATTCAACTTACCCGCACCACTTGCAAATCGGCGGGCATGTTGAATCACCCTTTAAATTGAACTGGAGGGCAGTTAATAAAACATTTTAAAAAAATTTTCTTCTATGAAATGTAGTCAAGGAATCCCTCTATCGAATGGCTTAACCATTGGAGCGATATGTGAATTTATGTGCGCGCTACAACCTAAATTCTAAAAAGTAATTCAACATGCCCGCTCCTACCCTACACTATAATGCGACAAAAAAAAAATTGACCTCAGCGCGCCCGTTATTGTGATATAGACTTTAAACTCGGTTCCGATCGTGATTGTTTTTTCGAAAGTTAATTTATAGTACCAGAAAGACCGAGCCATGCTCGGAGACCTCAAAATCCTCCTTTTGCTGACTTTTTTTTTGGAGAAAAAAGTAGATTCACGTTATCTTATAGTTAATTTCCTGAGATTGAAAATTCCCGATCCAAAAACCCCCTCTGCTAATTTCCTATAGAAAAAAATGAAAGAAAGGATACTTTTGTTATCACTACAGGACCCTCCGTTTCGAATTTTCAAATTCTATTGTCAAATACAGGATTAGCGACATACAGGATTAGCAAATTGCTTTGATATTAATCTACTCGAAAATAGGATATTCGCATCATCCTTATAGGACCTTTAATCCCCTAAAAAACCCTTAATGCCAAGTTTTTCCGAGAAAAAATGAGAAAAATGATATTCACGTTATCCTTACATTCGCCGGAACAGTCCCGGATTTAGGCATAATTCGATTTAGTCATGAAACCAAAAATTTTTGTCTGTGACGGAATTTCTCCATAAGACCTTCATCTTGTGTTCCTTCATTTTTTCCAAAAAAATCACCTGCGGCGCAACTTTTTCTTTCGCCTGCGGCGCATCGAAAAAAATACCATAAAAAGTGATTGAAAATTCACTTATTTTAGAAAATACCTGGGTCTCGAGGGGAGGGAAAAGTCAGGTTCGTAGTGGAAAAATCGAACGCCCTTAGTCCCCTTAGTAGTACTGTAAAGTTTCATTAAGATAGGATCACCCAATTGGAAGATACCAGACAGACAGACATTCCTCGTATTATATTATAGGATTCTACTTAAATTACGTAAGATACGAATCTGCTTGAGAACGTTATTGAAAAACTTGAATGAAAAGTTTAGTTCGAATTTGCCGAAGATATTAGAGATGCATCGAATAACCCAAAAATTTAATTAACACTGATAAAAGATTTCGCCAGTTGATAAAATATTTGAAGAAAGTTTTTTGTTAAATTTTCTATGCAATCGCATATTTTTGGAAATGGAATTTTTTGTTGTAATCTATGAACTTCTGAAAAGGTAGAAAATCGTTTCGGATAACTGTAGCTCTTCCTGCAAAAAACAAAAAAAAAACGATTTAAATTGAGAAGTCTGGGAAAATCCGGTAAAGTCATATAAGTTATTAGCAATTTGCCATAAATGTGATAAGAGTTTCCTTTAGTTTGGAAGAATTAAATTCAAACCAATGCAAAATTTGTGCTTCGATTTGTGGAAATTCGATCTTCTGAGTTTTCTAACTAAACATATTTGAAATCTGATCGAAAACGGGAGATTGGTTTATTCACAGCAGATAATGAAAGATCATATTTATGATGTCTTTATCAAAATAGGATGAGTTTTACTTAGGGAACATCAAACCGTTTAGATTTTAGATAACGAAATCAAGATTTAAATCAATAGCAAAAATGATCACAAATGACTAACAATAAAATGTTTTTGATTCGCGATGGATTCATCATCATTCGATTTTTTAAAAATGTTAAGCAGTTTCGAAAATGACTCAACAAACCCGAGGATTCATCACACGTGTGCTCGTTACAGAAATTTTGGAACTTTTGAGAATGTTTTTGTAAAGGTATGAAACTGAGCAGGCAGTAAAAAGTGTAATAAGTGCAGCACATGACGAGAAGAAATTAGAATATGTAAGAAGGTCGGTTATATGTGAAGTACTAAACGGTGATGATGATGAGGTTGAAAAACCCGCCAATCGTCTGTCCCAAATCCGGAAAGTGCAGTAAAAGAAAGCGGAGCGGGCATGTGTTTTTCTTTTTCGAGATTCGAAATTAGTCTATAACCGAAGAAACGAGACTATTAAAAGATGTTTTGGAAACAGAATATGATTCGTCGATATTATTCTCATGCAAAAGAGTGAAAATAACACGGCTAGCGATTGATGTTAGCCGCTGAAGAGGGAATCTATCGCTGTTGAGACTGGAGACCACCCAAATGGTGCAACATGTAAACTTCATGTAAACATATGTAAATCGAAACCAAAATATATGCTTCGTCTAACCGCTCTGTCTAGCTGAATTTGTACTTGCACTTGTTCTACAATAAAATGTATTTTTTTTTTCATTTGAATACAGCAAATCTAATGTGATCATCATGAGAGTTTAGTATTGCGGATAAGCGACATGGGTATTTTTTTTCCTTTACAGTCAAGACCACTTTAGAGAAACCCGCTAGCAGCACAAACCGCTTGAGAACACACAATCCTAACACTCGTTGCGTTTCCCGTTGCCTTTTTCTCTAGATACAATTACCCGCTTAGCAACAAATCTGTTAAGAACACAAACCGCTTACGAGCACATGAAAGTTTTTTTTTGAAAAAAACCAAAAGTCAAGTTGACCCGCTTAGTTACACGTTTAATATCAATAAGCGCACAAAGAAAGTTAAAATGACAAAATTGCAAGAAATTTCTTCAATATTTTCTGCAAATTAGGTTCAATATTTTCTGCAAATTAGGGTATTTCTCATGTTCTTTAGTATTCATAAAATATCATAATTGGTATATAAACACCTTTACTAATGTGACTATTTCTCCCTTGCAAAAAAACCTTACAAATGTTGCCATTCCCTTCCAACAGGGCCTCCTTTTTTCCCTATAAAAATGGGAAAATATTTTTTTTTTTGAAAATCTTTACATCACCCTGGGATATTTTCCCATATTTATAGATATTACTCCCATCCAGTTATTTCTGCTCGTATACATAATATGAGACTTAAATCGATATTTAAGGACCACTCGCCACAACACGAAGACATGCATATCCCAAGTAACCAAATAGGGCGTAAAGTGGTCGTGGCGACTTTAACATCGAATCTTTATGGTCGCGACGACCACTTTACGCCCTATTTGGTTACTTGGGATGGGCCTGAGTATAGTAATTTGACTACATGTTGGAAAAACATCATTTTTTTTGGAATAATAGCCATATTTATGGGAGGAAACGCCACAACTTGCTTGCAGGGTTTATGGATGCGGGTCCTATAGTAGATAAAATAATCACCTCTATTCTTGAATACGGCGTTAGGAGCAAAAACCTAACGCGCTCGATTCGATTCGCTACGCAATTGGTATTCTGGAATACGCCGGGAGCTTCGCGTTTGGTATATAAAGTATCGCATGGCAACGCGCTGTCAAACATCAGCTGATTCGATTGTTTGTTCTTAATTTTGAATAAAAATGAAGTGTTTGAAGTGATTTGCTTCAGTAGCCATGGATTTTATGCTGATGTATCATTTATTGAGGCAAGAGGAGTTGAATTCGTTACGCCAGCAAAGAAATTTTCTAAGACACTTCAGATTTGATGAGCTTAACCGATGAAGCGTAAGTGCATACAAATACTGGGAATCTCATAGATATTTATTTGCAATTTTGTAGATTCAAAAAAGATTTCCGGTTCCGGTCGAATATATTGAATTTCCTCCCACAATAAATTCATCTCTATCGGCGACTTCCTCGTATATCCCTTGGCAATGTCCGGATTGTTTTTCATTTTTGAAATTAAAAATGCGAACTGGTCATTGCTTCTAGTGTGTTTTTCTTTGCACTCCTATTTTAAGAAATCACTGTTAAAATCTTTCATTTAAACATACAATATATTTACCTTACATTTTTGTAAACACCGAATTCAAACGTCAATGAAACGCGAGAAATTTGAAGTGAGTGATTTAACCTCAAAAAAGTGCTCCCGGCGTATTCAAGAATAACAATAATCGAATGCGTTGCAATGCGTTATTCCAAATCGAACGTTGATAGATACTGCGTATTCAAGAATACCGATTACTCACGATCGAACACTAATCGAGCAAATAAACGTAACGCCGTATTCAAGAATAGAGGTGAATAATAGTGCTTGGGGACCTTTAGTTTGGAAGAATTAAATTCAAACCAATGCAGAATTTGTGCTTCGATTTGTGGAAATTCGATCTTCTGAGTTTTCTAACTAAACATATCTTCTGAGTTTTCTAACTTAATAAAAAGAAAATACAAATAAAAACAAAAAAACTTAAAAGAAAAATCGTTTTGTTCAACAAAAACGACATTTTTTGTGTTAATATCAAAGATGTTGAATTTTAGGCTATTTTGACGCTATTGCCGGATTCACTCTACTTCTGGAGATACCAAAAAGAAAATATTTTCTATACCAAAAAAGTTGCTTAAAAGATTTTCTTTTCCGTATCTCCAGAAATAAAGTGAATCTGGCCAAAACAAGGTCCGATTTAGAATCAAAATATGATTAATAATATTACTTCAATATTTTTAATTATACTTTATGCAGTTGATGGGTCTGGGGGGTTATACTCGATGAACTTTTGTGGAACATTTCACAAAAAAAATAATAAAAAATAAAATAAAGCAAAAATAAATAAATAACGAAAAAGCGAAATCATTTTTTTCGGTTTTTGTTACGTTTTTCGTTGTTGTAACGGAATTAGATTTTTATTTATTTATTTATTTATATATATACATAGCCAACAGGTATAATTTCCTAACCGGCCGATTCCAAGCAAAGAGAAAACTAACAAAAATTATAAAATAAATAAAAATAGAGAAAATTATAAAATAAATAAAAATAGATAATAGAAATATTGAAAAATTATGCAAAAAACAGAAAAAAAAAGAAAATTATAATTTACTTAAAACTTTTCTCCGAAACATGTTACGCGAAATATTAAAATCAAAAACATCTGCACAATTATTAAATAAAGCACACATATTCGTAATTGGCTCGTTCACCCCATAAACAGTTCTATGGAAAGGCAAATTTATGAAGATGTGGTGCCTAAGCTGACGAGGAGCCACATTAAAATTAATTTTTGACAAAAGGACTGGAGAATCAACAACACCAGAGATTACATTAAAAATAAATAACACACTTAACAAATCCCGCCGAGAGCTCAAGGAGTCAAGGTCAATTAACTTACGCCTCGATTCATATGGAGGCAATTCAAGAGCGTTGTCCCAGTTCAGCCTACGAAGAGCAAACCTGAGAAAACGCCTCTGGATTGACTCTATACGGCTTATATGAACCTCAAAGTTAGGACTCCATACAACACACGCATATTCTAAGATCGATCTGACAATTGAAATGAATAAACTTTTCAATGCATAAGGATCAGAAATCTCTCGGGAAAATCGAATGATGAATCCAAGTAATCCATTTGCTCTAGAGATAATATAGTCAATATGAGGTACAAAGGTTAGTTTGGTGTCAAAAATCACCCCAAGATCTTTTATCATAGAGACTCTGTTGAGAATAACATTGTTGATTTTATAATTAAAAATGATTGGATTAATCTTTCGATAAAATGACATGGTTGAACATTTAGCGACATTTAAACTAATATGATTTTCTACACACCAAGTAGACAATACGTTGAAATCATTTTGCAACATAAAAGAATCTTCCAAACAATCAATGACACGATAAAGTTTTGCATCGTCAGCATATAATAATAACCTGGACGATATTAGAACATCACATAAATCATTAATAAATAAAATAAATAACAAAGGTCCGAGATGGCTTCCTTGAGGAACCCCGGAGCGAACGACAAACGCTCTTGACAAATAATTGTGAATTTTTACTAATTGCAATCGATTAAATAAATAAGACGTTAGCCACTTAAGAAGACTAGAATGCATGCCAATTAATTGAAGTTTTGTCAAGAGTAAATTATGATTAACTCTGTCAAACGCTTTCGAGAAATCCGTGTAAATGACGTCAACCTGATGACCCTCTTCGATACTGTTACTGCAGAAATTTGTAAACTCTAATAAATTCGTGGTAGTTGACCGACCCTTAACAAAACCGTGCTGATAAATAGAAATGTGTTGCTTAAACGAAGAAGTCAGAACGCTACAAATCAATTTTTCAAAGAATTTGGCAATCGTAGGCAAGATAGCAATTGGTCTATAGTTATAACGTTATAACGCAATTTTGAGGAAAAAACTGGATAATCGTTATTTCGTTTCGTTACGTTACGATAACGTTGCTCATCCCTGATTTTAGCTGTTAATCCAACATTCTTCTATTTATAATTTGCAATAAAAAAGTAAAAACGATCCAAAGGGGCTGTACTAAAATTGGTCAGAGGCAATATCTGTATAGAGATTTTGTCAAAAACGATATTAGTCGAATTGAGCAATTTTCTTTCTCCAGAAGACGCTGTGATAGAAATCCGCAATTCCTTCGATGCTGTGCAAAAAAAATTTATTATTCCATATTAACGGTAATGGCAAAATGTTTACAATTTTTCATTTTGTCGGATTTCCTTGTGATGAAAGATGTAAATCTAATCATCCGGTTGTGGTTGTCTCGTCTTTAGTTCTGAATCAAAATCGTTGGAATGTAAATGTTTTTATTTAATGATGATGTCACGAATTTCTCGTATTGAACTAATCAAAAAATTTGGGATAATTTGTGAATTTTAACATTGTTGCTCACCTTTAAATTTCAAAGCCATATTTTGAGTTTTACTCTTGGATAATTGACTATTTAAGATTTTTAATTACCAACATTTTTTTTATTGAGGGTGTTCACAATCCTCTTCGGTATTCGGTATTCGGTATTTTCGGTAATATTAAAAGACTGAAAATATTCTGCTGTGAACATCCCACAGCACAGATTTGAGAACAGCGCTTTTATTTGATACGTGACGAAATCATGAACTGCGAATTTGATTGTAAAATATATCACATACCTTTAAATCCATGTTTGATGTATTCCTTTGAATTTCTATTGTGGCAACGGCTATCAAAATTGAAAAAAATTGCAGTCCGATGAGATAACCAGCGAAAAAATTTGACAACTAAAAACATTACTAGCGCCACCCGCGGTTGATTCTTGATACCGAATACCGAGGCTGAAAAACACGACTCGAGGCATGTATACAATTACCGAATCCGGTAATTCATTTTTACATGAACCAAGTTACCGTCTCGGTAAAAATCTGTTAAATTTGACTGAATTACCGAGCGGTAAATTTACCCGCATTTTAAAAGAGGACTGTGAATTCCCTCATTATAATCATTTTTTTTAAATTGTATAAAACAAAACAAATACAGTAAAATCTGTAAAAGCTGGTCCCTCGGTAAGCCGGAAACCTACACATTTCTGGTTACTTGAGAGTCCGGCTTATATAGAATCTCCATTTTAAATTTACTGTGGAGCACCTTCCAAAAACATTTTAAATGTCTAATTTCCTTTGATTAACAAAGTAAATCCACCTACGATTCGTTTGAAATCGTACGAATTGAATTTTATTAGTGATTTTAAAATTTACGCAGTATATATATTTTAGTAGTGCTGCGAGCAAAAATATTGAATCATT
The DNA here is from genome assembly GCA_964034945.1 of Chrysopilus asiliformis. Taxonomy (NCBI): domain Eukaryota; kingdom Metazoa; phylum Arthropoda; class Insecta; order Diptera; family Rhagionidae; genus Chrysopilus; species Chrysopilus asiliformis. Next base: position 14,455,401 of record OZ035962.1, read on the forward strand.
AAATCAAAATTAGAAAAGTCATAATCAAATCGAATTGAACCGCTAAAATATCTTCCTCAAGGTAAATTCTATAATTCGATTAGTCTTCTGTTTCGTGTTGTTTGCAGAATCGAATTTAATAAACATTTGATGCTTAATAAAATCTTTTGAAATATCTAAAAAATTTAAAAACTTTCCAAAATTATGATTTTTGTCAAAAATCGGGATCAAAATGAAAAAAACATCTTTTTTTTCTTGCTTTTTGAATGAAACTGAAAAAAAAGTTTATTGAATGTCTGAAATTTTGGATAGATTTAAATTTTCCTGAGGAGATACGCCACAGATTCTCGTGGTTCTGTTTCATTTCAATCGTCGACTTCTTCAGGATGGAACCGAAAATAACTTCTTAATTGATTTATAAAGACGCTGGCCCCGTATTCATCGGAAAGTTCTGTCTACATATACGCTACAATATGTGTGTTCCAGAATTAGTAGACTTTGGCTCTGGTATTCAGTTCCGCTGTGAGATTTGAGATTTTTCAACTCAGCCATTGGTCCATTTTAATGCAGTGTAGATGCCAAGAGGCGGCGCGCACATTCGAGGGAGGAACGAACACCTTGGCGAAAGATGGCAGACTCACAGGTAGAACTTTGAGAAATTATGGTCAGGTGATTTGGCTTTGATTTTGGGACATAGTAAACAATTTTCAAGCATCCTTACATGTGGAAAATTTGTTTGAATTTCCCAGGTACCTAAAATACGTATTTTCGTAAAAAGTCCACGGGAGAATACTTGAAAAATAATGAAAACTCACGGGAAATCCAATTAATTTCATAATAAATGGATTTTATAATTGTATATAGATATCAGAACGGATAAAAATTATTCTTATAAAAAAATTAGGACAAATTCCCTATTTTCAAGAAAGCGCTACAAAAAACCCACCGCGTCATAATTACAATTATTTGCAGGAATCTATCATATTGTGTATTGGATTGCTCGCGGTAAACAATTGAAACAATGCGGAATTGGAAGAATTTGACAGGTAATAAATATTAAATCTTGATCCCGAGAATCTAATGTGTGGATATCATAATGATTATGAGTAACAATATATTAGATCTCTGTTACTGGCTTGACCGCAAATGATGCGGATAGGGGAGAAGAGTTCAAATTTTTTTTCTTACTAATAGAAAATTGCGCTGCGAGTATTTTGAAGAATATTAAAAAGAAATTTCCTTATTTCTCTAAAAAATTGGTTTATTAAAATCAATTATGCGAAACAAGAACTAAAAGATGTATAAAATGGAAATTTGGTATGGAACAGGCTTTTATTACAAGATAAACCTTTTCCGAAAATGAGAAAAATTGAAGCACCCCTTCTCCCTCAAATAGAAAACAAATAGAAAACAAATAGAAAACAAATAGAAAACAAATAGAAAACTTTTTCGCGATTTTCTCGAAAACGGTTTGATTGTTCCAAAATTCCACAGGGTTCTATGGGACTATTACAGCTTTGGAATGCAAAAAACCGCGTCAAAAAGGTTTACTGGCAGAAGTCGGTCTTACAAATCATTACAGACACACCGACGTGATGGGTATATGTCCCGGGAATGTTATGATTTAGGTTTTTGAAATGATTTTAATACCTTTCTTATATTTTAATACCTTTCTGAAGAAGGTAGAAATGAGAATTTTTCAATAATAAAAATTCAAATGTCAACCGATCAAACAAACCACCAAAAAAGTTCTGATTTTTCAAAATAGTTTATTTTTGATCTGGTTTATTAAATTTTAACTTTTTTGTATAATAAAATATTGTATTCATAAAAAAATCAACCTTTTAATTTTGGCTACAAAACATTTCCAAGTATCCCTCAGTCTATCAGTCTATCAGTCTATCAGTCTATCAGTCTATCAGTCTATCAGTCTGTCAATCTGTTAATCTGTCAATCTGTCAATCTGTCAATCTGTCAATCTGTCAGTCTGTGTACAAGATTTCTCAAAAAGTTATGGAGCTTGTGCAATGAAATTTTACAGGACGTTTGGTCCTGGAATGGGACGATCTCATCAACTTTTGGTGGAAATGCGTTAACCGGAAGTAACCAAAATGGTGGCCTTTTGAAAATCGTAATTTCGTTTTTTGCTATTTACTCTGAAATTAGGCGTTGTTCAGTAGTCTTATGTCTTTACATTTTTTTCTATTGCCGTAAATCGATATATTTTGTCGTTATCGAAATATTTCAGCTGTTGTAAAAAAAATCATATTTGTATACATATAAGCTAATATTTTACTTGTCGAGTTATAGTATTAATTGCCGCAGGACAAAAGATTTTGTATAAAAAAGTTATATGCTGTTCATATCAGGTATTTTTGACAAAAAGGTCAATGGTTTAATGGTTTTTGATTCGGTTAAAAAAACCACTTTGCTCTTATAAAAATTGACACACCTACACGGCAAAAAATCCTGGAGTATTTTTCAATCCAAAAATTATATTGACGAAATCTTAATACTTATTTTGGATTGGAATTTAATACATGCAAATTTTTGAAAATATTTTAGCCTTTTTTGCAGTCATATTTGAACAGTTTTTTATTATGTAATCGAACTTAAGTACTTTTAACATTAATGTCTACAATTTAATAAAAATTTTAGACTTTAATACTGAATTAAACCAAAAATAAATTTATAAAAATTTCTAATCCATATTATTGGATTAGAATTTTCCATTGGATTACATATAGGTCCAGCGTAATCCAGTTTTGATTGGAATTTACTCCAAGATTTTTTACCGTGTACTAAAAAAATTTCATTGTCAATTTTCCTAACATTCTTTCTTAGTGTTGAACTTGTAATTGTTGTTTAGATATGAAAACCATGATCTACCCCAAAAAATCTTAATTGATAACTTAATTTGTTTACGGAAAATCATTTAAATATTTACAAAGAAAATGAAAACTTTTTTTGGATAGCATAGACTATTCCATGCAATATGTCTGAATTTTTTTTTCACAATCTACTAAACAACAATATTATTGAGCTAGTTTAGTTTCAATATAATCAACATTATTCCATCATGTGCTAAACACCACGAAAACGGATCAAAATTCTTTTATTATGCTGTAGGTACGCGTTTACTAACAGCGTTTACTTTACAAATTCGGTTCTTTTATATAAATATTTATGGGAAAAAAAGTTCCCGATTTGATGAAAATTTGGACAGTTTTTTTTGTATAATTAACAAGTGAAAGAATAAGTCCTTATCCTCTATTGCTTAATACTGCTCGAATTCGCTCACATGTCTTACTACAAAAAAAAAAATGATCTGAATGTGTTTCGTGTAAGCAAATGTGTCTGTTTATCACTTGAAAAATAGTAAAATATACAAAATCAGGTGGCACTTAAAAGTTGAAAATTTTTAACAGCGTTTATTTGTATGCAGTTGATTTTTGAGTTAAAATGTTATTCTCTAGCCTTAAGTGTAATAACGGACCACAACCACAGACTCATAGTGGCTGAACTTTTAAACATTGAAGAATCCTATTCCAAGTTTAATTACATTAATAAACAATTTAGTCGATGGATTTAAACAAAGTTCATTGAGTTTTGTTTGAAAAAAAAAATATTTCTTACTACTTACTACTCGGGTTGCGGCTGATGTTACTATCAAATTTTTGGCCATCCGAATAGCAGCAATTGATGGTGATTACAGAACTCTGTCGGCGAAAATGTTCTTTGGATGCTATTTGAAATGATGACGTCATCAGAGTTAATGTTGTTTAAAATGCCCACCAAAAGAAAATATTTATGCATTGGTAATGTAAATTGTTTAAAACTATTGTTTAATGTTTCATTTAGACTTGATATTTATTTGTAAACATAACCCGTTTATGCTTCCATTAAGTTATGGTTGGATTTTCAATGAATGAACCTTACTTACGATTATGCGAAGAATATGTGAATGAACACAAGGGGGCATGTTTCTATCGTTTAGGTAAAAAAAATGTTTATGCATAGATATATTGACCCGGTTTCCATGACCTAGACATATGCCGGCCGTCGCAAGGATAAATTTTCCGGCTTTTCGGTGTCCAAGACGGGATGAAAGGGTGATGACATTTGTAATTATTTAAAAAATGCATATTTTTTTTGAAATTATGGGGAATAATTAAGTATTTGAAGGAGTATAAGATACCGCAACCGGAAAAGAGGGGAAGCGGGGTTCCAAAAATCGGTCCTTCAAAAAAATGTTTATATTTTTGGTCGCTGAAAGAAAAATTTTCACCGAATTTTTTATCGAAATCTAAAAGTTCGTAATTAAACCACTGTTGGTGTGAATTGCTTTAGATTTTTTATCGAAGTTCTCAACAACATTTTCGGACTAGATATTTAAAGGAATTTTTTTTAAATCCTTTAGTACTGTTTCATATTTGTTTCAAAATCTATACAATTTAACACGTTTCATGATAAACAAAGTTTTAATCAAATTTTTATCGTGGAATTTTAAATGGAACCCTTATTTTTTCAGAGTTATTTTGGATAGCGTTTTATTTAAACGATTATATTTTTTGTAGTCTTTAAGAAAATCTTTAAGATCGCTAAATCCGAAGAACCGGGATTCGATACTTTTTTCGCCTTAATTCATGGCGTAACTATTAGGACGTTAAAAATCCCATTTGGCTGCTTGAGCGTTTTTAGGCAAAATTTGTAGTTACGCCACTGACCTTAAGGTACCGTTCCACATGAGAGTAAATACGCGAGTAACTCTCAAAAACTCTTGAGAGTTACTCGCCAGAGGTTGTCCATTTGAGAGTTAATTTCGGTGATTTTTCTATCGCTACTAGCAAAATCGAGCTTCTAGCTTCTAGCGTTCTCGAGAGCCACTAAGGAAATTCAAACGCTGTTCGTATTTGGCGAGCTACTCTCCGAGAGTTCAGCGGAGGCCTGCCGACTAGAGAGTAGAATCACTTTTGACAGCTTGCAGAAACTAGCTCGCGAGTTTTTGCGAGTTTCTGCGAGCGACTCTCAGAGACGTGTCCATTTGTGAGTAGCTGCTGTCGAGAGGTTCTCGCGGGCATTTACTCTCATGTGAAGCCTCACCTTTAGAAGCATTATGTTTGATAAGAAAATAATTTTCTTTTATAATTTTATGGCGATTTTATGGTTACATTTTTAAAAAATTGGGCCTAATTTGAGGCCTACGCACGTGGGGTTCTCTTGTAAGCCCCCTTCCTACAAACAAACCAAACCAACCATGGTTACAGCAGTTTCCCCTTGAAAACAGTTTTTTATAGCGATTTCACACACGGACACATTTAAATGTTATTATAGCTTAGTTTTAAGGTAATGAATCAGAGATTATATTGTCGGTGGAAAATTATACGGTCCTACAGGTTTATTGCTATGCCAATTTGAATCTTATATTCATAGCTTAAGATTGCTATAAAATGGCATGATTGCTATAAAATTGTAAAACTGGAAGGGATTAGCTTTTATATTTGTATTCCTTTTATTCCTATTTAGATCTACAAAAGTTGATCTTGCTCTAAATTTCTGCATTTTTTGCAGTTACAGAAGTCATGGCGAGCCTCCTTTAAGAAATAATTGGAATCTTTGGTTAACCAATGGTCCTTGATGCTAGTAAACTCCCCTGAAAATTTTATCCAAATCGGTTCAGCAGTTTTCAAGTTATAGGCGAACAGACAGAAAAACAGAAAGTAATCTATTATATACTTGTAATAGGTTTGTGTGTCTGTCTGTCTGCCTGTTCGCTTAAAACTCGAGAACCACTGAACCGATTTGGATTAAATTTTAAGGGAAGCTTATCGGCATCAAGGAGCGATGGTTCAATCATAGGTTCCTCTTCTTTCTTACCAATTTCTCCGATTTCTGTATATTTCTTTCTGTTTCCGTGGTTCTGGAATTTTAAGCGTATTATTTACAATTTTATAATAGGTGGTTCTCGATTTTAAGCATATTATATAATATTATATAAGCCTATTATATAATAGATATAAGTTTTGTTTTGGAGAAAACAAAAGGTTTTTTTTTTGCCAAGACAACTAGATTTCTTAAGTTGGTCCTCCGAGAAAAAATTTCTTTGTGTAATGTTTCAAAAATATTTTTAAATCAAAATTATTTTATTATGTTATCATAAAAACTGTGAAAAATGATTCTGAATTTGCTTTATTAATTATTCGCTGGTAAGAATTAAATCGAGCAAGGATTAAATTTTTAATGGACATAAGAGAGTTTGTTAAACCCATAAAATATGATTTTTTTTTAGTTTTAAAAGAATTTGATATTAATAGCCATTTTTACTTTAAATGAAGTATGGAGAAATTCACACTGTGAAGAGCCATTCGTAACGAAAACATTAACACTTTTAAAGTTACAATAAAAGTAACAAAAATCGAATCCAAAAACAACAAAATGCTTTCCAAACGCAATACTGGGAATTTGTCTGGATGTGAATTTAGATCTGATGCTCGCTTCAAAGATCACTCATCCACCAATCAAGTGCTTGGAATTGTAAACAAACTCCGCCTCCCCGAGTTTCCCATTAGATTTCCGATTCCCACAGTTCCCTCGGGAGCCATGTAGTTGCTATATGTATAATGAATATATCGATATATGCATTTTTTGAATTTAAATCCACCAAATGATCTTCAAGACGTTCGTTTCACCCCAAAAGCAAAACGTGGGGGACATTTGAATCGCCACATTTACTGATTCGGCCATAATTTCTCAAATTGATGTCGCAAGTCGTTATTCAAGAAGTAAAAAAGCTCGATTTTCACAAGATCAAGATCTAGGCAGTAAAGATGTGCTTTTATTTCAGACGATCACCAAAGACGATCATTTTTTATTGATATTAAAAATGGCGGGGCTACGAATAATCGAATAACCGCTGTTTTCTCGCTGATGACGCATAATGCTAAAGAAAATGGTGAGTGAGTGATCCCAGTTGCCGAAGATCAATTCGATCGGGTTCTTCTGATTTTTGTATACTAAACGTACACTTTTTGAATTCGTTTGTGATCTGTATACTACCTAGTGATCTTCGCTGGTGTTTGCCGTGCTACTCCCACAGTTTTAAAATTTTCATGTAAATCATACGTCACAGTAGTGTACGATCGCCGAGAGTCTACAGGAATTCGTATGTTGCGTGAAATTGGTGTTCTTGAAACACTTGAAAAGTATCTGGACATGGAACGGATTGACTCAGTATGTAAATAGGATCGGTTCGAGTAGGACTTGGTGATCCGAGTCCGAAATTTTCCAGTGTCGACTTTTCGCTTGTTCTGAAACGTTGAAGTGTTCTAGTTCGTGGAGTTTTTTTAGTGGATAATTTTAAAAAAAAGGTTTGATGAAAATGATTAAAAGTGAAGATCAAGTGGATTCTAGTAGCTCGGCGTATATTTATCGCAGTTTATCGTCGAATATACTCGCGAGTGGCGGATTACAACCCTTCATTTGCGAACCGAATATGTTGGATTCCGCAGGAATCCCGCCGGACGATAAATCCCATCTTAGCTATGTTAACCGGCAGTTGTACTTGAATTCCCCGCCGTATCCTTCGCCCATTCAAATGTCGCCCATTACCTCAGTTCCTTCGTCGGTGCTCACAACTTCGCACATCTCCAAGTCTAACATGGCTCATTTGTCCAGTTTTTCGTCGAAACACATCATGAGCCCCTCGCCTCACTTGCCGCATATCTCAAATCACACTTCCACCATTAAATATTGCACCAGCAGCATGGAATCGGACCATCATGAACAAATGATGGACGACTGTGTGGGATGCACCAGCAGTAATGGAAGCAATAACAATAATAATAATACCGATACGAGCAACAATAACAACAGCAACAATAATAATAACAGTAATATGTCACCGACATCATCAACGACAGCGCCAACAACCATCACAAGGATTCACAGCAACAGTGCGACTGGAAACGGAACTCACGTCAATGGCGGCAGTTCAGGATCAGGACAACACCTTGAGCTTTCATATGCGAATCGAACACCTCCAGCGAAGTCATGTTCTAGTCAATCGGACCAGCAAATTACGCCGCCGGATACAACGAAGAAGTCATCGGGCACTCGGAGACCAGAGAAGCCTCCTTTAAGCTACATTAATATGATAGCGATGGCCATCAAGGAATCGCCACACAGGAAGTTGACTCTCAGTGAGATTTACAGCTACCTGCAGAAGAAGTAAGTCGCTAATGAAATTTCGTGGAATTTGTAACACTTTTTCCATTCCGTAAGTTGTAACGGTTTTTAAATTCTGGGGTTTGGTTGATCAATTCAGTTTCGTTTGTAAGCTATTTGAGATGCTCATATTAAGTTCTTACAACCCTTGTGATCAGATAATGGAAGTTGGAAACAATTTATTTTAATTGTTCGACAAAAGCAGTTCGATGAATTTTTAGTTGATTCGATTTATTTTTAATTGACATGTGTGGGTCACCGCATGGTTTTAAAAGAATTGTAGTTAAAACTTGAAAAGGACAAAAGAGTTTTGAAGAGGCTGAAATTGTAAAAACTGTTGGATGATTCTTAACAAAAATGTCTTAAAACTTTTTTTGAATGTTAAAATTCGACACAAACTATTAAAATTTCGTTATTGGGGAAAGATTATTATCATTAATGACTTCCAAGTGTCATTGTATTATTTAGAAACTAGTTCTTAGATTCGTCGTTGCCAGATTTAAGTTTTTAAAATACCGAGAATTTTAGAAAATGATTTTAGAAATTTTAGAAAATGATTTTAGTTAAATTAAATACCGAAAAAACCGAAATATCACTTTCTTGAAAGCATTTGAGGAAACATTTCAAAATGTTGAAGTTATCAACGACCTTCAAAACCTCCTAGGAATAATATTCAGTCTTCTCGCTGCCAGGATTTGTGATAAAATCAATGTTTTAAAAAACCAAACGCCTTGTAATGCAAGGAATATATATAGAGATTCGGTAATTCCAATAAATACAAACCAGACGTAATTCGAACCACGGAGATTTTCGAATTACTGGATACTTTTTTATGGTGGACATTTTGTTTAATAAAACAGTCTTAATAGCAAAAAAAAAACATTTTCAAGTTAAACTTGAACTCCCCGCCGTATCCCTCGCCCATTCAAATGTCGTAACAAGATCCCTGAAGTGAAAAAGTATCGGATCTTTCAACAAGGACATAACAATTTTGTATTTAAATAAAACATAGAATAATTGAGATATCGGGCTGAAATTTTATCCAGGTGTAGTGGACATGTTATGAAAGTATGAAATTCGATGTCGTTCATATGGCCACCGTGAGCACGTTTGCACTGATTGATTCTTTGGGGCCAATTTTCCACCACTCTTCCACACATTTCGGCCGGAACGTTGGCAATTTCGCGTTCGATATTGTTCCTGAGCTTCTCTAACGTTGTTGGTTTGTTGGCATGAATCAACGACTTAACATAACCCCATAAAAAGAAATCAAACGGCGTTAAACCGCATGAGCGAGGTGGCCATTCGACCGGACCATTTCTCGAGATTACACGATTGCGACCACCGACTCAGAATTTCGGTAGTAAGTTTTAATAATTTCCAAACGTTGCTCGTTCGCGAACTTCACCATGATAAAAATGTAAACCCTGACTGACGTTTTAGCATTGCCAGATCATAAAAAAAGTTTTAGGGTGCGTTTTTATTAAAATACAAAATTGTTATTTCCTTGTTGAAAGACCCTTTATATATGTATACGTATGTGACAACATTCAATTTTTTTTAAAGAAACTTAAAATTTTCGCTTCAAAATTAATACCTGTACAGTTACGACAGTACATACCACCACGCAAATTTTGCTGGTAAATGCCTTAGTTATTGTATTCAAGCCATTTCCATGCTCGACAAGAAAAGTTCAAATTACAGAGACCAATATATCGACCACAATTCGAATTACAAGATACCCAATATAAAAAAATGGTTGTTCGAATTAGCGTGATTTTAGAATTACCGAGTGTTCGAATTATCGAGTCTCTATTGTACCAGGGCACCAATCATGTATTCCGACACGTATCTGTCTTTCGACTTCGACGCAGCTTTTAACTCTTGACTTCGCCTTATCTGCAGCTTGAAATTTCGCGGAATCGTCACTATGAATCGAAATGTGATTCTGACTGTCACTCCAGGAAATTTGAAGATGCTGATATGGCGAAGTCAAGAGTTAAAAGCTGGGTCGAAGTCGAAAGGCAGTGACGCGTCGGAGTACATGATTGGTGCCCAGGTTTCTAGCGTTGACAATCAGTCAACCTGTCCAATTTTCTTCCGGCTTTCGGTCTCGCGCTAAAACTATTCAAGTAGTGATAAAAATCTGATTAAAGTCGCTTTAGCGGTTCAACAGATAGCAGGGTATTTAAACGGAAACGGTAGCGTAGAATTTTATGCGCAAAAATTGGCGTCCAATGGAGAAAACTTGATCCATATCCCATCAGAATTTCAGCAGATAGTAGGATAGTGGTTTACAGAGACGGGAGGAGTAGATATTAGTGGTAAAACATTTTCTGTTTTTTTATTTACAAGTTATGTCTTACTGTACACTGCAAAGAGTAGTATGTTTTTATACCCTCTGGAAAAAACTTGGAGACAAATTAACCCAGCGTTCAGAAAAAATTAACATCGTAACGAGGAGGTGTAAAAAATTGAGACATGCAAGAAAAGTTTTAACAAACTTAAGATTAACTTGAAAATAAAATAAACCAAAACCTCTCAATGCTTGCTACAGACAAGCTATTTTTGCGGAGTTGAGACATGCAAGAAAAGAAAAAAAATTGAGACATGCAAGAAAAGTTTTAACAAACAAGCTATTTTTGCTACAAACAAGCTATTTTTACACAGAAAGAAAAAAAATAGTTAAAATTGCGTCAACCTACGAGAATAGTGGTTTAACCAAGGCCCAATTAACCATAGGGCTAATTGGGCTACAGCCCAGGGGCGCCATCGATCCGAGGCGATGAAATTTTGATAGCTTTTTTTTTAATTTTCTTTATATTTAGCGTATCTGTAATTTAAGTTAGTAACTGTGTTTTGAATTAAAGAATATTTTAAAAAATAAAATTGAATTTTTACAATAAAACTATGTAAGGGTGCAAAATTTTATTTAGCCCAGGGCGCTCAAACTTGTTAATACGGCTCTGGGTTTAACCATGCTTACATGGTGAACTCTTCTCAAAACTTACTACACACGTACTTAATCCAACTATTACAAACATTTTTGACCATTTAATAGTTGAATTAAGTACGTTTGTAGTAAGTTTTGAGAAGAATAAGCATGGTTAAATAACTATTTTCGTAGGTTGACGCAATTTTAACTATTTTTACTATTTTTTTCTTCCTGTGTATAATAAGTTGGTTTAATACTGAACAATTGTTAAATCCGATTTTTTTTTAAAGTTACCCACATGTGAAGACCTTGAGTGGAGTTCAAGTTATCACCGAAAAGGGATGGACTCCCGAAATGGGATGGACTCCCAAAATGAGATAAACTTCCGAAGAACGATGAAAATTGCTTTGTCGCTACTATCGTTGGTCACCTTTATTTTCGTTGGAAACCTTTACTTCGTTGGAAACCTTTACTATGCAACCTATGACATTTTTCCACGTTGCGTAGGTTTGGTGACGATACAATATTTTCACTACTTCGTTCTTTTAAGGACAGTGGAAGGCACGTTATCCTTTTCCTCAAATTTTCCGGGGATATTTGAGTCGCTGAATCCGATTCTGACGTTAAGATGTCTGAAAGCATAGTGCAAGGTCCTGTAAGGATAATATGATTAGCTTTTTCTTATGATTAGGATAACGAAAGGTCCTGCCCATCCATGCCACATGAGAGTAAAAAATTGCGTTCGTGAGATGGACATATTTTTATATTTCCTGACCTATAAACCCAAAGTTTCGGATTTGAAAATGTTTACTACTTTGAAGACTTTTTAAAATTTCCAGCCGATTGCGGAGTTTGCTCTAAACATGTCCAAATGTATTGAAGATTGGTGATAATATGTTGTAATTTTTGAAAATTTAGATTTAGATTCGACAAAATACTTAATTCTTCGTCATTACAAATGTCACCACATTTTTTGTACTCAGCCGTATCTCCGTTTTCAATTTTAGCTCCAGTTTATCCCCATCAATAAATGCTTTGAATTATTCCAAATGGCTTCACACTCTTTCAATTTTACAACTAAATATTGCAGAGGAAATATTTTTTCTATTTTTTTTCTTTTATTTCAACAAAAAAAAAACCATAAAAAGCCTAAAATCCAGAAAAACCCCAGGGGTTTTTGATAATCCTGTTTAGTAATAAATACAAAACCTTAGCAACTTAAGGACTTATCTTTTTCTTGAGTCTTAAGTTGTTTCTGGCTAGTTATTCTGGATAAATAAAAATAAAATGAAATAAATTTTGTCTTAAATGAATACACAATAATCACAAACTACTTTTCGTATTTTCAGATTTGAATTTTTTCGGGGAAATTATGTCGGTTGGAAAAACTCAGTGCGACACAATTTAAGTCTAAATGAATGCTTCGTAAAAATACCAAAGGTAAACTTTTTTAAAAATTACGAATTAAATGGATTTTTTTATTAAAAATGGACATTTTTAAAGGGAATGGGATTGGGCAAGCCAGGTAAAGGTCACTACTGGACAATTGATCAGAAATCTGAGTATATGTTCGAGGACGAGGGCAGTTTGAGGAGGCGTCCTAGGGGATTCCGGCGAAAACATCAAATTAAGTCCTATTCGACATCAAATGGATTTTATACCACAGCGAATGGCTATGACGGAACATCACTGGCGGTACGAACTTGAGTGAAAAATCCAAGAGATTCCTGATTTTTAATTGTTAAACTTTTAGGACATTCCGAATTGTTATCCTTCGCAAGCGTACGCCGCTGCAGCAGCGGCCTATGATTATCCAGCACCGACGAGTTCCTTTTCGGATTGGTCGCATACGACAGCAGGACTGCCTCAGTACAGTAATTTAACGCATAATCAGGATGGAAGTCCGCCACCATCTGTACAGAATCCGAATTCAAATCTCGACTACTCCAACTATCAGTATTCAACGAGTCCCTACAGTATAGACAGCGGTAAGTTGATCGTAATTTGCATCCTTTCAATTTTGTAACTACAAGACCGTTGTTAAATTACACAGCTTTACAAACGATTGCCTGAATTTTCGGTTTTGATGTTGACCGCTCTAACATGTGCTTTTTATGGTTTTATTGGTATCGAATGAGATCACTTTTGGCGGTGAAGGTCTTGAAACCATTCTTTGTTTCGAACGGATCACATTTCAAATTTCAAATCCATCAAAATACATTTTTACAACGGAACGAGTGTCGAGGGTTTACAACTTTAGAACTGAAATGAATAAAATTAAAATTTTTGTAAACGCTTTACAACTTCTACAAGAGATCGAGTTTTTATTTGGCCACTTGAGTTGTCAGTTTTATCAGGAGCAACGCTCCAATGATCGTTTCTTATCGTTTGGCCATTCTCGAGCGACAAATGGTTCCAAATGTGATTTAATTGGAGTAATTATGATGTACTTAAGATTCGTAATTTATGATCTTAAATTCTAAGCACTTGTGAGACATACGAAGAGCTAAAATGATAAAATATTCCTAAATGGTTCATTAAAGTGCTGAGCTTATACCAACATTCATCATGTCATATTCTTATACATACGTGATGAATCTAAATTTCTAAATGGTTTTTACCTCGCCCCTTCCCCCTAATGGTCCATTTTTGCCCATTAATGAACTTAGCCTTGAATCTTACGAATCTGCGTAAAATTTTAGGTTTCTAGCTCAATCCATGCACCCGCAATCCGCACCACAGACGGACGGACAGACGGACGGACGGACATGTAAAATTCAATTTTTTTTATCATTCTAAACACACTGGTGTAATTCATTTTTGTGTGTGATGACGGGATCTTGGCGTTACAAACGGTAAGGCAAATCTAATATACCCTTTGGTTTCACCATACGGGTATAACAATAGTTAAAAAAAAGGATTTTTTTTCGGGATTTTTTCAAAAACCCTGAGTTGTAACAAATAAATTGTTAAAATCCTTCCTCTCTCTTCCATACAAATGGAACAGTTTTTTCCTGTTTTCAAGAAAACTGTGCATCGTATCTAAAAATTTATAGAGATGAAATGTGTTTAAAATATGATTTGACATAACTTATCTATACATCAAAATTCAGTTGGACCACTCCTTTCCCCTCCTCAATACAAATTGATTTTTTTCTATTTTCTCGAAAAAGGTGAGTCGTTTTGAAAAATTTATTAAGGTACAATCTGTTTGGAATATGGTTTTGCATAAGCGTGAGCATGTTTGGTTACTTGAGCTCTGCACCTCAAATTGAATATTTTTTGAAGTTTTCAAATTCTTCTTTTTAAGATTTAGAATCCTTTTCTATACTACGTATAAGAAAATTAACATCAAAAGCGATATTCAAAAAGATCGTCAGTCGGTAATAATCTAAGATATCTCGAAGATCATTTCTGACCCAGCACTTTGGGAACTGACGCCAAACTCTTGAAATGGAGATCTTAGTCAAGATTGGGCCGCCATTAATTTTTGACTGAATAAAAAAATAAGAGAAATAAGTAGTTCTATGACGATAAAAATCATCGTCAGCTGCGTTAAACGTCAACTCAGCTCTTTCAATCTTCGATCTTTGTTTCTAAAATGCGTTGTTTCTATTCAATTAGCATTCGTATTCTTAGGTTTTTCTTCTATTTTAAATATCGTTATAGTAGACCACTTCTAGAGATAGAATTGATTTTTTGGGGAATCCCTGGATATATGCTGAAAATTCGGTGGTGACAAACGAATATGCTGCGTCAATTAACACCTCCCCATTTGTCATTGGTTCTTTATGTTTTACAAATTTCTCTCATTCAGCATTTTGTTATAGAAAAATTTGTAGATCTGGTGTTTTTTGTTAATCGGTAATGGATTTACATTATTTTTGTTAAATTTTGTAGATACATATAAGAATAATATATAAGTGTATTAGATTTAGTATAGCGTTTGTAACGCATCGGAAACAAAAATGAATTACAGCAGGGTGTTAGGGATGACCAAAGAATTTGATTTCCGAATGTTCGTTCGTCTGTCTGTTCGTCTGTCTGTCCGTCTGTCCGTCTGTCCGTCTGTCTGTCCGTCTGTCTGTCTGTCCGTCTGTCTCTCCGTCTGTCTGTCTGTCGGTCTGTCTGTTTGTCTCTCTGTCGGTCTGTCTGTCGGTCTGTCTGTCGGTCTCTCTGTCTGTCCGTCTGTCGGTCCGTCTGTCTGTCCGTCTGTCTGTCTGTCTGTCTGTCCGTCTGTCTGTCCGTCTGTCTGTCCGTCTGTCTGTCCGTCTGTCTGTCCGTCTGTCTGTCCGTCTGTCTGTCCGTCTGTCTGTCCGTCTGTCTGTCCGTCTGTCTGTCTGTCTGTCTGTCCGTCTGTCTGTCCGTCTGTCTGTCCGTCTGTCTGTCCGTCTGTCTGTGCGTCTGTCTGTTCGTCTGTCTGTTCGTCTGTCTGTTCGTCTGTCTGTTCGTCTGTCTGTTCGTCTGTCTGTCCGTCTGTCGGTCCGTCTGTCCGGCTGTTCATCTGTCTATCCGTCTTTCCGTCTGTCCGTCTGTCCGTCTGTGTGTCAGTCTGCGTGTCCGTCTGTCTGTCTGTATGTCCGTCTATATGTTCGTCTGTATGTCCGACTGTATGTTCGTCGGTCTGTTCGTCGGTATAACTTTCGAAAGGATTGACTCATCCATACATCAAAATCCAATCGGACCACTGCTTTCCCCTCTCCGATACAAATGGAATACTTTTTTCCTCATTTCTCGAAAGTTGTGCATCGTATCGAAAAATATATAAACATAAAATATGTTTGAAATATGATTTTACTTAACTTATCTATGCATCAAAATCCAGTTGAACCTTTCCTTCTCCCCTCCCCCACACAAATTGTATACTTTGTTTATTTTCTCGAAAACGGAGAGTCGTATTGAAAAATTTTTAAAGGTAAAATCTGTTTAGAATATGATTTTATGTAATTGTTCCATACATCAAAATGTAATCGGGCCACTCCTTTTCCCCTCTCATATACAAATGGATTTTTTTAAATAAACATTTTGTCTGTCATCATATAGAGTATTTGACGATTGCCCCTGGCAATTGCAACTTTTATTATGTTTATTAGAAGCAATAGGATTTTTTTATAGTATTTATAATGACTATAAAAAGTGTTATATGTAAGACCGCAAGATTTCGTTAAAATCGTATCAAAATCAATGAATTGTAAAGGGGGAAATTACAAAAAAAAATATTTCAAGACATTTCTTTAAAAAAAATTTCAAAAATTCACTTCTTCATTCTTATCACAGTAAATCATTTCTGTTGACAAACTTTTGATATCATTTTCAATTTTTGTTTTAGGTTTGCGGTCGATGTCACTATCTCAGATGTCCGCTATATCACCGATGCCCCCTCCAATGCCAAGCAGCAGCAGTGGTGGAGTCTTAATGGACCGTAAATCCGCAGGATATTCAACCCCTCTTACGCCTCCAATTCCAACACCACCCCTCCATCAGACGAACATTAACACCGCAATTCCAACATCGTTAGCGCCCACTTACTATGAACACATCAAATATTCAAATTAAATGAAACCATTTAAAGCAATTATGTACTTAGTGTATTTATAACAAAAAATTTAAAAAAAAAATTTAATATTGAGCACTTTTGCTCAACATTTTTGACAGTAAAATGATTTAAAAAAATAGAAAATATTAAGAATCTGATGAAAAGTGCACCCAAAGGAAAGTATCAATGAGTACTTTTAGATTAAGGAACTATTTTTAGTTGATAATTTAAAATTATGTTAAGAAATAAATTTACATGAAAAAATATGTTTAAAGTTTTTTACACTTTCCCATTATAACAAGAAATTTTTAACCAAGGTCCTACTGTACATTTCCTATTGATCCAGACTTAGAAATAGACAAGAGCGTCTAACTGGGCTAGATCTTCTTAGCATTTCTAGAGAAGTATCTCTGAATTCAGTTTTGTACTTTTTCTGTTTTTAAAAGCTTTTATTGGCTTGCCTTCGTGTTTGTCTGTTAGGGTCAAATCTTGCAATCTAATTTCGACCCACTTCCAGTCATCCAATTGACTTAAAATTTTGCACACATACGAAAGTCCGATGAAAATACAATATTTTCTCTACTTCGTCCTTGTAAGAATAAGGGAAGGTTCTGTAAGGATAACGTAATTATTCTTTCCTAAAATTTTCCGCAAAATTTTGGGCATTTGGGGTCGTTGAGTACGATCCTGGCATTGAAAATTCGTAAGCATACCGGAAGGTCCAGTAAGGATAACGTGATTATCCATTTCCTAGAGAAGCGCACGGCATAGAGACAACCAAGGTATGCCATGAACTCAAATCTGACGTTTCGTTGCAACGTCACTTGTGCCGATTAGTTCGTCAAGTTCAGAAGGAATTTTGTTTTGTGGATGGTTATTTAAATTTTTGTGCGATCTAAATAAGATATTTGTGAATTAGTGGACTGATTGCATTAAATAGTGATCAATAAATATAAAAATTAATTAAAAAAAGTCGGCACAAATGACGTCACACCTGACTATCAAAAGTCCATGGCATACCTTGGTTGTCTCTATGCCGTGGAGAAGCGCATCTCTGTATTTTGTATAAAAAATAAGTGTGCAAATTTTTTTTAGTCTAAATACAATGTTTTACTTATCAGATTAGCTATTTTTTAAATCAAATTCAACATTTTACAAATCAAATTCGATTGGAAAATTTTAGTGGTTTTTTTCTTTTTTTTCATGAACATTTTTGTCGAGTTTTGATTGAAAGGATTAAAAATATTATTAGTTTTGGAAAATGTCTGAACATTTTTGAATTTGGTACACCTTTACAAAAATTGAGTTTATTACAATTCGTAAAATGGTGAATTATATTTGTAAAAACTTGAGTTTGATTTGTGGAAAATCTAATTTGTATCTGCAAAATAGTTAATATAATTGGAAGAATACGCATTTTAATGTGAAAAAGGGCCAATTTGATATGGAAAAATTTGGTCATTCAAAAGGTTTTCTTTGTTAAAAGGAACAAAGAAATTAAATAAAATACAGAAAAAATAGCTAATTTTTGAAAGCAATATTGAAAGAAATATTTGACATTTGAAATAAAATTGAGGCGTTAAAAGCTATAGTGGACCAACCCACATAATCGAGTTTTTGGAGCTTTTCCACTTTTGTACTATTATTTACTGTAAATTTTTGAAAAAAAAAAAAACATTCTGTGGACGTTATTACTCAATGTTGAAATGTTCTTTTGTGCATTCAAACATTTTTATCTAGAAACTCGCTCGCAATAGTGATTCAAACATAAAAAAATTCACTAATTCGACATGTGGGTTGGGCCACTCTAGCTTTTAACGCCTCAATTAGAGTTGAAACTCGAGTGGGAAGTTTTCCGAAATAAAAAGAATTTTGAATAAATCGGATCTCAATAAAAACCAAAATTCTTGACACAAAATTTTGATGAAAATTTTAATTTAATATTTCCGCAATACTTTTTGGAGTTACTGTATCTGCATTTAAATTTTGATGGTTTTAGTCTCGAAAAATCGAAGACTCAACTCGAAGCCTCAAATCGGAGACTCAAATCGAAGTAAAAGCTTTTTAACGAAAAAAGTTTCAAAAATTATTGGAAGAAAAAAGGAAAAAAGAAGGAAGAAAGAAGGAAGAAAGAAGGAGGAAGTACAAATTACTGGAAGAAAGAAGTACAAACTTCGCAAAATGCACAAAATTCTATATTCGGAGTTTAGGTTAACAAGATCTCATCTGGTTCGAACTGTTTTTATCTTTAGCCAGAATGGCGCTGCTGTTTTTTGAAAATTATTTTTGTCGGTTTTTGGCAACGATTTTATTTTGGTGAAATATATCAAATTCTGGACTATTGTTTATACCTTAGGTCCCGTGTACAATTGCATTTTTTTTTTAAATTTCTCCGTGGATTTTATTCTGATTTTAATCCGCGAATTTTGTTCATCTATCGCAGAATAAATTCACTTGGCAAAAGTTATCAAAGTTTGCATTTTTTCCAGCGATATTGTAATAAAAAATTCCAATAATTCCAACAAATAAATTTGTTTAATTTCTTTTATTTCGTGTTTATGCAATAATTTATAAGTTTTTTTATATTCATTGGAATATGTTTTTTTTAAATCCCTGTCACGTAAAATGTTAAACAACAATCAGTTAAAAAAAGTATTTTTGCTAAAAACCTGTAAATTTTAAATAAAATTTACATAATTATATTGCAGTAAAATGGTAAATATTTGAATTTTTAAAATGTTATTGTATTGAATCTTTATGACATAAAAAGGGGAAACAATTTTCACACAAAATATTTATGAAAAGGCAACAAGTTTCCCGAAAAAAATAAGAATATTTACTTTTGCAAATTTAACATCTTAGTTGACATGAAATACAGTGGAACCTTCATAATATAACGATTTCGTGAAAGAAAAAAGAAAAACAATTCTTAAACATATAGAGATTTTGGCAAATTTCGCTGGGTACAGAATGATCGAATAAAGCAAAAAGAACGTACATTTAAACCATATAGGAGTATATAAGATTTAATTTACCGTTTCGAACCAATCGTCGGACACAAAAATTAACTACACTAGGGTGTTAGGGAAGACAAAAGATTTTGATTTCCGAATGTCTATCCATTTGTCTGTCCATCTGTCTGTCCGTCTGTCTGTCCGTCTATCCGTCCGTCTGTCCGTGAACACAATAACTTTCGAAAGGATTAAGCTCGAGACTTAAAATCTTGTATAGTTACGTTTTCTCGTAAATGTTACCCAAGCCATTTAAACGGGAAAAATTGGACCATTTCTTCCTCCCTCCCCCATACAAACGAAACAGATATTTGTAATTTTCTCGAAAAATTGGAGTCATGTTGAAAAATTTATAAAGGCAAAATATAGGATTTTACTTAACTCATCCATACATCAAAATACCATTGGACCATTGCTTTCCCCTCTCCGATACAAATGGAGTACTTTTTTTCTCATTACTCGAAAACTGTGCATCGTATCGAAAAATATATAAATATAAAATATGTTTGAAATATAATTTTACTTAACTTATCTATGCATCAAAATCCAGTTGGATCTCTCCTTCTCCCCTCCCCCACACAAATGGATTTTATAAAATTAATATTTTGTTTGTCCTCATATAGAGTATTTGACGGTTGGCCCCTGGTAATTGTAGTTTTCATATCTGATTAAAACATGATAAAAAATCAAACTTAAAGAAATTTTTTTTTAAAATCAAGACAAACGTGAATTGATTTAGAAAAGCGTCTAATCGTTTTTTGGATTTGTTCATGTTTCTTTTCGTAAGCCAAAATTCCGGGAAAAATCTCGTTATAAAGAGAATTGCTTTATGGAGGTTTCACTGTATTAACAAATCAATTCTAGGGGTGAATCAAAATTTAACTAATAATAATAACCGATATGCCACCCTACTTTCAACTAAATATCATAATTTTGCGTTAATTTTCAAAATACCACAACCTACACGGAGAGAAATTCCAATAGGAATATATGAGGTAGTGGACTCTTCTGCAATGACTCCCTAAAAACAGGGAATTTTTCCTATAATTTTGGGGAAAATTTCCTATTTTTTGGCATGAATTCCCTTTTGCTCGGGAATCGTTACCAATAAATTTCGTATATTCCTATAGTTTGTTGGAATATGTCCTATTATTTCTCTTCGTGTATAAAAAATCAGTGAAATTTCCAAAATGTGTTCGGAACTTCCCCAGCTCAGCCAATAGGCAAGCCACAATGAAGTCATAAAAAGATAATCTGATAATCCTCAAAATACTTCTACTGTTCCGTTGGTACTAAAAGAATAATTTTTTATCATAAAAAAGGCAAACAGTCAACAAAGTTTTTACACATTTTAGCCATTTGCGTACAAAACGTTTTGACACTCGTGACAAGCGTGGAATTTTTAATTAATTACTGAACACATATTTTCCGGCTCCTCGACTGGATTTACACAGCAGGCAAGGAGGCAACCTTTTCATCTTCAAAAGCCGAGAGGGCGCAGATAAGATGGTCTTCTGGAATATGTTTCGTAGGTGGTTACTATTAATCTCAATGAAGCATAAAATTGTTGTTTTTTCGGTTGCCCTGTGGAGGCGGTTGCTTCGGGAGGATACGTGACGAATTAAGAAAATGTCTCAATGGCCGAATGACGGAGCGATTTCGTATATCCTTGAATGGTGTTCCAGTGAATTAGGCATCTAGCATTATAAAGAGATTTATTTGAATATCTAAGTTTGTGACTTATTACGCTGTACAGGTATTCATAATCAGATGGTATTAGTTTTGAAAATTGATTTTTAAGTCTCTTTGAGTACATTGTAAGAAGTGACAGGGGATAAATGCATATCATGGAAATGATTATCAGGTTTATTCGATTTATCACGTCACTTTTCGATCGCTTTTTAAGAAATTGTCAACATTTGACAGGAAATTTGATGAATTTAAAAAAGGAGAGACTGCACGCAGAGAAAAAATAGTGAATCTAACTATTTTTGAATGGGGAATTGGGAGTATTACTGAAATAGTTAATTTCATTTATAAAACTTGTCAATTTAAACACAAAATAGTTAATTTTACTACTAAGTTAGTTAAATTTATTATAAAAAACATAAGAACAGCTACAATTGCCAGGGGCCAATCGGAAAATACTCTATATGAGGGTAGACAATATTTTTATGAAAAAAAAACCATTTTTATGGAAGAGGAATGAAGGATTGGATTTTGATGTATGGACGGGTTTGTAAAATCCTATAAACGCATTTCATATTTATAATTTTTTTTTATCAACGCACAGTTTTCGAGGAAACAGGAAAAAGTATGCCATTTGTTTGTGAGATGGGGGAATCAGTGGTCAAACTGGATTTTTATGTCACATTTTAAACACATCTTACCTGTTTAATTTTTTCAATACGACCCTTTGTTTTCGAGAAATTTGTAAAAAAAACTGTTTCGTTTATATGGTGGGAGGGGAAGGAATGCCTAGCCATTTACGAAAAATGTAACTATACAAAATTTCAAATCTCTAGCTCAATCCTTTCGAAAGTTGAGGTGTTCACGGATTGACAGACAGACGGGCGGACATACGGAAATCAAAATCTTTTGTCATTCCTAACACCCTGGAGTAGCTCATTTTTGTGTCCGTCGACTGGCTCGCTACGTTACAAACCATATACAGTAGAATCCCGATAATTCGTACCCCGATAATTCGTATATCCCGCTAATTCGTATGAATTTGCTGGTCCCTTGAAATACGAATTATCGGGATTCTACTGTACTAAATTTAATATGATCCTATATGATATATTTTATAGAGTATAAATATAAGAGAAAGTTAAATTTCATGAAAAATCTACTCCGGACGTAATAATTTATAAACAAAATGAGGTACGGGTGAAATTTTTCACGTAAAATGAAGAAAGCTACGGCTGTGTAAAAAGCATCATCTCCCATATAAACACATGGGAAGGAACCATATTTAAACCGCTTTCCTCCACAATTTACTTTTTGTCGCTTAGTGCAGTTTTGGAGCAATATTGACGCGGTATGCGCCATTGGGTAAATTGTCCCCAAGGAAAATTTTCGCCCACTTAAATAAAAAACCCCCCTCTTGCCAGTAAACCCGTCTCCTTCTATCCCCTGAAACGGTGGGGCAATTTTAACGAGGTTTGCATTATCGGGTATGTGTCTTCCAAGGAAAGTTTTTGACCACTAAAATCTACCCCTTCTCTTGCCTCGCTGTAAGCCCGTTCACTGGTGTTTTCTGAACCTTAGAGCAATTTTGTTGGGGATTAACTTTTACTAGTATCTATTAAAGTCCACCTTACGTGAAGCGATCGACTTAAAAAGTCGTCGAATCGACAGTCGACCGTGACCTTACGGAATTCCTACCAAGATTGCAGTCACACGTCATATGACAGGCTTTAATTCTAGTTATATAAATAGTTAAATTTACTATCTTTTATCTTTAAGAGGGGCTTTAAGCCAGTTTTTAGCCTTCTAGCCATGTCTGGCAATCTTAAATTTGTTTTATGCATTCTGATAAAGAGAATAGGGCGATTGATGCAGAACTACTAGTTTTCATTTTTACTTGCTTAATTATCGACTATTAAATCATAGAGCATCTGATCCATGAAATATTCGAAATCTTCTAAACTAAAATTTTTATAGTCTGCTTCCTGTTGATTTTTTTAGAAAGAATTTCAAAATATTACAAAATATTTGACGCTTGGTTCAACATTTTGCCATTCATAAAATATCCAAGTATAATTTTTAAACCATCACTAGAAGAAAAAAAAAACTCGAAAAGTGTAGAATTGATGGAATTTATGTCATTCACTCAGCAATGAAAACAACTTAGATTTAAATAGTTCTAGATCCTTATGTTTTCCATTTCCTTCTTTCCCTTCATAGATTGGATATCATTGCTGCGGTTTATCGCAAACTCATCATGATCATCTCTACTACCACAAAGCATAGCCAACGATCGTCTTAAGGAGCTACTACTTCTTAAATTCCAATGTCAGATAATGACGACGTCTACTATGGTTATGATGCCAGGCCAGGACAAAGACCATACCAATTCGCTGATGATGACTATGAGTCTGTCAGTCTCGTGCTGGCCCTGAAGTGAGATTTATCCATTCCAAGTACTTCGTCAAGTAGATATGCCGCGATCCGATCCGTAATCTCATCGACGAGGCAAGATCTCTTCAACAATTCAAAGATCATGGCTGGCATCTTATTAGGAGATATTAGGGATCAGTCAGCATCCAATATCCACAAATCCAGCATATAGGGAGAATATTTTCTGGATGGTCTCATATCTGAATGACAAGAAGGTTCTTGATGAATGATATGGCAATTATCGTACTGAAACTCTTCACTTCCACACTTTTTTTGTGATTCACACTTTTGTGGTTTCTTTTGGGTCGCCTGGAGATTTCTTATGATTCCTGGCTGACGGGTTCGTTTTGTTGATCTTCCTAAATGGGCGTATTTATGACAACACTTCAGTTTAACAATTAAGACGTAATTTGAGATGATAATAATTTGGAAACTGAAAATTATTTTCCATCAACATTTTTGTCTTTTCTTTCAAATAGGAGATGCAACACAAAGAACTGACTTCTGTTGTCATTGAAATGATGATTTTTTTCATTATTATATTGTTTTTTTTGTTAACTTAATTAAATTGTACTCATTGCAATTGAAATCTTCAACTTCTAATACTTTTTTCGGATATTATAGCAGGAAGGTTTGAGTAAAAAAAAAATCACTGTTCCCTCTCTCCTTGTGTGTTTTGATCCATTGAACCGATTTCGATCTTGTTTTCGCTATTCGGTTGGAAATAAAAAGGAATGTTTCACTGTACCAAAATTCATCCTTCTTCTCTTACATCCAACCCCCTCTTCTTGTATTTCTGACTAATTTCCGGAAAATTAATAAAAAGTTTAACTACGTTTGGTTTTCAATACTTTATTTATCAATATTTGGACAATAATGTCACAATCACAAATGTTTTTAGTGAAAAAATTTCGTTTAAAAAAAATGCTGATGACAATTGCATGCGGAGGAAAAACTTGTTTGAAAATTTTGGTCGTACAATTTTTACGGCTGATTTTCACAATTTTTACGGCTGAACGCTTGAAAATGATACTTGAACGCTTCTTCCCATATTTTGTAAATATATATCGGCATCTCGAAAATTCCAATTTGACTCCGGAATCAGATTCAGCGACTCCAAAAACCCCAAATGAGATTCTTACGGAAAATTTGATGAAAAGGATAATCATGTAATCCTTACAGTACCTTCCGTTTTCCTTACAAGGACGATGTAGTGAAAATATTGTATTGCCATCGGAGTTGCGTACTTGTACAAAATTCAACTCAATCGGATGAGTGGAAGTGGGCCAAAATTAGATTGCAAGATTTGGCCCTGACAGACAGACAAACAGATTAGCTAAATAAAAGCTTCTAACGATACAAACTGCTAGCAGAAAAACTTAAAATTCAATCGGATATTAGAAGTTTTTTTTCACTCATATCTTTAAAAACAGTAAAAAAGGATAGAATTAAAGATTTTGAAAAATCCCCAACTAAAAAATCCACAAAAAATTAAAAAACTAAAAAATAACTAAATTTTTAAAAAATTCCGACTAAAAAAATTCCTTAACCCTTTGACGACCATACATTTTCGGCCGAAGGTATTTTGATTTTTTTTTCATTTTCATGATCTGTGACCTGATAATAGTTATGTCACAAAAAATGGTGGCCCTAATTTTTTTAACTCGAAAATTAAAATTGAAAGACAACATTCTTATATATAATTCATGTACGTATTTATTTTTGAATTTGAACAAACTGAATTTAATTAGTTGTGCATGTGGTAGACGTCGAAGCAATCGCAAGTACAGATATCGTCGGCTAAGAGTGAAATCGTTCTAAGTCCATTATACCAAAATTTCTGGAAGAGCAATAAAAAACCTTGTTAAATCATTTTAATTTTCATTTAGGATCATAGGGGCACTGGGGAACCGGCATAGAATTCCCGCCACATACATTTATATTGCCCCATCTATCCTCTACAAAAAACCTTTTAATACCTTTGCTCTATCTCTTAACTGGACGATTTTAAGTACTGAAAGCTCTTGGGCAAGCATACTTGTCGTCAAAGGGTTAAAGAGAAATAAACAAAATTAAAAATATTAAAAAATCCTTGACTAAAACAAAATATTTATATTTCGGGGGTTTTCAATTTTTTTAAAGGATTTGTTTTGTCGAGGGTTGTCCGAAAATTTTAATTTTGTGTTTCTGATAACGAGTTGAAATTTTTTTTATATAAAGCAAAATCCCACAAAAAAAATAGTTTCAAAATATTGTGTAAACAGAATTTCCACAAAAAATCTAAACACTTTTCCTCCAATGTAAAATCTTGGATATTTTCACAGTTTTTTTTGTTCCACTCACGTAGCGATATTTATCATAATCTCATTATTATCATATTTGAAAAAGTTTCCAAAGATATCCGTTATCCAGATGGATTTTCGCAATAAAAACCGAGAAAATTTCGTTGCCCAGCATGTAGGAGTCGTTAATTGAGGAAATAAGTCGCATACATCATGAAAATTGTTTAGATTTGAGGTTGGACGCATCATCATACATCCATCTGTTTATTTATGGCCGCTCGGCATGATTAGTTTGAATTAACAGGTGTACCTGGTGTACCGACCTTTGTTATGTTTATTAAACTGAAATCGTACAAGCCGATGATGTACCGTACCTACCACTCACTTCTGTATTCCGTATATGCCGATGACGGCCGATTTATTTACATTGGAGTCGTGTCGGTCATGTAACCCAACCGCGCGGAATAACGCCACGGCAGCTCCTCTAGCCCGAAAGCTAACCTGACTTAGCTGAGGAAATTTGTGGAGATGTCTAAAATGTTGCCTTCCCCAATTCACCCACACCTCGTTGGCCCGGGAAAATCCAGAAGATTGTTTTCAGAATTAATGTTTTTGTTTTGATTTTGAAGAGGAAATTCATTGAAATTGAATCACTTACTCATTTTTCCAATCGAATTGTAACTTCGGACTCAGTGGAATCGACTACAAACAAGCTTGAAGAAGGGCTCCCTGGACTGAGCCCTAAAAAAACCCCCCATATTGTGTGGCGTTAGGGCCCCATGGTGCAAAACGAGGCGTTACGAGGCGCTGCGTTGTTTTTACTGCAAACTTTTTCTAACCCAGAAAAAATTTATTCTAAACAGAAGCCTGCACCGAAATTGATTTAAAATATGGTTGGCGCTGCATCGCAGTTTTAAAAAAAAAATCCCGCTGAAGATATGAATGATGATGATCCAGCATACGAACCACACGAGCTTCAAAATCCAGCTAGAAATCCCATGTGGTCTGCGCTGGCACCGAAGGTAATCCCTTTCACATGTTCAATTTCAGATAATTCTCTCAGTTTTCCCGGTTTCCTTAAAACGGAAAAAAAGAAATCCATAAATTCAGACAAGCCAAGCTAAACCACTACACACACTTGTCTTTTTAAGCCAAAACATATTTCCCTGACTCGATAATTATTTTGATGACGTTTGAATGATGCTGACTGAAGTCCTTTTGGGTCCTTTTAGGGACGATGTTAATTAGGCATGAGTGCGGAATGTAGGCGGTATCTAAATACTGTGATTATCATTATGATAAATTCTAAATTCAACATAAATATGGATTATGGAAATTTTGTGGATAATTTAGAAACGATTTTTGAAAATTTTGCGGTCAGTTAATCCAAATAAATATTGCCAATGGAAATGTTGTTGGCATGATGGGCTGTTTAATTTTATTTGGAAAAAGGAAAATCCATTTTTCCTTGTCTCAACTTTTTGGGGAATATTTTATACAAGTGTAGGTCCTGAAATGAGTAAATTAAGTCTGGATAAAACATGCACAGGAGAATTTATTTAATTTTGACATTTAATTGTTTATAGATATAAAATTGGTCTCATTTATTAATCACTTTACACTAACAAGTAAACCTTGCGAGGTGTGACCCCCTGATCTGGATGAAACTTACATGTGTGAAAAAATGTTGAAAAATAAGATACACGTACATATTATTTTATCGGTAACCATCCATGTTTAGGGTCCTTTTTTGGACTCTCTAAAAGTATGAAAATTTTCGTTTATTTGCATTTTTTGGTGGAAAAAAATAGTAGTCTGATTTCAGTGAAATAAAAGCTAAAAATCGTTTTTCGTCGAGTGAAAGTGAGTAGGGCCAGGCTTCAATTTTGGCTAAGAATTTCCGATCAGGCCGGCTGAAAGATATACGTACACGCTACGAGTTTTTGTAAAGTATTACAAATTAAAACATAAGAAAAGTTACAATTGCCAGGGGCCAATCGTCAAATACTCTATATGACAGACAGAATGTTTCTTTAAAAAAAATCCATTTGTATAAGAGAGGGGAAATGAGTGGATTTTGGTGTATGGAACGATTAGGTAAAATTATTATCTAAATTATATTCTTACCTTAATGATTTTTTCAATATGACACACCGTTTTCGAGAAAATAGAAAAAAGGCTCCGTTTTTTCGTCTGTTTGTCAGTTTGTCAGACCGTCTTTCCGTCTGTCTGTGAACACCAAACCTTTCGAAAGGATTGAGCTAGAGACTTGAAATTTTGTATAGTTGCGCTTCTCGTAAATTGTAAGGTTAAGTTCAACCACACGGAGGAAAATAGTAGAACAGATTCCTACAAAAAATGGTAATATAGGAGACACTGAAATTTTTTGGTAATGACTCCCAAAAAGGGGAAATTCATGCCAAAACATAACAAAAGCTATAATTGCCAATCTGGCAATCATTGGAAACCCGTATGGTGATATTCGTATCAAAATTCGAACAGTTGTACCAAAATTCCACTTTGACGTCAAACTTTCCAATAAGATTTTTTAAAATTTATTCCAATCAGATTTTGATGTATGGGAGTTTTATGTAGAATCATATCCTAAATAACTTTTGTTCTTGGACTTTTTTGATAAGATGCACCGTTTTTGAGATATTCACAAAAAACGATTTCGTTCGTATGGGGGGTACCCCCCCTAATGGTCCATTTTTGCCCATTAACGAACTTAGCCTCGCATTTTACGAAAAACGAATCTGCGCAAAATTTCAAGTCTCTAGCTCAATCCGTGCGCCCGCAATCCGCGCCACAGACGGACGGACAGACAGACAGACAGACGGACGGACGGACAGACAGACAGACAGACAGACAGACGGACGGACAAGCTAAATTCAACTTTTTTTATCATTCTAAACACACTGGTGTAATTTATTTTTTTGTGCGATGACGGGATCTTGGCGTTACAAACGGTAAGGCAAAGTTAATATACCCTTTGGTTTCACCATACGGGTATAAAAATTGAAAATTTTCCCAAAATTCCAGGATAAATTCCCTATTGTTAGGGAATTATTACAAAAAACTCCACTGTTTTATATATTCCTCTTTGGATTTCTTTCGGTAAATACACCGCCATAAAGACGAAACCGTTTTTTCACAATTTTCTTGAAAACGGTGAGTCGTTTTGAAAAATTTGTAAAAGTAAAATGTGTTTAGAATAGATTTTAAACCTTATCTGTAGATTTAAATTCAGTTGGATCCCTACTTCTCCCCTCTCCCATACAAATTGAATACTTTTTTTCTATTTTCTCGAAAACCACTTAAGCTTTAGGCACTTGGCACACCGAATGCGAATTCGCACCGCATTGCGAAAAGGTTTAAGTTTACCACGCGATCTTATATCATATGTCATCTACATGAGCTCTAATTTTGTATTACGTAACAATGCGGTCTCCCTAAAATTGCAGTCTCTGCAAAATTAGAACTCATGTAGATTACATACAATATAAGATCGCTTGGTAAGTTTGAACTTTTTCGCTATGGGGTGCGAATTCGCATTCGGTGTGCCAAGTACCTTAGGTTTTTGCTAAAACCTTTTACTGTTCCATGATTTTCTCCACTCGAAAATTAGAGGCTGCTGAAAACTACGATTGATCCAAATTTTAAAATACAGCTAAAAATATATTTCTTTATCGTAATAAGTAATTTTAAAATTCCGTGGAATGCTTATAACTAAAAATTTGTATCAGACTTACAATGATGTAGAATTAATTTCTAACTCTCCTCATAATTTACATAACCTTAAAGACTCCAATCAAAGGCGTTAATATCCGTTTCATGGCTCAACAAGCGTAACCAAAGCGATTAAGTGTTGAAAACAGTGGAATTTCTTTGAATAATTTGTGCCGACACGACAAAAATTCACGAAAAACGTTTTGACACCAGAAAAAAAACTCCGAACTTAACGACTTTAAAAATCTTAAATCAGCATCTTCCGGGTTGATATTTGATGATGTTGACATGTACTTTTCCTTCTTTCCGCTTGAATTGCAAAAAAATGTTTACACATTCTGCAGCATAATTCTTATGAGTTATTGAAACCCGGCCGGAAAGAAAAAAAAAACACAGATAGGAAGAGGATGGTAGGGGCGGTTAGGTATTTAAAAATGTTTGACTATTGACGAAATGTTGAAAAACTTTCTTAGATTTTGTATCTGGGGATGTTGGAATGTTGAGATGTGAAATTGACATGATCGGATTGCAATTAAACGTTTTATTGGTTCGAAGTTTGAACAGCAGCATGCGTAATAAAATTCGTTGCCTGATTTCATAAACAAATTTTACGAAAGAGCTGTTTCTTATGGCTATGGCCACACACAAAGATCGAATTCTGAAGGGAGTTTCATCAGAAATCGAACGATATTCCCATGCGGAATTCAAACAGAATCCGAATAAACTGCATTGATAATCAAAAGCCGCCGTTTAAATCAATCAAATACAATTGAATGGAAATCTATCTAATCTTTATGGAAGCAAAAGTTTATCTCATTAATGTGATGACAATGGTGTTGATATCGATACTTGTGGTGTTTACGAATCAATAAAAATTTATCCCACGTTTCGGCGAACCAAAAATCAAAACTAAACTCCAGACCATATGAAAATCTCAAGGCTGGAAGTCTTATGTGGATGTTGATACACAAACTATGGACTACTTGGATGATTCTCAAGTAGACATATTGTCGCCAAGATAAGAGAATTCCTGGAAATTTGAACCTGAATCATCATCTCCCGTACTTCAAAGTTAAGTGAAAGGTTCCATTGAAATTCGTATAAAATTTAGGTAGAATTCTAAAAATTTTAAAAATTCCAATTGAAGAGCATTGACTGAAATCACATCGACTTACGCTGAAGTAATTAGATCTGCTGGTATTTTATTTTTCTACACGTTTATCGTTTAAACATTGTGTTTACTTAGGATAAACACCGGAAATCGATCACACATTAATTTTGTTTTCGATTTTTCTCTCAGAATCATTCAGTAAAGTATTTTATGCAGAGATGCAAACCGGTTTTTTGAACCGAATCAAAAACTACTGAACCATTGGAATTTTGGTGACGAAAAACTGAACTTAAAATGGTAAACCGTGATTCTTCGTTAGTAAGAAAAAGATAAATATATCGGGTCTTTCAATAAGGACATAACAGTTTTGTATTTAAATAAAACACAGAATAATTGAGATATCGGGCTGAAATTTATTCCAGGTGTAGTGGACATGTTACATTTAAGTATGAAATTCAATGTCGTTCATATGGCCACCGCGAGTACGTTTGCTGATTGATTCTTTGGAGCCAATTTTCCACCACTTTTCCACACATATCGGCCGGAACGTTGGCAATTTCGCGTTCGATATTGTTCCTAAGCTCCTCTAACGTTGTTCGCTTGTTGGCATACACCAACGACTTAACATTACCACATTATAAGAAATCCTACGGCGTTAAATCACATGAGTGAGGTGGCCATTCGACCGGACCATTTCTCGAGATTACGCACGATTACCGAACTTCTCCTTCAATAGATCAATTGTTTGACCAGCTGTGTGGCATTGCTCGTTCGTGAACTTCACCATGATAAAAATGTAAACCTTGACTGACGTTTTAGCATTGCCAGATCATAAAAAAAGTTTGAAGGTGCGTTTTTATTAAAATACAAAATTGTTATGTCCTTATTGAAAGACCCTTTACTTATCAGAAGAGAACGACACGATAAATTTCAGAACAAATCGAATTTAACCCTCAAAATATGATTTTCAACTTGCGACAGACCGTAACCAAGACAACGTACAGGGCTAAATTTTTTCCAGCATGTAAAGCGATAACTTACAAAAGTCAGTGTAACACGTTCCGGTGATTTCCGGCGATTAAAATTGTTACCCGTTATAAACAAGCCTTTTGTCGGACATTCCGGCTAGAGGGTTAAGACCAATTCGCGAGAAATTAATATTTGCCTTTCTAAATTTTAAGATAAAACTTTGATTTTATTTTTGTGCTGTCTAGCTTTTAACTTGTCTAGTTTTCTGTAAACAATAAAATAAAAATAGTGTTTTAGATAACTATGACAAAAAGTTTAATTTTTAAATTTGGCGCCACTTTAGGGTCGAAAATATTTTCGGTGTGCTTTTCCGATTCAATTGTAAGGAAAGGAAATACAATACATTTTTCTCTGCCCGACTTTTCGCGCAGTTTTCACGTCAATAGTCCTGTCTCTTTTATTTTTAAGGCCATTTGAACTTAGGTGTGATAGGGCTTTTAGCGAGGCACATTTTTTTAAACAAGTTTTGGAAAAATAGGAAGCATTCATTTAAAATTTTCGCGACAAACCAGGAGCAAAATTTTTCTTTTTGTTTTATTTTTGTTACAACCACAAACCATACCTACATATATGCGAACTTTCTGGCAAAACTGAGATCTAATCACCCAGTTTGTCTGGAAATATAAAGCTTTTAAATGTAGGCATAAATTTCCACCCGAAAAATTGTTCGTTGAATTTTCAAAACTCATAATTTAAAATAACTGAAATGTTTCTTTTGAAAGCATTTAATTAATTCCAGGACTACCATCGCTAATTTACAGCACACATTGTTTGGATCATATTTTATTTCGTTCTAAATCTGCGTCATGTTTATTCAAACTTTTGTCAATTTATCATCCTAATTGGATTTTTTATTATCCGAAATTTATTTGTTCTGTAAGAATAACAATCGAGAAGCGCATATAACCGCAAGAAAAAATAACAAACATATTTTTCACATCGCCTCCACATTCACTGCAACCGACATCTTTGTGGCCAAAAAAATTGATCTCAAAAATATTTGAGCCCGCAAAACAGGAGTCTGGATTCAATTTACAGTCTTATAGATTTGTAGCAAAATTTTTGAGTAGGTTTTTAATTATAGATAATAGCACAAAAGAGATATGATTTTCATTCAACATTTTCTACAGAATCATAGCCTTTAATGAATTATTTATTAGGCAATTTGTTTCGCATTTAATTTGATTCCATTATAAATTTAAAATCTATTTGATATTTTGACCTACGATATGATGGGAAATTTATTTAGTACACCAACAAGTATAGTAAAATTCCTTTCAATGATGATTCTTGTTATGGTGACGCGGATTTCATTCCCAAAATTCTCAAAATGTTTATTTTCTTACATATTTTCCGGAGAGCATCTCTCGGTGTTTACTTACAATACAAATATTTGAGTATTTAGTAGGAAAATAGGAATTGTTTTTTCTAAAAACAAATTTCGAAAACAACTTCTTGTTCTTTCTTAGTCTATCCGCTATCCACACAACCACAATCGGCTATTAAAGAGTTTAAAATTTGGTAGATGCCAGAAAAGTCTTCATATCGGTGGGAATTTCAATACTTATCTTATATGAATTTGGGTATCTTAAAGATACTTTTTGTGCGGTTACTTTCCGCAAAACCAAAACAACAGAACGAAATGTGGTCCACTTCTGTTTTTGGTCAAGTCAAGCGAAGGCGAGGAGGATGTGATGATTATTTAAGTTTCTTTGCCTTGTTATTTTATTGTTGTTTATTATTTATTTACATCCTATTCTTTATTTTTCAGGGTTTTTAAAAAAATATGCGTTTAAATATTCGCTGGTAGTTAATTTTTCGTTAAGTTCTTCTGCCTTTGATTTTATCTCGCATAATTTAACTAAGGCACGTGAAAATGTAATTTTCAGATTTTCCAAGCTTGGGTGTTTTTTGAGATTTTCCATTCATGCATTTGCGAAAAGTGCTGCAACTTCAATAGCCTCATAAACATTCAGGTGCTACTTTAGAGTCTGCAGCGAGCAGTCTTCTGTTCTGCTTTGGATTTCGGTTTTCATTGTTTACATCGTTATATCTGGACTGTTTACACGATCGATGCGCATAAGTTATGCTATAAAAACTGTTGCGGATCTACGAAACTGCATAAATGCACCACCGTTGGGCCATAATCATCAAAAATTGCAAGCCTCCGAACCGGAGTAGGGTGATGTGCGAGCGAACGATTGAGGATAATTTCGTCTCAATTATCGAAGAGATGCTGAAAATCTGTTGCATAAACAAATATCTTGATGGAAAAAGATCTACGGAGGCCAGGCCGCCCGGCATATTGTTTGGTATTAAATTAGTTAAAATTATTGCACCATAATTTAAATTAAAGTATAACCAATTTCATGTCTGGTCAATTTCGGCCGAAAAAATTATTGAACAGCGGGATAAAAAAATGGTTTTTATTAGTGACTATAAGCTTGCATACTCGTCGTTGCCGGTTCAAGAAAATTTGTCATTTTACTATATTTTTAAATTTAGAGATCGATTTTATTTATTGTAGTATTATTTTTGTTGAGTACTTTTTGTTATTGCTGAAGATTGTCTGCAGGATCCTTTATTCAATACAGAAAACCGCATTCGAATCAGCCGCACGGTTTAAAAGTTATCGGGGAAGGGGTATCGAATGACAGGAAGGAGGAGGTCAAAATAGAGTATTCTGCTCTGTACTTTGCAAGCAAATCTACCCATGTACAAAAGTTCATCAAAATCAGTTCAGCCGATTTTGAGAGATGCCAGAACAAACATCCAGAAACAAAAAACTAAATTTAAAAAAATATTTTTTGGCTTCAATACGATAAAATACGTCAATTTCATACTTTTTTTTTGAAAAAATCTAAATTTTTAATAAGCATAGATTTATGTGGAATAAAAGGATTCAATTTAAAACATTTTTTTTTAATTTTCTTACCTTTTATTTTTTTTTTAAGAATGGAGTGAAAAAGAAATCCGCCTCAGGTGAAATGTTCTTTACGTAAAAGAATTTGATCTTAGAAGTTGTAAGCACAAGACAAAGCAGCGCCGAGGCAAAACCCGTATTTGGCACCCCCTCCGCTTCTAAAAAAATGGATAAAAATGTGTTTTTGTGTGCTTGAATAGACCGAAGTTTTTCGCAATTTTTGATTGGTATTATCTGGATAAAAAGGATATCTGAGTTCTTCGATATAGGAGCACAGCAAAATTTGTGCCGCAGGCAAATCTGGTTGAAAAAATGCCCTATAGGCAGAAATTATTTAAAAAAATGCTGCGCGGACGAAATATTAATTAAGAAAATGCGCTATAGGCAGCAAATAATTAAAGAAAAATTGAAAATTTTGACGATATTTAGAAGTCACCGGTTGATATGTTTAAATTTTAGAAATTTTGATATGTTTTAAAATTTTAGGGCTCACTTTGAGATAAACAAAAATAATCCAGTTGACCAGATAAGTCCTAAAAATGTTTTTTTTCGAATCTGCAAATTTCATCAAAGAAAGAATCCAAACTTCAACTGAAAATTTAATTATCTTCAAAATTGTGACATACTTCTGTAAATCTGTCAATCGGAATGATGCCCATTTCTGATCTGCATCTCGAAGATCGTTAAATGGTAATCGATATTAAGTCATTAGTCTCCCAACTTGCACTAATCACGATGTTTTAAATAAAAACGCCAAGAAAAAGCAGTGAATTTTGTCCCATTTTTCTAACACACCGTTTCAAGTTTCATTTCCGATGTTTATGTCGAATTTTAATGGGTCAAACCCATAATTTTCAAGACAACCAACCACCAGAAAAAGGAATGATCTTCATTCTGGCCACATAGTCCTCATGCGTGTAAAAGATCAACACGTGTTTGGCGTAATTCCATTCATTTTACGTCCGAGAAAGGAAACTCAACGATCGTCCTTTTTTACCACCCTTGGCCGAATTACAAATTGACCGTTCAGTAACCGTAACTAAATTGGGAAAATGCCAACAAATTCATGAAACTGAAGAATTTTTTCGACTTCCTTCTTCAAAATTTTGAACAAAAAAAGGTGAATGAAAAAGTGTTGCTCCTATATGACTTGCAAGTTCCGGGACAGTGCAGAGAAACTTCGTCGGATATTTTTAAAATATTTCACCTAAAAGGAGTGCCTGGTCCTATAGTGATCGCAGATGGTTTCAAGTTAAATTTAGTTAAACTCAACTACACAAGAAAAAAAATTGTACCAAAACTATTTAATGTTCAACAGTTTGCCTTTTTCAGATGCTGAGCTGGTTTCGTAATGAAATTCAAATAAAATCTCAAGAAGTCCTCAAATAGACCATTGAAGTTGAAGTTAAGTCGCCAGATTGTCTGGCATTTGAAATGGACCTGCTTCAGTTTAACACCATTATTTAACGAATGGAGAAAAAAACGTTTTCTAATATTTATTTTGGACGATAATACTCCACTTTAGGGAATTATTTATTGAGGCAAAATGTTTACGATCAAAGTGTTGCAGCGTTTGAGATTTTTAGTTTCCTATAAATTGTAACAAAGTATTGCTTTTAAGGAATTTTCTAACTTCGAAGTGTTGCCCTTATTTATAAGAATTTATTAATTATTTTTTACTAGGGGCTGCGATCCGAACCACTTCGAGGTGCATCTTCGTCTTAAAGGGCGGCCCTTGTGCTGGCGCGCACCGCGTTGGCAAGCATGTAGAATGGCAATTTTGGCTTTTAAAATGCATACAAACTAATATGGAAGCTGGCAACGAAATGTATTTCGACTTACTTATTTACTACCTACTTATTTCTAATTAACTCTACTTCGATGCACTAGTTTAAAAGTGTTTTAAGAACTCGAATTGTCACTTCGGTAGCATGGGTCTGATTTTTCAAAGAAGCACAACTTGCAAGGAAATGGATGGCAAAAGTTTTAGTGGGCGAATCTTTTTGTTAAAAAAGACCTCTCTAATTATTAAAACCGGATCAAAATCCCTTCAGAATTGCGAGAGATAGCGGGTGAGGGGGTTAGCAGAGAGATAGATATTATTTGACGAAAATTTTACTCAAGTCTTTAATTCCACACCCCTTCAGCGGTACAAGAGCTATCATGAGAGGGGGTGGGAAGGAAGGGAAAATTTAAAAAAATAACATAGTCTATATCCATCTCATTGTCGCTGAGAACTTGGTATCGTTGTGTATCCAGGAACACCTTATCTCGAGATACAGGCGTTCCTTACATTAATGTGTTTAGAATTAGGAAATATTTAGGTTTCCGTTTGACCGTAAGTTAACAAGAGAGTTAAAATTTTGTACAAGTAAAAGTTAAGTTCTTTAATGGGCGAAATCCGTTCTATAGATTTTGTTTTTTTAGATTTTGCGTTTACTCTCATTCAATTTGTATAAGAAAATACTGCGATGATCATATTTCGTAAAAGTATACAAAATCGAATTTCTTTCTTAAGAGTGATTGAAAACTTTTTTTATTCGTTTGGTATCAGTGAAGTGTTTTTGGGTACTAAAATTAATTCTCAAGAGGTATTTCTGACACTTTGAAATATGAAAAAATGCCACCTATAAAAATTAACGTTTCTGGATCAAAATTGAATAATAGTGATATGATATTTGGATATCAATTAACCTTTTTGGCCTCAAATATATCTATAGTTAATGCAAAATTCGTTTGCCTTTATGTGTGTCTGTTGAGAATTGGCTTGAAAGCCATGAGGTTGTTAATTAAACTTTAGGATGAAGTTTTTAATATCAGGAACAGATTGTGGTCGTTTTTCTATGTTAACCTCAAACATGACCTCCTCGAGGTGGGAGCAGGGGAAGGGAAGGTGGCGACGACATCGCACCAAACAAGATTTAATTTTTTTCATGTCGGAAACCAACTCGGGAACGGGAGCAGATAAAGACATTTTGATCTGTACGAAATCCGTTTCTGTCAGTCTGTCCATTTTATGTCCGTTTTTACGTTTTGTTCATAGTTTTCAAGACAACCAACCACCAGAAAAAGAAACGATCTTTATTCTAGCCTCAAAATCCTTTAATAAGTTACACCTCAATGGAGGTAAGTTGTGTCATTGTCCCAACTTTTATCAACCATAAAAATTTCCTACAAATATTTTTAGTGTGTGGCACGTACTTTCCACTAAAAGTTTATCTAATGTAGTATTTTTTTTACTCATTTTAAAATTATTTATGAACATATTTGCAACATTTAATAATGAAAAAAAACATGAAAATTTGAAGCATTACGCATTAATCCGGAGGGCGCCCCAGAAATGCGGCTATTTTGGGAAATTAGAATTCAAAATTTTTTTCTGAAAATACTGAAAAGCGTTTACCTCGGGTAATTCCCAAAAAATAAAGAAAATTTCGACGTTCGGTGAAAAGTTAAGCCATTTTAGCTGCTCCTGCCATAGTGCGCTACGGCGACGCATGATAAAACACACCTGTGGGAATGACGGAAAAACTCTGAATGCGGAGGTCGATTTCAGGCTTTAGTACCCGCGCTGTTTAATTTGTGGTTTGTGGAGGAGGGAAATTCGGTGGGGTGAAAAATATGTCGGTGTAGATTAGTCTGCTCGATCCGAGTTACAAATGACTAAAATGCTAAACACAATGAAAACGTAAATGTTTGGTCTCAATAAATTTTCGATTTTTCCAAAGTCGAGCGATGATTGCCGGGATTACGGGGCCACAGACATGTAGACACTTGGATGGTACATGCGTACAAAGATTTATATTTAATCCTGGGGGATTACTCCCTGTTGCCATGCGCCACGTATTTCTTGGCCACATGAAAAGTACCTCGCTGACATCTTAATCTTCTGCCGGCTTTATCCATATCAAAAGTTAAATTTTTCTAGATCCCATTCAACTTCTTATTTCTTTTTTCTTTGTTTGCTCCTCTAAAATAAAAGTAAGGCGATATAATATTCTAAAAACGAATCTTTTTCCCATTTTGGTCGTTTTAATCTGGGCTTGAATCGCGTCTATTTTCATACAAAATGCATTGTGCATGAAATTTGGTTGATTTTTTAATTCGGATATTTCGTTATTTATTCAAAGAAAAACACTATGAAGGGTGGAAAACTCCTCATGAAAACTTTTGATTTGTGTGCGTATAATAAGCGAGATTATGACAGAAAAACGGAACAATTTTAAACAGAATTAAAAAAAAATATTCTGTTTGTTTAAGCGATGGAAGGCACACTGGAACCATATTTCCAAGTAATTTATTTTGAACGCTTCATGAAAGCGAAGACCCGGCTCGGGCCGATCCGGACACCACTTAGACGCCCCATTTGTTTTGTTGGATTTAACACCCCGGGATTTAATCGCTAAATACTGCCCATCATTTAATATGATATTGGATGGCAGACGTATACAAATTTCTTTTAAAGACAGCGTATAAATCAGAAATAAATTTTTAATAAAAAATTTAAAAGATTTACGGACGTGCGGAGTGGAAGAAGAAGTGATTAAAATTTTTCAATTCAATGTGATTTTCACAGTCAATTCTATAAATCAAGATTTAATTTCTTTTGAAACGTTTTTATGTGGAATTTTAAATGTTTCTCGTCAAGAGTTTTTTGGGCAAACTGTAAGTTCTTTCGAAAATTTAAGGACCCCTTTTTTGAAGACCTCTTTTTTTAATGGACCAATCCTGGGAGACTCCCAAGAGCTGTTCACCTCGGAGATTTAAAGTTTTTTTTGGGTTGCAGCAAGATATTTTTCGAAGTTTCAACGCCTTCCGAAGATCGGACCTCAATTTTTGATCGTCAAAAATATGTTCTTAATGATTCAAAAATTGAAAGAAGATAAAAGGTTTAAATTTTGTAGTATTGCTTGATTCTTTGCGGGGTCCAAAATTTTTAACCACTGAATGTGCCTTTCTCTATATATAAACAAATAATATTTACTAATTTCCGCAAAGATACTGCGAGTTGACCTTAGATAGGTTAACTCTGACCGCTAGCTGGCTTACAGACACCTCTGTAAGGTCAGAGTTAATCTGACAAAAAGTTGACCTGGACATTTTTCTGAGTGTACTGAAAAATTGGAGATGTTTTTTCCTAAAGCCACAGCGGTTTAAAATGAAAAATTTGGAAATAAATACCTATTTATTCAGAATATCCTAATTTTTGGGTTTTTCATCCTTAGAATTGATGGATTTGTATTAAAATCAGGGGCCAATCGTAAATTACTCTATATGAAAACAGACAAAATTTTTATTGAAAGAAAAGCACCATTTGTTTGGGTGATGGGGAGGGGGGGAGTGTCCAATGGGAATTTGATGTATGGAAAGATTCTGTAAACAAAAAAATATTATTTTTCACATATTTTTTCCGAAACGAAATATTACAGAGAAAAGTTTTGTGTTGATCACAACTGATATTTTTCAAAATATGGCCCAAAAGATTCAGTTTTATAACTTTGTTAAAAAAGAAAAGGGCACCAGACATAGGTTTTGCTCGGGGCAACATTTTGCTTTCGCACGGATGGTAAGCCAAATTACCAAGTGTCCAAATTCATTTTCTCGAAGAAGCAAACCTTCTGTTAAGAATGTATGAAGACAATAATGAGATTAAGTTGTTAGAATTCTGCATATAAATGACAAATTTTCAACTTGCATTGTCAACCATCAAATCTTATGCAATAGCAAGTCTATGTGATATCAGCCAACAACAGGCTCAACTCAAAGGATAATCCGTCACCCATGAAACCACAAAGCATTGCATTCTGAATGGGACAATATTGTCAACAATTTGTATTTGCCAGGACAAAAACATATCCCCCTAGTGCAACAATGTTCCGTAACTTCCTACAGATTTAATTGCGTTTAGCGTATAAAAGGGGGAAGGTGGAAGGAGGACTTTTGGGCGCAATTCACTCCCTTTAATGGTTTGTTTGGTTCAGTTTAGAACATAATTTTTCCCAATATAATTTTTATAGCCGTTCGAAAATTAATGTCTCTGGGCTGGCTGGCACTACATCATCAAAACATTCTGTTTCTCTTTAACGCAACTATTCAATAGGGAAGAATATAAAGTTGTGAACTGTTTCGAGTTGGGAAATATGTTTTGAAAATTTTTGAGAAATGCTCTAATCAAAACAAAATCTCTTCCCTAATTACAACTTCATAGAATCAATTCTCGGTATTAAGTAGTTAGACATTCTAGGAACCTAAACAAATCAACTCAAATCTCTAAAATCGAAAATCACACAAATCATCAATCAGTTGCTTAGTTCCACTGTCGAGTATTTCAAATTTTTATTCGATGGAAAATGGAAAAATGGAAGAAACTCGACGACTTTATGAAGAGCAATGTGAAAATGTAAAATTGTCTGAGAGAAAATGTTTTTTTTTGCTGATGTTTGATGATTTTCCGGTAAATCATAATTTGATAACATTGCACAAGGTCCTCTTCCTGGCAAGTGTTTCACGGGGCAACTAATGGGAATCCGAGGTGCTAGAAAAAGACAGATCGTCAAGACTCTGATGTTGCTGAGGATCAGTGATCTTTACTAGATCATTTCATTTGTGAGTGTCAAAGCCAAAACTTGGTAAGATTCTCGCTGATCGCTCGGACTAAAAACTCTTTGAACTTTGCCGCCGCAAATAAAACACCGCCGCCAAGTGGATCCTCGGCGCAATAATCTTTTGAAGAAGATGACATTCAAAGAAAGTGCGAATGAGATAATCGGATGCCACAGCAAACATCTTTAGTACCACACAGCTTTATAATCCATGAACCGAAAACGCCACTTTCCGAAATTGCTATGTGAAATTCGCATGGAAATAAGCACATGGTCATTATGCAAAAAAAAATACGATTTTTCCGAAAAAAAAGGTGCCAACAGAATTCATAAAAATCTGACAGTTTTTATGAAACTGTTCGTCTCTCCATCATATCAAAATTGAATCGCATTTACGAGTAAAATTTAATGGTCAAAATTTCCCAATAGCAATTTTCCGACATGCGAATTTATTTTGTTTGTTGAGAAAACAGGAACTTGCAATTTAAGCAAATCGCCGCGCGTTAAACTGTTTCCGGGTGTGTGCCAGCGCATAAACTTTAAATGTTTTCCCTGTAAATTGGGCAAAAATATTGAAAAACATTCCACGCTGAATGATTGCATGTTCCGAAACTATCACTCGCTTCCAGGCAGTTTTTCTGGTAGTCTTTTAAATTTTTCGAAACCAAATTTTTTCAAATGGTGTTAAACTCTGAGATGACTCTGGCAAATTCAAAATCATGTTGATCTTCTGCTTTTTAGATTTTCCAACTATTTTTTGGTGGTTCGGTGGTATAGTTGATGGCAATGAAGATGGAGATGATGAGGAGAAAATGTTATTTGAGAATGTTGAGCACGTGTTCAATTAGTTAGGATGACATTGGATGTTGTGGCAATGATTGATGGCTCTAATTACTTCCGAAAATTGCTTATGAAAATTAATAATAAGTACATTTGATTTTTCCAAAACGCATCTGGTGGTAGGAGATATGATTTCAGTGTAAAAAAATTTCACATGCTTAAAACTTTTATGTAATAAAGACTTCACTAAACTTTATTTTTAATAATTTGTAATATAACTTTAATAACTTGTAACTGTAAGAAAACGAGCTAATTTTGGGGCTAAAAAGGAGAAAAAAATTGGGACAACTTACCAGAAATTCAGCTTAACCGGTGAAGAGGTCTTCGAATTCGAACTTTTGAAAGCGAAAAGGATATGACTTGTTTTTTAATCAGAAGGATTACATTTTTTCTATTTTGGTTTCATTTTTTATGATTACGTCGAAAAAGACTCGGACTAAAACTTTCCACAAAAAGAAGAAATTTTGAAAAAGAAGAAAAAAGCGCCACGCCATTTCTTGTCTTTGAACTACACATTCACGAAGACTACTGCGCTACCTATCTTTTTCTTTTCGCATTGTATGAGAGTTTTATACCATTTCCTAGTAATCGTACTAATATTTAAAAATGAGTTGGTGTCTGTCTGTTCCTCTTTAACGTTGAAACGGCTGAACCGACTAATTGGAAATTTCTCATGGATATCCGTTGTAGGCCTGGTTCCAACATAGGCCTATTGCAAAGTAGCCAGACTAATAGGGGGTGTAAGGGGAGGAAGTAAAGTGAATCCGAAGTTTAGTTTTTCCGCAGGAAAATCACCGAGCCGATTGGCCTGAAATTCGGCGTAGATTCTCGCCGAGGTCCACCTCTAATACAGATCCATTGAAAAGTAGTCCGGAATGTTGGGGGAGTAAGGAAAGTGGGTAAAGTTAGTCAGAATCTTTTTGTTAATTTTTGAAAACCATTTTGCGAAGAAAACAAAACTTTAAAGAAAAACACGGACTGCGGTACTCTGGGCTATCTAATTTGTAACCAATTGAGTTTTGTTTTTCTAGGTTTTGTTCTACTCACGATTTTAGCCAGGCGAAATCGGGTCTGAAGTCAAGTTTAAGATATATGTATATCCAAACACTCTAGTGTAATTCATTTTTTGCCCAACAATTGATTTGGGGAGTTTCATATGAAGAAGATGAACGTCTAAATCTCTCTTTTGTATATTTTACTTTTTGTCGCATAATGCATCTTACCTACGGGCTACAGATAGTCAAATTGGAATTAGTTTTGGCAATAGTTAAAAATAATTTCTCAAAAATAGAAAAACTCGCCAATTTATCGACGGTAAATTTTTTTTCTATTAAATTGGGAGTCAATATTAGGAAATGTTTTCTTGGTATTTCTCTCCTTCCTCAAAATCCCTCCCAAAAATAGTTTTTGACACAATATGTTTCATATCGATGGCTTAAAGATATTCCCTATGCCATTTTATGTCTCAGTTTGTGCTACTTTTAAACTACATCCAATTTTCGAACATTAACATATGTTCTGTGTACAAAGAATTGTCAAAACACTAAGAGAAGAGGATTTTCTCAATGAATCTTAACGACAATCGACAAAAAAAAAATCGAAAACCCGATAGAAAGAAGAGAAGAGAGCGGGAAAATCCTGACTGATGGTGATGTATTTTTCGAGGGAGTATGAAGTGATATCACCAATCCCTCATGTCATTAGTAATCCAGGATAAACGATCCGGGCAATTTTTTGTAACGGCGTGATGTGTAAATTAGTTGCTAATAACCGAATATTCGATAATTCTTTGAATTTACTCCTCCCCTTTGGTTTTGTTCCCTCGACTTAAAAACGCCTGATTTTTCCTGGAAGAAAATTCGTGGAGAATTTGACACTTTTTTTGGATATGAAACTGAAGGAAGGAGTGAATTGAATTTTGTATCAGAAAAGACGTCTTCGGAGCTGTCAAGTGAAGTAAACTGTAATGAAAACAGATTCTAATTTTCTCTGTTTTCTTAGACTTGACTCGAATACACCAAAAGGAAAACGTTAATC
The DNA here is from genome assembly GCA_964034945.1 of Chrysopilus asiliformis. Classification (NCBI taxonomy): domain Eukaryota; kingdom Metazoa; phylum Arthropoda; class Insecta; order Diptera; family Rhagionidae; genus Chrysopilus; species Chrysopilus asiliformis. Next base: position 14,499,760 of record OZ035962.1, read on the forward strand.
GATTGAGAGATGGGAAAAATGTGTGCCACACGCGGTATGAAATACGCAAGATTGTTATTTCAGGATGCGGTTTAATTCGTTTTTGGAACGCGTGCAACGTTTTCATACTCTGAATGGATTTTTCAAAAGTTTTTCCATTTTCAAATCCCGGCAGGGTCTTGAATTTTTCATTGCAGCAATTTCGACTGTCTTAATTGACAGATAAATTTATCGAGCTAACAAAAAGCACATTGTGTCCTTTTTTTGGTATTGGTAGGTAGAAGAATGAAGGACTTTCAAGGATATTAAATCGACCACCCAATTTAGAGGTCGATTAAATGCGAATTACATGCTTCTTCTGATGGTTCAATTCATCAGGGAATTAATTCTGAAAAAAAAATTGGCAGAGAGGTTAAATAAACACAGACGTGATCCTTTTGCGAGACAAAAAAATTGTATCGTTTTTGTAGCCTCAAGGATAAAACAGTCTATTCGATTCCCTTTTTTAGCTGAAAGTGTTTTTGCGGAGGGCATTCATTGTGTTGTGTTGCACTTTTTGTGAACTTTCGATTTTGGCCAGGTATTATAATGAAACGCCCAAAAAGAGATTATCCAGTTTTAAGGAAATATTTTAAGTCTTTTGCTATTCTTCTGGGATGCGTTACAGTTTGTAAAAGAATCATATCTTTATTGCACAATCGAAATGTAAAAAAATGTTTCAATTGCTTTTATTGCCTTCAATAGAATTAACGTCACTCTCAGGAAGATTTTTTTTCGTATCTTTCTTAATAATTTAATAATTGAATGTTGAGTTTTTTTTTCCTGAAAATTGCGGATTAAAGATCTTTATTTTAGAAAATTAACTTGGTGTATTAAAAATTTTTTTGTATGTCTTATTTTTTGCGTCTTACTCGACTTGCGGATTCACGCTGAGATTTGGCAAATATTTCATCAAAAGTACAGGAGAGGGGGTTGAAGGCCAAGGAGTAAGGTTGATTTTAGTAGGCATAAATTTTCCTTGGGGAGTAACTTTTTCATAGTGATAGTTGGTACACAAACTGCTTAACCGCTGCGGGGAATAGCAGGAGAGGGGATTAGGGACAGGAAATTTAATTATTTTTTATTGTTTTGCAATATTAGTAGCGTTTTTTTTATTGTTCTGAAGCAGTTCAGAACAAGCTTTCCACACAAAATCCTGCACCACATTTTCATCCCGGACAGCGTTTGGAACAAAGGGAAATTTTATACGGTAATGTACGGTAATGAAATGCTGCTAACTTCAACGCCATAACTCTGACATTTTATTTTCTGTTAGAGGATTTTCTGTGGGTGGTTAGTTGGTTCTGTTCGACAGCTAAATAATTTTAAATATGGGAGGTAGCAAATCGTGAGTACAGCAAGAAAATGTAACAGTAACGGCCTACTGATGCAACCAACATGAAGTTAGTTGCAATTGAACTCGATGAAATTTCCCAATTATTCTGGATTGTTTTTTTTATTGCTTAGTGTTCTAGAATATTAAAAAAACGCAACTATTATCTGTAAAAAAATTAATTAAAATGGGTACCTTATAAAAATATCAAATCGCAATATCCTAGTATGTGAATATTTACTTTGAAAATATGTTAACAAATCTGTGGTCACAAGTTATAAGGGCTTAAGTCGAATTTCTTCATTTTTCAGGAGAAGCATTTTAATATTTATGAAATTTTAACTGTTGGTGGCAAAGGGGTATCAAACCCAATTCAAAAACCTATAACTACAAAATATTATGAAAAGTAAGCTTTTTACGATTGGTTTAATCTGGTTTATTCAAACTTAATATTTTCAGAGAAATTAAGGATTATTTTACTTTAGCCACTCTTTCAAAACTTTTTCATATCTTAGAAATGGCTACAATCAATGGCTAAAGTCAAGTTAAGCCCCTAAAAACCTACACCCCGATTTGAAAAAAGAGGCTAAAACAGACTTTAGCCTGCTCGTTTCGGAAAAATTAAAACCGAAGAATGAACTAATTCGACTTAAGCCACTATTCCACGTGCAAAAACGATCAAATCAATGCAGTTTCCCGCCCATAAGAGTGGATTAAGTCTATACAAAAATATATGAGATCTGACTTTAGCCGTTCTTCCAAATGCAACTTGGAAATTTTTTGACTTTAGCCATTTGATGTAGTAGCCTATAACGGTCAAAAATGGTCGTAGAAACTAACGGGTTAGTGGAATTAAGAGCATTTTGGAAGGTGAACACGATTCTGTAAAAACATTGAAAACGGCTAAAGTCGAGTTAGGCCCTTACAACTTGTGACCACAGAAATATCTAGTATATAATAGGGGTGTGCGTCGGTCTGTCTGTTCACCTTAAACTTGAGAACAATCGAACCGATTTGGATGAAACTTCCAGGGGAGCTTATTGGCATCTAGGATTGGGTTGGACCGAGAAGCGGACAGGGCCAAAGCCACTTGTTTATTTTAATACCGTATTTAAACAATTATAATTTGATATTAAATAAAAAAAAAACTAATTATTTTAACTTGGACATATTCCACGGTATATAAATCAATGAATACAATAGTTTACCCCCAATGAATAAAATAGTTTTCTATTGCAACAGCCGAAATTTTCCCCAACACCCGATATCTTTTTTATCATACTAATATATAAAAATGAGTTGGTGTCTGTCTGTTCCTCTTTTACGTGAAAACGGCTGAACCGATTGACCTGAAATTTAACATGCCTTTAGACCTGGTTCCAACATAGGGTTGTTGAGAAGTAGCCCGACTGATGGGGGTGGTAAAGTGAATCCGAATGCTGGAATTTATTAAATTTTTGTTAATTTTAAAAAACCATTTTTCGAAAAAAAAAAAAAAAAAAAAAAAAAAAAAAAAAAAAAAAAACGAAACTACAGAAAAAGGCTATCTAATTTATAACCAACTGAATTTTGTTTTCCTAGGATTTGTTCTACTCACGCTTTTAGCCGGGCGACGCCGGGTCCAAGTTCTAGTACTCTATATGGGAATCACATAGGAGTATATTAGATTTAGTATACCGTTTGTAACGTATCGAACCAATCGGCGGACACAAAAATGAATTACGCCAGGGTGTTTGGTTTGACAAAAGATTTTGATTTCCGCATGTCCGTCTGCCTGTCCGTTTTCTTATGTTTTCAATAAAAATTTTGCCTGTCCTCATATAAAGTATTTGACGATTGGCCACTGGTAATTATAACTTTTCTCATGATTATGAAATAGAATTCTATAGAAACGATTAATCGCCACCACCAGCGCTATTAAATACCCAAGTATTGTATTTGTAATTCAATCCAACAAACCGCATAAACTGCTGAATCGAATGTTACCCGATTTTAAAATGGTAGGTCGGAAAAGGGATCACAGCTTCAATGGGAAAAAAATTATCCTGCGAACATTACGTCTAAAATCGAAACAGAGAAGTAATGTTGCCAATGTTGGTCTATTGTTCGTGGAAAATCGAGTTTTTATCAGTTCGTGCCACACGAGATAGATTGGTGCTAATTCGACACACAATTGAAATTTTTTGTTGCGAGTTGAAATCTCCAACAATTCATTCGAAAGGACGAACGAAAAGGATGTTTCAATTGAGGCCTTTTGTCGGATAGATCCTTTTTTGTGGGTTTTTAAAACTGGAGGCGAATATGAATTCTTCCCTGTGTGTGTGTTGAGCATTAAAACGATTGTATCCCGTCTACCTACAAGGATATAAAAACGAGTTGGATTCAGTTAAGTAGCTTGGGATGCGGTCGGAACAATCTGAACAAACATTGGATTAAATTTTCGATTTTATTAACAAAATGGTAATTCATAATGCTTTTCAGCTTGAAACACTCGTAATAAACTATAGAAAAATGATTTTTTGGGGTAATTGTTTGAAAGTGATATAAAAATATGAAAAGTTGGGAAAATGATGCGATAAGCAAATAATTTAGTGCGGAATTAATTTTGCTTTACAGATTGAACTTTTTAGATTAAATATGATACAGTAGGTCCTCGTTCTGCGTGGCCTGCAAAACGGTACGTACATCGAAATCGCAAAGATTGAGGCAAAAACGCGTAGGAATTTTAAATGAGAAAAAAGTTGGTTTTCGATTTGTTAGCCATACTAACCCATTAGCGCCCAGACCTCTTCAGCATTGAAATTTTGATGAAGTAGTTTTACTGTTCGCAGGAACCAAAATATAAAAATCCTTTTTTGCTACGCGTTACCAGTGTTATTCCGCGTAGTTTACGTGATCTAGACTACATCATTGTCTACGCGTAGACTTTCACTGTAGACAATAGTCTATTCTCTACGCGTAGACAATGTAGACAATCTATAAAACAAAGGATAGCTTTTTATACTCTTTATGATATATCATATAGAAGTATATTAGATTTAGTATACCGTTTATAAAGCATCGAACCAATCATCGGACACAAAAATGAACTACACCAGGATGTTAGGGATCCCAAAAGATTTTCATTTCCGCATGTCCGTCCGTCTGTCTGTCCGTCTCTCCGTCCGTGAACACCAAACTTTCGAAAGAATTGAGCTACAGACTTGAAATGTTGTGTAGCTTGAACGGACAAAATTGGACCATTCCTTACCCCCTCCTCCATACAAACGAAACAGTTTTGTGCAATTTTCTCGAAAATGGTGAGTCATATTGAAAAATTTATGAAGGTAAAATGTGTTTAGAATATGATTTTACATAACTTATAATGAGATCAAAGCTTTCATTTTCCTATCGCTGCAAGCTTTCTCATTGGTCGAGAAGCTTCAATCGCAATCGCAATCGCAATCGCAATTGTAACCGTAATCGCAGTCGTCATCGCAGTCGTAATCGCAATCGTTAGTCCTGAATTGGGCTTCAGAAAAGCTTGTTTTTTAACAATAGCTGGCGCAAACGGGCCTTAAGTTATAATCCCACGTAAGTTCAAATGGTCTGAAAATTGAGCTTATGGTGATAAGCGAGAGCTGAATTTATGTGTGAAAACACAGCAATACGATAAATTTCAAAACAAAATTAAACTTAAAATTGAAGTAAGTTCTAGAATCTTAATACCAAGTAGGAGAAAAATTCACGTTTGTCTTTCAAAAATTTAATTTTTGGGCAAACGAACGCCTACAAAAGTTAAATGCCTTTTCTCAACTCGTAAAGTTTTTTGTCAACAATAAAAGAAGAATAGTTTTCGCGATAATTAACGCCAAAGTTTTTTTTATTATAATTTGCCGCCACAGCAGTGTTCGAAAATATTGTTGGTATGACTTTTGGACTCAATTCTATACAAAGGAAATATAATACTTTTTTCTCTGCGCGACTTTTCAAGCAGTTTTTATGGCAATTGCACTTTCTCTGTCGTACTGATATATCTATCTTTTTTCTTGATTTTCACAATTTTTAGATTATTTGAACTTATGTAGGATAACCCCTTTAGGCCCGTTTGCGCGTTTTATTCTTAAAAAATTAAGTTGTGGTTAGCCTACTTAAACCGTAGAAATTCTTCGACTTAAATTTTTTAAGTTGTACATAAGTTGCTAAGTTTTGTTGGTGCAAACGGGCCTTAGTGAATTTGAATAATATTGCAAGTCAAGTTGCCAGAGTCTTGCACGGAAGCGTCGATATTATATATCAAAAATCTCACAAAAATTCAAAATATAATTTTAAAAGCCTCAAACTACAGATATCACAAAATTGAACATTTTATACACTCAGATTATATTAAAATATCTTTACGAACATTTTATTACTTAATATTTTTAAAATTAGCAAATGTTTGAATTGAAAATAGAAATTTATTGCCACGTTTTTCTTTTTCAAATATTGTGACAGTGGAATTCATTCGTTTCCATGGCAAATTAACCAGATATGCCATTAAAGATGTGTTTGAGTTAATCCTCAACTCCTTGAGCACGTAGTAATTTGCTTTTATCGGACATTCACACGTCAAATTCATTTTACTACAAATTTTCGCTTTTACGAAATCATTAAAAAAATTAGCATTGTCCATTATTTCGCAAACACTTCGTGAGATATTAAGTAAATCAATTCGTCTTAATTTTTCATATACGGTTGCTTCAAAGCGAACGATTGGCGCTTTTAAATCTTTTATAATTTTGAAATTTAAATACAGTGCTGTCTTGTTAACAATCCTATATGAACAATTCCCGTAAGACTCTTCCATACGTAATAAGATTTTAGTATATTGAAGATACCATTTAGCCTGCAATAATTTTATTGATTTATTTCTTAATATCCGGTTTAATTGAAAGAATTTTACTTGTACTATTCCGAGAATACAGACAGCTAGAAAAATCTTCACTTTCATTGCAAATAATATTATTTAATGAAATAGAAAATGACTTTGATTTCATGGACATAAACCAAATAGATCGGAACTTCAGTCGAATTGCGATAATTATTTTCACATTAAAAATCAAATAATGGTAAAATGATATGCATGGACCTATTAGAAAATTAGACTAGATTAAAGAATTGCACCTTATTTGTATAGTATTTTTTTCAAGAGTTTTCTTACGCGCAATTTTCTTTGTTCCGTCAGTCACACGCCTGCAACATAAAATTGATAAGTCAAAGAAAATTGAAATTCTGTAAGGTTAAGAAAAACATAAATAAAACATTACCATTGTACTGCACAGAAACTTTATTATGTCTTTTAATATTTTACAAAATCAGCGTCAGTTTGGATTGAAAATATAAATTTTTCTTGTCGATTTTCCTTATTATGTTTTCCGTGTTATGTTGGCTTGTAGTCGTTTCCATGGCAGGTGGATCATACACCGTAAAAGTGAAGAATCCGATGTAACGTTCAATCCACCAATTCGATAGAAATTCGCTTATTAGTCTTAGCGCAAAATTTTTGGATAACAAAATTGTTGAAGGTGTTGCGGTTTTTAAATAATTGACAAATATTTCGAGTTATATTAAATAAATCAACTTTCCGATACTTTACATATCCAGTCGATTGGAAACTCATTATTGGCCCAGACATATCCCGGATTAATTGACAATATATAAATAATGTGGTTTTGTTCTGAATTTGATAGGAACAGTTGATATAATTTTCATTCACTTGCATTGAAACGTTTGTGTATTGGAGATACCACTTTGCCTAAAAATTTCACAATAAGTGATGTGCAGCATAATATAATTTGTATAAAAAAAATATGAAATCTTACTTGAATTTATTGTTGCCAAGATACAGAGGAAAAATACATAACTTGAAAATTGTTTTTCCATTGTACGACAACAATGAAAACATACTCAAAATACCAGAATTCTTAAATGAGGTTCAAAAAATTTACTCACCCACTCATCCGAAAAATGTTGTGAAGATGATTTCGATAAAGTAATTATTTTTCAGAAGCTGTTATTTAGCTTGCCTTCGTATCTTTTTGTCTGTCCGTCTGTCCGTCAGGGTCGAATCTTGATTTTGACCCACTTCCACTCATCCGAATGACTTGAAATTTTGCACACATACGTAACCTCGATGTCAATGCAATCTGTGTGTGTGTACATGTAGGACAGCTTTTCAACCCTTTTTGGCGTCGTACCCCCTAGCGATATAGTTTTTTTTCGCGTACCCCCTTATACCATTGTATTCAAAACGTTAGCATAAATTGTATCGCAAAAAAGAGCTATAGAATTTTGTTCGAAAACCGTATTATTCCATTTGCATGAGATTAGAGCTGAACGATTTGCGCCGCAGTCGAAAAATTTTCTGATCCGAATCGATAACTATAATAATAAAGCCCAAATGAGATTAACGATTGCGATTACGATTACGACTACGACTACGATTACGATTACGATTACGATTACGATTACGATTACGATTACGATTACGATTACGATTACGATTACGATTACGATTACGATTACGATTACGATTACGATTACGATTACGATTACGATTACGATTACGATTACGATTACGATTACGATTACGATTACGATTACGATTACGATTACGATTACGATTACGATTACGATCACGATTGAGCTTCCTCGACCAATAAGATCAAAGCTTGCATGTCCTTAACGTTGAAAGCTTTGATCTCATTAGTTGAGATGCTTCAATCGTAATCGCAATCGTTAGTCTGAATTGGGTTTAAGAAGGTCAAATAAAAGGTGGTAATACAGTAATCCCTGGATAATTGTACATGGGAAAAATCCTGGATTGGTAGTGCAGTTTCGAGGGTTTGCGTTTATCCGATACCCTTATAACAGCAAAATTTGTGTACCCTTTTTACTGCACAAAATTGTCTAAGATTACGAGATCCCAATATTATTGCATTGATTTCTACCCTTTCCAGTGGGGTATAAAGATACATTCACACGATCAAGAAAATATCTTTTATACTTGTATAATAAGCATGTGTGTTTGTCTGTCTGTTTGTTCGCTTATAACTCGAGAATTTTGGACTGAGCCGATTTGGATGAAACTTTTAGAAAAGCTTACTAGCATCAATGGGTCGGATTCAGACCACAGATCAACCTAATATTCCCTTTCTATCTTACCAATGTCCTCGATTTATGTACATTGCTTTCTGTTTTTCTGTATGGTCGCCTATAACTTGAGAACCATTGAACCGATTGGGTTGAAACTTTAAGACGAACTTATTGGCATCAAAAAGCGCGTTTGAGGTCATAAACGTACCCAAGATACCCCGACCCATCTCTGCTAATTCATGTTATATGAGATCATTAATGCTACCACTAACAAAAGGTGTTGGAATTATAGAATGAAACTTTCAGAGATTGCTTGTATTAATGCCACTAAGAAATCAAAAGTTTGCCATAATGCTCTAATTTTCCGTTTTCTGCAAGCGATACGGTCAAAACATTCAAAATTGCGTCGGTAACAGGTACAAATATAGAGCGAATGGTCTTTGTTTTTGAGGCCAAATTAAGAGGTCGAAATTTTCCATGAATACAATACTTTATTATACTACGTATAAGAAAGTAAAAAGGTTGCGACCTTGTTTAACAAATTTTGGGAGCTTGAACTAATTTTATGCCTCCAAGAAGTTAATTAATTCTTAATTTGTTACAACCGTTTTTTTAGTTGCATTACCATTCTTCTAATATGGAACATAATGCAGCGAAATGGAATACATTCTCGACCTCGACCATTTTAGATCCGGGTATTTCGTGTGGCATGTAATTAGGATTTAAGAATTCTACTGTTTAAAAATTAACAATATTGTTTGAATACATTGTTGTCAGTGAAATAATTATTAATAATTATGGTCTATGAAATTGAGAATTTTAACTGAAATCACCAAATAACCCGAAAAACTTGTAATTAAAACTCAAAAAAATATTTTTTATTTACTGATTTTAATTACATTTTATGTCAAAAGTATTTAAAAATGCCAACAACTTCACATAAAACAACAAATTTTTTGATGTGATTTTCTTCATTATCAAATCTTATGTAGATATTGATAGATTCCCAAGGAAATCTAGGCATGAATGCCATCATCGATGAGTCAGAATTGAGTTCAATTCCACCAAATTGATATGTGTCCGATTTTATTGGACAACTCTTGGAAAAATTTGAATTTTTAAACAACTTCTTTACGAGGTATTTATTAAGTGCAGTTTTGTCTTTAAAAATGTTGCAAAAATTCCGTGAACCATTTAACAATTCAAGTTTCCTTCCTTTTTGAAATCCGACCGTGTTCACTCCTACTATTGGTTTGGTTAAATCCTTTTTCATCTCACATCTTCCAAAGAAAGTTATATTGTTTTTAATAAAAACCGTACAATTAGCGTAGTTTTGGTCCGAGTTAATTGTCGCGCTGGCGAATTCTAAATACCATTTTCCCTAAAAAATTAGACTTTTTATAGACAGTAAATAGTTTTTAAAGATGTAATGTAATTTACTTGAGTTTGAATAAAGTAAAAACTCACTAAAATAATTGAAAATAAATATATCTTCATTTGTTTAAAAAACTGCAATGTAATATTTGACAAAACTTTACAGTGTAAGAGCTAAAAAATTGTGCTGCCTACACGTATTTACGTGTTTTTTTAAATATTTTTATTACGAAACAAAACATATCACAATTTTTCAAGAAAATGAGTTTTTAATTTTTTTAAGATGATTATCTAAAATGTTATTATTAGTGTTTTTCAAAATTTAATGATGCATAACATAGATCAATATTATATCATATTTGATTGTTATTGAAATGAAATTTGATTTTCTGCAGACTGAATTTTTTTTTAGTTTTTATTCTACAATTATCTTATTTGCTTAAATAAATAATTCTTTCTTAAACCGCATATCAAGTTTAAATTCTATAAGAACCATTTTATATTGGAATATAACTGTAATAAAACTATTTTATACTGGATTGAAATATAATGTAAGGAAGCATTATGTAATTGTAAATACACTCTAAATTGTAGCAGGGAAAAATGAATTCAATTGTCGCTGCCGATTGCTTTATTAGGAGTGAACCATAGATATACTAGATCGCTCGATTTGCTGTCTCAAATGGTCCAATTTCAATACAGTTCAGTGAATCAAAACGAGTCAAGTAAGAGCAAGATAACCGTATGAAAATAAATATAGTCCTCTCGTTTAAACCGTGAGCTGTCAAAGGAAAATAGACTTTCGGAATGGTGTTGGCGCCTAAAGTTATTTGTTTGCGCCTAAAGTTAGCCTCAAACTTGTGAAATTTGAATTTCGCGGCCTTATACAGTTCAGTGGATACGTTCAAGTACGATAAAGAGGGAAATACTTTTGGGACAATTTTTCAGCAGAGCTTTGTATGGTGACAGTTGTTCTACGTTATATAGTTCTGTGGAGTGAACTTTCTCTCATCGAATAATACATATGTACAATACGATCTACGTACAATAACAAGAACAATTACAGTCGGACCCGTATAAAAGAAAACCTGCTTAGCAGCTCAAACCGCTCAAGAAAACACAATCCTAAAGGCGCCTCCACACGTTCAATGTTACTTGACACTTTTAATTGAATGACTCATATTTCAAGTAACATTGATCGTTTGGATGCTCTTCAATGTTACGTTTGCAGGCAATTTCCATCATTGTTACTTGACGAAAATTTTCATCAATAATACTTGTCAAGTAACATTGAACGTGTGGAGGCTCCTTTAGACCCTTTGCCTTTTTCACTAAATATTTATTGGGAATTACTTTCTTAGCAGTAACTCTGTTTAGAACACAAACCGCTTACGAGCACAAGGAAATTTTACAAAAAAATCAAGTTGACACGTTTAGCAACACATTTGATTGCATGAAGTCTTATTTTTTGACCGAAACGTCGACCGAAAGTTGACCGAAACGTCGACCGAAAGTTGACCGAAACGTCGACCGAAAGTTGACCGAAAAAATTTACATTACGATGTATAAAACATATATTATGTTCTTTTGTCAAGAAACCGGTTAGGAGTACATCTCGTTTAGCTGTACACATTTTCCGAGCCCGATTGATATGCTCTTAACCAGGGTTGACTGTACAACTACATTATTATGGTTTTAGAGTGCTTACAAAATATTTTTTGTATTTAGAGTTTTTCGACAAAATGTGCCGTTTCTGAGAAAATTGGGCACAAATAAACATCCTTGTAAAATTTCATGGTTCCAGCTCTAGCCATTTTGAGAAATCTTGTGACAGACAGAAAGACATTTTTGTAATATTGCCCCAATCGACCCAGGAGTGCTCGCGAAATGTTTTTTAGGTAAAATTAAGATGCCGAAATTTTTTCATGTATTCAATAGGTACCTACTTTATTATACTTCGTATAAGAAAGTAATATAATCGGCATGACCAAATTAATAGACGCAGATTTTTCGGGGCTGAATTTTTAAAATTGATAAATATAAATTTACCTGTGGCGCATTCTTTGAAAATATTTTCAGTGCCAATTTCTTTTTATATAGATATTGTTTAGCGTCCAAAAAATATATCTGAAATTTCATTTGTGGAGTTAAAACAATTTTAACTGACTTATTCAACAAGTTGTTCAGAACGATTTACGATTTATCAAAAAGAAAGTGAATATGAATTGAACAACAACAAGAAACGTAAGAAGTTTTCTTTTCGACCATATGTTTTTTTACAGCGAAGACGTTGTGCTCGAAAATCGTTTTGTTGAAAAATAATTTCGATCATAAAACTGCAGACCAACAAAATATTTATGGCAAACGATTGCAGTTTTAAATAATAAGAAAACAAACATGGAGTACCCGAAAATCCGTGGGTGGTCAAACTTCAAAACTATGTAGCCGACAATAAGAAATTCACCATAAGGGCGATAAGACTACAACCTAACAAAATCGAAATTCATTCATAAAATTTGATACGTCTATTGAACGTTGCAGTATTTGAAATCTTCCAACTATTAATACGAAGTTAGTTTAAGTCAATTGATTGGTTGTTTCTTTGGTGTACGCAAACAACATAAACGCTTTTGGGCGATAAGAAACGCAATACAAAACATATGAGAAACCACAAAACTACAGTCAATTTTTATCTGTTAAGTGCGTGAAAATGGCTTATAGAAATTGGAACAGAACCTTGGTTGGATGCATCTGGTGCACTCAAGAAGAGTTTTAATTTCTCAAACTATTTTTAGTCATTGATGTGATTGACACTATAGTTTTAAAGGTTTTTCACTAAAACAAATGCCATATAGGAGGTGATCGCTCTCTGAAATGATAAAAATTGAAAAAAGGGTCTAAGGTTATATTAAGTCTCTCCGGGTTAAATCTAATTCTTATCCTGTACATAAAACATTTGGCTGAAAAAAACATTTCTGGTAATTTTTTCCGTGAAAATCCTAAAAACGCTATGCCATAATTTCGGCTCCCGTCAGTCTGCCACAGCAATTTCATAACTTTTTCAAACCACGTTATAATAGATAAACACAAACTGTTTTATTTTCACATGTTTTGGTTTCTCGTGTAAAAACCGAGTTTTTTTCAAAGCAATATCATTCACAAAACGTAAACATAAGAATTTAAAAAAAATGTGAGTGGCACATATGGTGTAACAATGGACTAAATGCAACAGATAAAAAATTACGTAACCCGAGAAATTTGATTGGATGACTTCCGCATTTTGGAAACGTGTGTGTCTTACTATTTCGGATTTTGAACAGTTTTTTTTTCAAATTTTACACCGAAATTTCAATCATTGATGTGGTCGGTGTCAAACGTCATGTTTGGCTTAATTTGTTTATATGTTAACTGACTTGTGTTTATAAACATGACAAGCTAGAATGTGTCAAGGAAAATTTTTCTAGAAATTATTATTCTATTATTTTAGAAGTGGCCAATTTTGCATTAGTTTTTATGATTTCTGGTAAAAAAAACAATTAAAAGAAATTTTTAAATAATAGCGCTATTCTGGCGACTGTTAATGACCGATGACTAGTGACAATCCGGTCACAAGAACGAGGGGAATTACACCTTGTGACTTTTTGGTATTTTGAACGTTTTAAAAAGTCACAAAGTCAAAAATTAGATTTATTAAAGTTGGCTTGGAAAATTTCAGGAAGAATAATGTATAAAGCGGTTTACGGGGGAAAAAAATACTCTTTTGAATTGCGTCTATTTCATACGCAGGGCAAGCTTTGCCATGCTGCTTGCAGGCCAATCAAAAACTTTGGGTTTCTATGAAGAAATAAGAAATTCGTTGCCTTGCAATTTCTATAATTATTTTTATGATTATTGTAAAAGTTTTTGAATTATCGTAAAACTGTAACGAGCCTAATTTTTTAAAAGGAAAGTCCCAGTGGAAACATAAGAAAAGTTACAATTGTCAGGGACCAATCGTCAAATATGATGACACACAAAATGTTTATTTAGAAAAATTCTTTTGTATAGGACAGGGGGAAAGGAGTAGTCCGATTGGATTTTGATGTATGGAACGGTTATGTAAATTCATATTCTAAACACATTTTATGTTAATAAATTTTTCGATATGGTGCACAGTTTTCGAGAAAACAGGAAAAAAAGTATTCCATTTGTATGGGAGAGGGCGGAAGTAGTGGTCCGATTGGATTTTGATGTATGGGTGAGTTATGTGAAATCCTATTCTAAACACATTTTACCTTAACAAATTTTTCAATAAAGTCATCGTTTTCGAGAAAATTGCATAAAACTGTTTTGTTTGTATGGGGGGAAGGAATGATACAATTTTCCCGTTCAAGAATTCTGGAGTGGTATTCTGTATCTTGTTTCAAGCGTTTGTTTCGAGTTAGAAGAAAAAGTAGTATTCGCGATCTCTGTTTCGCCCTGTCATTTATATTGATCGGAACAAAGACAGCGAATATTACTTTTCTTCTAACTCGAAACAAACGCTTGAAACAAGTTACGGAATACCACTTCAGCATTGCCACTTACGATTACAAAATTTCAAGTCTTTAGTTCACGGACGGACATACGGACGGACATGCGGAAATCAAAATGTTTTGTCGTTCCTTACACCATGGTGTAGTTTATTTTTGTTTCCGATGATTGGTTAGAAATATGATTCTCATATAGAGTACAAAAATTAATGACAAGATAATGACAAGATAGAGTATAAAAATTAAGATTTTTTAAAAACTAATCATTGCCTGCCCTCTAGAAAAAAAAGTTTGACGAAAATAGTTCAGTAGAATTTTTCGGAACACTTCTTAACGGTGGAAATTTTGCCAAGAATTTTTTGACATCATATTGATCGTTTTTTTTTTGTTCGATTGGATTTTGATGTATGGATGAGTTATGTGAAGAGGGCAGAGGGCAGGCAGTGAACAGATTTTATATGTACCCTTTTTATACCCGTATGGTGAAACCAAAGGGTATATTAACTTCGCCTTACCGTTTGTAACGCCAAGATCCCGTCATCGCACAAAAAAATGAATTACACCAGTGTGTTTATAATGATAAAAATATTTAATTTCTGCATGTCCGTCCGTCTGTCTGTCCGTCTGTCTGTCTGTCCGTCTGTCTGTGGCGTGGATTGCGGGCGCACGGATTGAGCTAGAGACTTGAAAGTTTGCACAGATCCGTTTTTCGTAAAATGTGAGGCTAAGTTCGTTAAAATGGACCATTAGGGGGGGTACCCCCCATACGAACGAAAACGGTTTTTGTGAATATCTCAAAAACGGTGCATCTTATCAAAAAAGTCCAAGAACAAAAGTTATTTAGGATATGATTCTACATAAAACTCCCATACATTAAAATCCGATTGGAATAAATTTTAAAAAATCTTATTGGAAATTTTGACTTCAAAGTGGAATTTTGGTATAACTGTTCTAATTTTGATACGAATATCACCATACGGGTCTCCAATGATTGCCAGATTGGCAATCATAGCTTTTGTTATGTTTTTCAAAAATAACGGTTTTCATTTAAGTATGAAATCTTTAGCAATATCAGTTTTGACTTTAGATGAGTAATATTTAATTTAATTTAACTTTTAACACTGAAAATTTCATGAAAATTAGTGGATAAAAAGAGGAGTTTTCATAGAATTGGAAAAAATTGAACCATCCAAATGGAATTTCCATACAATTAGATACGATTTTTGCGATTTTTTCGAAAACGGTTTTTTTTTCAAAATGCGTAAGAATTTTTTGGAACATTTTTTAACGAAGCGTTGGCCATTGTGTAATAAAAAACCGTGCCCAAACGACAATAACTTCTTAGAACTTTCACAAAAACCACACAATTGTAAGAAATTAGAATTAAAAAAAACTAATTTTTAGTTGTTTTAAAATGTGATCATAAATTCATACTACTTTAGCTTTAAGAACTCGGAAAATTTCGATTTTTCCAAGTTTCTTTCAACTTTTACTTCATTGAAGAGAAAATTTTCTTTCTTCTATTTTTTTTAATCATTCCACTATTCTACTAAAATGACAGGAAAAATGGGATTCAAGAGCGGAAATTCATATCTTTTGAGTATTAAACCTTGGTGGTTGCTATGAAATAGGAAGGAGAGCTGAGTCTTTGTAGAAATAACACCAAAGTGTCAATCAAATTCTGTCGACGTGTTTATTTAACCGACAGTGAAATTCAATAAAAATGGCGTTCAGCTTCAGATTCCATTGAAAGTGCTCTCGAGCTGAACGCATTGTAAATGGTGTTAGGTGAGGAAAAGTCCCCTCGCCGGAAAAAAAAACCTCTACCAAAATCTTCAATTGGTCGTCGTCGGTCGATTTTGGAGGATCTTGCTTGAACGGTGGTAGCTGCTACCACTTTTGGCAGACAATCAGCCTCTTTTGAATTCCTGTCTGCCCTGGTGACGTTCAAAACCAAATCAACGAAATTGGTCAGCTCTGAGATGTTTTCATGTTGCGAACTAGAAAAACACTCAAATTTCGAATATCTTTTCGAATTCAGGCAGCCACCTTTCAGTGCCACTCCATTTTTAGTTATATTTGGAAACTATATGAAATTGAGTTCATTCATTATAACAATTCTCCATGTGTGTACGTGACCTGTTTTCCCACAAGCGTTTTCGGAAAATCCAAAATTGATTTTTACCACGAAGGAAGTTCATAAGCCTGCTTAAACTTTGTGACTAATAGTCAATTATTAAGCAAAGGCAAAAAGAAAGAACTTTCTTGTAGGCAAGTATTAAGGCTACATTATACGGAGATAGGCTACCATGATATTCTATCAGATCATTTTTTTTACTGAAGAACTGAACTGAATTTGATTAAACTAGAACGAGCCAGGGGCTAGTTTTTGGTTATGTGCTAACCTAAAATTTTCCCTTCTTTACTCCCGTTTCTTCTCCAGACTGAACGGTCACAGCTTTTTTGAATCGGTTTTTATACTCTATATGAAAACCGTATTAGAAGTAGAATACCGTTTGTAATGCATCGAACCAATCATCGGACACAAAAATAGACTTCACCAGAGTGTTTTGTATGACAAAAGTTTTTGATTTCCGCACATCCGTCCGTCTGTCTGTCCGTAAATACCATAACCGTAAATACCGTGAATACCATAACTTTCGAAAGGATTGATCTAGAGTTAATTTTCTGGTAAACGGCTCTGCTAAGTTCTTGAACGTGCAAAATTGGGGGATTCCTTACTCCCTCCCCCACACATGGTGAGTAATATTGAAAATCTTATAAAAGAAAAATGTGTTTATAATAGGATTTTGTATAACTCGTCCTTACATCAAAATCCAATGGGACCACTGCTTCCCCTCTTTCTCATACAAATGGAAAAATTTATAAAGGTAAAATATGTTTAGAGTATGGTTTTACACAACTTATCTATACATCAAAATCTAGTTCGATCACTTCGTCGTCCCTCCCCCATACAAATTAAATACATTTTTTTTCTATTTTCTGAAAAACGGTGAGTCGTATCGAAAAATCTATAAAGGTAAAATCTGTTTAGAATATGATCTTACATAACCGTTCCATACATCAAGATCCAATCGGGCCACTCCTTCCCCCTCTCCTATACAAATGGATTTCTTTAAATAAACATTTTGTCTGTCATCATATCGAGTATTTGACGATTGGCAATTGTGTTTTCTTATGTTTTTAAATAAAGATTTTGTTTGATTTTTTTCTTATTAAAATTTGGTTTTCCCTCATATAGAGTATTAGATTATTGCCTTCTGGAAATTGTGGGTTTTTTTATATTTTTTTTTCATAATATTTGAATGGTTTTCAACTCTTTTAAAACATGTTTTAAACTCCAGAATTTTGACTTTTTAAAAAAACAAACAAACCAGTTTTATTATTTGCAACTTTGATTTCTCCTTTGCTGTCGTAGTGTATAATTTTCAAAATATGACCGATGATAAAAAAAAAATAATCAAAAACCTACTTTTATTTTCATTATTTTATGCTTTAGTCTAATTCTTCTAAAATCCCTGACGAACTACTTTTAAGACCAAAAATGTATCGGTTTAATATTGTGTGAAAAGCAGTAATCGTCTAATACACCATCAAAATCGAAGGTTCTGATAATAATTGAACCAAATTTATATAGGGAATCGCCTGATTCTATATATACCACCAACCCTCAGTCCCTGTTCAATTTTAATAGCTCGATAAACAAAAGGGACGTGAATTGTCGCTCCCCTTTTTTGATAAATGGCCAAATTCGATTTTACCGATGGGTAAATATTTTTTTATTTGCTAAAAGGATGAGCACATGTTTTCGTTCTCGCTGGGCTAATTACCCCCGAAAATAAACCCACCACTTAACTTAAAACCATTGTGAAGTAGCCACGGGCCGTGGATTGTGTGTGTGTTTGTGTCTGTGCTTTGGAAAGGGCGTATACGAAAAAAACATTGGCCGCAGTCGAAATTAAGGGAAATCCTTGGACCCGGAAACTCACCCATTTTGATGAAAATCATGGACGGTTTGCCATTCATGTTGACAATTCGGAGGGGTGGTCTCTGCTAAAAAGCTGAACTTCTACTTCATTTTCAAATAGCAGAAGGATTCCGCCAAGGGTTAATTTGCACGCAATCTTTACGGTTGATCACCTCTTAGCTACTGAGGTTAATGTGACCGGTATTTGGCGCAAATTTGGCTTCGGGGAGCTCCTCATCAGTTTCAGTGCCGTCGATTGATGATTGTTTGGACAGAAAACAATCCTCCAGTCGTTGGTTATTAATTGAGATGATTATTATTCCATGGTCCGTTGAGAAGTGCATTACGTATACTAAACTGGAGGCAGTTTCATTGGAGAATATGCACTTCGGATGTCCCTGGCTGCCTAAAGCTTTTGTGAATATAATGTCTGAAATTGGAACCTTTTTCAAGTAAATTGGTTGGAGTTTATGGTGACATTAATGAATCCAATTAATTAATTTTGCACTCATAATGAGAGGCTAAATTTTGTCTGTTTGATTTTAATTAATGAAGGTGCTGTGGGGATTTAAATCAAACGACAATAGTGTCTGTGCCAAAGGTTAATTGAAATGTATTTTAAATCTACTATTGTACTTTTTAGGTAAATATTTTCGAAGTGCAGTGACTTTGTCACAAATTTACCTCAAAATCCTAATTTACTGTTTTTTTTTTCGGAAAAAGTAGATTCACATTACCTTTCCTAAGGTTTCAAATCTCTGATCCAATTTTCCTCGAGAAAAAAAGGGGGGGAGAATATTTTTGTTGTCAACACAGGATTTTTCGTTTCGAATTTTGAAAGATTCAGAATTTGAAACCCAGAAAAACTTTCTAATGTTAATTTGCTCGAAAAACGGAACACAGATGATTTGCGTCATGTTTATAGGACATTTTTTTAGATTCGCAATACCAAGGACCCCCTAATGTCAAATTTATCGAAAAAATAGAAAAAAATAGGTCTGAAGAGGTTTAACAAATTTTGACTTGAATTTGAAATTTTGTTTTAAACTCAACGAATAAAAATTAAAAAAGTTAGCAAATCTGTATATTCTGGAATTCTAAAGCCATTAATTTCATTTGTATTTTAACCCACATAACTTTTAATGGTTTTAAATAAAATGTGATATAATTTAGTTCGAACAAATTCAACAATATGGCTAAATATCCATTTTCAGTACTAGTATTTTTTCATTGAGAATCTGGAGAACTGGAAGGATTTTAGAATTGGATAAAAGAAGATTAGGAAAGTTTTTGCGCAAAGCTTGACTAGGCAAAAGCCATTTAATCTTTCAACTCCCCATTCCAAAAGGAGAAAGTACAGCAGAGTGGTTGAAAAGCTCTCTTAGCCTTTGAGTGGCTGGCAAAGTCGGTAAAACGAAAAGCATGTAAAATCAAATTTTAGTGTTTTCCTTTATATACAAATACTACACCATCGCATAAAGGACACAATCGAATAATGCGAAACCTCCCTTTCATCTTTCCTTGGAAATGAGATAGCTCGGAACCACAATTTGCAGGAAAACTCTATGAAACAGGATAGAATAGCGCAGCAGGGGAAGAAAAAATAGCTTGATTTGACGATTTTCTTTCATTTTCATTTCGAAGGTATTATTAAGTAGGACGCCGACTGATGGACAGAACGAATTTTGCTTTTATACATAACCACAATACAAAGCCAAATGATAGAAATGAAAATCCTAAATACCTTTTCGAAACCATGGGAAATTTACCAAACGGAAAGACTTTTCCGCCCTGCCTCTGTCGTATAGGGTGTCGAATAAAATGGAATCATGAGCTTTCCACCCATCAGACTCAATTTGGATGGAAATAGTTTCATTTATGCTCTGAGGACTTGGGAATTTCATCTATGGAGGGTGAACAAAGGGTCTTAGTGGAAAATGGCAGTAAATTGGAAAAGGGATTGATGATAAGGGGCGGAGTTTTCTTGTTTATTCAGGGGCTGCTCAGTTGTCTACGGCTTATTCATTTCATGCCAACCAAATGGATCATCGCTGGTTGAGTCGAGGGAAACCAAAAATTGAAACCATTGAAAGGAAAAAGCAGCCCTTAAGGACTAAAAGTACACCGTCGATGGGTGAAGTATGATAGTATTATAACAGCAACAGTAAGTAGTCAATATAAATTGAAACCGCTTGACAGTAGTTTGTTATTTCAGCGGTTTAAGGAGGAATACACTAAGCTAGGAAAAGAAATTTGTCGTCTTTCGCTAAAAGAGCTGGCGATGGGGTCCGTTTGAATGTTGGAAATAAAAAAAAAATCAATCTAATTTTACTTACTGTCTTTAATACCTTTAGGGCGATATTTGAGGATGAAATGTTGAGTTTTCATGGATTAAAAAAGTAAAAATGTTTCATTAGGTCTTGAAACTGAGACCAGATACACCAATGACTAACGAACTAACATTTCGGGGAAAACAAACTCAACATTTGAATTTTTTCATACTGACATTAGGCTAGTTGCTAGTAGATGGCAATAATATCACAACTAGTATAATGTTATCAGTTTTTTGAACTTGCATCAAACTAGTTGGACACTTTCGAATTTTTTCCTAGTTACCAGCTATTGCCAACTAGTTTTTAGACTAATGCCAGCTAGCAACTGGCCTATTGTCAAATGGCCATAAGGGGACGACCAAGGAACGTCGGATCTGTGGAAAAATCTCGAAAATGTGTGACTTAAACGTTCACTAACCTGAGATTTTCCAATTTCTACCTCTAAGGGGCAAACAGGTGGTGGGTAGAGGGTTGATATTTTAAAATAGTGGTTTTTGTCATGAAGCTGAAATATGGCGCCCATGGTTTTTCGTTCGGGGTCGTCGAACACGAATATGATGTTAGAATTTCAAAATTCGCAATGGGAGGTCCAGTGAGGATAACGCAAATATCTTTTTTCCAATTTTTGTTTGGAAAAACTGGCTTGGCGGGTTTTCAGGGTCACTGGAATTTCAAAAGAATTTCAAAATTCGAAATGGAAGTTCTGAATAGATAACGGCTTTTTAAGTTTTTTTTTGCGCTAAAAAACTTGTGCAAAAAACTTTATGCCGGCAACGACGGCAAGCGATAAAATTCTGAAAAAAATTCTGAATCGTGGAGGAATTTAAAAAAAAATCGCCAGTCTAAACGGGGCCTAAGGTACTCCAATTTTTTCGGCTGAAGCTCAGAAATATTTTCTCAGTAAGTCCTTTAAAAGAATCAATTTTTCAATTCAAACACTTTGTTTACATATTTTTATTTGTATTTAATGCAGGAAATTTTCCCATATAAACACTACCAACTAATTTCATTCACCGGTCTTATATCATTTGCTATAAATATTATTTCACGCACATTCGTTATTGGTTAAACAATTTAAACTTCAACAATAAACTCTTACCACTAAAAACATATAAAAATGTGAGATTTGTTATGTTGTTTAAAATTTGTAAATGTTATTTAAATTTTGTAAATTATTCTAGAATATATTAGAGACTATAGCTTCCGATGCTAGAAAAATCTAATTCTATAAAAATGACATACCGAAAAAAAAATTAATGAAAAACAAAACAAACCAAAATAAAATTTGAATGAATATACATCCATATGCATATCGTACGTAGGTATTTTCGTATAATACCTTGAATTAGGCAAACAGGTGGAATTGTTCCCAGCTTTCCTATTACCATAAAAAACTTTAACGATGTAGACTTTGCCAAGCATGTCCTCGTTATATTCCTCAATTGTTCTACACCGCCTTCATTCAGAATTTATTCCGTTCTCAAAATAAATGCTTAAATGAAGTACGATTAAAATTTTAATGAATTCAGCAACTTTTACAAACTGATGAGCAACGAATGAACAACTTTATGGAGTACAAAGACGAAATTTCATTAAATCACACCAAAATGTAATTTAAACTTTCAAAGATGAAAGCAATTTTCAAAATGAAATTTTTAACCGCATACATTACCCAAAATACTAGAATTGGTTGTTTTAATGATTTTTTCATAGAGCTACGAAAGCTCAAAAATAGCTCTATATCTCGTTTCATATAGAATTTCGCATCCGCAACTTTTTTTTACCAAAAGGAAATTTAATTGAACTGAAAATTGATCGTTAATTTCTTGCACTGTGATATATAGATAAATTTTTGTTTATATTTCACTGCACGCCGTGACGTATTGATGTGAAATTGCTACGTGTTTCAATGGTGCACTGATTTCTTCCACCTACACACGTTGAAATAAACAGGAAGTCAATATATCAGTCAATGAAAATTTGAATTCAATTCTTTGAAATTGATTCTGAATGTTCATCACAGACTTGAAGGCACTGACTTCTACGGATTCCTTCAGGCATGTAATTTCAATTTAATTTTAGATATTCTTTTGCGTATTAAAAGAATATCTTAATGGTTGGTTTTGTTTTAAAAGCAAAAGGTTTTAAAATAGTTTTGTTACAAACTTTCAGTTTTTATTAGGGACTCTATAAATTACGTCACGCCAATTTTTGTCTTTTCACACATCCTTTGTCAAGTATTTCCACGGTTGTTTGTATGGAATTTAGAACCGCGCCGTCACACCACCGTAAAATATGAAATTTTTGACAGAATTACATTGCAATAAATTGAAAAAATCGGGGTGGCACGTTAAATATTCAAAGGTCCATGCCCAATGAATGTTTCGCTTACTTTTTGATTAATTTTGCTTCTCTCAAAACCAATTCAAAAAAAAAAACTTTAATTCCTAATGCCTTGAGAAGGCAAACTTCAGAAAAAAACATCTAAATAAAAATTCAATTTGACACTTTTTCGAGTTTGGTGGTAAACAGTAAACTCAATTTACGTTGGACTCTTGCGCCCAAACTTGTTTATCTGCAGGACGAAAACTTTTTCTTCGGTTCCGCTCCTAGCGGTATATCGTGAAAACCCTGAACTTTATAGCGAAAGTTTGATTCAAGAAATTGATTTAGTTTCTCTCCAAGGATCAAACTTTTCTAAAATTTACCATTTTGTTCCCATATCCAAATAAGTTGTCTGTGGTAGCCAAAGCTTTCTCTTTTAAAAGCAAACCATTGTTTACTTTACTGCTGCAGAGATGCTGCATGGTCCACAACTATAAACTTTGTCTGGGAGAGAAAAAGTTTGGCTGACAGAGACAATGTTCGACTTTATTAAATCAACAAAAATCGGCCATTTTTTCTTAGTGCAGTTGACTTTTTTATAATACACTAGGGCTGGGCCCCGAACCGCTTCGCGGTTCACCTCCCACATAATACGCGACCTCCGGCCGCGCGTTTCATTTTTTTATCGGTTCAGTAGTTTCCCCGCGAAGGAGTAACATAGCGCAAAAACTAAGTTTCGAAATCACTTTACCTCCTCCCCTTACTTCCCCACCTCTCGGACTACTTTTTAATGGGTCTTTGTTGGGGCTGGACCCGCGACAAACATCTATGCCAAATTTCAGGCCAATCGGTTCAGTAGTTTCCCCGCGAAAGAGTAACATTGCGCAAAAACAAAGTTTCGAAATCACTTTACCCCATCCCCTTACTCCCCCCACCCGTCGGGCTACTTTTCCGTATGCCTATGTTGGAACCAGAACTACCACAGATACTCATGCCAAATTTCAAGTCAATCGGTTCAGCCGTTTTTGCGTGAAAGAGGAACAGACAGACAGACTGACACCAACTCATTTTTAATATCTGTGGCAACAAGTCATAAGGGCTTAAGTTTCTTTTTAGGCTAAGCCAAATTGCTCTGTCTATTAAAGTAAATACAGATCTTTTTATCTTGATCTGAAAATCGACTTAGGCTCTTATGACATTAGTATGATGATGATTAGGCCTAAACTTTATTAAATTGTTTTTTTCGCTTCAAATGCCTCAGCTAAAATTCAAGAAAAGAATTATCGGGACACGACCTTAATGGTAAAATTCGTACAGTTGTTTTTTTAGTGAAAATATTTTTAAACACTGAGAGAAAAATATTCCAACTTGGAAATATTTTGATTCTTATTGCACGATGAAAACAATGTAGATTGTATCAAATTTAGAGACAAATTTCTTTCATTTGTTGCTAGATCTAAAATATTATATATCTCGTTTGGAAATAAATTCTACATACTTATGCCCTAAACACATGTGCAGATTTTCTGCATGCGAAGCTGCATGCATATCTGCAGCTAAGACACATGAGCAGATTTTTTTGACATTTAATCGCATCGGCTGCTATCAACAATGGAAGAAGAATTGGCCAATTTTTATATTGGAAATGGATGGATCACCTTTGGAAATGGATGGATCACCTCATGTTCCTGAAAGACGTAGATAACGTCAATACAAAGTATTGAATATTTTCTACTGGACTTTCCTTTTCCTTTTCTTTCATTTTCCACTGTGTACGAATTTAGTCCATCGTCTCTTTGCTAACAGTCGATTTTGCCAAACACCAAAAAAGAATCCTCGGTTGACATCACTAATTCTGCGCAGAGAAAGTTGAATTTGAGATACCTTGCAGCTCTGCGCTGCATGCAGAATTTACATGTGTTCCACTTCATATAAACGAGTGTATTTAAATTCCGCTGCATGCAGAATTCTGCACATGTGTTTAGGGCATTAGGGTGTAAAAGTAAAGCTCTACGTTTGTGTCTCATTTACACTACAGATTTTTTTCCTGTAAAAATGCTAAAAAAAATAATTGAGCATTGTAAAATTGATCTGCAACAAGTATTTTTAAACGATAACTTATTCAAAGTATTCCCCAACAATTCACTATAAACACAAAAGTTCACTACTTAACTATTCTTAAATAAAAGTTTATTCACATGCTGAAAATTTTCTCTGAATTCGACCTTCTGAAATTTTCTTTTCCTTACCCATACACTCTCTGGCTCCTTTTGCACCCTCGTCATGTACGAATTTTCCAAGTAGGTACGCCATTTTCAATTGTTCTATCGTCGTTCGGTCGTTTCTTGTTTTTCGAAAAAACAATATGAATGAAAATCCTTTTACACTGTTTTTCAATAATATTGTTTTATTGAAGTTTTGCTGGGAAATCAAGGGCTTTGCCACTGACACCAGGGCTGTGTTTTTCTTCTGATTTTTCTCACCAAAAAGAGTGTTTCCCAGTGAGTACTCAATAAAAAAAACAATCGATAAGAAAAGCATTTTCTTCTTGCTTAGTCCGGGAATATCACCCACTGAATAGTCGCCCAGTTTTCAGAAAAACATCCATTCGATAAAGTGAAACTTTCTTGCCTCAACAATGGACGTCGATGATGGGAAATCATAATTTTTTTCACTTGTATTTCGTGGAAAGTTTTGCTTTTGGCAATTTCAATGTTGTTTTAAATTTACGATCGATAATTTTTTTTCAATAACATTTAGAATGGTAGCAAATATCGATTTTGATTTATTTCAACCGATTTTAAAAGGGTTGCCATTGATTTTTTACAAGACCACATGTCTTTATCTAAAATAGAAAACTTTTGAGATGTTGTATTGAGCAAGTAAATTTATTTAAATTTTTTAATAATGAGGACTTTTGCTATGGTAAAAAGTTTCTTAGGAATATCGGGTTGTAGATTTTCACATAATTTTCTGATTATTTATCATTTATAAGATTGTTTTTTTAATCAAAAGTTTAGGAGGGCTGGAAGAACGGCTGCAATTTCATTTTGACCTGCACTCAGAAAAATGAAGGCTAACTCGACGACCTACATACGGCGTGTGGGCAAGTAAAACTGGGTTGACCTGTGGTCGGAGAAATTCTGAAATAAGGCCACCAGCAGGTGAAGTAGGGCATTGGGAGCTGCACGAGTTGACCTTAGATAGGTTAACTCTGATCGCTAGTTGGCTTACAGAAACCTCTGTAAGGTCAGAGTTAACCTGACAAAAAGTTGACCTGGACATTTTTCTGAGTGTGGAAGAATTTCTACTGAGGACTTGGAGAACTGATGAAATTCAGTTTTTCTTGATTTACGTCCATTAAATCAAGTTTCAATCAGAAAGTTTTCTTGCTTCGTTGGAGTTCCGTTTCAGCCACACGCCCCCCTTTTGATATTCTTTTCCAGCATTCATTTAAAACAAATATGGTTGAAATCCGCGAACCAGAAATTTTTTTTACAGAAATTACAAAAGTGTTTTTTTTAATAATTAATGTTTTACCGTATTCCAAAAAGGAAAAGGTTCTGAAGACATAACAACCAAAGTGGGTTTTTAGACCGGGCAAAAAAGACCTAAAATCACCCGCGAAAACAAATTGAAATTTCTTCGAATTTTTCGTTTAATTTAAATTGACAATTGTTAAATAATTTTGTTGTCGCGTGAAAATTAAGGTAATTCCCAAGCCAATTAATATTTTGATAATAAATTTAACCACATTGTAGTGAAATTTACTATTTTAACCACAAAAAACTTGCTATTTTTGTAATTAAAATTAACTATTTTAAAAATAGTCACGTTTCCCCATTATAAAATCGATTTACTATTATTTTTCTCTGCGTGAAACTCTACTTAAACGAACCAGCAATTTAAACGAACATTTGAGTTTGATCTACATACATATTCACCTGCTGTGCATTTTTTGTTTAACCCTTTCGGTATTTTGATGCCATATGGCATCATGCTAAAAAAATTGAATTGTCTTATTATTTATTTATTTTCAACACTCTATTCTCATTCAGTGCACCATTAAGTGCATTTTTGACCCAATTTTGATTTTTTCAGTAAAAAGCTAGACCACAGTGGACGTATTTGAAAAAAATTAAAATTTTTAATTTTTTTTTTGTTTTAAATGAATACTAATAGCATCATTAATTTGTATAGAGAGTATTTTTAAAACCCATAGAAAAAAACATGTACCGAAAGCGTTAATAATTTTTAGTGAAATCGTATTCTTTCAAAAAATTTCTACTCTTTTTGAAGTATTTTATGACTTTGTTTTAACATTGTGTGACATTCTTTTTTTATCATTTTTCCATCCCACCTCCCGCCGCCCAACCTAAAAAAAAGTCCTGGGTGAGCCCCCGGTTATCACGGTTAAGGTGAATGGCTGAAAACTACTTATTAAACTTGATAAGGAGTCAAAGTTTTATTATTCTAGGTAGCAGGAGAAAAATATTAAAAAATGTCGAACTTTTATGACCGAATTTTCATTGACCGCCGAAATATAAGCATTTTTTAATTATTGAAAAAAAAACCTCTTTTAAGAAAGAAATTGCCAAACTTTTTGGTGAACATCAAAAGAGAAAATTCCAAAATTATATATCTAGTGGTTTTTTACTATCCTCTTCTATAGAGGGAAAGTATTGTGTTTATGGCGGAGACAGACTCGGCAACGGGGCAGATAGAAACTTTCTGATCAGTACGAAATTTGTTTCAAGCAAAATTATGAGGATGTCCGTGGATCTGTCTGTCGGTCTGTTAAACAACTCGAGAACGAGTTGAGCTAGCGATTTAAAATTTTTGCAAATGAGTTCTACGAAAATCGTGGTTTTCTATCAACTTTTGGAAAATTATCGTCAGCTGTAACGGATACCTCCCCTATCATTCTCTTTGAAAAAATACAGTTTTTCTCAATAATAGGAAATTTAACCACATAAATAGGAAATTTAACCACAAAATATTTTTTTTACTTAAGGTAAAAACCGTTTAAGGAAAAATGCAGAAAATTTCTTACCTATTTTTTCCGAAATTAAATATTGCAGAGAAAAGTTTTGTGTTGATCACAACTGTTTCTTTTGTTTTTTTGTGGAAAAAAAGACCAGTCGATGTTGCACTTGGCCCATGGATACTCCCCCACTTCTTTTTTTTAAATATTTAAAAAAAATTTTGACAAAACATTAAAAAAATCGAAAGAAATCTTTCTAAGTAAGCTCACAGAACTACTCTTTTACTCGAATGAATAAACTTTTTAATTTTCCATTGCGAACCCTTTACTTCTATTTTCTTTGATTCATTGAAAATGTGCGGCGCATATGCACCTAAGATCGATTGAAAATGGACACAAATGCGAATCTAAATGCACGTTTCGTTTATTTATAAAGACCATCAGTGCGAGAAAAGTAGATCTTATAACCTATCCCAGCATGCTATAATACAATCGTGTGTAGTAGATATAAATTGTAGATGAATATTTTCTAGAATATTGTTTTATTGTGAGTCTTATTTTCCCGATGATGGATCAAAGCGACAACCCCAACAGTGATATGAAAATTTATTGGCAAATGTGTCTTTCGATTCTGATTCTATGGGAAAATTCACTTTGGGAATATTTAAAGGTTTATTAACGTCGCATAATTTTCTTTTGATCTCACGGATTTTCGCTGATTCTAAACTGATTATGCGATTTCACTGTGATTTGTTGACATTTGAAGACCTTTTCAATCGGAGATTCAGAATTTTCTGATTTTCTTTGAACGACCAAAATCATATGACAGTCCTAACTGTTCTAAAGCATGCGCTAAGTCTTAACCGATTTCTGAGTATGACATGTGGATTTTGTTTATTTTACTTACAATATTTGAAAAGGTGTCGAATTCGTTCGTAACATGGAAATTTTATTATGCAAATCTTAGTTGATAGTAATATTAGTTTATTTGTAATATGGGAAAGAAAGACCATTTGATTCAACTAAGATAGAAGTCAAAACAGGGCCTTAAAGTGGCTTGATATCCACACAATTTTATATATTTGTGAATTGCTGTGATGCCACAAATTTGAAATATCTGCTTAAAATAAAGGAAAAACTACAATTCCCAGGCAATCGTCCAATATCTTATATGTCGAATTCTAAAATTTTAAATAGACCAAAAAACCATGCAAGAAATAGCGTTATTCGTGCCCCTGGGTTAACTTTTGAATCCGTGTAGTTTTCACTTCGGTTAGGGACTTTTTGCAAAGGGCACAGTCTCTAGTTTCATCCATATATGGTGTCAAGAGCCACAGGATTGCAGGGAGATGGTGAGGGGTTAGCGAACTTTCTCGTAGGCACAACTTCCATTTATGCCATTATATCTTTGAAAAATTACAAGAAAGTTCGTTAATCCTTTACCTTCCCCCTGCAATCCTGTGGCTCCCGACGCCATATATGGATGAAACTAGAGACTGTGCCATTTCCAAAAACTCCTCAACCAAAGAGAAAACTACACGGGTTCAAAAGTTAGTTTAGGGGGGCAAAATCATGCATCGTTCTTTGATCATTATATTCTTGTCCCCGTCGGACCACTTCCGGCCTTTTCTACACGCAGAGTCATAGTAAGTCATAGTACGTCTAATTGTTTTATAATGGGGAATCGGGACTATAACTAAAAGAATTAATTTCAATTACAAAACTAGTAAATTTAACCACAAAATAGTAAAGTTTATCACTAAACAGTTAAATTTATTATATCGGGTCTTTCAATAAGGACATAACAATTTTGTATTTAAATAAAACACAGAATAATTGAGATATCGGGCTGAAATTTATTCCAGGTATAGTGGACATGTTACATTTAAGTATGAAATTCGATGTCGTTCATATGGCCACCGCGAGCACGTTTGCTGATTGATTCTTTGGATCTATTTTTCCACCACTCTTCCACACATATCGGCCGGAACGTTGACAATTTCGCGTTCGATATTGTTCCTGAGCTCCTCTAACGTTGTTGGTTTGTTGGCATGAATCAGCGACTTAACATAACCCCATAAAAATAAATCCAACGGCGTTAAATCGCATGAGCGAGGTGGCCATTTGACCGGACCATTTCTCGAGATTACACGATTACCGAACTTCTCCTTCAATAGATCAATTGTTTGACCAGGTGTGTGGCATTGCTCGTTCGTGAACTTCACCATGATAAAAATGTAAACCTTGACTGACCTTTTGGCATTGCCAGATCCTAAAAAAAGTTTTAGGGTGCGTTTTTATTAAAATACAAAATTGTTATGTCCTTATTGAAAGACCCTTTACAAATAGTCAATTTTGACAATTTTTTAATTGTTATAGTCTCGATTCCCAATTATAAAAGAGTTAGTTTTATTTTTTTTTGTGTACTCCTCGTCCTTGCATTTTACGCGATGTTTGTCCGCGCGCTACATCTTATATATACACCCAACTCTTTTTTTACACGGTAGATACGTTCCCACGAAAATCGTGTAAAAAAAACCGTGTAAAAAAGGAGTTGGGTGTACTGGTAAAAATCGTAATTAAATTTCAAAATAGACAATAAGAGAGGCCACACCCCTGACCCCTTTGCGCTCCACGGTCTCTGGTCTGACTTTTCAAAGATGTACAACTTGCAGGGAATTGGATGGGGTAGATTTTAGTGAAATTTTTCCCTGTGTCTAACCCATTTTCTTGAAAACATTGGTGAAACATTGGGGAAACATTGGTGAAAAATTTATGAAAAAAATATTTGAAATATAATTCCTGCATAGTTTTTCTATACATGAAAATAGTTTTGGAAAAAAAAAAATTTATTATTATCCGAGTATCCCCGTGTACTTGCAAGCTAGTATTTTATAAAAACAACTTCATTTTTATATCGAAATACTTTTTCCAATACTTACCATTTTTTTTGCAAGGTGATGCATTTATTCTGAAAATAACACAAATTCCACCCTCATAAACAGGTGTACGGGGATAACGAAAATACAATATTTATTGTGAATCATAATAATTGGTGACTCGAAATGGCCGTAATATTTATTTTGAATTGCCTACTTTGATATTTAAAACTGGGAAAAAATCGAAAAAGAATAATATAGAGATGCTTTTTAATAAATAAATACAGATAATGATGTAATTTTTAAATGCGTTATTTATTTTAATAATTTTTGTGTTTGTTTTCTTTGCCGTTGCATACAGTAATCAAATTTTTTTTTTGCAGTATTTAAATTGTGAATAATGTCATTTACATAAAGAATTCGTGTTTTTAACTCCAAAATAAAACAAAAAGAAAGTCGTGTTCCTGGTTTTCATAATTTTCCATTATTTTTTTATTACCTTTTGTATTTCATTATTTATTTTATTTTTAAAATTTCTTCACTTCTTTTTATCCATTGGATTTTCACTGATTAAGTATTTATATGTGAAAAATTATTATTAATAAATCATCACGCAACATTATTTCATTGGACAATTAACAATAAAATTTAAAGCCAACTATCAATTTTGTTTTATTGTTTATACAATTTTCATATTTTTTTACTTACAATTTTTTTAAGTTTTCAAATTACTTTTTAATCGCTTTAAAGATTTTTTCTTCTAAATTTATCAGTCCGCTTTAATTTACAAACTAAGTTATTGGACTCTATTCTGTAATTTTTCATAAAATGACATTTTATGTTGTTTTATCAAGATAAGATTTCTTCTTCATAAAATGAAAATATATTTTTTTTTAAATTCGTATTCTGTAATGGCAATATAAAATTATTTTACGAATTATTATTTCCACAATTTCGGACAAAGTAATAATTCTCAGGGTGATGGACATTTTTTTTATATCCATACCAGAAACAAGCTCCTGATGGGTTTTCAGGGCTGACCTGTTGTGGGGGAATTTGGATGTGAAAACATCCGCAAATATAATATAATAATTTTGTTATATTATTTTTTGTTTTTGCAGACCTTATAAGCCGAGAAATTCCGATAGGATTTCGTTTTTAATAAATTTTATACGCTGCTACTCTTTAGGATACGAACTTCACAACGAAAATGTCAAATGACATTCGTAAAAAATGTTAAAATGACTATGAAATAACCTAACGATTATGTTAGGCGCCATAAAAGGAAAAAAATTATGTTATAAGCCATAACCTAACATAAAATTTCACATGCAAAATATGACTTTAAAAAATTGATCTATTTTAACAAAAAAAAAAACACACAATAATAAACAAATCAGACAGAATAGGGCCCATTATTTCATTAAATATTTTACATATTTCTTGTTGTTGGAACAAATTTTTACAAAGCTTTTCTTTTTGGAGGATATTTTTTTAATGAAAATTATTGATTTGCTGCATTTTTAATATTATTTTTTTCGGTTCACTTCATTAAAGATATAATAAAAAAAATATTTTAAAATTCGAGAAAAAAATTTATTTTTTTCGGGACTGAAAGTTTTAAAGTAAAGATTTTTTAAAATTAATTTTTTGATTTGTCTAAAAAATCTGCAGGTCATAAAAAAATATTTGTAGACCTATCACTTTTTCACATCAATCAAAAATCCAACGAAAATATTTGACGATTTATGACGTGTCTGGGTGTGCTAATTTATTTTTCGGTGTGATAAATCTGGGAGGGGGAGGGCAAAAAATGTGTTTTTTAAACTATTAGAATACTTTAAGACTGTAACTTTTGAATTTAAACTTTTTCGCCGGCGGCGGAATTTTTTTTGTATATAACGCTAATTTGCAACAACAGTGCCATAACTCAAAAAAACTTGATTTTTCAGGAAACACTTTTTACGGTTTTGGACTGCGTGATTTTGAACCAAATTCTCTGACTAGAACAATGTTACAAATACTCTCCCATTGCGAGTATTTCTTGTAGAGCTAAGGCGTTTTTTATCAGATGAGAGAACAACACGGCATACAGACAAACAAGGTATGCTGTAAACTTTTGATAGTCAGGTGTGACGTCATTTGTGCCGATTTTTTTTAATTAATTTTTATGTTTATTGATCACTATTTAATGCAATCAGTCCACTAATTTACAAATATCTTATTTAGATCGCACAAATTTAAAAAAAACCACCCAGAATACAAAATTCCTTCTGCACTTGACGAACTAATCGGCACAAGTGACGTAGCAACGAAATGTCAGATTTGAGTTTACAGCATACCTTGTTTGTCTCTATGCCGTGAGAGAACAAGTCAAAATGAATCGCCCTGTAAGTAAAATTGCTCATTTTTGAGTTATGAAGTTGTCGCAAATGAGCAGGATGCATTTTTTAAATAAAAAACTAGCTTGCATACCCGTCGTTGCCGCGTTAAGTTTTTTCAATTTTTTTTTGATGGCCTATGTTGGAGCTAAACTTCAGGCCAATCGGCTCGGTAATTTCCCCGCGAAAGGGTAACACAGAGGGAAAACTAAGTTTCGAAATCACTTTACCCTCTCCCCTTACTCTCCCCACCCCTCGCGCTACTTTTCCGTATGCCTATGTTGGAACCAGAACTACCACAGACACTCATGCCAAATTTCAAGTCAATCGGTTCAGTCGTTTTTGCGTGAAAGAGGAACAGACAGACATACAGACAGACACCAGCTCATTTTTATATATTAGTATGATTTTCCTGGGGCGTAATTTTTGTGGCATACCGAACAAGTCAGATACCCTTTGTATCTAGATAACAAACAAAAATTGAGATAAACCGTCGTTTTTCTGCTCAGACTTTCCAAATTTCCAAGTACACAAAAGTGCGCTTCTATCAAATTTTTTAAAACAGCAATGGACGCTAAATACAGGTTTTGAGCGCTGCTTTGCCTTGGTAAAAGGTATATAAATATAGTTCAGATCATGTCCTCGCTGAAAAAAATCCTACCGGCGACCATTCTTGTGTTTTTTAAATAAAAAATCCCATGACTAAATTTAAAAAAAAAAAAAAGTATTTTTCAGAAAAAAGACGTGGTAATTTAATTTTATTTGTAAGCGAGTTAATATAACAAAAAAACCTCCCAGATTTTAGAAATGTTTTTGGAAATATGTATTGCAGAAAATAATCATGAAATAAATGCTCTCGAAAAATTCGGGACAAATTAAAACCGCCTCAAAACATAGCTAAATGTAAGCACCTCGCAGTGTTATTCAGAAGAAATTTAACACCGTAGTGGGAAGTTTTTTTCGCATTTCTGTTTTAAGGAGCTAAATATTCATTGTACCACCGTTTTGACCTCAATTTCGAATTAACCCCGAAAAGGAGTCAAAAGTTCACTCAAATTCCTTTTAGAAGAAAAGGCTTACCAATTGGTGGGAATGGTTTACAAATCGGGAAAGTTGGTTTAACACCAAAAAATTGTTGTGAACTCCCTAGCGCGAAGTTCGATTTTCTCCGAAACGTCATAATTCCAAGATATTTAGCAACCTTTTCTCGACAGTTACAGTTGAATTTGTGTGAGATACTAAAATAGTTTAATTTTTTCGACCCAAATGGTCCGTTTTTCAAATAAAAATTTAGTTCTAATTCTGCTCTGAAAAAAAATTCTATGTTAAACTTGTGTAGGAGAAATATGTTGGAAGCAGTTTTAGAATGATAAGCATTTCTGTAATCCAATGTTGTTGACTAAAATGTTTATTATTCCACAAATTTTTATTTGGTTTTTAAATCTTTTTGACGGAAAATATCAGAAAAACAAACAAAAGTCGTAAATCTAAATTCTTGAAATATTGCTTTCGTGTTGGAAATGGACGAAATTCAATGATCCGAAAGTGTCATGATGCAATTGAGCAGCGTCAATTTAAATTGGTACTATTGATATTTCACTTCAACCCTTCACAAAATTAAATTAAAATTCAAATCCTTTTTTTTTAAAACAAAATCCATTTATGCTTTTCAACTGGCGGTTTTATTAAAAAGTAATTTTTGTGCGAATATGTGAATATATGGAGAAAAATTTAGGGATGTCATGTCAATTTGATCCTTTACAAAAACATCTTAAAAGCCGCGAATGCTGATCTCAGATTGACCACACTCTGATTATTAATTCGCCCTAAAGTAGAATACGTTTTGCATATTCAGTGATCGTTTTGTCTACTGTTTGAAAAATTCGGGACAAAAGTTTTGTTTCCGGGACGCCGGGACATAAATCCGGAACTATCCTGGCCATTCCAAGACGTATTGTCATCCTTTCTTTATCTCTTTTTAATCAATTTTTTATCTTTCACGATATAGGAATGTGGAGTAATACGAGCATATGGGGCGAAACGTCCGAACGCTTTATAAAAAAAGTGAAACAAAGAAATTGTTGTAAGATTTGTTTGTCTTACTTGTCCTTTCCAGACTCTAGTTTTTTACCAATTGGTATTGCCGCTTTTACCTTATCGGTAATTTCCAAGAATTTGCAGAATTTCTTTGTATGTGCTGGGTAAAGATTTTGCTGAGCGGTGGCGGGGCTAGGCAGCAAAGGAATAAAAACGTTTTTTTTTTCATATATTTAAAGTAACCTTTTAGTTTTCTTTGTAGATTAAAAGAAAAACGAAAGTAACTGTATTTTCCAAAGCCTTTTTGGATTAAAAATATGATATTTTTAAACTAATTTATAGATTTGTTAGATATTCACGATTTTTATATTTATCTGAAATATATTATTTGTCACACCCTATCAAAACAGGGATCGCATGTCAGCCTTACTCCATTCACCAAAATATTAGTTTTAAGGAATTACTTAATGTATTTATACGAAAATGTAATTTGCGCGAACCGAAAAACAACTACGCGAAAACGACAAAAATATTGAAAAGGGTTTTCTTCCAACTTATATCGGGTCTTTCAACAAGGACATAACAATTTTGTATTTAAATAAAACACAGAATAATTGAGATATCGGGCTGAAATTAATTCCAGGTGTAGTGGGCATGTTACATTTAAGTATGAAATTCGATGTCGTTCATATGGCCACCGCGAGCACGTTTGCTGATTGATTCTTTGGATCTATTTTTCCACCACTCTTCCACACATATCGGCCGGAACTTTGACAATTTCGCGTTCGATATTGTTCCTGAGCTCCTCTAACGTTGTTGGCATAAACCAACGACTTAACATATAAAAAGAAATCCAACAGCGTTAAATCGCATGAGCGAGGTGGCCATTCGACCGGACCATTTCTCGAGATTACACGATTGCGACCACCGACTCAGAATTTCGGTAGTAAGTTTTAATAATTTCCAAACGTTGCTCGTTCGTGAACTTCACCATGATAAAAATGCAAACCTTGACAGACGTTTTAGCATTGCCAGATCATAAAAAAAGTTTTAGGGTGCGTTTTATTAAAATACAAAATTGTTATGTCCTTGTTGAAAGACCCTTTAAAAGCACATATCTACAAAACTTAATTAATTGTATCAGCACGTGTTAACATCACTGCTTTGGTCATAAAAATAGTTAAAAATGGTATAAATACACAAAATGTTCGTTTGCTCCTGGATTTTTTATGATCACAATTTCATATATACTTTTTTGAACCATTATTGTGGCCAAAGTAGTGGCCAGATAAGGTTTTCCTTAAGGTATCCATTTGCCCGCGTTCACTTAAATATCTGTTGAAATTGGCCACAGATATATTTTGTGGGGGCAAACGGGCACCTTAACGTAAGCATTGAATTTACCAGAAATTAACCGATTTAAACTCACCACTAAACCAGTGGCTAATTTGCAATTTATTATAGAACAGGAAAAAAGTAAAAAAAAATCATTTTCATAATAAAAATGTACTATTGGCGAAATATTAACCTTTAGACTGCCGGGGTGGCCCCAAACGGGCAACATACAATCTCGGCGACTGCAATATGTAGATTCCAAAAACTTATGATTTTAATGAAAAAATGCCGGTGGCTTAAATAAGTTTTTTCGATTACAAATAGTGAAAAATGAAAATTAGGCCGTACTACAAACACTAAACACACGAAATGAAAAGAACAAAACAAAACCGGAAATTGAAACATTCTATAAAAAACACCTGTACCCAATTGGGCACAGTGGACGTATATGGGTTCAGTAGGTCAAGTAAATATAGGGTGACCATAACAAACTTTGTAAAACTGGGATTCAAGCAAGCTTTAAATATTTATGGTCAAAATAAATTAAATTTAGAATTACAAATTTTTTTAAAGCAACGTGTTTTGTAAAAAAAATAGAAGAAAATGGGTCGCTGGTAATTTTTTTTACAAAATACTGGGAATATAATCAGGATTTCCTATAGAAATATGTCTCAGGTGAAATTTTTGGCAAATTTTTGATGTTTGAGAGTATCAAGAAACAGGGGAAGGATGAAAGCCTTAAGAAGATAACATAAAAATATAATTCAAAATATATGATCACTAAAATCAAAATTATGATCATTAAAATGTTCGAATTTCGGCTCAATGTTCATACAACTTTTGTCGATTCAAAATCTGGGTCAACTAGACATTAATAACTTTAAAATCTGGGTCAATTAGACAATCATAGGAGCCAAAATGTGTTTTTCACTCTGCCGAGTAACTTAATTAGCAACTAAATAAAAATATCTGATGCCAATAGCACATGACTTTCTTGAATTTTTATTTTACATAATCGGAAATATGTTGATAATAGTAAAAGATATCAATTTACTGTAAAAAGCAAAAAAGTTGTAAAACGCAAAGAAGTTAATGAAAATATTTCAATAACGGTAAAAGATGTGAGGTGGCAAACATTATTTTCTTCAATTCATCTCATATATTGACCTGCCAAAAACCAGGTGTACTAATCACGAGATAATCGCAAAAAAACTGATTTCTTAAATAATGGCATATCTCGACAAGGGCTTCAAATATGGAGGTCTAGTGAAAGATGTAGAAAGCTTTATTGTCTCCAACTTTTGTTATACATAAGACTATTGAAAAACGCGGAGTAAATAACCAAACACGAAATTGCGATTTCTAAAAGGCCGCCATTTTGATTACTTCCGGTCAACGGATTTCCACCAGGATTGGTCCATTCCAGGACCAAACACGTTTGTCAAATTTCATAGCTCTAGCTCTATTAGTTTTTTAGAAATCTTTTACCCAGACTGACAGACAGAAAGACATTTTTGTAATATAACTACAATCGACTCGGGAGTGCTAGGGAATTGTTTTTAGGCAAAATTAAGGGGTCGAAATTTTTCATGAATACAATATTTTATTATACTTCGTGTAAGAAAGTGAAAAAGATATACAATTGCCACAAAAACTATAGTACGTGCGAAATTTCGAGATTTTCGGCCGTATATCGAAACGTTGTACACCCAATTCTCATTTTACACGATGTTTATTTACATGTAGATCTTTGCATTTTAGTTTTCACTAATAGTTTTTTCTATTAAAATCATTTTATTTTACCTATTT
The DNA here is from genome assembly GCA_964034945.1 of Chrysopilus asiliformis. Classification (NCBI taxonomy): domain Eukaryota; kingdom Metazoa; phylum Arthropoda; class Insecta; order Diptera; family Rhagionidae; genus Chrysopilus; species Chrysopilus asiliformis. The sequence continues at coordinate 14,538,183 of OZ035962.1, forward strand.
TTACAGGTTTTAAGAATATGAAACCAATCACCTATTTTTCTATCTACAAAATGTTTTTATACGGTTTTTATGGAACGTATCTATCGTGTAAAAAGAGTATCGGGTGTATATTATTATAGTCTTATACTTTTCCCGTCTACTGTTATGCATATTACGGTATTTTGAAAAGTTAAGTACGCGATGTATAATACAATTTTGTCGTATATCAAGGCCGGGAAGAAATATTGTGCGTCGTATGTTAAAACATCTTATATCGAAGCACGCCTGTACAATTGAAATACTCATATAAACAAGCCGAGATACTGAGAAGCTGAAATACAGTTTTTTTTTTTCGAATAAATTAAGGACTTTTTTCTTTCGGATCCAACTTACTGTTTAAAAAATCGGATACATGTCAAGCAACCTTGAGAACGTTTGTTTTTGAGAATCTAGGGTGAATTTTTGCCTGTGCAGATATTGGTTAATGGTGCGTTTCACGGAATTTTTAACGATCGCTAAATCGTGTTAGCGAGTGAATTTTGAGCAAAAATTGTCTGCTAACTCAATTTAGTGGCCGCACAAATTTTCGTGAAACTCGCCATAAATCTTTTATCGTTTAATTTTTAAACCCTTTCAGTCTAAGTGCGCGATTACACGTGGCAACTTTCGGGCTTATTTAAGCCGATTTTTGGGAGAAACGACTGCGGAGATGGAAAGGAAAAGCTGCCACCCGAAATCATGGCTTATCGACAACTTTCTGCATACATGCAAAGCGTGTGATCTGGTTTGGGAAAAGTAGTAGGCAGAAATCATTTTCTTTCTGACCGTTAGCAGGTAAAGATCTTGGGAAGTATCTGGAGTACACAAATCGCAGGAGCAATTTCAGTGGTTTTTTCTATGTTAACTGTCGGGCAACTGAAGCACGACTGATGTTGAGTCCATACACTCACATGTAAACTTGTGTAGCATATGCAAACAGGATTGGCTTATTTAAGCCAAATGTAAGCACATTGGCTTATTCAAGCCCAAAAGTTGCCGGCTTAAATAAGCCAAGTGTAATCTGGCAGTAAAGCACTGTGAAAATCCTCTTTTTTGTGACATGGTTAAGATAATTGAAACAAAAATATATTATAGATACTATCCCGTATATAAAATTACCTTCACAACAAGTCAAAAACTTGTATTTTGAGTCCAAAATATCTTGCATATAATAAAATTCTAATCAATTAAAAAAAAATCTGAATTAAATTTATCACACGATTTTTATTAACAGATCTGATAATATATTGAAGTAGAACCGAATGAAAATTTTTAAATAATTAAAAACAGTGCTGAATATAGTATCTCATCAGATTATTGCGAATTAATTTAGATTTACACTTTACTTGCATATCACAAATGCGAACTTAAATGAATTCTAAAAATAAAACTAATAAAATTATTTTATAGTTACACAATACTATCAACTTTTATCAATTATTCTGTACAGCAATAAACTCTAAATAATTATTCAAAATCCTTATCAAGATAAGTTAAAAAAAAATTTAATTCATTTCTATATACTTTTTTTTAGACGCCATACTTAATACCATAATCCTGATAGTGTCCCACATGCGGTCGATAGTGACCCAAATTCCCTAAATTCCCAGTCAGATGACTGCTAATCACAGCCGGTGGACTAGCCGAATTCAGACTACCGCTGGGACTTCCGGTGTCCATTTGGCAGGATTGATTATGCTCAAACACCATATCTCGAAAGCCAACAGTCGCCGCCGTTGTTGCCGGAATCGAGGAAGGACTCGTGGTACTAATGTTGGCCGTTTCCGGTGGCGTTTCTGGCGTGTACCATCCACCGTGCGGATGATGATGATGATTCGTATGGTGGTGGTGGTGATGTCTCAACTGATGGCTAGTGGTGCTGACCAGGTTCTCCTCGTTGATGTGATACGGATACGCAGAGTGATGGATCCTAGGATTGTAAACGTTCATCAGGGAATCGACACTGAATCCGTGTTCCACGGAGGTCGTCAGGTGGTTCATTTGTGACGTAATCGTGTCATGGCAGGAATTGAGAATTGATGAGTTGACAGCCAAATTATCCTTACTCATGCAGGTGCCGGCCAACTCCAGGCCGGGTTCTTTCTTAAAGTGATGATGCTGTTTGGAATCCATAATCGAGCTGGCCATCAACTTAATTGGCTTGATATCAGACAATTTTTCATCCAGAACCAAATTTTGACGCTTCATCGCCTCTTCTTTTTCGCGTAGAGCATCCTTCTTCTTAAACCGTCTTCGCCGCCGTAGAAACGATCCGTTATCAAACATATTATACGAGTCTGGATCTAAAGTCCAGTAGCTGCCCTTACCGGGTTTCTTATCGTCGCGTGCCACCTTCACAAAGCACTCGTTCAAGCTAAGGTTGTGACGAATTGAGTTCTGCCATCCCTGCTTATTGTCGCGATAGTAGGGAAACCTCTCCATGATATACTGGTAGATCCCATTCAGCGTGATTTTTTTGTCCGGAGCGTTCTGGATCGCCATTGCAATCAAAGCGATGTACGAATAGGGAGGCTTCACCATCTCCTTGTTCTGGTGCGGTGCTGCCAAAGCATAGGCGCTTGCAGGATAGCTGTATCGCGAATATTGATCGTAGGGATAGTGTGCCGTCGGCGCCATCGTTGGACCCGTTGCCCCGTATCCAGTTTGTGCATAGTGCCGGGAAAATGTATTCTGATCGGTGAATATTGTGTGCATTTTTGTAATTAACTGTTTTGAACACTTTTAACTCTTTTTAATTTTTTGTGGAGTAACACTTTTTTCTCAAAAATATTGTCGATTAAAATATGTTTTGTTTTCCTAATATCAAACGAATCTAATTCACATGTGATATTCTCAAGTTTCAATTTAAAAAAAAAACACCTTTATGTATATTTTCACATTAAATATTATTTTGGGTTTCGTAAATATTCAACGATCTATATTCACTTTCACTGTAATCCGCTTTTTTAAATTCCCATCCAAATATAACAAAAATCGGTATTATTATTATTTTTTTTTGTATTGGTATTCCCGTCGTCGACACGATTGTCGAAGAATGGAAAAATTGTTTTTACTCAAAATGTTTTCAATCAAAATTCACTCGTTCGCCGCCGTTTATTTTCATTGATAACAGAAAAATATTATTTTTAAGAAATCAGAAAAACATAAGGGAATGTCAGTACGTTCGTAACGAGATCGTATTCCTTATGATGACGACGATGACGAAGGATGACAACGATAAAATAAAATCGAATCGTAGCCGTCTGTAGACGTTACAAATGAACATATATGAGTATCTGTCGATATTTTTAACAGTGTCGTCGTTTTAAACATAGTAGGTACCATTAGAAAATGTTGGAAACCAAGACGAGACTCCCCGAGGAGAAATAACAAAATCCTTACACTTTTTTTTTATTTGAAATGCTACCGATTTTAGAGTTCCTTTGCGAATGCTCAAGCGCGGTTGATACGTCAAGGATTTGTATCCTTTCTGTTGGTACAGCGTCTAGGCAACCGAATCGTACACAACGATTTCAAACACTACTGAGCAGTCGACAAAAACGATGTCGTCATGTGTTACAAGCCCGAACGAGCAACCGAAATTATTATAAGAGACTAAAAGACACGATAATCCCGAAGGCAAGCAGAAAGTCGTTAAATCCTGTGGGATAGAGTAGCGAGGGTAGGACGGAGTACATAAATTAATGAACTCTTTTCCATATACACAGAGAGCGAGTATTCCCACTGAATCCCGAGCGAGTGTATTTCCGAAACTAATTCGACCGGGACGTCGTCACACCTTCTGTGATTCTGGTGAAACTGAGCTATCGGGAACGACCGTTTTCGAAGTGGCTGAAGAACGTGGCATAAATTCAAATCCGTAGAAGCCCACCCTCACTATTGGAAGTGCTATAGTGGCCAAGTCGGACTAGGACAGCCTCTGGGATTCCCCTAGAAACGCGGGTCTAAAAGGTATCGAGTGTGATCCTTGTCTAGCATGGTGATCGCTAGAGCAACAAGGATACTCCGATTAGGAAAGACTGACGTACGAGAAAGATGCAAACAGGCACATTACCAAATATTATTAATCCAGGGTGACATATATAGTTTGAAAAAACAAGTCGACGTCATCAACGGCTAAATCTATGGGTGCAAGTTTTTTTTTTTTAAATCGCAATGAAACTCCACCAGTAAATTTATTTCTAAATTTATATTAAAATAAAACAGAGAAAGAATGTGTTTTACTCATTCGAAGTGAAGAAAAATGAAATGGAATTATATGCAAATTAACATCGTTAGCACCGCCCAAATTATTTTCATCTTGAGTATAAAATTAATAAAAAAAAAATGGTTTTCCATTGCGCGCTCATTAATGGGGGATATTTTGTTTCTCTTTCTTTTCGGTAGAGCTTAATGGATGGCGTGTGCTACTATTTTCTTTTGTAATAATATAATTATTTATTGTCATAGACGGCAACTTTAAGTAAATATTATTTATTGATTCTTTAAACACCTTCGTCTTTCGTTTACCTTGGAATAAATCAGCGCCACTCATGTGTAAAAGGTTTTTTATTCGGAATTCTTGCATTTTATTAATTGAGCTCATTCCATAATCCGTTATAAATTAATGAGAAGCCATTTTTTGAAATCGTATTTTTATTGGGGATATTTTTTTAGAATAAGTTTTGCTTCTTTCAATTTCAATTAAATGGAGTTTTTGCTTAAAATTAAGAAAAAAAAAAGATTTCTATTTCATCTTTCATAAAATCTATCCATGTTTCACGAACGTATAGCAAGGTGCTATTCTACTAATAATTTTCCCAACACATAAATTATCAAAATGACACAAAAATTTTAAGTTCCACTTTACTCTTTTTTTTCATGTTCAACGTTTTACCAAATTAAGGACAAGCAACAACAGAACTTTTTATAGCAGTTTTAAAATGTATGGAAAATGTTGTCGAGTTAAGAATCTCAATTACTTTTGCATGGATTTAAATATTTTTAATTAATTTTTTGACAGTTAATAAGACACTTAACTTTTTTTTTCAATTTCCACTGGCGGATTTTTATTTGTGACCCAAAAATTTGTTCTAGGTTTCTTATCTTTATTTACCCAATCTTTGGATTTACACTCAAATTTGAAGATTTTTTATTTCGCATATCAAAATCATAATTTGCAAATCTAATTACCATTTTTGCTGATCAAATTCAGCCTTCGCGAATTAAATTCATCATTTTACAAAACAAATTCTTCTAACAAAAAGATTTTTTTCAATAGCGTTGAATTCGATTTTTGTGGAGATTTTTCGATTTATAAAAATACTTACAATGCAATGAATCAAAAACATGAAACATAGAGATGGGCCCAACAAATCGCTAGGATCAAATCTGGGCACCAATCATGTATTCCGACGCGTCTCTGTGTTTCGACTTCGATGCAGCTTTTAACTTTTGACTTCGCCATATCTGCAGCTTGAAATTTCGCGGAATCGTCACTATGAATCGAAACGTGATTCTGACTGTCACTCCAGGAAATTTGAAGCTGCTGATATGGCGAAGTCAAGAGTTAAAACCTGCGTCGAAGTCGAAAGACAGACGCGTCGGAATACATGATTGCTGCCCAGGGCCCTTATTCAGGAACTCGAATCGAGTAAAATTTCTGTCGATTTCGACAAAGGGCGGTTCACGAACTCGAATTCAAACAATTTGTTTCGAGGTTTTACTCGGCAGGAAAGTTTTTTATCGACCTTTAATTTTGATCGAAAGACCCATTTGAAATTTCTTCGGATTTTTTATTTGATTTAAATTGACAACTGTCAAATTCTTGTGTTGCCGCCTGAAAATTAAGGGAATTTCCAGGCCAACCACCTCAAGTGGTCGGTTTTATCTAGAATTGGGTTTGGCAGATCCGGGTTTTTTTTGGTTCTACGACTTCTGTATAAAATATGAAAAGTAAACGGTTGAGAACGCAGCTAGTCTTAAACTTTTTTAATTGAAATTAAAAGAATTATGCGTGATGACTATGTAAGCTTTTTTATTATTCAAAAATGTTCCGTATTTCCATCATTTAAATATTTGATACAGCACTTAATTTCCACAACCATAAATTGAAAATCTAAGATTTTCTATACATAACATTCCCCTCCAGAAATATTCATTTTCCATCCCCTAATTTCGTAATCTCAAATCAAAAATCCACGTAATTTTTGTTTGCTGATAGTATTAGATAGTAATAGTTCTACATACTTTATATGTATATAAATATAAACACACTTCTGGTTTCTGAAGGCAAAAAAAAATGTTTTCACGGTTTTGTAGTTAAAACAAATATTTGTCGATTAGTTTATGATGTTAATCAAGAAAATATTTTAACGTTGTACAATTTGCAGTTTTACCTCTAAATGTTGAATGTTTTTCATCATTTTGTTTGATTTTACTGGGTTTTAATCCCATCTAACATTGTCTGTTTACTTTCATAACATTTAAGTTCACTCTCATAACAGATTTTTGACTTTTCAGTTTTCTCTCTTTTCAAAATTTTAGAGTTTTTCCTTATTCACTTTTGCGATGTGAATAATTATGTGTATTTTTAAGTGTTTTTGTGAATTCTGAAAGCAAGTAATTTTACTCTGTAAACAGGAAAAAATTCGACACGGAATAATAAACTTTTGATTAATATTTGTTTACTTGTGAATTCTGAGTATGAACGAATTGGATTTAGTTAATTAATTCTACGTGTTATGAATAACTAATAGAATTTTTCTTATACATTTTGAATAATTTGAAATAGCTAACACTATCAGTTGGTGGAAAAATTTAACTAGGGTAAGGTACGGATAGACGCCACGGTGAGATAGATGCAATTTTGTCGGCGGCTCCTTACGTTCTCTTCATCCCATCTCCCACCAAGATCCCTCCCCTTTACCTGCCCTTGCCTAACTTCACAATAATATCAAACACCAGTCACCGAGAATATTAAAAAAACAATTTTTTTTTTGAATATATTCAAAAATACCAATTTTTTTTGAAAGGCTGATTCTTTGCTCACACAATATTTTCCCGTGTCCATTGGGAGAAGATTTTTGGTGGCCACTAAAGGTTTTCCCGGTGAAAAAGTGAAAACCTTTTTTGTAATTTCACACAAAAGTTTTGGGTAATTCCCATACAAAAACTGACATAAAAAATTTTCTGGGTCGGAGCGAAAGCTAGTCGTTAAATATTTTGCAAATTCTAAAGACGGAGAATCGGAAAAATGATCTTTTGAGAAATTGATTGTCACATAATTGCTTTTCTGAAGAGGTTAAAAATCGGAAAAAAACTTATTTTACTCACACATATGCTAAACAATTTAGTTAAACTATATTTATACCCGTATGGTGAAACCAAAGGGTATATTAACTTTGCCTTACCGTTTGTAACGCCAAGATCCCGTCATCACACACAAAAATGAATTACACCAGTGTGTTTAGAATGATAAAAAAAAGATGAATTTAGCATGTCCGTCTGTCCGTCTGTCCGTCTGTGACGCGGAATGCGGGCGCACGGATTGAGCTACAGACTTGAAATTTTTTGCAGATCCGTTTTTCGTAAAATGCGAGGCTAAGTTCTTTAATGGGCAAAAACGGACCATTAGGGGGGGTACCCCCCATACGAACGAAAAGGTTTTTTGCGAATATCTCAAAAACGGTTCATCTTATCAAAAAAGTGCAAAAACAAAAGTTATTTAGGATATGATTCTACATAAAACTCTCATACATCTAAATCCGATTGGAAAGTTTGATTTCAAAGTGGAATTTTGGTACAAATGTTCGAATTTTGATACGTAAATAATAATAAATCCATTCATGTATAATAAAAATTGTAAATAATAATAAATCCATTCATGTATAATAAAAATAACAGCATCACGATGTATTTATAAATCCCTCTATATTCAAATTAACGGCTGCACATTCAAGATTAAATCCACATTAATTAACATATTTATTGACTAAAGTCGCGATAGTTACAGTAATACGAAATTTATGTTGCAGTTCATGAAACAATCGATTTATAAAACCTTCATTTGAAATAATATTTAAAAAAAAATCCTATATTCATAATGATGGTGGGCAAAAATCAGTCAGAAACAAAAACATTTCAAAAAAACTCCATTCGATTGACTTCGATGACATCAGCCATAATTCATTCATCGATTAGGAAAACTTTTCGAGTTAATTTAAATAATGTCATGTCGCCGATGATGGTAAAGCTATTTATTATACCATCGAATCGAAACGACGAACAAAAATAATTATTATTTTTATTATCGATCGAAATCAGAAGCCATGAAATTTCGGTTTGAATTTATTCCGAAAATCATCCAAAGAGGAAGAATAAAATAAAACAAGGGAAAACCCCGAATCCATTCCACAGAAAAAAGTCTGAAAAAATCGATGAAAAACCCGGAAAGCTATATCGCTTTATGGTGAATTCGCTAGAAAACTCAGAGTACAAGAAGACGAAGGGACGATGGCAATCGACCACAATTACGACACCTTGTACAGGTAATAATAATAACTGCTATAAATGTTTATATTTAGCTACTGGGCATAGTCGTCTTGCCGACATATAGTCGTAGTAACCACGGGCGACAAATTATACTCTCTCTAATGCCGGAAATTGGGAAATACCGGAATCGATCGGAATCGTTCATCCTTTTGTTTTAGCCGCTTTTAACCGATAATCCGTACACAGGCGCGGAGTAGTAAAAAAAACACATCATCATCATCACAGGCCAAAAGTGACTTTCGTCCCATTAGTATATTATGGTCATAGCCATTAAATGAGGACTCATTCATCATCCCACGTACCTGTTCACACCTTCCCGTCATAAAACTTCTTCGACAAATACCACAAATGGCCCACCATCACTCAAATAGCTGTAAAACCACAATAAAACCAAATAACAGCCCTTAACTGAAATCTAGGAAAATCCATCCTCTTCATCAGGAAAATCCATCCAAACAGGATCAGGGGTGAATTCCATATAAAAGAGCAGGCAAACGGTATTAAATCAGGGAAAGGGATGAATATATAAATTTGAATAGAAATATAGATTGCGAAGCAACCAATCAGTAATCTCGAAGGGTGGTTCCGAATTTGGGAAAACCCCCAAGGTAAATATATAAAGACGACATTTTGAACAATTTACAAGAAAGAGACAACCGTTTTGCAGCTTCTCAACAGCCATGAGTCAAAGTATGACAAAAGTTTATCGATCTTTCAACAAAGTCTCAACTTTTTATTAACAGACTTTTTTCCATGCAACTCAACTCACTTTAAGGAAAATGCTTTGCATAATATCTAAGTATGTAGAAACGAACAGAGGAATTCAAGGAAAAAAAATTTAAAAAAAAGCGGTGAGAAGCAACTTAAGACGGCTTTTTATGTGAAAAACTCTGAGCCGCTTACCAGACATTCTGGCATTTTGTACAAATCTTCAAATTCAATTTAACATGCCATGGCAAAGTTGTATAAAAGTTTTAATACAATAAAAGTACATTTTCGTTTTATGCCCGAGGAACAATTTCACAGTTTTCCTTAGTTTCTCGTGGTGGATTTTCTGTTTTATTTTCCGTAGTCGAGTTTGAATATTTATCAAATTTTAATGCAAAGTCGATGTTTTATTATTCATGTTTTATATTTTTATTTAGCACACGTTAAAAAATTATGGATTTATATGAATAATTTTTTGTTTATCAGAATCTTTCACGAATTTTGGTTACTTCTGGGTAACGGATCGTCCCATTCCAGCACCAAATACGCCTGTAAAATTTCATGGCTCTAGCTCAAGTAGTTTTTGAGAAATCTTTTCAATCTATAGGATAGTTTCATCATCTATAGGATAGTTTTATCAATATTCCTGTCAAATTTCATAATCCTGGAGATAATAGGAAAACAACAGAGGAGAAAATAAAAAGGTTAGAATTTTGATGCGGATAGATGTCCGGGTAGGTTCCCCAGTAGGTACGGGTAGCACCTTTTGGACAAAACGAATAAAAATAACCACTTATTGAAAAAAAAAATCTCTGAACACAATTCAATAATATTAAAATGCGGAAACTAGATGACGATTCGCAAACTAGATGACCGAATACTCGAGCTAATTCTAGACGCCATTGTATTAGACTCTGATTTCTTCACTACAACTTTATCGATATTTTTTTGTCTCCAATCTGCGACTGACGGACAGTGAAATGTTATATTTTAGCGTAAAATTGATCCTTTTATATCTATTTCTATATAAAATCCAGTGTTGTGCCGCGTAGTCTACGTGAGGTAGACTACACCATTGTCTACGCGTAGACTATTACTGTAGACAATGGTCTATTCTCTACGCGTAGACAATGTAGACAATCAATAAAATAAAGGATAGCTAATTTAGTTTTAAAATCTCATTTTCTTCAATTAATTTTAACATAATAAAGCACAATTTCCAGGAAGCAATCGCCAAATGCTGTAATGGAGAACTTCGGAGCAAACTTTAGTGGCAATTCTAATTCTTTTCATGCAATCTAAGCGGTTTTTTTTTAATTTTTGCAATTGAAATCACATTGAATTCTAAAATCTTTTTGCTTTACACATTTTTCAATATAACGTACCGTTTGTTTAAAAAACTGATTCATTTGTATGGGGTGGCTTTGCTCATTTAAGAATATCTGTTTAATTTGTTCGAAAAACACGTTTGTTTCTAGTCTTTAGCTTAATTCTGTTGAGAGTTGTCGTATTTACAGATAGACGGAAATCTATACGGAAGTAATTCAAATCAAATAATATATGTTTAAATCAAATAATATATAGACCTATCAAAGATCAGTCGATTTCGGCTTTGACAATATATGACTTACTAATGACTTTGTTTTGACAGATATGAGAAAGTCTACATTGTCTACGCAAAGTCGACATTGTCTACGCCAATGTCTACATTGTCTACCCCAAATCGATTGTCTACGCTATTGTCTACACTAAAGTGTAGACAATTAAAGTCTACGCGTAGAGGAACAACACTGATAAAATCCATCCATGCTACAAAGAACACCAAATAAGGCGTCTATTCTCTATCGGCATCTATCCGTACCCAAAACTGGGCCAAATCCTTCTTGGCACATCTATCTGGTCCTTAAAAATCTCACTTCACAAATATTTAAGCAAACTATTAAATTAACACAGTTACTATTATATATTTAACGTAAACAAGCCGAAACAATTGAAAGAATCTTGTTTGTAATTTTGTAGACTACTAGGGGCAGTGTGGGTTTTATATTTAGTAATTTATATCCGCTCTAGATAGTTTAGTTTAGCTGATTCCTGCTTCGGGCATATATTCCACCTTATCCCAAGTCCTCAAATTTTTATAAATTTAGTATATCGTTTGTAAAGATTTGAACCAATCATCGGATACAAAAATTAACTACACCAGGGTGTCAGGGATGACAAAAGGTTTTGGTTTCCGCATGTTCGTTCGTCTGTCTGTCTGCCTGTCGCCCATAGAAACGAGACAGTATTTTGGAATTTTCTCAAAAACGGTGAGTGTATGAAAAAAATTATTGGGGCATCTATCCGTACCTTACAAATTTAAAAATTGAAATTTACTCAGTCGAAAGTTTAAAAAAAATATCAAATTCTTTGAAATAAACAACCCTCAGTTAATGTGAGAAATTACCCGAAATATTGAAGGTCAAATTATCGATTAACTACAACGTAACTTATCTCTGTACAATATTTTGTTGCTACTTTAAGAATAATGAAAATTTAATTCAATGGAAATGTCAGTAATGTTTTAGCGCATGCATGAAAATTTAAATTTCCAGGAAATCCAAAAATCTTTTCGTTAATACTAATCGTATATTCATCAGAATGACAAGAAAAATTATATTTGAATGCTTAAAATAACATTATTTTGACTGAAATTCACATTTGGTTGACAATTTCGACTGGAAACCAATTTTCCTTGTGTAAACAACAGTTGAAGCATAGATGAAAAAAGACGAAATCGAGCTGAGAACCAGCTTTTCCCTCGCGCCTATCAAAACATTTCGAATGTTCCATCATCCATCAGACAAAAAAAGGAGATTCAGCGAAGCCTGAAAGAAGAATGGAAATCCTTCGTCTATCTATGAGTTTCTTTTTGTTAAAATCATTCTCTTAATGCAGGATTCAATTTGATGACCGCTGAAACGTCCACATTTTATCCTTTGGGATATTTTGCGTTTTTTTTTGCTGTTGGTCCATTTGAAGACCATCATCACCTTAAACAAACAGAAATCTGTTGAAATTTTCCGAGGATCTCTGCGTAAGGTAGGTGATAAATAAATTCCATCTACCACTTTTGACTGTCAATGTCAAATAATTCACTTTTCTATGCATATCTCTTGATCTATTCACTACTGGGATGCTTCGAAGGATGAAAAAATCCAGCGAGTGTTTTCTTTTCATAACGCATAATTCTTGTGTAAACATTTACACTTGTGTCGAATAATGCATAAAATCATCGCATTAACTTTTAAAGAAGACTTAGGTTGGCGATTATCCAGCCTGACTTTGAATCTTTCTTTCGTGGCTTGTCCTTAACGCGATTTCGCCCCAAAATACGGAAACGTACCTGCTGTATGTTAATAAACATTCGACGCACAGGTGAGATGTCGGTGGGAATATTTTAAATACTGATGGCCTTTAACAAGATATTAATTGTTCAAAGGAGATAAAAAGAGCTCTTTTTTATCCTTTGATGGACAATGGCTGTGCTACGTGGGAGTTCATGAATATATAAATTATAGACATTTTTACAGTAATGTCTTTATCTTAATCAGTGTGAGAATATTTGCTGGCATGATGATGAAAACCTGAATATCGAGTACTGAATTTAAAAATATCTTATGTGAACAGCATATGATTTTCTTATACAAAATCTACGTTTCTGCACAATTTACCTGACGGACAAAGTATTAGTTTACATAACAAAATCTGAAATATCTCGATAACGGTAAAAGATATTGATTTATGGTAAAAGGCAGAAATGTAGAGAATTCTAATATTTTTAATAGTTTTTTTTTCAAAAAACCGTTAGTTTGCAAGCAATTCTCAAAAATCAATTTTTTTTAAATTTTAATGATATCTCGATAACGGTAAAAGATATCGGATAACGGTAAAACACGAAATTGTCGGGAATGCTATTCTTTTCAATTCATCTCATACATTAACGTGTTAAAAATCGGTTATAAATAACGGTATATCTTGATTACGGCTTCAGATGCAAAGTTCTAGTGAAAGATAAAAATGCAGGAAATTTTCTTGTCTCCAACTTTTGTCATACATAAGACTACTAAAAAACGCGTAGTTTCGGAGTAAATAAGAAAAAACGAAATTGCGATTTCGAAAAAAAGCGCCATTTTGGTTACTTTCGATCAACGGATTTCCACCAAAAGTAAAATTTTATACATTTTTTGCTTTAACGGTTCTTGTATATCTTTAATAGTTCTCGAGATATTTGAAAAAAATATTATTAAATGCTTTTATTTAGCTTGCCTTCGTATCTGTCTGTTTGTTTGTCGGGGTCAAATTTGGCAATCTAATTTTGACCCACTTCGACTCATCAAATTGTCTTGAGATTTTCAATACATAGGTAAGCCTGATGACAATACACTATCATAGAATAAGGAATATATAGAAAAAACTCTGCCGAACAATTTTTTCACAAAAACGAAGCAGAGAGAACATTTTCTAATCATTTTCGTCGATCTATTCAATGAGATGGAGGAATCGAATGGATAATTTTTTCCGTGTTACATCGGAGTTATTCTCTAGATTATTTGTTCTCTGACACTATTTTCACTACTTCGTCCTTGTAAGGATAAAGGAAAGTCCTGTCGGGATAACGTGTTTATCCTTATCCTCACGGAAAAATACGGCTGATTGATTTTATTATTAACTGTATAATAATAAAACATCCACTTGCCTTATGAAATCTTAAGAGAGGGATCATAATGTTAAGGAGTTCTTTAGATCAATATGACTAAAGACAATCGCGTAACTTTCAGTAATTGTACAAATCCTTTGATCAGTTCATAAAATTCAGGAAATCATCCTTCATGGACAGCGACAGCCGAACGCTTATACTTATTTTTCTTTTTTTCGCACAAATGTTAATTCTTTTAAAAATATGTAAAACTTTTATCAGTTCCGTTATCGAAAAATTGAAAAAGGTTAATTTGGAGAATGTTGGAAACTTGTTTATTAAAATTCTTATGAGTTTTTTTGGACAATAAAACATTTTAAAATTTTTATTTTCGATTTTTACAAGGAAGATAATTGTTTATTGATGAAGTTTTATGAAGTTACATATTTATTTATTTTTATAATTGAATATTTATTTAGGAATTAATAAAAATATCTGTAGTCAGGAGGTAAATTCCACTAAGCGACAAAAGTAAAATGTACAGGAGAGTGGTTTGAAGATGATTCATTCCTATAGAATTATATGAAAGCTGATAATCTTTAACTGGCTGTAACTTCTTCATTATCTGAGATACGACAAAATTCAATAAACCATTGGAAAATGCATGAAAATCTGTAACACAAACTGCAAACATCTAACTTTGCAACAACAAAAAAATTAACATAGTGCAGTTTTCCTCCGAGCTACAGATATGACTTTTTACGTGATGTGGTCCGAAAGAGAACCAAATCACCTGTAATATGCTTCATATTCACAATTGTGTTTCTGATTAAGATAAACTGCACATCTGAAATAAAAATGTCAAATTGAAACGGAAAAACCTTTCACATACTCACATTGTTTTTTGCAATGAATGATCTTTAAAATCAAAATAAAGAAATAACTAAATAAAATTAAAATATGAAGAGAAATGCTATTAGAAAACTTAAATATGCTTTAAATCAAATACCTTAAATAGAGAAAGAAAAGCAAAATGTCCTATTCGTTGACTTGTGTTATAATAAAGGAAAATAATGAAAACTTTTCGATGAGACATGAAAATTCAGGGCTGGCCGTTGATGAGTCAGTCAGTCAGTCAAGACATACGATGTTATATAGATGACCGCTTCACAGTCCCACCTCCATTCACGGGCCGGCCTTCAACCCCCCCCTAGATTTTTATGAGCGAAACATTTCCTTGATAGATGACCTCTCAAGTGGAGAAACTTGATCCAAATTCCTTAACAATTACTGGACAGGGATTTACCAAGAAGAGGGGGGGGATAGATATTATTGGGCGAAAAACTTCCTTGAGAGCTGGCCTTTCCAATGGAGAAAACCGCATCCCAATCCCTTCGGTATTGCATAAGATAGCTGGTGAGGGGTTTTATCGGGATCGGAGATATTACTTGGGGAAAACTTCCTTGAGAAATGAGTTCTATAGTTGTGGAAACCGCATCCCAATCGGTTGAACGGTTCCAAAGTTACTAGAGGAGGGGAAGCGCCGGAGAGAGGAGGAGGTAAAAAACATTGAGGCGAAACCACGTGTAAACGAAACATAGTTAGAGTGAAACCGCGTTAGTCCAAAGCCGTGTAAGAACAATGCCGCGTTAATCAGAAACCGCGTAGAAGCCAAATCGCATTAATCCGAAATTGCGTTAAAACAAAACTGCGTAAGATTGTAGTAACGTAAATGCAAAAAATGTCACGAACCGGTTCTGCGACAAACGGGTAAATGGTTCCAAGTCCAAGAACCAAGAATAGCACTTTTTTTGAAAAAATGATTCAAATTTTCTTAACACTAGATTGCCCAAGGAAGTCAAGCAGTAAAAATGACTGCTTTTGGCAATATAGGTATAGCACATATATATATATACCGGAAATGAAGGAGGGGGGATGTAACTACAATTATTAATAAACGCATTTATATGTTGTACAAAAAGTCACAAAATTGTAACAAATTGTGTCATTATATACATAATTGTTTTTCTGATTGAAATTAAAAAGCAGTCAAAATGACTTGCTTGGGCAATCTAGTGTTAATGAAACACGTCTTACATTAACAACATATGGAATCCGGTTCTTGGTTCTTGGACTCGCTTCCTAGCCAGACGGGTGCCCGGTTCCATAAAATGACGGTTCTTGACAGTTCTAATAATTAGTACTCCTTTTAATGAAATTTAGATGATCTCCATGCTAGAAACAAGCTTCTGTTGGTATAAACAAACTAAAGCAATTTTATTTTGCGACCAGCTACGAGTAATAATTTTTCGAATGCAATTGTTTTCACATGGACCAGTAGACAAGTCAAATTTCCTAAAAATATCTTCCTCTATCTCTAAGGTCTTAGCCTTAGTTTTTTAAAATTTCACAAAAAATAATTCTCCTTTTACTGATGAAGGGTTTTGAGAAGACAAGTAAAAATTAAATTAAGTTACAAGGAAGTAATTAAGGTATTTCATCATAAATTCAAAAACAATCAATTGTTTAAGTTGATTAAACCCGCTGAGTCGTTTATCAATTTATTTTTATCCAAAGAAAATCAAATAACAACTCAATAGTGTGGTGTAAGATTTTTTTTTTAAATTTGAGAATAAAATGAATAAAATAATAACTTGGATACTTTTATATACAAATGATTCTACATAATATTTCGATTGGATATTAAAGTATATTATCATTTCTTTTTATTATTTTACAGTAATTAATCTTTTCGCCAGTTTTTTTTTTGTTCTTAGTTAAGTAAATAGTGTGAATTAATCACTCGAATATATAAAGTGTATTTACGTGTCTTTAACAATCTTCCATCTTATCTAAATTTATTTTCCGTCTTCGTTTAATTGCCATTGGAAAATTATAAGAATAAAAATTTAGTAGTACACAGTAACCATAATGTAATTGAAATAAAATATTTGCTTTTTTTGTTAATGATAGTAATAATAATAATAATAATCATAGACATTATATAACAGCTTCCCAATACATAAATCATACATAACTAAAACATTTAGGAAATATTACTTGGATTGCCAAATAATGATCGAAATAATTATGGTTGTTATAACAGCCAAAATCGCAGCGAAAATTAATTTCTTCCTTCTAACCTTGTTCTGAAAATAATAATACAGAAATTTGAAAATTTTAACATGAAGTACTATTCAATGATAAATTATATTTAACAATTTTTTTTCTACAAACCTGATACTGTCCAGCCTTTCGCAAATTCTCTGTTGCCGATGATACAAAAACGCTAGTTTGTTCCACGGAAGATTCAATTGAATCGACCACCATACCTTGTTCGTAGACCATAGCACCGAGTTTCTTGTAAATCTCATTGACACCAACAATATTCTCCTAAAATTCATTAAAAACAATTATTTCGTAAGATTGTATTTAGTTTATTAAATTGCAAAAAAAAACTCATACTTCCAATTCGCGAATGGCTCGTTCTTGTTCTTCTAGCGCATCTAAATCAATTTCTTCCTGCATTTGGGTCTGTGTTTGATTCTGTCCACTTTTGCGAGTAATAAAATTATCCTCAAAGAATGATTTATTCCCTTGGCTGCTGTTATTCGATCCTGGTGGCTTGCTAATATTGTACGAGTTGGCTCGAGCTTGTCGAACGGCATTTTTCTCAATATCAACGGTTCGTTTTTGGACGGCCTGCAAAGAATCGATATTTTTTACAGAAATTCAACTTTTTGTCCATAAAATACGTCACACATTTAGGGGGAGGAGGGATCTACGATAGTGTGACAGCAGTATAAAATTCAAAAATCGCAAAAGAGAATGACAAATATTCTCCTAAAATTCGCGAGGTGGGTACATAATAACAGTGATGTTATTTACGGATATTCCTTATTATTTTCTTCATTTTTTATCAATAAAATTAGTTGTTTTAAATTATAAGAACATGTGGGATAATTTTGAAAAAGTCCATTGATATTTTTTTAATTTTTTGTATAATTTTTAGCCATTTTTTACGTTAAATAATGAATGTTTATTTTCAACAGTAAATGCTGTTATGTCGTTGTCTTTTCATGGCAATTTTAGTTTTGAACTCTCGCATATAATAAACATCTAATTGAGACAAGACGTGTGTTAGTGTTTTAATGTTTACTGAATTAATCAGCATCGCTATCTTTTGTTGTATCAGAATTTTATTACAAAACACAAACAAAGTTAAGGAAAAGTGAAATAAACTCAAAATCAGACTCACTTCAATGATAAGATAACCAAAAAGATAAGGCTAAAAACGTTCAACTATCATATATATATAATAACAAAAACAATAAAATAACGTCTATGAACCGGGAATGAACCGAAAACCATAGGTTGCCTACAATCTGACAAGTTTTCATGTTTAACCTTTTCATATATGGCATATTTAAAAAAAACCAGGCAAAAAACCGTCTTTTTTTAAAATCATTAGTCGATTTTTTAAAATACAAACCCCACCGATTTTAAAGATAAAATATGCGATAAACAGGATAGTTTTAACTAAGATGCATACCTCAAGGATGCTTGCGAATTGAGTTGCGCGAAATTCTAGAGGGAAGATAAAACCATAGTTGAAAAACTTTTGGTCAGACTTGACCTTGGCGGAAGCCGAATCTCGAGCTTAAGTAATTTTTTTGGGTAGCTTGCGATCAGATATGAAATACATTGAAGATGTTGCTGTCGGAAATGTAGTTACAAAATGGTAGCCACTGGAAATTGGGAAAATCGCACATTTT
Source organism: Chrysopilus asiliformis (assembly GCA_964034945.1). Lineage (NCBI taxonomy): Eukaryota > Metazoa > Arthropoda > Insecta > Diptera > Rhagionidae > Chrysopilus > Chrysopilus asiliformis. Next base: position 14,556,915 of record OZ035962.1, read on the forward strand.
AAATCGCTGTATTTTCCAAACGAATTAACCGATTCCAATAAAATGTTGTGTGAATGATTTTTTTTAGTAGAAGAATATATTATGACAAAAATATCAGTATGGTAAAGTTAAAAAATACCTTTCCAAATACCTTTCCAAAAACAGTTTAATTTTTTTTTCCAATAATAAAATATTTCCTTATTTTTTAAAAGGAAAATCTCAGTTAAAATATCAGTTGTGATCAACACAAAACTTTCCTCTGCAATATTTAGTTTTGGAAAAAAATTGTAAAAAATATTTTTTCAAATATCACGAAAACCGTTTGAGATGCGTAAGAACCGTTAAAGCAAAAAATGTAGAAAATTTTATATCTTTTAAATTTTGTTATATTCACTTTTTCTCGAGTCCAAACGATGATAGAAAGCTACGATTTTCGTAAAACTAATTTACAAAAAAATTCAAGTTGCTAGCACGTTCTCGAGTTATTTCAGATACGAAAAATGGACCGAACGACAATTTTGCAAAGTGCATAAAATTAGTGAGTAATTTAAACTTGTCAAGTACTATATTTTAGCCCAGAAAATTCATATTAATACAAAAAAAAAGTGCGTGGTCAGTCTGCAAAAAAAAGATAACGGAATGAAATAATTATGCATGCCATAAATTCAACCATGCAAGAACCTGTGGAACTGGAAGTATTGAAAGCCGGTGAAAATTTTTACTGGGTTCAAGGTTAATTGACGCAACAAAAAAAAAATGCAGATTGTAAAATCCGCTTCTCCAGCAACAAAAAAAAATGCACATTGTAAAATCCGCTTCTCAATTCATATCAGAATTAATGAAGCAAAAAACTCAGAGACGAAAGTATAACAAAATAACGACTATAACATTTTATGAATAAAATAATTGACCTAAAAATGTACATTAAGACAGAACGTCTATGAAAAGTTAAGTGGTAGCCTCAGTGGCAACCACACGAGACATTCATGGTGGTAAAGATAGAGGAAGAAACTCTTGAAAAATGTGGTATGAAGCCATAGTGTATAACATCAGACGGCACATGTAAACGGTGGGAATTGTAGAAAGGTGGTCAACAGAAGAGTGGCGAATGGATGACGCAGAAGTCACACGTAAAGAAAACTTGACAAATAATGAATATAGAATTTTTAGCAACATTTGTGTGGCACACGATATTTTATGAGTCATTGTCACCGTCACTTTCTTCCTTTTGTCCGATTTGAATGAAAACATTTAAAAAGTGCCCCCAGGTGAACGAATTGATTTTTTAATGGTTCGGGGGGTTAAAAATCGATTTTTAGCTATTATCGTATTTGGCATCTTCTATTCTCGAAGTTCAAGTATAAAAACCTACGCACTTTGTTCTATGAGGGACAGTTAATTGGGATTTTTACCTGGAAAGCGGTCAAAGCAGAGGTGAACTCATCCACCAGCCGATCGCGCTGAATTTTCAGATGGCGATTCTTACATTTGTCCACTTCCTTGATCAGATTATCGGTGTCTGAGACCACTTGACGGGTGTACGTCATTAAATGATTGCTGGAATGAGAAGGGCATTAATTAGAATGCGGAAGAGACAATACTTCCGGGGGCTCACTCACAATTGCTTCTTCAAATCGGGCGAATCCTGTGGTGTGTTGAATTGGTTGACCATCCGCTGCATTGTCGATACTAGGAATATAAAAACAACTCATTTTAGAACAGATTTCCACGGAAATTAATCGATTCTGGTTTACCATTTTGGAGTATTTTCTGGATACTGGTGGCGATGGTTTGGGCCAACTTCTGGAATTCGGCCTCGCTGATTCCGCCCCCGCTATCACCGTTGGATTCCATCACGATAATTTATTGGAACTGTAAACTAGACACACAACAGATAAAACTGATTACTCCGACTCCCCAAAAGTTACGAATTTTATCAATTTCCGTCGTCATAGGGGGACTTCGTATTTGAAAGGTTCCAGCGAATTAATCGCCTTTTGCACAAAGAAATCGTCGATTCTCACCTGAATTCGGAATGTACCGTTAGTTGAATGTAATTTTGTCGCTGCACTACACTTGGTTGGGGTTTTTATGCAATCTACCTGGGATTTTCTGTAAAAGTTTAACAAAGAAGAAATCCAATTAAAAAACCAATCGATGGCTGTCAAACAGTGGTGCAGTGATGCCAAGTGTGTAGATTTCTCGACTTTTTGATGTTTTTAGTACTTATTTGATGAAGCTTATTTCAATTAAATTCGTGTTTTTTAAGTTATGAAACGATTTTTCATATTTTTTTCAAGAAGAACGTTTTTAAAGCACTTTTAAAGCACTTTTTTTTTCCTTCAGAGCAGTTTGTAATGGTTTATATCTGGTTAAAGCGAAGTATAGTCATTTAAAAGTGGTGAATGCAATTGTATAGCTTTCATTTAATTAACACCTCAGTTTATTTTGCAAAAAATGTGTACAGATTAATGTAATAAAGACAGTTTTCAAATTAAGAACATAATCAGAACAAAAACTGTGGATTTAGTGAAAAATAGTGAAATTGGCAACTCTGCTATGAAGAATTAATTTTGATTACGCAAAAATGAAGCGTATTTCTTACGCAAAAGGAACATTCACTATGGTCTGATTTTCCACGTTTATGTGCCTTGCGTGCATCACATAAAACTGCTCATTCTACTGAGTCAAGAGTGTAAATTCAGCGATTCCTTGTACTCATTCCCTCCTGCAACAGCAAAGTGACACACGAGTTAGGTGTGGTTTGTAGATAATTTTCGAAGATTTCTCTGCAATTTCACTTCAAGCACGATTGAAAACTATTCAAACAGGAACAGCAACAATGGCAGGACGACTACCAGCTTGTGTTATTGACGTCGGAACTGGGTGAGTGTCTGAAAAACAAACAAACTTCCGGCTCCGGCCGAACGATGATTAATCTTTGCGTTTTGTTGTAATCTCCAAGATATACGAAGTTGGGCTTCGCTGCGAACAAGGAGCCCCAATTCATAATCCCCTCGGCGATAGCCATCAAGGAATCTGCTCGAGTTGGCGACCAAAACACGCGAAGGATCACGAAAGGAGTTGAGGATTTGGACTTCTTCATAGGCGATGAGGCTTTCGATGCCACTGGTTACTCAGTTAAGGTAATAGAGATTTGCTGAACGTTAACGGGGAGAAGCAGTTTATATAAATTTGTTGTTTTTGTATTTTTAGTATCCCGTTCGACACGGTTTGGTTGAAGACTGGGACTTAATGGAGAGGTTTCTGGAGCAGTGCATTTTCAAGTATTTACGCGCAGAGCCGGAAGATCATCACTTTTTATTGACAGAGCCTCCGCTAAATACCCCTGAAAATCGTGAATATACTGCCGAAATAATGTTTGAAACGTTCAATGTTCCTGGTCTCTACATTGCTGTACAGGTAAATTGCTTTTTGTATAACATTTGTAATGAAATCTGATGAATTCTTGTTTTTATTCGTAGGCTGTTCTTGCGCTAGCAGCTAGTTGGGCTTCCAGGCCGGTAGAAGAACGAACACTTACTGGAATTGTTGTCGACAGCGGAGATGGTGTTACGCACGTTATTCCAGTTGTAAGTTTGTATTCAAAATCTGTTTATTCAAAACCATTTCCATGTACTAAAAAAATTGACCTACTTCTGGTGTTGCAATTTGCGGTTTGCACTCTCCAAATCCCTGCACTTTTGATTTTCTTATTCGTAGTGCAGAAAGTTTTTTATTCATGAACAATAAGTTTGCCTAAAAACATTTCTCTGGCACATGCACATTGTAGGAAAGGTAAGAAATGTAAGCTTGCCGATTTTTACTTATACGAAGTACGTAGTATAACGTATAAAAAGAATTGAAGTTATAAAGAATTTCGACCTCTTAATTTTGTTTCAAAAACATTTCCCGAATGCTTTCAAGTGGATTGAAGTTTTATTACAAAAATCTTCTGTCTGTCAACAAGATTTCTCAAAAAATACCTGAGCTAAACACTTGAAAGACATTAAGAGACGATCCTGTGCTAAACACTTGAAAGACACTGAGACGAAATCAAACCACTATGAAAAAATATGGACGAACCGAACCAAAACCAAACCATTTTTAAAAATGATTGCCAAACTGAACCAAAAACTTTCTTTTTTTATGCTTATGAACGACCAGCATTTAAGATAATAAAATTTCCAACATTTTTATGAGAACTCAATAGCTCAAACCATTCTCGAGATATACCGTGATTTCAAAAATTTTAGTGTGAATTGCGCATAGGCGTAGTGTTAGTATAAAAAGGTTCCATTCTATATTTTTATCACAATTTCTCATATTTTAGGCTGAAGGCTACGTTATTGGCTCGTGTATCAAACATATTCCGATTGCTGGACGAAATATAACGTCGTTTATCCAAAGTTTGCTTAGAGAACGTGAAGTTGGCATCCCGCCAGAACAAAGTTTGGAAACTGCCAAAGCAATCAAGGAGAAACATTGCTACATTTGCCCCGATATCGCCAAAGAATTTGCCAAATATGATTCAGAGCCAGGCAGGTGGATTCGACATTACGACGGTATAAACGCCGTCACAAAGCAGCAATTCGGGGTCGATGTAGGATACGAAAGATTCTTAGGTAAGAAATCAAAAATTTAGGAGCTGTCCACAAAATGCTTTACGTCCTTTACCACGCTTTTTCTCAATTCTTAATATGAAACTTTGTCATCAGAATGGCAAACCCCCTCCCCTTATTTCTTATTTTAAGAGAGATTTTTACAGACCGCCAAACAAATTTAGACATCTTTGCTTCTACAAAAGGAAAATTTATTTGCATAATGTTTTTTTTTTATCTTATTAGTTTGGTTGTGCAAATATAAACTTTTTGTAGCAGGAAAAACACCTACATTTGTTTGTTTGGCAGTCTTTAAAAATCATACATGCGGCAACGTAACATATTCGGTATGCTATAACTATAAATGTGATTAAAAATTCAATGTACTGTCTTTTCCAGGACCAGAGATTTTCTTCCACCCGGAATTTTCTAATCCAGATTTCACTATTCCTCTTTCGGAAATTGTCGATAATGTCATTCAGAATTGCCCAATTGACGTTCGAAGGCCACTTTACAACAATATCGTACTTAGCGGTGGCTCAACGATGTTTAAAGATTTTGGTGCGTATTTTTCCTCGTTTCTTTCAAAATTTTTTTTCCAAATTTTTGACTTTTTTCGAAATTACAGGTCGACGGTTACAACGTGATATCAAACGATCAGTTGATACTCGTCTGAGGATCAGTGAAAATTTAAGCGAGGGAAGAATTAAGGTAGGGAATTAAAATATGATAAAAAGTGTATACGACGAAAGCCACTAGAGTGTAATTTTGAAAAGAAAAATCTTCCGATAATAAAAAGTGATCGTCACTTCATTATTTTTAGCCAAAACCAATTGATGTACAAGTGGTGACTCATCACATGCAGCGATATGCAGTCTGGTTCGGTGGAAGTATGCTTGCATCAACAGTAAATCCATTTTTTTGATTCAAATTCATACAACTGAATTTAATAATTTATATTTTTCAGCCGGAATTCTATCAAGTTTGTCACACGAAGGCGGCCTACGAGGAATACGGTCCTGGAATCTGTCGTCACAATCCAGTTTTTGGCACCATGACATAATCAAATTTTCAAAAGTCATTCCAAATGCGAAAAACGTAGAAAAATTTCAAATACTTATAATAGTTTTGAATTTAATAAAAATGTTCGATTAGGGAAGAAAATACAACAAAATCAACACAAGAAACGAATGAGTATAATAAAAAAAAAAGTATTTTTAATAAGTTTACGATTAACGTGTATCAAAATAAAGTAAACAAATTGATTATAATATTAACTAATATAAAGAAACGGATGGAAAATGTTTTAAATCAATAGATTTTCATGATGAGTTTTTTTTTCGTATTAATAATTAAGTTGCAATGCAAATTGTTAATTTTATTATTATTTTTTTAAATAATATAATTTTATAGAAATGTTTTAAAATCAATAAACCTTTTTTTTAATTTCAAGGAATTGCTTATGTAGTTTTTATACCCGTATGGTGAAACCAAAGGAACGAAAACTTTTTTGTGAATATCTCAGAAACGGTGCATTTTATCAAAAAATTCCAAGAACAAAAGTTATTTAGGATATGATTCTACATAAGGTAGGTGGGGGTAATAAGGCCCACCACTTAATAAGGCCCAGGGACGAAAAATCATATTTCCAGGACAGGTACAGATCTGGTTTTGTGCATGTTTGTGCACAGTTTCAAAAGAAGTTATTTCGTGCAGAAACAATTACGCGGTCTCGCACTGGTCAATTGCCACAGTCAATCAAAGGCAGTTGGAGTGAGTGTTTTCACTTTTTTATAAAATTAGCTGAACGAAAAGGTAAATATTTCAGTGATTTTTCTTTGTGGACCATTTGTATTTTTGTTATATTTGTGATTAGAATAATCCCTTAAGTGATGTCTGTGTGTTTATTTTGCCAATATTGTGGGGGTTGGGTTTGATTAGGGCTCGAATTTTTTTTTCAATGATGTGTCTAATAAGGCCCAGAAGAAATTGCATTGGGCCTTATTAAAAGCTTTAGATTGATTTTTGTTTTTATTTTTTCTTAGCCTCAAGATGACAGATAAAGACGCAAAAAAACGAGGGAATTGGTCTTCTGACGGAATGGCAGGTGCCTTACAGTCAATCCAAAGCGGCTTCTTATCTCAACGTGGAGCTTCTGTGAAATTCAAGATACCAAGGAGAACAATAAGGAACCACCTTAAACTTGGGAGTGCGAACAAAAAAATTGGCAGACCCGGAATATTTACGAAGGAGCAAGAAAAGGACCTTGTTAAAAGGATATGTCGCTTCGCTGAAGTGGGTATGCCTTTGACTCCTAAAATTTTGCGCTTTCACGCCTACAACTTTTGTGTGAAACACAATATTCCGCATAACTTCAACCACAAAACTAATTTGGCCGGTAGGAATTCGTTTGAAAATTTCCTGAAGAGAAATCCGGAGTTAGCGCGCCGCAAGGCTCAAATCATGAATCCTGCTAGAGCTCAAAAATTAAATAAAAATATTGTTAGCAATCATTTCAACAGCTTGAAGAACTTAGTTATGAAACTTGGTATTCAGAATTCACCGCAGTGCATCTATAACATGCACCAAAAAGGCTGCCGTATTTGCCTGCATCACCAGCAAACCGTCCTAACTTTGAAAGGCTCGAAGAGGGTAAAACAAATTTCGAACGAGCACGCAGAAAGTGTTACTGTCGTTGGTTGTGTAAATGCCATAGGATCTGTGATTCCGCCAATGATTCTATTCAAAGGAAAAAGATATAAGCCCGAGTTTACAGACAACCTACCTGCCGGAACTGAAGTTCGGATGACGCCGAAGGGGTACATGACTCATGCAACGTTTGTGGAGTTCATAGTTCACCTTGGAAAATATAAAAGTCCGGGTCCATGTCTTCTTGTGTTCGATGGAGCTAAGAGCCATCTCGACTACAGTATTGTGGAAGATGCAGAAAACCAAGGAATAACGCTTTACTGCCTTCCATCGAACACAACTCACGAACTTCAGCCCTTAGATAAGGCGTTCTACCGTTCGTTTGAGTACCACTGGGATCAAGAGCTGCTGAAATACATAAATAAACATCCACAGCGAAATCTTAACAAAAGCAGCTTCAATGTGATATTTTCACAGGTGTGGGGAAAATGTATGACGATTGATAATATCGTCAGTGGATTTCGGGCGACAGGAATATATCCCTTTGACTCCGATATTTTACCAGACGATGCTTTTGCGCCATCGGTACTCACTGAGATACCAAATGCGTTGTTGGACGATAATGTGCCTGTTTCGACACTAACTCCTACTCCACAACAAGGATTTTCTGGACATTTCGACAATTGGAGTTCCGAAGACGATGTACCGCTTTCTCAAATAAATTTATTAATTGACATTAGTCAAACCGTCGAGGGCAAAAGTGGTGCGCCCTGCAAGCTTAAATAGTGACATTTTTGGTCAAAAATGTCACTATTTAAGCTTGCAGGGCGCACCACTTTTGCCCTATGTATTAGATAATCAATAAAATTGATATTTTCTTAACTAAATTTGTGTTATTTGTACTTTCGACGTGTGGGCCTTGTTGAGTGCACATTTGGGCCTTATTAAATGCACGTGTTTCTAATTAGGCCCAGAGCACATATATTTTATTTTGATAGAAAAAACATAGAACCCACTATATTTGACCGGATCAAAAGGTAAGTATGTTAGCTAAATGTATAACGAAGGATATTAAGTTGATTGGAACCACGAATTCCAAGAAACCTATAGGTTATGAACCGATATAAATTAGGTGGGCCTTATTCCCCCCACTTACCTTACATCAAAATCCGATTGGAATAAATTTCAAAAAATCGTATTGGAAAGTTTGACTTCAAAGTGGAATTTTGGTACAACTGTTCGAATTTTGATACGAATATCACCATACGGGTCTCCAGTGATTGCCAGATTGGCAATTATAGCTTTTGTTATGTTTTTCAAAGAGACCTGTAAATTTAGCTGCCCTGCGTCTCTTTTTTGCATGGAAATTTTTATTTTGGTGTGGTTCAATTTTGAGTCAACTGGATTGGGTTTCAAGTCAGCGCGTTGTCGAATTTTTTAAGATATGTAAAATGGACAGACCGACAGACAGATCCACGGACATCCTCATAATTTTGCCTGAAATGGATATCGCCCTGAACAGAAAGTTTCTATCTGTCCCTGTTCTCGAGTCAGTCTCCGTCATAAATACAATAGACCCTATCACAGAATCCGATACGAATGGTTCGGATCGTAAACTCAATGTTGTGTTTTATACCATACCAACATTGAGTTTACGATCCGAACCATTCGTATCGGATTCTGTGATAGGGCCTATTACTTCTCCTTTCTAACAGAAGATAGTAAAAATGGTGAAAATGAATAAAACTCTGCGTTCAATTGAATTGTATATATTATTTTTAAATTTCATGGTTACAGTGCCGTTAAGAATTTTTTTTTGTTTTAAATGTTTCATTCTTAAATTTAATAAAAAGCAAATATAATTAGCTCTAATTATTCTCTTTGAAATTACAAATATTTAATTTTATATATTCTTTTCACTTTTATCTCTTTTTAAATATTGTAAATATAATAACTTTTTAAACTTTATGCTTAATGAATGATTTTTTTTTAAATATTTATGTCTTTCGCAAAACGACATGTCGCATAATTCACACAACGATCTTTACAAAAACTTGGAAAAAATCATATATTTTCACATATTTCATTTTTTATATATTAACTTTTATATTATATATAATTATGGGTTTATATATTTTCTTCTGTCTTAAGCAAAATTCTACTAGGAGGACTTAAAAAACAATAAACAAATAAATTTCACCTCTTTTTTTCTTAATTTCATTTTTTTAAAAATAAACATTGATCGGATAGATACACATATTACCATTGATTTAAATATGTGCGAAAACAAACAGTTTAAGTTAAATAATCAGTTGTCTCGTCTTCTGAACTTTCATTTTCATCGATGTCAGCATCGTTTGGCCGTTCCGGTGTTCGAATATTCGATAGAAAGTCCCTCATAGCATCAACAATTGACGTTAGTGAATTTCGAATCTCCCGGTAGGATTGCATTCCAGCTGGAACCGCAGCGGCTCCTTCTTGAATGGATGAATTAAAAAATGTTGATAGGCGATAAAAAGTATATTTAATAAATGTGGATTCTTAGTTGCCCAATAAAATGTAACAAAATTCGGGAAAGAGGGTCTGCGGTATTGTAATAGCGGTATTAATGTATAAAAATCGCGAAAAATGAAGACGAAGAGAAAGCAGGGAGGAGGAAGGGGAGGGGGTTAGAAGTCTGAGAATATCAAAATTTGTGTAACGTATTTTATGGAGAAATTTTTGCAAAAAACAAGAAATAATTTTTTTACTGAATAAATTCTTACCTTCATCGTCGAACAGCTCCAAATTTGGTTCATTCTGTCGATTAGCGGCTGGTTGTAGAATTCTTCCCTCGCCCTGCAAGCTGAAGGTGGGCAACATCGATTGGAAAAACATCGAAACCGGTGTATTTGACGAATTGCTCGCATTTGACGAATTTGGTTTCCTAATTATGATATTTTCATTAAATTAAAATTGTTCTTATAAAAAGAGTGCAGTAAAGGTCTGATCGAGTGAAGACGATTGGAACACAGGCTGTTCATTCCATTGGAATGTTCATTGCATCGAATGTAAAAAATGAGGTTAAAAATAAATATATCTGATGTTGGCAGATGTTTCTCGCTTGCGTTTTTTTTATAGTTTCAGCCAGAGCTTAGTGGCGGCTTGTGTATATTTGAAATGAGGAGGCAACGAATCGGAGGCTAGCCTCTATGAAGAGAATTTGTAGTTTATGTTTTAGAGAATTCGACATTAGAGAACAGGATTTTCTTTTAAATTATTATTTTCTGAACATACAGATTTTTATACAGTCCATTATGGTATAAAAAACTAAAGGCATACGTTAGAAAAACATTTTTATAAAATGTTATGAGGAGGGAATGCCTCAGTTGCCTCCCCTATAAAGCCGCCACTGTTAGAGGAAGACCCTTTAATGCCGAAGCACAGCTCAGGATGGTTATAATTTATATTATGGTTTTATTTTACTTCTATAGGCTTAAATTTAAGTCATTTATTTAAATATTTTAAGAGTGTTCAGGGTTTTAATGGCTATATCCGGCGTTTTTCGCTCATGATTTGTTATGGCAACTCTATGTAAACCGTTCTCATGCTATCTCCTGAACTATCACGCCCATTTTTCGTAAAATTTAGAACCTCTCTGCAGTTCAACCATTAGGACTTTAATGACTAGTTTCACGAAATTCTAAGCAACCGCTAGATATCAAATAAGAGTACGCAGAATAGTAGAGACTATCATTTTCTTAGTTTTATCTCATAAATAATACTACTGAAGAGCCGTGGGATTTCGAGATGATGCCAATAGTTCAGGAGATACCAGGAGAGCGATTCACATAGAGTTGCCACAACAAAGCATGTGCGAAAAACGCCGGCGATAACGATAAAAACCTTGGATACTCTTAAAATATTAAAAAATTGACTTAAGTTTAACCATGTAGGGGTAAAATTAAACCATTTCTTTTTATAACATACGCAACAGAGAAACATTCCAATTTTTCTCTCTTTGAGTTAACTTTGAAACAATTTTTTTTAGAGAAAAACATGTTTTGTAGAACACACGCAACTTTTTAGAGCAAAATAAAAAATAACGCACTGCAGGCAAACCATTTTTATGAAAAACATCCACCATAGTTGGAATTCTTCGAAGAAATGCGCCGTAGGCGAAAAACATTCCGAGGTCAAATATACTCTTAAATTAAAGCGCTTGCCGCTATGACTCATAGTTTGTCTTTATTTTTTTTTCAATTCTTAACACGTTCGTGACATTTGCTTTTTCAACTTTTTTTACATTTGGACATCGTGTACCACGGGAGGACTGGTGGGTGGGTGGGTGGATTTGGACTTCGCACTGATATACTTCTTGATAATTTAGAAATAAAAATTTACGTCTACAAAAAAACTACCGCTTTATTTACTCGCGCAGTTTTAAAAAAAACTGTACATGTACCACCAGTGGTACACGATGTCACGAACGTGTTAAGGTGCCGGTCCACATGAGAGTAAATACGCGAGTAACTCTCAAAAACTCTCGAGAGTTACTCACCATTTGCGAGTTAATTTCGGCGATTTTTCTCGTTTCAAGACCAATATCTTGATTTTTTTGACATCTTGATTCGGCGAGTTCTTGAGAGCTACCAGCGCAATTCAGACGCCTTTCGTATCTGGCGAGCAACACCCTGAAAATTCAGTGGGTGCGTGTCGACTAGAGAGTAGAATCACTTTTGACAGCTCGCAGAAACTAGCTTTGCGAGTTTCTGCGAGCGACTGTCAGCGACGTGTCCATTTGCGAGTAGCTGCTATCGAGAGGTTCTCGCCGGCATTTACTCTCATGTCTACCTTTAAAAAGTGGACCATAGCTCCTTCACTACATTGCATAAATAAAATTAATGCGTGTTGAACTTTTTTTCCTTAAAAAAGGGTCGGTTATTTTCTTTTAGTCGTCAAATTTTACAAGGTTTTACCTTTTTAAAGGTTACAACCAATGAGAACCAAAATTTTTACTTTTGACGCCCAGGAAAGGTTGTAATTCGATGGTACCAAGTCTGGAATGTAGACAGGGTGTAGGAAAACTTCCAACTCGAGGTCTAAGAGACTTTCTTTTATGATAATAGCAATAGTCGTTTTTTTAATTTAGATTTTCCCATTTTGAAGCGTTTTCATGAAAATAAACCTTTGCAAAGTGAATTTTATTTCTCTCTATCCGTAGCACTTTACAGCCCCTTTTGAGCCTTGGTTCCCCGGACACTATTCTTGTAAAGCGTCTCGGTTCAATGGCAGTTCCTTCGACCTAACAGCGCGATACTGTCCGCGTCCACAGTCTTTCCTCTAATAAACCTTCACTACATACTACAGACGAAAACTACGTTTTATTACATTTGCAGCTAAAAGCACCAAATTATCAGCGGAGATAACTAAATTCAACACTAAATATTTTTACATGCAAAAAATATTACAAAAAAAAATATAAAATGCAAAAATTTGTTCAAATTACCTTTCATAGATGTTAAAAGCGTCTAAAGGAGGCAGAGGATCATACATAACAATCGGATCCGTTTCCTTATTGATGAAGGGCGCCAAGGGGACTTTTTCTTTGTAATCTGACAAAATTATATGTCGGAGAATTGCCCTTGGTGGATTCACGTATCTAAAAAATTCATCAAAAAAAAATGTTTTAAGTGCATAATAATTTCAAAGTATTAAATAAAACCTCTGTAGTCTCTTCAAATTGTACTCATTGACGATTTCATCCTTTTTGTCGACTAAATCCAGAACAACGTTGACATTTTTCTCGAGCCAGGGAAGAATCTCAGTGTCACGCCAAACCGTCTTCGAGCGGCAAATGTAAAGTGAAACCAATTGATATAAAGCTGGCGGTTGACTGAAATTAAATGACAAAAAATATATTTATAACCAAATTTTTATTTATAGTGATAAACCAGACCTGTTCAAATTCGAGAAATAATGATGTGATGTGACCCGCGAATCCGTTTGAATTGAGAGCTCCTGGAGTAGTGGCTTCAGAACGCCAGGGAACATGAGAAGCGCATACTGAATTGCTTGATTCGCTTCCTCGGAATCTGAAAAGATTTTTCAAATGGAATTTTACGAAAATATTAATCGTTGCTAACCTCCGCCCCGCAAATAAAACAGAGCCAATGCATAAGAGTACGCCATGTTTGGTAGTTGCGATAGATTTTTGAGGGTGTCACATTCTTTGTAGAATTCAACAAGCCATTCGTATTGTTTGGCTCGGAGAGCGTAGTAATCTATCACAAGAATCATTGCCAATTGATCTGCTTCTGGATCGAGACTTAGAATTAACTTTGATATCTCTAGAGCCGTTCGGCCACATGCTCTGCCCTCGAGGTATAAAGCGTGTTTGAAGAGAACAATGAAAAATGATCGATTCTCCTGCTTTCTGTACTCCAATCGACAATTTCCTGAGGTTAAACTGAACATGGTATGGAAGGCGGTTTCCATGGCGAGTAGAGCCCGCTCGATTAATTCTGATGCCATGGCATGATCTTCAGTCATTTTACCTGGAAAATATTATTTTTTTAAAAAATGCATTTCTCTATAAAAAAAGAAAGCATTTGTATTAATGCTTTTTTCCTCCAAAGCGTATAGTTTCTTTCATAAAACGAAATATATAGAGATTCGTTAAAGATACGTAAAAATCGTTTAAGTAAAAAATTGTGATATCCCTAAAATTTTGTTATATTCATTTTTGAGGAATTTTTCCGATATGGAAACATCCACAAAAATAAATATTTTGTTATATTTTTTATGATCTGTAGGCTAAGAAATTAACATTATTCTTCATTGTCTTTTACTTAATAATACAATACTTACAGAGTTCACTGAGTTGAATTAAAGCGTCCACATGATATGGCTGACGATTAATGATCCTGATAATGTTGTCCGAATCCATGCTTTCTACAGCGGCCAAGAACATGTGCTGGACTTGTCGATAGGAAGCGTTGTGCTCGAATGAAAACCATATCACGCCCTTTGATTGGTTTAGGCCTTCCGGAGTTTCGGCCACATTCATGTAGAGGCCGGTTTTGGAAACAGGAGGCCAGGTTTCCTTGGCATTTGCCAGCCAAGTCGATTTCAGCAGCATTGGCCGAGATCCACGGATATTGCGGCGTTTATTCCTACAGAAAGACATTCACTTGCTAGAAATTTCTGTATACTTTTATGGAAAACAAATTACTGGTCGGATGGAACAACGCGACATCCAAAGGTTCGTCTCATCTCGTACTGCGGATTCAAGTGCTTGGTTTGGATGGAGAGTAGGCATTTGGTAGCTTCGGATTTCGGCACAGAAAGCGCTGCCTTGCCGTGCTTGCCCAGAATACTGTCCACTTCGGTGACTGTGCGCACGAGATCGTCCATCTGTTTTATAGAAATTAAATGGGATAAAATAAGAGGACTCCAGAAAACCTATAGGACTTACGTCGGCATTATCCTCGCTACTTCGTCGCTGAACCGACTGTTTGGCGCTCTTCTTTTTGCGTTTCTTCTTCTTCTTCTTGGACAAATTGCAGACGGAATTGTTGGCCGCAGAGGCGTGCTCGGTCTCGTTGTCGTCCTCTTTGACTTCACTCTCCGAGGGGCTTTGCTGGTTCAGCTGTGAAAGATAAACAAATCGATTACTACGCGTGTCAGTGTACCCCAGCTGACAATAATTTATCAAAACAGAGCCAGCGTGCAACGAACACACTTTCGCGGAGCCTTTATTGACTTTTCTCATTTGGAGCCCCATTTGGCGGGTGCTTCACTTACCAAGTCGTAGCGATTCAAGTTGATTTGTTTCTTCTTAGCCCCGACTCCGAAATCAACATCGCCATCGGACATCTCCTCCTGTTCTTTGATCTCGAATTCCGTCTCGCCGTGCAGTTTCTTCAACACCCTCGATGACATCCTGAAGTTCTGCTATTGACTCTTGATCGTGGGCGTTTAGTTTTCAGCTGTCATGAGTTTTCCACTTGTTTTGCAGCAGATTCGCAGGAATTTCCTCTTTTTCGCAACACTTGTCTCACACGAGAAAAACACCATTGACTGGAACTGGAAAGTCGACGGGAATTGCGATCAGGGATGGGACTTGACAGCAGGGCTGAGTTAAAAATTCAAAAGGGAACAGCCTTACCATCATTCTTCAAAATCGTATGGAAAGTAGAGTGACTATATAATACGTGGGCTATTGTGAACATGATACCCGTGAAAATTTCGGTTGAGATTCTTCCAATCTTTTAGAGTGAAGGCTGATTTACAATGAAGCAGCAACGCCAACAGCAACAGCAACGTCAACGTAAAGAGCGACGGCAAAAAGAGAAATGCTGGCGGATGAATTACAATGAAGCAGCAACAGCAAAAATTGACGTTCCCGAATTGTTAGAAGTTTTTTGGGGATTAATCTTTCTTTCATGATTACCTAAATTAAATTTTTATTAATTAACAATCTTAAACTTCATTTTAAACACAAAATTCGCCACCAAATTCGTTCCTAAAATGTCAATCACATGTATACATAACCAACAAAAACCAGCTATCAACGTTGCTGCTTAGCGTTGCTGCTCAAATTTAGGATTAGAAATGAATCGACAGCAAAATATCTCTGAAAATCTGACGTCAAAGAGTCGATTATCGACCAATCAAAACACTTTCTCCGTGACGTTGCTGTTGGCGTTGCTGCTTCATTGTAAATCAGCTTTGAAATATTCCTTTTCGCCACCATTCATTTTTCCTGGTCACCCTAGTTGCGACTCATTCTCAGTGTGCAGCTAATGCTGGTGTTAGTTACTCGGAATCAAATGAGTGAGTAGAAGACGGCTAACAACTTTCATATGAACCGTCCTGTTTCGTCCTGTTTTCGATAGACGGCTATCAACTTTCATATGAACCGTCCTGAGATACTGATTTTTCTTTATTTCTTTTAGCAAATCGGAAGAAAACTTTGTAAATGTTTCCGTGATATCCGATTTAAAATTATTTGTTTCTTTAAGTTCCGAGGCTTGGTTCAATAGGTTTGATGAGAGTTCTGTAAAATTTTCCTACAATTTCATACGAGTTGGTTCATATTTTTGTAAATATTTAGTAATTGAAAATTCAGTTCGACCACTAACTGGACGAAAGAATCGACAGACATAACGTATCATAGGTTAAAAAAAACTTAGCCGCAACAACTTGTCCCGCGTTGTCCTGATGTAATTTTCTGTTTCCCTGACATTGTTTAAGAATAAATTGTAGAACTACATATGTAGTTATTTCCCCACATATACAACTATTGTAGAAAGAGCAAAGTGGTTTTCCGAACTAGCATTCTACAACGTTCAATCATAGCTGTGCTTAACAACCTTGTCCATTTAAAAGCCTTAAGTTTCGATAACTGTATAAGTTTATTTTCCTTTCAATTAACTATTTATGCAGTGGTGTACCAAACATTTGAAATTTGGTATTTCTGCTTGATTAATACATTGCAATTAAAATTTAAATTATAATTTGTATTAAACACGTTTAACTTATATTGGATAAATATGGCAATGACCGTTACAAAACGTCTTTACCGGGAATTTAGCATATTTTTGTACAAAATGTGTATGGTAACAACATCACTACATTACCTTATTACTACACTCGTTCTCAAATAATGCGAAATACTAAGCAAATCTGTGCGAAATATCGATTTACCTTTTGCAGTAATACAGTTTTTTTCCTGTCCTCAATTTAAAAAAAAAATACAAAAAGAGAAGGAAAAGTACTTAGTTTTATTATATAAGCGACTACAGTTTTGTTAATTTAATTTAAATTTAATATTATACAGCATAAACTCTTATGTAATCGATCTTCAGATCCGATCCATTTGGTGGCCAGGACGAGTCAATGGACCTCCAAAACTTTTTCTCCGATTTCGGATCTGTGTTTCTCCAGGGCTTTCGTATTCCCCACATTTGAGCATCATTGGGGAAATCGGAGTGCCCACCAACCCCATATCCAAGTGTTACGACAAATTCCCGGTCAAATGGAGCCATCGCTGTTCCTTGGCTCAAAAGGACAGCTGCCTGGAGTGGTTTATCTTCGGGACGCAAAGTATGGAATCCAGAACCTACATTTATTCTGCAATACTCTTGGCCATCGACTACCATAATGAATCCGTTGGGATTCCATTCGAGGCAATAAACATGGAAATCTGAACTCCAATTAATTGTTGAATCGTCTTTCTGGCACATTTTCAACGATCGGAATGGCTCTCGAGCGCCAAGAACCGCGCCACCAAACAGTTCATTTGGTT
Source organism: Chrysopilus asiliformis (assembly GCA_964034945.1). NCBI lineage: Eukaryota > Metazoa > Arthropoda > Insecta > Diptera > Rhagionidae > Chrysopilus > Chrysopilus asiliformis. The sequence goes on from OZ035962.1 coordinate 14,574,435, forward strand.
GTCCACCTCGGATGAATCCAACTCGCAGTTGACCAGAGTCGTAGTTGTTTTTGCCGTAGTGATTCTCCTTTGGATTGAGGAAGAGTTGTGGAAATATCCATGGTCCATCCGGAAGTTTGGCCCGAATCTCGATTTTGCCGAATTTGAAACTAAACGAAGAAATCGTACTGATTTGTGATGAAATGATTGGAGGTAGGATATAGGATCTATCTCCGGGCCGAACACAATCCCGACTTCCAATATCTCCAGTGCAATCCAAGCCTAGACTGAATTCGCTGTATAAAAAGTTCTCTCCGTAGATTTCAGTAAGCCGCTTCGGTTTCAAAATTAGTTCGCCATTTCCAACTGACAAACATTCGTCATTTATGAGATAAACGACAAATTCATAATCTGGTTCTCCAGAGAAGCGTCTTTCGTATCGCCATTTGGACAGATTAAGCGAGTTTCCATCGAATGTCTCTTCGAAAATTAGATCCCCTGGACAGCTGGTTCTTTCGATGCCATTGACCACAGTTTGAGATGGAGTGCCGCAAGTGGGTCGATTAGTCGTTGGTGAAGTTACAGGTGGAAGTGGGGTAGTTACAGGTGGTGTCGGAGTAGGTTCCAGCTGATTTGTATATTCAGTTACCACAAACTCACCGTTATCCTCCCTGTAGCCCAGTCCATCGCAAATCGCGAACGTCCAATAGTAAAACACGTCTCCGATTTTAATCTCCGTGTTTCTATCTCGAAATGTGAAGCGTCCATCTCTTGCTTTTGTAATGTCTCGCGACCAACGTCCGGCCTCTAGTCCTTCCATTTCCTCGTTCAGTTTTCCGTGAAATGCAAATAAGGAAACGCATGGCTCAGCTGGAATCGAAACTGTAAATCCTTTTGGGGAGAAAACTTCAATTTTAGCATTTGGAATTTGATAACATATCACAGAAATAATCACATTAAATAAAATCAACGAAACCAAAACCGGTTTTGTACTCATTTTCAATGCGAATCGAAGAGCAATCACTTTGATTAGGTGGAAGTTTTACCACAGGTTCTACAAAACACGATTTAAGATGCTTATTGCTGTAAGATTACGAAGCAACTGAGATGCTAATCACTTCGGTTAACATTTTTGTTCTAAAGAAATCAAAATTTGGTTTGCAAAGATAAATAACTGGTTTTTCAGAGTTATCAATTGTTTTTGATTCGAAATTATTTTTCCCAGATAGAATATGTACTCGTGCTTGATAACATGGTTTGGATTGTTAGAATAAAAAAATAATTATAGAAGTTATCAGGGTTGCTCAACTGTTGGATTGCGGTTTTGGAAGATTAATGTTTCTGCTTTGCCTGCTTTGAAATAGCAATTTCTAAAAGAGTTAGTTTTTGAAAATTCGCTTTGAAAAATCCGAGATTTTTTTCTTAAATTTTTATATATATTTCTTAAAGCGTGGTTTAAGTTCTGATGATTTTGATCGATATCTTACTATTCATACGTGGTTCTTTACCAAAGACGAAAAAAGTACGCACGCCATGTTAATTTTCGCCCTACCATCTTGCAATGGTTTTTCGTGAATTTTTGTATGGCTCTTAACCCTTTCGCAGCTGCTGGGACACAGATGTCCCCGTAAATCACAGAAGGCCTATGGGACACGGGACTATGTATAACATTTTCCCATCGTAAAAGGCTAATCGGACACATCAGTTCTCTTCTTTGATATTTATGTCCCAAATACATTAAATTAACAATTAAAATACCCCAGTAAACAATCTGTATTTGAAGAAAATAATTTAAAAATTAAGACCGAAAGCCGCTGTGAAGGGGTTAATGCAATCGTCACACTTTCCTCACGTTAGCATTTTTCACTTTTTATTGTGCCTTTTTCTAAATTTTGGTTCTGCTATTTTATATTGGAAAATATTTAGTTGTGAGGATATGTGTACCGCTGGTTACGAAACCAATTTTCTAGACTCGTCAGCAGAAACTTAGATTTTATATAAGAAACTTATGTGCTGTTCACAAAAAAAAATTTTTTTCTCGGCCCAGTAAAATTTATTTGGATATCCCAATAAAATTTATTGGACGAGGCAGTAAAGTACAATTTACTCCAAAATCCCAGTAAATTTTTGCCGAATCCTAGCAAAATTTTGACTGCTGGGTAAAGTAACAAGTTTTTTTTTGAAAATAGATGAATTGTTCGAATTGTTGAAGAATCTATTTATTGACATGTTTAGGATATTAATAATGTGACACCTGCCAAATATTCCATATTTCTTATATCACTCAATTATCATGTTTTTTTCTTTTTAATTTCCTCATTTGTTATTGCGTTAAACACATTTTGAATGTGCGAATGCGATGATATTTCCAAAATGTCAATTCAAGTCTCTAGAACTTGTCAATAATTTCCTTTCAAATTAATACGCACTGTGGGTGAAGCGGAACCTAATGTCAAAAGTGGCCACATGAATATTTCGTACGAACCACTGCAAAGGAAATACTGATGAAATTCAGTGACATAATTCATTATAGAAAGGATGTGATGGAAAAAATACACCTATCTGATGAATATTTTGATGGGAATAAATCGAATGTAAGTCCTTATTCGATTTTCAATAGTATATCAGGAAAAGTCGACCAAAATTTGAATGTAAAACTAGATTAATGTTTCCACCATCAGGAACTAGCATCGTTAGAGATCAGACTGATCGATTTATGAATTTGTAATCTAAACATAATGAGACAGGATATACTGACAAACGGACTAAATAACCGCCAAATTGCGTTGCAAAATCTTTTCGAATGGCAATGTGAGGTTTTCAATTTAATGGACTCAATGCATAGTATTCCAGGATTAAGCAGAGATTTTAAAATTGGGGAACTTTCAGATATTCTGATACATAAGACTACTGAAAAACGCGGAATTTCGGAGTAAATATCAAAAAACGAACGTGCGACTTTTAAAAAGCTACCATTATGGTTATTTATGGTTGACGGATTTCCATCAAAAGTGGATAGGAATTGTATTGGTTTCGTGAGTAACACTGAGTTCATGGGGCTCAGAAATAACAGTATGGCAAATATTAGGCTCCGCTTTTTAAAAAAAAACGTCATACATATTTAACACGTTGACTGCCAAACCAATTTTGCAAAAATGTAAGGGAGATGCCAATACATGTAGACGTATGTAGAATGTACGTATGTATGAATGTATGTATACATACGTACATACGTAAATGATAGCCTTGGCCGCTCATGAATCATAGTGCCAATTTTCACTGGCTATCAAAAATGATAGCCATGGCAGTCAATGTGTTAATACAACACACCCCAAAAAATCAAAATGTCGGACAAAAGGACATTCGAAGTACCGATTGTACGTTTCAAGAGGTTCAAGAAGGGAATATGATGGTATTCTTAAAGCTAGAACAATCCATTTACAAAAAAAAATTAAAGTCGTTAGGTCAACGCGTTCTCGAGCTATTTAAGATACGTACAACGGACAGACAAACATACAGACATTCTCATAATTCTGCCTGAAACCACGGAACAACTATTAAGTAATTGTTCAGTGCTGAAACGAAAATTTTCTATCTTCCCCATTTCTTGAGTCGGTGTCTGTCATGAATACAATACTCTCCTTCCATAGAAGAGGAGAGAAAAAAATGCTTTTTATCCCACCACAATAATGTTCAGATACAAATGATATAAAAAGAAAAAGTTACAAATTAGTTGCGTTGTGAGACACAGTGAAAATTTTGACAAATTTAAGACTCAATAAATGTTTCAAAAATGTGAGACCTTCATAAAGTATAATTACTAAGTGGAAAGAAAGTATCATCTATCTATTAGGAATGATAAGGGATTATATTACCAATTTTAACCAGTAGTAAAAGAATGTAACAATCACCATACGGGTATAATAACAAAAATGAACCGGAAATTTAAAAAGAAGTGACAGAAATTATATTATACTTCAATTCTTTTCCCTCAAACCTTCCCTTTGTTAAGGAAACTGTTATCCAGAAAAGCTAAGGAGGACAGGAAATTAGTACTTCGATGTGCTTAGCTGACAAAAGCCCTTTTGCTAGAATATCGGCTATTTTCATAAAAAAGGTTTCCACTCTTCCTTTTTTTATTGTAAATAAATAAAACAGGAACACGTTCTCTGTTGCGATAACAGAAAAAAATTGTAGGTGTCCTACACGTTTGAAATCCAATCCCTCTCAGCTCTCGGATAAACAGTGTTACAAGGAAATGTTGGATTCGTGTTCAATGGATCCTTTTTTCAATAATATTTTTGGACGGAATTTGTCAACTCAGAATTTATTGATGGCCAAGACCTTGTCACTAATCCGATTATAGAATTATGACTACCTCGAGGATGAAGATGTCTACGCGCTATCATCGTCAGGATAATTTGCGTCACCCTTCGAATTTCTTTTGACACACTTACTTCTCCCTTTTACCTATTTATGTTGAGTTCTAACTCAACATCGATTGTTATGACAATGACGAGGTGGCAAGGATAATGGGTAATCTTGAAAAGCCTCCATTTTTTTTCTCATTCAGGTATTTATGGAGAATTGAAGTTATGGTAGATAATCGTTGGGATTTATAATCGTTCAAATTTTGGAATATACAGGGTTGTGCAAAAGTTCCCGTACATTTTAAAATATCAGTCTTTTTCACCAAAAAATGGTTTGTCTGCCTTCGTTGCCATTTTTTCCAATCAGTCCAACTTGTTTATTTAAAATTAAGTGATTTTACGACCAGTTTAAACCCTTTAACCACGTTATGAGGTCTAAAAATAACCAGCGAAACGGCTCACAAAGGCGCGATGCATGCTTCGTCTGGTTGGTGCTGGTCGACTTCAAAGAGTACTGTTTACAGATGAAAAAATATTTACTGTTGAGCGCAACCATAACCGCCAGAACGATAGACAACTACTTAAAAAATGCCAAAAGAAGTCAGTGGAGGCAAATATCATCACTCGCCGCCATTTTCCATAATCTGTTATGGTTTGGGCTGGAATCTGTGCATCGGGAAAGACGCCATTGGTTTTCATTCAGAGAAACTTGAAAATCAATGCAACAGTGTATCAACAAGCTATTCTTCGAGATGTTCTGCATTCATGGGCAAAGAATCACTTCGGAAACGATGCCTGGACGCTGCAGCAAGACTGGGCCCCATCCCATTTAGCGAAAAAAATAATTGAGCTCTGTAATGAGTTGTTTCCAGGATTTTGGAACAAGGACGTTTGGCCGCCAAACTCACCAGATTTGAACCCAATGGACTATTCAGTCTGGTCTTTATTGGAGCAAAAAGTGTCAGGAAAAAGTTACTGTAATGTTGATGCTTTAAAAAGAGCTTTAATACGCGCTTGGGACGAAATTTCTGTTGAACAATTAGCGACCATTGTTCAAAATTTTCGAAAACGGGTGCGAGCGTGCATAAAAGCAAATGGCTCAAATTTTGAGCATTTACTGTAATAAAAATTATTTCATTTATGTTATTTGATAATAATAAAACATAATTTGCCGAGAAAAGCAATTTTTAACATGACATTTTGAAACATTCTCGCATTTATTTGTACCAAAAAATGTACGGGAACTTTTGCACAACCCTGTACTTTAATAAATTGTTTTGCAGTTTATAATTTTTATTATGGTCATAGATGGTCATATTCAGTTACATCCATAAATATTTATTTGTAATATTTTGCATAAAAAAATATTTTGTTATATTTCGTCCATTGAGAATTATCGTGTACTAAACACAAATTCGTAGTTTTGAGATAATCGACTCTTAATCTTTGAGGGGAACTTTAGGAAAGACTGTTCAAAAAAAGGGTAACTCTTTTTATATTCTTGTAAAACTATTAATCCGGAAGACAACCGATTTTCGTCGCAGCAATATTTTGAGGGGACTGGGATTTTCGAAAATTTCGGTTTTTAAAATGTTGTTTTACCACCTCATACAGTTGATGAATAAAAGTTCTGAACTCTTGATTTGCATCTTTCTCTATAAACAAAATATGATTTATTTTGCATGCTAGAGAAAGGCAGGGGCATGCAAATCAAGAGTTCAGAGTTATGATTCCTTTACAATTGTCAGACTTTCAATTAAAAGCTGTTTTTGACATTGGCGCCCAAAAATTTTCGCCCGGGGCGCAGTTTTTTCATGATTTTTGCATACAGTGTATTTAAAGAAAAACTTTGCCTGTAGTGCATTTTATCACACAATTTTTGGTGAATTTTTTGTGAATAAGTGTTACAAAATTTGTAGTTTTCTATCAACTTTTGTAAAAGTAATGGTAGCTTTAACAAGTACTTCCCATACCTCCCAAAAAACACTTTTTTTGTTGTTTAAACAATTCTTTTATCGATTTAACAAAAAAAAAATGTTGAGAATCAACGAAACAAATTTTGACAGTAGGAACGAGATTTTTGTTATTATTTTTTTGAGTGTACTTATAAAGCAATTTATAAGTTTATCATTCCCAGTATTTATGCAACTGTTTAAATTAAAAAGCAAATAAATTAAGCATGACCGTTATCCACCGTTTTACTTGGCATCTGATAACTTTATAATGGGAATAAAACAGAAAACAAATGAAAAAAAAACTGCAAACATAAATGCAGTCGTTATCCTCGTTAAAAAATGTATTATAGGATTCCTTCTTTTGTCGTTTTTCGCAATAGCGTTTTACAATTTATGACCGAGCTTACCTCGTATTCGGAATTCACAAACCACTTACAAAGGAATTAAGTTAAGAAAAACAAATTCACAGTTTAATATCCAAACATAGATACAGTAGAACACGCTTAAATGCACAACGATTTTTCGCAATTTATATATATATATATATATATATATATATATATATACAGGGTGCGCCATCTGTTCCTCCGGTATGAGAATGTTGAATAACTTTTTAAAGAAACAATAGATTGCAAAAAATGGTGTTTTTTTATTTAGTTCAATCCTTTACAATTTATGTGGACTACTTTTTGAAAACAACATCGATCAAATGACCACCTTTATTGGCCACCGCAAACTGTGCTCTTTTTCGGGCATTTTCCATCACTTCTTCGAGCATCTCCGTCGGTATGGCAGCTATTTCGGCACGAATATTGGTCTTGAGCTCGTCAATGGTCTTCGGGTTGCTGGCGTAAACTTTACTCTTCAAATAACCCCACAAAAAGAAGTCTGGGGGGGTTAAATCAGGGGATCTTGGTGGCCAGTCAATATCGCCTCTTTTCGATATCACACGTCTAGGGAATTTTTGTTGCAAAAACCGTATTGTTTGGTCCGCTGTGTGGCATGGCGCCCCGTCTTGCTGAAACCAGAAGTCAGTCAGACCTTTTTCACGCATTTTCGGACACACAAAATGTGCCAACATCCACCGATATCGATTACCATTAACTGTTTCACCTTCATTGAAGAAAAATGGCCCAATGATGGTTGTTGCGCACACGCCGGCCCAAACAGTCACTTTTCGATCATGCAATGGTATTTCATGAATCTCGTGAGGATTTTCTGTCGCCCAAATGCGGCAATTTTGTTTATTAACACCGCCAGAGGGAGTGAAATGTGCCTCGTCGGTCATTAAAACTTGCATCCAAAATTGAACGACTATTTTCAATGTACATCGTCACTATTTCGGCGCGTTCTTTCGGTGTGAAGCGGTTCATGGTTAAAATTGTACTGGTTTGACGTTTCCAAAACGTGTCTAGGAAAGCAAATCGGTTGACAAATGGCGAAGTTATTCAATGTTTACATACCGGAGGAACAGATGGCGCACCCTGTATATATGTTTTTTTGTGTTGCACCAGAAAATACACACTAATATGCAGTTATGCGTGTTAAAAATGAACATGTTTTTAGCTGAAGTTTAATAATTCTGGAAACATTTGAACAAAAAACTTTTACGAAAAACAAACAGAGATTCAGATATCATTTAATAACATAAAAAAAATATTATGTGAACATCATATGACTTTCTTCTGCAATATTTAAAGTTTTGGAAAAAATATATAAAATATAATAACTTTTCAAATATATTAAGAACCGTTAGAAAAACGTAACAATCGTTAAAACAAAAAATGCAGGAAAATATGTGTATTTTTTTTCAAAACTATTTTTTCAAAAAATTGTATGGAATATATCCGTTAATTTTATATAGAAAATAAAATTTGATTTAGATTAACACAAAAAAAAGATATTGCGCCGCAGACGAAATTTTTTAAACAGAATGCGGCACATTTATTTAAATCAAGAGATACACAGTCCCAAGTAAAAGTTAACTTAATTTTTTGCGCTCTGTACGTTTTATAAATAGTCGCAACGGAAATTGTAAATAAAAATAGAAATAAAGAGAAATGCGCAGCGGGCCAGAACTTTTGAGATATTGCATCTTCTGTAGAAAATTGTTGAAGATATGTGCCGCAGGCGAAAAAATGTACTTTAGAGCGACCTCCAGCCGAAATAGAGTACATTTTACATATTCAGTGATCGTTTTTTTTCAGTGTTTGAAAAATTATTACACTAATTAGAAAAATCCGGGGCCAAAAATGTAGTTTCCATTTCGGGAAGTGATGTCACCTTATTTATGGGAAAAACAATGGGCTGTTTTTATTTAAAAGCTTTTAAAGTAGTTTAAACTTCTTTATTTCAAAAAAATAACAATTCAGTTCAAAACTAAAGAAATCAACAATTATTCGTGTTTTGCATTCAAGCATGTTGTATTTAAGCGTGCTCTACTCACTGATCGGAAAATATTATCAAACTATCAAAAAAATAACATAATAAAGATTAATAATTTTGTGTTATTAATTTAATAATTTTTTGTAGATACAAGAGCATTTTGTTAATAAAATAGCTTGGTTTGATATTATGAATAAGAAAATTTAATTTTGTTGGTTATATAAAATTTGGTTTGTCATTTTAATAAAATTTGGTTATAATTATACAAATTTATCAAACGAATAATTAGTTTACATGATAAAAATATTTTATTGAAAACTTTTTTGTTAATCCAACAACGAGAGTTTTGTTAGCTGGTATTTAATAACGTTTTTGTTACGTTAACAAATATTTTGTCGATATGATCACAAACGATTTTGAGTGCTCTCTAACTTAGTTGATAATTTTGTTATTAAAAAAAAAAACCAAAATTATTGTTTGTAAAAATTTGCTGAATTTATTTTATTTAAAGCCAAATGTTGATATGTTGGTAACATTTAAATTGTAAAAGGACTATTTTGAATGCTCTTTTTTATTTATAGCCACCTAAAACCTTAAATCCCTTATTGTAAATCTTGACATGTCGCGGAAATGATAAAATATCTTTTATATACTTGTAAATATATGTTTGGGTAAAAACGATAAGCCGTATATATAATAGCGATGATGGTACATTGGAGGAGTAGAAATGGCTAAGGTATACCTAAAAAATAATGGCGAGCTGTTTGTTAAGTCTGTCTGCAAATATTCATCTAACTGGTATAGCAAACAAGCAAAAAAATCCACAGATAGAGGCAAAAATATATTAGAAATCGGATGAGAGATGAAGTGGAGCGTAACCATGGAAATTTTTCATTGCGGGAATATGTTTGGAGATATTTCCCGCTTTTTTTTACGGGGGTATTCATCCCCGTATACGTCAATGTCAGTTGATGGTGAATTCATGACAAGAAAAAAATGTGTTGAAAACGCTACGTTATCGTTGTCTGAAGCGTCTTTTGGGGAAAATCTTATACCAAACGAAACCAGCGACTGGCTGCTTTTGACTGATTCCTGTTAAGAATTTATAAATCTATTTTCCTTTTGGTTTTAAAATAAAAACGTACGAAATTTATTTATTAAGACAACACCTGCTGCTATGCCGCTAGTCGCTCCAATGATACTTTTTGCTTCATACCAAAGGATGTGAGCTCAGACAGCATCAGCATAACCTGTATAGGTACTGACTTCCAGTTTAATGCTTTTATAAAAATAATGTCTGCTGATGCTTTGGATAATTTACGAGTATATATAGTTGAAGAATGCTTTTGAAAAATTTAAAAGAAGATTTTATAGTTTAACATAATCTTTTGATGAAATAAAAATCACGATATTTTTTTCTGCATTTTCAAGTTTCTTAGCACTTTTGCATTTCTTGAAGAAAAAATTGGAATTTTTTAGCCTTCACGCTTAGAGTTTCTTTAATTAAGAGAATACCGATTTTTCATTTGTTGTATGAGTTTTTTTGTATTTAACGATCCATTACTAATTTATGTTGTACTAGCTAGCATACTCGTCGTTGCCAAGTTAAAGTTTTTTGCAATAAAACAAACAAAGAAAGAACTTAAAAATTTTTGAAAAAAAATCGTTTTACCTTCAGGACCTCTCATTACATTTTTGAAATTCTAAGATCAGATTCGTGAACAGCAACCCCAAAAACCCGCTACTGCTAGATTTTCTGAGGAAAACTAGGATAAAGGATATTTGCGTTTTCCTTTCAGGGCCCTTCGTTTCAATTTTGAAATTTCAAAACCAAATTCGTGGTCAGCGACATCGAAAGCCCCCTAAAGTTAGTTTTCCGAGAAAAAATTGGAAACAGGATATTTGGGTTATTCTTACAGGAACTATGGGTAAAATCATTGTTAAATTAACATTTTTTTTTGTTAAAGTCACAAAAAAATTGTCAATTGGAACAAAGAAAATTTGATTAAAAATACTACCCCAATATTTTAAATGATATTTTATGCAGGTGGTAGGTCTGTGGGTTTACACTTGATGAAGCTTTTTTAAGTCTGTGGGTTTACACTCGATGAAGCTTTTTTAAGTCTGTGGGTTTACACTTGATGAATATTTTTTAAGATCTCCTCGTAAGACGGTCTCAACATTGCCAATAATTGTGACTCGTCAAAACTGTGACCAAGGGCCAATTAACCATAGGACTAATTGGGCTACAGCCCAGGGGCGCCACCGATCCGAGGCGATGAAATTTTGATTGCTTTTTTTTTTAATTTTCTTTATATTTAGCGCATCTGTAATTTAAGTTTTGAATTAAAGAATATTTTAAAAAATAAAATTGAATTTTTACAATAAAACTATGTAAGGGTGCAAAATTTTATTTAGCCCTGGGCGCTCAAACTTGTTAATACGGCTCTGACTGTGACTGAACGCTGTTCACTGAGCGTAAGGCGAAAAGTCAGCTGTGACCTTATGGAATTCCTGCCAAGATTGCAGTCACCCGTCATAGGACAGTCTTTTATTTTAGTAGGTATAAGATATTACTTAATTTCACATTTTTTTTATATTTTGGTATTTAAGTACAGCGATTAAAAATATTACTAATACTATCTTCGAAGTAACTTTTCGTGTAAAATTCATAAAATATTGTTAGATCCCCCCATACATGTTTACTATTCAGTTTGTCAGAATTTTGTATTCATGCTGTTTTAATACAAAAGAATATTTTTTTGATATGGAAAAATTTACTTCCTAAATGTTGTTCTTTGCAACTCATTACAAAATGTAGTAAAAGTTTAAATCGCAATAAAGACCTAAGATAATAACCTGCTTACACAAAAAGAAAATTTATTACTTTACCTGTCACATCACGTGTGATGTTATGAATAGAAGTGATAATGAACGAAAAGCGTCAGAAAATCTACTCCGACAAACGATAATTTTCCGAAATGAAAGAAAATCTGCTAAAAGGCGAAAAGAAAAGCGTTTCACGATGAATACACTTTTAGTTTAATTTTGGTAATTGATATTTTGGGATATTGCTTTATGATACATCTTTACACGTATTATTTGCTGGAGTATGGATTTATGACAAAAAGCTTTGTGACGTAGGATTTGAAAAAAGCCAAAACTGTCTGTTTTGATCAACATACAGACGTATACTGTCTTTAGATAAACATACTTCTTTGAAATTATTGGTATAAAATTATAAATATATTTATATCCACATAGTATCGAGAGGATTAGAAATACAACTTCAAAAACTTATTTCAAGGAGTTTCCCCTTTAAACATGAGCTAAATATAGACATGATTTGGGAATTTACTGTGAAAACTCATCAGAAGTCATCAAAATTGATTTACATAAAAATATATCTTAAATAATGGGATTATATCTAAAGCATATCCTTTCTAAGATATACAAATATATATAAATATATAATAAAGATACAGTAACATAATCCCTTTCAACTAAAGAAATATGTAATATAATACGTGCTCATAACACCAAAAGCCAATTCCAATGGTTCTCCTCAATTCCGCTAATATCCTTCTAAGATGTTTCACAGACGAAGGAGAGGTCACGAAAAAAGCCAAACAACTTGGAAACTCCACACACCCGAAAGTCGATCCGCAATGAACCGAAACCAAAACGAGGAAAAGGGAAGAGCAAAACCAAAAAAAATCGGCACCCTCCGACTTGAAAATCCTCATCATGGATACTTCTTCCTTTTTTTTATTTCAGAGAGGATGCCATCAAAATAAGCGGAAAGCGGTGAAAAGTGGAAAACCTTCCAAGTGTAGGAAAACCATGGCGCGCTGGGAGCCAAATCGAACCGTGATCTTTGGGGAGGAATGAATTCGGGATTTTAAGTCGATGGCTCTGGCTTCAATTTCGAATCCTAACGTATACTGTTGGCCATCACTACATAGGCGGCAGCAGCGGATGCGTGTCCTACGAACGTTGGGAGGTTAAACCGCCATGTGTAGGCGGCGGATTTACCTCAGATGAATGGGAAAAAAGGGACCCGGAAATCAGACGTATCAGGGAGTAGTGGAGGATAACGTAACATGGTATAGTAGAGCATAGTATCATAGGCGTTAGAATGTTGTAGTCTAACAAGCGATAACACCCATCAGCCTTACAAAGCAGATTTCATTGATTTTATTGAGTTATCAAAAAGGTACAAATATTATTTCTAGCATACCTCGACGTTATGCATACGTTTTACGCTGATACCATCCCCATCGCATTCCAGATCTCTAATCCATACCACACAAGCCCCGATCGTGATGTCTCCTTATATAATTTAGAGGTGGATTTTGTGCTACTGGTGTCCTTCCGACCTCGGTCTTCCGCCGCATATTCCTCATTTTCCTGCTGGTTAGTGTGAATGCCTCACTTTGGCATATCACCCATCTATTCATGATGTTTTGGTTGTTGTCCTTGTTGAGTCGAACATCCTTTTATCCTTACATTTTTATTAAGGCGGATGAGACCTGATACCATGAATTTTTATGTTAATGCTATTCGGCATCAAGGGGATGGGGATGGAATTGCTGAGTAGCAATATCTCGTTTTGTGACGTGTTCGGTTATTCTTTTACATTACCAGTATGGCAGTTATTTTGGCTGTTACATGTTACAAGAATATACGTTTACGATGCATTGTGGCTATATATGTTGGTGTGTTTAGTATCTACTCTGTGTTCGATTTTTTAAACGGACCCCAGTTTGACTTTTCCTCTCGACATATTTTTCTCCTATATAGGGACCCGTATATGTTTGCACACGGTGTGGAATTTTCCAGGAGGATTTTTTTTTTGTTGTTGGATGTTTTTCTTTTGCGTTTTCGAATCGTTTCCTTGCGGAATCATATGGTTCGAGATGATAACCTTTTAGAGATGAATAGAAATATCTTTCATTCGATATTTGATGGCATGACATCGAGTATCCTGCTATCTGATATCTCGTATCTTGTCATATTAGAACCTATCAAGCGTTGAAAATCGACGAAGAAAGTTGCGAAAATCAAAATTTATCACTTTAAACGATTGAAAATATCTAAAATTGATTGAGTGTTATTCCATGATGTTAATAAAAATTGAAATTTAATATTTATACAAGGATATTAGAGCTAAAAAATACGTCTCTCCTTTTGATATTAGATTATTATGACCAGAAGACCTGAAAAAAAGTAATTGTTGTACAAGAACCAAAAGTTTCATGTGATATTAGCTGTTTTTTTTAATGATTCGATTAAAAAAACGCATTGCAGTTTATTGTTGGCTTAAATTTGTTTTGAAATTGTATTAAATCGAATGGTGGCGTAATAATAACGTGTATTGTGGCCATGCGTTGTCGATCGGAACATGTGGTAGTCGGAAAGGGCAACATCTGGAGAATACGGCGTGTGGGGTAGGGCGTCCCAATTCAGTGTTTCCAGATAGGGATTTTTAAACGATGTTAGCAACATGTGGCCGAGCATTGTCATGCTGCAAAATCACTTTGTCATATTTTTGCGCGAATTGTGGCCGTTTTTTCCAATGCTTGGCTCAAACGCATTAGTTGTGTTCGCTAGCGAGTTCTTGTTGCGTTTGACATGGATCTTCATTCAGTAATGCCTCGAATTATGCGTCTTCAAAGTTTTTCACCGGTCCGGTACGCTGCTCATCTTCCACGTCAAAATCACCACTTCTGTAGGGTTGAAACAATTCGCGACACGTTTTTGTTTTCTAAATAGGTGGCTATTCTAGAATCCGAAGTTAAAACGTAAAACCAAACTCAGCCGATTCGATTCGTCACTCAATTGGTATTCTGATATTATGAAATTTGCAACACGTAATTCTACCCTCAAAACGTTACTAGATCATAAGCAATCAAAAAGAAGTGAAACGCAGCGGATTCAAGATTTAAGGGAAATCGAACAATTTTCACAAATTTAGGGAAAATCGAACAAACTTAACGCTACTTCGGATTCCAGAATAGGCATGGTATTTTTACCGGACTTAGGTAGGCATGTCACATGTTTTGGCCTAAGTGCTTTATGGCTTAGTTATGAATTAGTTGAAAATCTATCTATCTATGTCACATTTCAAGCCGATCATGTAATGTGATTACATAACTTGAACTAAACTAACGGGTGAAAGCAAATAAAAGTTTGTAAAAAAGCTCCAGTTTGCTTAAGTTTTATTTCTCCCAAACACCTGATAAAAATATTCAATTTTTGAATCTATTGACTTAATATATATACGTTTTATGATTTAAAAAAAAAATGTAAAAATCATGTCCTTGATATTATCGATTGAGTTCTATTAAAATTTCTATATTTTAAAATTAATTTACTGCTGACATTGATGCAGGAAGTACTTTGAATTTCAAATGAAAACTCAACCGAAATTGGTTTTCTAACGTTTTTCGAAACCGAATTGGACGGAATATTTCCATCTACAAGTAATAAGTTTCCCTGAATTTGCATTCAAATAGTTTAATTTAGAAGAAGTGCCTATGATTACATATGCAAAATCAAGAGCCTGATACCTTTTAAATAAACCTAGTAGCAGATGTCGTTTCCCCAATATTCGTGTCTCCCCCTATTTCGGGTGGTTTCTTTTTTTTTTGTTCCAGAGATTGCAATCGAATTTAAAGTACGATTGGCATACGAAATACGGTCCTTTTGCCCAAATTCTAGAAGATCTTGTGATAAGCAGAGTGTTTACGTTATACCTTGTTTGAGTACCATTGATTTTATCTTTGGAAATGTCCCCATTTTGTGAATACCGTGAAAAACACATTTTTTGTGAAGTAGAATAGAATTCAATGTCGTTTATTATGCGGCCGAGCATTTTCCCTAAAGGCGAATAAAGAATCGCTGTAATCATTAATTTAATTTCGTTTTCATTAAAGCTGGGATACCCAAAATGTGATATCTACATAAATACATAAATTGATGTCAAAATGAATTCTCGTGCGAAGAGAAACTCGACCCAAAAGCAATAAGAAATAAGAAACAAATAAAAACATTGGAAAAAAGTGTCTATAGTTTAACGATGTCGACACACTGAACTCGATTCCATCTTTGAATATCTCATATACGAGAATGTATGGGGAATTCGCCATTCATACAGGATAAATGGCACGAATTCACTGTCATTCACGGGGAAGTCTGTGAAAATATCATTAGTCAGTCAGATACAGACAATGAATACTAAACATTTGATGGGAAAATATCTAAATTGGATTCATATTTGAAACTTTTATTCCAGCTGAAAGCTCACAAATTTCCCAGTGTCTGCGTTTCCTGTGATGGATGGGGAAAGTCCTTTTCCAGATGAGCTTAAACTTTTTGCTCCTTCACTGATGAAAAATACTTGCACTGAAAGTTTGGGAAATTGAAGGAGTATAAAACGACATCTCTTTAGTGCGCAATATTCATACTTAATGTGTCTAGCTTTTGTGGGACGCTTGACCGATTCGCATGAAATCCTTTAACGATATGCTTAGTAGCGTGAAATCCACTCAATCGACCGGGCATTTTGTGGCTTTTCATAGATGCCCAAACATGTTACGCCGAATTATTTTCGAAATGGAGACAATTCCGACCAATTAAAAAAGACAAATTATTCGGATTGACAAAAAGATGTTTTTCGGATGTTTGCCTTTTTGTTTTATTTTGAAGGCGAGCAGAACCCATTGAATGAGTTGAATTGGTCAGACGAAATGGCAGAATAGAATAGACAACAAATGGTACAGGAAGCATCTCTAATAAATAATGGCGAGTGTCTTGAGCAGCTTTGTGTGGTTTGGGAGCGATGGAATCAATCGTGAGATGATGGGATAAATACCCACAACTACACATAGGAAAAAGAGAAATTTTAAGAAAAAATACATCGTTATAGATATCGAGTTGAAAATTGCTGTGTTCAGTACAACACCAGGAAGGATATTTTACATATCTCCACCCTGTGGCTATCCCCTCAAACCCTCTCCCCTGCTATATTATGCATCGTTAGAGATATTGAGTTAAATCTTTTTGTAATGTGTTTATCTTATTACAATTAAGACTTTTTAGGAAACTCTCCTTTCGCGCTATAAGCTCAAATTGGCAGTTTTTGGCACCAACCGCCTTTAGTATGTCACTTACAAAGGTTATAGCTGCGCTGAGATTTTATCTTGGTGAAACAATTGATCTATTGTAGTTAAACAATAGAACTACATGTTTATTTACAACATGTTTACTTTGCTTTTCCACAAAAATTTATGAAAGGTTGTTTTTAAAAAAAGGAACGGACTTAAAAAAATTAAAGCTTTTAAATTTTAAGTGCCCAAAAAATTTAAATTGTTTATAAAAAACATAAAAACAAGCAACAATTGCTAAGGGGCAATTTTTAAACACTCTGTATGAGGGCAGATAAAAAAGTTTTATGAAAAAAATCGATTTGTATGGGTGACGGGGGAAGGAGTGGTCCGATTGGATTTTGATGTAAGTAACGATTATGTAAAATCATGTTACAAAAACATTTTGTCTTTATAAATTTTTCGATACTATGCACCGTTTTCGAGAAAATAGAAAAAAAAGTATTCAATTTGTATGGTAGAGGAAGAAAGAGTGGTCCAACTGGATTTTGATGTGTGGATGAGTTATGCAAATCCTATTCTAAACACATTTTACCTTTATGATTTTTTTTCTATATGACTCACCATTTTCAAGAAAATTGCAAAAACGGTTTCGTTTGTATGTTGCCCAACATTGCCCGTTCAAGAACTATTTACGAGAAACTCAATTGTTAAAAATTTCATGCTCTAGCTCAATCCTTTCGAAAGTTGTGGTGTTCGCGGACGGACAAACAGACGGACAGACAAATGGACGGACATGCGGAAATCAAAATCTTTTGTGATCCCTAACACCCTGGTGTAGCTCATTTTTGTATCCGACGATTGGTTCGATGCGTTACAAACGGGTTAGTAAATCTAATATACCTACTTCTATATGATATATCATATAGAGTAGAAAAAGGATCAGCAAAATGAGAGAAAAAGAAGCTTGTTGATATAGTTGTAATAACTCAAAATTCGAAAAAGTGACTTTAAAAAGTGATTTCGATTGTAAACCGACAATATATTGTATTTTAGTAGTATTATTAAAACAAACTCCGAAGAAATTATAAAAAATACATTGTTTCCTTTAAATGCGACTAATTTTACAAAATTGGACCAATCATTGAACGATTTCATATATCCAGCGATTATATTCGGCCGAATATTCGATTTTCAGTTTTTCGCCGGGTGCTCTATTCGTTGCAACCTTAACCCTTTCAGACCTGAATTATTTTTTTAAAAAATTTGGTTGTGATAAAATTTGTGTTGATAAAGTGGGTAAATAAGAGTAAGAAAATATTGAAAAAAAAAATCCAAGATCTATTACTGTTTTCGATAGCTTGTAATGTGTACAAACATTCGCAACCGGTCTCAAATACGAAATAATCTTATGAAATTGTTATATTTGGGAAAAACTTTAATGTGTACAAATGTAACCACCGGGTCTGAAAGAGTTAACTTAACACGTTCGTGACATTTGCTTTTTCAACTTTTTTTACATTTGGACATCGTGTACCACGGGTGGTACACTAGCGATGTGTTTTCTGGCGGTTGTGCGCTATCGGTGGTACACGGTGCGTGTTTTTATATTACTTCCACAAAAAAACTATCGCACTATTTACTCGCGCAGTTTTAAAAAACTGTACATGTACCACCAGTAGTACACGATGTGACGAACGTGTTAAACCGATTGGCTGGAAATTGAAAGTTCACATTCGCTAGAGATCCAGAGTCAAAATAATATTGCTATTATTTTGAACTCTTTATTTTGAACTATCAGATGGAATTTAGTTGTATTGCCATCAAATTTTTTTTTTGAGTCTTTCAATTGCCTTGCAGTAATTTTCCGAGTGTAGGCCAACCCATGAAAATATTAACCACGTGAATGGGTTGAATTGTTCGTTGGTTAACATTTGATGAGGTGAATCGCAAAATATTGATGGTTCCGTTTTGAATAATAGTTGAAATTAGGCTTGGTATCCTCATAATGCCAGCAAAGGTGCAGAAAAGGGTTTTTTGGTCTGTAAATGATGAATTGATAAGCAATTAGTGGAAATTAAGTGAGAAAAGTAAATTTGAGTGGCAACTTTATTAGCGCGTTGTCAACTTGGCTAATTAACTTCTCTGTGGAACACACCTTTATGTCCCCAGATAGGTAGACAGATCTTACCCGTGTTTCTTGGCTTCTACCCTCAAGTCTTCCCATTCCATTTTCTTATAAAACGTCTATGTTTGTCTTGGTTTAAGGCCGCTGTCGCAATCATGATCTCACCATTGAATTCGTTTCTACCGTTCACATTCTAAAGACGTCAATAAAAGAGTTTTACGTTGTTTGTCATGCTGTCAAAGAAGTTGAGATGGGTATCTGAATCGATATCAACTTATCGATTAGCTACTAGACGAGAACCGACTTTGGCACCAACCGACACCGACTAGCCCACAGAATTCAAACTTTTGTACAACGTAATTGCGAAATGTTCCTTCTATATCCTAGAGTTACTTATGTATCCTCTACTAGACAAAGATCTGGTGGGTTTTGTGGGCAAGTAAACATCCAATACCAATCAACATGTTTTTGGGAGTATCCCATAGATAGATAAATAGATAGGTAGGTAAAATACGAAAACAACCCGGCAAAAATCCAGGACATATTTGCTACAGATGTTAAGTCAATGTTTCGGGGTATTTCGGATTTAGTATTGAGGTTGGGATTGGGGTGACGCTGCAAAATGTGACATTGAGAATGTTTCTGGGTATCTTCTTGGGTCGAATGTTGTGAATCCGGGTCGATACATGAGATTATTGCGGTTAGTATCAGTTATTGTGGCCATGCCATCCGGAGTTAGTTTCTGGTGGTGAATCTTACTTTCCTCTGTGTTCAACTTGGATGTTAAGTAATGAAGAAGTTTCATGTAACCAGTAAATCCATATAGCCGTAGCAGCATTGTAGAGTAAACTAGGTATAGTAAACAACAATAGAAAATCTCAAGTTTAGTACAGCCTGAGTTTTCGTACCTCAATATACCCAGATAGAGAGAACGTAGCGACTAATAGTTGTTTGCCATCGTTATTATTATTGTGGGATATATTAAATCGGTATATAAAATTATTGGGTTAATTACGAGTTATGTATAGCTTCGGGTTTCGGGTTCGATATTTTGGCTAAAAGACAACAAAATTATTTCCGGACATTATACGACCACTAAATTTATATTAAGGACTCTCGATTATATCTTCAGAAAGAAACAAACAATTTATTTTCATTTATTTTATGTGCAAAATAACAATCGAAATAATTTTTAAGACTTTACTGAAATGAAAATTATTGCATTGATTTTATTTTGTTGGTTTTGGTTTTTTTATATTTGTCAAATTGAAAAAATCTCCAAAATATTGAAAAATTTGTATTCAAAAAGCTTTTTTAAAATGCTTTTATGGAGATTTAAAACAGAAAATTTTTTAATTCGGCCTCCCCATCCCGTTTGGCTTACGGTCTTCACTTCACCTTGGGGACTACACGGACTGCGTTTTCGAACTTTACTACGTCAAAATGACTTTGAAGTTCCGTAAGTAAACTTCATTAAAGATAAATAAAAAAATATTAACAGAATAAAGTAAAAAAAAATAATTTACTACCTCTAATTAATTGGCTATTCAATCTATATTTGGACTGAACTGAATTGCAAAATATTGATGGTTCCGTTACAGACGCATTTTTGAATTTTTTGCCCAAATCGTTTAAAAAAAAAACGGAAAAGTGGGGTATCATGACAAAATTCTGGTTTCTTAGTAGGATCAATACAAACCATCTCTGAAAGTTTCATTCAGTTTTTCTAACGTATTTTGTTAGTGGTTTAACGTTACAAAAGGTATAACGGATGGGTTGAAGAACCTTGGGTTAACCCATGGTCTAAAATCCGTTCTTTGATCCATTCTTTGATCCGTTCCTGAAAGTCTCATCCAAATCGGTTCAGTGGTACTTAAGTTGTAGGTGAACATACTGAAAAACAGACGGAAATATAGATAAATTAGGGAGAGCATTTAAGAAATGTGGTCTAAAACCCTCTCCTTGGTACCAGTGACCCCTCGAATAGTTTTTACGGTACAGTAGTTCTCAAGTTTTAAGCGAACGAAAATTTACATGCATTGGCGTCCGCAGGTACTATTAGAATTTGATATTCCTTGAATAAAGATGTGATTACAGTGAAAGCGTCGTATGTTGGATCGTGTGCTGCGGCGCTGCTTTCTTATGCCACCGCTCACAATGTTGCGTTAAAAGACGCGATGCGACAGTAAGACCAACCTTCTAATTTAGGCGGCGTCAAATGTGTTTCAGTGATTCTTTATGCGAGAAAATATGATTTTTTTAAAAAAAGTTAATTTCTTTTACCCGTTAAAATTTTACAGAAATGTTTGGTATTGGAATGGGATAATCCTATCAACTTTTGTTGAATCGCAATTCCATTTTTCGCAATTTGCTCCAAAACTACCCGTTTTCCAGTAGTCTTATATGAGGCGTTAAAAGCTAGAGTGGACCAACCCACATAATCGAGTTTTTGAAGCTTTTCCACTTTTGTACTATTATTGACTGTAAATTTTTGGAAAAAAAATTTCTGTGGACTTTATTACTCAATGTTGAAATGATCTTTTGTGCATCCAAACATTTTTATCTAAAAACTCACTCGCAATAGTGATTCAAACACAAAAAAATTCACGATTTCGACATGTGGGTTGGTCCACTCTAGCTTTTAACGCCTTATATATAAGAAAAGTTGGAGAAAATAAAATTTTCTTACACATTTGTTTTTCTCGAAAATTCGATATCTCTAACCGGTATCCAGATATACCGTTATTTAAAAAAAAAAAAACACTTTTTATAGATTCTCCCGAAAAATAACCGGTTTTAGGTAATTGAATGTATGAAATGAATTGAAGAGAGTAATATTTGCACAATTCTGCTGTTTTTGTTATTGATACATAAGGATATTTGTAATAAAAAATGTTTAACGCAAACTATCCTTGTGATGAGTGCGGCGGCAGCAGGTCTTTTGCCAGCATCGCTCAGCCAAATGCAAGAGGGTAGTGGGGTCTTGCCGGGCACTCTGTCACGATCAAAATTTCGACCTGCATCTTGTCTCTCGGTTTTTTTTTGTGGTGAGTTTCTCGAATAAGCCATGGTGAGTGAGTGTCGATTCGGGGGAGAGTCTAAAGAGAGTCAACCTAGCACATCACAATGATTTTACTAGTAATTTATGAATGGTGTGAAAGTGATGACATGAGAAAGGTGTACCTATTTGACACTCTCCATTCTCTCAGGACAACTATGGGGAATTAATGAATGGTTTGTTGATCGTAACAAGTAGTACTAATGGTTCCGGTTTACTACGAATTCCTACGTGCCATTACGTTATGAAATAAAGTGCATTGACCTCATTCGCAATATTAACCATATATTTTAAAGGAATAAGCCAAGTACTTCCTCGTTAAATCTCTACTTTTCTTTATTTACTCTAATATAATTCCAATTAAAAATTCAAAAATATAAACTTAAGGGTAATGGCTCAAAATGAACGCCATTAATCATTCTATTGACTTATAATTGTAAAAAAAATTTAAATCATGCAAAAAAAAATTTATACTGAATCGGCGGAAGGCCAATAAAAATTCGTATAACAAAGATTATAAATATTTAAATTCAAAAAAAATAAATCTAAAAAAATTTCCAAAATTCTTTTACTAAATAAGAAAAACATTTAGTTATTGACTCACCGTTTTTATCTCCTTATGTTGTAGGACCTGTAGTGCACTGCATGTCCAGCATAAGTTTAAAAATCTAAAAAAAATCTCAACGCAAAAAAAAGTAAAAGAATTTTTTTACAAGAACATGCAAATTTCACGTTTAGAATTATTGAAGCTATTATTTCACGGATGCGATCATTGAAATTCTGATGGTCAATGTCCGGAATTGTTGATCCGTCTTCCAGGTCGCTAAGGTCGTCTTTCAAAAATGAAAAGCTCCCAGCCCGCAGGCCACTTTCATTCACTGCCCTCTTCCTAAGGGAGAAGAGTGGTATGTTGAGGATACCGTTAGAACGGTAACACCACGTTGGGATTTGTCAGGTGCAAATTCTTCACGTCTGGCTAAAATGTCCTGATTTGTCTTTGGTCCAGGTGCGAAATTTAGGAAATTGTTTAACTTCTCTTTCATATATAAGTGGCCCCAATGTGCAGACCAGACATGGGACCGCTTAATTTAATAAAAAAATTCTTGGCTAACAGTAGAATTTGAAGTTCAAAACTATGAATTCGCAGCGACTCACACCACGTTTTTCAGGTGCTTTATGCGAGTATACTCCAGTCGACTTTGGGCGGACTTTTTTCGAATTCACAAAAATTTGTTGTGTTCAAGCCACAATTTAGCACTTGGAAAAGCACTTTAACTCCTTTTTTTTTATTTAAATTTTCACTGGATTTTATCCAACTTTTTCTACTGTGACGAAAGCCACTAATTTCAACAATTTCACTAACTGGACTGGCTAAAGATTATGAACAGTGAATTACCATGGCTCTATCGAAATTTCAATTGTCCCTATAGTTAGCTTGGTATATTATCCTAAGCAAGGGAGCAGGGATTTCGCATTGTAAGTCATCGGTATGACTTTAGCAATTGTAATGTACTTGTTTATTGCTATTAGAGAAACAGTGAATGTATAAGGTACTAACATTAGTTATGGCCATTCAGACTTGTTTTATTTTTATTTTTTTTTGCTAACATTTTGCAACGTATCACCACAAATTTATTTGTCATAAATTTTTGTTGGCAAATAGATTTCCGTCGCAAGATGTTATAGCAACAAATATCCTTGCTAACGTGGGGATCGTCCACCCCTGAGAATAAGAGTCTCAAGGTGTTCTTTAGCAGCTAGCCGGGCCAATGAGGTAATACTCTCTGAAATGCGATTTGATCTAGGTGTTTCACGGAAAAAACTTTAGGAGCAGAAGTGTCATGGGCGCAAATCTTTGGTGTGGTATACGCCTATTCGTTTACCTTGCAGATCTTCTACCTCGTAAAGAGAAGAACCAATTTGTTTCGCTATACGACATTTTAGAAACTTTCGTGCCAGTTTGGCATTGAAGCCTTGGCTGAAATTGCTTTGGACAAAGTTTCTTCGGTATATTTCTTGTCCAGGACGGTAGGTTATTTGTCTGGATCTGGTGTTATAAATCTTTCTTGAACGTTCGTGAGCCTTGAATAAACATTTCTTTACTTTCTCTCTTATTCTTTGTAGGTTATTTTCAGCAGGTAGAATATTGGGATCGTTTTCACCTAATTTCTTTAACTTCTTCACCAAGTCATAGCTAGATCCATGTTGTACCATATGCTGCCCAAAGAGCACATAATATGGGGAAGTGCCGAGTGATGCATGAGATCCACTCCTCAGAGCACTCGCGATGGCGTTGATGTGCACATCCCAATTCGCTTGATCTTCAGCAATGTATGATCTGATGGCTGCCAGCAATGATCTGTTCACCCTCTCAGATTTATTGGACTGAGGGGCATGGGTGGCGGTGAAGATGTGTTTAGTCCCATATTCTTTCAAGAAACTTTCCATCTCTTTGGATATGAATTGCGCACCATTGTCTGAGTGCAGCAACTCAGGAGTGCCGAAGATGGAAAATATTTCCTGTAGGAACTTTACGACTTCTTTAGCGGTAGCCTTTTTCAGGGTTTTAAACAGAGGGAAGCGAGAGAAGTGGTCAAGTACTACGAGAATGTAGGTGTTTCCCATCTTACTGCGCGGATAAGGTCCGAGGAAGTCGACATAGATTTTCTGCCATGGTCTGTCGATTTGATACTCAGTGCCCATTAATGTTCTGAGGGTGATGTTAGGCGCCTTTGTTTGTTTACAAACGTCGCACGATTTGACGTAGTCCTGCACTTCCTTGACCATTTTCGGCCAATAGTATTGCTCACGAATCCGCTGTAAAGTTTTATGCATGCCACCATGAGCAGCAGCTGGAGGATCGTGAGCATTTACTATTATGGCTGCTCGTAGGGGTTCAGGCACGTACAGACGCCAAAGGTTCTCTTCCTCCTCAGTCTCTCCGGTTCGAAAGCTGACTCTTTTGTAGACCACGTCATCTAGGACACACATGTCAGGTAAGTTATCCGCATTATCCAAAACAGTCATCTTTAATTCCTCATACTCGGGTGATTTGAAGGGTGCTGAGTTTAAATCTATTTCCGCAATATGTCCCGACAATTCTTCAACTCCATCATAAACTCGAGAGAGAGCGTCAGCAACTATGTTCTGGGTGCCTTTTCGATGTTGGACATCAAATGAGTATCGCTGCAATTCCAAACTCCATCGTGCTAAGCGTCCACTTAGATCCTTCTGTCGCATTAACCACTGGAGACTGGAGTGATCCGTGATTATTGTGAACTGGTATCCTTCGATGTATTGTCGAAATTTCTTCACGCTTTCGACGACTGCGAGGCATTCTAACTCGGTTACAGTGTAGTTTTGCTGAGCTGTATTTAACTTGCGAGAAAAGAAAGCTATGGGATGTTCGAAAGCGTCTTTGTCCACCTGAAGTAGTGCACCTCCAATACCGTATCTGCTGGCATCGCATTGGACTAGGAAAGGACGTTGAAAGTCTGGATTCACCAAAATTGGGGCGCTAGTCAATCTTTCCTTCAACTCATCGAAGGCTGACTGCGCTTCCTCTGTCCATGCAAATTTTTGTTTTGGGTTTTTGAGCAGATTCGTGATTGGAGTGGCGATTGCGGCATAATTTTTGATGAATCGCCTGTACCATCCCGTAAGGCCGAGAAAACTTCGTACTGCCTTCACTTTCGTGGGCACGGGGTATTTTTTTATTGCCTCGATCTTTTCATTGTCTGTTCTTAGGCAACCATGTCCAACGATATAGCCCAAATATTTTACCTCGGTCATGCAAAACTTGCATTTTTCGATGTTTACCGTAAGACCAGCCTTTCTTAATGCCAAAGCCAAGGACTCTAGCACTAGAAGGTGTGTTTCAAAGTCCGGTGTCGTTACCAAAAAGTCGTCCAAATATTTGCGCATGAATTTTCGAAAATTCCAGGGCATCAGGTCAATGATTTTATCCGCGAGTTTGGACATCGATGCTGTCGAATTGCAGAGACCAAAAGGGGTAACAGCGAATTGAAATAAAGGACGCCCAGGAACACTGAAGGCTGTCTTGTCTCTTGATTCCGGTGCTAATGGAATTTGCCAAAAGGCATCCTTTAAGTCAATGCTGCTAATGTAAAATGCATCTCCCAGTTGACTAAGAAGCCACTCTATGTTCGGCAAGGGGTATGCGTCTTTTCTCGTTACGGCGTTGACTCTACGCGAATCTAAACACAGACGTACTTTACCTGGTTTTCTTACCAGTACGACCGGTGAATTCCACGGACTTTGGGATTCTTCTATCACTCCCATTGCCAACATCCTGTCGAGCTCCGCATACATCAATTCGAGAACAGGAGGAGACACAGGATAATGCCGTTGTTTCACGGGAGAGGCATCTCCCACGTCAATGAAATGCTCCACCAAAGAGGTTTTGCCGAGGCCTTCTTTTGCAAAATCGGGAAGTTTTTCCGTGACTGCGTTCAACCGTGTCCTTTGTTCTCGACTTAATGCATGCTGATTCGGCTGGATGTTTTCTACTGGACTGATTTCGTTGACACTTCCGACAATAATGGGTTGAATACCGAAAGAACTCCAAAAATCCATTCCCAAATATAAGTCCTGACTCAATGATGGAGCTATGTACAAGGTGATGGACTTAGTACTGTCTTGGTAGGTTATGTTAACACGGACATATCCAATGACCGGTTGCTTCTTTCCATCAGCAGTACTGAGCGTGGATTTAATTTTCGACCAATGCAGACCCAATGTGCTAATTAAATTTAGTGCATTGGCACCTAGGCAACTAATCGTTGCTCCGCTGTCGAGCAGACCTTTTATTGGTCGTCCCGCTATAATGACTTCTGCATATGGTCTTGAGTCAATTTTGGATGTCAAAGTACAACATTCTAATCTCTTCCAGAAATTTTTACACCGTTCAGATCTTTTTTGAGATTTTTTTGGAGAAGACATGGGAATAATGCTAGCTATTTGTTCAGAAAATATCTTGTCGCGCAATTTGTTATAATTTTCTAATCTTTCAGTAAATGATAGAAATTTTAAAGTTTTTGCTGGACCTACGCTCTTGGGTTCGATGGTTCTTTTTAATACTAATGTGGGTTTACACTTAGAGGACAACACATGTGTTACTAAATTCGTGGGAGAATTTACTGTGGAGGTTGGGGTTGATAAGGAGTTGCCTCCGGACGAAATGTATCCCTCGAACGTGTCGTGCCGGATCCCGACGCGTTCGGAAATTGGTTTCCCCGTGAACATTTAGTGCATTTTTGTTTGAGTACTCCTGGCTTCCCACATGAGTAACAAAAACGTGACCATGTTGGTGATTCGCACTCTACAAAGCTGTGTCCCATCTCTTGACAGTTCCAGCATTTGTATTTGGACTTATCTCTCAGTTGTAAAGCAGCTACCTCTTCTGAACAGACAGGTGAGACTTCTGGTGTTTCTTCAAAATCTGACATCGCCTGGATCTCGTTTATTTGTCGACTGCTAGACTGAGGCATTTGTTTAAATCGAGAATCAAAAGAATGGGTTCGGAAGTACTTTTCCGATTGCATGCACAAGTCCCTTAAATCCGCTATGGTGTTGGCTGGCTGGAATAAGACTTGTTGCAAAATTCGAGGATCTAAGTTCTGCTTCAAGATACTGAGAAGCTCAGCATCTCTCAACGGATTCTGCATTTGGTTTGCCAAAGCTATGACGTCCTGGCTATAGTCAGTAAAACTTTCTCCACGCGCTTGTTTTCTTCTCAATATTGTACCATGAATTTCGTTGTCTGTTTTTAAGTCACGGAATTCTCCCATAAGAGCTTCTTTCAACTGAATCCAATTGGATTCAGGATGTCTTCTGTAGTAGTTCCAGTACCAGGTGTTTGCTTTTCCTGATACTATTCTATGGAAGCTAGAGCGCAAATATGCCTCATCTATTCCCTCTTGAGTCATTAAAGTTTCTAATCGAAACACAAATTCGCTCACTGGTATACCTTTGGAGCTCCCATCGAAATTAAGTCTCCATCGGGATACAGGACTCTTAGAACGATGGCCTGGGTACGTAGAAGTGTTTGGTAAGATTGGTGACCTTCTAAGAATTTTTGGTGTCAAGGTGTCTAAGTCTATCAAGGGCTGTGCTAGTTTGGGATTGGGTTGATTGGGTATTGGCGGATGGCTTGCAGGACTTCCCATAGGGTGGAAGTTGTTGGGATTTCCTGAAGTCTGCTGAATATTCTGAATGGGATGTGGTCTCAGCTGTAAGTGTGACCAGTTGATATTCAGAGAGTTTGGTCTGTCTGAGTCTAGATTGGCTATTGATGGATTGGGGACTTGGTCTTGCACACTCTTCGATTGCTGCAAATTCATTGCCGCTATTCGAGCATTCATTATTTCCATTTGTCCCGCGAGACTTTCGAACATATTTTTCGTGAGATTTGTTAAATCCATCAATTCAGCTCTTGTGGTTAATTGACCCACCACCACATTAAGAGCATCTCTGGTAACGACTGATTCAAGGGGGTTGGTAAAGCTTTGGTTCAAATTAGCTTGCGCCAACTGAGAAACTTCGCTTGAGGCCGTCGCTTGCTCAATACCAGGATCTGATGCCGTGACTGCTGCGGGTGTTCCAACAGGTCCTTCGCCAGATCCATTTACTTGGAGGGCAGCTTGTAGTCTAACGATTTCATCGTTGGTGAACCCGATTAAATTTCCAGGGAAGGGTTGCAAAGAAGGAAATGCTACCGCGAAAAGGGATAAACGAGCTGCCATGTGTATAAATCTTGACAAGCACCTTAACATGACAGCTTCATCGGTCATGCGCCTACCTCTTGATGCCTCCTTCTGTAACTCGACAAACTTAGTTTCCAAAAGGGATTTCTCCATTTCTACATTGTTAATTTCGGGATATTTGAGGAAATCAAGTAACCTTTTCCCCTTTTCCTTTTTAAAGCTTTCTTTTAATGCTTCCTCATAATCCTTTTCCACAGAGATGTCTCGTAAGGCCATCTCAAATTCTACCTCATCCGATTCCAGATGGGTGGGATCAATTTCTACAACGTTAAGATTTGCCATTTTTGCAAAAGTAAAGGCCATAGAGGGATAAGGGAACAAAAAGTGCCCCCAGAGATAGAAGCTTGAAATTTTTTTCGTAAGTTGCCACTATTACAACAAATAATTTCCCAAAATTTCAGTCCAAAAAAACGAGTAGTTTTGGAGAAAAAAAATAAAACATGATTTTTTTGAAAAAATTCTAGCGCCGTAACGGGTTAACCGATTTTGATGAAATTTGTCGCAATTTTTTCGTTGAAAGTCATAGTTTTCAAAAAAAAATATAGCAAAAAAATTAAGTGTGAGGAACCGTTAGGAAAAAATATTTTTTGTTTTTAAAAAATTATAACGGTAACTTAACGGTTTTGCACCACTTTTATTTTTTTCTCAAAAACTCCTTAATCCCTTACCTACAAAACAAAAAAAAAATCAGGGCAATCGGAGAGGTACTTCATATTCAAAAAAAATAAAATGTGAGGGTAGTCACATTATCATATATGAAAGATGAATCAATTTGTGAACTAAATAATCCAGGAAAATTAGGATTTAACCTCTTAAAAAATCCTAGTTAACTGGATTTTTGCACAGACCTTTATTTTGACATAACAAACAACGTCCCCAAAGTCCATTCCAAAATTGCACCGGCGTCGTGCGTTATTCAAGGTCGGTCCCGAAAATCAGTTTTTTACGTTTATCTCACTTTGTACGAGTTATTCGTCTTTTTGAGGTTCAGATGAATTAATCACAATAAAATTCTCTACAAAAAAGGTTAAATATAATTTTCTTGTAGGACAAACAGTTTTCGAGATACAAGTCGTCAAACTATGCGTCGCACAGAGAAATTGCTATTATTCAAGGTCAAAAGTCAAAAAAATCGTAAATATCTCGCTTTGTATAGCATGTACGCATTTTTTGTATTCAGATGAATTACTCCTCCGAAAATTCGCTACAAAAAAGGTTAAATAAATTTTTTTTGTAGGGCCAATAGTTTTCGAGATAGAAGTGAACTGTACATTCTTTTCCCCACCGCTATTAAGGTAGAATGCAAGGCGCGTTTTTTTAGAAGACTTCCTCATTAGGCCTAATCCATATTTTTCCACCTTCGTTCATTTATTCTCCTTCTGCTTTTTCTTTTTCTTGTATAGGTATTATTTTCACTTACATTTAATGTTAAGGCACCAATAAGATCGAGTTCATCATCAACATATTTTAAATTATCAAAGGATTCAGTGATATCACAAGAAGCAGGATTTAAACATGATTGACCCCGACAAAAGCTACAAACGATGGAGCACGGTAATCCAATTTTTCTGAATTTTTCTAAAAAAAACGCGCCTTGCATTCTACCTTAATAGCGGTGGGGAAAAGAATGTACAGTTCACTTCTATCTCGAAAACTATTGGCCCTACAAAAAAAATTTATTTAACCTTTTTTGTAGCGAATTTTCGGAGGAGTAATTCATCTGAATACAAAAAATGCGTACATGCTATACAAAGCGAGATATTTACGATTTTTTTGACTTTTGACCTTGAATAATAGCAATTTCTCTGTGCGACGCATAGTTTGACGACTTGTATCTCGAAAACTGTTTGTCCTACAAGAAAATTATATTTAACCTTTTTTGTAGAGAATTTTATTGTGATTAATTCATCTGAACCTCAAAAAGACGTATAACTCGTACAAAGTGAGATAAACGTAAAAAACTGATTTTCGGGACCTTTGACCTTGAATAACGCACGACGCCGGTGCAATTTTGGAATGGACTTTGGGGACGTTGTTTGTTATGTCAAAATAAAGGTCTGTGCAAAAATTCAGTTAACTAGGATTTTTTAAGAGGTTAAATCCTAATTTTCCTGGATTATTTAGTTCACAAATTGATTCATCTTTCATATATGATAATGTGACTACCCTCACATTTTATTTTTTTTGAATATGAAGTACCTCTCCGATTGCCCTGATTTTTTTTTTGTTTTGTAGGTAAGGGATTAAGGAGTTTTTGAGAAAAAAATAAAAGTGGTGCAAAACCGTTAAGTTACCGTTATAATTTTTTAAAAACAAAAAATATTTTTTCCTAACGGTTCCTCACACTTAATTTTTTTGCTATATTTTTTTTTGAAAACTATGACTTTCAACGAAAAAATTGCGACAAATTTCATCAAAATCGGTTAACCCGTTACGGCGCTAGAAATTTTTCAAAAAAATCATGTTTTATTTTTTTTCTCCAAAACTACTCGTTTTTTTGGACTGAAATTTTGGGAAATTATTTGTTGTAATAGTGGCAACTTACGAAAAAAATTTCAAGCTTCTATCTCTGGGGGCACTTTTTGTTCCCTTATCCCTCTATGGCCTTTGAACAAAATTTTAATTGAATTCTAAAGACAAGTGAACAAATTATTCAATTTTTCTTTGCCCAACTTTTTCGATTGCTCAGTTGCAATCTTGATATATAATATATATATTTAACTTAACTGGCTTTTTAAAAACCAAATAATTGTTTTTCAACAATTGAATACTATTTTCTATATTTTATTTTTTTACAAATTTCATATATAATCGACTCTCCCCTTTCTTGACTCCACAACCATGGGTTAGGAGAAACTCATCGTACTATTGATTTTTTGGCAAGCAAAAGCTTGTAGGAACGGTTAAAAAAATCTGCATCTTTACAAGATTGTTTTCACTTATTTGGAAGCGGTCCTACTGGGGTCCTCTACCTTCTTTATGGACAAAAGTAATGTCTGCGATGACAAACAAACAAATCATTGCCTGAACATAATCTGCAGGAGTTCACCTTTGTTAGAATTTGGTGTTCGTCAGAGTCAGTTTGTTGATATTCTATTACCAACGGTTTTGAATGCTTGACTAACAAAAGATGGAAAATTAATTGAATCACAAAGAAAACTGTCCTTTCCTTCTCACCGAAGATTCTTTCTATGCTTCTACGAGGAACGAAAGCAAAAAAAAATTTTAAGCGTCGTATCAAGTTATTTTCGATATCAAAATCTGCTGTTAATTTAAATTGTTTCGAACCTCATCCTCCAATCATCTGTGTAACACTCGGATAAGATTGTTCCTTTGAATGAAATTCTCTCACGGATGTAGATTACAGGAGCATATTTAACAAAAGTTTGACAATTTTACAGCTGCGAAGTTCGAGGGTTTTCGCCTTTTGAACCTAGTCTGCAGAAAAATTGCAAAACTTCTGAAAAAGTATCTTGTACTTGAAAAATTTGAACTTTAAATGGATCATACAAAAAAATGTTTACTGTGAATTTACGAATGGATAATGGTTCGAATATTTTATGGACTCTTGCAAAGATGCGATCACAACTGAATTATTTTGGGTTAATATTCATTCATTTTTGTAAAATTAAAAAAAATGTTTTATAGGTTTTCATTTTTCGAGCTTTTAAGTTTTTGGCGGTTTTCCGCGTAAAAGCCCGTTGGGCGCCATTTGATACATAAGGATATTTGTAATAAAAAATGTTTAACGCAAACTATCCTTGTGATGAGTGCGGCGGCAGCAGGTCTTTTGCCAGCATCGCTCAGCCAAATGCAAGAGGGTAGTGGGGTCTTGCCGGGCACTCTGTCACGATCAAAATTTCGACCTGCATCTTGTCTCTCGGTTTTTTTTTGTGGTGAGTTTCTCGAATAAGCCATGGTGAGTGAGTGTCGATTCGGGGGAGAGTCTAAAGAGAGTCAACCTAGCACATCACAATGATTTTACTAGTAATTTATGAATGGTGTGAAAGTGATGACATGAGAAAGGTGTACCTATTTGACACTCTCCATTCTCTCAGGACAACTATGGGGAATTAATGAATGGTTTGTTGATCGTAACAAGTAGTACTAATGGTTCCGGTTTACTACGAATTCCTACGTGCCATTACGTTATGAAATAAAGTGCATTGACCTCATTCGCAATATTAACCATATATTTTAAAGGAATAAGCCAAGTACTTCCTCGTTAAATCTCTACTTTTCTTTATTTACTCTAATATAATTCCAATTAAAAATTCAAAAATATAAACTTAAGGGTAATGGCTCAAAATGAACGCCATTAATCATTCTATTGACTTATAATTGTAAAAAAAATTTAAATCATGCAAAAAAAAATTTATACTGAATCGGCGGAAGGCCAATAAAAATTCGTATAACAAAGATTATAAATATTTAAATTCAAAAAAAATAAATCTAAAAAAATTTCCAAAATTCTTTTACTAAATAAGAAAAACATTTAGTTATTGACTCACCGTTTTTATCTCCTTATGTTGTAGGACCTGTAGTGCACTGCATGTCCAGCATAAGTTTAAAAATCTAAAAAAAATCTCAACGCAAAAAAAAGTAAAAGAATTTTTTTACAAGAACATGCAAATTTCACGTTTAGAATTATTGAAGCTATTATTTCACGGATGCGATCATTGAAATTCTGATGGTCAATGTCCGGAATTGTTGATCCGTCTTCCAGGTCGCTAAGGTCGTCTTTCAAAAATGAAAAGCTCCCAGCCCGCAGGCCACTTTCATTCACTGCCCTCTTCCTAAGGGAGAAGAGTGGTATGTTGAGGATACCGTTAGAACGGTAACACCACGTTGGGATTTGTCAGGTGCAAATTCTTCACGTCTGGCTAAAATGTCCTGATTTGTCTTTGGTCCAGGTGCGAAATTTAGGAAATTGTTTAACTTCTCTTTCATATATAAGTGGCCCCAATGTGCAGACCAGACATGGGACCGCTTAATTTAATAAAAAAATTCTTGGCTAACAGTAGAATTTGAAGTTCAAAACTATGAATTCGCAGCGACTCACACCACGTTTTTCAGGTGCTTTATGCGAGTATACTCCAGTCGACTTTGGGCGGACTTTTTTCGAATTCACAAAAATTTGTTGTGTTCAAGCCACAATTTAGCACTTGGAAAAGCACTTTAACTCCTTTTTTTTTATTTAAATTTTCACTGGATTTTATCCAACTTTTTCTACTGTGACGAAAGCCACTAATTTCAACAATTTCACTAACTGGACTGGCTAAAGATTATGAACAGTGAATTACCATGGCTCTATCGAAATTTCAATTGTCCCTATAGTTAGCTTGGTATATTATCCTAAGCAAGGGAGCAGGGATTTCGCATTGTAAGTCATCGGTATGACTTTAGCAATTGTAATGTACTTGTTTATTGCTATTAGAGAAACAGTGAATGTATAAGGTACTAACATTAGTTATGGCCATTCAGACTTGTTTTATTTTTATTTTTTTTTGCTAACATTTTGCAACGTATCATTATCCGCTATCTTTTCCCGTTATTGAGGTATTTTAATTAAAAAGTCAAAAATAGATTTATACGAAAATAAGAATTAAAGATATTAAAATTCTCTACATATTTGCCTTTTTACCGTCAATCGATCGATATCTTTAACCGTTATCGAGATATTTCAGATTTTGTATAAACTAATATTTTATTCGCCGGATTACAGTGTAAATTCTGCTCAGACGTAGATTTTGTATAAGAAAGTCATGTACTATTGACATCCGATATTTTTTTTTACGAAAAAACAAAAGCATAATTTCATAATTCTATATATTAAATGATAAAATATTTGTTTTGTAAGAAACCACAGAAATGTTTTCGTGCGCTTTCTAAAAGGCTAACCCACAATTGAATTTGTTATGAAAAAAACGAATAGCAGAAATAATAGAAGTTCAGGCGAGTTATTTACAACAACTAGGAAGCAAGAAAAGTTCATCTTAATAAATAGAAAGCAAAGAAACTTCCTCTGTTTGCAGTTTCTTTCTTTAATAATTAATTAAATCCAAAAGGATAGAATCATCTTAAAAGCTACAAGCTATAGAGGAAAACTACAATACAAGAAATGTACATTTGTTGCTGGCAACAGATCCTGGCAACAACAACAACCCAATGGTACGCTATAAAGATATAAAGAATAAATGGAATTAGATAGAGTCACATATAAATTATTAAATTATTATTGAATGTACTGCAGAGTAATCTTTTTACTTACGTTATTTCATTTGTTGCGTATTTTCCCATTTAGAATGATGAAGGTTCTTATTTTGATGAAATGTAGTTTAATGTTTTAAAAAGCTGGACTATTATTTTATAGTAAACTTATATTCGCTGAGGCAATTGATTTCACTTTGCATTTTGATAAACTTGGATAGTATAATTCAAAGGTTTTTAAGTGAACTTAATAGTGTTATTTTATGTTATAAAAACATTTATTTGGGGGCTGACCATAAAAAACGTCACGCTAATGTTAGGACCTCCCCCACCCTCTTGTAAAGCATTTTTTTCGTATAAAAAATAACATTAAAAATTATTAAAATTGAACCAATTCTCACTACTTCTGTGGCTCTACATTTGCCCTCTTTTTTTAGGCTTTGTCTCTCTTTTGGATTGTTGACTACTTTGTGAACGGAAGCCAGATTTTTTGCACTTCGCGCGACAACCGGGGCTAAAGCAGCTATGGCTAAAGCATACCCCGCCGCACTTTCATTACTTTTTTTTAACAGAGTTAAAAGACACATGTTTCTTAGTGTGGATACTAAATAGCAAGTTTTAAACAAAAAAAAAAAACTAAAATTTAACTGTTCCCGAAATTTTATTGATACTGCAAATAAAATATCAGTTGGGATCAGCACAAACCTATCCTCTTAAATATTTAGTTTCGGAAAAAATATCTTGAGAACCGTTAAAGATACGTAAAAACTGTTAAAGGAACAAAAGCAGAAAATTTTATTTCCTTTAAATCTGGTTAAGGTAAGTGTACACTATTACGGCCTAGTACATTATT
The DNA here is from genome assembly GCA_964034945.1 of Chrysopilus asiliformis. NCBI lineage: Eukaryota > Metazoa > Arthropoda > Insecta > Diptera > Rhagionidae > Chrysopilus > Chrysopilus asiliformis. The sequence goes on from OZ035962.1 coordinate 14,610,266, forward strand.
CCGTCCCATTTCATTAAAAGTCATAAAATAAGAAAACTGATCAACTTTTGAGGAAATCACTTGATAAAACTTGATCAGTAATGTTTACGGTGTCTAAAAATGAAGTGTAGTATATATTATTGTCTATCAATTACAACTAATAATCCTATTTTGATAAGTAATTCTGTGAAAAGTGCTGTGCCAAGTAACCGTGTTGTGTGAATCGTCAAGGAACTGAAGCAATTTTCTTAAGATCACAAAAAGTAAAAGGTAAGTCATTTCTAACCACATCTTTGTTTTTGTTAAAATTATGCCTTTTTTTAAGTATTTTTATTTGTACCAAAGTGTTACTCTGTGTTTTTTTATTAAACAAGTCGTTTTACTGTCGGACGGAATTACGTTCACTAAATAATCTGACGTGTACATTATTCCGTGCCTAGGACGGAATTGACGAATAATAATTAGTTTTTCTTTGGCTTTTTTTGCAATCAATCATAAAATAAATAATTAGTTATCGGTTTTATTAAATAAAGTATACCATAGAGGTGCACTTGAGCAAATTCCGGACCACATTTTTTCTTACAGTTTTTTAGTTATTTGAGATTTTATCAACAACTTTTTTTAAGAGAATCTTCTCCATACCACGTTTTTTGTTATTCATTACAATTTGTGTAAAATCCGAGAATTGTGTAACTTTATTATTATAAAATAAAAGAGCAATATTTTTACTACAAGTTTTGATTAAAAACACTAAAATTTTATTTATATTCTACTATTTTACCTAGCACGGAATTTGGTTCCCGACTTAATCAGACGTGTACAATATTCCGTGACAAAGACGGAATTCGCAATCGAATTAAAAGCAATGACAATGTGCGGAGCCAACTGGCGTTGGCCTGAACACGATGAGGTCCTTTTTATGACGCTAAAGATGTCTTGAAGAAAATTAACTTTCAAGTGCTTTTAAATAATAGAGGAATTTATTCTATTTAAGACTTTAATTGAGCAAATAATGCAACTGTTTAAGAAAATATATTTTATATTAACTTCAATGCAATGAATTGTGATTTTTATTTTATTTTTGTATTAAATATAGAAAATATATTTTTTTTATCGAATACATATTCTATAATCGAATAAATACATATCTGCATAAATATTGTTTTTCTTATTTAAATATTTGTTGTGTTTTATAGGAAGGAAAATCATATTATGTATACTTAATTGTTTAAACTTTCAAAACATTCAAATTATTAAATTTAAATTTCTTCATATTGGATATTTCACGATTTACGCCGCTATTGTAGTTGTTTTTATGTTTATTTCATAAAACTTAAGCTATTTCATACTGCTTTGTGTGCAAAACTGCAATCCCCATAGATAGGCCGGAATTAGGTACTTACTAGCACGGAATTAAATACAACGTCATTTTTTTAGCACGGAATTACAGACAATTAAGGTGTTAACAAATTTATCAATAAATAATATAAAATATATTTTTACAAGTATGACACATATGATAATCTACACAGAATTGATACTAAATTATGCTAAAAAAGTTTGGCATTGCTGCTTTATCTTGGAAAAGCACAAATTCAACTGAAAGTGGCAGAACCCTTAATGGCACGGAATATGGTACAGTTACCTTATATGAGTTTTTTAAATAAAAGTGCATAGTTTTCGAGAGATTTTCAAAAAACTGTATTTTCGCAAAAAAAAATGTATGGGTGGTACTCGTTATTGCTACCGTTACTTTTCCAAAAGTTGCTAGAAAACCCATTTACAAAAAAATTTAAGTCGCTAGCTCAACGCTAGTTCTTGAGTTATTTGAGATAGTAAAACGGACAGACTGACAGACTGACAGACCGACAAACAGACGCACGTATCGGGTCAATTCAATAGGGACATAACAATTTTGTATTTAAATAAAACACAGAATAATCGAGATATCGGACTGAAATTTATTCCATGTGTAGTGGACATGTTACATTTAAGTATAAAATTCGATGTCGTTCATATGGCCACCGCAAGCACGTTTGCAGATTGGTTCTTTGGAGCCAATTTTCCACCACTCTTCCATACATATCGGCCGGAACGTTGGTAATTTCGCGTTCGATATTATTCCTGAGCTCCTCTAATGTTGTTGGCTTGTTGGCATAAACCAACGACTTAACATAACCCCATAAAAAGAAATCCAACGGCGTTAAATCGCATGAGCGAGGTAGCCATTCGACCGGACCATTTCTCGAGATTACACGATTACCGAACTTCTCCTTCAATATATCAATTGTTTGACCAGCTGTGTTGCATGTAAACCTTAAAAATAAAAAATGTAACCCTTGACTGACGTTTTAGCATTGCCAGATCATAAAAAAAGTTTTAGGGTGCGTTTTTATTAAAATACAAAATTGTTATGTCCTTCACTCAGAAAAATGAAGGCTAACTCGACGACCTACATACGGCGTGTGGGCAAGTAAAACTGGGTTGACCTGTGGTCGGAGAAATTCTGAAATTAAGCCACCAGCAGGTGAAGTAGGGCATTGGGAGCTGCACGAGTTGACCTTAGATAGGTTAACTCTGACCGCTAGCTGGCTTACAGACACCTCTCTAAGGTCAGAGTTAACCTGACAAAAAGTTGACCTGGACATTTTTCTGAGTGTTGTTGAAAGACCCTTTACATCCACATAATTTTGCTTGGAACGGATTTTTCTTACTGCCCCTGTTTTCGAGTCGGTCTCCGCTATGAATACAAAAACGAAATTTCAGGTATTTTATAATTAGTTCATAGTTTTTAAACAGAATTTTAAATAAGGCATAATTTTGAAACATCAGTTATTTGATTTAACAAAAATCTTTCTGTCTAAATAGTTTAAAAACTCCTAGCATAAACTCAGGTACTTCCTGTTAATTGGATTTTTGTATTAATTTCAAAGGAAATACAAGCAATTTGTTTAAATTAAGTTTTTCACGTTTTGTACTGTTTTAGATTCACCTTGAACTCAAAGTTTAAAATTTATGATTTCTGTTTTTCACCTCAGCTGAAATAAAATGTCACCGTTAATCAGTATAAATCATAATGAAAATTACCTTTCTGACGTTTAATTTTCTCACCATAAATATAAACTAACTGAGGTCGAAAGAAAACATCGGACTGTTCTGTACATCTTTGGTTAGCCACTAAAATGTGTTTAATATAAATCGTCTCAAAAGGATAGAATACCAACAAATGTACGAAAAACGTTTCAATAATATTTCTATGCTGGGTTTAATTTTTTTTTTGTTTACCTTGGTACAGACTTGTGCTATCTGTTATCAATTTTATGCTGTTATTTTGCATTAAATCTATCTCTTTTATTTGAATTTAGAATATAAATACCTTAATCTGATTATGAAAATGAGAATTTTACTTGAAATTCTATCTACACGTGAATAAAACTCTCAAATAGAGATTATCCGAATTATCCTAGGAAAAATTCCACCTAGAAGTGTTTTAAACGTGTTACAAAGAAAAATGTAAAATAGATAAAAACATAAATCGCTGTTAATAACTCCTTTGTATTTGTTTTATTTGTCTTCTGTTTTTTGCTTACAAACAGCGAACTTTAAAACTAGAGCGATAAACTTTGAAAGAAAACAAATTGTGAATCGCAAGGTAAAACTTGAATCGAGTAACAAAGTCGATAATCTCAAGTAATACTAAATGAAAACTTTACCAATTTATTAACATTTACATATTTACAAAAGTGGCGCTTGTAGCACATTTGAAAGCTTTATGAACACAACTTATTGTTCTACACATAAAAGTTATGGAATTTATGCTTTTTGAAAGAGTTTTCATTGTTTTCTAGCGGACGCTGTGATTTTCAACATTTCGGAATTCAGGGATTTTTTTGTTACTATTTTTTATTGTTACTAATTTTTGAAGGGTTAATTTAATTTCGTAGAAATAAGGGTGAATTTTCAATGTCATTTTTAGATTTTTCAAAATATTTTTTGTGTGCTGTACGCAGTCTTCTAGGATATTTTTAGCAAAGAGTTAAAATGGGCTGGAATCGCGTAAGGTGGCGACTAGTGATGGTGACTATCAACTATCACCAATGTCCAAATCGCGTAAAGTAACAATCACCCAAATTGTCACCCGAAAATTTATAAATTTTCAATACGAGTCGTCGTTGTCGAGAAAATCGGAAAAAAAATATTTGAATGGAGGAGGTGGGAAGTAGTTGTCTGATTGGATTTTAATGTATAGATGAGTTGTGTAAAATCCTATTCTAAACACATTTTATTTTTATGAATTTTTCAATATGACGGATCGTTTTTGAGAAAATTGCAAAAAAACAATTACGTTGTTGGGGAAGGGAGGAAGGAATGCTCCAATTTTGCCCATTTAAGCTGGCTCGAAATTTCCCGAACACGTTTAAAAACTCCGGATACATTCAAAAATCCGGACATACCGGATGACCTTTGCGGTCTCTTGGTAAAATGGATGGTTTTCGGGGAAAAGAAACCGAGTGGCAACCCTACATAATGTACATGTTGACCAAATTATTTTTATGAAGTATCCATCGTGTGAGGTCTTATACAAAAGAGCTTGAAAAAAGAAATATAACCATGTCTTATAACGTTAGAAAAAACAATAAACCGAACGAATGATGTCATTTTATTGAAATCCTACAAACGATCTCAAAACCTACAAAATAGGGTTTTTAATGAAAGAGTTTGGAGAAAGACACAAGATTTTAAAATGTACTAGGAAAAAAAACCTTTTTGAGAGTTGTGTATCGGAAATTAAAGTAAGGTAAAGAATGGGTCGTAGATATTTCTTTTGTGTCAACAGTTAAAGTAAACTACGAAAAAAAATCAATTACTCATTCGAATGTCTTTTAAATACTTGTTTGCGACAACTCTTCATAAATCACTATTATTTAGGGGCTGTCGCAGATCTACTCCGTTTCATCAGAAGCTCCAAATGGTTCGAGTTATAGGAAAATGGATCGTTAAGATTCGTGTGGTATCACAATGGGTCATTTTTGGCCTAAGTGTGCCTTTTTGGCAGCCACTTCAACCTAACCTAGGGGCTGTTTACATCACGCTAATTTGTAACCCCTATTCGTCACACGATGTTTCGCGATTTTTTGTATCGAATTTTTTACTACCGCAGTCCCCCTACTCGCCCTCCACTATTCCCTCTGAAAGTGCCTTATGAAATAACCTAAGGAGACAAAAATAAAAAATTATTAATATACTAAAATCCCAACAAGTGAAGTCACCAAAAAATACTTTAAATCCCGAAGACACTACCATAAACGTAGTTTCCATTATTTTAACGTTTTTGTGGTCGGATTTTCTTCAGAAAGTTTTTCTGAGAAAATTTCCAATTAAAAAATTTCGCAAAACATATTTACCATAAAAATAATACTTAATTAACTCATAATAATAAAAAGTAATCTGCTGTTTAGATGTTTTTAATTAAACTCTTTTACTTCTATCCATTAGTCGTTATTAAGCTATAATCTAAGCTAAAATATTTTTAACCTTGTTGAAAATTAAGCAAAATTTCCTTCAAGCAAAGGAAAACCTTTTAAAACGTTATAAGCAATTAATATCTGAAGATGTAGAATAATAAGAACTTTTAACTTTTTTAAAGCATAACGAAAAGACAAGAAAAAAAAGGAAAATCACCCTTGTCCCATGAGAGGGACTCCATCTTCATCAAGTGGGGGCAATATTTAAGGATTTTATAAACGATCTTTTCGCTTTAACTTGATGAATAAATCGAGGGTTGAAAAGAACTCAGTTCATCATGAATTTTAGCAACGAACAACGCGTAATTGAGAAGTTCCCACGCAAGTATATCATTCACAGGTGAGATCCGTAATTTATAGGCATAGCACAGGAAAGTCTTTGCAGCCACCATTTCAGGTAATTTGCTTTTTCTGCCACACAAATTAATACCACGGCAACTAATTTCACTGAGGGGCTGCTGCTGGATATTTTTTTTCTCTCCATCAGTTGTGCTCCTTTTAATTTGAACTGCTGACAAGCAATTACCTCAGTTCGTCCTTAAAAGAAATTGCAAAGGATGCCGCCGCAGTCAAGATGCCTTTCAAGGACTAAACTAAAAAGTTGCGGTGTCTTACTTTGACTGTCTTTCGTGCTAAATGTAATAATGTTGTCTGACATTAAACTGTTCATCAGCCATTGAGCGTCAACTAGGAAACGTCGGTGTCGGTTGTTGTCTAATTTGTAAAAAAGTTCCACACAATTAAAATAAATTAAAAAAGTTGTTGCTCATTGCTTGTGGTCCTGGCTGTGGAATTCGCTATCCGGTACATCTACATATATAAGAAAATTTCACATTTTTTTTTGGGATGAAGAAAATTTAGAGTAATCTCGAATTTTAAGAGAGAATTCTCAAATTTTCACATTGTTGACCTCGCTTTTTGACCCGTTTAAGTCGAATCAAGTCGAAATGAGGAAAAGCCCAATAACGGCAATCCAAGATTGCTGGACGAAGAAAATGGAAAACATCCAGACAAGTTTCATGTTCGAAGGTGCTTAACAAATTTTCTTCATAATAAATTGGATTTGTCCCGGGTTTCCTCGCACATTTTTCGTTTCTGTGTGCCGGGTCTTCTTTTTTTGCTATCATTTATTTTTGCTGTTTGCGGATTTTCTTTTTTTTTTTGGGAAATGTGTGCTCTTTTGACATGATGATGTTAAATTATATACAATTTGTTTGCATTAAGTGCGGCAAAACATGAAATTATATTGACGTGTGTAATACATGAAATCTCATTTCACAAAATCTAATACGTATACCTATGTTCGTGATATATTTTGATTCATTTTAATAATTTTATTTCTTAATACCTAACGTATTTATTTTGGCATTAAAGGGAAGATCGGATTTATTTAAGAAGAAATTGCTTTGTTTACCTTATGTATCGCTAACATATTGAACAATTTACCGATTAAATTGCAAGGCATTTAAAAAAATAGTCAAAATTAATGTACAGTCGGAACTTGGTTTTTGAACTTGTTTTGAGGCCAAGAGTTGCTCCTGTTCATGAACTTCTTTTGATACCAATAGTGGCTTCGGTTTTTGAACAAATTTGCCATTCCTGAACAGGTATTATAATATTACAAAAAGTTTCTTTTTTTCCATTTCGATTTTTATATGAGGATTTATGCTCATAAAATTCTTTATGCTACAAAAAAACAGCTGAAGGGATTTGGATCAAATTTTCACACTTCGGTTATTCATTACCACTAACAAACCCCCCCCCCCACTTCCTCTTTACCATCCCATTAAACTCCTATCAAGTGATGTGCTGGCCATCTAGAGTTATTTTGAATTGGCGCGGGGTGGCGTCGGAATCAGACCCTGTGACGCGAAATTCAGGAAAGCTGAAGCCGATAGACGAACCCATGGAGACGATTTGAACCGTGAAGCATCTAGTATTCTTATAAAATCGTTTTTCACTGTTTACAATTCTTCAATTATTAATACTTTACATATAAAATATCAGTTGTGATCAACACAAAACTTCCCTCTACAATATTTAGTGTTTGCAAAAAAAAATATTTTTCAAATATCTTGAGAACTGTTAAAGTTACGTAAAAACCTCAAAATAATTGTATGGGAGGTACTCGTTATTACCACCGTTACTTTTCCAAAAGTCGATAGAAAATTACGATTTTCCTAAAATCCATTTACAAAAAATTTCAAGTTTCTAGCTCAACACGTTCTCGAATTATGTTCAACTCACCGATAAGTAGATAAAGCCACACGGAGAGAAAAAATAGGACTGATTTCTACAAAAAGTCGTAATATTCGAGACAGTGAGACTCCAAAAAGAAGGTATTTATACAAAAAAATATCAGGAAATTCTTTTAACATTCTGGGATAAATTCCGTATTTTTAGGGAATTATTACAAATAAGTCCACTGTTTCATATGTTATTTTACAATTTTTTGTAGAAATGTTTTCTCTCCGTGTATATTTTTGTTTATATTCTTAAAATATGGAACATTTTTATATAAATTTTCCCATTCCTTGTGTCGAAAAACTAAACTGCATTAAAACTATTGGCAAACGTTTTAACAAATATCTAAATTATTTAAATAGCGAAACAAAGTTAATCCCCGATAAGAACTAAGTACTATTATGCAATTTTATTAGAAGCGCAAATAAACACTTTGAAAGGATAACAATGCCATTACACGAATAATAAATATCCAGAATAGTAGACATTCTTGTGTTCAAGTCTTTCCTGATTTTTAATTCCGTCTCTCTAATATCTTTGGTTTTGGTTATAGTTTTCCACTTTAACCAAAGAATCAGGAAGTTTTAAACGTATATAAATCCTGATTTGTTGGCACGTACTCCACGGTTTATCGCATATATATTGCCAACCTCAGACATTTTTGCAATAAAGGGTTTTTTCATTTTGGTTTCATTTCTATACGTTTGGTAAACCAACCCATTTACTACTGCCAGAAATGAGATTTCATTTTATTCCATGGCGTGGAATACTTGATTTCGGAATTCAAAAGCCATAGAAGCAGTTTAAAGTTATTCAACTTTTATTTATTTACACTTGCATCGTATTTTAAAATGTAGAAGTTCGCTTGCATTTCTTAAGAGATTCTATTATTTAAAGAATTTATTTGAAGTGCATCGAATACATTTTTTTAACAGTGCGAAGAACATAGAAAGTGTTTTTTTTATGATTAAAAAAAGCAGTTTTGGGAAATGGGACAAAAAGTTACTATTCCTTTGATTCCAAGAAACATTTTTCGAATTTTCTGGTTAATAAACATTTAAAAGTAAAAATAACAGTTGTGATAAACACAAAACTTTCCTCTGCAATATTTAACTTCGGAAAAACCATGTAAAAAAAACATTTTTCAAATTTCTAGAGAACCGTCAAAGATACGTATAAACCATTAAAGGAAAAAATGTAGGAAATTTTATTTCATATGAATTCGGTTATTCGCATATTTTCACAAAAGCGCATAATTTTCGACAGATTTTTAATTTTTTTTTTCAAATATCTTGGGAATTGTTGTAGGTACGTAAAAATTATTATAGCAAAAAATATCAGGGATGGCAAATGAAAAAAAAATCGTAAAATTATACGTTTCGTTATGTAACGAAATTCAAATTTTATTTCGTTACGTTATTTCATTTTGTACCCAACGATATATTACAATATACTTGATGAACTTTTCACATTTTTTTTCGGTTTCGTTATGTTTATCGTTATTGCAACGGAATTAAATTTCTATAACGTTATAACGCAATTTTGATGAAAAACCGAAAAATCGTTATTTCGTTTCGTTATTTCGTTACGTTACGATAACGTTTCCCATCCCTGAAAAATATAGAATACTAGCTTGCATACCGGTCGTTGCCAGGTTAAGTTTTTTCAAATCTTTTTTTTTTTATGGTCTATGTTGGAACTAAACTTCAGGCCAATCGGCTCGGTAGTTTCCCCGCGAAACGGTAACATAGAGAAAGAGCTAAGTTTCGAGATTACTTTACCGCCTCCCTTTACTCCCCCACCTCTAGGGCTACTTTTTATTGGGTCTATGTTGGGGCTGAACCCCCGACGAACATCTATGCCAAATTTCAGGACAATCGGTTCAGTAGTTTCCCCGCGAAAGAGTAACATAGCGCAAAAACCAAGTTTCAAAATCACTTTACCCCCTCCCCTTACCGCCCCCTTTCGCACTACTTTTCCGTATGCCTATGTAGGAACCAGAACTACCACAGACACTCATGCCAAATTTCAAGTCAATCGGTTCAGCCGTTTTTGCGTGAAAGAGGAACAGACAGACAGACAGACAGACACCAGCTCATTTTTATATATTAGTATGATTTTATATCTGTAAATTTCATTAATTTCATATGCTTTAAATTTCGTTTTCCCAAAAACGCATAAATTTTGAGGAATTTTTAAAATACTGTATTTTTCGTATGAGAGGTATCCGTTATAGCTAACGTCACTTTTTTAAAAGTTGATAAAAAACCACGATTTTCGTAGAACTTATTTGCAAAAAAACTTAAGTTGCTAGCTCAACTCCTTCCCAAGTTATTTAAAATATCTAGATCGGACAGACCAACAGCCAGATGCTCGGACACCCTCATAATTTTGCTTGAAACGGATTTCGTGCTGATCAGAAAGTTTCTACCCGCCCCTGTTCTGGAATCAGTATCTGTCATGAATATCTACAATACTTTCTTTCTATAGGAGAGGAAAGTAAAAACTATTTCAGAAAATAGATTTTGTAGTAAATTCTATAATTCAAAATCATAGGTACTAATATATAAAAATGAGTTGGTGTCTGTCTGTTTGTCTGTCTGTTCCTCTTTCACGCAAAAACGGCTGAACCGATTGACTTGAAATTTGGCATGAGTGTCTGTGGTAGTTCTGGTTCCAACATAGGCATACGGAAAAGTAGCGCGAGGGGTGGGGGGAGTCAGCGCCGGCTCTATGGTTCTATGCGCCCTATGCAAGTTATTTTTTTGCGCCCTATGCAAGTTTTTTTTGCGCCCTTTTTGTTTGAATTAAAAAAAAAGTGTAGGGTAGGAGCGGACATGTTGAATTACCGGGCATGTTGAATTATTGCAAAATTTAAAAAAACTACTCAGTCAATTTTTTTTAAATTTTAGTATGTTGTTAGTACTGATATCCTCTACTTGCCATAAAATTTTGACAGCGATACCTTATTTATATCGTAATTGACAGGAATATGTGTGTTTTTGGCTCTAAAAGTAAATATTAGACTATACAGTGATTTACCCATTTCTCATATAAATTTTTGTCAATCTGGAAATTTTTTGTATTAAAAGTGTTGTGCAACACCTCTAGAATAAAAAAAACCTCGTGGGACATTCAAATTTATTGTTTTTGTGATTTTTCTAAGAGAAAATATCAAAAAAGTGGGTTGCGGGTAAGTTGAATAACGGCTTGGCGGGCAAGTTGAATCATTTTTTTCTTACGTATTTTTTGTTTTTTTGACGTTTGTTTCACATTTCCCTTGTTCTTTTATCAATTTTTGTTTGTTTCTTGATGATTTTTTACATTTTTTATAAAAACCCAGCAGGAAAACAATCAAAAATTGGTCAACTAAAAAAACCAAACAAGCGATTAACTAAATTGTAAATTTCATTTTTTTTTTCATATTTACATTATATAATGTATATTAAAATTTTTTTGCTTAATAAAATACTTTATTTCATTCTTTTTTTCTTAAGAAATAACGTTTTTTCATTCTTAAGTATGAAAACTTACAATTATTCAACTTACCCGCACCACTTGCAAATCGGCGGGCATGTTGAATCACCCTTTAAATTGAGCTGGAGGGCAGTTAATAAAACATTTAAAAAAAAATTTCTTCTATGAAATGTAGTCAAGGAATCCCTCTATCGAATGGCTTAACCATTGGAGCGATATGTGATTTTATGTGCGCGCTACAACCTAAATTCTAAAAAGTAATTCAACACGCCCGCTCCTACCCTACATATGGCAGATAAGTAAATAAATTTAAAGGCACAAAACGTTTTATGTAAAATAATTCATACAAATAAAATAATTACAAGTTCAACGAATTATAATAGTTCAACATAAAGTATAAAAAAAGTTAACAATTTTATTTATTTAAGTTTCTAAAATTTTATTTTTCTTGCTTTTAAATTTGCGGATTCTTCAATTATTTCATTAGTGTCGATTTTTTCACAAATATCTCTTTCAATTGCTATCATCGATAACTAATCGCTCCTGCGATAATTTTTAATTTCGAAAATGATCTCTCACCACTTGCAACTGAAACTGGAAGACTCAAAAATATTCGTAAAGCAACAGTTACGTTCACGAATATATTTTCTAGCAAATTCGAATAAAATATAGATCACAAAAAATATTTGAATTTGTATTTAGAGTTTTCAAATATTTTTTTTAATAAATTAAACACAGAAATTTTTTTTGAAAAATTTTTGTTTACACAAATATAAAAAATGAAAAATATATAATTATTTAAATCGAAAGAGGAAAAGGCGCCCTTTAGATCGGCGCGCCCCCATGCCTTGCATGGTCTGCATATTAGGTTGAGCCGGGCCTGGGGGGAGTAAGGGGAGTGGGTAGAGTGATCTCGAAACTTAGCTCTTCCTCTATGTTGCCCTTTCGCGGGGAAATTACCGAGCCGATTCGCCTGAAATTTAGCTCCAACATAGACCATAAAAAAAATTGAAAAAACTTAACCCGGCAACGACGGGTATGCAAGCTAGTATTGACATAATAATCGTTTCAAAATTATTATCGTAAAAATTATGTTGATTCAGCGAAATATTCAGTACATACGAATATATAAACTTGGTACCACCAGCAAAACAATGTATTCATTGGATTTTAATGTATAAACTTCTTTTATTCAATTTGCATATCTGTGGTGTATCTTTTGCTCGTTAACTATGAATATTTTGTGACATGGAATGGTAGATCATTAGGAGAGCGAATACACGTTGCTCATACGGCATTAACTGAAAAAAAAAACACAATTTAATTAAAAAAGGCTTCGCAGGAATATTATCGGGACAGTAAATATCGTTGAATAAGGATCACATTGTAGTCTTTGAATGTCGCATGTTTTCCATTTAATTAACCCCCATTCTTGCCATGAACTTCATTTCCATCCCGTTTGACATGTTTTGTTTTAAAAGCTCCAATGTATTAAAATGTTTGCTAAGCGATTTTAAAAGAGGCGCAAAAAATTCCCTCAGGTGTTAAATCCTCACTGGAAGCTTTTGTTATATTTCCCCAATGAATTTTTATCAATGATAGCAAGATATAAAACATGATACAACTTTGTAGTATTGATAGTCGACATTATGAATAAATTGACCTTACTTAGTAAATTATTTACTTAAATTTAATTGAATTCGCTGTATAAATAACATTTGAATTTTCACAGTTGCTAAATGGAAACTTTATGTTTTCAAGCTTTACACTGAAGCTTCATTCCATTTAATTGAATGTACACACGCCAAGTGGGTTTCTGCTGAGTCGAATTTTTACATTTTGGTTATTAAACATGTTTTTATCAAATTTACACAAGACTGAATGTACAGAGCGAAGCAAATTATATTATTTATTTACATGTTCAATAATATTTTCAGGTATCTATACTTTTAATTTTATGTAAAATATTGAGAGATATTGCGTATCAACTTTCATCTTGCTTCTGAAGCTAAATTCCTAAGTAAAATGATTTTTGAAATTTCTAATACACTTTAAAAGATTGTTATTTTATTTTTTAAAGGGTTGAGAGTTTTTGCGTATTAACTTGCTTTTATTTTTGAGGCCAAATCCCTACACTGCGGAAAAAACGGAGTCGATCACGGACCGAAACGAAGTACAAAATCGAACTCCGGGCTAGGAAGTTCACAACAGTTCCCTCTTTTTAACACTTTTATCAAAATCTGCTTGATTGAAGTTAGAAAACGGTTTCCAATAAACAGACTTGCAACTCAAGTTAAAAATTGGTTAGTTAATAACGGTTAGTTAACGGGTTATTTCGAGTTAGCTATAAAACGGTTGCCAAATAACGTATTTGGTGAATTCCACACCAACTCATACTCGACTTGTATAGAGCTTGGAAGTCACCTCTGTTTTTTTAACTTTTTTCATTTGGATGTTGTTAGGGACTTAAAAAAAAGTTACCCGTATTTTTTTGTTTCGCGGAATATCGTCCGGTAGGCGGTGGGGAGGGGGTCAAAGTCGGCGAAAACTGGAAATCACAAAAACTTTAAAAATTTGTAACTTCTGAACGGCTTTACCGATTGAGATGATATTGAACATTTTGGAAAGGCAATTAAATTTCCTTGTCACAAAAAAATATTTTTTTGATTCCCTCCCCCTCACCGTCATATTGTAAAATTCAATTTAGTGACAAAATTTAAAATATCTCGAGAACGGCATTTTTTTTTCTTTTGAATTTTTTTCTGTAAATACCTACCATTATACCATACAAATTCGCTAAATAAAATTTGGGGGTAAATGCGTTGTTGATTTTTAAAAAAATTTCAAAAAAATCTAATACAAGAAAATTTTACATATTCTACTGATTTTCGATTGGTTTTTATGTTCTATGTACTTGTACATAATATTAATGCAAAAGTTTTAGGAGATTGAAATTAATTAAAAATTTATTTAAAAGAAAAAGTTTTAAATATATCACCATTAGAAAATTTTTTACTTTGGGTAAATTTCCATCTTGAATAAATCCGTGAAAATTTTGAGTTCCTGGAAGTGTTTTGACACTTTCAAACCTTCTTTGAAGTTTTTGTTTTACCTCATATTCTCTCTGTGTTACAAATTAAACATAACAAAAGCTATAATTGCTGGCAATTATTGAAAACCCGTATGGTGATTGACGGCGAACAGTTGTATAAAAATTTCACTTTGCAGGCAAACCTTTCAATAAGATTTTTTAAAATTTATTTAAATCGGATTTTGATGTATGGGAGTTTTATGTATAATCATATCCTAAATAACTTTTGTTCTTGGACTTTTTTGATAAGATGCACCGTTTTTGAGTAATTCGCAAAAAATGGACCATTAGGGGGTACCCCCCATATATTTAAAACTTTTTCTTTTAAATAAATTTTTAATTAATTTTAATCTCCTAAAACTTTTGCATTAATATTATGTACATAGAACATAAAAACCAATCGAAAATCAGTAGAATATGTAAAATTTTCTTGTATTAGATTTTTTGAAATTTTTTTAAAAATCAACAACGCATTTACCCCCAAATTTTATTTAGCGAATTGGTAAGGTATAATGGTAGGTATTTACAGAAAAAATTTCAAAAGAAAAAAAAAATGCCGTTCTCGAGATATTTTTGTCCCTTAATTGAATTTTACAATATGACGGTGAGGGGGAGGGAACCAAAAAATATTTTTTTGTGACAAGGAAATTTAATTACCTTTCCAAAATGTTCAATATCATCTCAATCGGTAAAGCCGTTCAGAAGTTACAAATTTTTAAAGTTTTTGTGATTTCCAGTTTTCGCCGAATTGGATAGCAAATAACGGTTAGTTAACGGTTTTTTTCGAGTGAGTTATAAAACGGTTGCCAAATAACGTATTTGCAACTCAGGTTAAAAATTGGTAACTATATAATGGTTTATTTTTGTAACCCAGGTTACTTTTAGGTTGTTTTTATAACCTTGTTTATAAATTGTTCATTGAGTATGAATATATTTGTCGTTTGATATGGAAACGACATAAAAGGGCTTAACGATAAAAATGCTTGATTGCATTTATGCAATGCGAAATCGAATAATATCAAAAAACGCTACATAATGATGTGTCATTGGACGACACATATTTTGTTACATAATACACACAACATAATACTATAGTAGGGTCGGGTAGGGTGAAGTGGTTCGTAGGGTGAAGTGGTCCACCCTATCAATGTCATATTTCGTGTTTTCAAGTTTTTTTTATGAGTTATTTTGAGTGTTTCAAATGGTGGCCGAAAATCGATGCAAAGCCCGATTATAACTTCTCCCGAAAATCGAGCTGAATTAGAGTAGCAGAAAAAGCCTCCGGGAAACGACGCTTAACAACTACACCGAAGAAACCAACACCAAAACAGACCAAACGCTCATTTGTTACTTTCGAATAAACCATATTTTTGATCAAACTTCGTGATTATATTTTTATTTGTCATTTAACTTTATGTTTATGCGATTTCTGGAAAAATTTTGAGGGTGGACCACTTCTCCCTACCATTTTGAAAAAATTGAAAAATCAAAGTTTTCGATAAATGCCTAAAAATTAAATTTAATGTCAAAAAGTTGGCAATCCGTGAATGCAGAAAGTTAGCTTAGGTCCTGCGCTTGCGATTTGACTCTCTTATCATGCAAAAATTCCAATTTTTGACCATTTTATGGCCAATAATAAAAACGTGGACCACTTCACCCTACCTGACCCTACTTATTTACATTGAAAATTTTCAATCCACACAAATACATTTTTCAATGCAACACCATTCAAAAAATTCAATCTACATCTTTGACTTACAAATTACCCAATTGTAAATTCGACATGTAGTATGGCTCTTTTTATTAGCAAAAAAGAAAATGAAATTCTTATAAAACATCCATAAAACATTTTTGATTTCAAACATTGAACCGCATATAAGGAAGAGCACTTTTTGCGACTTACATCCAGTCAAAATAGAATCAAAAAATAATAAGAAAATTTATTTTTCTCGATTATTTTCTCTCATTTTTATTGGTTTCCATCTTCTACTAAAAGATGCATCAAAAATGGCTCCCCAGACACCAAGGAGATCTTTCTTTTTATTCACTCATGCGATTTATAGAACAAGTATAGATCCTTTTCGAATTCTCCTGTATGCAGTATAAGTATTCACATTGTACTGACGACGAGCTACGTTTTTTGGCTTCAACTTCTATGGATTTATGTTTTTCATATATAAGCGCCTAGAAGGACGTTGAGCGCGTCATATGATGATGGAATACTTTAAAAGTGATGTATGTCTCCTGTATAGTTTTGTCTTATATATGTTCAGATAAGATAGCGATCTTTTGGCTCAGCATTCGAAAACGATACGAACACTAGGAACGTCTACAGCCCATTTTTTGGTGATTCACTTTTCTCAGTCAATAGAAAGCTTGAAGAAAATTCATGAGTTGTAAAATTTTCCTTGCATTTTAAATCACACATCCCTGTTGAATAATGTATGACGAGCGGGAAGGATTCTTTCCCCTCGTAGATTTATGGGGACCACTTGAAGATTATTCTTTCTGTACTTATTGCTTATTACATGTTGAACGTTATGAGTTAAGGTCATAGAACGTGAACCTATTACCTAAATGGACCCCTTCCGTCTGACTTATGAAAAAAGGAACGAATAGACGTCAAAAAATTCATGTTAAAATTGAGTTGAAGTCGGATTAATGGAAATAAATAAATTTCCTCCCGTGACGTAGTTAGATGTCTCTTGAAATCGGTTTCAGGTGTCTGATATTTTCATCTTAAGTCTCAAAAAAACTTAACTCAATTATATTTGTTAGAAAGTTATTTTTAGCAGAATATCAAAATAGATAATTGAGGCGTTAAAAGCTAGAGTGGACCAAGCCACATGTCGAAATCGTGAATTTTTTTGTGTTTGAATCACTATTGCGAGTGAGTTTTTAAATAAAAATGTTTGGATGCACAAAAGAACATTTCAACATTGAGTAATAAAGTCCACACAAATGTTTTTTCCAAAAATTTACAGTAAATAATAGTACAAAAGTGAAAAAGCTTCAAAAACTCGATTATGTGGGTTGGTCCACTCTAGCTTTTATCGCCTCAATTGGGCAATAGGTGAACTGAGTTAGAAATTTTAAATGTGTGACAAAAAGGCAGTTTTGCGACAAAAAGAGGATTTTTATATTGTCGAATTGTTTTTCGCATCTAAATAACAAAAAAAAACACTCAAAATATATCAATTATATTTTTCTTGCAATTTTTCTGGCCATTTTTCTTGTCATTTTTCTTGCCACACATCAACAATAAAACAGATTATGTGCGCTATACACAAGAATTTTTTTCTGCTAGTTGTATGAACTGAAGTGAATAATATTTGCCACAATTTTGTCTTACTCTGTTATCCGCTATCTTTTACCGTTATTGAGATATTTTCATTAAAAAAACCTATATTTTTTCGAATATATAGGTTTTTTTAATGAAAATATCTCAATAACGCCGACTAACGGGTTTCCGATAAAAAAAGTTACAGGAAGAATTAAATATATTAAAATTATTCACATTTTTGCCTTTTACCATAAATCAATACTATTTATCGTTATCGAGATATTTTAGATTTTGTAGAATATAAATTTTTATTTGCATATCATACTAATATATAAAAATGAGTTGGTGTCTGTCTGTCTGTTCCTCTTTCACGCAAAAACGGTTGAACCGATTGACTTGAAATTTGGCATGAGTGTCTGTGGTAGTTCTGGTTCCAACATAGGCATACGGAAAAGTAGTGCGAGGGGTCGGGGAGTAAGGGGAGGGGGTAAAGTGATTTCGAAACTTAGTTTTTGCGCTATGTTACTCTTTCGCGGGGAAACTATGTTATGGATGTTATGGTGTATTTTCATACTTTGTGACCGAAATATTTCAGTTAAGAAAATTCTGTGTTTTCACTGGTAAGAGAGGATTGGCACGCTCGGGGTCTTGCGGCTTAGCTCGCCGGAAAAGGGGGGTTCTTACTCTTACCAATTTTAAAAATCGTCACTCAAACATAACAATAAAATTTCGTGCCATTTAACTTGAGGATAAAAGGGATAAATACAAAATTTCTCATTTTCTCTTCTTGATATTAAAGGGAAAGGGAAGGTAGGGAAAACAGGATAAACAATACCACCCGGGCTATGTGAGCCCTGTGTGCCATCTCCTTCTTCGGTACTTCCGTCAGCAAAACACAAAAATTTATGCTAAAAACATGTTTAATAAATCGAGCTCTCTAAACTATAAAATATTACAAGCATGATAAAATATCAATAAAATATTACTAAACATTAACTTTGATCACTAAAAATATAGCACAATATGTCATTAGAATAATGCAATCAAAGTCATAATCAAAAATATATTATAAAAATCGTTCATTGTTTAAAATTTTGAAAACGTATAATCAAGGACAAATTTCCTGACACCACTATACATAACATACATATTAAATATATCGATATTAAATAAAAATATGATCGACGTAAAACTTGGGCCCAAATTCTTAATCAATTTTTTTAACCTTTATCATAGCGGTGGTATATCTGAAATACGCGAATTTCTTAAAAACACGATCTAGTGGCTACAGTGCACATTTATATACCATAAAAGAAATTGTAGTTTAAGAAATCACTTTTAAAAAATGCATTAAAATTAATTTAGTAATCGTTAATTAGCTTTAAGAGAATTTTTAGAATTTAATTTACTTATGTTAACAACACTATATATTGCAAAAAAAATAATATTTTAAATTTACGAAGATGACAAAAGAAATGAAATCTTGTAGCAATCCGTGTTCGATGAAATGCGAACTTGATGTATCAAAAAAAATATGTTGGAAGATTTAAAATTATAGGGAAAACCAAAGCGGTGAAATTCGAAGAGGTTATGTGCGACCACGAGCTAATGAATTCTATAATGTGATCGTAATCCAAGATTATTCGGAAAATTCGCAATTACGTCTTTTAAATGGTTAGATCTTACTTGAAATAGGTTCCTAGGACTATTTACAGGTGAACTCTTAACCTTGAAGAGACTTCGCCTTCAATCCGTGGATTCTCCAAAATGTTCTTCCCTTCTCATAAATATCTTATTTCCAGCACAAATATTCCTGCGGGGCTGATTTTATGCTCCACTCTCAGGATACAGAAAAAAAGCTGTTTGAGCGACCCGGACTTGAGGGAATCGTCCCTAATCCTCGCTTTTTCTTGAAGTCAGGGAATTCTTTGACTTCGCTTTGGCTAAAAACCAGAACGACAAAATTATAAACTTGCAGTTTATAATTAAGAGAAAGAAAATTTTGGTTTTCCACTTACTTTTCCTTTCTAGCAAGATAATCCTGGTAAATTTTTATTTCTCCTAGATTTCTTCAGAATTTACAAAAATTGCAGTGCTACTTTTGCACGTGTAACCACTTCGACCCCTGTTCAAGAAAGAAGAAGGAAGTTCTTCCATCTTAGATATGGACGAAGTGGAATTCGAGTCAACAATTCTAATTTTCGAGAGACTATTTTATTTTAAAACAAAATGTGTGAAAATCCCCATGATAATTATGTTTTAGGTTTTAGATTTTATTCCATGTTATTTACGTACCTATTTCTTTATTTAAAAAAAATTTTCTCCAATCTAGAATTTATACCGACCAAAATCTTAGATTGCATTTTGTTCAATTTGGGTAACTATTTCGGGTTAAACATTGTATGAAAAGATTTAAGATGAATATCCGGTTAAGTTTCTTATAATCCCAAAGACTTTAAAAATTATCAAAAAAATATTTTGGCTCGCGTAGTGTTTCCTATATGTGGCTCAAATTCTCCAAGGAAAAGCACTATAGCTACTTGTTGACGTCATTATACCAAAAAAAATAACATATGTCCAAAACAAGTCAATATCTCGGTGAGTGTATTACTTCAACTTTGATTTATTTTAAATTTACTTGTTTCGTATAATTTAAGTGTATTGATGACGAGACAGTTAAACCAAAATCTCATCGAGAAATCATCCTAACGTTCAACAACAGCGTAAGTATCATTTGTGTTTATATTTTGTTTTGATTTGCGTCTTCAGTGCATTTTGCTTTTTTTTTGTTTTTGAATCGTTTTACTTTACTGTGCAATTTGTTGATTTTAAGTGACGAAATAATATTTTAATTTTCTAAATTTATTTATAGTATCGAGGAAAAGTGACGACAAAAAAAAATTCAGTGCGATCCTTTGGAATTGCGTCATGAAATGTGCAAGGATTTTTCACCTGAATCTACGTAAGTAATTTCATATGTTTCTAGTTTGGGTGCATTTGGTCTTTAGTGTCTTGTGTCATTCGTGAAAACAGAAATAAAGTTATCTCAAGCACAGTTAAATAATATGCGCGATAGATTACAACCAAAAAGTTTATTAATACGTTTTTTTGTAAGATTCATGTAATTTAATGTTATTAATTATGACTTCGTAATGTTTGTCAAATCCATCAGTTTCTGTTTGCATGATTATCTAGTTTTTTATTTGAGTGCTATTGATATTAAAATTTGATGACTATTGTTTTGATTTTATTTTGAATATTTGTTTTGCATATTTTTAGGAAACCTTTAGAATTACATTGGGCAGCGTGAGCAGACGGAACGGATGCCAACGCATTTGGATTCACAAGGAATCAAAAAAAAAAAAAAAGATAATTATCCAAATATATGATTTTTTTAACTTAATAAATTTTGGCTTTTTATTTGTTACAGGGGTTTGCTACACCACCAAAAATTTTGACAAGCATGCGATGTAAAAAGGTTTGGAAAAAACAAACTGCTGATAATTTGCGACGTGGGGACGAACCCATTTAATGATGCCGGGCACTTACAACAACCCTAAGAAAAATTTTATGCAATACCCTTTTGGCAAATTAGTGCAATAAATTTAGAATTTATATATGTAATGCATATCTGTGATTTATTTTAACGCTTAAGATCTTTGGCATGGAAGATACCAATGATTTTTCCTTTTAAGTCGGTGATTTCATATAGATTTTTACCCACGGATTTAGAAACACGACATTTAATGAATTTGGGACACAACTTCGCGTTAATGTTTTTAACTTTATCGCTCAAAACAAAGTTTCTACGATAAATTTCTTCACCCGAGTGAAATAATATTGGCTTTGACCGAAGGTTATATGTTTTAGCACATCGCTCATATGCTTTATGAAGGTTCTCTTGCATCGTTTTGCGAAGAAGCTCAAGTTTCTGACTTTTATGCAACATAGAAAAATCGCTATCTTCTAGGCTCTTGAGCTTTTTTGCAATTTTGTATTGTGAAGCATGGGTAATCATATGATAGCCGAATAAAGCAAAATAGGGGGATACACCTATCGATTGATGAATTGCTGTTCTCAGAGCACATTCGATTTCATGAAGATGCGAATCCCACTTTTTCTGACTATCCTTAAGATATGCGCGAATAGCCTCCAATACACTTCTGTTGACACGTTCAGACGCATTTGCCTGGGGTGCATAAATTCCATTCTTCATGTGTCTAACTCCATATTTTGCTAGAAATCCTTCAAATTCTTTTGAGACGAACTGTTTGCCGTTATCGGAATGTAAAATTTCTGGAACGCCAAATTTATTAAATATTTCAGTGTCCAAACATTTGACAACTGAGTTTGTGTTTGCTTTACGTAATGGTTTTAAAAATACAAACTTTGAAAAGTGATCCAGAACGACAAAAATGTAAATATTTCCTAGGTTTGATCGAGGGTAAGGCCCTAAAAAATCTATAAACAACTTTTGGAAGGGACGCACAGTTATCGTTTCTGCTCCCATTTCCGGTCGTAAGATTTGATTTGTAGATTTCGACTCCTTACAGGTGATACAGTTGTTTATAAAATTTCGTACTTGAACTGTCATATTTGGGAAATAGAAATATTCTTTTAGACGACCTAATGTTTTTGCTATACCGCCGTGCGAGGTCTGAGGCGGCTCATGGGCAGAAGAAATCAGCTGCTGCGTTAGGCCCGACGGAACCCACAACTTCCACGTATATTCTTGGGTACTCAGATCGCTACTAGTTGTTATCGTGCGTTTGTATACGAAACCGTCTTCTATTTTAAGATCTGGTAAACGGTCATGATTTTTATTGATCACTTCGATCATTTCCAAATATTCTTGTGATTTGAATTCGGGGGAATCCAAATCGATCGTTAATACCATATTTTCTACTTTTTCGATTCCTTCTACAAACGCACGAGACAACGTGTCCGCTATCACGTTTTCGGTCCCCTTGCGATGTAGAATCTGGAAGTTGAAGCTCTGGAGTTTTAGACTCCAACGAGCCAAACGCCCGCTTAAATCCTTTAACCCCATGAGCCACTTCAGACTCGCGTGGTCCGTGATTATAGTAAAATTCATCCCTTCTACATATTGCCGAAATTTGAATACAGCAGTGACAGCAGCCAGACACTCTTTCTCAGTGACACTATAATTGGTCTGTGCTCTATTTAACTTTTGAGAAATATACGCCAGTACTTTTTCTTGGCCTGCGTCATCTTTCTGGAAGAGCACAGCACCAATTCCCGTGTCAGACGCGTCACACTGTATAAAAAATTCCCTGCTGAAATCAGGATGTGTCAGGACTGGAGAAGTGGTTAAAGCATTTTTTTAATTTTTCAAAGCTTTCTCGAGCTTCCGATGTTAAGTTAAATGATTTTGTTTTTTTCAAACAGTCTGTAAGGGGTGAAGCAATGGTGGCATAGTCTTTGATAAACTTCCGGTACCAGCCGGACATACCTAAGAATCGACGTACTTGACGGGCCGATTTTGGTACCGGAAAGTTTACAATTGCTGCCATTTTCTCTGGGTCTGGTTTCAATTGTCCACCTCCTACAATAAAACCAAGATATCGAAGCTCTCGAAAACAGAAACGTGATTTTTTTATATTAATCGTCAGGTTGGCATTTTTCAAACACTCGGCTACTTCTTGAAGAATTTGCAAATGTGTTTCGAAGTCAGGCGACACCACAAGAAGATCGTCGAGATATACGAAGACGCGATTTCGGATTCTAGAAGGGATCACTTTATCCATGAGCCTGCACATCCTTTGCGGGCTATTACAGAGGCCGAAAGCCATAACTGTAAATTGGTAAAGTGGGCATCCGGGTATTGAAAAGGCAGTCTTCGATCTACTATTTTTCTCCAGCGGTATTTGCCAGAAGGCATCTTTTAAATCAATACTGCTGATATATACTGTGTCATTGAGCCGACTTAGAAGCCCTTCTAAATGCGGAAGTGGGTATGCATCTTTTACAGTCAACGCATTCACTTTACGGGAATCTAAGCACAAACGATTTTTTCCGGGTTTTCGAATCAGAACTACGGGACTGCTCCACGGACTTTCGCTCTCTTCGATTACCCCAAGTTTCAGCATTCTCTCCACTTCCTCATAAAGCGGGGCTTGTACCGCTGGAGAAATTGGATAAAATCTTTGTTTGACCGGAACCGCGTCTCCGGTATCTATAATATGTTCCTCGAGTGTGGTGGAACCTAGACCATATTTTGAACTACACCGAAACTGTGCAACTACCGACTCCAGCCTGATTTCTTGCTCTGGAGATAATTCATGTTTGTTTGGATCTTTTTCTGTTGGAATATGAAAGTTCAATTCGCTTACTATTTCCAGTGCAATATTAAAAGCTCTCCAGAAATCTATACCTAAATATAGATTCTGATCTAAAGATGGAACTAAATATAATACTATTTCTTTTGTAACCGATTTATATGTAATTGGCGCTTTAACTTTACCGACGATATCTTGTGGCTTCCCATCAGCTGTTCGAACCTTTGCTAGTTGATTATAAATTCGAAGATTTAACTTTTTGACAGTCTCAAGACAATCCCGACCTAAACAGCTTATATTGGCTCCGCTGTCAAGTAGGCCCATTGTTTCAAAATCATAAATTTTGATTTTAGCGTAAGGTCTTAGATCTGAGCTGAGATCGATAGTGGTTGAAGATATTTGGAAGCGAGTATTTTTCCGAACAAGATATCGACTTCGAGCTTTTTGAGCCTTTTCAGATAAAGGGTTACTATAAGTTTTGCACGGTAAACCATCATGAAATATTTTATTTCTGATGTCCAAATATTCTTTAAGACGAACATGATAGGGTTTTATAACATAAAGTTTTGGATCATTTTTCAAAGGTTCAGTTGAATTACTCTTATGGGTCAAAATTTTGGAAGGTGATAGAATTTTCGATTTTTCCGTTATTACATTATTTAAACTGAGTCCGGGATCGTTTGAGTGGAACGCGTCTGACCCGGTCGAGATACGTTCCTCTGATCGTTTCCCTTTAGACACTTTGCACAATTAGCAGAAGTTACCCCATCTGCTCCGCACTTAAAACAAAATAAGCCACGCTGTTCTGACGGGCATTCTATAAAAATATGACCGGGAGATTTGCAATTCCAGCATACAATTTTTTTCGTCTTGGTGTCTTTGAACGATTTTAGGGCATTTACTAACATTTCCTCGTTATCCGTAGTCAATTCATCGTTTTCGAAGTTATAGATCTCGTTAACTTTTTTTACGTTTTGAGCTTGATTGGAAAATCTTGCTCGACTTGGATCTAAATGGGAAAAGTTCATCTCCGTTGTTCTACAAGCTTCGCGAAGTTGTTCGATTGAATTTATTGGCATAGGATATATAAATCTGACAAGCCAAGGCTTAATATTGACTTTAACTAATGAAATAAATTCTTGATCAGTGATCGGTTTGTTAATTCGGTTCCTAATACTCAACACATCCCTAAAATACTCTTCAAATGACTCGTTAGACAACTGTTTTCGATCTCTTAATTTACCAATTAGAAGTAAGTCGTTATCGTATGTTTGAAATTGCCGAGTCAATGCATTCTTTAACGTAGGCCAAGTAAGATTACGATTTCGTTTTAAATGCTCCCAGAACCATTCTCTAGCAGTTCCTTTTAATAGAAGATGGAAGTTTTTCAGAATAATAGGCCAAGGTGTACCATAGCTTTCCTGTAAGAATTCAACTTGGAATATAAAGTCATCGATCGATGAAGGACGTGCTAATGGATCAAAATGGATTCCCCACTTGTCTAGTTCCATCCTAGTGGATCTAATTGGATCATAGTGGTAATAATTTGGAAATGCTTGAAAACGTCTATGAGATGATGACGGTTGTTGTGCATAAGGATCGAACTGCATATATAATTGTTGTTGCATTTCATTTTGATCCCTCAATCCAGTCGTTTGGGGAAAGTTTGATGGCTCGGAATTAGGCATTTGTGGAGCTTTTTGCCGTAACATTTCTTGTTGTAGCTGCAATTGCAACTGGAGTTCCCGTTCGCGAAAAATCATTTCTTGAATTGATCTTGCAGCAGATGGATGCATTATGTTTTCAGAATGTGGTGGAACATTTGAAGAAGTTCGAATATTTTGATCAGCTATAAGTTGAGAAGAATTTACGTGATTTGTTTGATTCTCCTGACCCCTATGATTTGAAATCGTTCTCTTCTGAACCATTTCGTTCTCATTTATTGGAGCGTTCAGAAAATTATTTATAGGAGGATTTGAAATTACTGGAGGATTATTAGTATTTGAATTCGCAGTTTCGGTATTCGGAACAAAGTTCTGTAAGATATTAGATAAATTAGTTATAGCATCTAAAAGTGAAGTGGGTAAATCGGGGACTGAATTTCTTGGTCCAGGCATCTGTGCAACTGGTGACCGATTGTCATTTGAATGTAAGGGATTTGAAATATTTATATTATTGGATGTATTGTTTGGGGATTCCTCTCTAGGATTTTGAGAAGACCCTGGAGCATTTGCTGCTCCTGAATTCTGACTTTCGTCTCTGTTACTTTCGGACATTCGATCCGTGTGTCTCTGAGGGTTGTTATTATCGGATGGAGGAGTTCGTGGGAACATGGCTTTTGATGGTTTTTCTATCGTTTTCGATTTTTTTGTTACTGATCGTGTAACCGGTCTCCGAAAATCATATACTAACTGTCGTTTATCTTTTCTATTTGCGTTTCTACCTTTAAGTTCAAAACTTCTGTTCATCGCCGTATTAGATAAAAAACAATATTACTCTGTCAATACTTTGTTAATAAAAATAAATTTCGTTTGATTTTTGTATGTATATATCTCATAATTAGTATGCTGACGGTCGTAGCCAAAAGAAAAGAGACGCACTAGCTGTTAAAAAAATTAATATTTTCTACTGGTATTGTTTGAAGGGTTAAGGATAAAACTAGAAATTATACTACTTTGTTTTAGAAATTGTTGATCGATAATAAAAATTCATAATGAAATTTATGGCAAACGCGGCGATATCTGCTATGAGCTTTTATCGACGGGACTCATAAAATCATTAAGAAAATTTCTGATTACATACGAGTATACATTGCTCGAACTGATCATATATAGTTAGTACTATTATCATGGCAAATATTGTGTAATAACTTTTCACACAATAGACTCATGACAACAATTACTTTATTAATTCAAAACTAAAACAAATGTTGCTAATGTATAGTTGCATCAATGCATCTTGGCAAACGCGGTTTCATCTTGTCAATAGACTTTATGATCCGGGACACAAGACGCACGGAATGCCTCTATACAATTTGCAAGTCGATTGAGAAAAATGAGCTGAATAAAATTGACAAAGAGAAAAAAAAAATTTATAAATGAAACGTTAAAAAAAAAGAAATTTTAAGGAAAATAATTAAAAAGAAAAAGGATATTTATTTCTACTATCCGTTTAGGATGTGTAGTACCAAGGCCTTTTCCGTTAAGGATTTTTTTCGGCCTAAACGTTGGGCGCCATCTATTGTTATGGATGTTATGGTGTATTTTCATACTTTGTGACCGAAATATTTCAGTTAAGAAAATTCTGTGTTTTCACTGGTAAGAGAGGATTGGCACGCTCGGGGTCTTGCGGCTTAGCTCGCCGGAAAAGGGGGGTTCTTACTCTTACCAATTTTAAAAATCGTCACTCAAACATAACAATAAAATTTCGTGCCATTTAACTTGAGGATAAAAGGGATAAATACAAAATTTCTCATTTTCTCTTCTTGATATTAAAGGGAAAGGGAAGGTAGGGAAAACAGGATAAACAATACCACCCGGGCTATGTGAGCCCTGTGTGCCATCTCCTTCTTCGGTACTTCCGTCAGCAAAACACAAAAATTTATGCTAAAAACATGTTTAATAAATCGAGCTCTCTAAACTATAAAATATTACAAGCATGATAAAATATCAATAAAATATTACTAAACATTAACTTTGATCACTAAAAATATAGCACAATATGTCATTAGAATAATGCAATCAAAGTCATAATCAAAAATATATTATAAAAATCGTTCATTGTTTAAAATTTTGAAAACGTATAATCAAGGACAAATTTCCTGACACCACTATACATAACATACATATTAAATATATCGATATTAAATAAAAATATGATCGACGTAAAACTTGGGCCCAAATTCTTAATCAATTTTTTTAACCTTTATCATAGCGGTGGTATATCTGAAATACGCGAATTTCTTAAAAACACGATCTAGTGGCTACAGTGCACATTTATATACCATAAAAGAAATTGTAGTTTAAGAAATCACTTTTAAAAAATGCATTAAAATTAATTTAGTAATCGTTAATTAGCTTTAAGAGAATTTTTAGAATTTAATTTACTTATGTTAACAACACTATATATTGCAAAAAAAATAATATTTTAAATTTACGAAGATGACAAAAGAAATGAAATCTTGTAGCAATCCGTGTTCGATGAAATGCGAACTTGATGTATCAAAAAAAATATGTTGGAAGATTTAAAATTATAGGGAAAACCAAAGCGGTGAAATTCGAAGAGGTTATGTGCGACCACGAGCTAATGAATTCTATAATGTGATCGTAATCCAAGATTATTCGGAAAATTCGCAATTACGTCTTTTAAATGGTTAGATCTTACTTGAAATAGGTTCCTAGGACTATTTACAGGTGAACTCTTAACCTTGAAGAGACTTCGCCTTCAATCCGTGGATTCTCCAAAATGTTCTTCCCTTCTCATAAATATCTTATTTCCAGCACAAATATTCCTGCGGGGCTGATTTTATGCTCCACTCTCAGGATACAGAAAAAAAGCTGTTTGAGCGACCCGGACTTGAGGGAATCGTCCCTAATCCTCGCTTTTTCTTGAAGTCAGGGAATTCTTTGACTTCGCTTTGGCTAAAAACCAGAACGACAAAATTATAAACTTGCAGTTTATAATTAAGAGAAAGAAAATTTTGGTTTTCCACTTACTTTTCCTTTCTAGCAAGATAATCCTGGTAAATTTTTATTTCTCCTAGATTTCTTCAGAATTTACAAAAATTGCAGTGCTACTTTTGCACGTGTAACCACTTCGACCCCTGTTCAAGAAAGAAGAAGGAAGTTCTTCCATCTTAGATATGGACGAAGTGGAATTCGAGTCAACAATTCTAATTTTCGAGAGACTATTTTATTTTAAAACAAAATGTGTGAAAATCCCCATGATAATTATGTTTTAGGTTTTAGATTTTATTCCATGTTATTTACGTACCTATTTCTTTATTTAAAAAAAATTTTCTCCAATCTAGAATTTATACCGACCAAAATCTTAGATTGCATTTTGTTCAATTTGGGTAACTATTTCGGGTTAAACATTGTATGAAAAGATTTAAGATGAATATCCGGTTAAGTTTCTTATAATCCCAAAGACTTTAAAAATTATCAAAAAAATATTTTGGCTCGCGTAGTGTTTCCTATATGTGGCTCAAATTCTCCAAGGAAAAGCACTATAGCTACTTGTTGACGTCATTATACCAAAAAAAATAACATATGTCCAAAACAAGTCAATATCTCGGTGAGTGTATTACTTCAACTTTGATTTATTTTAAATTTACTTGTTTCGTATAATTTAAGTGTATTGATGACGAGACAGTTAAACCAAAATCTCATCGAGAAATCATCCTAACGTTCAACAACAGCGTAAGTATCATTTGTGTTTATATTTTGTTTTGATTTGCGTCTTCAGTGCATTTTGCTTTTTTTTTGTTTTTGAATCGTTTTACTTTACTGTGCAATTTGTTGATTTTAAGTGACGAAATAATATTTTAATTTTCTAAATTTATTTATAGTATCGAGGAAAAGTGACGACAAAAAAAAATTCAGTGCGATCCTTTGGAATTGCGTCATGAAATGTGCAAGGATTTTTCACCTGAATCTACGTAAGTAATTTCATATGTTTCTAGTTTGGGTGCATTTGGTCTTTAGTGTCTTGTGTCATTCGTGAAAACAGAAATAAAGTTATCTCAAGCACAGTTAAATAATATGCGCGATAGATTACAACCAAAAAGTTTATTAATACGTTTTTTTGTAAGATTCATGTAATTTAATGTTATTAATTATGACTTCGTAATGTTTGTCAAATCCATCAGTTTCTGTTTGCATGATTATCTAGTTTTTTATTTGAGTGCTATTGATATTAAAATTTGATGACTATTGTTTTGATTTTATTTTGAATATTTGTTTTGCATATTTTTAGGAAACCTTTAGAATTACATTGGGCAGCGTGAGCAGACGGAACGGATGCCAACGCATTTGGATTCACAAGGAATCAAAAAAAAAAAAAAAGATAATTATCCAAATATATGATTTTTTTAACTTAATAAATTTTGGCTTTTTATTTGTTACAGGGGTTTGCTACAACTACTAAACCGATTGGCCTGAAATTTGGCACAGATGTTCGTCGGGGGTCCAACCCCAACATTAAAAAGTAGCCCGAGAGGTGGGGGAGTAAGGGGAGGGGGTAAAGTGATCTCGAAACTTAGGTCTTCTTCTATGTTACCCTTTCGCGGGGAAACTACCGAGCCGATTGGCCTGAAGTTTAGCTCCAACAACAGACCATTAAAGAAAATTGAAAAAACTTAACCCGGCAACGACGGGTATGCAAGCTAGTAAATTAATATTTTACTAGTTGGGTTATAGTGTATATTGCGAAAGATCGTAGATTTTGTATAAGAAAGTCATGTGCTGTTCACATAAGATATTTTTATAGACTTTTGTTTCTTAAAATTTTGTTCGTGTTGTTTTGAAATTTATATTAAGTACTTTTCTGCGTATTTTCAGATTTCTAAAATGTGGGCGTAAATCCTCAAGCAGTCCTCAAGTTTGATACGAAACTAAATTTTGTGACTTAATAAGTATTTTAATAATTCATGAACTCAAATATTTAAATAATCCATGAAATGTGTAAATCATATAAAAATACTATTAAAACCACAATCCTATTATTACTGGTATTATTTATTGAAAAAGGTAAATAAACTATACGAATTACAAAGAAGAACAACAGATGGGTACTAAAACATTTATTACTTTAATCGTATTACCAGAATACAAAATCTCAATTTAAATGCTTTTTGGATCCCGAAGGTGATATTAAGATACTCGCTCAGTAATTCATGGCTCCTTTAAATAGAATCCAAGGAGACTGGTGAAAATAATTACAAAGTGAAAAAGGGCGTTAAGAAGAAAGGTGGGGGGTGGGGTTAATTTTACATACGTAAACACCTTTTATTATCAGCACCATATTTGATTAACATCACAACAATATTTATAATGGGGATATATGATTCAAACGGATACAATTAGGAATGTATGAATATATGAATATATCCTGTATAACTAGCTACCCCAACCCCCATAATTGAGGAATTTGTGACGTTTGTTCTACAAACAGGTTGAACTAGATTTCTTTTTCCAAAGGATGAGAAGAAAAGCTTTTGAATTCAAAGTATTAACTTCGAAGACGGTTAAAAGTCTAATCCGTCGTCACCGAAATCCTGAAATCTTTAGGCAATTGTTATTTTCACGTCATAAAATTCGCGGTCGCGACACACCTGCTCGAATTGCTGTGACTTGATTAAATTTTCGCAACATTAGAATTATTATTCCTCTGATTGACTTAACTTCATTTTCACGAGTAGAAATTCGTGTATCTATGAATCTGTTTACATGGCTATATGGAAATCTTATCACGGCTCAGGCATTTAACGATACGACATTTGAAATTAAAAAGGGATCAGATTCCGAAAATTAATTATGCATAGCATAAAGTTAGACTGGCATCTTGAATATTATGAATCCACGAGGCGCAAAGCAGGGATTTAGAAGTTGTAGGTGGAAGTTTTGGTGTAATTTACACGAATTTCGATAAAAAGTATATTACCGCTGAGGTGGAATCGTTTCTTAGTTTCCAAGTAACTTGAGCCGATTCGAATATTTCCATTGAAATATATTTATGTGATTTCCGTTATATGTTAAATAAACCAAAAAGATTTTGGGAAAAAGTCATTTGAAAACATAAGAAAAGCTACAATTGCCAGGGGCCAATGATGCCAGACAAAAATTTTATCCATTGGCAAGGAATAGAGTGAAAAAGTGGTCCGATTGGATTTGGATGAATGGAACCTTTATGTAAAATCGTATTTTAAACACATTTTACTTTTACAATTTGTTTAATACGACTCACCGTTTCGAGAAAATTGTTTCGTTTGTATGGTGAAGGGGAGAAAAACATTTTTTTTTATTTCTCGGAAGTTTTTCAAAGATTTTTCTTTTGTGGCGCCCTCAGTTTATTGATTTTTAAGCTAAAGTTTGTTGTGCAATTTTTTCCTGATGAGTGTTCGCTATATAATTGATATGAAAAATACCAGGGATGGAAAACGTTATCGTAACGTAACTAAATAACGAAACGAAACAACGATTTTCCGGATTTTTTCTCAAAACTATGTTATAACGTTATAGAAATTTAATTCCGTTACAATAACGAAAAAAGTAACGAAAACTGAAAAAATGATTTCGTTTTTTCGTTATTTATTTATGCTGGGTATATTTTATTTTTTATTATGTTTTTGTGAAATGTTGCACAAAAGTTCATCAATTATAACCACAGACCTGCCGCCTGCATAAAATATCATTAGAAATATTGGGGTAGTATTTTTAGTCATATTTTGATTCTAAATCGGACTTTGTTTTGGCCACATTCATTAGGGCAATTCACTCTTGATCGTAGATAGTAAAATCGTAGATTGTACTGTACATCTACGATGGAAAACTACAACGCAGCGTGAGCTGCGCTTTACTAGAGGTTGTGGGTTTTGTCGTAAATTTTTGACTCTTTTATTTATTTTTTTACCTAAATTGTTTAAAGCATTTTTTAACTCTTAATTTATACTAAATCATATAAATACTTTAATTTACTTGCTTTTTCAATGTCCATTTTAGAGTTGGGTCCAAGTTGACATGTCGCAAAACATGCCTTAACCTCACTTTATTAGAAATACGACAAAAACTACGATTTTACCTTACCTTCGGGTGTGGTAGATTGTAGTTTTCGTCGTATGGAGAACTGTCAAAAAACTACGATTTTATTTACGATTCTACGAGTTTACGAGCAACTACGATAAAGAGTGAATAGCCCTATTATATTTCTGGAGATACGAAAAAAAATCTTTTAAGCAACTTTTTTGGTATCGAAAATATCATACATTTTTAAATATTTTTGCCGAGATTAGAAGGTGATTTTGATTTAGAAACCAAATGGTCAGTCATACAGAAAAATTTATGTAGGAAATGATTAAAATAACTAACCAAAGTTTTTCAAAATTCTTTTGTGAGTAAAAAAAAATAATTTTTATTATTTAAAATGTTTTTTTATTGAGAAAATTTACAATTGTGTAATAAAATACTTACAAAAAACTGATTTTAAAATACTAAATAACAGGCTAATATTTACAAAGTTTGGATTTGTAGCTAAAAACATAATTATCTTAAACGTTTCGATATAATCCGTCGATCAATGTTTTCCAATTCGTCCTGGTGGGTATTTCTTATAATTAAAATATTTTGAAGATCGTACTCTGATCGTGATCCTAAAATTCCGCTGATCAGTCGAAGTGCCTTCATAGAAATTCTCGTCGCTTCCGGATTCTGAAGTTGTCCATTTATGAAAATATCTTGCATACTAGCCACCGATTTCGCTTTGTACATTTTGAAAATTAATTTTTCAAAAGCATAAATATCGGTGAAAAGTTTCACCATTTTCTTCTGATTCAAATACTTTTTCCGGCGGCGTTCCTGATTGAGATCTTTCAGGAAAGATTTCCACAGTTTCCGAAACTCTAAATTACGATCTAGAGTGTTTCGAGAACTTAAAAGTGAAACTCCAGTTTGAAATGTTGTAGAACTGATGAGCGACATTTCTATTGTTTTATTCTTAAAAAAATCTTTACACTTAAAAATCGTAATTGATCTGAATCTTTTGAGAGTTTTAAGTGAACTGTATTTGAATAATGGGTGATCGCTTAGTAGGGGCAGGAATATTACCCCCACTATACCTGACTCTATTGAACACGTGCACAATTTAGGGAAACTGGCTTAATTACTTGCTCAGCCTAATTACCCTGTAATTAATTCACGTAAAACTAGGATCAAAACCTGAGTTGGGCGCAATTAGTTACAAACTAAGTAAATTAATGATCATATTATAAGGAATTTAATTACCTGTAATTATATATTTTTTCAATTACAAGTAATTTAATTACCTGGATCTCAATTAGGAAATTCCCCCTAACAGGTCAGGCATGTGAAACCCCATTCTGAAACCCCACCTGTTTCTGGCATCAATGACTCATGATCTAATGTGTAAAAACAGTTATTCCCCCAATTAAATCGTTGTAAAATATAATATGCTTTGTTTCTAATTTCAAAAACCCAATACGAATTAGAAAATTTGATGATGAATTTTTGAAAATTGGAAATTCTTACAAATTTTCACAAAATAATTTTTTTTGTGCAGAAATATGTAAATGATCTGATAAAACAGTTTTTGTTTTGATTGCCACTCGGTTAAAATCAAATAAGTTTGACAAAATCAAAACATTTTTACGGAAATTTCTGACAAAATCATCTTAAAAATTTAAATCCGCCGATTTAAAGCCGAAACCAAATCGAATTTGAACATCCACAACGCCTCCTCGATGAATCCTTGACACCATTGGATTTCATAAATTTTTATTGAGCGTTTATTTTGTTGAGGCGAAAAGAAAAAATCCATATTTTAAATACATAAATAAAGAAATCGTTTCGACATATAAAAAGATTTTTTTTCGGAAAAATATCATGAAGAGGAAAGGAAAATGTGTTTAAAATATCGACATCAGTAACTCTTTCTCTAGAACTCTGTATTCCTTGTTTAACTCAATGTTCTGACTCGAGTTGTTTTGTATGACATGCCAGAATTTCGCAATGAAAATTCTGAAATCCCTCAGGCTGCCAGTCTTGTAGTTTGTTCAAACCATGCAACTTTTCAATAAAGTTGTGAGCATATTCTCAGACATAACGACAAAAACAACAAAAACTGAAGACGACAACCATTAAGGGATGAATGATTGGGGAAAATACGACTCCCTTTCTTTCTTCTTTTCGACGATTGGGAAAAACGATTTGAAGGCCATTTTACATGGAAATCATCACTTCTATACATAATTCGAAGTTCTCTGCAAATCGTGTCGTGTGC
Organism: Chrysopilus asiliformis; assembly: GCA_964034945.1. Lineage (NCBI taxonomy): Eukaryota > Metazoa > Arthropoda > Insecta > Diptera > Rhagionidae > Chrysopilus > Chrysopilus asiliformis. The sequence continues at coordinate 14,645,177 of OZ035962.1, forward strand.
GTTTAAAAGAGGAAAAATACAGAAATGTTCTTCTCATAGCTGTAGCTATACAATTGCTGGAATAGTCGTTTGGTAACGTTTTTCCAGGAAATATCGCAAATAAGTTAACCCTGAGAGGGAGCTAAAATATACGAATGTGCTTTGAAAAGCACATTTTCCTCTTCACGATGAGAATCGAACATATGCAACAAATCCTTTTTTACTGGCAATTATCCTGCATCTAAGTAATCGTCTTCAATATGCTCCAACGGCTATCAATTGCACATAAAAGCTCTTAAAGGCGAAATTGAGTGTAAAATTTTATGCTTACTCAAGCCATTTTAATCTAAGGTTTCATGAATTTAGCTTAGCCACCATAGTCCAATAACTTCTGAATGAGCTTCAAATACAAAAATCCCCTTTCGACATTTTCCCGAACAGGGGGAAAATCCGACGCCATGTTGAAACCACATAATTTTGGAATATGAAAAGTACAAAATGTGCATTGTTTGGCGTATTATGAAACCAATGCAATTTGTTACAAAATTATGAACGTGTTCTCTTATAGTTTTCCATGCAATGAGCTCCATTTTCAGCAATGTGCTTTTAATTGTGAGCGGAAGTTTTGTGTGCTTAATGCAATCTCAGTTATATATAGAGAATAATTCATATCCTTCAGAATTTGAGTTTCAGGATATCCTGGATAATTCATTTTCATACGGATTTAATACAATGGCTGCCATTTTAATTAATTTTTTTAATTATGGACTTGGATTTTTAAATGATTAATAATGAAACGATAGTTTCTTAGCTGAGAGAAATATTACTTACCTTTTAGTTGCTCCTTCAGTATATTTTTAAATTTCAAGTAAATTGATATCTTGGATTTGTTTAGTACAGTATGAGAAAACCTGGATAAGCCGAACACTTTCCAAAGTTTCGTGATTTTGAAGACGTTTTCATACAAAATGAATCTGGATAAGCCGGAACCTGCTTAACGCAAACCTGACGGATTTCCTTGTCCCGTGCGAGCCCGGCTTTGCTGCACTGTTATAAACTAAACTCGAACCAGGGTTTGTACGGTGAGTAGGAACCGCATAAAAAGTCTCGGGTGTTCTCCTGTTAGAGCGGAGGCTCCCAAACTAACGTGCCTGTGCAGGAACATATTTTTGGTGGTGCGAGAAGGATTATTTGATTAACTCTCTAAACAAATTTTTCCTGATAAAGTAAAAATAGTTCGTATAAAACATTTACTCTATAAATATAATTCGCAAATAGAGGAGTTAATTCCCAGTTGATTTATAAAGATTTATATAGATAAAAACTCTCCTCCCTTGTCCACATTATTCATGGTCAGATCTGTGACAGGCGTCACTCTGATGAGATCCAGCCAATGATTCTCGGGATCAAAACTTGACATTTTTTCCATTGCCAAATTGTTTCCATTGGCAAATTGTTTCCATTGCCAAATTGTTTCCATTTAAATCTAATTTCATTGTATTATTCAATTGTGGCCATCAGAAATCTGGCTTTCGATAGAAGCAAAAATATTCCAATATGACCTACAGCACGAAAATGATCAAAATAAAAGAAATACTAAAATCATAGAGACCGAAAATTCAAATAATAATGGATTGTAAAATTTATTAATGTTTAAAGAATTTAGTTTTTTCCGCCCTCTTACTTAGTCAATAATTCTGTGTCTACCGAATTTGTGAAAATTTTAAATCAACATGCAAGTGTAAGATTTTTTAGCAGACCGTGTGATCAATCGAATAAGGCCAAATCCAGAGAATACGGTGGATGTGTAAACAATTTATTAGCACCGTTCAACAAATTTGACAGTGGCGACTGTACAAAAAAAATTGATTTTTGGAAATACTACTAAAAGTCGAAATTCCAGGTTATTTCTAAACCTCACTCCGCTGACTTATCAGCCTTCCTTCATAGAGTGGTAAATCCAGATTTTAATATTACTCATCCATACAAATCTGTATGAGACTACTAAACGACGATCACAATGATTAATTAGCGCAATAAAATGAAGGAAGGGGTCTTCCCATTATCAGATACGGTCACAGGTACAGGCACAGGTGCATGATCACATGCAATTAAATGAAGTGGGGATTATTCCTTTCCTCATAAAAGGCGATCGAAAATACTTTTGAATCAGTTCACTGCAAAAATTCAAGTAGTTAACATCAGTCGCTATTCTCAAATCGCAATTTTTGAAAAAAATATTAAATTAATAAAAATGTCGATTATAAGTAGCAAAACTTTTCAAGCCGGCGTTCTGTATTTGACTTCTCAAAGTAATCGGGATCGCAAATGTGCGTTTTGGAAATTATGGAAATCCTTCGTTCAGGATCTGAATCAGGAGCGTCGTACCAAAAAGTTCTTGAATCGTAAGAGAGTGGAGCAAATTTTTACTGAAATCTATACTTTTGACCAGCTACTTGTGAAAATGTACAAAGAGCAATCGTTTAACAAAGTGGCAGACATTTTCTTGGAAGGAAGACGGCGTTTTTTTGAGGCGACAAAAGTAGCCTTCAAGGCGATTCGTCTGATCAGTGGGATTTTGAGATCAAGAAGAGAGTACGATTTACAAGAAAACATTATTGTATGTCGAATCTATGAGGAGGAAGCTGAAGAAATTGATGAATATTGTTTAATTATTTTATCAAGCAATCCAAAAAAGCGATGAAACTGGAAAGAATTTTGATAAGAATTTGTATAATTTGTATGTATTTTGGAAATAATAATTTGTAAATAAAGATATTAAATATAAATCAGTATTTTTATTTATTTTCAATTGATCGTCTTTAAAAAAATGTCACACTCAAGTTTCGTGGGTTAAGAACGACCCATAACAATTTTTTGTTTGAAATGAAATATTTTTTCTGAATTTCTTGTATTGTTGTGGTCTGTTGATCCAAAATCTGAAATCCGTTTAAACAAACAAAAATGGAAACCTATCAGGCTTTATTTTTACGATATGGACAATTTCATAAGTATTTCAAAAGACTGTGTTCCCGATTCTCTCGAAAACTACAGACCCGATTTTTATGAAACTTCACCATTAATTTCGAATAACATGAGGAGCATTCACGGCATGTGGTGTTTTAAATACGTTGAATTTGGAACTTGCTGTAGCAGTGAAAACACTTTGAAATCATTTTATAAAAATGAGATGGTGTCTGTCTGTCTGTTCCTCTTTCACGCAAAAACGGCTGAACCGATTGACTTGAAATTTAGCAAGAAAATCCGAATCTTTTAAAGAAAAGCACGGACAACTTATTCTATCTAATTTATTGCCAATTGAATTTGGTTTTCTTAGATTTTGTTCTACTCACGCTTTTAGCCGGGCGAAGCCGGGTCCAAATTCTAGTTAAACATAAAATGAAACTGTGTCAAAGTAAATTTTGAAAGTTGTTGATCTCTTCTTTTTCATCAAATTTTTTTCCCAGAAATACTCTTTGTTTTTATTCTCAAATATTTCGAAAGAATTTTTTTTTGACAGGTAAAGATTATACGAAAAATCTGGTAAAATCTACAACCAAAGGAAAGTACTGTATTTAAGCTTTCTCAGACTTTTCACTTACCGCCTTGAAAATACACTAATAATATGTACAGTGCATTTTCAAGACGTGTTTTTTTTTTAATTTTCGGATTCAATGCAACGTGTAACGAAATAAAAACATTATAACGTAACGAAATTAAATTTTTCAATGTAACAAAACGAAATAACGTAACGAAATAAAATTTGAATTTCGTAATATAAGGAAATGTCTAACGTTATACGATCAGAGTCCGGCCGATTAATCGGCTTCGGCGTCGGCCACCTTCAGCCAAAATTCATACCTCCAACCAAAGTTTGGCTTCGGCGAAAATTAAGCCGCAGGTTTGGCCCAAGCTGAGGGTGCATGTGAACTGTCAAATATCAATGGAATGGAACCAAAAATTTGGAGTATTTTTTTCTGAAACTGAAGTTTCACAAACATTTGTATTTGGTGAACGGCAACTTTTCATAGAAATGATTTATTTGCCAGTGAAATTTCCTCGTCAAATAAAAATATTTGTCCAGAAAACGTTGTAGGGTAAGATTTCGTCTTGATTAAAATGACAATACGGAGAGTTTTTTTTTCAAATATTTTTGTCCAATAAAGTGCGTTGAAAAATGCGATCTCCACAAGACATTTTTTGGTAGGACATGAAAATCGGCGAAATCTGCAGAAAATTGGCGGAAATTTATTTTCCAGCCGGAGTTTTATACATGATTTTTTTGTTGTTAGAAGTTAAAAGTTGTATTTGAATTGAATTTCCCAATTTTTCAAAACAAATATTTTTAAAAATTTCTAACGCTTGGAGCACAATGAACGCAACAAAGCCGCAACCATCACGGTTGCGGCTTGGTTGGGTTCATTGTGCTCCAAGAGTAAAAGCGCGTTGTAGGGAAACCATTAGAGTTCCGATTATGATAGTCTTTAAGATGTCAAAATGTTAATAAAATTATGCTTTATTATTTAAGGTAATTGTTTATGCATTGATTTTGTAAATTTTCAAATGTTTCTATTATATTTAACGATAAAAAACCGTTTAATAAAATTGCAATTGTTTTATTTAGCTTTGGCCGAAGGTTAAGAAAAAGGCCGAAGTTCGGCTTCGGCCAAAAACTGCCATCAGTCGGACTTTAGTAAGGATTTTTGTTTCGTTTGCCATCCCTGGTCTAAATAGTAACTAGTTTTTCATTTCTTGCAACATATGTACGAGTGTTATTTCTTTTTAGCAAGGAATTTTAAAAATTAATTAAAATAGCATACATAATATGTACGTACAATCATTAATAGGGGAATTCCAGTAGGGCAAATATATATTTAGAAAATTTTTGAGAAATGATGCATTCAAATTAGTATACATTATCAATAGAATTAAAATTTAAGGCAATTCTTGATTGTTTGACTAATGAGATAGTCAAGAAGTCAAATTTCTAGTAATAAATGAAATGATATGGAATTTCCAGTAATAAGACAATAAAATTTTAGTGTTGTTCACATTAGCAATAAACCCCAATAAAGTGGATTTAAAGGACCTGCTGTTGTATACCTAAATGTTAATTTAATTATCTAAATATGTATGATAAATCCTAACAATTTAATATTTCTGTCATTTATAAAATGTCAGTTCGGTCGACAACATTTCAACTCGGTGTGATTTTTCAAAGTTGTCGAAATTTCGACGATCGCATGGAAAAGTTCTATCTTTTGTGGAAATCATTTCTGTTTGATTTGGTACTGGAGCGAGAGCGTAGGAGAAATTCAAATTTAAAAGATCGGCGGATTGACTCATTATTTCGGAAGCTCAGATGGTTGGAAAAGTTTGTGGAGAAAATGTATATGAATATTGGATCTGGCAATGAACGGAAGTTGTTACTACAAGGAATCAGGGATAATTTCGAGGCAATAAAATTGGCAAAAAAAGTTTTCTGGCTGATCAATCAGATTATTGGATCTCGCGAAACGTACGATATTTATTCAAATTGTATTCCAACGAAAATTGATTTGGAATTCATTCAGCTGAATAAATTCAATCGGCTTAGGACTTTAATGCAACATGAGGAACAATCCGCCAAAAATTCGATACAGGATACGGTAAAAGTTATTATTATTTCTAAGGGATTTTGGGAACCAAGTTGGCTTGAAAATTCATAGCATCTCGATTTCAAGCAAAAAAATATTGAAATCATATTTGCGAATTGTATTTTTTGTATTTCGAATAAATCCAATTTTTATGTAAATAAATATTTTTTAATTTAGTAATACTGTCCATAAGATAATTCACACTTTTAGAATGGAGGGGCGAGGAGTTGGGTTTTGAAGAACCTAAAATTAGCATGACCTGTGGTTGCGGTTACGATTGCGATTACGATTGCGATTACGATTGACCAATGAGATCAAATCTTTCATTTTCCTATCGTTGAAAGCTTTGAGATCGTTGAAAGCTTTGGTCAAGAAGCATCAATCGTAATCGCAGTCGTTAGTCTAAATTGGGCTTAAGGTATTTTAAATTTGAGGTTCCATGGAACGTCTTTCTCTGGATCTACATCCATACACTGTCGAAAAAACGGAGTCGATCACGCACCGAAACGGAGTTTGAGGGAGTCCATGAACTTTTCGAAGAAAACCGAACTTCGAGATAGGGAGTTCACAGCACGGAAGTTAATTTTTAAGAATTTTTCGGAGTTAAACCAATTTATTAGAGGAGTTAAAAAAGCAAAAAAAAAAAATAACCTCACAAATGCTCGTTTTTTACAAGCAGCATTTGAGGTGCTTTGATTTTTTCTCATCTTTTCAAAGCTAATATTGACTGTTAAAAACTTTTCTTGCATGTCTGTACCGGAACTCGAACACGGGACCTCTCGATTTGTAAGACATTCGCCTTCCCAATAGACTTTTTAACTCCTTAAAAAAGGAATGCCAAAAGAATTCCGCGCTACGGTGTTAAATTTTTTCTGAATAACACTGCGAGGTGTTGACTTTTAGCTATGCTTTGAGGCGGTGTTAACTTATCCCTGGATTTTTCCGAGATTGTACTTTCAAATCGATTGTAAACCTTGGATTGGGGTTTAACCATAATTTTATGGTTTTTATACCCATCCACAATAGAAAAAACAAAATGGTGGACGGATGAAGCTATTTTTTTGAAAGAGTATTCATCGCGTGGGTTCTTTCAATTTACTTAAAGGTAGAACCTGAATCGTACGTCGATGCGTCCGTCATGCGTCCGTTACGTTGACAGTTCGAGTAGAATCAACGGGCTGCTATGAGTACTCCCCTAATAATACGTTTTCCGATGCGGCAACTGCATAGAGTAGGTCGACTTTCTACTTTTACATGCGGCAACGCACGGAAATGTCATTTCGCAAAAAAGTTTGTTTACGATTTAAGCAATTTAAGTATGGAACAAATTGAAAGTAATTGTTTCGACGATAAACTAATAGAAGAAGTGCAAAACAATGAATTAATTCCAGATTCGCTGCCGTACCCAACTGTCACCGCATCGAACTGTCAACCGGACGGACGCATGACGGACGCATCGACGTACGATTCAGGTTCTAGCTTAAAGGTTAGAAAACATATGTAGTTAAGCGGAAAATAGGAAATAACAAAAAAGGATGGTTGAAACGAAATATTCCTCTCTGAAACAAGTGTCGAAAAAAGTTTTGCTGCATGAGAAAAGCTTGAGATGAAAAGACGCTTTAAAATGAATACTCAATTAATTTAATGAAATGTAAAACATATTTTAAACAAAGTCAGTAAACAAATCTCAATTTTCTGTAAAAGCCGCATCAATGAATTTAACAGAACTTGCGAAAACTTTGTACGATGAAATTAAAATTTTCGATTGTTCGAATTTGCTTTTAATGGAAAAACCATCACAATTTGTCAGCATTTCATAAGCAATTCCATCATTTTAGTATATTCTTATCCTTTAAGAGGATTTACTGATTTCAGTCTATCCTACCATGCAAAACTGTCTTCCATTATTCTCACTTGATGTATAAATAATTCAGAGCTTTTGTTTAAAATGTTTTACGAATTCAAATTTAAATCACTAAAAATATGTTTTCTTCATTTTTTCATCATTGTTCAATTTCTCTGTTGTGATTTTCCCATCAAAATTTTCCAAGCCACTTAGCTCAGCTCAGCTTTCAAAATAATAATAAAAAAAAAGAAAACGTAAGGAAAATTATAGACGTTTCCAGTAGCATCGCGGTCGATTTATAACTAATTTAAATTATATGCAAAGACAGGACTTGATTTGCATTATAAAGTAATTCAATTGAGAACAAAATATAAAGTCTTTCTAAAGGATATTTCAAGCAAAAAGAAATATCCACAAAGTTTTATAGGAAACACTAGAATATGAAATGATGACCATTTCTACTTTGTCTGGAGGAAATATGCTAAAGTCACGATTTCCATCATTTTGTTTTCTGTATGTATGTGTATGGGATAAAGAAAGGCGTCTTTTATGCTTGTTAAAAAGTTACTAAGAGAATTGTGAAAACTTCAAAGGATTTCATAGCAGGAAAAATCGAACAACTTAACAGAAAACTTTTGACAAGAACAAATACGTATTTAACATCAAAGGAGCGTTTTGCATGTGTTCTTCTAAATGCGTATTTTTCAGAAAACTGGAAGCAGGAATTGAATTGTACGAGATGTTTTCAACAAAATAAGTTTTAAAATAAAATATAGGTTAAAAAACGAATTTATTTACTTGAATATGAAAAAGAGTTCCCGAATTCGTTCTTGGGGTGATGTAAATTTAAATGTCAGTTTTTCCTTTGATTCGTTTTGTAATGTTCGATAGTGCTATCAGAAAATTTAAGTATTTTTTGCTGAAAATTTGTGTATTTACTAGAAATACTGTTTCCCGAGGACATTAAGCTAAGAAGCAAACAATATTTCATCAATAATAAGTCAGTGGCTCATCCCTGTAGAAAAAAGGTGATTTAAAAGTAATTTCCGGGTAGTTTTCAAAGTGCTGTGGAAGTACAGTGGTTCTAATTTGATTTTCAATATCCATATCCGACGTACAAAGAACTGTTTTGAAAGCAAAAGTACTGTGGGCAAAGCATTTTCAAAGAAGAAAACACTTGGTATGTAAATTTACATGCGTTGTGTATTTTTAGAATATTCAAATTTCGCACCATTTTTCCTAATCTTGATAGTTGTAATTATTTTTAACTGTGTGTGATGAGAAAAAAGTAGGTACTTTTAAAAGTGCCTTTTTTCAAAGAGGTTAAAAAGTACATTTCAAAACAGTTTTAAAGTGCTTTCGCTTAACGTACTTTGAAATTTCCGGAAATTAAAATTAAAATGATCTAAATTTACTAACTTCACCTCTCATAATGTATTTTTACCAATCAACAGGTGGCGATAATAAAAATAATACCAAAACATAACAAAAGCTACAATTGCTAGGGGACAATCGTCATATACTCTATATGATGACAGACAAAATGTTTATTAAAAACATAACAAAAGCTATAATTGCCAATCTGGCAATCATTGGAGACCCGTATGGTGATATTCGTATCAAAATTCGAACAGTTGTACCAAAATTCCACTTTGAAGTCAAACTTTCCAATAAGATTTTTTAAAATTTATTCCAATCGGATTTTGATGTATGGGAGTTTTATGTAGAATCATATCCTAAATAACTTTTGTTCTTGGACTTTTTTGATAAGATGCAGCGATATTCGCAAAAAACGTTTTCGTTCGTATGGGGGGTACCCCCCCCCCCCACCTAATGGTCCAGTTTTGCCCATTAACGAACTTAGCCTCGCATTTTACGTAAAACGAATCTGCGCAAAATTTCAAGTCTGTAGCTCAATCCGTGCGCCCGCAATCCGCGCCACAGACAGACGGACGGACAGACAGACGGACGGACAGACAGACGGACAGACGGACGGACATGCAAAATTCAATTTTTTTTATCATTCTAAACACACTCGTGTAATTCATTTTTGTGTGTGATGACGGGATCTTGGCGTTACAAACGGTAAAGCAAAGTTAATATACCCTTCGGTTTCACCATACGGGTATAAAAATTAATTTGTATAGGAGGGTGGGAAAGGAGTGGTCCGATTGGAATTTGATGTATTGAACGGTTATGTGAGATCATATTTTAAACAGATTTTGCCTTTATAAATTTTTCTATACGACTCGCCATTTTTGAGAAAATAGAAAAAAAGTATTCAATTTTTATGGAAGAGGGGGAACCAGTGATCCGATTGGATTTTGATGTATGTCTAAGTTTTGTAAAATCCTATTCTACCTGCATAAATTTTTTACCTGTGTAAATTTTTCAATATGACTCACCGTTTCCTTTTCAAATAAACTGTATAATTTGTACGGGGGTGGGAGAAAGGAATATTCCGTTCAATACCTTAGCCTATCCATTTATGAGAAACGTAACTATACAATTTCAAGTATCTAGCTCAATCCTTTTTCGACGGACGGATAGACGGACATACGAATATCAAAATCTTTTGTCATTCCCAACACCCTGGTGTAGTTCATTTTTGTGTCCGACTGTTGGTTCGATGCGTTACAATTGGTATACTAAATCTAATACACTTTTATATGATATATCATATAGAGTATAAAAAGGCAACAGAAATTCTAATTTTTAGCCTAATCGAGCATTCACGGGAAACCAGGAAGTACTTCCCGTAATAATTTTATTAAATTGTTTCGATAAAATGAAATGATCGGAAAATACTTTTATCAGAAAATCAACTTGCCAATTCTTTCCGTCTTTTGGGTTTTCCCCTAACCCATTGCTGTGCCCATTTCAAACCATGAAAAAGTCATTTTGATGGATTTGACGCCATGAATACTTTTTTTTAAATCAAAGTTATTTATCCCCAGATTTTCTTATTTATAGAGCCTGAGAATGAACTTAAAAAAAAGCCAATTTTCCTTTTAATTTTCCTCGTTCAATGTTGACTTTTTTCATTCATTTTTGGGTACTTTTTCGTCAAATTCATTTCGCCAACATTGAAGGGACACTTTTACAATAGCGTGATTAAATGTCATTAAGAATTTCTTTTTAGGGGATGCAAATAGATCTGAAATTTCGTATTCCTAAGAAGGGACAAAAATTCGTTCAATTAGATGAAACATTAATTAATTATCCCTTTTCTTGCTTTGCCTTTGAGTGGAAATCATTGGAATTCATGCACGTCTGCAATTTTACAAGATGATCAAATAAATTTTTGATGATTTCAGAACAAATTAAAATCAATTGGTATTAATGGCCGGTACTTTTAATTTTCGTACTAATGTTTATTTTAATACGTGGATAATGGAGATAGCTTTGGTTAAAAAAACAGGGTGACCATACGAGCGACTCGGATTGGCCAGGGTAGTTTTAGAAAATTTGCCTCAAATCTAAAAATAAACAGAAATAATCCAAATTAATAAATGGTAGTGAGTTTGTACTAAGAAGTTATGAGGAAGAAAATTATTAAATTAAAGTTATTAAAATAAAAAAGAAAAAAAAGTGTTTTAAAAAAGCTTTTATTTAAATGTATTGAAAAGGAAAAAATAATTTTTTGGGCCCTGTGTATTAGAAATAAAAGCGAGATAAATATTTATTTTATTTTTTATGCTTTTATCTCGTTTTTTATGCTTTTATTTCTGATATATAGCACCAAAAAAATATTTTCCCTTTTTAGTGCATTTTTTTCAATAAAAGTTTTTTTTAAATATTTTTTTCCATTTTTTATTTGATCCTTTTTAGACATTTTGTATTTGATTAGTCTGACTAAAAATCCAAAATTACGTCTGTCTTTCGCCACGCTTGTTTATACTTTTAAGTCTGCATCTGAGATATTTTTACGGTCTTTTTAACTCTAGAATCGGATTTTGCGGGCCTGAAAAACCACCAGATGAGATTCTTCTCCCGGAAAATTTGAGGAAAAGAATAATAACGTTATATTTACAGGACTTCTCGTTTTTTTTTTTTTTTTTTTTTTTTTTTTTTTTTTTATTATATAGATCTAGCCAGAGCTTAGGGGAAGACCTTTTAATGCCGAAGCACAGCTCGGGATGGTCGGAAGGACAAAAGGAGATGCCGATTTATGTTCTCCTTGAACTTCTGCGGGTTATAGTCCGGGGGGAACACATTTTCCTTAGAGACTTCTTAATGTCAGAATAGGATTTAGCGATCCCAAAAACCCTAAGATAAGATTTTTTCCCAGAAAATGTGAGGAAAAGGACATTGACGTTATCTTTACAGGACCTTCCGTTATCTTTTCAGATTTCTTAGTGCCATAATCGGATTCAGCGACCCCAAAAATCCCCACATGAGATTGCAAGATTTGACCCCGACAAACATACAGACAGAAGGCAAGCTAATTTGTAAAGTAAATATAATTTTCTATATACGTAAAACCGCTACGTATCTCTAATATTTTAAAAAAAAAAGTTTTTTCAAAAACTGTTATTATAAAAAAATGCATATAACCAAATTCAAAGAAAATATAATTTCCTGAATTTTTTTATTTAACGGTTTTGTACACATTCTATGTCTCAGTTTTTTAGAAAACGGTATTTTCCAAGATCCTATCTACCGTGTTATTTACCTTTAAACTTTGAACTTTGCAATTTAAAAATGCACAGGCATTTTATTTTTATAAAGGGAAAAAATTAATCAGGTTAGAGGAAGTGTTCAAAATTGCATGAAACGGCTTGTAAAATTGTTAGTTCTGGTATTTCTCAAAATTTCTCAGATGGAAACTTTTATTTTATTTTAAAGTGAACACCTGAAAAAAATGTTCCAAAAGAAGGTGACAAAAGAGCCAGGATAATGTGAATCATATGCAGGAAACCCATATGAATATACATTTTATTCTTTCATATACAGAGGATTAACTGAAACTCGTCTGATGGATATGGATGTGAGGTAAATGTGTTACAAAAGTTATTGCCGAAATTCACGTCTCATATCCCTTGGTTTTAATAGCCCCGGTTTTCCAGGTAATTTTTTAATGGCAGTTTTCTTTTCAGGGTTGTTTCGATTGCAAAAATGTGACTGTGACAGTAATGTGATATAATGTTATGTAATATTATGATATGGTCTCATGCGTGCACTATAATTAAAGCTTTTGCGTGTTTCAGGCTGATGAGAACGAAATTTTTATTCATTTGCCCAATTTTTTACCACAGAAATTACATTTGTGCAAGTCACGCTAAGTTTATATTTGTCACGTTGATAGAGTTTATTTGTGTGTGTGTGTGTCTGTTTGTGTCAGTATTACAATTCAGTTTATATAGTCGTAAAAAACGACCCAACTTGATGCCTGTTCATAGAACTCCGTTAAACAGCAGAGAAAAGCGAGAAAAATGATGGGAAAAACGAAAGTTTGTGATGAGATGAGGGTGAAAGTAAACACTGGCAACGTGGAATAAAAAACTGGTACGAAAAAGGCAAAAAAGTACCGGAGAAATAAGCAAACAAAGCGTTTGTCAGGATATATGGAAAATGGATAGGAATGAGGAGTGTTTTGGATAGGCATCAGCATCACCTTTCGTAACAAGCAAAACGTTCCAGTAGTTAGGTGTTAAAATTGCTGACGCTATTATGGCTTAAGGAAGTTAGACACAATAACCAGAATAATGAACTCATCGATTGATATTGGAACAAGGATCGCCCTATCGATAGACATATCAACATCAGCATGAATAAACAAACCCATCATCGACGTCCCCAACACCGATTTATTATTTTGGGAAGAACTTCTTGTGGAAAATGAGAGAAAATCCTTTTCCCTGAAAAAATAGACCTGGCAAATATTTTTTGTAAGGATGAAAGATTACTTCTCATATATCTTCACACAAAATTAAGCAACTTTTTCAATAATTTGTTTGGGAAATTCACAGATGAATTACTTGAATTTTATGACTCCGTACGAATTACTTTAATACAGCAATATAAGATATTTAACTGACTTAAAGTAAAAATACTTATACCGTACCACACTGTAGAAAATGAATTTGAATTTAAACCGAAAAATGGGGTAAAAACGGGGTAAATTTGCAAAAACGTCGTAAAATTTCGAAAAAAAATCAGAATTTAGCTCGCACACCATTTAAGTTGTAAAATCACCCAAAAAACATTAATCTTACACTAGAAATAGGGTAATTTTAAACCTTGCGTAAAATTTCGACCAATATTCGTATTTTTACTCTCATTTTGGTGTAAAAACACGCTCGCAGGGTATTTTTACATTATTGTACGGGCAATTTAACCTTAACCTTATAATTCGCATAAGGTTTGTGGCATCGGAGTATAAATACTCGAATCGAGTTTTACTCTACCAAAATCCTGTGTGGCGCCAGCCACATGGCAGACATGCCCGGGAAATTTGGATGTGAAAACATCCGCAAAAATAATATATTTTTTTTTTTCAGACCGTATAAGCCAAGAAATTCTAATACCATTTTCGGTGTAATTTTAAACAAAAAATGTCGTAAAATTACACCTTTAAGACGCGGTTTTGCTACCAAATAGGAGGAAAATTACAACAAAAATGTGGTAATTTTAAACATCCATGTCGTAAAATTACACCCGTATTGTACTTTTACTTCTTATTTAGCTTAAAGTTCCCCCGTAAAAGAGGCTTTTGTACGCCACAAAATGAGTAAAAATGCATAGCTTTTAAGCCATTACGACTCGGTGTAATTTTACCCTTATTATCGTAGGAAAATGGTTTCCTACGATAATAGGGGTAAAATTACAATAAAATTTTCTAGAGTGCACATTCGTAAAATATATTATCCTACTTTCCAAAATCCATGGCTAATTTTTATACCCGTATGGTGAAACGAAAGGGTATATTAACTTTGCCTTACCGTTTGTAACGCCAAGATCCCGTCATCACACATAAAAATGAATTACACCAGTGTGTTTAGAATGATAAAAAAAATTGAATTTAGCTTGTCCGTCCGTCTGTCTGTCCGTCCGTCTGTGGCGCGGATTGCGGGCGCACGGATTGAGCTAGAGACTTGAAATTGTACACAGACTTGTTTTTCGTAAAATGCAAGGCTAAGTTCGTTCATGGACAAAAATGGACCATGATTTTTGCGAATATCTCAAAAACGGTGCATCTTATCAAAAAAGTGCAAGAACAAAAGTTATTTAGGATATTATTCTACATAAAACTCTCATACATCAAAATTCGATTGGAATAAATTTTAAAAAATCTTATTGGAAAGTTTGACTTCAAAGTGGAATTTTGGTACAACTTGTCGAATTTTGATACGAATATGACCATACGGGTTTTCAATAATTGCCAGATTGGCAAATACAGTTTTTTAATTATTGGAGAGACAATAAGGTAAAAGCAAAGATTAAATAACTAAAGATTAGCAACAACAGAATATTCCGTAGAACTTTTAAAATGTGTGCAATATTCTGTGGAGTTATGAATCTCAATCAAGTAACGCATGCAATTTAAATATTTTTATTGATTTTTTGACAGTTAAGTGACAAAATATAAGTAAAAAATTTGTTTTGAAAGGATTTAATTTCCGTTGGCGGACTTTTTTAGGTTCCTAAAATTTGTTCTAGCTTCCTTATCTTTATTTATCTAATCTTTGGTAAAAGTTTCAAACAAAAAAATTTAATTTGATCAAAATATTTCAACCGAAATCTTTTAAAACTAGTTTCATACTTTGTGCAAAGGTTGTGGAAAATAATATTCTAAATAGGATGATCATATATTTTTGTGTCGATCTGACCAATATGAGTGGTGGAGGAGGAGGGGGTTGTGGGTATGGTGAAGGATTGTTACAATTTTAAGTTACGAGATATATAAATGAAAACATTTACTTGCACAACCGAACTAATTAAAAGCTGCGTCCATCCGGAAAAACTCAGAGATATGGAAAAGTTGTGTTTTTTTCTATAAATTGAATTCGGGCAAAAATAAATATAAGAAAAGTTACGATTGCCAGGGGGCGGTTGTCAAATACTCTCTATGAGGACAGACAAGACTTTCATTAAAAAAATCCAATTGTGTGGGAGAGGAGGGAAGGATTGGTTCGATTGAATTTTGATGCGGTTTTTTTTTTGCATCTCTAACGATCCCCGAAAGATTTGAAAGAAAAATCGATTTTTTTAAATCTCTCGAAAACGATGCACTTTTATGAAAAAATGCATATAACCAAATATATGGGAAATAAAATTTTCTACATTTTTTGGTTTAGCGGTTTATATGTATATTTCTAAAAATAAAAAGAATGTTCTAGATATTTTTTAAAATGATTAAAAATAAATATTTATGTATCACTTGTTTATTACAATCCCTTAAATCTCATCATGAATGTAAAGATTCACATAACTTTCCGTGAATAGAAAATTTATAAAATCGCCGCGGAAAATTCAGGAAAACATTAAAAAAGCAGTGATCATAATAAAACCCTTGTAAGTAATTTTCTTTTTACTGCATGAACTCCATATTTGATGTTTTCACAACTAAAAAAACGTATTAAGGTTTTTTCAGTAGGATATTCGTAAAGATGTCTGGGCTTTTTTTAATTCAATGGTTTCTGTGTACTGTGAGATGAAAATCTACTTCAGCCGATGAATAAACAAAAGTTCAGCTGAAACAATGAATCAATCAGCTTCAATAAATAACAATAAGATTCGCTGCCAGGTAAGGTAGATGAATATAAGAAGCTTTGATTCGCTGTTTGCTCTCCTTGGAAAGATTTATGGGATTTAAGGATGAAATGCCTCACCCTGTCCTTCCGCAAGGAATAAATGAAGGAATGAACTCAATCGGCATCGGCGATACGCAACCTACGCGACGCAAAAATGAACCTGAATCGGTCGTCGGTTGATTCTATGGAGGTGGTGCCCCGATAAATGATGGGAATGGAGTTTGAAGGATTCATTGGAATTTAACTGAGGAAGATTTCAGTGTATATTCGAGTATTCAGTACTACATCAAGGTTTATATTTATGTAGGTGTATAGACTTCTACTGGATATGTTTTGCTGTTTCAGGAGCGACGAGGTCCTTTGCAGTGATTAATGGTTAAGGTGGTTAGCAATGTTTCGTTTGAACAGTTTTAATGGCGAAGGTCGGCGTTCTCTCGGAAAAATCGGTTTTCCCTACCTCCGTTTTAATCAGTGGGGCTACTAACTGGAGTTTAGGATATGAAAGATTCCAATTTTTTGCAAACTGAGCATGATTTTTCGATTTTTTTTTATTACTTTTTTCCTTTAACTATACTTCTTATCTTTTTCTGTACGCATTCTTCAATTTTCTTACTTTCCTTCGTGGCGCGGAGAAGATGATTCAATTTGTGGTAGTGAAACGTCTTAAAGTTGAAAAAAAATTAAATACTCGTATCTAATGATCTACTGAAATAAATGAGATTTTATGAACACGAATTAAAACCAAATTTTTCATTTTACCTTTTGCGTACCTGCGTAAAGTGTACCCTTCTCAAAAAAATTTTAAAATTTTTTTTGCGTGCCTTCTATATATCTGAAAAAGCAGTATTTTCTTCCCATCGATCGTAATATTATGGTTTCCATTTATCAATAATAATCCCATATATTAATGCTGACCAATAATTTAAATCTTGAGAAGGAAATTGTGGGTAAATTTATACCAGATGAATTTATATTTGGTGCCTAAAATATCTTCAGGCTAGAGTATGACATACCAAGTGCATTGCAGCCAAACAAATCTAGATATTTTTCTTTCTTCAAAAATTTGTTACTTGCTCAAGTTGTATTTGTCCTTATTTTATTGATTTGTTTTTTTTTGTGACAATCACAGGTGTTTTCAAGTTTAGTTGTGATAAACAAACGACCACATGGTCATTATTAAATTAAGTAGAATGGAGACAATATATTTGAAGTCACCAGGTTTTAAATCACAATGTCAATTATTTAATGAAAAATCAGTGATGCCATTTGAAATTTGAAATCGTAGTTGAGTTAAGGTGATGGGCCAATAGAAGCTTTGCTTGCTTTACTCGTTTCGACAGCTGAATTGAACTCTATGTTTCCTGCCGCGGTCACACGACGCTGTTTTGCCAGCCGCTGGCTGCTGTTGTTTAGTAGCGCTGGCAAGTACCAAAACAGTGGTTTGACATTTTAATCTGGGAGATTTTTTTAATAATAAACGCAACACACCAATTTAAATAAATAAACGTAAAATAACAACTTACAATAAACAAACTTTACCACTTATCAGACTTTTGACAGCTCAGAAACCATGTGACAGGGTCACGTGATCTCTAGTAGCGTTGGCAAAGTAGAACGGTCTCTACTTCATTAGCGCTGCTAAAATCATCACGCTGCTGCTGGTAGTAGCAACGCACTAGGGTTCACACGGTGCTGCTGAAATGGCTCCTAAAGCTAGAACCTGAATCGTACGTCGATGCGTCCGTCCGGTAGACAGTTTTATGCGGTGACCGTTGGGTACGGCAACGAATCACTTCTTCTTCACTTTTTTTTGCACTTCTCTATTAGTTTATCGTCGAAACAATTACTTTCTATTTGTTCCATACTGAAATTGCTTAAATCGTAACCAAACTTTTTTGCGAAATGACATTTCCGTACGTTGCCGCATGTAAAAGTAGAAAGTCGACCTACTCTATCCGTTGCCGCATCGGACAAACGCATTATTAGGGGAGTACTCATAGCAGCCCGTTGATTTTACTTTGACCGCATCGAACTGTCAACGTGACGGACGCATGGCGGACGCACGGACGTATGTTTCTGGTTCTACCTTAACAGCCAAACAGCCACTAGCGCTGGCAAAACCACGTCGTGTGACCGTCGCATAATGGGAACTGGCCCAATACAAAAGCGTTTAAAGCAAAGCAAAGCAACCAAAGCTTCGATTTAAGCAATTCTCAATTCGGCGCTTTGCTTTATGCGCTTTGATAGTTCTGACAATTTAGTTTTACGCCTAATCGATGGAACAAAACACAAATAGCATACAAAATACATGATAAATACTTTATAAATTATTTTTTTTTTATTGTTAAAATGTTTGCACAAAATTTTTACCACTCAGATTATATAAATTCAATATGTCAAAGCGTTCATAGCAAAGCGTACATTGGGCCTAGAGTAGCTTTGCTTGCTTTTTCAGCAAAGCAAAGCAAGCAAAGCTTCTATTGGGCCCTTTAGAGTCTTGAATGCCTCTCTTGTTTAACTTTTTTTTTATGAATAGCTCCTTGCCATACAACAAAAATAATAAAATCAAAAGAGTTTCAAATATGAGCTCCCAAAATTTTTCCGTAGGTATATTCATTTCGAATTAAAATAATTTTTATTATTTTTTTAGGCAAAATTTTTTTTAAAGAAAAATACATTTGTATGGGAGGGGGAGGAAGGAATAGTCCGATTGGATTTTGATGTAGGAAAAAGTTATGTAGAATCATATTCTAAAAACATTTTTTCTCTATAAATTTTTCGATACCATGCACCGTATTCCAGAAAATCGTAAGAAACTGTTTTATTTGAAGTTTGTAAAGATAACGGAAAGTCCTGTTAGGATAATGTGGATTTTTATTCATACTAATCAAATAAGAAATAACTAAAAAGAATAAAATAAAAAAAAAAATTAAAAAAAAATTAAAAAAAAACTTGAACAAATCTTTTATTTATCTCGCTTTTATTTTTGATACACAGTATTCAATTTTTTTTCCCTTTTTAGTTCATTTTTGTTAAATAAAAGCTTTTTTTATTCATTTTTCACCCCCGACGCCGGAACGGAGATGGTATATGCGTTTGGGTCGTTTGTGCTTCCTTAGTCCGGATTCACACGATAAGTTTTTTGATTCACGTCACGGCCAAACGAAGGCAAGAGGGGCGAGATGTAGAAGGGGCGAAAAGTTGGTGCATCACCAACTTTTGATTCACCAAAAGTTATTGCAAGTCCGTTTTCTCTATTCCCTTTTGCTCTCATTCGTATTCGCTCTATTTACGACAAAAACTTTCATAAACGTCAAAAAGACGCACGTCAAAACCAGGGATCCCGTTTACACTACTATCGTAGTTTTACACTACTCTTTTGACATAATTTGAGCTAACACTACTTACACTACTGAAAAACTTAAAACACTACCATTTTCACCCTATAAAAAACGTGCTACATAGAAAGTTAATTTCTAGATTTGAAAAGTTAATTTATCTGAGAAAAATTAAATAATATGTAGTTATTCAGACTTTTTATCTAATATATTTAAATACTTTAGGTATTCCCTATGAAAAAGTGACTGAATAAACGCACTCAGTTCTTGAACAAAGCGGACATAATATAATACCTACTTAATTCCGTCCTTTAATTTTAATTTAAAAAAATGTGATTTTTGTACTAATATAAAAATGTACTGATATGATATGCAATACAACATTAGACGGTAACATTCAAAATGTGTTGTTTCAATGAAACTCCAAATGACTGTTAAAAAAGTTGACACTACTGAAATCCCTCTGACACTACTATTTTTCGATCAGTAACACTCCGCTTTTCACTTTTGGGGTGGGAACCCTGGTCAAAACATTCATCGTGTAAATGGCCGTGAATGATTCGTGGATGTTTAAAAGAGAATAGCCGTGATTCATGAATCAAAAAACTTATCGTGTGAATGCGGTCTTAACTCATAACTTTTGAACCACTCAACCGATTTCGGTCCCGTTTTTGGCATTCGGCTGGATATGGGTACCGCAAGGTTCTTGCGTTTAAAAATTCCCCATCCCCCCTCAATTTAAATCCCCTCTCTAAAGAGTGAAAAAAAACGAAATTTTTAAAGCTTTCCGAGCTCGTTTTTCAGCTCGGCGGCCATTTTTACACGTCCCATTGTATATTCTCTAGATTATAGTCCAAATCCACACAAATTCAACGACCAATAGGCTTTCCCGACGCACACTGTAATGATTATTTTATCCTTTTTAGGGGATTTTTTTTTATTCAGGATTTTTTCAATTTTTTAGAGTTTTTCTTTAGTCAAGGGTTTTTTAAAATTTTTATTTTGTTTTTTCTTAAATCGCATTTGGTTTTGGTTCGGTTTTTTGAAAGATGGTTTGGTTTAGGTTCGGTTCAAATTTTAATATTTCAGTGGTTTTTGGTTCGGTTCAAAAAACAGGTTTGCATATTGAATTCAAAACCTTTTAATAGGGTATAAAAATATTTTAATATTATCATATTTTCGTATTATATCTAACGGAATGGTTTAATATTTTTGGCAAATCTTTTCAAGTACTTTTCCACCTGTTGGCTCACATCGACTTATCATTAAATTCTTCTATATTATATGATATTTCCGAAAACATGAGACACAATAGAATTGTCAAATATTCTTGGTATTGACAATTTTTTACATAAAAATATTGTCTTGTTTTCCATGTAAAATGGCAATCAAAACAACAAACTTGACTTAATATTAGAACATTGTTGCCATTTCATAAACTCAAATAAGGTAAAATTTTTATGTGATCCAAGTTATTTATGAAGGAAATATTCATTTTTCTATCGTTTTTATTCATATTGTATCTTTTGTAACATATGTGAACTGTAAAATAATACCTTTCATAAAATATACAGCTATTTAAAGATTTCTTTCAGAGTTCCCTCATATATGCAAACGGAAGGCGATGTTAAATTTAGCTTATAGTGCCAGTATGAAGGCCATACACATTCTGTATGTTATTTACTTGTTTTCAATTTCCTGTTTTATTCAATAAAAAGCCCCTGGCAACGTTCTTTCTATTCCCTGTAGGAGAAATACAACAACGAAAACAATTTCAATTGAGTTTCATACATCTGGAGCGTATAGTGTTTAAAATAGAGGGTATACAACCCACCCCTAGGTATGTCAATGTCAGTATGTGTTTAGCTTTGTAACATTCACCCAGTTTTCCTATCTACCATGGAAACAATTTCGAAGCAAGTACTGAAGATTGTTTCTCCACCTCGGCAAGGAATCCTTTGGAGTCAATTGAATTTAGATTCGGTTCTCTCGCCTGGCTTCTGAGGTAAATATCAAATAACTTATATGAAAATTCCTCCAGAGACAAGTAAATTTGCGAACAACTGAAACAGGATATAATTCTAGGAAGCTGGGCTTTCTGTAATTAAGCTCACAATAGACGATGTGAAATTATTATAGAAAATAAGTCTTTCGAGTTTCTCATTGCCGAGCTTCACGGAAGATATTTAACTTGACGCTTGACTTTACAATTGTATTTTAAATTTTACTATTTCTATATTTAAAGTAGTGATTAACATAACTGGAGTAGAAGCTTCGTGTAGAGAATGGCTGGTGCAAGGATTACATTCCTTGCTGTGATTTTACTCAACATAGCATCAGATATGCTACAAAATATATGCCATGAACATTTTGTAATTTGAGGATGATAATGCTTATTTTCAGAAACAGGTATTATACTTAACATTTTCACACTATCGCTCATACATATTTAACTCCTGAATATTACTGGTTAAAAGCTAAAGCCAAGGTACGGTAAAGTCTTTGATCTTGCAATAATCGTCCCTTATGTACGAGACAACTAAATTGCTAAGTTATTATTACCATGTTTGACTTTTCGTATAATGGCCTGGCTTTATATCCAGTCTATATTTGTGGCCAACGAGTTCCTTTTCTGCTCAGGGATAACATTTTCATTTGTTTTGAATAAATTTAAGGTCTGCAATGTTATTAGATATCCTTATAAGGGATTTTCTGGAATTTCATTTAACTCTTAAAGGTATGGTGGTACCACCAGGTGCGATGTACCACCTTTTCGTAACAAATGCTGCACGGTGGTACGGTGGTACCAACGGTGGTACCAAAATTGTATCACCGACATTACCGCATGAAACTTTGAAATGGCACCACTAAAAAAAATTAAAAACAAATTGTTTCGTGTGCCGCACGGGTAAAAATATTTGCTATTTTTCTGTGTCTTTAACGGATAAATGTCCAATATTATTTGTTCATATAGATTTATGCCAGTTTAAACAATTTCTTGTTTGTTTTAAAAAAATGTTCAGGTAAAGATTTTTTGAGAGCGTATTTAACATAAGTAAAGACAAATCTGTATAAACCGGACCATGAATACGCTTAGATCGTAAAATTAGTCGGTGTTTTACCATTAGATAAGACCTACCTTAAAAAAAACTTCTTTGCCACTCCAATATTTATAACACTACCCCTGTACCCTCTTCCCCTAAACCACTGAAGCGATTTTCATCATTTCCTAAACCACTGAATCGATTGTCATCAGATTCTTCCAATAATTTTACACATTGACTGCCATGTGAGCTTGACGTGTGTCTTATACTAAAAAGGACTTATGAGATTGTATGGAGTAAAACCATGAACTAGAAATATTTAGTGTCATTCTTTAAATTATGGTGCGGTGGGGCTTGCACTTCTAAATATGCTTAGTTCATTTAGAACTATACTGGGTGAAGGTCGTTTGAAGTTGGTGAGTGTTTTAAATTGTGAGTAATGTATCGCGTGTTCGTCGTTCCAACAAAGGTTAGTCTTTTAGGCATATTTTCGAAGGTTAGCCTTATAGGGTTAAGCAGAATGTCTACTTTGTGTAGCTATCTTATGTTTTAAAATAGGAAAATATTGTAAAGAATCAATATTGAAAATAATCATTTGAACCACATAATCGCATTAAAATCAATTGATTATATTTGGAGTTAAATTAGAATATTTAGAATACAAACAATTAGGAATACAAGTAATAAATCACAGAGAATAATGGATAATTTTTAAATAAATTTACAAACAACTAAATTAAGGCCTGGAAATCCACTTCAACTTATTTAAATGAATCTCATTTTTATTATTACGATTTTTATAATAAAAACAAAATGAAATCATGAAATTTTTATCGAGGCGGTGAAAATCCTGCCCATCAACATCAGAATACGGAGTCGGCAAGTATAAATAGCCTCAAGTACATAATCGTTTGCAATTCATGGGAACAATTTTGCCATTTTCACCAGTAAAAAGCGAAGAAAATGAATATTTTGCCATCCGGGCCTACTAGCAACAAAACGGCATGATGTCGATGTTGTGTTGTGAGTACATAACCATCAAAAATCCTGAAAAAATAATAATCAGCAAGTGAATAATAGAAGTTTCTGAGTATCTTAGTGAATGTAGGTCGTAGGCCTCATATCTTCCTTAAAGACTTGTTATTTCTTAATCGCGAAAAGCATAGAGAAGGACATTTCTCCCATCGGAACCATGCAAATATTAGCGTTCCCAAGAGTCCTACAGGACCAGAAAAGGATCATATTTGTCCGTGATAGTATTTTTCACTGGAAAATCACCCATGAAGCAAAACAAAGTCGAAGAAGTCGTGCACGCGAAAAAATTCTTGAATACTTTGCAATCCAAAAATTATATTGACGAACTTTGAATACAATTTTGTATTCGAATTTAATACATGCGAATTATTGAAAATATTTTAGTAATTTTTGCTCTCATCTTTTAATGATTTTTTATTATTTATTGAACTTAAATGCTGTTTATTGTCTACAATTTAATCAAAATGGTAGACTTTAATACTAAATTAAACCAAAAAAAATTTTTTTTTCTTATGTATACTACTGGATTAAAATATTGCATTGGCTTACATATAGGTCTAGTGTAATCCAATTATGAAAAAAAATTTAATAAAAGATTTTTTACCGTGTGGAAAAAAATTAATTTCCTACAAATTTTGAATGTTTCGGGAAAAATTAAAATATTTGTTGGATCTTCTGTCCATGCCAAAATGTTTTAAGTTTAATATTCGGAAACCGAATATTTGATTTAATAATTTTTGGGCGCATGTGGCGCGATTTCTGCCTGTGGCGTCAAATTCGCCGCTTTTTTTCTTTGGTTGACTGATGAACAGTGAGGTGCAAAAATTCACTAAGTTTGTTCATGGACAAAAGGCTAAGTTCGTTCATGGACAAAAATGGACCATTAGGGAGGGGGGTACCACCCATACGAACGAAATCGTTTTTTGCGAATATCTCAAAAACGATACATCTTGTCAAAGAAGTCCAAGAACAAAAGTTATTAAATTCTTACATAAAACTCCCATACATGAAAATCCAGTTGGAATAAATTTTAAAAAATCTTATTGGGAAGTTTGACTTCAAAGTGGAATTTTGGTACAACTGTTCGAATTTTGATACGAATATCACCATACGGGTGTTTAATAATTGCCAGATTGGCAATTATAGCTTTTGTTATGTTTTTTATTTAACTTTAATATTCTTTTACAGATCTGGAAATTAAAAAAAAAATAAGTCAATTGGTATTACGGCGAAACTCATTAACCTCACAGAACAAAACGAACAATTTGCCCAATTTCAGTTTTAAAAAAAAATCATGATATTTTCAAACATTGGAGGATATAAACATTCGAGGATATAAACATTGGAGGACTTTGCTACTTGAGTGAATTTCAACATCTTATTTTCATGACTTGAATGGGATATGTACCTTAAGGCAAAGACAATTTCGTCGGAATGAGGCGTCGTGCTTAATATTATGGGTTCTAGTCATTTCATTTTTATTTCGCATTCTTTTTAAAGAGAAGCTAAACATTATGTCTCAATGTAGCTACAGTGCCACTAAACAGAAACCCTCTAAAGTAAAATTCGTTCCATTTCGTTAAGAAGTAGTAGCAAAATTCCATCTCTCCAAGTTACCCAAAAAATATCAAAACACAAGAAAACCCAAACGGGAAACCACAACAAAAAAACATTTTTGTAAAAAATGAAGGTTTGAAAGTAAAAAAAAATTTCCACCTTGAAATGGTAAACGCGTTTATTGCAACCATCACGACAGCTAGCAACGATTTCTGAGAAAGCCTCATAGCCATTTCGTCTACCGTTAGGACATTATCCAAAGCACAACGATGAAAGAAAAAGTATGGAAAAATTTATAGAAAAAAAACACTCACGGCACATCGCGCATCCATGGAAAATTCAATTTAAAAAATTTGCATGAACTTTTCGTCTTAGGTCTACTGCTTTCAGTTTTCGCCTCTAAAAATATAATGCTGTGGGGTTGATTTCCCCGAAAGTGGTCCTGTTCAAGGCAAACGTGTCAAGGCCTGTGGCAAAAAGTTTACTCTACCTTGGCCTCATCACAACTCAATCGTGCTTTTTTCGTTATCCTCGAAATTCTGGTCCCTTTCCAATTTTCCATTCACAAAAAGGACCGAAAAAAGTAAATGTTGGATGGGATCCGATGCATAATAATCTACTTTCATCATAATAGTTTTTTGTTATAAGTACATTTCGTATGAAAAACTGCTCACTTCTGAGATGAGCTCTACCAGAATGAACATTGAACCAAACTATCAAAAAAAAAGATTAAATTTGACAAAAAAAAATGTGAAAACATTTCAGTACACTTCATAATTTGGTATGTCAACACATAAATATTCGCTCTATCTTCTCTATATGCTATTCAACGCGGCAGGATATGCTAGTATTTGGGTGTCCTTTTGTTCTTAGCTCGCATTATGGCAATGGTTGTGACACTGATGTTCCGCAGCCGGACATAAAAAATCGCTTTTTCAATTTAGATCCTGAAGGAGACTAGCATACAGGCCGTTGATGAGGAACGAGAAATGGACGCGGGGTGATTGGGGGGTAGGAGGAGTATACAAAGGACAGTGTGATGGTGCACATCTCATGTTAATTTATTTAGCCTAGCAACGAGTGAATCATTTTGGCAAAACTTATAGTTTCGGCGACCTAGATTTGATCCTTTTCAAAAAAAAAAAAAGTGTCTGAATTTAAGTCACATCCTTTCACTAGCATGTAGATTCGTTCCATTAAAAAACATAAAAACCCCTCGCCTCTTCATTTCCTTTCAGTCTTCTTTAATGAATGGTAATTTAATTATTATCCTTTTGTATAATGTTGTTGTGCAATGTGGAACGTTTTTCATCCATTTTTTTGTGTTCAACTTTCAGCAAATCGTAGCATCACTGAATACCTATCACAGATTTCCATGGATTTTCTAGACTGAATGCATGGCCGTCTGGATAACTTTTTATAATATGTGGTTTTCCCATAATGAACATGTAGAGCAATGAAAAATATACTTAATCCGTTTCAGTAAATTAATTTTTAACTATACGAGTATAAAATGTAAACCGAATAAATAAATGAAGAATAATGTCTACTACCACTTGTGGTTGCTTGATGGCTGAATGTATGGCCCATAATCCGGCAATGGATAATTTGACATTTGAATCATTTTTATTCTTTTAACGGAACATTCATTTCCTCGGGAATTTTTCGAATTGAAATGACGGTAATTAATTTTTCCGTTTTTTGTGGAAAGTTTTTGAGACAAATTAACCATTTAGTAGACAGGGAAAAGAATTTGAACTTTTTGGTGAACATCAATCAGTACTTAAAGTGGTTAATTAACCATGAATTCATTTATCAACAAGATTTATTGATTTGAAAAACTTGGAATTGAGCAAGTACTGGAAAAATCCTTTTCGAGGTGTTCATAGTTTGTGATAGAATTCTGCAAGATTTGAAAGAAAAAAACTATGGCTGAATAATTACTTTCTCTTCTATAGAGGGGAAGTATTATATTTATGACCGAGACTAACTCGAGAACGGAAGCAGATATAAAATTTGTGATCAGTATGAAATCCCTTTCAGACAAAATTATGAGGATGTCCGAGCATCTGACTGTGTATCTTAAATAACTCGAGAACGTATTGACCTAGCGAATTGAAATTTTTTATAAATAAGTTTTACAAAAGCGTAGTTTTGTATAAACTTTTGGAAAAGTGACCGGTTTTTGAAAATTTCTCGAAACCTTTGGGCTTTTAGGAAAAAATGAATATAGCAAGATTTAAAGGATATAAAGTTTTTAACATTTTTTGGTTTAACTAATTTTTGGTATCTCTAATGGTTCTCAAAATATTTAAAAAAAATCTGTAGCGATTTTCATCCGATTTACTTAAGTACCAGGAAGACCGAGCCATACACGGCCACCTCAAAATCCTACTTTTGCTGATTTTTGGGGAAAAACTAAATTCATATTGTCTTTACAGGGCTTTTCCAGAGTTTTTAAATTCCCAACCTAGAAAGCTAGAACTAAAACTAACGCGCGACAACAAAATTTCATAGAAATCGGTTGAGTGGTTATTGAGTAATCACTGTCATCGATTTTTGAAACGTTGTTTTGAGACACCAGGTGTGGGTTATCGAATGGAGGGAAAAGTCAGGTTTGTAGTGGGAAAATCGACAGCCCTTAGCCCCCTTAGTAATACTGAAAAGTTTCATTAAGATCGGACCACCCAATTCGAAGATACCAGGCGAGGGGTATCGAGGGGAAAACTCATTATTGTAGTGGAAAAATCGAAAGCCCCTAGCCCCTAGCCCGTAGCCCCTAGCCTCTAGCCCCTAGCCCCCTTAGTAATAGTGTAAAGTTTCATTAAGATCGGACCACCAAATTCGAAGATACCCGGCGAGGGGTATCGAGGGGAGGGAAAAGTCAGGTTTGTAGTGGAAAAATCGAAAGCCCTTAGCCCCCCTTAGTAATACTGTAAAGTTTCATTAAGATCGGACCACCCATTAAAAAATACCAGGCGAGGGATATCGAGGGGGAATTTTCTCAGAGGTGAGACCTATCTAGATCGATTCCTTGTCCCCGAAAATCACTAACCCCAAAGTTTCGTGAAAATCGTTAGGCGGGTTTTCGAGATCGTTTGTGCAGATAGACAGACAGACATACAGACAGACAGACAGACAGACAGACAGAAAGACAGACATTCCTCGTATTATATTATAGGATATTTTGAGACTATTTTGATGTGCAACATCATAAGGATTATGCAAAAAAATCAATTTTTCCAATGTTTGTAGGTAGGCATATCCCCTTAAAATAGAAGCATTTATTATTCGCTTTCGCATTCAAATTCGCTTAAAAAAACACTTTCGCTTTTGCTTTCGATATAAGCACATTCGTTAGAACTCTAATAAAAACTATGAAAATAAATTTTCTTTTAAAAATATTTCCTTTTGGAATTCTTTAAATTGAATTTAACCGAGAAGCATGCAAAACAAACCCAAAATAAAGAAAAGATATCTGATATCATATACACCAATACCTCACTTTGCGTCGTGGTTACGTTCCAAAAAAACACGACGCAAATTGAAACGACGCAAAGTGAATTATGATTTTCTATAGCAAACCATGTAAAGATCGAAGATAGGTTCCAGAGTTACGAAAATACTACTTTTTAAAAAGAAAATTGAACAAAGTAAACATTTAAAAAACAAAAATAATATAACTCTGCCAATAAATAAATTGGAAAAATATTTACCTTTTTTGTAAACAGAAACCGTAAAAATTTATAAAAATTTATTATTCTCTTTTAAAAAAAAGAACAACACACTAATTGAAACTGAACTCTAAAATTAGCAAAACAAAGTGAAAATAAAACTGTATTAAAATTGCGTTGATTTTCAGTTAGAAAGGGAATCCCCGAGTTTTGATAGCATGGCGCAATTAGAAAGAAAAGTCGTGCCATCTTTAAAAAAAAAAAAAAAAATTCAAAAAATTTCAAAAAAAAAAATTAAAGACTCGAACCCAAAACAACGCAAATTCGAAAATCTAACGACGCACAGTGAAAATTAGTACTAATTCAGCAGCGACGCAACTTCGAAAAAACGCAAAACGAAAAGACGCAAAGCGAGGTATTGGTGTATACCAATATTTAAAGTTTGTTTTAACAAAATATCTCTGATTCATAGTTTTCACGAACGAATGATGATACGAAAATTAAATAATTAATTCAAATAAGTTTTAGTTGCCGTTTCAAAATTTAAGTTTAGTAAACAAATAGAGATAAGCTTTTCACAGAGATGGGAAATCAAGTTCTTTGAAAACGAGAAAACTCATTGGCATTCCATCAAAAAATTCATTTCAATTGCAGAATTTGAAGAAAACTTTTACCTTTTTTGTTGTTTAACTCAATTCCACTAAGAGTTTTAATGCTTCCTATTTGATGGTACGACCATTGAAGCGTAGTTGCCAACTTCTATGCTCTCTATTCAAGTTATTTTGCAACTTTTAACAAAAGTATTTCACGAATTCCGTGGTAAGTTGAGAAAACGAAATCAATTGATTAACAACAAAACTAATACTTCCTCATTCAGTATTTCTCGGCAAGAATACTCAATTCTTGGAGTGATTTTTTTTAAACAAAAGTGTTAGAAAGTAGAAAGAACCAAATAAATAAGTCCATTAAGGAATGTTGTGGCTTCCTTTTTCATGTTATTAAAGTTGTTGATTGGAAATGGCCAGAATTGTCCAAAGATAAAATTCTTTTCCAGCCACTAATGGAAAAGTTTCGCAATAAAACTGGATAAATGTTCAACTCTGTTCTAGAAGAACTTTTGGCAGCAAATTCTCCTTGAATTGTGACAGTTTTAAATTGAACTAAAACATAAGAAAAGCTACAATTGCCAGAGGTCAATCGTCAAATACTCTATATGATGACAGACTATATGTCTATGAAAATAAAAAATTTGTGTAAAAAAGGTGAGGGGGGGGGGGTGGATTGGTCCGATTGTATTTTGATGTATGAAATGGTTATGTAAAATCATATTCTGATAACTTTTCATCTTAATGAATTTTTGGAAACTATTCACCGTTTTTGATAGAATTGAAAAAAAAAATGTTTCGTTTGCATGATGGAGGGAAAAAGAAATTATCCGATTGTGCCCGTTCAAGAATTTACCTTTGCTTTTTACGAGAAACGCGTCTGTACCAAATTTCAAGTCTCTAGCTCAATCCTTTCGGAAGTTATGGTGTTCACAGATAGACAGGTAGACATACAGGCAGACAGACGGACAGACATGGGGAAATCAAATTCGTTTGTGTTCCAAAACACACAGGAATAGTTCATTTTTGTGCTCGGCGATTGGTTCTATGCGTTACAAACGGTATACTAAATCTAATATACTTCTATATGATATATCACATAGTGTTTAATCCACAATAATTAGTTTTCGCGGCTGTCAGATTTGAATTGAATCGCGATGGTTAATTTTTCAAACGAACGCGCCACAACAAAGGATAATTTCGACTAAGGCGACATCTGGCGAATATCCCTCCTCGAAGGATCATTTCATTGCAAGCATCGAGCATGATCTGTCTCACTGGTTGGCCTATATAAGAGCGTGTCGCACAAGGAACGAGGATCATTCTGAGCTAAGCGCCAAAAGGTCAACATCACTACCGAACACTGTTTCTTGTGGTCGTTTTTAACGCTGCAAGAAATAAGTTATTTTTCATCGCAGAATTAACAAATGATTTGATTTTTGGCCCGTCGCGAATGAAGCATCATTTCGGGCCCTTTCGGCAAGAATTCGTCATAAAGTTTGCACTTCGATTCAGGAACTGACAGTTGGGAACAGTTTGTTTTATAGATTCATTAGAGTACCTCGTGTATAGGTTAGAGTGTTTAAGAAAATTGAAGTCTGTGAACCAGGAATATTTTGAATAAATTGAACTGTCAAATATAAATCTTGTTATTATTTCACTAAAAGGGATCCAGCATTTCTTTTTCAGCTACGGCAAATAGAGGCCGTAACACATAGAGTATAAAAATTGCAGTCGATTGAAATTAGTTAAAAGACATTTTTTCATTTTTTACTATAAATGGTGTATTTTTTTTGTCCTGAACACAAAAACAATTGGACGTTCTTTTTAAATTTTAATCACAATATTAAAATAGTAAATGGTATTGACTGTTCTTGAGTGATTTAATTTAATCACTTAATTTAAAAAAAAAATCCTTTTCTATCACGATTTTCTTGCATGTAATTAAAAAGCAGAGTTTACAATGTGAGTACCTTCTCACGCCACTCTGACTGGATCAAGGTTCTTTGGAAATGTCAACACATTTATGAATATTAGACATGCAATTGCGTGATTTGGGAAAATTATTTTCATAAAGGTCACAGCGTTAAACTTAAGGTCGAATCAAGGTTCAAATATGCAGTCAACTAACGTAGATGGTTAAAAAGCCATACTAAAAGTAAACCCTTTCGCTTAATGAGAAAATTCAAATATTCTGTAATGATTACCTGGAAACGCTTTATAGGGTATTCAATTAGTTTTCGTCTAAACGAATTTCTAAAGAAAAACTATAAGCTAATATGAAGAGTCGAAACAAGTTTTAATTAGAAATTGAAACCCTACAGAATCATTGTTTCCAATATACACCCATCATAATGTAATAAAGTTTATTCGTTTTAATAAAAAGCTCAAGGAAGCGAAACATTTTCCACGAAAATATTTTCAGTTCATGGAGTTTGCGACGGTAGATATTTTGCATGAATAACTTGGAAAAGAGAAGAGCGCAAAATTGAGTGGGGTTTAAAATATGGCAATAAGCTAATGGAAAATATGTTCATAGACTAATCAATAGCCGGCCACGAAATACTGGTTTAACGTTGTAGGCAGAAAATGTATAAAATTTTGTGCAGCAACAAAAAACAGCCATAAGTTTTGACTTTCAAAAAGTTTCTTAGCGCAAAAGTTTTGACTGAAAACAACCAACATTGAATGTTTCGATAATATTAAGGGTAGAAATTTACCTAAATCACGCGATAACGGAAATTTCCATTGTAAACCATGCTATGGCGATGATTTGGAAATTCTGGAAAATCCTATGAAGAAAATATAACACAGTCTAATGTCCCTGTTGTGGCATCTTGCAAACAAGAATGAAGATGGCGAAGTCGTATAATATTATTGTTTAATATTATTTTCGAGGATATACGCAAGTAGCATCCCTGTCTTTATATAAAATCACCAGGATCGTTATTGGGAAAATTGCTGAGTAAGACGTAAGAATTTTTGAATTTTTTACAACTGCGATTTGCAAAAAAATGGAAATGCTTTAACCTTTTTATATCGAACGAAAATCTGAACAAACTATATTTAGAGATTCAAGAGTTATCAGGCGGGGAGAGCGAGAACGAAGGGGAGTTTTAAAAATGCATCTCTCGATATATCCTAAAGCTAAAAGTATCTTTCATTAAAATATGTTCTGTGATTTAAAAAAAAAATTGTGTCACAAAAAAACTTACTTTCTTTCATGGGCGGATCATCATATCGATAAAATTGGCATTTGTCGAGGGCCTCGCCAAATATTATGAATCTGGTTTTGGAGACACATTCTACAGACCCTAAGCCAGGTTTTTTTTCAGGTTGTTGGGAGGGGGGGGGGGTGGCTTGCTTGTAGGACACTCAGAATCAAATTTAATCATAACGGGAAGGGACAGTTTATGCAATTTTTTCAGGATTTTTTTTTTTACTCTTTTACGCATGTTAACTGAATTCTGCTATTGATTTGAAATACCTTAAACCCATTTTTTCTTGATTTTTCGATAGAGGGAAAGTATTTACGACGAAGACCGACTCGCGAACGGGGTCAGATAGAAAATTTCTGATCAGTACGAAATCCGTTTTAGGCAAAATTATGAGGATGTCCGTGCATCTGTCTATCGATCTGTCGTTCTGTCGGTCTTTCGGTCTGTCGGCCCATCGGTCCATTGGTGTGTCGGTCTGCCGGTCGATCTGTCGGTCTGTCATAATGCCGAACTGTTGGTCAGTTCGTCAATCGGTCTCTAGGTCTGTCCATTTTGCGTATCTTAAATAACTCGAAAACGCGTTAATTCCTTATTTCAAAAAAATTCAAGCGACTTGAAATTTTTTGTAAATACGGGCACCTCCCATACTATTTTTTTTTTTGAAAAATACTGTTTTTTGAAAAAAAAATCTCGCGAATCTCCTCACTTTTTATTCGAAGTAGTGATGTCGAGCAGCGTCCGCGATGACGACGATTGTGGAAATGTGTGGCCACGTATTTATATCAATTTGCCACTCTATCAAGCTACTGTCTTTGGTCGATACATAATGCTCGCAAATTCGGATTATCGAAAAATTCGGATTCTCGAGTACGATTTTTGGGAGATTTAAAAGAAAAAATTAGACAAAAATAGCATTATTATTTGTTATAAACCAAGAATTTAAACATATATGGTTAAACATATATGGTTATTTCATGGTTTTTTTTTATACGCATTTAAAAAAACATGCGAAATGTTGTCTACACTCTCGAAAAAATCCGGGGACGAATTAACTCCGTCTCAAAACATAGCTTAAAGTAAGCACCTCGCAGTGTTATTCAGAAAAAATGTAGCACCGTAGCGCGGAGTTATTTTTACATTTTTATTTTACGGAGCTAAATATTCATTTTAACACCGCTTTGACCTAAATTTTGAATTAACTCCGAAAAGGAGTCAAAAATTCACTCCAACTCCTTTTAGGAGTTATTTTCATTGTAAAGGGTGTTCACGTTTAGAAGAGGCTTACCAATTGGTTTCAACAGCCTATTGGGAAGGCAAATGGTTTACAATTCGAGAGGTCCCAGGTTCGAGTCCCGGGCAGAGATATGCAAGAAAAGTTGTTAACAGTCAAAATTAACTTTGAAAATACGAAAAAAACTCAAAACATCTCAAATGCTTGCAAAAAAAGAGAATTTGCGAGGTTTTTTTTGGGCCATCTAATAAGTTGGTTTAACACCGAAAAATTGTTAAAAATTAACACCCATATGGAATTGTTGTGAACTCCCTAGCCCGGAGTTCGATTTTCTCCGATAGGTGATGGACTCCCTCAAACTCCTTTTCGGTGCGTAATCGACTCCATTTTTTCGAGAGTGTACTTTGGTTAGTATAGGCCCATTAATTTGTATCAAAACATACTGTCAGCAAGAATTATTTCAATATAGTATTTCGGAGCAAAAATTTTCTTTTTACAACTAATACGGACTATCGAATTGCGATGAATTCGGACTACAGAGTTCTTAGTGGGAAGGAGAAATCGATTCGGGTTTTTAAGATTTCGGATTATCAAAATAATATTGTATTTAGATAAGGGTTTGTTGTGTCTCTTTTTTGAATTGTCGTTATTTTGCAAGTTCGATTTTTTGGGTTGGCTTATATGTTCGGTTGCAACTATCAAACAAGGATGTTCTTCGATAATTTTTGAACTCCTAAACGGAGAATATTGAACTACTTTGCATTGTATTGCTTCGGCTGGAGCGGATGTTTTTAGCCACGTTTGTACAATACTTTTTTTAACTTATTTGAAAAGTACTCGTTTTTGCTACTTGCGTATATCTCACTGAAATTATTTGAAGATTTTAGGTAGGAAATGTTGTTACAATAATAGAAGCAGCAGGAGTCAAGCAAGACGGTCATGGTATTTTATATAAATTTAAAGAATCACACGAATGAATTTGAATAGGTTTCTTCATTTTTTTTTCATTCTTCCTTAATTTGACAGTAGAATAGTGAAGAAAGGTAGAGTTAGAGGGATAATTGTTGCTGGTTGGTATGGGGTCCTTTTATCTGTAATTTTAATTGGATTGAGGGCAAAATCTATGGCTAAAAATTCTTTCGGTATACGGGAAAAAAACTTACACTCGGGTATTAGATACCTTTACGTCGTTTTTAATTTTTATTTTCATACTGCTGTAATTTTGAAAGGTTACGGGAAGAACCAACAATGGAAATTAAGTCATGAACCGGCTTTGGGTTTGTTTAACTGTGGTATCCATGTCCGCGATATCCGACAACCCCTGACGGAGATATACCCTAAATTTTCTTAATTACACACAATGGAGCAAGGCTACCCATAATCAAATTTGGTTTTAGTTACAGGGGAAAAAAATTGTGCGATATTGTAGACCAGGCTAAAATACATAAGGCCAACGTTATAGAACGAAAGGGATGAGGAAGGCGAAATTCAGAAATTAAAAGAAAATATGCTTTAAACTATATTGCAAATCTTAATAAAGTCTCACCTAATATTTGGTTTTGTTTAACGTGAGTCTGGTATTTCTGGATGACTTTATTTGGGACGAATTATGACCACTGAAGGTGTATTTTTTTATTAATACAATTTCACTGGTAATTGAGCTGTAAAATTTTATTATCTCTAAAGTGAGAGAAGTGTTAAAATTTTATTCGAACGTAAAATATAATTTGTTTTGCTTTTAGGTAAATTCTAATTGATGAATGGAATACTCTTTAATGATTACACGGTTGTTTGCGGATTTTGATTGAAAATATAAAATCGGTCTTCATTATTTTACACAGACAATAAAAATGCTAATGGATGCTGAGGGGAGCTTTCAACAAACAGTTGTAATTTAATCAAAATAAATATGCTGTGAAAAAATATTGAGCAATTTTTTTTAAAGTGGTATAAGTCCATATAAAAAATCATTTATTTTCTTTAACATTTTTGTTGATTAAAAATGCAAAACAAAATTTAACAATTTCATATTTGTTGTAAAAACCTGACCCAGATTGATTAACGTTTGCCAATATTTTTAGGTTGATCCCAACGAAAACCCTTAAATATCTTACTGTTGAATAAATGGACTTATACCACTTTCAAAAATAACGGCTCATATCATGAGTTTCTGTGGGTTAAGTACTATTTGTTTCATTTCTTGATTCTGATCTAGGTTTTCCTAGTTTTTCTTTTAAAATCAAAACTTTATAAAACGATTCTCCACAATGCGGGTTTTCATTATATTTGCTAAAAATTGACTTAAATTGCCTTTACATTGACGAAATTTCTCAAGAACACTTTCAGAACATCAATTTTCACCACATTTTCTATGCCAGCTATACGAATATGATTTCATGGTGAAATTTGTTTAAAACTTTCTAAATAAAATGTTTTTCCGGTGGTTTTACTTAAATAAATGGCAGTAAAACAGTTCTTGTTAACAATAAAAGTGTAAAACCATGAATAAAAAATTGTCTGCAACGCGACAGGATACATCCACAGAACGATGTGCTACTAACCGAAAACATCGGATAAGCAATTTGCTAGAAAGGAATCTAAAACCAAGGGAAGCACTTTATTAAAGACTCAACTTGGAAGTTTCTCTAGCACCCCATCATGTCAGGCAGAAGGATCCACTTGGAAAACCTCAGCCATCCATTCAAGCGGGTGAGGAGGAACCATTCTCAAAAACCAAATTACCTGCCTTGTAAGGGGGGCTGTCCGAAGAATCGACGACGGCTGGAAAAGTTCGGCATGACTGAGTTTTCTCTGGTTGGTGCTGCTGCTGCTGTTATTCGTCTATTTTGTGACAGCATTTATAAAACTTTAATTTGTTTACAAAAACAGCAGGAAAAGGCATCCGAAGCCAAAGTCTATAAGAGTCATGCGAACCGAAAAACAGATTTGAAATAGCAAAGCGTCATCAGACAGGGAAATTTATACCAGAAAAGCGGATCCAGCCAAGGACTCCGGATTTGGTTGGATCTAAATAACTTGAGCAAAACATACACCAACAAAGTTAAATAAAAAAAGAAGTAAATCACAAAAAAAAAAGAACCTTTCCTATGCCACGACGGAAAACTTTTAAATAGCATAAAAGTTTGAATGGAAATGTCTACACGGTGGTTCCCTCAATCATCACACCCGTTCCCTGAAACATCAAAAAATTCCGAGAGCTTGAGATGTTTATCGACAAACTTTCACTGATGAGGGGATTGAGGAGTTGACGAACAACATCCGTAAAAGCTAAGGACGCCAGCTCAGCCTCCCCATCGGCCCATTTATACATGTTTCCCAGAATTTTTCCGGCTTTTCTCATGATTATTTTCATACGAGAACTCGCAGCGTTTTGTTTATTTGTCATGTAATGCTTGACAGAACGCTTACACCGTCATTGATGTCTGTCGCCGTTTCTGTTGATTTTCCTACTAAACATCATATCTTCGTATCTGTATATAAAACTTTAACAACTTGAGAAGATAAGTTAACGTCATACAATCGCATAATTCATTTAGAGTTTTCTTTTCATCCAATGATAAAACTTGTTGATTTTCTTGGTACCGAAAACATTATTATGTCTGTAAGAAAGGGTAGGGGGCCGAATTCAAATAAACAATTGTTTGACAGTATACTGATGGAATATGACTGGTGGAATTATATATACATATTATCTACACTCAAGTGTGTACATTAATAGTTATAGACAGGTATCTGCAGTACGGACTCTAAAAATAGGATAAAGAAGATGAAAATTTGCTAAGTGAAAATTCGGTGGCATGACAGAAATCGACTCTATATCATAAAGAAAATTTCAATGGAGGTAATTTCGTTTTAAGCAGTTTTCCCAGGAAGCGATTTAAGCCCAATTTAGACTAACGACTGCGACTACGATTGCGATTGCGATTGCGATTACGATTACGATTACGATTACGATTACGATTACGACTGCGATTACGATTGCGATTGCGATTGCGATTGCGATTGCGATTGCGATTACGATTACGATCACGATCACGATCACGATTGCGATTGCGATTGAGATTACTATTGCGATTACGATTGGGATTACGATTGCGATTACGATTGCGATTACGATTGCGATTACTATTGAAGCTTTTTGACCAAAGATATCAAAGCTTTTAACGATAGGGACATGAAAGCTTTGATCTAATTGGTCGAGGAAGCTTAATCGTAATCGCAATCCTAATCGCAATCGTTAGTCTGATTTGGACTTTACACGATTTTTCCACAAAAATCCAAGAATAAACATGTCATGTCACACACATTTTTACTTTCCTCTTCTATAGAGGGAAAGTATTGTATTCATGATCACGGGGACAGATAGAAACATTCTGATGACAGAAATCCCCGGATAACTGTTTCTCGGATAACTGCACAAACCTTTCGAGTGCAACAGTAATTCGAACTCCGTGCCCATTTTTAAGAATTGCATACAATAGTTATCGCTTAACTGCAACCCGCTTAAGAGCAAAACCCCTATTACTGCACACAAAATTATCTTCAATTAAGTTTCTCCGTCATATATTTTCTCTCGGATAAGTGCACAAGTGCTTTTTCCTTTTAATCATTTAATACTTTAATTTGTTACATTTTCTTGATCGTGTGTATCTATCTTTATACTTCACTTGAAAGGGTAGAAATCATTGCAATTATATCATAATCTCACAATCCTAGAAAGTAAATGCACAATTTTTTGCAATTAGGAACGCTGCTCAGTGCACAATTTCGTACAGTAAAAAGGGTCCCGTACATGTACACAATTTTTGCTGTTAAAGGAGTATCGAATAAGCGCAAACCCTCATAACTGCACAATTTTTTTTCTCATTTTTCTTAATTATGAATGTTTTTGCTGAACAGAGGCTCCTCAAAATCTTTCGGTCTTTGCCCATACTGCCCTTTTTTTCGTGAAAAATATGTTTGCCCACGCACGGATAAAATATATGATATGCCTAGTGACAGGAAACGGGATACGACTAAGATGGAAATAAATACGCGACTAAGGATACCAAGAGGATCCTGCGAAAAGTTGACAAACAAACGAAACGAACGAATAAACAAAGAAATAAATAAATAAACAAACGGACGAACGTAAAGTAATCGATTTAACAAAGTGTCAGGATATTCATTTATTATTTGTTGACTTGTGTGCGTTGCGTACGAGGGTCATTGATAAATGATGATGACTCCTGTCCGTCTTATAGTGACGATGACGACAACCACGACTTATGACAAGGGAGTGGAAAAGGGTGTACAATACCTTAACGAGTTCTGCGTAACAGTTTCCGCTAGAGACAAGAGGAAAATAAGCGTGAAGGACCTTTCTGAACAAGGTTAAGGATATTCGATGGGAAAAGTACGTGCACGCCCAAGGACTAAAGTAATCGCATCATGGGACAATATATTGCCCCACTTATAGGTACGTCGTATAAGCATATGATAAGACCGATGAATGTGTATATTCTTGCTATACGACCGGAATGTTACTTAAATTGGATAAAAGGCTATAACTGATGCATGTCTCGTTCGTGGACAGGTAAACATCAAAGTCAATTACACTTAAGTATACTTGGAATGTGTATGGTCGGCTTTCACGCCTGTCTAGATACTTGCCTATCCTAATGCGAAAATGAGGAGATTTATCTCGTTGGGCTTGTGGTGTGTGGCTGCTAGATTCTCTTAAATTTGCTTAGTTTAATAGGATAACATGTACGATGTTCCATGCCTAAAGCCATCGTGATAAAAAATGATCAACTCTCGCCTTCCGATTTGATTCCACTGAAGCACTAAGCAGCAATTAATTTATCTTCGATTGAATGGAGACAAGAAAGCTTGTGCAGAGCCCATTAAGCACATTATTCGTTCCATCGAGCTACAAAAATAGACTCCAAGCCGATACGAGCCAAAGTCAGGATAAAAAGAAAGCCATGGCAGACAGCCTCTTAGAAAAAGCTAAAAAGGTTAAATCTTTTAAAATAGAGTTTGGGGGGTGAAGCCCTTATTGGATGTGAAAACGAAATCTTTGTCCTTGTTGTTAGTTGATACAACATAAGACAACTTAATGCAAGTAAAAGCAATTGAAAATGATGGTCTTGTGTTTTCCAAACGAAATTCAATTAAAAGATTTCTATTCTGTCGTCAGTCAGAAGATCATGACTCCCCGTACTCGACAGAATCAAGTTTTATAGGCTTTCGAAATCTTAGCGATAGAACTTGAATTTATAAAATTCAAAAGGATTTTCCGTTAAACCATTTGCATCACAAGCGTATATATTACGCGCTTTTTCCTTGGCCAGCCACTATCACCAAGACGTATGCGCACTTGCTTAGCTTTCATATTTTTTCGTTCATTTTTTTCTAGTAAGTTTGGGGAGATAAATTGCTTTTCAAAACATATTTAAGATTTAGCCATGGAAGCCGCGCAGTGGCGTCCAAAATGTTTTTTTCAAAAATTTCAAACCGCTTTAAATTGTTATTGTTTAACCGATTTGAAATCCGTAAACGTCAAAATTAAAAGAATCTTTCGACGCCCGGCGGGGCGACGCCCCTACTCAGTTCAAAAATACACGTACGGCACTGGAAAAACAAAAATCGCTGAAATGATGCTTTTTGCATTCTGGAGCCGGAGTATTTTGAGCCACTTTTGTATTAGATTTATAATTGAAAATTGAACAATTTTCTTGCAAAAGCAGCAAAAAATAACTAAAATTCTTACCACTACTCAGTTTTTATCGTACTTACAAAAATGTCAGAATTTTGACAGGTCAAAAGAGATTAAATAGTCTTGCACGGAGGTGTCGATATGCAATCACCAAGAATCGTGATTTTTTGAACGTTAACCCGTTCGGTACATGTTTTTTTTCTATGGGGGTTAAAAATTCTCTCTATACAAATTAATGATGTTTAAGCTATTAGTATTCATTTAAAAAAAAAAAAAAATTGAAAATTTTTAAATTTTACACAAATATGTACGTCTACTGTAGTCCAGTTTTTTACTCAAAAAATCAAAATTGGGTCACAAATGCACTTAAAGGTGCACTGAATGAGAATAGAGTGTGGAAAATAAATAAATAATAAGTCAATTCAAATTTTTAACTGGGTTGCCATATGGCATCAAAATACCGAATGGGTTAAGAAACAATTGAATTGTTTTTTTTATGTTTTAAAGAATTCTACAATACTTTAAATGCGATAAAAAAAATTTGGTGATAAGGGCGATTTTTCCACTTTTTTATACCCGTATGGTGAAACCAAAGGGTATATTAACTTTGCCTTACCGTTTGTAACGCCAAGATCCCGTCATCACACATAAAAATGAATTACACCAGTGTGTTTAGAATGATAAAAAAAGTTGAATTTTGAATGTCCGTCCGTCCGTCCGTCTGTCTGTCTGTCCGTCTGTCTGTCTGTCCGTCTGTCTGTCTGTTCGTCTGTCTGTCTGTGGCGCGGATTGCGGGCGCACGGATTGAGCTAGAGACTTGAAATTTTGCGCAGATCCGTTTTTCGTAAAATGCGAGTCTAAGTTCGTTAATGGGCAAAAATGGACCA
The DNA here is from genome assembly GCA_964034945.1 of Chrysopilus asiliformis. Lineage (NCBI taxonomy): Eukaryota > Metazoa > Arthropoda > Insecta > Diptera > Rhagionidae > Chrysopilus > Chrysopilus asiliformis. Next base: position 14,686,704 of record OZ035962.1, read on the forward strand.
TCTGGGGGGGTACCCCCCATACGAACGAAATCGTTTTTTGCGAAAAGCTCAAAAACGGTGCATCTTATCAAAAAAGTGCAAGAATAAAAGTTTTTTAGGATATGATTCTACATAAAACTCCCATACATCAAAATCCGATTGGAATAAATTTTAAAAAATCTTATTGGAAAGTTTGACTTCCAAGTGAAATTTTGGTACAGCTGTCCGAATTTTGATACGAATATCACCATACGGGTCTCCAATGATTGCCAGATTGGCAATTATAGCTTTTGTTATGTTTAGATGATGCAAATAATTTCGAGGATTTTTCAAAAATCGGTAAAATCTTGGTTATTTTTGAACCACCTTAATATGAAAGTTTTCCAAAATCCAATTTATGTAAATTCTTAAAATCCTGATTTTGTCCGAAAGAATCTTTTTTGATAAACCTTTTGATTTTTCGGTTGTTGCTGACGTTTTTGTTTGTGTAAAAAATGTTACATTTCAATATTAAGCAAAATATAATACACTACCCGGTAATTTAATCTATTTTAAACTACTCTAAAGCAATTATTAACTTTTTTAATCATCTGGCCATTAAAACAAACTTTTACCCAATAATAAAGAGAAAGTAGTAAAAGAGAAATCAATTCCTCATGAAATCATTAACTTTATAAAATCTGGTAAAAGATGAGCATAGCACAAATTGTTTATATTTCTTATCGACAGGTTGTTAATCAAATGATTGCCATCCACACTCTCTGCCCTTTAATTCGAAGTCAGACATTCCATTCCATTCAACTTGAGTATATGTTGGGGTATGGTGTCCACAATTCCGTACCCGATTGTATCATCCCATAAGCGACTTCCATCAATTCTGACCAATGCAGCTTTTTCATACTTTTACACTTTCCCAGATTCGAGATAAGGACTTTAACGGTTCTTTAGACTTCTTAGAAGAACTAAAGTTCTATTTTGGTTTCTCTATAGCCGGCAGGACTAACTTTGGTCTATATTCTTAGCCCCAGGATACGAAGCAAACGTTTTCCAGGAATTCCCGAAGCTTTTATTGAGTTTGAATCGTTTTGTTAATTTTATTCGACCCCCTATGAAAGCTTCGGTCTTACTACCCCTAACAAAGCATGCTCAATAAGTGTACTAGTGGCGGATTCAACAGCAGTATAGAAAAGGACTCGTCAAACTGCAGGATTCAGTCAAATTCTAGCGAGTACGGCAGAAACACATCACGATCGGATTCAAATGTTAACAATTTGTTTCAATTAGCAATAGAAGAATTTCTCGCATTTTTCAAGAAAATTATTTTTTTTCATCATTTTCCGAATTTTAAAGTGTTTAGCGGATATAATACATTTCTCGTCGCCGGGTTTTAATTTTTAGACTAGTGTGGTTGCAAATTGCAAGTGTAACTTTTTTAAGTGGCATTTTAAAAAAAGGTTCTATTAGAAAGTTTCAAATTTTCATAGGTTTTTTTTTTGTGAAACAGCAGTGTATCTAGTTTCAAGTGACAAAGTGTAATTAGCGAATCAAAGTGAAAGAGGCAAAAAAAAGGTTGAAGTTGAAAGTTTCAGCCAAGCCTTTGATGTGTTCATAGTTTAGAGGGCGAGTTTACTGTTGAATTTCATCCTGCAACAGGAATTTTTTTTTGAATTTTTCAATGTACGAAATTCTGTTAATTTAATTATTCACGTCAAAACTTTGGCTTGTTAAATAAGAAATGTTTGCCTTCAGACTTGCGACAAACTAGATTCGTTCTATGGAACCGTAAACGTTGAATAATTGACATTAAGCAGCAGCAGGGCAAAACCAGGAACATTTGACTTGGCTCTTTTTTTGGGCAACCCACCAGCAAAGTAACCCACCAGTCATCATTTTAACCCATTTTTCGTGTAAACTTTTTGTTTGTACTTGAGGGTAGCTACTTGTGTAACAAACACAAGTTAAGGGGGAAGAAAATTTCAACAACGAGGCAAGGTTTAAAACCGGTGAAGGATAAGGGAAGACGTTTAACCAACCAGCGGAATGGAAATTTAATGTTTAATAATAGAAAAAGGATACTATCATCAAAAATTATATACATAAAATGTAAGTGTTCTCTGTATAGTACATATACAAACTCATAGCTATAAATATAAATCAGATACAGACGGACCTGTAGGCTAGCGACTTTTGAAAGTACCAAATGTTCTTATGGATTTAAAGTAATATCAATTGCCTTTCAAGAGATCTTTTTTAATAGAATCCTTGTGTGAAATTAATTTTTTTGTAGATCTGTAGATTCTACTGTTTGTAAAGAATTTACGCAACATTTCTGTTTTCTTACCATGACTATTTATGCCTTATTGAATTAACATCCATCTACACGGTCAAAATTATTGAACTAACTCTTAATCCCATTTCTGGAAATCGACATTTTTAAATACTTTTTCTATTAGATTTTAATCCTCTCAAATTATTAATTATATTTTTAATAAAATTTATAGTATTTGTTAAATTTTTTTTTAGAGTTTGATGGATTGTAATAAAAAAAAGTAATTCATTTAATGCCAACAACATTAAATGGGCATATTTTTAATACTGTTTGTATTAACGTTTAATCCCAGTTCTGAAATTTGACTGTTATACTGTATATGATATATTATATAGAAGTATATTATCGGACAAAAAAATGAACTACACCAGGGTGTTAGGGATGACAAAAGATTTTGATTTCCGCAAGTCCGTTCGTCTGCCCGCCCGTCCGTGAACACCATAACTTTCGAAACGATTGAGCTAGAGACTTGAAATTTGGTATAGTTGTGTTCTCGTAAATGGATAGGCTAAGTATTTGAACGGGCGAAATTGGACCATTCCTTCTCCCCTTCCCCGTACAAACGAAATAGATTTTCGCAATTTTCTCGAAAACGGTGAGTCATATTGAAAAATTTATAATGGTAAAATCTGTTTAGAATATGATTTTACATAACCTTTCCATATATCAAAATGCAATCGGATCACTCCTTTCCTCCTCTTCTATACAAATGGTTGTTTTAAATAAACATTTTGTCGGTCATTATAAAGAGTATTTGACGATTGGCCCCCGGTAATTTTAGCTTTCCTTATATTTAATTTAAAAAAATTGTAGAACAAGTACTTTCGAACAACGAACCTAAATCCGTTTTTTTTCTAACAAAATTTTCCTTTCTTTCATTCTTAACTTGCATTGATATCTTGAAATTGAACAGCCTTGTGGGGTTTTAACACTTTACTTTCCTCTTCTATAGAGGGAAAGTATTGTATTCATGACGCAGACCGACTCAAGAAATGGGGAAGATAGAAAATTGCTGATCAGTAAGAAATCCGGTTCAGGCAAAATTATGAGGATGTCCGTGTCAGACTATTTGTCTGTCGGTCTGTCTGTTCTATGTATCTTAAATAACTCGAGAACGCGTTCAGCTAGTGATTTGAATTTTTTTTAATGAGTTTTACAAAAATCGTATTTTTCTATCAACTTTAAAAAAAGTGACGTTGGTTACAACGGGTATCTCCCATGCAATATAGTTTTTAAAAAATTCCTGGAAAACGATGCACTTTTGAAAAAAAAAATAAATACAGGTAAACGTCGTTTTACGCCGGGGTTCCGTTCCGAGAGACACCGGCGTAAAAAAAATCGGCGTAAAACGAACACGTGTGTCTGCTATTAGAATCGCGGCGCCTACTGTCGTCTGGTGTCGGCCGAAACGGGGAATCCCACGCAGGCACCAACCGGTGTAATTGTGAATCGGCGTAAATCGAACCGGCGCAAAAAGACGTTTACCTGTATATTAAAATTTAATTTCTTTATTTTTTGTTGTAATGGTTTACGTATCTCTAACGGTTCTCAACACATTTCAAAAAGTTAAGTTTTTCGAAAATTTCTCGGAAATCATGCACTTTTATGAAAAAATGCATAGAACCAAAGTGCAAGACCATAAAATTCCGTGCATTTTATTTTTAAACGATTTTTACGATCTTTAACGGTTCTAGAGATATTTGAAAATATATTATTTTGTGCATAAGTTTTCCGAAACTAAATATTGCTGAGGAAATTTTTGTGGTTATCACAACTGATATTTTTGTAATATTCTATTGCTTATTTGTCAGCAAATGCACTTCTATTCGGATTCGACTGTATTTTAGTTGGAAATACAATTTAGTGTAGTAATAGCTTACAATTGCCGGCTTCATTGGTACCTCAATAAACATTCATAAGTTCGACTTGAGTATGTTAACGTTATTTATAAGGTCGATGCTAATGAATAATTTAACTTGGCCGCCATAAGATTTTTCGGTGGCTTTTCTTTTCTTCTACTTTACTTCCATTAAGTTGGCAATCATGCTCATCGTCGTGGCTACTGGTGTGGTAAAACAAGAGGAAAAACTGTACAAAAAGTACAAGAAAATTTGGCAGGAAACCTTAGGAACTTATATCCGAGTATCATTGGTGGGTATCTCCACAAACAATCACCAGCAACATAAAATGCTTTTACCACAGTCCAAATTGTATTCAGAGCTTTACGGAAGGAATAAAAATAAAACTTATTCGGCCTGAGAATTTCACCCCGTGCCATTTTTATTATCATCAACCAACATATTTACCAAGAAACATTTTCCGTCATTGAAATCATTGCGAGGCAACCGAAAACAACCACTAGTAGACCGCCAGTTTTGCTTCTTCGGTTTCTTACGAACCTACCCCAAAATTTGGGTGGCAAGTCTCTGTGTGTCAGGCTAGCGAGTAGACGGGTTGCAATAATCCGGTTAAACTGTAAACTTTAGAAGTTCTTGAGATGCCCATTTACCCAAATTCTAGGAAAAATGTAACCGCCGTAGAGGACTACATACACCCCTACATACATTTTTCCCGTCTACAACCATAAATCGCCTCCCGATTTCTTTACTCAAATCTTCTCCTGCCCCCGAAGCAATTCGCATACCCCGAGCTAGTAAAACAGTACTTTGCCATGTTCCCTTCTTAGACATTCATTCCAATGACCCCACAGAACAACTTCTTTGTGGCATTCCATTCGTGTATTGTACCTACAAGACGAATTATGCTCAATCCTTATAAATTCTAGAATTGATGTTATACGACAACGCCCGGCATGATAGCGTGGCACTATGTTATGCTAAAACTACGCTACAATTCTATAATGGACGATATAGCGACCAGTAGCAAGAAGTAGAACTCATTCTTTCGTTTCAGATCATTCCACAATATTTTATTTTGGCGTCCTCATCATCCACGAGAAGCGTTCATAAACATCGGGTACGTAAAATCCTCTTAACAAAAAATCCAGTCGTTTTTTCCTTTATGTTTGTAAGGAACTGAGCAGAAGTTTAAGCCCGACATTATAACATCGGCGATGAGCGAGTTTAAGTCTTTGAGTATGGATTCCAAGTCCCAGTACAATATACAGAGAATTTCAAGAAATATGGGTTGAAGGATAGTCTGCGTCTATATGAATGCCAAGAAAGCACAAAACAATGAGCTTTTGTATAAAAGTAAAACCACTTTCAATCAAATTCTTGGATTCTATAGAAGCATCACTCGCAATTCAAGCAATTCCAGTAATACCGACTGACTGAATCCTTATGCGGACTGGGCTGAGTTGACTGAACCAGGAAGAAAAGAAATATTTTCAGATATTCTTCACTGTGTTCTTCTATAGCGTTAAGCGTCCACTCATACACCCAGCCCCCACAACCCTTAAATGTCTCCTAAACGTATGTTAAAAGCAAATAAAACGGTTATAGGGTAGTAGAGCCTGAATTTAATTTTATTTTTTTACATTTTCAGCCATCAAAAAAATTATTGGATTTTCAATTCCTTTTGAAGATGGATTTTGTGGGCCTAGTAAAGATTAAAGTCTGTTCAAGTCGCAAACTTTTGAACCGTATTGAACTTGGAAAACTTTAAGAAGGTGTTTCTTAAGTTAAGCATCTTCAACCGACTAACACACTGTTTCCCAACCGGTGGGTCCTGGGGGGTTGCGTAATATTGTCGCGATAAGACCGCGATGTGCGCATCGATTTTTTTAAATAAAATATTTTTTTATGAAATTAGAAAACTCATGGATATTGCTAAAAAACAATGAGGAGCCCATTTTTAATAACGCCACAGCTTGATTTATTAAAATTATATCTAACTTTGGACGATGGAAGTTTTCACCTGCGGTAGAATTTTTTCCGAGTTTTCGCCTACCGAGTGGTTCTCATGTATAGATGGTCAAAATGTTGGTGTGAATTAAGTTAAAGAAAAAATTAATACATTTATAATTTATCAATTTGATAAAAAATGGAGTAAACAAAATTTGATAACTTTATTTTTACCTCCGACGGTACGGAGAGGGTATATGCATTTGGGGTTAGAATTTATTCCTTTGTTAGTATGTTTGTTCGGTCACAACTTCTGATCCATTCAACGAATTTCGGCCCTGTTTTTGTCATTTGTCTGGTTATAATGGGAGGAAAGTTTTAGTGCATGAAAATTCGCCATCTCCCTCTACCCTTAAACCCCCTCTCGCTGCTTTTTTTGATCCATTGAACCGATTTAGATCTCGTTTTCGCCATTCGGTTGAATGTAATGAAAGGAATGTTTCAGTATACAAGAATTCACCCTTTCCCTAACCTTAAACATCCTCTTCTTGTCAATCTTGTGTTCGCTAGACAGTTGGCGAGAAAAATTACTTGAAAAAAACTGCTTGCAGAAAACTTAAAATTCAATCAGATACAGGGTGGGCCAGAATAGACGCAGGGGTTTGAAGTCTTTATAACTTTTTTTTTATTTTTATTTTTTTTATTTTGTTTCAGCATTTTGTTAAGAAGACTTGGACAATTTAAAATGGACCTGTACACAATAGAACAACGAACCGGTGGGCGGTGGGCTCAATGGCTCTTTTACGGGACATGTTTGGCGGACGCATTATTTCGAAAAGTTGCGATTTCAATTGGCCTCCGCGTTCACCTGATCTAACGACTCCAGATTGTTTCCTTTGGGGATATTTGAAAGAAAAGGTGTACGTCAACAAGCCAACAACCATCAGCCAATTGAAAACCAACATTCGCAGTGAAAAATAAAAAAATCGCTAAAATAAAAAAATTATAAAGAATTCAAACCCCCGCGTCTATTCTGGCCCACCCTGTATTTAAAAAAATTATTCTTAGGCGCCATTTACACCAGCGATTTTTTCTTGAATTTCTGCGCGAATTTTATTCAGAATTTGTTTCGCGGAATTTGTTCATCTATCGCAGAATAAAATCACTTAGCAAAAGTTATCAACATTTGAATTTACTCGAATTGTTTTATATGAATAATTCGTAGTGTAAACGGTTGTGCAACATGAATTTAGTATAGAAGAATAAAATTCAAGGAATAAAGTGACAAGTGTAAACGGCGCCTTATTTTTCCGTAATTCATGTCCATAAGAATAAGCCCAAAACCTCCGATTTTGGGCTTATTTTTATGGACATGAACTACGGAAAAATGAAGGTTTTTTTCGAATAATTAACGCGTTCGTGACATTTGCTTTTTCAACTTTTTTTTACATTTGGACATCGTGTACCACATAAGGTACACGACGACTAAAATACCGTATGTGTATTATATGGACGACAAAAAAGTTACAAAAACTACTTATTAGATACCTATTATAGTTATTTTACTTACCTTTAACTACCGAACTATTTACTCGCGCGGTTTTAAAAAACTGTACATGTACCACCAGTGGTACACGATGTCACGAACGTGTTAAAAAGGTGAAATCTAATTATTGGAACAAGTTTTCGAGCGAAATCGAGAATTTAAAATGTGATCTTAGACCAAATTCAGTACCTTTACCCTGTAGTTAATATTTAAAATTGTTTCCCTGTAAATGAAAAGAAGAATCAAATACCAACTAAAAGTATTGCGGGAAGAAATATCAAAAAACTGAAAAAAAATAAAAAAACTCCCTCCTTGAGAATGATTAAAACCGCGACGTCGAGGAACACTTTGTTAGATGGGTGGAAACAAGGGATAATGCCCTTTTTCCCCCTCTATATAATCTAAGATACTCCTTTCTATATGCCTCGGCTTGTGTAGCTTTGCAACGCATCGATCTTCTCCGCTGGGCTTAATATTTCCAAAAGATATTGCGAATCCGTTAAGCGTAAAAGATTTATGAACACAGAGAATTCCATGGTCTAACACAAGACAATATAAACGTATTATGTGCACAATGCTGAAGTTACCTCGGCTCCTATCAAAGAATATGATGACTGTAATGTTTTTAGGCTGCTCCGCTCCCACTCCACATTTGCCCCATTCATTCGTGCAATAACAACAATATTCCATTCCTTCGAAAACATCAATTTTCCACCCTCGCCGGGCACATCATTTCATTTTTTCGATTGTGAAGGCGAAAAGCGATGTCTTGAGTTTGAGTCGAGGTTGAAAAAGAAGATTCTTACAATCTTTTTAGATTCGCATTTATCCTTATCCCTGGAAAATTTAGATTTACCATTTTATATTTATCAAGCCGAAATATAGAAACGAAATAATTTTTTTGTTCGTTAAACGCATTTCGTTACTTAATTTATTTAGCATTTTATGAATTGTACTTTGTTTTTCGGTCAATTTCCATTTTTCAAGTTTTAATAGATAGAATAAGATTAAAAAAATCTTTTAGAAAAGAAATAATTTGTTAAATTGTATTAAAAAAGAAATAAATTGGGTTAAAGTATACAGTTGTAAGTTTAGTCATAAACCCAAACGTTCCTTGCAGGCCCACAGCCAGGTTTTTTTTTCGGAGGGAACTTGCTTCCAGAACCAAATTGAAAAATAATGGAAAGGGACAGTTTATGAGGAGTACTTTGCCCTTTGTGGCCAGAGCCGTGCCAAAAAAAAAAGTAGCAAAACTTGGGGTTCTTCAGCCTCGTTCAAAAAATTCTTTGTTTAAGTTTTTTTTTCTAAATAATTTTGGATGCAGCCATCATATGATTATCGCAAGCATATTTTGTTTATCATAAATATAATGTTGTTGCTATAATCAAAATTATGTTTCAACCAAACCAAATTCATCCCCCACCAGTATATTAACGTTTAGGGAAATTTAGGGCAATAAACATAATTATGTTCATGGTGAACGAATTTTGTTTGGGGCGAATATAATTTTGGTTATAGCAACAACATTATATTAATGACCAACAAAATATGTTTACAGTAATTATAATAACTTGATCCCAAAAAACTTCATCCCCAATAAATTTATTCGTTTATCATTTACAGAAATTTCAAAATCATTTTAAATAAAAACTAATTTTTGCCTACCAAAATGCAAAAAAAAGATCAAAGTTCAACCATAAACAACTTTCAACAGGGATTTGGAAACATTCCACCCATGACCACAACAGAATCTTTCTGAATTTTTTTTGTGAAATACACATAAAAACCACAACATAAAATGTTTAAATGGTTGGCTTGTAACTCCCACCATCTCTGATGATTTTTTTAAAAACTCCATGCGTTGTTAGCACGAAAATGCCCCCCAGGTCAATCACACTGTCCCAATATGAATTCCAGACTACCATACATAAAGTAGAACCCCACAAGGAATTGACGTTTATACCAATTCAAGAGCGTAGGAAAAACAATACTGGAAATAAAAACAATCGTTAGTATAGAGCCCAACGCCAATGAAAGAAAAGCCGAACCCTCTTATTAAAAAAAATCACAATTTCACCACACTCGATGGGGAAAAACTTGATTTTACGTTTTCACGTTTCATACAGCTCTATCCTCGGGATTAAGAGGAGATTAAGTCCTGTATTATGTCACGTATTTACGTATAATATGAAATATCTTCATTAAAACTTTCACATTTCACATCCTTGGTTTTCGTTATTTCATTTCGGGGCAATATCACCAACGTCTCCATCATGAATTTGATGATGATGATGATGATGAGAATGATGATGATTATGGCAGTGATGTCCCGCCCCCATTTGTGCAGCCCCCGCCCTCCCTTCTTCATCATATCTGTGAGAAATTTCCTTTTGATTGTAGCACACCAACTTAAATTACTGGTTCCAGTAGTAATCTTGGAAAAATCTCCAGACTAAAAGTGGACTACGTTTCTCTACTACTAGCCAAGAATGGTAATGGCGATTATTATTTGCGGGCCAGTCAACTTTCCTTCCACTTGTGATCCCATGTGCTTCCCAACTAAACTCCAGAAGGACCTTAGAAGTCGGAACCTTCTTAACAAGTCTGACCGTATACATCGGTATTCTGACTACGTCCAACAATGAGCCAACACTAAGCAAGCCAAGTATTAAAGTCATTCAGTGCTAACAAAAAAGTATACAAGACGATAATTCCATGGCCCATAATTAAAAAACTTTTGCTATTAAAAAACGAGGGAATTTAATTTAATGGACCATTGTTTCCATTTAACTGGGAAAATAGGAAAAATCGTAGTTAACTTAGTATCTTGTCGCTGTAGGGACATTTTTGAACGTGCATTTTTTTGAATTGCCGACGAATGTCGATATTATACATATATGTATAATATCTGCAGGCGAACGTTTACCAGTGTCTGTTATAATACCAAGTGTTATATATAATGTAAGCAGCACTATAAACATAGAATTATAATTAAAAATTCATGACTGTGACGGAGAGCACACAAAATGTTGCAAATTAAATATTTTCAACTCTTTACCTTAGTTTTGCATACGTTCTCAAAGGCCACAATTAACCTCATTTCGTTGTGTTGAGCTTTTAGTCCCACAGCTGGTAATTTTGATAAACAAATTCGAATTGAACTTAAATAGAGAATCAAGTTTAACGTTTTAAATTGATCTTAAATATAGATTGTAGATTTTTCTAAATGTAAAAACAAGAAAAAGCAAAAAAAAATTTGTGATGTGAGCACAGGCGCGTACTGCAATGTTAAACACGTAGCATGGTGTTAAACTGGCAATTACAATTTTTGAAACATTGAAGTAGATTTAAGTCGAAGTTGTAAGTATCACTGTAAAAAATGAGTTCAAAATTACTCTAAAAATGAGATTAATTCATTGTAAAATTATGTTCCAGTTAGTAAAAATACGCCAAAAAGTCGTAATGTTTGGTTTTCCGTATTCCTGTCGTAACTTTACGTAAACTTTAAAAACTTTTTACACTTAGAGCGTAAATTTACTTCTCAACATGCGTAAAATCAATTTAATGGTGAAGATTACTTACGTTTAGACTTCATCGGATTGACCAAGTGGCACAGTTAGATACTTTAAGCCTTGGAATCGTGAATTCAGGGTTCGAATCATGACCAAATCAGAAGATTTTACAACACATATGAACTTAATAAAATTAATAAGAAAAAATCGATCATCGATCAAATGTAAACATAACAAAAGCTATAATTGCCAAACTGTCAATTATTGACAACCCGTATGGTGATATTGGTATCAAAATTCGAACAGTTGTACCAAAATTCCTCTTTGAAGTCAAACTTTCCAAAAAGATTTTTTTAAATTGATTCCAATCGGATTTTGATGTATGGGAGTTTTATGTAGAATCATGTTCTAAATAACTTTTGTTCTTGCACTTTTTTGATAAGATGCAGCGTTTTTGAGATATTCGCAAAAAAACGTTTTCGTTCGTATGGGGGGTAGCCCCCCTAATGGTCCATTTTTGCCCATTAACGAACTTAGCCTCGCATTTAACAAAAATTTCAAGTCTGTAGCTCAATCCGTGCGCCCGCAATCTGCGCCACAGACGGACGGACGGACATCCAAAATTCAATTTTTTTTATCACTCTAAACACACTGGTGTAATTCATTTTTGTGTGTGACAACGGGATCTTGGCGTTACAAACGGTAAGACAAATCTAATATACCCTTTGGTTTTACCATACGGGTATAAAAATTCTTGAAGAATGAAAAATACCTTTGGCAAGAAAAAATAACGCTGCAAAACGTCTCAAATGTTTTGTTTAAAAAAAAACGGCAAATTACACTTCGGTTTGTAATTCTACTTCTGTTAATGAAGTAAAATTAGACAAAAAGTTTTAGAGTGCCACACGCTTAAGATCGCAGTACGCGCCTAGCCTAAGACGATATCTGTCCAACATAATTATACATTTTATTTATCCAAAATCAGATTCGTGATCAGCGGCTCCGAAAAACCCCTAATGCCAGGAACCCTTGTCAAAATTTGCTGCAATTCCAAAACTTGAGAACTGATTGAATTTCTTAGGACTTAGCATAGAGACCTTTAAAAAATTAAAAAAGAAATACTGAATTAGGGAAAAATCAAACCACTTTTTGACCCTTAACCCATACAATTTGAAAATAACTTTTCCATACATCAAAATCCAATTGCATTGAACTTTTGAAGATCCAATTGACTGACGTCAATTTTTTCCGCTTTCAACATCGAGTTTGCAGTTCCCTGGCAATGGTAAGAAAATTATAAATTTATTTTCTTTAAGTTTGTTTCTAAATAAATTTATTAAATTTATTTCCATTAAATACCGTTGATGTTATTAAAATAAATTTTATTGCTCCCACTGTGCGTCCATCCTGCAATTTGGTACGAGTTCAGATAAAAATCAATTTCCCAATTTTAAAATTAAATAAACTTCAACAACTTTTTCACTTCTCAATTGATTGCAAATTCAACAAGTCTCCGCCACAATTTTATCTGCATTACAGGCACAAATTGAAGTGATACTCTACAATCTCTTTCTGGATTTTTATTTACAACAATTTTAATTGTAGCAATTTAAATCGCAATGTTTTCAATGAACTGTAACTGACAGCGATTCAAGGGTTAACATTTTAATTATTTATGCTCTTATACGAAAATTACAATAATTAAAAGGGAAATAGGTTTTTCCGAATAACGTTTTCAATTATTTTTAGGGTACTTGTCATTATATACATAATTTGGATTGTAATTACTTCATGATTATGTCATTTTATGATTTTCTTTTAAATCACCAGCTGTGCATATTTTTTTTTAATATTGTTGAAATTGTTATTAAATGCAATTTCATTCGTTCTAGAATTCTTTCATTAAGATTTTTAGAAAAAAAAATCATTTTTGTTACAAATAGGGTGAAAAATTACTTATTTCAATATTTTGATAATTGGGGTTTCTATATGATATATCATTTAGAAGTATATTAGATTTAGTATACCGTTTGTATAGTTGCGTTTTTCGTAAATGCCCAGGCTAAGTTCAAGAATGGGCAAAATTAGACCATTCCTTTCCCCCTGCCCCATACAAACGAAACAGTTTTTGCAATTTTCTCGAAAACGGTGAGCCATATTGAAAAATTTATAAAGGTAAAATCTGTTTAGAATATGATTTTACATAACCGTTCCATACATCAAAATCCAATAGGACCACTTTTTCCCCCTCTCCTAAACAAATAGACTTTTTTTAATAAACATTTCGTCTTTCATCATATAGAGTATTTGATTATATAGCATTTAAGTATTTCGAAAGTAGTTTCTATTAATTAATTAAAATACATAAAATATTACAATTTGATTGAAGAAACTTTTCCCAAGTGGTAAAAGCAAAATAAAGTTTCCATTTTCCAATAGTTTTATGATCAATTATTTGGGAATTTCTCGTTAAAGTTTTGTTCGTAAGGTCGTATAGCTCAAAAAATACATATGAACTTTCCTATTGATTTTCAAGTGCTGAATAAACGAAAATTGTTACGTTGAAAAACATCAATTTCACTCTACTTCATTTCAACTTCTCATTTCCCTTCATTTTGGTCAATTTTCTTATATTTCTACATACAAACACATAAATTGGTTTTAATACATAGTAGTTTAAGTACACATTCGTGTAAATTTCAGTTAGGACTCCCATACGTCTACATATTCTATCGTCTCTATTTATTAACGTACTCGGTTCAAATCCTTTTTCCCAATTCATCAAAATTCCTCGGAATTGAGTTTTTCATATGAGTGATTTTTTTAAAAACATTTTTCACGTAAGAAACCGTTCACAGTGGTAGTAGTTAATCTATTTTAGGATACTATTCCCAGGATATATCATGTTAACTGCAAAAAACAGTATTGAAATAAATCTGCAATTTATTTTTTTTCTCGTAGCTGTTTTTCATTTGAGATACTGCACGATTTTTCTCGTGGTTTTTTTTACATTTGAGGTACAAAAGAAAAAAAATCAAAAAAAAAAGAACTACCAATGATTGAAGTATTTTTTTTGTTGATTTTTTTACTTTTTACCTTAAATGAAAAAAACTTGTTAGTTGTGTAGGAATTTTTAGCTGTAGTGGTTAGGCATATAAAAAAAGAAATTCCTTAAAAAAAACAATGTTGGTCAAAGTTGTATGCAATCGAATCGATTTTGTGGCGGAAAGGAAAAACTATGCATCGAGAGCTTTTGACTTTGGAAGGATAGGGCGTAATGACCAATCAATTGCAGCTAAGCTGAAAATTGATTGGAAAAACTGATTAAATGGAAGGAAATATTGAAAATGAAGTGATGGAAAAATGAATTTTCAATAACAATTTAAAAAAACCTGTTAATTTGATGCATGAATGTTCAGCTTTCACCTAAAGAAATATTAAAATTGGGTTTCTTAATAAAGAAAGGTCTAAAAAACAACTGTTTCTAGCATAGTTTTCTTTTAAAAATTTGCTCGTTATAGTTTTAACCTGCGGCGCAATTTTTGTTGCATTTTGAAGACATAAAACACTTTTTATATAATCACAAATGAAAACTGAAACCAAAAAATTTTATATCCTTTAAATTTTGTTATATTAATTTTTATACTAAAGCGCATACCTTTCAAGAAATTAAAGATAACAAGAGCTATAATTGCCAATCTGGCAATTATTGAAAACCCGTATGGTGATATTCGTATCAAAATTCCACTTTGAAGTCAAACTTTCCAATAAGATTATTTAAAATTTATTCCAATCGGATTTTGATGTATGGGAGTTTTATGTAGAATCATATCCTAAATAACTTTTGTTCTTGCACTTTTTTGATAAGATGCACCGTTTTTGAGATATTCGCAAAAAACGTTTTCGTTTGTATGGGGGGTACCCCCCCTAATGGTCCATTTTTGCCCATTAACGAACTTAGCCTCGCATTTTACGAAAAACGGATCTGCGCAAAATTTCAAGTCTCTAGCTCAATCCGTGCGCTCGCAATCCGCGCCACAGATGGACAGACAGACGGACAGACGGACAGACGGACAGACGGACAGACGGACAGACGGACAGACGGACAGACGGACAGACAGACGGACAGACAGACGGACGGACATGCAGAAATTAATTATTTTTATCATTCTAAACACACTGGTGTAATTCATTTTTGTGTGTGTTGACGGGATCTTGGCGTTACAAACGGTAAGGCAAAGTTAATATACCCTTTGGTTTCACCATACGGGTATAAAAAAAACTGATTTTTTTTTCAAATGTGTTGAGAACCGTTTGAGATACAAAAAACCGTTAACCCTTAAGGTAGAGATACACGACGAGAGACTTTGCTCTCTGGTCTGGTCTCTCTGGTCTCCAGGGTACAAAAGGCAAAAATCTCCAAAGTGTATACACGTTCAGAGACATTTAAGTCTGGAGATCAAAAAATAGATCTCCGGAGACGTTTACTAAAAAGTCTCTAAAAGCAAAGTCTCTGGAGTGCATATACGTCGTCTTCAAGCATAACAACAATATCACTAATCTAAAATATAAAATAACTAAAAACACTTTTTTTCTTTATAAAAACTGACCTTTATTCTCAAAACAACGAAACAAATTCTCGTTCCCACAAAACAATTCCCTGAAATGTCAAAATTCGTCTCCGGAGACCAAGAGATAGATATCAAAACGTTTGGAAGACCGGAGACGCATTAAAGAGACTCTCTCATTAGTAGCTGCACGGCAAGAAACTCAAGTCTCCCAGAGACCCTAGAGACTTGATACTTGGAGTCAAATCTCCGGTCTCCGAAGTGTATACACAGGTCTGTTTGTATGCAGAGGCGAAATTTTTGGTCTAAGAGACCAAAGTCTCTCGTCGTGTAAGAAAATAGCAAATATTCCCGTGCTGAACCATTGCCTCCTATAAACACAAGGCCTCAATATCTCAAAGAGATTTATCATGACGTCACATCAGTGGTAAAGCTCTTTTCGATGTTGCTATGCAATTCAAATGGAGACAAACGAAAATTCGACTTTATCGGCTTATATCTCGGAAACTGTTCCTTTGCCGGAAAAACTGTTTTCACTTTCCTATACAATATTCGATATTCTTGCTTTCAGTCATATGCCTTAGTTACCAAAGGCGAACAGAAAAAAAGTTATCGAACAAAATCTTAACAAAAGTGTGATTTTTCGTTTTCTCTTCACGTCGCTCTCCACTCCTACTCTCCATCTAAAATCATATCGATTTGGGTTTTCGCAAATAATTTAATTGATATATATTCGACATGATTGGGACATGAACCAAACGACAGATAATTACATTGAGTATAATAGTGCGTAAGTCAATTTGTTGTCGCATTAATAGTTTCCGAGATATAAGCCGATAAAGTCGAATTTTCGTTTGTCTCCATTTGAATTGCATAGCAACATCGAAAAGAGCTTTACCACTGATGTGACGTCATTTCTAGATCTTTAGGCCTTGTGTTTATAGGAGGCAATGGCTGAACACAAAAAAAATTTTTTTAGTGGTGCCATATTGAAGATTTATGCGACAATGGAAGACAATTTAATCGGTGGTACAATTTTGATATAACCGTGCAGAATCTGTTACGAAAAAGGTGCTACATCGCGTGTACCAACAAGCCCTTATATCTGCGAGAATAGACACAGTTAAGGGTTAAAGCAACCAATGTAGAAAATTTTATATCCTTTAAATTTTGTTATATTAATTTTTTTACTATACCTTGCGAGAAATTTTTTTTAAAAAAACTGTATTTTTTCAAAATAAATGTATGCGCAAGACCCGTTATAGTTACTGTTACTTTTCCAAAAGTTGACAGAAAACTACGGTTTTCGTAGAATCTACTTACAAAAAATGGGTACAATGGCCAGACCGACAGACAGACAGATGACGGATATCCTTATAATTTTGCCTCAAACGGATTTCGCACTGATCAGCAATTTTCTATGCGTCATTCCTCTGAAATATCCAAAATATGGTATGATTGTAAAAAAGGCAATAAACAAGTCAGTGAACCGAAATTGCAAATAGTTTATAACCTTCTAAGATTACTAACTACATGCAGAGAAAACTGCATCGAAATCCGGTGAGTCGTTTTCGAGTTAAGTCCGAACCTACAAACAAACAGAAATGCAGACATTAAAATTTGGAT
This sequence comes from Chrysopilus asiliformis, assembly GCA_964034945.1. Taxonomy (NCBI): domain Eukaryota; kingdom Metazoa; phylum Arthropoda; class Insecta; order Diptera; family Rhagionidae; genus Chrysopilus; species Chrysopilus asiliformis. The sequence goes on from OZ035962.1 coordinate 14,704,070, forward strand.
GTTAGAAGACAACCAAGCCAAGTACCGAAGAAACCCAATAACAATTCTAAAATTTTGGCCATAAACAGGACCTTGAAAGGTATACAAATTTTAACACTTTAACACTAAACTGTACCTTAAATGAATTTTTCCTAAATGTTCAATAGAATTTTACTAGAAAAACGAAATTGCTTAAATCTCCTTAAGCCATTAAATAATATGCTAAATATATAAATTTCCATCACCCAATTTGCTCGAATAATCAGTCTGGTTTCTACTTTTAGACAACGAAACATTTTAATGCCCAATTAAATTCTTAAGTCTTCTCAATCGATAATCACGTAGTCCTTACCATATCTGCGAGAATAGACACAGTCAAGATGCTTTAATATCATCAGTCTGCCGTCATCTTTATTTTCTCTTTACAGCTTGACATTGTTATATCTTTATCCTTAAAGCTTTAAGGTTCTTGCATGCAACTTAACCGAGCAAAAATGTTCGTCCTTGTACCGACTAAATCAGATACAATGTTCCCTTAATTCCTTACATTAATGTTGAACGCAATGAAAATTCTAAATTCTATTTAGTTACTTTCTTGATTCATGCGAGTTTAACAAAAGTTTCTCCTCGCAATACAAATAAAGACATGAAAAAAATCTCAATTGTCAAGTTGATTTTGTGAAATATCAACTAAAGTCATCAGAAAAGGATATTAGGATGAATGAAAGGGATTTGAAATGCTTACACGCATTTTCATTCTGCACATAAACTCGATGGCGAATATTTTGAGCCTACAGCAGATTCGCGTGGCTGTTTATAGATCCCCTTTCAAACGCTTGAATCCTTGAAATCCTCCTCGACGTGCACAACTTTCGAGTATGTAGACAATCTTTTCTTGGCTATGGCTTCGTTGAAACCACTTAAGAAATTTCAAAAGTTAACGAGAAGGAACTTTATGGAAATTCAAAAAGAAATTTTCCACACTCAGCCAAGTGCTTTAAAAGGGCGAAGGCCAAAAATGATATGAAAATGCTCTAAAGGGATGAAAAACAGAAAAAAATATGGAGTTTGCGAAACAAGAAAAAAAAGAACGAAATAAGGGAAAATTTCGTCATGAACAAGTGAACCATGGGATAGGCAAGGCAAATGACTACTTATTCAGCCAGTTTAAAAAAGGTTCCAATGAGTCTCGGCTCCTCTAGGGAAAGCTCTACAATGTAGGGGGCTGGAGGAGTATACCCAGGACACTCACCATTTGTCGTCTCGAGAACGTAGTCATGTAAAAATTTTGATTTATAGGAATGTCATCGAACCAAACCAAACCAAACCATTCCAAGGAGCAGCATCGCAATCGATTTTCTTCAAGAAAATATCGAAAGGAAATCTTTTATATTTGCTTACAGCCTCCCGAGGGACTTTGGGGAGTTCTCTTGGCTTCTTTGTAGGTGAACTGATTGATTGATAACCCGATTGCCCTGCCTTCACTTATACGCCCTTCACACAACTAACCCCTGTGTCAATCTTATCCAAAGAGCATCGAGGGGTATTTTATGTAAAGCCCATCCTTACAGTCGGTTCGGGGGAAAAATGTACGCTTATTTCGAGTATTAATGGAAATTTAACATCTTTTGATGACTTCCATGTGAAAAGGAAACATTACGTCGCTTTTATTCTCTCCCAATTTCTACCCCATTCAAAGCGGATCTTTCTTAGAAAAAAGGATTTCAAACGTTTTTCGTCGTGTTTCTTTTCTTTTCTTAAATTTCTAATCCAATTCGAGCTTATTTTAAATCGTTTCCCATTTAAATCTTTCCAAGACTTTGAAGTTTTTTCTGTTATAAGATGAATATTTTTGTATGGGATTTCGAAAGAATATAGTAAAATGTTGTTGTTTACATTTCTTATTTGAAATGAAAACTTGGTTAAATAAAATGTCATAAAAATAACAACAACGGAATTGTAATTTGAATGGACTTTCTTGAATGTCTATCATCTGATTACGATTTGTCAAGGAATTGATTGGAGATTTGAAGGCCGTAAATGGTTCCAAAATAAATAAAAAATGTCACATTTTTTAATTAAAAGATAAGAAAAGCTACAATTGCCAGTTGCCAATTGTCAAATACTCTATATGAGGACAACAGGACAAAAAAAAAAGACAAAATTTTTATGAAAAACTTAATTTTTATGAGAGAGGGGGGAGCATTGGTCCGATTGAACTGTGATGTATGGAACGGTTATGTAAAACAATATCTCAAACACATTTCGTCTTTAAAAAAATGTCGTCACTATGGACCGTTTTCAAGAAAATAGAAAAAAAGTATTCAATTTTTTATGGAAGAGAAGGGAAGGACTGATCCAAACGGATTTTGATGTACATATAAATTATGTCAAATTATATTCTGAACAAATTTTTAAATACGACTCCTCGTGTTCGAGAATAGCAAAAAACTGTTTAATTTTTATGAGGAAGGTGCGAAGAAAAAATAGAATTTTGCCGGTTCAAGAACATAGGCTTTCCATTTACGAGAAACGCACATATACAAAATTTCAAGTCTCTAGCTCATTCGTTGTGAAAGTTATGGTGTTCACGGACAGATAGACGGACGGACCGGTAGGCAGACGGACAGGCAGGCAGACAGGCGGACGGGCATGCGGAACTTAAAATCTTTGGTCACCCCAAACATCCTGGGCACCAATCATGTATTCCGACGCGTCTCTGTCTTTGGACTTCGACTCAGCTTTTAACTCTTGACTTCGCCATATCTGCAGCTTGAAATTTCGCGGAATCGTCACTATGAATCGAAACGTAATTCTGGCTGTCACTCCAGGAAATTTGAAGCTGCTAATATGGCGAAGTCAAAAGTTAAAAGCTCCGTCGAAGTCGAAAGACAGAGACGCGTCGGAATACAGGATTGCTGTCCAGGTGTAGGTTCTTTTGTGTCTAAAGATTGGTTCGATGCGTTGCAAGCGGTATACTAAATCCAATATACTCCTGTATGATTGATATATCATATCGTCGGTGTACTTTTTTTTGCTGGAAATCTCAGTCTTGTGATGTCTAATGGATTGTTTACACCTGACACTTTATTCCCCGAATTTTATTCTGCGACACTAAATGCACATTTCATAACCGATTCCATTACGATACAAAATTCTGAGATTTATTCCAGAATGACGCGGGAACCGGAGTTTTTTCATACAAAATCGCTGAAATAAATTGAAATTTTGACAGCTTTTGCTAAGTAAATATATTCTCCAATAGATGAATAAAATTCGCGGAATAAATTCTGAATAAAAAAAAATTATTTAAATTTTTGCGGTCGATTTGAAAATATCCGAAAGTTTATCTAAAATTCTTTCCGTATTCGAAAATTTTGGTAAAATTGTATTGTAAACACTTTTTGTGTACTCATCATTAAGTTGACCTTCCATAAATTGGTACTTACGTTTCTAAGATTTTTATACGGCAATGGAAAAGTCTGTTTATTAAATCAAGAGAAATGTACCTCCGTTGACATTTCTCGCAAAATAAAACTTTCATGAAATATTCAAAAAACATTTGTTTGCTTATATGAAACAATGCCAATTTTTTTTATTAAGCATTAGTTATGTTTCTTAAAACACACTTAAAAACGTATGCTGCCTATTTCAAATTTACATAATAGCTGCAATTTTCAGTTTCTTCAAAAACTTTCTTTCAAAAAAAAAGTGAAAAAACACAATAAAAGCAATTGCACTTTAACAATTTCTAAAAATGATTCAAAATTATGTACTTTCTTTCTTTCTACAAAAAGAATATGTCCTTTAAGTCACAAAATTCATGAAAATAAAAGTCAAGTGTTTTCAAACAATTTCCAAATACCATTTCAGGCCAGACAAACATTCCAAAAGATGAAGTAGGAATGGAACGCCTTTCTGAATAGTCAGCCTTCAGCAGGGCACAAAAGACAAACCCCCAAAGCTGAAGAACACAAAAATAGTTAAAGTTGATGAAGTACTACCGTATTTACCGAGGCACTTCTTGGTAAAATTCTAAAAATTGCCGGGAAGATGGTTGAATATACACCTTCCAGCCATCGTCGCATCGCAACAGTCATGAGGATAATTGCGAGGATCTTATCATTAGTCGTATCTTTAAAACACAAATAGAACATTTGTATAAAGTTTCATACAGTCGGATGCCCTATCATCCCTCAACCCACAACATTTCATATTTTGAACACAGTAAAAGATGCTATTTTCCTTGGTGCATCCCAAGAAAGAAAAGTTCTGGCAAGATATTCGAGCCTTCAGACTAACGACGACTGTCTTGATTGTCTGATGGCTGGCAAACAGCTGAAAATCATGATAAAAACTAACGACGGACGGTGTGTTCGTGGGAAATTGCCCAATGATGCCTCCAATGTCCACGAGACTGCAGAGTTCCCATTAATTATTCAGGAAGAAAGCTTCACTTTGAAAGTCACACAGAAAAGAAAAGCTCCAGTTGGCAAACACAATCAGTTGAAACAACGCAAAGACAATCAACAGTGCAAAACGTGTGAAATTTTCACCAAACGTCCTTAAAGTTGGAAAATTCCAACAGTTGTAAGCCATATCAGATACCCAGGCAGACCGTCTGCAGTCGATTCTCTTTCTTCATCTTAGTCCTAGTATATTTATATAGCCACTGTTTATCTATGTTTCCTTGGACAATCGGTGTTTTTATTCCATTCGGCTGTTGTCCTTTTTTTCGTGTCCCGGCAATTGTTCCACTCTGTCCAGAGCTTGTGTCCCCCTACACTCGTTGGTCCTTTGTGTCGGCGTCTTTATTTTTTCCACTTGTGAGAGGCTGATGTTGTTGTAACTTTTGGTGTTTTTGTATATGATGGGACTATCCCCATTTTGTATTATCCGAAAAGAAATGGTTCCCCGGGGGTTAGTTGCCATTTACCATCCAAAGTTGTTAGACATCTAACGAGAACTTTGTTTCCTTTTCTCATCTTCCAAACTTTTTTTCCTTGTTTTTCTTTAACAGTTTGTTGTTGGCATTTTTTTCTGACAATTTTGTTTTTTTTTCTGGTTTGTCCATTCCAGAAAATGCTTATTTTGCTGCCTCTGGTCGGGATATTTTTCAGCTACTTCTTGGACAGTCGTGCAAATGTCTTAGGAGCCGAATTCAAGGTAGGTGTTGGAAAAGAAAATTAAGATATCTTTCTCCATCTTTATCTTTATTTCTTTTTATTTTTTATTTTCTGTTTTTCTTTAATGTGTTTTGCCTTATTGTTTTTTTTTTCATATTTTCGGTCTCTATGTTTTTTGTGAGGTGTTATATTAGAAGGGAAAACATGGTAGAAAGTTTTTCCAAGTGTAATTGTAAATTTATTATAAAAATCGCATTTTTTTCATATTTTTTGTCTGTTTTTCTACTTCCAGATTGCGAAGAAATTCCATTTCGGTAAGGAGTTGAAATGAATTTATTTTTTTGTTTTCAATTTGCCTAACATTGATTAAAAGAGATTTCTTGGGTTAATGGCAAAATCGAAATCTAGCTGGAAAAACGGTACCAGATTTTTTTTTGCAATGATTTTTTTTAAATATTTATAGAAATGATCAAACTTTTGGTTTTTAAGAAAGATAAATCGGGTTTTATCAAAAAAAATTGATTGATAATTCTTAGAAATTATTCCATGTTTCAAATTCAATTCCTTGAAAATGTCATTTAGTTTCCACCAACGAAACAATATTTATTCACAAAAAATTAGGGCGCTACATACAAAATGGGACAGGACCCCTCAATTGAGGTTCATAATACAGTAGAATCCCGATAATTCGTATTTCAAGGGACCAGCAAATTCATACAAATTAGCGGGATATACGAATTATCGGGGTACGAATTATCGGGATTTTTTTCAAGGAACCAGCAAATTCATACGAATTAGTGGGATATACGAATTATCGGGGTACGAATTATCGGGATTCTACTGTAATTTTCTTTCCTCCTTGTTAATAATACATATGCTAAAATGTTTTTGTTTAGACTTTTGTATCTACAAATGCCGAACTATGTTATCTAAATGTGTTGTCATAAGTCAATGTTACGAGCATATAAAGTACAATCAAGTTAAATAATATGCTAGCATTATAAATATTGGTTAAACTTAACCTACAGATACTATCTTGATACCAATTAACATAATTCTATTCACAATTAAGTGTCAAAACCAGTCAAAGGCCATAGAGGGATAAGGGAACAAAAAGTGCCCCCAGAGATAGAAGCTTGAAATTTTTTTCGTAAGTTGCCACTATTACAACAAATAATTTCCCAAAATTTCAGTCCAAAAAAACGAGTAGTTTTGGAGAAAAAAAATAAAACATGATTTTTTTGAAAAAATTCTAGCTCCGTAACGGGTTAACCGATTTTGATGAAATTTGTCGCAATTTTTTCGTTGAAAGTCATAGTTTTCAAAAAAAATTATAGCAAAAAAATTAAGTGTGAGGAACCGTTAGGAAAAAATATTTTTTGTTTTTAAAAAATTATAACGGTAACTTAACGGTTTTGCACCACTTTTATTTTTTTCTCAAAAACTCCTTAATCCCTTACCTACAAAACAAAAAAAAAATCAGGGCAATCGGAGAGGTACTTCATATTCAAAAAAAATAAAATGTGAAGGTAGTCACATCATCATATATGAAAGATGAATCAATTTGTGAACTAAATAATCCAGGAAAATTAGGATTTAACCTCTTAAAAAATCCTAGTTAACTGGATTTTTGCACAGACCTTTATTTTGACATAACAAACAACGTCCCCAAAGTCCATTCCAAAATTGCACCGGCGTCGTGCGTTATTCAAGGTCAAAGGTCCCGAAAATCAGTTTTTTACGTTTATCTCACTTTGTACGAGTTATACGTCTTTTTGAGGTTCAGATGAATTAATCACAATAAAATTCTCTACAAAAAAGGTTAAATATAATTTTCTTGTAGGACAAACAGTTTTCGAGATACAACTCGTCAAACTATGCGTCGCACAGAGAAATTGCTATTATTCAAGGTCAAAAGTCAAAAAAATCGTAAATATCTCGCTTTGTATAGCATGTACGCATTTTTTGTATTCAGATGAATTACTCCTCCGAAAATTCGCTACAAAAAAGGTTAAATAAATTTTTTTTGTAGGGCCAATAGTTTTCGAGATAGAAGTGAACTGTACATTCTTTTCCCCACCGCCATTAAGGTAGAATACAAGGCGCGTTTTTTTAGATGACTTCCTCATTAGGCCTAATCCATATTTTTCCACCTTCATTCATTTATTCTCAAAAATGTCCATCCCATTTAACAACAATGTCTTGTAGCCAGTTAGTACATTACTGCCACCAGCATCGAAAGAACTCCTGAATTCCGTTTTTTGCAACTGCACAAAAGGTTGTGGTTCCAATTGTGGATGCAGAAAAATTGGATTACCGTGCTCCATCGTTTGTAGCTTTTGTCGGGGTCAATCATGTTTAAATCCTGCTTCTTGTGATATCACTGAATCCTTTGACAATTTAAACGATGTCGATGATGAACTCGATCTTATTGGTACCTTAACATTAAATGTAAGTGAAAAACATAACAAAAGCTATAATTGCCAATCTGGCAATCATTGGAGACCCGTATGGTGATATTTGTATCAAAATTCGAACAGTTATACCAAAATTCCACTTTGAAGTCAAACTTTCCAATAAGATTTTTTAAAATTTATTCCAATCGGATTTTGATGTATGGGAGTTTTATGTAGAATCATATCCTAAATAACTTTTGTTCTTGGACTTTTTTGATAAGATGCACCGTTTTTGAGATATTCACAAAAAACGATTTCGTTCGTATGGGGGGTACCCCCCCTAATGGTCCAATTTTGCCCATTAACGAACTTGGCCTTGCATTTTACGAAAAACGGATCTACGCAAAATTTCAAGTTTCTAGCTCAATCCGTGCGCCCGCAATCCGCGCCACAGACAGACAGACAGACAGACAGACAGACGGACAGACGGACAGACGGACGGACATGCTAAATTCAACTTTTTTCATCATTCTAAACACACTGGTGTAATTCATTTTTGTGTGTGATGACGGGATCCTGGCGTTACAAACGGTAAGGCAAAGTTAATATACCCTTTGGTTTCACCATACGGGTATAATGATACCTATATCGAAGATGAAGAGCAACAAGAACAAGAAGAAGAAGAAGCAGAAGGAGAATAAATGAATGAAGGTGGAAAAATATGGATTAGGCCTAATGAGGAAGTCATCTAAAAAAACGCGCCTTGCATTCTACCTTAATGGCGGTGGGGAAAAGAATGTACAGTTCACTTCTATCTCGAAAACTATTGGCCCTACAAAAAAAATTTATTTAACCTTTTTTGTAGCGAATTTTCGGAGGAGTAATTCATCTGAATACAAAAAATGCGTACATGCTATACAAAGCGAGATATTTACGATTTTTTTGACTTTTGACCTTGAATAATAGCAATTTCTCTGTGCGACGCATAGTTTGACGAGTTGTATCTCGAAAACTGTTTGTCCTACAAGAAAATTATATTTAACCTTTTTTGTAGAGAATTTTATTGTGATTAATTCATCTGAACCTCAAAAAGACGTATAACTCGTACAAAGTGAGATAAACGTAAAAAACTGATTTTCGGGACCTTTGACCTTGAATAACGCACGACGCCGGTGCAATTTTGGAATGGACTTTGGGGACGTTGTTTGTTATGTCAAAATAAAGGTCTGTGCAAAAATCCAGTTAACTAGGATTGTTTAAGAGGTTAAATCCTAATTTTCCTGGATTATTTAGTTCACAAATTGATTCATCTTTCATATATGATAGACTACCTTCACATTTTATTTTTTTTGAATATGAAGTACCTCTTCGATTGCCCTGATTTTTTTTTGTTTTGTAGGTAAGGGATTAAGGAGTTTTTGAGAAAAAAATAAAAGTGGTGCAAAACCGTTAAGTTACCGTTATAATTTTTTAAAAACAAAAAATATTTTTTCCTAACGGTTCCTCACACTTAATTTTTTTGCTATAATTTTTTTTGAAAACTATGACTTTCAACGAAAAAATTGCGACAAATTTCATCAAAATCGGTTAACCCGTTACGGAGCTAGAATTTTTTCAAAAAAATCATGTTTTATTTTTTTTCTCCAAAACTACTCGTTTTTTTGGACTGAAATTTTGGGAAATTATTTGTTGTAATAGTGGCAACTTACGAAAAAAATTTCAAGCTTCTATCTCTGGGGGCACTTTTTGTTCCCTTATCCCTCTATGGCCTTTAATACTATATTAATTATGTACAGTTTTCATTTTCAAATTTCAATTCCGATAACAGATTGAATGTTTACTCGTTTTAAACACACTTGAGTGAATTTCATATGACAAATAATATTACATACTGTATATATAAATTACGTATACTAATATCGACAAATCTGAATACAAATGTGAGATATCGATCGCAAATAATTTCTACCATGGAAGGTAATTAGGATTTTACATTTAGATTTTAGATATTCCATTAAAATAACCATATTGAGCCAATTTGATCGAAATAAAGCTTTTATCATCGGAAATGAATTTAAACCGAATTTAATGAAATTTCAAGAACAAAATCTTTTTTTTTTCATTCATTCTTTAATCACAGATATCACATTTTAATGTCACGAATCGTGATAAGAATTCGATAATAGGCATAAAGCTATAAAAAAAGCATTTCCAGTCCAACAGAAAAATAATTTATTGCCTAGACAAGCTAGAGCATAGCAATGAAAAAAAAATCCTTTTCCCTTAGAACATTGTGTTGACTTAAATCGAAATATCTTGTCGGTTGAAAGCTAACAGAATCAAAATTGTAATTTATATTCATTTTATGTTCTCAGGCCCTTGACTTTGCGGACAAGCCATTTAATGCTAAAAAATATCCATCATAATCTCATCCTTTTCTAGAGCAGACAATTTACTCTCATCCTTGTTAGCATAATTTTTTTTATATTCTTATGCTGAATTTTTCTTTCCAACATCGATTTGGTCGTTTTGTTGTTGATGGTTTCAGGATGTGCGCTCGATATCCTTTTGACGATTTTACGATCCGACTACAATAACTCCTTGGTTCCAAAAGGCCAACTTTCCGCATCCCCCGGCACTCGCCACGACTATTCTTAAGAATATTTCCGATTCTATTGCCATCTTCTGGTTCAATCTCTTTGAGACATTTTTATTCTTTAATCCAATATCAGAAATTTTATCACCAATTTTCTTTTTTTTACAAAGACCTCGTTTTCCCTTTTCCCGAAAATCGTACAATATCAGCTTGCAGACCTTAGAAAACCCCTATTCTGATGCATACTTTATAACCTACTCTCGAACAAATTGCCTTCGTGTTGAATAGTGGAATATGTGTATAACATTAGCCAAATGGCTTACAGTGGAGTGGTGGAATAAAATTTCCACATCTTGAGAAAATATGGAGTTGACCTCATCCCACGTTCAATGAAAAGAAATTCTTTCAAAGACTGCTATTTTCTTTCAAAGACTGCTATAGTCGCCGTCAACCAAAAAAACGAACTATTCAGAAAATGTTTCGTTATATACTTTTTCGATGTTCTTCTATCTTTTGAAATAACTGAGAACAACAATTCATTCATCTAATCTAAAGAAATAGAAAAATTTCCCGTCGATTTTAAGAAAAACTTTTTTGTTAAGTGGGAACTACAATGGCCCGAGAGCAACAGCTAAATGATTTCACTGGCTGAGAGCCCCTCTGACGCCATAGTGTTTTTTCGATGTCGTGTTAATATCTAATCCTAATTTTGCTGACCTCGCTGGGCAGCATTTTTGGCAGCTGGTTATATGTGGCTTCAATTCCACGGAAAAAGGTGCGATTTGGAAGCAATTCAACGAATAATCATTAATAATGACATATTTTAATGAAATTATCCCTTTAAAATCAACAAAAATTAAACTTCAACGAAAACAAAAAAATCCAAAATTTTCGCTGTCGTGAAGTCAATGTATTTCACATGGCAGCATTTTTGTTATTCTTATAGCTGTGGCTGTTTCAGCCAGACATTATAATTCAGCCTTTAGGCTTTTGACATTTTAAACGCGGTCTTGACTAGAAATAAATTATGCTTTTACGCATGACCTGCCATTGAAATTTGTAATACAGACCGCACTTTGAGGATTTTTTTGTTTTGGGTGGAAGTTTTTGAAGATAAAAATCAGCATATATTTTCGGCTGCGACGCATTTTTTAAAATTAATTTTTAGTTAAATCATATTCTTCTAAAAAATGTCAGCGCTTTCTTTGAGGTATTTTATTTCTTTCATTTCATTTCTTTTTCTTTCAGTTGACTCGCATACGTAATGCATATAAAATCCTGGATGCGTCACTGTATGAGAATCCCACCGTGTCGTGCTATACACGGCAAAAACATATGGGAACCGTTACATCAAAATTGCAAGCTCCAGTCCCATATTTATGAAAAAAAACGGCATAGTAGCCAAATATGGAGTTATTTCCATAAAAAAAATGTGACAGTTCCCAAGGTTTTTAGGGCACTTTCCAACAAAAAAATTGCCGTATTCTTTTTTGTGTAATCATTTCTAAAATTATGGCACAGGCTCGAAGGTGTTATATGGGAGAGATAACTATGGTTACGTCAAAAAATTGGGCCACATTCCCTTTTGTAAAGGATTCGATTGTAAGAAAAAAGGAATGAATTCTATAAAACGGTGTAACATCTCCACTGGGTATTGGACTCTCTCCTATATGTGCGATATGTTCCTATTTGAAATAGCATTAGTTCCTGTAATTATAGCACCAAGTCCTATACGAATAGGATTGACTACTTTTTTTATTGGATTCTGTCCAATCTATGTAAAGGGAACAGACGAAAATTCTGTAGTGTGGAGGTACCACAGAAACTCAACATATATTTTCTTTTACTGTGGGACGCTTTAACCTACTTCCCGTTTTTAATAAACGTTCTATAAACGGTAAAACTCATTTGGCTAGAATTAAGATATTTTTATAGAACATTGAAGAACAATAAAGTATCCGCTGTTCGTCAATTTTATTTTGTTACAAAAAACCCTGTATTATTTACTGTGTATGCAAGATAGACCAAATCATTGTATCGACCCGCCTGCTTTTCAACTACCATGAGCCCAACCCCCCTCGTCTAACAATGACAAGATACTAAAAAGACAAGCAACATTTTTGCATTACAAATGTTTATGATTCCATTTGGTATCCTGTCCCCAACATTAAACAAGCAACAAGAATGTAGACACCAGCCAGCCGAAAGTATTCTTTCTTGCCAGAAACCACCCCCGAGCCAACCCGAAAATTCAAGCCATCATAATGGTCTCAGATCAGGCTTCAAACTTCTCTTTCCTCACACCTGCTGATGTTCCTACCGTTCAACTGTCTATCTTTTCTTAGCAATTTTTTCCAGTAGAGCTGTGTTTCATGTATCCTTCTGGTGTAAGGGATCCATAAATGGACTGTCATCAGTATTCAGGACATGTACAACAAATGTATTTACTACAATCGACGATGTACATAGAAAGCATAAAGGCTTGAAAAGCCCTTATTCGGATGGTTTGATGGTAACAAGAACGTAATCGTGAGACGAAACAGGACATCCATCCAACAGGAGGGAGAGAATTCTTATACTCGTAGGTATCCCAGAAAAAGGCACAGTAGAAATTCCTTTAGCAGGCCGAGTGAGATAAAAAGGATGTGTCTTGGTTTTCGCTTTCGGGTGCTAAGTGTCCTTAAGAGCTTTCCGAAGACATGAAAGGAATGAAAGGACGACTTCACAAAGCGAACCAGATTGGATTGTTTAAGAGGAGAATGAAAAGAATGCCAAACAATTATGTAAAAAGCAACAACAGGGTAAATTTAGCATCCCCTTCGGCCCAACGTAAAGTGTTAGAAAATCCTTAATAGGCTGATGGTTAGCGGGATACAAAGGCCTTGTTGCCATCGTTTTGATCTTTCCCATAATTTTCATTGTAAAAGAGATTCGTTTGAAGTTCTTTTTAGAGATTACGGAAAATTTACGAATATTTAAAAGTCACATGCGCTAACTTCCAAGGAAAAGTGTCTTGAAAAGTGAATTTTTCAAATCTCCGGGATTTTCTTGTTTTGTTTTGTGCGACTAAAAATATGTTTTATAAAATCCATTCAAAATAAAAACATGGTACACACTATAGAAATCTTTCTATATACAAAATAAAGATTTTCATATATTCTTAGTTATGGAGTTTCGCCGCATTACGCGCCTGATGGGCAAAACGAGAGGAAATAAGTAAAAAAAAGCGACATTCGAATTTGCAGAAAGAAATTTTTTCCACACTGTAATGAGAATATCTCGACAACGAATAAAGATAAAAATTGACGGTTAAAAACATAACAAAAGCCAATCTGGCAATCATTGGAGACCTGTATGGTGATATTCGTATCAAAATTCGAACAGTTGTACCAAAATTTTACTTTGAAGTCAAACTTTCCAATAAGATTTTTTTAAATTTATTCCAATCGGATTTTGATGTATGGGAGTTTTATGTAGAATCATATCCTAAATAAGTTTTGTTCTTGGACTTTTTTGATAAGATGCAGCGATATTCGCAAAAATCGTTTTCGTTCGTATGGGGGGTACCCCCCCCCCGCCTAATGGTCCATTTTTGCCCATTAACGAACTTGGCCTCGCATTTTACGAAAAACGGATCTGCGCAAAATTTCAAGTCTCTAGCTCAATCCGTGCGCCCGCAATCCGCGCCACAGACGGACGGACGGACGGACGGACATGCTAAATTCAACTTTTTTTTATCATTCTAAACACACTGGTGTAATTCATTTTTTTGTGTGATGACGGGATCCTGGCGTTACAAACGGTAAGGCAAATCTCATATACACTTTGGTTTCACCATACGGGTATAAAAAACAAGTAGTGGGATTTATCATTTCCTGTAATTTATTTCTAACTTAGCACCATTAAAAACCCGTTAGTTTTCGATAAAAACGCCAAAAACCTAATTTTTATAAACAGCGGTAAATCTCGACATCGGTTCGAAATATGGAGTTCTTGTGAAAAGTAAAAATTAGGCAAATATTAATATCATCAATTTCCGTCATATAAACTACCATCGAAAAACGCTTAGTTTCGGAGTAGCATTCAAAAAACCAAATCTAGTTTTTTTTTCCAAAAGCGATTTTCGTTTTTCGTGGCACAACGTTTTGAAAGCGCAATTTTTGAAATTCTCGTTACTCACACAATATTGCAGCGACGAAAATCGGTTGCTGTAAATTAGTTTCAGGATTAATATTTTTACAAGAAAATAATAAAAGTTGCCTCTTTTTCGAACCGTTTTTCCGCAATTTCCCTCAAAGTTTAAAAATTGATTATCTCAAAACTACGTTTTGGCGTTTGGTACAAGATAAAAATCAAAGGACGAAATATCTTCCAAAAAACGTTCTGTTAAAACAAAATCTCATGTATCTGTCTTATTCCAAACCTTCTCGTAATTAACTAATAAATTGTCGACTATTATTTAATTAAAAGTTTATTGTACAACTAAGAAATCAAATGTTGGCCATTTACGTGAAACGAACGGAAAACCGATATTTTTCGCCAGTATTTTATCACCGCAATAAAACTTGAAACGATTTGCCATTAACCTAAGAAACACATGGCCACAAATCCTTATTTGAAGTTCCTCCATTCAAAATGTTTTTCTGCTTTTTGTTGTTTTTGGTTGTTTTTTTCATACATTATTCTCGTTTTTATGTAGCAAATTGCACCGTCGGGAACAAAACATATTTCCACGGGGAGACCTTTAAGTTGGACTGTAAGACCCAATGTGTCTGTGAGGTAAGAAGACTTTGTGCAGAAACCAAAAGTAAAATACCATGAAATAGAAAATCCAATAAAATTATTTTTGTATATACTAATACTTTAACTATTTATGATGTTGAATTGCTATAAGAAACTGTTGAAAATATTGTACTTTTTACTGTTTATTGTATTTTCCGTTTCTACGAGTATAAACACAATTTGAAAAAATTATGTATGATTCAACGGAAATATGAACGATTATATCATCACACTACACTTTGTAAAAATGAAAAATATCTGTGATGGTTAAAGTTGAATCTGAAATTAGAATAATAATAATAAAATTTTCCAGAATGGCCGCCATGCCTGTTCAACATTGTGCCCAAAAGAATATTTGCCAGCGCCAGAGGACACAACTTCATGTCGTTCTCCGCGTTTGGTCGAAGTGCCTGGACATTGTTGTAAAGTTTGGCTGTGCGAGACACCAACTGCCGATGGTAAGTAAAAGACTTACTGCTATTAGTTGTTGAAAAATACATAACCATGAAACAGAAAATAAAAATTGTTATTGAAAAAATTACCCTCAGAAATGCCCAAATTACCCCAAGAAAAATCATACAAAATTCACACATTTACATAAATTGTATTAAAAAAATTACCCTGATCTCCCTGTCACACATAGTTCACGTAATATTGTTGCTGTTTGTTGCTATTACCCTCTGCATATCCACCGACAAATGGCCAGTGCTTTTGAACTTAGTCCACAATACCCAAAAGAAATTCGATATTCATTCATTCCCATTTATGACCCACAAGAGCTAATCCCAATCGCCATATGCAAAGTACTTTTATGAATACTAAAAGTTTATATCCCTTGAGTCCAGCCAGAAAAAATAACAAAAAAAAATCCTCATTCAGAAGAGAAACTTCGGATTTCACCAACAAAAAATTCGCACACTATAAAACGCGCTTGGCAACATTGCATACATTTGAAGTTAGCAAAAACACACCAGTCACGGTGGTTGGCCAGTGATAACGAATCGTAGGGAAAACCCCTACAACTGACTCTATTTTGAGTATAAAATTATTATTATTATTGCATATTTTTTTTTGCTTGAGATAAAAATGTGTTTTTTGCTTTGATGTGTGGGCGTTAGGGGGATAAGAAAAATAGGAAAAAATGTGATAAACGGAAGAAGGAAATAAACTAGAATTTATCATTTATTTATATGTATTTTTTTCCATATAACTGATGTTTTTTTTTGTATATCCACAGTGAAGGCTACTTGCCATAACACATCATCAAGTCCTTGGACACCATGCTCCGAATACTGTGGCGTTGGGATATCAACACGAATGACAAATACCACAACAGGATGCCACCAGCTTAGCAATATCCGACTCTGCGAGAATCGTAAATGTGATGACAATAACTTAAATAGTAACTTAGTCGATAAGAATTTCGCTTTTCACGTACATAGAATAAGAGTAAGTGACTATATTTATATAAAATTGCTTCCCATTTCACTAAATGTTGTAAAAAAATTAATTTTCTCAACAATAATTTAGTCAATGCTTTGATCTGCCAATCATAATAGGGGTATTCACATAATGTATTAAATTAGCTGTTATCGTCGTAAAATAGTAATAATTGTTAACGTTTTGTAAACAACAACAAAATACAGAGCATTATTTTTTGCAACTTCACGAAAACATTTATTAATTTGGTGTAAAAATACTAACTTTGGGTAAATATGTGAAATAAGCAAAAATATGCCTTAATTACTTGTTTGTCTGTACAAAAATTGAAAAAAAAATCCTGTTTTAGTGATGAAAGTCATGTTGTACTGTACATATTAGATATTTTTACCAAGCTGCTGTAAGGTGGTGAACATTTGACACACTTGTAAAGATACCTGAATGTCCAAAATACCAATTAAAAAAGTTCATATGCAAAATATTTTTTGAACGTAATTTGAGTTAATTTTAATAGCTATGCTTGCGTTATCGCAATTAAAGTTAGACGTCTTCAAGGGGCATATTAGATCAATCTGAGGGTCTAGGTGCATGAATAAGATGACTATTTGAAACTCGAAGCTGTCCAACGTTTTTCGGATCGTATTCCAACACAAGGCTTTAAAAATGTACATCCCCCTTACACGGTAAAAACTGGAGTCTAATTTTTTTTAACTTTTCTCCTCTATTTTTTAAACTTTTGAAAGTTTAGTGGAATTTTAAACTATTTTCTCTATATTTAAAACTTTAGAAGTTTATGAATATTTTTTAAGCATTCCAGTCTAAATTTAAGACTCAGACAGCTTAAACTTAAACCGTAAGGTTTTAATTTGAGAATTTTTAGAAATTTGGAACTAATTTTTAAACTATTTTAGACTAAAATTTAAATTTTAATACCTTAAATTTAGATCGGAGAATACTATTTAAAATTTGAAAATAATTTCAAACTTTTAAGTTTGGTTTCTAGGCTCAAAAAGGTGTTGACCTATATGTAGGAAAAAAGTCTAAAAATTAGACTTTATTTTTTAGCGTGTATGTAATATAATAGCTAAATAAGGTCTCAAGAACAATAGAACAAGAATGCGCCGCAGGCAGAATTTCTTTTCATAAATCCTTCCATTTTAAAGATTTGTAAAGGTTTAAAAAATACTAACTTAATATTCCATATAGATCCAAAAATATTACATCCTGGCCTACTAAACGACCTTGATTGTCTTGGGAGCCATTACATTTCCAAAGTGAAAACTTTTTTGATTGTATCTCGAAAATATGATATTAACTAACTTTAACCTTGATGTAATGGCTTTCTAAAATATTAAGTCTTGTTTTTACCAAGTCTAATAAAACCAAAATGTATTATTTTTAATTACTTTTCAAACGCATTCATACAATAACATACTTGAAATATTGATCAAAACAATAGGAAATTTATTCCCAGTGGGAATATTTTTGTAATGGTTTAGAACTTTTCCAGAACAACATATTTCGTAAGACATTTGATAATATTTTGAATGTTAGGAAGAAATATCTGATAATGCTTCCTTGTTTATTCACTACACTATATTTTTTCATTATCAGTGCTTAACTAAGAGTCAAATTAATAACATGAAGTTCCAATATTTCGTGTTGTTAACAGTTCTAATATACATAAAAAATATCGAATCAAAAATCTATGATGGGCCGTGTCCGAATCCAGAAACTTTGACGAGAAATTCTACTTACAAAGGAAAAATACAATTCTATTTGCCCGTTAACGAAGATCTTCGCACAATTTTTAAGTTCCATGGAATAAATCATTCAACAATGTTTTTTGCTTGCCAACACGTAGAACTTTTCATCAATTTAATAAATTGGACAATCGAAATCACATTCCCGAAAAATAATGGACGGCTATCGAAATGTTCCAATTTTAAAACATCTTCAAGAAATGGATCAGACAAAGATACTATTTACGAAATGACTGTACAAGATGAAATGCCATATAAAATCATTTACGACAACGAGATTACTGACATAATGATAATTTGGGGCTGCAAAGATTACCCAAATGTAAACAAGCATTCAGAGGGTAGCTTCATTATCAGTTCAAAACTAGGAAACCAGATATTGGGGAATTTTTCAATGACCTTCAAAAATATTTCGTTGGATTTCAAGGATTTTGTAAATGTGTCGATTGATCCATGGAACTTTAATTATATTAATTGCTTTAATTTATCTGAAGAATTTGAGTCAGCTTGTGGATTAAAGCCATATACTGTGAAAAAATATAAATATTTTATTATACTTCTTGTACCATTTTTTCTTTGCGTGTTGATTATTCCTGCAGTTTTATATAGAAAAGAGATTTGTGAGATGTATCGATTGAAATATATGTAAATATATAATATGCAAAGTACATGTTTTTTTAATTCATTCCTAAATAGAAAATTGTAATAGGGAACTATCAAATTTTGAAAGTCCTCAAAAACCGCTTGATTATGCTAATTCTTCATTCATTTCATATTGAAATTTTTTTTGTCTAAAGCGATCCCTACACGTTCAATTTTGCAGTCAATCATCGCATGCTGTGACAGGATTTTGAACCTCTATGGTGATGCTGTCATGCAAAATTCCATGATTGCCAGCATGCTGGCCAATATCAATCATTTTGATATTTTTCAACGTGTATGGCGAAGCTGTCAATCAATTCGTCATTTCAGCGTAATTTTTAGTAGTGAAAAAATGTCGCATATAAAAGCCAAAGTTTTTTGGGAATCCTTTTTCGAGTTATATCGACAAAGAAGTGAGTTCTGGATGACGAAAAACGAAAAATATAAGGACAAAAATTGTTTAAATTCATTTTTGTGCTGTGTGCTGTCGGTTCCCAGTAGGAAATGGAGCGCTTCAACAGCGCAAAATGAGCGCTTCCACAGAAGCCAGAAGTGCTTCATTTTCCCATTCCTCTTCATTTACTTTTTTACATTGCATGTCCTACGCGGGGTAGCGCTCCAAACTAGCTGCAGTAAGAACGCTTTTGGAGCGCTTAAAAAGAATGTGCGGAGAAGCAGTTTCAGCGCTCTGTTAAAACTCTCTCCTGACGAATGGTGGTACAGTCTGTTCCAAAATAAATAATAAAATATAATTTTAGGTTTTCGCGGTTCGACATTATGTTGTAGGAAAGGTTTTTTCGGTTTAACCGCGTAAATATTGTTAAGGTAAATAAATATTTTTCTAAACAATATTTACGCGGTTAAACCGAAAAAACATTTCCTACAACATAAATAATAAAAGGTTTATAGTTTTATTCTTAATTTTATTTTACAACATAAACATCTTAAAGAAGAAAAAAAAACAGTATTTCGCGTTACAAAAATGAATTTATAAAACAAAACAATTCAAAAATTTGCTTTAATGAAGCGGCTTTGATTTAAAATTCAATTTATTGCCTCTATACTATAACTTTTCTCACGGCACTTGAGTTTTTATTGTGAAATAGTTTTTCTGCACCGTTAAGGAGAATGACTCATCCAAAGAAAATAATTGTGCTCCCTTGTAGCTTCTTTTGGCAGTGAAGAAGAAGCGCGCGTATGTTGCTTCTTGAGAAAGCGCACCAAAAATTTTCTGCTGGGTTTGGCTGTTTCGAATTATGCTTGTGTGCATGATTGAGCGTCTAGTGCAAATGAGCTTTTTGCTGTGACAGCATGATTGACTGCAAGGTTGAACGTGTAGGGGCCGCTTAAGTCTGAGCGCTTTCCATGTGCTTTAGTAACCCATTGTTTACATCTTTTTTTGGTCATTTTCAAAAGCTCTTATTTAGCTAAAATTCAAAATATTATCAAATGCCTTTGGAAATATGTTGTTCTGGAAAAGTTCTAAACCATTACAAAAATATTCCCACTGGGAATAAATTTCCTATTGTTTTGATCCATATTTCAAATATGTTATTGTTTGAATGCGTTTGAAAAGTAATTAAAAATAATAGATTTTGGTTTTATTAGACCTGGTAAAAACAAGACTTAATATTTTAGAAAGCCATTACATCAAGGTTAAAGCTAGTTAATATCATATTTTCGAGATACAATCAAAGAAGTTAAATGATGGAACTGAAATGGCTCCCAAGTCGATTAAAAAAAAAATTATCCTGCGGTGCATTTCATTATGAATTTTTCGATTAAAATAAATATTTCTGCAATACTTTTTTTTTGTTGCTAATGTAAATTTTGTTGTTAATTGGTTTATAAATAATTGGTTTAAATAAAAAAAAATTATTATTTTATAAATCGACACCTCCGTACAAATTATGGTAACTCGACTTACGACATTTTTGAGTTATTGACACTACGAGAATCTCCAGATAAAAATACATCTAGAAACATAACAAAAGCTATAATTGCCAATCTGGCAATTATTGAAAACCCGTATGGCGATATTCGTATCATACCAAAATTCCATTTTGAAGTCAAACTTTCCAACAAGATTTTTTAAAACTTATTGCAATCGGATTTTGATGTATGGAAGTTTTATGTAGAATCATATCCTAAATAACTTTTGTTCTTGGACTTTTTTGATAAAATTCACCGTTTTCGAGATATTCACAAAAACCGTTTTCGTTCGTCTGGGGGGTACCCCCCCTAATGGTCCATTTTTGCCCATTAACGAACTTAGCCTCGCATTTTACGAAAAACGGATCTGCGTCAAATTTTAAGTCTTTAGCTTAATCCGTGCGACCGCAATCCGCGCCACAGACGGACGGACGGACAGACGGACAGAGGGACAGACGGACAGACGGACAGACGGACAGACGGACAGACGGACGGATGGACAGACGGACAGACGGACAGACGGAAAGACGGACGGACGGACAGACGGACGGACATGCAAAATTCAATTTTTGTTATCATTCTAAACACACTGGTGCAATTCATTTTTTTGTGTGATAACGGGATCTTGGCGTTACAAACGGTAAGGCAAATTTAATATACCCTTTGGTTTTACCATACGGGTATAAAAACAATTACATAACGGTACCATGATTTTTAATAAAGTTAATTAAATTTTTTAATAAAGTTATTTTGACAAAATTGGTATTTCTCCAAGCCAGGCTATCGTATGTCGACTTACAACATTTGATCAAATTTTTAGTATGTTGTAAGTCTAGTTACGATGTTTTTGCTTGGAGTTTTCATTCAACTCGAATATTGTAGGTCAAGTTACGATATTCCAAAATTTAAAAATCCAACTATCGTAAGTCAGAAAAATGTCCAGGTCAACTTTTTGTCAGGTTAACTCTGACCTTACAGAGGTGTCTGTAAGCAAGCTAGCGGTCAGAGTTAACCTATCTAAGGTCAACTCGTGCAGCTCCCAATGCCCTACTTCACCTGCTGGTGGCTTAATTTCAGAATTTCTCCGACCACAGGTCAACTCAGTTTTACTTGCCCACATGCAGGCGAACGCGCGCCTGCCAGAGGCCAATTACGACGTATGTAGGTCGTCGAGTTAGCCTCCATTTTTCTGAGTGTATCGTACAATATTTGTTTTTCGAGATTTTTCAATAGCTAGATGTCGTAAGTAGTAGTTACGATGTTTTTGAAATTTGGAGTTTTAAATTTCAAATGTTGAAACTCGACTTACGATACAACGAAAAAAACTACCACCTAATAATGTCGTAACTAGACTTACGACATATAAGTTGAAAATTGCCATGAAATTAAAAATATCGTTCAGTAAATTTAATAATACCTATTTAGTATATTTCCTCCAAATTGTTTGTGCAGCTTTAATTTAATTCACTTTACAGAATAAAACCTTAGAATCCAATAAATTTCGAGTATTTTTAAGGTAATGTGGAAAAATAACTAAAATCGATTTTTTCAAAATGGTATTTTTCGACTTACGATAATCTTGCATGGAGGAGTTGAAATTTAATTAATTGATCATTAATTAATTAATTTGATTTGGTTTCTTTTGTAAGAATTAAAAATTAAAGTACCTACATTTTTAACGAACACACTTATATGGACTAATTATCATGTCAGACATGCATCAAATATGAAATCAATCCGTCAGTCGTGTGTACTTCTGTGTTATTAGTGAACGCAGTCTATTCAGATAAAACCGCAGAAACGCACACATCACTGATGAGAATGTGGTTCATAAATTATTCACATTTCATTATGATAACTCTACTGACTGAAACATATCTAATATTTATATATTTCTCATTTATTATAGAAAGGACACGAATGTCGCAATATGCAAAGACTGGGCCTCGCGAGGATACGCCTTGGCTCGTGCGTTTCAAGAAAATTATATCGGCCCAAGGTCTGCGGTCGATGTCAACGTTCAGATAAATGCTGTGTGCCTTCTGTATCAACAACTATTCAAGTAAGTTACAAATTCAACCCCCTATCAAATACACCTCACTATTCAGATTTATTCTTGTTCGTATTTTGTTCACATTTGTGGTGAGTGGGCTGCTTGCATATTTTGCTCCTTTCAGCTGATGGTATCGTCAAATTAAAATAACTGAGTAATGGCAAATCCCTCAAAAGCGGAATCCTGTACACAAAACCAACCAAAAGTGACAGCGACAGCAACATCCAGACAAACTTTATCAGCATAATTAGATATTATTAAGATCCTGCAGGAAAGTGTGAGCAATGATGGAAAAATATCTTTTGGGCAGGAGAATCTATTTTCTGTTTGTAAACAAATGGATGAAGGGATGATGATTCTAAGTTTAGTTACCTCCGAATACTTGCATAATTAATTTCGGTAGTTTAGAATCGTAAATAAGATGCCAACAACGTTGAGAAATCATGGTTTGGGGATGTTTATCTTCGATAGATAAACAAATAAAGAACAGATACTTGTATGTGCCAAAAGTTAGATCCACATGAGTAAGGGTATATTTTAACCAAAATATACAACTTGAAGTGAAAATCTCCCTTATGTTGACGTTTTACAGCGGATCCATGCAAAAAGAGGACATTGAAAAGGTTTATTTTAGGTTTACCGAACACACATACCCATCATCTTAAGGAACGTACATATGTATAAAACGCTTTCTTAGCACGGTTTTGATCCGGGTTGCGATTTCTTGTGTTACTTGCGATGAAGTTTATCCTGTTGGCACTTTTGCAAGTTGGATGGATCTTTTCTGATATTGACTTTATACATACGTACTTGGGGTTGTAATTATGTAAAGAGGGATTCAAATTGATGCTCATATATCAGCCAGTTAAGAGTTTAATTTTCATTCGGTTGCAACTAATTTTTAGATTAACGATCAATTAACGTTGATTTAAATTTACTTACCGTTTGTTAGCTTCGAATTACCTTTTTTTTTAATTTTCGGAAAATCAATCGAGAGATTTATTTGATGTGATTTGCAAATTACTAAAAACTTAGCAAGAATTTTCTCTAGCCGATTGTCAATACTCATCAAATCAATTTCTACGGGAGGATTTGTCCATTCAAGTCTGAAAGTTTGTGTTCAGAACGGCTGACTCGATTTTTTTTTAAAACCCGGAACACAATTTAAATATTTTTATACTCTATATAAGGCGCCAATTACATTTGCGATTTTTTCTTGAAATCCTCCACGAATTTTATTTAGAATTTGTTCCCCGAATTTTATTCATCTATCGCAGAATGAAGCAAAAGGGGTCAAAATATGAATTAATTTGGACGGTTTTATATGACAAAAAAATCGTGTTTTGGAAGTCTTTCAGGAATCAATTTCTGAATTTTGTATCGTAGTATAAATGGTTGTGTAACATAAATTTGTTGTGAATTGTTCAGGAGTATATGGCAAATCACCATGGAATCTTATAGCGTTGAACAACTTGTGCAATTCATCAAATTTTATTTTCAAAATCAGCAAGATTTTGGAACGATTTACCATCCGATGCGTTCCCCCCTGACTTTAACTTGCAGAAGTTCAAGGAGAACATAAACCGACATCTCCTTTCGTTCTTCCGACCATCCTGAGCTGTGCTACGGCATTAAAGGGTCTTCCCCTAAGCTCTTCTCCTAAGCTCTGGCTTTAAAAAAAAAGTGCTCCGCTCGAGAAACGTTCCGCGCATTACATGATTTTTGCCACGAGACTCATTTTTGGATGAATGCACCAAATGCATCCCGAGAAAGTCACTGTTGGTGCGGATTTTGGTCAGGCGGAATCATCAGTACGTACTTCTTCCAAAACGAAACTGACATTGCCATAACCGTCAACGGCGAGTGCTACAGATCGATGATAAGTAACTTCTTGCGGCCTAAACTGGATGATTTGGATACCGACAACATGGTGGTTTCAACAGGACGGCGCTACATGCCACGCAGCCCATGCCACGTTGGACATTCTGCTCGAGAGATTTGAGGGCATGGTTATCTCGCACGATTTCTATCTGCCTCCATCTTTATGAATACAATACTTTCCTGGTTTAGCAGAGGAAAGTATTGAATTAAAACAAGATGTTTGGTGTGACAAAAGATTTTGATTTCCGTCTTGCCGTCTGTACATCTGTCCGTCTGTCCATCTGTCCGTCCGTCTATCCGTCCGTCCGTCCATTTGTCTGTCTCTCCATCTATCCATTGCATTTTTTTAAAGCTTTTTTTACAATAAAATACATAGATTTACCCTTATCTAGATTTTTGGGGAAAAAATTAAAGTTAAAAAACACTTGCCGTCTCACGCTTTTTGAAAAGGTTATTTTTCTTTACAATTTTTTCACGGGATCAAGTTTATAACTTTCTTTAATAAACACTTTGACAACTGAATGGTGATTTACATAATTTCTCCGACCTTCATCGATTTATCTATTTCAGGAAAACTTCAAATCTGTTAAATGAGCTGTGCCAGCTTAATAGTTCACAAGAACTTCTTTCACCATGTATAGTTAACACGATTATTTCACATCGATAAAAGGGAATAAACCAATAAAGCGGAAAATTTCTCAGGAAAAAAAACCTGCGCGAAACAATATTTTCCATAAGAAATCTTTGATGTTATAAAAATATGTTCTCCACAAAAACAAGATATTTTAGAAACGATTTTATAAATTAAGAAATTTCTCATAATTATAATTTTATAATTGATATTTTCGTGTAATTTTTCATGCCAGGTTGAAATGCTGTGCCCGCTGAATTCCGGCGATCCGCTTAATTTTATTGAAAGTGGCATAGATTTATGGAATAGCCAATTATTGGATCCGCTGGACCAGGAATTGC
Source organism: Chrysopilus asiliformis (assembly GCA_964034945.1). Lineage (NCBI taxonomy): Eukaryota > Metazoa > Arthropoda > Insecta > Diptera > Rhagionidae > Chrysopilus > Chrysopilus asiliformis. The sequence continues at coordinate 14,729,632 of OZ035962.1, forward strand.
TGCAGTCTAGGCAAATACAAATTGAAAATAAATTTATAGCTGTACAGTGGATATTAAAATGTGAATGCAGTTCGAAAGTAAGTAAAACGTGATAAATTTATATAATATGCAATTGAATCAACCATAAACGACAAACTGCCATCCTGTAAATGTTACGAAGTCATCCTTATCCATCTTGAACGTTCGTTTTCCCCTAGGGAAAATCATTCCGACAAAATATAATCCTTATTCCGAAGGGAAAACCTCTTCAGAATGCTAGACTTGCAGAAAAAGTGCGCTGCAGTCAACTTGCTTATGGGCACGAATTCCTTTTCCTCCTGTTCTTAATTTTTTTTTCGTAAAGTTTTTCTCGAATTTTTTACTGTCGATTTTTCTTTCATTCGATGCAGACAACTTCATCCTCGAAATACATAGTGGAAAGAGTTTTCACAATTAAATTTCGCCCCCCCCCCCCCCCCCCAAATGGTGTTTTCTTCTTTCGAAAACTTGGCCTGCATACCAAATTGGACTTGAATTTTTTTCTGGCATGCCTGGGATTTAGTTCACTGTTATTTGGGTTTTTTTTTACACTTTTTGATGTGGGATTTTTTTTTAATCGGTCAAAATGGTTGCCTGCCTAAACCAAACGTCTGTTGAAGGCTTCCCAATTTTTTTCGCCACAGGAATTTTCATTTTCCGCCTGTTTCAACAAAAAGTACTCCTCTATGTTTCCAAATATTAACATGGAAATACGAAACGTTTTATACTCCCAGTTTCGTGTAGAAGGAAGGGATTTGATCATAATTTTCATTCGAGAAAAAAAAACTCGGAATAGCAAAATGAATTCGAAATCGTTTTAGGCAAAGAAGACATCAATTTAAAAGTCATTAGAGAAATAATTATTTGGTTGGGAATATATTTACCCAACATTTACCCGTTTCCAATTCACCCTCTCGTTTTTCATCGCAACAAACCAAGCGGGAAGAATCATTTTTAAAAGGGAGATGGGAAATGGAGCATAGAAATGGATCGCTGATGCTGTAGGGAAGTATTTTCAGCTAGAGTTTTTTTTTCTTATGCGGCACACGGGATGGGGACGTTTAATGACAAAATAAACATTTTTGCAGGAAAATAAGCTCTAAATTCTTGTTTGAACATTTTGAAGATGATTAAATTTATTTAATTGCGATTATTAGCATCGTCAAATAAAAGATTTGTTAGATGCCTACATAAAGTGTGCTCACTTCAAACAATTTGTGGGAACCAAACTTTTAAGTGACAGTTTCTGCACCAGTTTCGCGTCGGTTTCGCGTTCATTGTGATTTCAGGGTTAAAATAACTTCTCGCGAAACCGCAAAAATGACGCAAGAGCAATAAAAAGGCACCGGATTCTTGTTTTGTCAACGCTGAGGATCGGTGTTGCCAAATGTCAATAAATTACTGTTTTCTTGCTAATTTGTGTTTAAAATTAGGGTAGTAATGTAGGTTTAGCGCCAAAATACTCAAATTACGTTATTATTGTATACATTTTATTGTATGCAGGGGGGCGCGATGACAATTTTGATTGAAAATTGGGCCGCAAATACTGAAAGGTTGAGAAACGCTGATTTAAGCCAATTAGAAGTTTCTTTTGAACACGAACATCCTTTACAATGGAAATAACTCCTAAAAGGAGTTCGAATGAATTTTTAAATCCTTACCGGAATTCGTTCAAAATTGAGGCCAAAACGGTGTTAAAGTGAATTTTTAATACCTTAAAACAGGAATAACGAAAAAACTCCGCGCTACGGTGTTGATTTTTTTCTGAATAACACCACGAAGTGCTTACTTGCTTACTTTTAGATGTTTTGAGGCGGTGTTAATTTGTCCCCGGATTTTTTCCAGAGTTGAGGGCTTTTTTTGAATTTCACGATAGGATTTTTGACTTTTTATAGGTTTTGTGAATCCTTTCCTTAATTTCTCCCCCATTCAAGAAACAGTTTTTTGATATTTTTGATATTATATTCAAAAAATATACATGTAAAATGTATAGGATTTTACATAACTCGTCCATGCATCAAAATCCAATCAGACCATTGGTTCCCTCCTCTTCCACACAAGTGGAGTACTTTTTTCCTGTTTTCTTGAAAACTGTGCTTCGTATCGAAAAATTTGTAAAGACGAAATGTGTTTAGAATATGATTTTACATAACTTATCTATAGATCAATATTCAATCGGATCACTCCTTTTCCCCTCTGCTATGCAAATTGATTTTTTTAAATAAACATTTTTGTATAATCTTTGGTATTTGACAATTGGCCCCTGGCAATTGTAGCTTATGTTTCTTATGTTTATTATGTCAAGTGATATTCGTGTCATATAGGTAAGCACACAACCTGCCTTCCGCCCTTCCTTGTGATATTTTTACTAAATTTTATTTAGTATAATTCCCAAACGCATGACACGAGACTTCATTTAGTTGAAATATCTTTCATGAGTAAATTCTACTAACATAGCTCTTAAAATATGAACTTATTATACCAAGTTCGTTAACATCTAACAAGTGTAACATGCATGTGGGTAGATTGTGGGTATTTATTAACAACATAACAAAACGTCAGTGTAAGCTGATTTATGATATCAAAATACAAGGACCTCAGCAAAAACTTTATAATATGATGTAAATTTTAACCATAAGCCATTTGTTACTACACACTGTTGAAGTTTTCCTGTTCTGTACATTCACAATTCCACATAAAAAATGCTCTCCTTTTTTCCTTCATTAACTCCCAAATGAAATCAGTACGTTGACTTTAACTTAAGTTTTTTGTTTCTTCTTTCATAATACAGTATTAATTTTTTTTTGTGAAAAATGAAGCATCTAAATAATGTCTTTTATAGCAGCACTGTAGCCGTAGTAAAAGTGCACCAGGGTACAATGGTCTAAATGGATTACAAGCAAATGAAGGACAAAGAACGTAACACGATAAATTGCCATAATTTGTGATTGATTGTTAGCAATTGCGGTTTCACTGTACAAAATGAAATTAATTGCGGTCATTTCTCCAGTTTCTCTAACGTTATGTAGCTAGGAGCCAACCAACCGAATATACCAGCCACGATCATCAGCTAAAGCTAACCGCTAACCAAGCATCATCAACCACCATCACCACCACAGCAACCCAGCGACCCCTTACCTACGACCAACCACCCACATTCAGGATTCATTGTCCAGCCGAAAGCACAGCCCCATTGAAGGTCCTTCATTTTTCGGGGTTGGTAAGTAGGTTCCGTTTGGTTCGAAGGAAACCTCTCGGACAGCAAAAATCACCTAAAAACGCTATAGAGGTTCCAAGTGAGAATGAATTAATCCTGAATACTCCATCAACCAGCAACAGGATCAGTAGTAGGAGGAGCAACAGCGAAAGCTCATCTGCAACCCATAAAGTAACCATCAACCTGAATCTGGACTGGGAAGTAGAAAAATATGTCGGTGTCTATCAGGGGACTCAAGGAATTACAGATTTTTTTTTAGCTTATTATGTTAAAAAGGGAGTAAGTGGTATGAACACAAAAAGGGTCGACAATGTAAAAAGATTACTGGACTGATTTAGAGAGAAAAGAACTCAAAACCAAAAAGAATTGCCCAAAGACGCAAAAAGAATGTCTTCTAAAGTTTCTCAAGGGTACATATTTAAACTTAGGCTTTATGAAAAAAGCAGTAGGGAGAATTTTTAAAAAATCGTTGGTTCATTTTTAGAAAATATTTTACACGTTCTATGCACATAAATTATCCGAGAAGACTGTGAAATATACTTCAAAGCGGAGAATAAAGAATATCTTTTGTAAGAACCCACTTACGCTTTGCTATTACTTTACGGAAATCTGAATGGAATGTTATGAATTGAAGCTCTTTCAACTTCAACAAAGCCAATCAAAAAGGCAATTAATTTGCCGGAAATATGAAGCCCTTGGAAATACATAAAACATTCACACGCATTACGATTGTGTTGTTGAAAATTAAATACAAATTCAGACAAATCGTTTGGAACATGTAATAAATCAAATATAAAGAAGTTGCAAATTTATTAGAGGAAAGGGAGGTAATGGACTGTATGCATAAAAATGAGCAAGTGCTTATACTCCACTTTTTTGCAGCAAATTTATAAGTTTGCATGAATAAAAGTGGAGAAATTTGCTCGCTTAAGGTTTGATAAACACCTGCTTCGACAGTACAACATTTGCTCATTTTTGTTCACAAAAATTTTGAGAATTCGCACCAATAAAGTGGAGTGTAAAAGCATATGCTCGAGACATGTTAAAACTGTTTAAATAAAATATGCAGGAAATTCTACCTTCTTTGAATTTGGTTATTTTCTTTTTTTTCAAAAGCGCATAGTTCTTGAGAAATTTTCAAAAATCTTATTGTATTTTTTTTAAAATTATGTTGAGAACCGTTATAGATACACAAAAACGGTTAAAGCAAAAAGTGTAGAAAATTTTATATCCTTTAAATGCCGTTATATTTATTGTTTCCCAAAAGCGTAAAATTTTCGAGAAATTTTCAAAAAACTACTTTTGTGCAAAAAAAATTGTTATATGTAACTTTACTTTTCCAAAAGTTGGTAGAAAACTGCGATTTTTGTAAAATGTATTTACAAAAAAATTCAAGTCGCTAGCTCAACGCGTTCTGGAGTTATTTAACATACTACGGTCAGACCGACAGACAGATGTACGGACATCCTCGTAATTTTACCTGAAACGGAAAGGGGGATGTGGGATCGATAGGCCGAAGATGGGCGTGACGTGTTTTATAGACACCAATTTTTCAATACTTTAAACTGTAATAAAGTACAGAACCCTATGAATTGATCAATTTTGAAATGCATTAATTTTTTAATACACAACAATAAATAGGGGCCACCATAGATATACTAGATCGCTCGATTTGTTGTCTCAAATGGTCCCATTTCAATACAGTTCAGTGAATCAAAACGAGTCAAGTAAGAGCAAGATAACCGTATGAAAATAAATGTAGTCCTCTCGCTTAAACCGTGAGCTGTCAAAGGAAAATAGACTTTCGGAATGGTGTTGGTGCCTAAAGTTATTTGTTTGCGCCTAAAGTTAGTCTCAAACTTGTGAAATTTGAATTTCGCGGCAAACTAAATTTGAATTTCGCGACCTTATACAGTTCAGTGGATGCGTTCAAGTACGATAAAGACTTTTGGGACCATTTTTCAGCAGAGCTTTTTATGATGACAGTTGTTCTATGTTATATAGTTCTGTGGGGGCCACATTACCTTTTTAGCTATTAAAAATTCTACAAAGAAACAAAAAACTATTATTTTATCAAAAAAAAAAATCACATAGAACTAAACCAATTATTTTATTGCCAATTCAACCTGCAAACTTTTTCCGTTCTACAAAAGCATTAAAAAGTTAGCGATTTCATTTTCTCATATTTGTCGGCTTCGCATCTGTATTTGAAATAGCCTCAAGGGAGAAAATTTTCTTCTGTGACTATCAAAGTTATTTTATTTGTGTCTTTATTATATTAATAGTTTTAGCTGAATTTTCTTTGAAAAACGTGTAGTCTCCGACTTCAAAAAACGATTTTCCGCAAATAATTTCATGAAATACCAAATCAAAAATGATTTTCCGAAGATAATTTAGCTTTGTTAACTATTCGAAAAGGGAAATAATTAATTTTAGTCCACTCATCTTACACCATTTAAGGAACAAATCAAAATCAAGTTTAACATTTAATTTTCATTTAGGTGTGCTATCAAACAAGACTTTTTAATTAAAATATCATGCAGACAAACTAAAATAATAATTAGAAATGGTATTTGGTCTATTTTAGGAATGTTTGAAACATTTTACAAAATAATTTTCATTTTAAGTTGAATTCTTGTGTAAATGAACGAAATTTCTTTAAAAGTATAACTTACGATGAGTAGTTTTCCAAATAATAATTTTTAATTTATAGTCAGCATTTCAATTTTTTTATGAAATAAACAAAAAGGTAAAATTTGTAAATCGAGAGATTCTTTTCTCTTTAATCAGTCCAATTGTGAAATACAAAAATATTAACAATGTTTTTTAAATATAATTTGATGTTAATAACATGGAAAAACTTTATTAATCATAAATAATACATATCTCGTGTGTTAATTTTAAGTAAACACATAAAATACATTTTTTTTACCTCAGTTGAGATTTAAAACTTATATCAATGAAAAGAAATTACTGAAATGCATTAAATCAATGAATTAAAAAAGCAAACGGGCACAATAAACATATCTTAATTTAAAAAAATTTAAACAAATAAAATTGAATTAAATTTTTGAATAAATAACTTTAAAAGAGGAATAAAATGCAATTGTTGATAAAAAAAAATAGTGATAGTAAATTTGTAGCATTTCGTGTAGCATTTATTTAAATAATAAAAAATGGAAAATTTATGGAAAAAATCTAAAAAAAATAACGTGAAAAAAATCATTGCTAAAAATTATATTCTAAGTAATGTTACAGTAAGGTTTAATAAATAGACAAGCAAAACATTTATAGCGACATAAGAAACATATAGACTTTTGTGTGAAAGCTGTAAAGAAAATGTATGATATTTCATATTTATGGACATAAGATTATTAAGGAAAAAAAACAAACTGACGGTAAATAAAATAATAAAGACACTTCTGAATCAGAATGCAAATTTCATGAGTTTCACTGTATTTGTTTATTATATATTATTTTAAAAATTTTGTTTTTCCTAAATGAAACTTATCAAATCGGTACAGGAGGTTGAAGGGCTGGAATGAAGTATTTTTTAGCAGGATGGAAAATATCCTTAAAGGTTCCATAGATAACAAGTGAGGCTGAAAATCCTGGAAATCCCAGTCATATCTCTTGCCGGAATGTGTGCCATATCGTATCCTTCGAACCTATGAACTGAAACTCCGGCCACAAAACACTCCGTCACCACTCGTTCGCAACTCCACTATATCAAAATACGTAATACTACTAAAGGGATACACTTTAATAGATCAACATTCCCTCGGATATATTTTGGATTTCGTATTTTGGTTTTGGTTCCTAAAATTTCAAAATTTGGTTCTGGTTTTGGTTTCCAAAATTCCAAAAATCTGGTTCTAGTGCGAATTGCTTGCAACTGTTACTTGGAAAAACCGTTAATTAAATCTATTGAAATTCTCTACATTCTTGCCATTCACAGTAAATCGATATCTTTTACCGTTATCGAGATATTTAAGATTTAAGTCTAAACCACAATTACGCGTGCGTACGTGCGGCATTATTTTATTCTGCCATCTAGTAGTTGCCACTGCATCTAAAAGTAGAGACTGAGTCTACTGTACGCGGCACGGACGCGGCAACGCGTCTGAGCAACGCGCAATTATACATTTACTCATATAAATGCGTAGTTTATACTTTCACCGCGTGGGTGCCGGACGCACGCACGCACGCGTAATTGTGGGTTAGGCTTTAGTAAAATAATAATTCATATTTTTACATAAACTAATATTTTATTCGCCCGGTTATAGTGTAAACTGTGCACCGACGTAGATTTTGTATAAGAAAGTCATGTGCTGCTATTTATTAAGGCCCGTTTGCGCGTATTATTCTTAAATAATTAAGTTCTGGCTAGCCTACTTAAACCGTAGAAATTCTTCGACTTAAATTTTTTTAAGTTGTACATAAGTCGCTAAGTTTTGTTGGTGCAAACCGCACTTAATCATGTAAGTATGGCATCTGCTAATTACGTTTTTTGACAGTAAAATCGAGTTTTCCAATTTAATTACATTAATTTCAATTGATTACATTAGTTACAGGTATAATAAATATAATATGCAGTTAGTTACGCGTAAATTATCAATACTGAAATAGCTTCAAATGACGTGAGGGTGGGATTCGAAAAGGCCAAAATTAGCGTGACCTATCGTCCGTCAGCTTGTAACACGTTATATTGACTTTTCCAATAAAAATAGTATGTTAATTGTACAATAAATTATTTTGGAAATTTTTCTGACGTCATCTGAAATGGAATAAATATTTTACGGTTGTGCTAAAAAACGGAACAGTGAAATAGTCGTGAAATTGAAATTCAAAAAGTTTCGCTGTAGTTTTGAAAAAAAAACATCAATAATAGCAATAATATCGGAAAATTTTTGGTCAGAAGCCAACCAAAAGATTTGTTACCATTTTCCGATCATAATGTTTAGATATGATCGTTTTATGGCTCGAAATCCCATACCAAATGAAACCCGATTCGTAACCAAAAGTCATGTTGTACTTACGTAAACAGAGCAACTACAAAATTTTAGCATATCGATTTTTAACTATTTGCGGTTGTATGTTAAGGTTATGTTATGACATGCAGGAACAACGAAAATAGCTGGCATTGCTATACAACGAATATCATCACAATTCGAAAAAGGACGAAAACTACGAGTACCCTTTATATAAGGACATTTGCATGCATGATATTTACACGTGTCCCATTTCTGTGTGAAATTTAATGGCAACGTCATGGTGCCATTCAGTATAAGTTTTATGTGTTTTGATAGTCATTAGCGTCGCATTTATTTCAATAAAATTTCTCTCGGCTCTTTGCTTTCAAAATAACGTGAAATAGATCGCAATGGCTAGGCATTAAATATTTATGTACACAAATAACCGTAATGGTACTCATATGATGAAGGCAATACTAGTCGAATAAATGTAACACTTTTAAATACCAAACCGTAAATACCTTAAATGCTGTGTTTTTGCATTTCAAAAACTGGTGCAGACGAAGCATAATTTTTTTTTTGCATAGAACTCGGTCGCTACAGTTTCACTGGACAATTATTTTCATTTTATTCTCTTCTTCAATTATTTTCACACTTACGATATCGCAACTTTTACTATTTTTTAATAATAAATAATACAAACTTTGTTTTTTTAAAAAAAAAGCTTTCGTATCCGTATCTATCTACATTGAAACCTTTATACCGTATGCCGATACCAATCAAGGGATTTCTATATTTAGAATCGAGGGGTATGCAATACTGAGAGGAGAAAATATTGTTATGATCGTCTTACTAATATATAAATATCTAATGTGAACAGCACATGATTTTCTTATACAAAATCTACGTTTCTGCACAATTTACCTGACAAAATATTAGTTTACATATAAACGTGAAATTTTATTTTACAAAATATGAAATATCTCGATAACGGTAAAATATATCGATTTACGGTAAAAGGCAAAAGTGTAGAGAATTTCAATACAGTAATCCCCCCAACTTCGCGGTAGATACGTTCCACAAAAAGAGCGCGCACTGTGAACCTTACTTTGTATGAAATTTTGGGGTTAGGTCCCAAATATTAGAAAAATTCAAAAAAAAAAATAGAAAGAAGTTTTTATTTAACGACATATTTAAATTAATACAAACTTATGATATGTACTACAAATCTTTTTGAAAAAACCTTATTATTAGTGATTGATTACCCGATTTTTGTTTTTCATTCAGGGTATTCACAGTCCTCTTTTAAATTGCGAGTAATTTTACCGCCCGGTAATTCAGTCAAATTTAACAGATTTTTACCGAGACGGTAATTTGGTTCATGTAAAAATGAATTACCGGATTCGGTAATTGTAGAGATGCCTTGAGTCGTGTTTTCCGGCCCGGTTATTCGGTATCAAGAATCAACCGCGAGTGGCGCTAGTAATGTTTTTAGTTGTCAAATTTTCTCGCTGGTTATCTCATCGGACTGCAATTTTTTTCATTTTTGATAGCCGTTGCCACAATAGAAATTCAAAAGAATACATCAAACATGGATTAAAAGGTATGTGACATATTTTACAATCAAATTCGCAGTTCATGATTTGGTCACGTATCAAATAAAAGCGCTGTTCTCAAATCTGTGCTGTGGGATGTTCACAGCAGAATATTTTCAGTCTTTTAATATTACCGAAAACACCGAATACCCAAAATTAAAAGAGGACTGTGAATACCCTGATTATGAATTTCTGCATATGGGGCTAAGGCCGCTGTCAAATTTCTCCGAAATTTTAAGACACTCTCCATATCAGGGTCCATATTAAGAGCTTCTTATTCAAGGTGACTACCAAGCACAAAAGAATTTGCTAGTTTTGCGCACTAAATATAAGAACGAAATTACCAAATATGTACGAAGATACCAAATTACCAGCTCATTCCTTCTTGTCGGGGATTCACCAAAATATATATTCAGAACATGTTTGTTAAAACTAAAATTTAAAAAAAAAAACCGCGCAGCTGCCGAATTTTTACCGCACAGTTTGAAATTCTTGTATTAAATACTTAACCGCGCAGTTGCGAAACCGTGAAGTTGGAGGAATTACTGTACCTTTAATTCTGCCACGTTTTTCGAAAAACCGTTAGTTTGCAGCCAATTCGCAAAAATATCTTTTTTGAAAAATTCAATTTTCTCCAACTTTTGTCAAACATAAGACTATTGAAAAACGCGTAACTGCGGAATAAATAATAAAAAATGAAATTGTGATTTTTAAAAAGCCGCCATTTTGGTTACTTTCGGTTAACAGATTTCCACGTAATCGGCAGCACCTAATTTTTAAGAAAAGGTAATCAAATAAAATAAAAATTATAATTATAAGAAAAAAGGAAGTCAAAACAAATTCTACCCCCATTAATATTTCATGCATGCAATTTCAATTAAAATCTCTACAAAACTCTAAGATATTCTTAAATTTAAAATAAGATTTACCACTATTATTCACTTTTGTTTTACTCCCCTTTTTTATACAAAATATCAATCTGCGCATTAGAAAACCCCCAACTGACATGAAAATCCATATTTCAGTAATATTTATATGACAACATTATTCTTCCACAATTGATCATTTTCAAATTTAATAGATGACTTTCTGTCTATTTTGAATATCGAAACACTTACCTTTGACTTTTATGGTTCCCTTCTTGGTTATGTGGAAAATATTTCCACCACCACCAATCAGCATCAATCATAAATCATACATAAATCGAATGAACTTGATTTTATTGAACCAACACTTTTTTATGGATATTAAAATATAGCGAATCATTCATATTTGCATGTTTGGGTTAAATGAAATTCAACAATGGCAGTTCTCATTAGCGGTATATGTAAATTCGTTTTACAGCGACAATAAATAAAAAAAAGTAAGTTTTAGTTTGATAAGTTTAAAAATAAAACTGTATGTATAAAATCAAGAATTCAAATTTTTTTCGTTCAAATGCAACCTTTTACATATCAAATTGACTACAGCGAAACCCGTTTAAGCCGGAGTCACGCGACATCTCAAACTCGTATCTGGGAGGCTTCATATGAAAAATTACCCACCTCCTGTTTACTCCCTTGGGGTTGCAATTTCGAAGAACACCGCTTTAATGGGCGTCTACGTGAAGTAAGGAAACATTTTAGATTTCCGGCTCAAGGACGAAGTAGTCAAAATATTGTATTATCATCGGACGTACGTATGTGTGCAAAATTTCAAGTGCGAAATTTCGGATGAATGGAAGTGGTCCAAAATTAGATTACAAGATTTGACCCCGACAAACAAACAGACAGATACGAAGGCAAGCTAAATAAAAGCTATTAAAAATATAAGGGTATTTTGAAGTAGATTAACTTTTATGTACTCATATAGAAAGTATTAGGCTAATCATGTACACGCGCTTTAAAAAACAAAAGAACATCGATTCCTAATAATAATTTCCTGTTGATGTTTTTATTTTTGAAATTTGACAGAAAAACAAAATTCGTAATCTTACTAATGCATAAATATTAGTATTATTAAACCTTAATAAATACTTGAAATTTTCCTACAACTATATTTATCCAATAACATTTTTGAACATCAGTGCTCGAGTACAGAGGAAACTAAAGACATGAAGGTTCTGAAATTTGTGTTGTTAACAGTTGTAATATACATAAAAAATATCGAATCAAAAATCTATGATGGGCCGTGTCCGCATCCAGAAACTTTGACGAGAAATTCTACTTACAAAGGTGGCAGAATACAATACTATTTGCCCGTTAACGAAGATCTTCGCACAATTTTTAAGTTCCATGGAACCAATCATTCAAACATGTTTTTTGGTTGCCAACAAGTAGATTTTTTCCTCAATTTATGGAATTGGACAATCCGAACTATGTGCCCGAGGAAAAATGGTCAATTATCAAAATGTTCCAATTTTGAAACATCTTCAAAAAATGGATCAAATAAAGATATTATTTACGAAATGTCTGTACAAGATGAAATGCCATATAAAATCATTTACGACAACGAGATTACTGACATAATGATCATTTGGGGCTGCAAAGATTACCTAAATGTAAACAAGCATTCAGAGGGTAGCTTCATAATCAGTCCAAAACGAGTGAACAAGATATTGGAGAATATTTCAAGGGTATTCAAAAATATTTCATTGGATTTCGAGGATTTTGTAAATGTGTCGATTGATCCATTACAATATGGTTATACAAAATGTTTTACTTTCTGTGAAGAATTTGAGTCAGCTTGTGGATTAAAGCCATATCCAGTGAAAAAATATAAATATTTTATTTTTCTTCTAGTGCCATTTTTTCTTTGTTTGTTGATTGTTCCTGCTGAAAACAAATTTGTAATTGGTTCCAATTAAAATAAAGTAGATATGCTGCAAATATATTTTATTTTGTGATCACCAATCATAGATTTTTGGCGGTAGGTATAGTTTTTCTAGCACTTGAAAAGTTATCACTCTAATTTGAAAAATCTGGGACAAAAGTTCAGTTTCCAAAATGGGGCGCGACATGCCTAAATACGGGACTGCAACGACTATTGCAGGACGTTTGGTCAGTCTAATTATGGAAAAAAGTATCGTGCAATAGGCCTGTTTTCATTTAAATGCTTTAAAAACTACTTTAAGTTAAAACATATTGATTTTAACAAAACAAACATAACAAAAGCTATAATTGCCAATCTGGCAATCATTGGAGACCCGTATGGTGATATTCGTATCAAAATTCGAACAGTTATACCAAAATTCCAATTTGAAGTCAAACTTTCCAATAAGATTTTTTAAAATTTATTCCAATCGGATTTTGATGTATGGGAGTTTTATGTAGAATCATATCGTAAATAACTTTTGTTCTTGGACTTTTTTGATAAGATGCACCGTTTTTGAGATATTCACAAAAACCGTTTTCATTCGTATGGGGGGTATCCCCCCTAATAGTCCATTTTTGCCCATTAACGAACTTAGCCTCGCATTTTACGAAAAACGGATCTGCGAAAAATTTCAAGTCTCTAGCTCAATCCGTGCGCCCGCAATCCGCGCCACAGACAGACAGACAGACGGACAGACAGACGGACAGACAGACAGACGGACAGACGGACGGACATGCAGAAATTAATTATTTTTATCATTCTAAACACACTGGTGTAATTCATTTTTATGTGTGATGACGGGATCTTGGCGTTACAAACGGTAAGGCAAAGTTAATATACCCTTTGGTTTCACCATACGGGTATAACAATTCAATTTAATACAAAAAAGAAATTAACAGTAAACAAACATTCACTTTGCTTCGTAAAAATTCGAATTTTCGCGCGGAAATAACCACTGAAACACAGCTGATGGCGCTATAAGTAGAAAGTACTTTAAGGCAGAATTACAATGGCCGGTAGCAACAGCGACAGCGACAGCAAAAACAAGAATACTGTCATATGAAATAAACCGACTTGAATATAATGGGAATTTTGAAATTTAATTTTTATTGATTTTTAAGGAATAATTTCGTTGAAATTTTTCATTATTAATGATTATTCGTTGAACTGCTTTCAAATAGTGCCTGAACTGAAGCCACACAAAACCAACTGTAAACATAACAAAAGCTATAATTGCCAATCTGGCAATCATTGGAGACCCGTATGGTGATATTCGTATCAAAATTCGAACAGTTATACCAAAATTCCACTTTGAAGTCAAACTTTCCAATAAGATTTTTTTAAATTTATTCCAATCGGATTTTGATGTATGGGAGTTTTATGTAGAATCATATCCTAAATAACTTTTGTTCTTGCACTTTTTTGATAAGATGCACCGTTTTTGAGATATTCACAAAAACCGTTTTCGTTCGTATGGGGGGTACCCCCCCTAATGGTCCATTTTTGCCCATTAACGAACTTAGCCTCGCATTTTACGAAAAACGGATCTGCGTAAAATTTCAAGTCTCTAGCTCAATCCGTGCGCCCGCAATCCGCGCCACAGACAGACAGACGGACGGACGGACGGACATGCAAAATTCAACTTTTTTTATCATTCTAAACACACTGGTGTAATTCATTTTTTTGTGCGATGACGGGATATTGGCGTTACAAACGGTAAGGCAAAGTTAATATACCATTTGGTTTCACCATACGGGTATAAAAAATGATATGCCGCAAGGACAACAAAATCAAGATTCGAGATGAATATAACCCGGCCTTTACACGCGACTATAAAGTCTGTCAGTAGCACAGACTCCAAATGTCAAATTACTGACAACAAATTAGAAGAAATTTAGCGAACTGGCAGTCAGTTCATTTTCAAAATGACTTCGTTTGTAACACAGCTACAGTCCCTCGTATTCCAGAGGCATGAATATTGTTGGTATGCTTCATTATTTTAATTATCTCGTTCCTAGTTATTCTTCTTTCGCCAGTCCGGGAGTTCTAAAACTTAAAAATTGAATTAAAAAAAGTAGATTCATAATAATTTAATAGATTTACCTCAAATTCTTCATTTTCCGCCATCTTCAAAGTCTGAAATGTCAAATTACTGGCATGTCTGTACTGACTACAAAAATGTCCCGTCAGTACAGACTTGTCAGTGCCAGTAAGCATTTACACGAGACTGTGACAGCGACTGTGTCAGTTCTACAGACGCGTGTAAAGGCTTTGTGACAGGGACGCTGCGACTATGACGTCAGAGGGCTCTCAGCCAATGAAATCATTTTGTTGTCACTGTAAATCCCACTTAAGTGCACTGTGAGCGGTTCTATATTCAACTTGCGACGCCGCGCAAGAATCTTTCAATGAAATTTCACCTTTATTCAATAAATAAAAAGAACCAATGGTTTTTCTTTCAAAATCCTGAGGAGGGGGGCATGCCAAAATAGAGGAGTGTAAGAATTCCATGAATATTGCCAAATATGTCGATCGTTTGAAAAGTTCCTATTTTACATTTCCGATCTTAACGGGCTAAAATAAATTCTATATTTGAGAATCCAAAAATTTTCAGAACTAAAAACCATAACTGGCATAAAAACGCATAAAAACATCATACATGATTACATAGTAATACCATTCTTACATTTCCGATCTTAACAACTATTTGCACGGACAATCTTGAAGTCCAGCAAAAAAATCACATTGGAGTGGTGTGCGTAAAAAACTTCATACCGGAAAAGGAAATGTTGTCGTGTCGAAAGCAAAGGTAATGAAAGTAACCCTTGCTGTCTACCGTGATTGATGTGAATTAGTGTGGTTACTTATCTTCGCACTTATTGCGACCATAAACAGACCTTAATCTTGGAAAAAATGCGATATTAAATGGCGCCGCATACATCATACGAGCGAACTGAAAGACGTTCATTTATGAATCTTATGTTACATGCCACCTTCTTACTTACCTTACAAAGACTGACAGCTTTCTTATTCTTTTTCATATTTTTTTTTTCGTTTCCCCATACTTTATTCTATCATTACATTTTCTTCTGCAATAGCATTAGATTCTTGAAGCATTTTAGTGGTTTTTGTGGCGAAAGGCAAACGTCATCAATAATTTACCTGTAGGAATACACTCAGTATTATAGAAAACCTAACCAAATGTGAACCAGGCAAGGCTTAAAGGTTTTCAGTACTCCATAATTTTCGCCCACGTAGCTTAAAATTACTTTGGGAAAACCTTAAGAGAAAACGCAAAAGATTTCCGGGAAAATTCTACCACTACTCCCTAGGGTGTGACTTCTGACATATAGTTCTCCAACTGCTATTTCTTCATACGCTTTTCTCACCATGTGAGAATGAAAGGACGTGTGAAAAGGTATAAATGTGTTATTCCTATGGTGACAGTGGCATCATCAATTATTTAATGGAAACACCCTCGGAAAACGAACTGCTCACTATTTCCGAATACATGAAAAAAAAACCATTCAAGTGGGTATGCATTCATTCATCTTCCTTGTAAGTCCTTAATTTTTTCTCACTTGAATTCAGTCACAGTATATTTCCTTAGATTACACAGTTTTTCCAGCATTACCTAAACAATTTTTCAGTTGGCGAATAAAATTTTATAAAACTACTTGCATCCATGTAATAGGAAAAATCTTGAGTAATAAGAAACTGGAAAAGGAATTTTTCTACGAGAAGAAAGTTCCGTCTTTGCTAAATTCAGAAAAAATCCCCGAGTCAACAAAATGATTTATTGCGACTCTAATGTGCCAAACATTAATTGGCCATTCTATGAGTTATTGTGTGTGGTTACATAAGGGATTCCTAATTAAGCTCACAACAAAATAGGGAGTCTATAATTATATCAGGATTCCATTGTCTCTTTTCATTTGTTGCGTAATATTTCATTTCTAGTCATATTGTAGATAAAAGAATTTTAGTTTCATTACAAGCAAATAATTACATGGATTGTACTTTTAAGTAGGTCTTTCACCTTGGCAAGCGATTCAGGGGAGGTTAATTTGAGTTGGATTTTTTTTTCTTCCGGGTAAGTTGTGTAATTCGATTAAAGTTTAAGTTGTGCTGTAAAAATTCTCAGGGCCTGTGCATAAAATACGTCACAGTTTCAAAGGGGTCTACAGTAGTACGACGGCGGTACTATATTGCATGTGAAAAAGCAGGAGTGGAGGGTGGTTGGGGGCCAAAAGCCAAAAACTAGCGTGAGGTATTTTTTGTCCCTTACCATAACTCTAAAAATTCATTAAAATTCATCAAATTTGTCTCTGAAAAAATATATTTATTGAATTTGCTGATTTTTCTAGCAAATTTTCCCACTAAACGGAAAATGAACCTTTCCAGAAACCCAAAAAAATCCATTCTTCGCCGTTAGTAAGAATTTCTACCACAATTTTCCGGTAAACTGTTGGTCAAAAAATGCTGATACCTTTTTTAATAGTCACATTCGCACCAAAAGTAGCTTTCACAAAAATTTCAAGATAATAATTTCAACGAGTCTAGGAGTGGCGAAATATAGTTTAATATCAGCTCATAATACCTTCTGAATGGGTGACTATACTTACCGGATTAGCCGGAATAGTCCCAGATTTAAACATATTTCCCCGGCATCCCGGAAACTACATTTAGTTCTGGATTATTCGATTTTTCCTTGAAACCAAAAATATTCACCTGCGGCGCAGTTCTGAGAATTTGTTTTACCTGTGTGCCTTTATTAAAAGAAGATTCGATTACGCCGCATTTTATTATACAATAATATTTTTTATTATGAAATATTTCTCACTAGGAAATTTTGCTGCGCTCTAAAGAAAAAAGATACTACAAAAAGTGTTAGAAAAATAATCTTCCTTTGCAAAAGAGTGGGAGCGTATTATGGTATATTGTTTAGTCTTGTTTCCTATAATTTTTGATTAATTTCGATGCTTCTTGACCCCACCTCTCTCTCACCCGGTATTTGTCCCAGATTCGAAGAAAAAAAGGCCTCCTTATTAATGTGTAGGGGAACCAAACGTCCCGAACTGGCGGAAACAGTCTCGGACATAGGCCTGCTGTCCTAAACTAAAACTTTTTAAAACACTATCCGTATCCTAATAAAATTTGAAGAAAAAGGCAAACCTTTATTTTAATTTATAACCATTAAAATATTAAATCCTAAATTTATAAATTGGTTAAAAGGGATAACATAATAATAGTTTTAAGGAAGCTGATCCCAATGAGAAACACCTGGTTATGACAATTTTAACAATTTTTCCACTAGCTCGAAATCCTAAATTATTTAAAAGCTCAGCTAAAATCATACTTTTCATGTGATCCGAGCGGAACAAAAGCACCGGAAACATAAAACTGTTAAAGGATCGTAAACTCAGCTAGTTATTCTCTAAACTAAGGGCAATGTTCACAAAATTTATCCAACTATATGATGGAACATGCGAATGTCATCAGCCACGTCCAGACAAAACCATATAAAACATATAAAATACATGTTCGAGCCCTATTCAAAGAATACACAAATTCAAGGGAAATTGCCCAACATTTTACTAACCAAACTGAAGTGATTTACTGAAGGGAATTGACGGAAAGAGTTTCAAATCCCCACAAATTTTTCTTTGATCCGAAATTTAAATCCCTCAATTTGGTTTGTTATGTGTCCTTCCTGGATTTCTATCCTGGCCTAGGTCACATTTCGCTTTGGGCTCCCAAGCACACCCTAAAAATTGTCAAACGTACAGAACGTTTTCGAATGGCTGTCGAAAGTACATTTGAATCTACGAATTATATAAACTACCATCGTAAACATAACATACCAATAGGAGCATTAAATATAAATATAGGCGTGCGGATTTAAACTCAATAGAGATTTGCTTGTAGCGCAAAATGCGATGAAATATATGTCCCTTTATATGAAATTGATGAACGGGTTGAGTTGAATTGACATTATTTGTGAGTACGTATTCTATGTGAATTCATCCTATACACATACGAGCATTTTGTTCGCCCAAACCGATCATTAAACGGTGTCAACAGTTTTTTAACGTTCGGATCTTTCCCAATGAATCGAAAGGTCCTTTGTCAGGTTATTTTACGCTATATCCAATCTATATATGAATATGTCGTCTATACATTTATATATACCGAAGTGTAAACCGATAGGTTTAACCCTTCTCCGATATACCGAAAATGTACACAAAAAAGCCTCCACCCCAAAGGGCAAATATCCATTCGAAATGTATTTGTTTTTGTATCTGCTTTGTGTGAAACACTGGAAATACCATTTGTTGAATATAGTTCCTGTTTGTCTTTTATTGTTGTTTTTTCACTTGGGGATTTGTTTTCGAATTTGTGTTTTTGATTCGGTCGTATTTAGGTTTGTATCGAAAATTCCATTTGTGTTAGTTTCGATTTGTATCTATGATAGAAAGAACTTTTCAGATAGACGTCAAATCAATAGAATCTTCCCCCATCGACGCACATTTTCAATCCCTTTAAATGACTTTTGATTGTTTTCCCAATGGAAAATTGTTTTCAATCGATTAAGGAATTTCCTTAATTTCGACAAGTATTTTGTCAATCTAAACTTTATTTTAGGAAACTAAGCCCGCAGTGCTTTTGATTAATTATTTCATTTTACGAAAACATTTGATTTGCTCTTCAAATTAATTTATATCTCACTAGTAGGTATTTTTTTTTTAAATTGTCATTGCCGTGTCATGCTTATTATGAATATAAAGTGAAATTTTTCTAGAAAACGGTTCAAATTTGCAAAAAAAAAAATTGGTTAGACAAAAAAATATTTAGAATATGATTCTACATAAGTCTGCCATACATCAAAATTCCATTAGAACCATTTTTTTAAAATACAGTTCGATTGCATGACTCCAGTTGGAATTTTTCAAAATAGAACGATAACAGCTTTCAAAATCGTTTGAGGTTTATTGGTAAAAAGTGATTTTACAAATTTTTGTTACACACATACACCCACTGACATTTTGCGGATTCATCGGACTGAGTTGATTAGTATGTGTCCCGTGGATGTGTGGGGTTCCGTTATATTTTGGATTTTTCAAGTGATTTTAATACCCTTTTTATGCACGCAGAGAAAAAAATAGTAAATATTACTACTTTGTAACGGGAAATCGGGACTCTCACTTAAATAGTTATGGTTCAACCACAATGAATGCGGCAAACGGCAGCGGCGACGGTGGGCGGCATGGCGCCACCACACATACCGCCGAGCCAGCTACAATGATAGCGGCACCGTCGGCATATGCTTCTGTCAAAATTGAAACGTCAAAACTTATTTAACTCGTCCGCTACTTTGCTCCATTTATTTTCCTTTATGTCTGTCCTTTTGTATTGAGGATGGGCCAAATCGTAGAGCATTGGATTTCCTTTTATGACCTCTTTTAATTTTTCCTCCGTTGTCGGCATCTTGCGAAATCAAAACGTCAAAAATCTGCATAGAATGTGGCGCAGAATGTGGTGGTTTTCACAAAACATTTTGGGCGGCGGCGGCAAGTTTGACTTTGTTTCAAACTCGGCGGCGATGGAAAAAGTGCGCTGCCGTCGCCGCTGTATTGTAGCAGCTCTCGTTGCGCTACGTTAGTGCAAAAAAATCCCGCCCGCCGCTGCCGCCTTAACCGTGGTTGAACCATTAATTTTAATTACAAAATAGTTTATTTCAATTGAAAAATAGTCAATTTAACAACAAAATAATAAATTTTACTACTAAGTAGTTAAATTTCTTATAAAAATGTCGATTTTGACTTTCCATAACTTTCGAAAAAATTGAGCTAGAGACTTGAAACTTTGTACAGTTACGTTTCTCGTAAATGGCTAGGCTAAGTTTTTGAACGGGCGAAATCGGATCATTTTTCATCCATCCTCCATACAAATGAAACAGTTTTTTGCACTTTTCTCGAAAACGATGAGTAAAATAAAAAAAAATTATAAAAAGAAAAAGGTGTTTAGATTACGATTGTGCATAAGTCTTTCATACATAAAAATTCAATCGGACCATTCCTTCTCCCCCATACAAATAAAACATTTTTTGTGATTTTCTCAAAAACGTTGCATTGTATCGAAAAATTGGTGAAGCCAAAATTGGTTTAGAATATGATTTTACGTAACTGTTAAATTCATGAAAATCCAATCGGATTACTTCTTCTCTCCTATCTCATACAAATGGATTTTTTTCAACAAAAATTTTGTCTGTCCTCATATAGAGTATTTGACGATTTTCCTTAGGAAATTGTAGCTTTTCTCATGTTTTTTTCAAAATAATTGAAACTCAAAATTCGCCACAAATATCTGCCAAGTAAAGTCCACACTTTCAGTCTTTTATTACAACATGTTTTATAAAAAAATTTGATGTTACATAATAAAACAAAACTCGATCTAAATTATGTTGAAAATAAATGTTTAATAATTTTTATGTCTATAGGTGTCGATTAGCCATTCTATATAATCATCCCATTTTGGCTGCCATTTCCTAAATGCAATCTCCTTCTCAGCACTGTTCAGCGAACTGTAGGCTAATGAATTAATGACGAGCTGTTTTAAGGTCCTTAAATCGGAATGTGACGATGCAATGCCCAGGAAGGCAACATAGAAGTCGTATGTTAAGGGTCCAGTTTCCCAGAACGAAGGATCATCGGATGAAATCACAACCGGATAGTTGTCGGAAAATAGCATCGAGCATGGATGATTTCGATTGTCGTCGTTTAATTTGAGCACCTGGTTTGAAATTGGATTCACTTCGATTGCGATTCCCTTCTCTTTAATCGCTTCCAGCACTGTCGGATGTTTTATAATAGCATAGCCATGTCCGATACGTTTTGTGCCCAGTAAAACGGCATCCACTAAATTCTCGTCTGTCCGGCCATTCCAATTTGTTTCGCCGGCGTGAAAATAGAAATTTACGCTATCTGGCAGTGATAGCAATTGACCTGCGAAATCAATGAGTGGTCGTCCTGTATCCTCTTGACTCACCAAATCAAATCCAATAACAAAATCCGGAAATTGTTTCTGTTGCAGCCGGCACACGAAAGTACACGGAAAAGAAAGAAAAAAAAATTCAAACAAATAAAAAAATTAAAATCTGCGATTGGAAAAATTTGTGAATCATTTAAAAAATGTGAAGGAAAAACGTTCAATTGGCAACATATCAAATTCATCAGATTTCTATCGATATAATATTTCCATGGCGCACCGTTTCAAGGAAAATTATGAGGATGTCCGTGCATCTATCTGTCTGCCTGCCGGTCTCTCTGTTTTACGTACAGGTAAACCTCCTACAACGCGGTATTTTTACAATGCGGTTTCGCAACAACGCGGCTGGAAAAATGTGGCAATTTTCCTACAACGCGATTTTCTACAAAGCGGTATTTTCCAGAAACCTAACTACCGCGTTGTAGGAGGTTTAGCTGTATCTCAAATAACTCGAGGACGCGTTAAGCTAGCGACTTCAAATTTTTTGCTAACGACTTTTACGAAAATCGTGGTTTTCTATCAACTTTTGAAAAAGTAACGTTGGCTATAACTGGAGTGATATTCCGTAACTTGTTTCAAGCGTTTGTTGCGAGTTAGAAGAACAAGAAGTATTCGCTGTCTCTGTTTTGACCAAAAATAAATGACAGAAAGAAACCGAGATAGCAAATGCCACTTTTTCTTCTAACTCGAAACGAACGCTTGAAACAAGTTACGGAATATCACTCCTGGTACCTCCCCTACAATTATTTGGGAAAAACACAGCATTTTGTAAATTTATCGAAACCTATGCCATTTTGGGAAAAAAGTATATAACAATATTTTAAGGATATCAAATTTTCTACATTATTTGCTTTAACGATTTTTACATATCTTTAACGGTTCTCAAAATATTTGAAAAAATTCAAGTTTTATGAAAATTTCTCGGAACGATGGACTTTTGAGGTAAACTTCTTATAAGCAGATTCAAAGAAAATAAAATATGTTGCATTTTTTCTTTAAACGGTTTTTATGTCTTTAACGGTTTTTTTTTTTTTTTTTTATATAGATCCAGCCAGAGCTTAGGGGAAGACCCTTTAATGCCGAAGCACAGCTCGGGATGGTTGGAAGGACAAAAGGAGATGCCGATTTATGTTCTCCTTGAACTTCTGCGGGTTATAGTCCGGGGGGAACACATCGGATGGTAAATTGTTCCAAAGTCTTGTTGTTCGCGGAATGAAGGAACCCCTAAACTTTACTGTACGAAAGCGGGGAGGCTCAAGGAAGAAGTCGTGCGCACGTGTAGCTGCATGAGAGGGTCTAGGGAAAATATACCGTGGAGGAATAAGTTGGGAAATTTCGGTGGAACATTTCCCATTGAAATATTTGTAGAATATGCTGAGTACTCCAACAGAGCGACGATGCTCGAGAGACGGTAATGAATCTGTCAAAGACTTGTCTCCAATTAGTCGGATCGCACGTTTTTGGATTCGGTCCAGCAGTTGGAGGACAGTTTTTGGGGCTCCAGCCCAAATGTGCGAATTGTACTCGAGTCTCGGTCGAATGTAGCTCTTGTAAATGTTAAGGACGTCGACTGGTGCGAAATATTTTTTGCATCGTCCCAGGAAGCCTAGTTCTCGAAATATTTGAAAGAAATATTATTTTTTACGTATTTTTTCCGAGGAAAGTTTTGTGTTGATCACAACTGATATTTTTTCTATAAAATTTACCTGTAAATCCAATATATTTTTCATATATCCTTCAAAAACTATATTGCTGACTCCTCTTGCAGGTGCGTAAATGAATTTGGCTCCAATGAATCCTGGATTCTCCGCCTTAAATTGATTCAGGACATCAACGTAAGCTTGAACAGTATCGGCTTGCGTGTATTGATTACCGTCCAAGTCGTAGAGCTAGCAAAAAAAAGTACAAATTTCAAATTTGATTCTTTGGATGACTGTGAATAACAACTAAAATATCTACACTAGAAAACACCTGCCCAATCTAACATATATCAGAAGCGCTACATTTGAGTATTGATTGTCAATAGAATAGACGAAGGCAAATGGACATGGGGATGGTAAATGAATGAATATCATCTGAATTTTATACCTGGACCTCAATTAAATTCTATGCTACCTGGCGTCAGCTATGATTTCGTATGGATTCAGAATTGATTGGTGATTCCAATTATTTTAGATATCGAGCGTTGCTAGAATTTGCCGTATCAGCAGTACACGTAAAATCGAGTTTCATGAGAATTCGACAAAAAACAACCCCCTAAACAAGATTGAAACAAAACTATGGACCGACATGACATACAGGACTGACAATCGTATAGTTTGATGGCGTTGGAAACGAAATGGCGAATTTATGATCGAAAAAGGTTATTTAGTTCTAACGAAGTGATTACTGTAATGTTTTGTCTATTTGCTGGACCCGGGAACATTAAATTGAGGGTGTATGAGTCGTAAACCTGGGATTACTATCAAGATTTTCTTTGCTTTGCTGCAATAAACAATTGTTTGGAAGCTTTGTTGGACATCCCGTAGAAAACCTAAGATTTGCTATTTAAGAAATGATGTTCATTTATTTTTAAAGTGTTGGGTACGCATACATATACGAGGGCGAGCTGAAAAAACCGGCCTAGGCAAGAGATGGCGCCACACCATTATCAAAGCAATGTTTCTACTTTATATGATACTAGCAGACCCTACGTTGCCAGCTTAAAGTTTTTTGTATAAATTTTAGAATGCCAAAAAACCATAAATAACTTAAAAACTTTTGGGACAAAACGTTATCCTTACAGGACCTTTCGTTTCGAATTATGAAATTCCAACACCAGATTCGTGATAAGCAACCCTGAAAACATCCCAAAGCCAGTTTTTGCGAGAAAAATTGGAAAAAGGATATTTGCGTTATCCTCACAGGACCTTCCTTTTCGAATTTTGAAAATCTAATACCCGATTCGTGATCAGCGACTCCAAAAACCCCCTAATGCCAATTTTTCCGGGGAAAAACAGGAAAAAGGATATTTGCTTTATCCTTACAGGACCTTCCGTTTCGAATTTTGAAAATCTAAGATAGATAAAACCGGCTCCTGGCAACGCAGATCATTTTGCAAAAAACCGCGTAAAGTTTTTGAGTTTTGTAATCTCATCCATTTTTTTATTATATATTAAGATATCATATAGCAGTATATTAAGTTTAGTATACCGTTTGTAACGCATCGAACCAACTATCGCACACAAAAATGAACTACATTAGGGTGTTAGGAATGTCTGTCCGTCTGTCTGTCTGTCCGTTCGTGAACACAATAATTTTCGAAAGAATTGAGCTAGAGACTTGAAATTTTGTATAGTTGCGTTTCTCGTAAATGGCTAGGCTATGTTTTTAAACGGGCGAAATACAAACGGAAAAGATTTTTGCAATTTTTTCTAAAACGGTGAGTCATATTGAAAAATTTATAAGGCAAAATCTGTTTAGAATATATTTTTACATAACCTTTCCATATATCAAAATGCAATCGGACCACTCCTCTCATCCAGATTTAATTGTGCAAAAACCAAAAAATGAAAGAGACCCCAATCTCAATATTTCTCTTCCATTAAAGTATGTAATAAGAACTTTACTTTGAAAATGCACTTCTAAACAAATCAAACAGGTTGCAATTAAAAATCTCTCCAATTTCATTTAAGTTTGATTCCATTCAATAAAACTGTACGTACGTGAAATTAAAGCTATTAAAATTTTCTTTATGCGTTACTCGTAATGAAGGTAAATTTTAAACCAGCTTTCAAATGAAAAGATTGTCTGTTAAAGAAATACAAAAACTAAAGATGAATATTTTGGTTCTAAAATTGCGTCTTTTGCGAATAAATTTAATGAATGAAACACCTGCGACAAATGAAAGCGTCCGTACGTGATACGAATAAAATTCCCACTCAGTATATGTACCAGATTCAGAAAATATCTTTCAGCCATAAAACTAAAATAATGAACAGAAATAAAATCTCATAATAATATACGAGTAACTATGACGGAGACACAGAAGCCATGATCAACTTAAAGGTCTACGTTGCAAATCTATAATTAAACTGCTTAGGTTTGCGTGCTTTTGGTAAACAGCTCAGCTGTTCATATAAAAATATTTATAAAGTTTTCCAGTTATGCGTTAGGATTGGGATATTTCAAAAAAATTCAAATGTTATCAAGAATTTCTTATCATGAGTGAAAGAGTATCAAGTGTCTGACATAACAATTGACCGAATTCTAATCAACAAAAGCTTTTTGCGAAATTCACTAACAAAAGATATGAATACTTGCGCTCGTATGTTTTAAGGTGATTGAACAGATAAATTAATGATAAATTATACAAGTTTAAAAGTAAAAGCTCTAATTGTGGTTAGAAGTATAGAATAAGAAAATGTGGTCACCACAAGACAATGTTTTGACTATAAATTTTTGTACTTAAATTAGACCGCTGAACTAAAAAAAAACACGATTTTACTTAAATTATTAAAAGCTCATATAAAACACTGATGTTTTTACTTTCCTCTTCTATAGAGGGAAAGTATTGTATTTATGATGGAGACCGACTCGAGAACGGGGGCAGACAGAAAATTTTTGATCAGTACGAAATCCACTTCAGGCAAAATTATGAGAATGTCCGTACATCTGACTGTCACTCTATCAGTCTGTCGGTTTATCGGTCTGTTGGTCTGTCGGTCTATCGGTCTGTCGTTCTGTCGTTCTGTCGTTCTGTCGTTCTGTCGCTTTGTCGTTCTGTCGTTCTGTCGTTCTGTCGTTCTGTCGGTCTATCCGTCTGTCGCTCTATCCGTCTGTCGGTTTTACGTACCTATAACTCGTGAACGCGTCGAGCTAGCGACTTGAAATTTTTTATAAATGTCATTTGGGAAAATCGTAATCAAATTTCGGAAAAGTAACGGTAGCTCCATCGGGCACCATCCCATGCAATTTTTTTGAAAAAAAAACTGTTTTTTAAAAATTTCTCTTTTTGGAAAAAATGAATATAACAAAATTTCTGCGGAAACTGCGCAATAGGCGAACATTTTTGGGTTTTCAAGGCATTTTTTAAAGTATTTAAGAAATTACAACCCTAGCTTGGCATATTTCTGAGACAAAAGTTTAGTTTACGTAACGCCGGAACAACATGCCTAAATCCGGGACCGTCCCGGCCATTACGGGACGTTTGACAATTCTGTCTATAAAAAAATATACAAAAATTGTTGAAATCACAAACAAAAAAATACAAATAGCTCTTTTCTACGGATTGTGAATTTTTTTTTCTAATATTTTACCCCTTTCTATATCTTTAGGACAGATTGGTAACATTGTATCAACTTACAGTTGGAAGAATGCCTCTTAGCTCCAAATACTGAACTCCATCCTCGTAAAATTCCACAAGATTTTGCCGGAAATAGTCTTTCCAAACCGGATAATATGTTACAATCGGTGTGAAGGTTTCAAATATTCCAAGGAAATGCGCCCAAACGTCATTGATGTCCTTGTACGCAACAATCGGATTCTCCGTGTATAGAGTGAAAAGTTTGCGTATATCATTATCGTACTTCTTTCTGCCACGCTTCGATCGTTCCTTAGACACCAGAACCCAGTCACAACCTTTCGTAGCTTCCGGTTGCTTTTTCGAAAACAGGAAGTTGATCTTTTTCGTCGATTGATCCTGACACTGCCAGAGATGTTCCCGATAAGTCAATGAAATCACATAATCCGTACTACAAACGGACATATCGTGTGCATGAAGAACAGCACCTTTTGGCATTTTCCGAAGTAAGTTGAACAACTTCGAGGATCGGATTTCCTTTAGCACCTCAAAAATATGTCGCGAGGGTGTAAAGTTGAATGGATTCTGGTAGCCGTTCTGCAGTTCGATGTTTTTGGCCGCCATTATAACTTCGTTTGCAAGCACCTCGCGATCATTTAGTTCAATGTCGGCGCCCAGTTGCCTCGACTTTTCCTCGTCGAGAAATTGCTGCCTCTGCTTCTGATACTCATCCAAGGTCGGCCTGGCCGACATCCTGTCCCCGATTAACACAGATTCACCCAAGCCGAATGCCAAAACCAAATATGGATTCCGATTGCCAGCTGAACGACCGCCCAAAGAACCAGCTTCCGCGGCAACAAAAAACATACTGAATATAAGCACAGCTCCAGTCAAACCTCGAACACTTGCGAAGCGACTTCGCATCTTATCACCACGTGGTGGCAACATTCTTTTAATAAAAAAAAGCGCGCCCGCTCCAAATGTCTTCGTTTACGTCTTGAGTTTATTCGCTTCGCGTAGATCGCTCTTTCCGCTGACTCAATCAACAGCTTGACCAAAATGCCTAATATGTTTGGTTTACGGTGAGTTCTGAAAGTAGAATTCGAAAAATTAAGTCTGAAATAATCGTGATTTGAGAAATCCAGGGGGGATCAATCATAAGAAACTTGTTTTGGATAGACCGGGGAAAAATCACATATGGATGAATGCGAGACAACATAAATGAATGAAAATAATCCCAGATAACATCGAAATTAAGTGTAATCGATCTACAGGGACGTGTATTTTCTAAAAATGTCTCAATTTTCACAATCAATTAGACATGACAAAAGCTTAACATATAAATACATTAATAAAATATGTTGCACGGGCAATCGTAATTGATGTTAATGGTTAGAATTTATATCTTTACCGGCTCTCTAGCTTTCTTAAGGTGGCTTTCGGTAACTCTAATAAGAAAATGTTACTAATGTTTCTAACTAGCCCGGGGTTTTGTAAATAACTTAATTTTTTAATCCTTAAAACACAAGACAAACTACAATTGCCAGGGGCAATCGTCAGATACTCTATATGAGAACAGACAAAATTTGAATTGAAAAAAATTCATTTATAGGAAGAGGAGAGAAGCAGTGATCCGATTGGATTTTTATGTATTGAACGGTTACGTAAAATCATATTCTAAACACATTTTGTTTTCACTAAATTTTCGATACTATGTACCGTTTTTGAGAAAATAGAAAAAAATATTCAATCTGTAAGAGGGAGAGGGGAAGGAGTGGTCAAACTAGATTTTGATGTGTAAATAAGTTTTGTAAAATTATATATTAAACAAATTTTACCTTTATAAATTTTTCAATACGACTCACCGTTTTCGAGAAAATTGCAAGAAACTGTTTCATTCGTATGGCGAAGGGAGAAAATAATGGTTCGAAAGTTCACGGACAGACAAAACACCCAGGAGTAATTCATTTTTGGTTCGATGCGTTATAAACGGTATACGAAATCTAATATACTTTGTATTGTAGCCTGTTTGTTGCACTGTTTAAAAAAAAAATTTATATATTCAAGTTCTAGTATGCGATAGGCGGTTATGGCACGCTCGATTTTCATGCGGCTAAGCTCGTCGGTTGTGGGAGGGGAACTTGCCATTCGCTCACTATATTGCTACAAAACAAAATTTATTTCGTGCCAAAAAAAAATTTACTAGGAAAATTAGGATAGGGAAATTCTCTACATATCTCCAGCTGCATAGTACATGTCGATCTTCATTCTCACATCCACCACAAAATTCAAAATTTAGCAAAACATATTAATTTGATTTTATTTATAATTTATAATTTAAATATACACAAAAAAACTTTGCATTAATGACATTCTTTTTCTTAATTTTAATACTAATCAACCTGTATGTGAACATAAAACAAATAAAATAAATTTATATAATTTCTGACACCACTATAAATATAGATGTATAAAACTTCAAACCATGGGTTTGACCGACCGGGGTTTAAAAATAAACGTGGAAATATATATAAAAGGTTTGGGCCCAAAACTTAACCTTCAGCGTTCATAATAATTATATACGCTGTTTTTTTAAAAAAAAATATCTTTTTTGTGTCGAAAAGTGGCTACAGTTTACAATAAGATAAATTTAGACGATTACTTTAATGTAAACTAATTACGCAAAATATATATAATCTATGTAATGTTCATTAACAAAAAAAAATTATTCAGCTCTCTTCTCATTATAGGATCTCGTTCAGTCCGAAGAATTATTGTTAGAAATATTGTTAGATTTTATTTTAATTTAAGTATAGATGATAATTAATTAATTTGAACAAAAAAAAGATTTCTGGGGAAGAACGCGTGCACTTTATGTCGCCCTTTTGAAGAGGTTATGTAGCCATGTGGTTTTGCGCAATTTGGCTAATGGAGTTAAATATTTTTACGTTTTTATTTTCCCCGAAATAAAATTTAGAAAGGTCTTACTTGGCTTGATTTTTCCCGGGATTTTGGCGCTAAGTGTCCCTTTAAACTTTTCACCTTTACTGCCTCAGACTTATCGATGAAGATGTTGATTGCAGAAACAAAAGGAAATTTTCTTATATTCCGTCAAGTGACTTCAAGAAAAAGATGTTCCTATTTACTTCAGAAGCTGCATAAAAATCCTCTACTTCATTCTGCACATGGCAAGAATTTGGGCAGTTTAATTTTCAGGTTGGACAAAAAATATTTTCCTCAGGTGACGAAAATCCAAGGTGGCAAAAATCCAAAAAAAATGTGGTTTATTTTAACCTCTTTTCGCTGGCTATGAAATGGGTAAAAATAATAAAAAAAACACATTCACGAAACTATAGGGATTCCAACTTACTCTTTCCCCAGATTTTTCTTTTAAAAACTTAGCACTTTTTAAATATATATATATTTTCTTCTGCCACCTTTTTGATATAAAACAGGGAACCAAGATAAAGAAAAAAAATGGAAGTTAATAGTGAACAGTGCCAAAAGATCGGAAGTCAACCATCTTTAGCTAGTTTCGTAGTAAGAGCTATTTTTATTTTTGAATAAAAACTTCAGTGTTTTTATTCCAAAATATATTAAACCAAAACTACATGATAGTAGAAATTTTTCCTGAATTTTTGTTTTAAAATTCAAGTTTATTAGAATAAACTATCTTTAAATTTTATGAAATTACTGACTTGGCAAGTAACCGGAAAATATATGTGAATCTAACTATTCATAGACTTGTCATGAGCGTCAACAAATTTTTTATGGTGTTAGTGATTAAATCTCAGTGTAAACCCACCCAATAAAAATGACCGATGGTCATCTCTGTGGTAAGTAAACAAAATTTGCATTTGATATTAAATGTACATTTTTTGTTTATTTAATATTTGCAGATAACGGCAGCAATCCAAGATCCATCCCCAGATCAACCAATTTAGAAGCGAAAACAGCAAGATCAGCTGGGACTTCCATTTAATATCATGGTAAGTATGTCCAAGAGGAATTCTCTTGTTTGTTTTTGTTTTTGATATTCGTAGTGACTTTTGGTGTTAACTATCAAAATTTTTTTTTTTTTTTTTTGTAATAATCCCCTTTTTATTTTATTTTTTTACAGGTAAGGCACACTATCAGGATAGAATCGGATTACAACCTATTATCGCAGACGCAGGATCAGATTTATTCATGGACAAGAATATGGTAAGTGTCTAAAATTTTGCTTTTATTATTATAAGGTGACAGAAATTGTGAATGTTTCATACGTGTTTAGTAAACATTAACAATTATACTTGATTTCTAACTTGTGTTTGATGTTATTTCAGGTGTCAACATTGGAATCTGTGTGAATTCAGGTCATTGCTATAAAATAATGTGAAGACTGTGAATTTTAGACGAATTTTTATTTTTCCGACGACTGCTACACCACCAAAATTTTTCCCGAGCTTGCGAACATAAAAAGTTTGGAAAAAAAAGGAGCAATTTGTTTTAGAATTTTTCTTTAACTATTTAGTTTTCGTATAATACATATAATTACGTGGGGACGAACCCATTTAATGTAGCCGGGCGAAATTTTATATATATGATAAATGAAATGTTTTGATATGAATGTCAAACTAAAGTTTAATTATAGCGTGAATATTGAAAATACAGTCATGTTTTCAAATCTTTTGCGTGAAATATTCCTTTATATCTTCCTTGCAGATCCTCGATTTCGTAATAATTTTTCCCAACTACTTTTGAAACTCGACATCTAATAAATTTTGGACATAATTTATGATTTATATTTTTAGCTTTGTCACTCAGAATGAAATTTCGTCTGAATAACTCTTGACCAGGGTGATACGATATCGTTCTTGCCCTCAAATTATAGGCTTTCGAATAACGTTCATAAGCTAAATGTAAATTCTTCTTTATTTTCTCTCTAAGGATTTCAAGTCTTTGATTTTTTGGTAAATACGCAAATTCGCTATCTTCCAGACTCTTGAGTTTACTTGCGACTCTATATGCGGACCCATGTGTGATCATGTGAGAACCGAAGAGTGCAAAATAAGGCGATACCCCGATTGACTGATGTGTAGCTGTACGAAGTGCACATTCTACATCAGGTATATGATTATCCCAATTTTTATGACTTCCTTTTAGGTACGCCCGAATAGCCTCTAACACGCTTCGGTTAACCCGTTCCGAGGCATTCGATTGGGGTGAGTAGTTTGCTGTCTTTAGATGATGTATGCCATAATTTGTTAACAAAGCTTGAAATTCTCTAGAGACAAATTGTTTCCCATTATCGGAGTGGATGGTTTGTGGTACTCCAAATTTATTAAATATTTCGATTTCTAAAAATTTAGTGATTGAGTTAGCATTGGCTTTTCTTAAAGGTTTCAAAAATACAAATTTACTCAGGTGATCCAATACAATAAAAATAAAACTGTTTCCTGCCTTAGATCTCGGGTACGGTCCTAGGAAATCGACATATAGTTTTTGAAAGGGACGTTCCGTAATAGTTTCCGCTCCCATTTCTGGTCGTAATATCATATTAGCCGATTTGGATTCCTTACATACGGTGCAATTAGTTATATAGTTTCTCACTTGGATGGTCATGTTCGGAAAATAATAGTATTCGCGAATACGTGATAGGGTTTTTGCAATACCGCCATGCGCTGTCTTCGGTGGCTCATGTGCAGAGGAAATGAGTTTTTGAGTAAGCTCAGCTGGCACCCATAACTTCCAAGAATGTTCTTGTGTGACGAGATCACTACTACATGGAATCGTGCGTTTGTAAATATATCCATCTTCGACTTTTAAATCTGGAAAGCGATGTTGGTTATCGAGAATCAGTTTGATTAAGTCCAAATATTCATTATTTTTAAATTCAGGAGATTCTAAATCAATACTTAGTACTCTATCGTCAACTGAAAGTTCTTCTACAAATGCTCGTGATAAGGTGTCAGGGACGATATTTTCAGACCCCTTTCTATGTACTATTTGGAAAGTAAACCCTTGTAATTTAAGGCTCCAACGAGCTAAACGTCCGCTCAAGTCCTTCGACGACATAAGCCATCGAAGACTAGCATGGTCGGTAATTATCGAAAAATTCTGACCCTCAATATAAGGGCGGAATTTTTGAACAGCTGTGACGGCAGCTAGACACTCCTTTTCCGTTACACTATAATTGGACTGCGCACGGTTAAGCTTTTGCGATATATATGCGATTACCTTTTCCTGATCGCTATCGTCCTTTTGAAATAATACAGCCCCAATTCCAGTGTTGGAAGCATCACATTGTAAATAAAATTCACGCGAAAAGTCCGGATGGGTTAGCACAGGTCCCGTAGTAAGAGCAGATTTTAGTTTTTCAAAACTTTCTCGAGCTTCAGAGGTAAACGAAAAATTTTTGGATTTCCTCAATGTATCAGTTAGTGGTGCGGCAATAGTGGCGTAGTCTTTTATAAACTTCCGGTACCAGCCGGACATACCTAGAAACCGACGTACTTGACGTGCGGATTTTGGTACCGGAAAGCTTACAATAGCGGCCACCTTTTCAGGATCCGCTTTCAATTTACCATTGCCCACGATAAAGCCGAGATAACGCAACTCACGAAAACAAAAATGTGATTTGTTAATGTTGATAGTAAGGTTCGCACTCCTTAAACATGTGGCAACATCTTCCAAGATTTGTAGGTGGGTTTCGAAATCAGGTGAGACAATTAGAAGATCGTCAAGGTAGACGAAGACACGGTTTCTGAGCCTGGAAGGTATTACCTTATCCATTAGCCGAGACATTCGTTGTGGACTATTACAGAGGCCGAAAGCCATTACAGTGAACTGGTAAAGCGGCCTACCAGGGACAGTAAAGGCCGTTTTTGCGCGACTGTTTTTCTCCAGCGGTATTTGCCAAAAGGCATCTTTGAGGTCGATACTACTGATGAAAAACGTATCATTAAGGCGACTCAAAAGTCCTTCCAAATGAGGAAGTGGATATGCATCTTTTACTGTTAATGCGTTAACTTTACGGGAATCAAGACAGAGGCGATTTTTCCCTGGTTTTCGAATAAGTACCACCGGACTGCTCCATGGACTTTCGCTCTCTTCAATAACCCCTAGTTTCAACATCCTATCCACTTCCTCATATAACGGAATTTGTACCGCTGGAGAAATCGGATAGAATCTTTGTTTCACCGGGACCGCATCTCCGGTATCTATGACATGTTCTTCTAATGTCGTTCGACCAAGTCCATACTTTGAGCTACCGAGAATTTTTCCTATCACTGCCTCTAAACGATTTTCTTGTTCAGGAGATAGTTCGTGTTGATTGGGATTCCTATCACTTGATACATGCCCGTTCAATTCGCTGATAATATGGGGAGCAATACTAAACATTTGCCAAAAATCTATACCTAAATATAATTTTTGGTCAAGGCTAGGAACCAAATAAAGCGTGATCTCTTTTGTAATATTTTTATACGTAATTTGGACTTTCACTTTACCCGCAATATTTTGTGCTTTTCCATCGGCAGTTCGAACTTTTGATTTGTAAGGATAAATTTCCACATTTAATTTTTTTACGACATCAAGGCAATTTTTTCCAAGGCAGCTGATATTGGCCCCACTATCTAAAAGACCAACGATTTCCAGATCGCGAATTTTTATGGTCGCATACGGTCTAAGATCTGCGGATGTGTTAATCATAGAGGAAGAAATTTGATGCCGAACTGATTTTCGCGCATTATACCGCGATCTAGCTTTTATAACTTTTTGGGACAACGGTGCAGGATATGTCTTTTTCGAAAAATCGTCAGCCTCGAATATTCGCTTTCTAATCTTGTTATATTCGCTAAGACGAACATGAAATGGTTTAGTCGTATGACATTTTGGGATTTGATTTTGTAAAGTTTTGGTTTTGTCAGATTTTAGAAGAGTCAATGTTTTTTTGTTTTCACTGCCTTGATCTAGGCTAGCACGTTTATCTATTCCGGGTTGGTTTGTGTCGAACGTGATTCTCCCGGACGATTCGCGTTCGACCGTGAGTTTCCCGTTAGGCAATTAGAACAATTTGGTGTGATTACTCCTTCTGCTCCGCATTTATAACAAAATAGATTGCGTTGATCAGAAGGACACTCTATGAAAATATGACCAACGGACTTGCAATTCCAACATAGGGGTTTCTTTCTTTTCTTTTCAGCAGGATAATTAATTGCATTCACAGAATTTTCTTCATACTCTAAGTCTTCCTCTTCATAATAATTTAGCTCATTTACCCTACGCGTACTTGGAACCGGTATAGTATTTTTATTGCGGCTCGAATCATATGTCGAAAATGAATTTTCGGTTGTTTTACACGCATCGCGAAGTTGTTCGAGCGAATAAACAGTCATGGGATATACGTATCGCGTCAACCAGGGTTTTAAATTCCTCTTAATTATGGGAATAAGTGAAATATCGGATATGGGCCTATTCACTTTATTCCGAAGATTGATGATTTCTCGGAAATATTCATCAAAACTTTCATTGGGTAGCTGTTTACGTTGCGTTATTTTACTTATAATCTCCAAATCACCTTCTGAAGACCTAAATTGACGTAAAAGAGCATCTTTCAAGGTAAGCCAATCTGATTGACCGTTTCTTCTCCGATACTGCCAAAACCATTCTCTTGCAGATCCTTGCAGTAATAAATGAAAGTTTTTCAATACTATATTCCATGGAGTAGAATAGCTTCTTTGTAGAAACTCTACTTGAAATATAAAATCTTCAATCGTTAGAGATTTTGGACTGGAATCGAAACTAATACCCCACTTGACTAAATTTGTCTTGAAAGAATCAGTTTGACCACAATGATTAATTCTTGTTTCATTCGGATTATTTTGAGAATACGGTTGTCTTTCATATGGTTGTTGAGAAAAAGAAGGTTGTGATTGTGAATTAACTGGATGCGGATATTCTGGGAATAATGGTTGTTGTAAATTTGACGGAAATTGAAATGATTTAAGCTGATCCTGTAACTGTTTCTGCATTATTAAAATATCGTGAACAGAACGAATTGAAGATTGTGGATGAATATCTAATGATCCAGTCCCTACATTATTATTAGATACAGAATTAGAGCGTACATTATTTGGAGAATTATTATTAAGTACCAAATCGTGCACTTGATTATTTGATGGTTGTTCTGGAATGTCGCTGCCATTTTGTACCACCCTTGGGCTTACACTGGGATCAACCGTTTGAGAATTATCGACATTTCTGCTTATAGATGGTTCACATAAGTTACTATTTGAAAGAAAATTTGCCAAAGTTCTATCAACACAGCTCTGAATTTGTGATTGCAAGCTTTCGCCAAAAGTCTTAAGCATAGAAGCTTGCTGATAGCCTAATGCAGCTAATAATGAATCACGAGAATTTGCAGAATCTAGGAAATTTGAATTATCCGCTAAATTTGCAGAAGTATTTTCATTCGGACTAGTGCTCATAGCTGTAGTTTGATTAGGGTTTACATATAGATTAGCATTTGATTCGGAACCTTGATTTTGATAGGCTAAGGATGCTGCTCTAGGTGACACCGGATCAGAATTTGCTTCATTAGAAGCTGGCTGTTGACAAGAATTGGGTTCTCGGCTCTGTTCAGAGCTTACTGTATTGTTATTATTTGGAGGGGTCTTAAACATTCTTGACGAATATTTAGAGGTTGATCCTTTATTTGTGGAACGCGTCACAGGTCGTTCGTAAGTGTAAGAACTACTACTTTGAATTTTATTTTGGGTTTTTTCCTTTCCTTGAGAAAATTCGCTGCTCATAATAATGTGTAAATTTTTATTTAATAATTTTTTTTTTCTTAAGATTTGAATCTAATATTCGAATATTTGTTATTTGTTTTCTTGTGTATTCATAAAAATTTGCTGGTGGATGTGATAAGAAGACAAAAATGTATGCTGAGTTATTTTACTGCAACTTGTTATTTTATGCTGCTTGGAGAATGATGTAAACGGGGATATCGGAAGAAATAAAAGAGGAATCTACTAATGCATTAATCTTAAACAAAATTATAACAGACGAAATCTACTACTTTCTATGGCAAACACAAAAGTTTTCATGCCTATGGCTTTAAAACTTGGGACTCAAGAAGTGTAGAAGTTCTCTGGTTTTCCTTTCCAGTATACTGGAATGATTTTTGATTGATATTAGTGACAAAGAACCATGGCGATTGTAACTCGAATTATAATTTTAACCATTACAGACTCAGGTTCTTGACATAAAACAATTTAATATTTTTGCTACTGATTCTCTGCTCTTTAGACTTTGGCAAACGCGATAACATCTTGTTGATTAACTTTATGTTTCGGGACTCAAAGTCCAAATAATGCAGAAAGGAATCGATTAACATGTCAAAATAATAAAATAGGGAATTAAAGGGTTAAATTCTCAAATTTTGATAAAAAAAATTAACTTGAGGCTTTATCCGTGAAGGAACTAGCAGTATTATTGGCTTTGTCCGTGCAGGACTTAGCCGAAGCAGTAATACGTTGGGCGCCATTTGTATTGTAGCCTGTTTGTTGCACTGTTTAAAAAAAAAATTTATATATTCAAGTTCTAGTATGCGATAGGCGGTTATGGCACGCTCGATTTTCATGCGGCTAAGCTCGTCGGTTGTGGGAGGGGAACTTGCCATTCGCTCACTATATTGCTACAAAACAAAATTTATTTCGTGCCAAAAAAAAATTTACTAGGAAAATTAGGATAGGGAAATTCTCTACATATCTCCAGCTGCATAGTACATGTCGATCTTCATTCTCACATCCACCACAAAATTCAAAATTTAGCAAAACATATTAATTTGATTTTATTTATAATTTATAATTTAAATATACACAAAAAAACTTTGCATTAATGACATTCTTTTTCTTAATTTTAATACTAATCAACCTGTATGTGAACATAAAACAAATAAAATAAATTTATATAATTTCTGACACCACTATAAATATAGATGTATAAAACTTCAAACCATGGGTTTGACCGACCGGGGTTTAAAAATAAACGTGGAAATATATATAAAAGGTTTGGGCCCAAAACTTAACCTTCAGCGTTCATAATAATTATATACGCTGTTTTTTTAAAAAAAAATATCTTTTTTGTGTCGAAAAGTGGCTACAGTTTACAATAAGATAAATTTAGACGATTACTTTAATGTAAACTAATTACGCAAAATATATATAATCTATGTAATGTTCATTAACAAAAAAAAATTATTCAGCTCTCTTCTCATTATAGGATCTCGTTCAGTCCGAAGAATTATTGTTAGAAATATTGTTAGATTTTATTTTAATTTAAGTATAGATGATAATTAATTAATTTGAACAAAAAAAAGATTTCTGGGGAAGAACGCGTGCACTTTATGTCGCCCTTTTGAAGAGGTTATGTAGCCATGTGGTTTTGCGCAATTTGGCTAATGGAGTTAAATATTTTTACGTTTTTATTTTCCCCGAAATAAAATTTAGAAAGGTCTTACTTGGCTTGATTTTTCCCGGGATTTTGGCGCTAAGTGTCCCTTTAAACTTTTCACCTTTACTGCCTCAGACTTATCGATGAAGATGTTGATTGCAGAAACAAAAGGAAATTTTCTTATATTCCGTCAAGTGACTTCAAGAAAAAGATGTTCCTATTTACTTCAGAAGCTGCATAAAAATCCTCTACTTCATTCTGCACATGGCAAGAATTTGGGCAGTTTAATTTTCAGGTTGGACAAAAAATATTTTCCTCAGGTGACGAAAATCCAAGGTGGCAAAAATCCAAAAAAAATGTGGTTTATTTTAACCTCTTTTCGCTGGCTATGAAATGGGTAAAAATAATAAAAAAAACACATTCACGAAACTATAGGGATTCCAACTTACTCTTTCCCCAGATTTTTCTTTTAAAAACTTAGCACTTTTTAAATATATATATATTTTCTTCTGCCACCTTTTTGATATAAAACAGGGAACCAAGATAAAGAAAAAAAATGGAAGTTAATAGTGAACAGTGCCAAAAGATCGGAAGTCAACCATCTTTAGCTAGTTTCGTAGTAAGAGCTATTTTTATTTTTGAATAAAAACTTCAGTGTTTTTATTCCAAAATATATTAAACCAAAACTACATGATAGTAGAAATTTTTCCTGAATTTTTGTTTTAAAATTCAAGTTTATTAGAATAAACTATCTTTAAATTTTATGAAATTACTGACTTGGCAAGTAACCGGAAAATATATGTGAATCTAACTATTCATAGACTTGTCATGAGCGTCAACAAATTTTTTATGGTGTTAGTGATTAAATCTCAGTGTAAACCCACCCAATAAAAATGACCGATGGTCATCTCTGTGGTAAGTAAACAAAATTTGCATTTGATATTAAATGTACATTTTTTGTTTATTTAATATTTGCAGATAACGGCAGCAATCCAAGATCCATCCCCAGATCAACCAATTTAGAAGCGAAAACAGCAAGATCAGCTGGGACTTCCATTTAATATCATGGTAAGTATGTCCAAGAGGAATTCTCTTGTTTGTTTTTGTTTTTGATATTCGTAGTGACTTTTGGTGTTAACTATCAAAATTTTTTTTTTTTTTTTTTGTAATAATCCCCTTTTTATTTTATTTTTTTACAGGTAAGGCACACTATCAGGATAGAATCGGATTACAACCTATTATCGCAGACGCAGGATCAGATTTATTCATGGACAAGAATATGGTAAGTGTCTAAAATTTTGCTTTTATTATTATAAGGTGACAGAAATTGTGAATGTTTCATACGTGTTTAGTAAACATTAACAATTATACTTGATTTCTAACTTGTGTTTGATGTTATTTCAGGTGTCAACATTGGAATCTGTGTGAATTCAGGTCATTGCTATAAAATAATGTGAAGACTGTGAATTTTAGACGAATTTTTATTTTTCCGACGACTGCTACAACTTCTGAATGTTCCTATATAGAGTATAATAATAATTTGTATGAGGGAGGGGAGTCATATTTTGGTGAATTTTTTTCGGAAATATTCCG
This sequence comes from Chrysopilus asiliformis, assembly GCA_964034945.1. Lineage (NCBI taxonomy): Eukaryota > Metazoa > Arthropoda > Insecta > Diptera > Rhagionidae > Chrysopilus > Chrysopilus asiliformis. The sequence continues at coordinate 14,769,649 of OZ035962.1, forward strand.
GTTAGAGGGTTAAAAATCTAGAAGAGGGGTGGCTAACGTAAAATGGGGAAGTCACAATAGATCTTAAGGTCGCAGTGACAAGGGAGCGAGAAGAGCACCACCCCATACACATATTATTATTATTATGAGGAAGGGGAGAAGTAGTGCTCCGAAACCGAGGGGTGTATGCGTTTGGGGTGAGAGTTTGTGTGTTTGCATGTTCTCCCTCATACTTTTTGATTTTGAATTCGATCCGGTTTTCGTGATTTGGTTCGAAATAAATGTTTCAGTGTACAAAAAATTCGCCTTGCTTCCCTAACTTTGAACCCCCTTTTCGTGTATCTTCTGATTCACTGAACCGATTTCGATCTCGTTTCCGCCATCTTGCAAAAAAATGTGAATCTAAAAGCATTTTATAAAAATACAAACTTCTGACAGAAAAACTTGAAATTCAATCGGATATTAAAAGTTTTTTTTCACGCTTATCTTTAAAAAGAGTGATAGGACAAGAAATTTAGAAATCAAAAATATTTCCGGTGTAAGTTTTCGATGTAAGCTTTAATATAAATATTTTTTCGGTGTAAGCTTTTATTGAGCTTGCCTTCGTGTCTGCCCGTCTGGCTGGGTCAAATCTTCTAATCCAATTTTGACCCACTTCCACTCATCCGATTGGCTTGAAATTTTGCACACATACGTAAGTCCGCTGACAATACAATATTTTCACTACTTCGGCCTTGTAAGGACAAGGGAATGTCCAGTAAGGACAGCGTGATTATCCTTTACCTCAGATTTTCTGGAAAAATCTCATCTGCGGGTTTTTGGGGTCGCTAAATCCGATTCTAGCATTAAAAGTCTGTAAGGACAACGGAAGGAATGATAACGTTTTTCCTTTTTATTGCATTTCAATTTTTAAATCTTTTTTAAAGGTTTTTTTCGACTTTTTAATAAGGTAATATCTACCAATTTTAAATTCAAGTGAAAATAAATATTCAATAAAAATAAATTCCAGATAAAACAAAAAACTCTCTGTTGATTTTCGAATTTCACAAAAATATTAAATAAATATTTAGATATGCTGAATTTGATGGTCACAAAAAAGTCCATTTATTAAAATAGTGTATTGTCATTTAGCTTGAGGTAACTTTGCGTTTATTTATTTATATAAAAAAATATCATAACAAAATAAATTTTCCATTACCATATTGTGGTTATTTGAACCATTTTTTGTGTATTTAAATGCGAGTGAATTTTAATTACAATCGGAATTGTATTTACGCATATTGATGAAAATTCGTTGAGGCAATTATTCGAAAAATTATGCTAATAAAAATACAAATATTTTGCTCATTTTTGTTCGATTGATTACCATAAAAAACACAATTTTTTATTCAGTCAATCATATAGAAATCCACCTGTATTTTGTTACCATGATCAATTTACACCCATCACCATTGATAACTTTTATCGATTGCTGTTCTATAGTTAAGTTTCCAAACATGACTCGCAAATATTCAACAAATGGCATTTCGATGTACCTCAATAGTCCTGACTGCCATTAAATATCCCCACTGGAGTAAACCAAATTCCAAAAATGTTAGCTCTGAATCCTGAGTTACATCAATTTGCCCTTTGGGCTTTCGTCTAACGAAATAGTCTGGGATTGGCTGATGTTTTATGCTGGTGGTCAAATCGTCCTTTCCCCAAACAAACCCTTCATAAACAGACAAACAGGACGACAACAGCGTAAATGGCAAACAGCCTGTTAACAGTGTATTCAATGAGTGGACAATTTTCTGGATGTGGCATATTCACGTACCGAGAACATTTTTTGGTCATTTGAAGCAATTTGAGATTAAGTTCCTGGAGCGATTTACAGACACACACCAGTAAACTCACGCACTATCAATATACCATTCTATTTATCCACTTTATCCATACTAATAAATGTATTGTTATGTCCAGGACGACAGAAGTGAAAATTTCACAATGGAGAGGATTTTCCAATGCATTTCAAAATAGGAAAATGATTTGAACTTTTGACTTGAGTGATGGCTTCGATTGAAACATAAATTTCAAATGACTGCTGCAAATTCAAATATGTATGCATTAGCATGGATTAAATTAATTCATGTTTATAAACAAATAGCATAACGAGTTTTATGCTTGCTTAGATGTCAATTACATATTCGCTTTGAATACTCATTATTGATCTAATCCAGGCGTACTTTAATTTTGCTTTTGTGTTTAGATACCGTGAATTTTTCGTTTGAAACGACAACAAAAGCGAAATACTAAACAAATCAATCTAATTTGCTTTGTGAATAGAATATTCTAAGTACAAAAAATAAACTAAGTTCGGGTATTGTGGAACACCAATTTTTATTTGTAGAATAAATCAAAAGCAATTATGTTAGAATTTCGTTTACGATACTTTCAAAGGATTGCCTACCCAAATAGAATTTAAGCAGCCGTACGTCTTTATTTTAATATACATATAAAAATGGATGTTTGTTTGACTGTCTGTCTGTTTGTCTGTCTGTTTGAGATTACAAAACTCAAAAACTACTGGACCGATTTTTACGCGGCTTTTTGCAAAATGATCTGCGTTGCCAGGAGCAGGATTTTACATATTTGAAATTCGAAACAGAAGGTCCTGTAAGGATAACACAAATATCTTTTTCCAATTTCTCTCTCAAAAGCTGGCTTTGGGAGGTTTTCAGGGTCATTACGAATTCGGCGTTTCAGTTTCAATAACTCTAACGGAAGGTCCTGTAAAGACAACATTTTTTCCCAAAAGTTTTTAAGTTATTTATGGTTTTTTGGCATTCTAAAATTTATACAAAAAACTTTTAGCTGGCAATGTAGGGTCTGCTAGTTCACATATACAATTTTAATGACACTTAAATCGTCAAAATCGGGTCGCGCGTTATGCCGGCTCTATACATGTGGGGTCAACGTTGGAACATGTTGGCCAAATAATTTTGTAAAAGTTTTAAAAACAATATTAATTATTCACTTTTGTTCCAAGTATACGAGCGGAGACAATGTTTACAAATGTCAGTTTTTAGTTGACAATTTGACATTTCAAGCTCCAAACCCATCGGCATCGGATAGTTACCAACTTTTGAACAAGCACAATTACCCCAACAATAAAGTCCAAAGTGTGGTGCCGATATTATCGACTTTCAGCGCCATAAAAAATGAATACGCCTCACACATTACCACTCCTCCTTATAGCCCTAGCCCACCTGAAGCGGCTCCTACACGTTCAATCTTGCAGTCAATCAGAGCTGGGCATACTTCAGTACATTTGATACTGCAGTACACGAGCAGTACCAGTACATAGATACTTGTACTGGGCTTGCCACCAGTATCAATACCTTCAGTATTGGTACTGCACGATCAGTACCAGTACTTGAAGTACTTGTAATCGGTGCACGGATCCAGTCCCAGTACAAAAAGTACTGGTACTGGTTTTTTTACAATATTTGTATTTTTGTACTGGTTTTTTGCAATACCAGTACTTTTTGTACTGGTATTGGTTTTTGCAGTACCAGTACTTTTTGTACTGGTTTTGAGTTTTGCAGTACCAGTACTTTTTATACTTTTTCAAGTACTTTTGCAAAAGTACTGGAATTTTTTCAAGTATTTTTGCAAAAGTACGGGAATTTTTTCAAGTATTTTTCGCGAAAGTACTGATATTTTTCAAGTACATGGTACTGGTACTGGAGTTTTCAGTACCATTACCGATGTTGGTATTTTTGTACTGCTCAGTCAGAGCAATACCAGTACAAGATTTACTGGTACTGAAATCTCAGTACCAGTACTTTTTGTACTGATACTGAAATGCGGTTAAAAATATCAATACCATATACTGGTACTGATAATTGAGTATTGAGTATTTTGCCCAGCTCAGCAGTCAATCATGCTGTCACAGCAAAAAGCTTATTTGCACTAGACGCTCAATCATGCACACAAGCATCAGTTAATTCGAAACAGCCAAACCGACAGCACACATCACAAATATTAATTTAAAAATTTTTTGTCCTTTTATTTTTCGCTTTTCGTCATCCACAACTTATTTCTTTGTCTATATAACTCGAAAAAGGATTCCCAAAAAACTTTGTCTTTTATATGCGACATCTTTTCACTACTGAAAATTCCCCTGAAATTACGAAATGATTGACAGCATCGCCATATGGCAGCATCGCCATACACTCACTAAGGCTCACCTATGGAAAAAAGATCGGACTATTGACATGAAAACTGCGTGAAAAATTGGGCAGAGGAAACTGTATTTTATATCCTTTTCTTACGCAATTGAATCGAAAAGCTGCACCGAAATTTTTTTCGAGCAGTGTGGCGCCAAAATTATTTTAGTTTTATTGTTTATAGAATATTAGACGAATTGAGAAGAATATTTAATTTTTCTAGGGGGGGGGGGGGTCATAACTCTTGTGACCACGCCTCTAGATCCGCGCTTGGACCAAACATCCCTATAAAATCTTTAGCTCCATTAATTTTTGAGAAATCTTGTACACAAGTTGACAGATAGAACGACGACATTTCTGTAATATTTCCCCTATCGATTTAGGAGTAGGGGAAGCCGGGGCATGTATTAACAAAATCTGGAAATTGGGTCATAGTTTTTTAACAAGTAATATTTTTGATATTGTGTTTATATCTAGCCATACTGTAGGTCTTCAGATATCATAAGAAATAAAAAAAAGTTTCGAACTGGTAGTCACTATATGAAAAAAATCATTTTTATGAAAAAATGTCATCTGTTAAAACTAACCCCGGTCACGGGGCTAGTTTTAACAACGATGGGGTAAGTATTAACATAAGTTTTAACATGGAAATAATTAAAAGAAAAGATTTTTTTTTCACAAAAATTATAAAATAAACAAAATATATATCCTTTTAAATTCAAATATATTAATTATCACAAAAACTAATAAAATGAACCAAAAAAATATCCTTTTCAAGGAACATAAATTGACAAAAAAATTAAGTCGTTTTAAAAAAACAAAAACAATTATTATTATCTAAAAAAAGGTCTCAGGGAAGCTTTTTTGTACATCATTTGTATCTATAAAAACATAGAATGAGAATTCTTACTCTATGTCTATGACATTATATTGTTAATGATTGCCCCATGGGTTTGTTAATTTTAGCCCCGACACTACTGTTTTTGAATTATTAACCACACACAAAAATATAGTTAAGGATTGTAATAAAACCAAAGGATATTATTAATTATAGCTTCATTAACTTACATTATCGGCAAAGTTATATTCAATAATATAAAAAACTAAGACAGAAATCAAAATATTCCAAACCATAAAAAGTTCGTTTACCAGCTAAATTTCGGTCTTTGTGCTAAACATTCACTGACTGATGAGTCACGATATGATTGACCTTATCGAATGATGGACAAAAACCAAATTTCGAGATTCAGGCTCGTATATTTCGGCGGGAATAGGCTTGTTAATACTTACCCCTGTTAATTCTAGCCCCGGGTTCCCCTACTCGCGAAATTTTTTTAGGCAAAATTAAGAATTTGAAATTTTTCATGAATTCAACACTTTATTATACTTCGTATAAGAAAGTACAAAGTTGTTACATTATTAAATTAGTTTTTCATAAAAGTATAGATGGTACAAAAAATCCCATACAAATGTGAGAAACGAGAAAAATTTAATTAAACAACGAGGGAAAAGTTTAATTCTACTATCAATGTGAGAAATTTCTTGTGAAAACAACTCTTTTCTACATAAAAAAAAATACAATGTAATGAAAATTATTTCATTTTCCTGAACTTTTCATTTGTTTTTAATATGTACAAAACTTTTTTCATTCTATCTGTGCCACACACATAACTTGATGAAATTCTAGACAAAACTCTTTAAACAATTTGCACAATATTTGATTTTTCATGATTTTCCTGATTCACAAATTAAATGGAACTTTTCAAATTATGTATGAGTATCGCGTAGATCTTCTAAACTCACGTTTATCCAGATTCAGTCACTCAACGTGGATTTATCTCGACTTTCACGAAGAAAAACAACAAGATTTTCCTGTAAACTTCAGAACTTATTAATTTCGTTAATAAAAAGTTCAAAAGTTAACACGACAAGGTGACAATAAAAACTGAATAAGGTGTCTTTTTATGGACAATATTTAAGGGAAAATCAAGAAAAACAAATCGATTTTATTGTGATTAGAAAGTAATTAGAATTTTATCAAAAGTTAGTACTTATAAAGTGATATCAAAATAGATAAGAAACATTTGGGGGAAATGAAGATTACTTCGAGTGATTTACGGCTACTTAATTTAATTGATATCAATTTATCAGTTTAAACTTCATTCACTTAATTTAATCAAATTTATCATGAGTGATTTTTTGATAAAATTCAAGTGAAGTCATATACATAAATCTCTTTCACTTTTATCTAAAATGATTTAAGAGTCGTCGTGCCGCGTCTTATGAGATTAAGTTTCATGCTGTTACTTTAAAATGCATTACTCCCCACTGGGTTTTACGTGCTTATGCTACAATTCAATTTACAGCATAAACAGCGCCAGCAAAAGCAACATGACGCAACGCAGCATATACAAAAACACTCTTAGTGGTTTCTCTTGATTTTTCTATTACAGAGACTTTCGACTTAATTCAGGTTTAAGAAAAACGCTTAAAATTTCATGAATAAAATGTGAAAATGACTTCTTTAGAGATGGACTCACGTTTTTACCGTGATTTACCTTGATTTATTTGCTTAAAAAATCGACAACTTCCCATTAATATTTACACGGTGTGAAATGAATCTTAAAAATGACGCAGATAATCGTCTCTGACTTGGACTACATCACAAAGTTATCAATCATTCACCATAAATCCCGTTTGAGAAATTATCAAAATCCCATTAGTATATCTAGTAATTTTCGAACTTTTCTTTAATAGTTAACGACACCAAGTTTTATTATTCCGTTTATCAATAAATGATGAAAAACTGCAAATTGATAAATATAATAATTCACTTGTTTACGTTGTTTATAATGCGCGGGACAAGATCAACATTTAAGACGCAACATTCTGCAGATACGATTCATAGGCGACTAAAATCTTTTCAGTTTTGTATCTTTAAGTTTCGATTGAATGTTGCTCGATGAAGAAGACGACCTTAAACACGTCATAAATAGATACTTGCTCCCCATATGCTCGTCGTCATTTAAAGTATTTTTTTTATGCTCGATGTTTTATTGATAATCGCGCCCAAGCAAACGTCATAAATAAATTTGATAAAATGGCTCATAATGGAAAGAATTTTGAACTTAGAATCTTAAGAGCAGGAAACAATTCTTATAATTTGAAATGTGTAGATTTTTATGAATGAGATTTTATGTGATTACCACATTTTTTTTTCACATAAGTAATGAACCAAACAAATGTATATACTGATAGCAACATTTTTAAGAATGCCAGGGAAAATATGTCTGTACAAAGAAAAATATTTTAAATTTTATTTTTTTTCAAAATGAACTCGTATGTTATAAATAATTCGATATACAAAACGAGGTAGTTCTGGGAAAATTATAAAAATGCTATTGCGTAATAAAATTTATTTCACAAGTATTTAAAACGGTCGGGAAAATTCATTAGCGTCCTATAAGGATAACACAAATGTCTATTTTTTAAAGTTTTTCTCGGGAAAATTGTTATTGAGAAATTTTGGAAATCGCGGATCACGAGTCTAATGTAAAAATATCTGATTTGAACAGCACATTACTTTTTTATACAAACTCTTGCATAAAAATGTGAATTTTTATTTTACAAAATCTGAAATATCTCGATAATGGTAAAAGATATCGATTTATGGTAAAAGGCAAAAATGTAGAAAATTTTAATAACTTTAATTCTAACTTAATTTGATTTTTTTTCGAAAAACCGTTAGTTTGCAAACAATTCGAAGAATTATTTTTTTATAATTTTAATGATAATATCTCGATAACGGTAAAAGATAGCGGATAATGGTAAAAGATAGCGGATAATGGTAAAAGATAGCGGATAATGGTAAAAGACAAAATTGTGGGAAACATTCAGGGTATTCACAATCGTCTTTTAAATTGCGGGTAAATTTACCGCTCGGTAATTCAGTCAAATTTAACAGATTTTTACTGAGACGGTAATTTGGTTCATGTAAAAATGAATTACCGGATTCGGTAATTGTAGTCATGCCTTGAGTCGTGTTTTCCGGCCCGGTTATTCGGTATCAAGAATCAACCGCGATTGGCGATAGTAATGTTTTTAGTTGTCAAATTTTCTTGCTGGTTATCTCATCGGACTGCAATTTTTTTCAATTTTGTTGATAGCCGTTGCCACTATAGAAATTCAAAAGAATACATCAAACATGGATTTAAAATTTATGTGACATATTTTACAATCAAATTCGCAGTTCATGATTTGGTCACGTATCAAATAAAAGCGCTGTTCTCAAATCTGTGCTGTGGGATGTTCACAGCAGAATATTTTCAGTCTTTTAATATTACCGAAAACACCGAATACCAAAAATGTGGATTGTGAATACCCTCAATATTCTCTTAAATTCATTTCACAAATTAAATCACCAAAAACCCGTTTTTTTTCGAAATAATCGCAAAATTCTTGTTTTTTTAAAATAACGGCATATCTTGATGAAGACTTGAGATACGGAGTTCTTGTAAAAGACAAAGATGCAGGAAATTTTATTGTCTCCCCCTTTTATCATACCAAGGACTACTGAAAAACGCGTAGTTTCGGAGTAAATAATAAAAAATGAAATTGAGATTCTTAAAAAGCCGCCATTTTGGTAACTTCCGGTTAACGGATTTCCACTAAAAGTTGATAAGATTGTCACATTACAGGACCAAAAATGCCTGTAAAATTTCTATTAGTTCTTATGTGTTTCAAAAAACAAAATTTAAAAAAAAAAATCCCGTCGTTTATGATAAAATTTTGAATTCCTAGTTTTGTTTCCGGTTATTTCAAATAATTTTTTATAAAAAAGTTCCAATTTTAGATTTGGAAGAAAACACATTTGTTCCTATTTCATTTTATATTTTTCTACAAATTTCAAAAAAGAAACTTCATATTAACTAAAAAAATTTAAATGAACAATAAAAGAAAATAAATTATAAATCCGACCCAATAAAATACCATGGAAAACATTATCGACATAAAATCCAATGAAGAAAATATAAAAGTTCAGTCATGCATTAAAACATAAAGGATTCCTTAATAACCCTTAGATTATAACTAAAGTCCTTAGGAGGTTAATTTTATTTACTTTGGATGAACTTCAAAAGTGTATTAAAAAAACTTTGCCGATAAAATAAAACAAGAATTTTTAAATAATCATCTTTAACGAGCAATTATCTAAATTCGGAGTTAATAACTTCAGTTAATTAATGCAAGAAATTCTATGAAGGAATTTGGGATATGAAAGAATAGACCGTGAGGGACTTAATATTTTACTCTTTTTTATACGATCGTTAATAACAAAAATACCATTTTATTGCTTTGCACAAAAAGAAGTCCCTTAAATGTTTTACGATCTCGAAAATGAAATATTACAATGGAAAAAATCCCTTCAACAACAGTTTCTTTTAAATAGTACCAGGAAAGTCCTTTTTTTCCTTCATTGAGTAACTTTGATCCTATGAAACACCCACGCATGGTAGAGCAACGGACTCTAATATGAAAGACTACCAAGTGGGTGTCTGGTCTGGTAGTCAGTTGGAAAAGGTTTTATCTGTCGAAAAAAAGAAATTAAAACCCTCTATAATAAAATAGCGTACAATATTAGGGGGATGTAGTATCGGGTTTTAGGATCCAAGCACAAAACGAAAACAAAAAAAAAGTTACGGAGAGCACGAAATCACAGCCGGCCCATAAAGATGAAGGTCCCGAAGGATGATCACGGCAAATGTAAAAAAAAAAAGTTTCCTTCAACTAGGCGGAAAGTGGGCTGTTAACAACGGCCGTTTTGTAAACCCTTATGTGTCAAGGGAAGGAGAAAAACTTAAAAAAAGGACATTAAAGTTAACGGTTCCGTTCGACGTCATTAAATGTGTGTCACATTGTCTCCCAGTTGATAGGTTAGGTTTATTATTGTGATGCCGCAGTTCAGCTCCAAAACGTCCCGAAGGATTATTTTCCAAGCGAGTGTCTATATAAGTTTTCCCACCATATCCTGAAAGTTTTCCATACCGTTTCCCTGTAATATTGTGCTTTTATTGACTTTTTTATTTAATGTTTTCTCGGTTGTCGTTCTTTTTTTCATTTCCCGTGTTCCCGCTTGACTTTTTGTTGGCATTTTTCCTGTTTCCATTGTTTGAGCAACAACACTGATAAGCATTTTGGGGGAAGATTTGCTTCTCTTATCGGGAAAGTTGAACTTCTCCCACAGGATACGAAAGAGAAAAAAACAACAAAAATGACAAATCAAACAAGAAATGGGAAGCAAAAAAAATTATATTCTCATGAAGTGACTTTCTTATAGTAATGAAACATTTTGTTACAGCGTGATAGTTCGAATCAAATTCGGCAACTATTTTTTATTAAGGTGATGATTTGAATTTCATGATAAATTTACAATGAGGGCCGAAAAAATTAGCACGACAGAAAAATTAGTTTTTTTTCTGTATTTAAGAAAAAAAAACGATTCATTTTATTTCAAGAAACATTTTAATTTTTATGTGCAATAAAAAAATTAATTTTTCAGTCTTACCAATTTTTGGTTATGGATTTAATTTTGCTGCTTTGTGCATTAAACTTAGTCTACTTTACATATAAATTTATTATTTATAAATTCCCTCAAATTTGCATAAAATGTTATCCAAGAAATTCAAGAACTTAACTGACAAAAGCAAAACTTAAAACCAATCATGAATTTCAATTTTTTCCCAAGATCTTCGCATTATTTTCAAAAATGCGGAATAAAAAAAACATGTAAAAACATAACAAAAGCTATAATTGCCAATCTGGCAATTATTGAAAACCCGTATGGTGATATTCGTATCAAAATTCGAACATTTGTACCAAAATTCCACTTTGAGTCAAACTTTCCAACCCCATGAACGAACTTAGCCTCGCATTTTACGAAAAACGGATCTGCGCAAAATTTCAAGTCTGTAGCTCAATCCGTGCGCCCGCAATCCGCGCCACAGACAGATGGACGGACAGACGGACAGACGGACAGAGAGACGGACAGACAGACGGACAGACGGACAGACGGACAGACGGACGGACGGACAGACAGACAGACGGACAGACAGACAGACGGACGGACATGCAAAATTCAATTTTTTTTATCATTCTAAACACACTGGTGTAATTCATTTTTGTGTGTGATAACGGGATCTTGGCATTATAAACGGTAAGGCAAACTTAATATACCCTTTGGTTTCACCATACAGGTATAAAAAGCGTATTTTGCTTTTATTTCACTTTTCTAAAAAAAAGGAAAAAAATGTCTTTTTTTCGCCTTTGTTTCGAATCCGCGAAAAACAAGTAAATTCTTCATTTTTCCTTCTCCGAAGCGAAACAAAAATGATTTCTTTCTGGCTGGAATTTCGACAAATTGATAAATGGTTTCTTAGGAGTTTCTTTTTTCACATTTATTTAAATGTGTATATGACAATATTGCCAGAAACATACTAACGAGTTGTCGAACGCGAAATATTTCTAAATTCCAGACGGTAGAATTATATATGGATTCGTGTATCGTCCGATAAAACAACGTTTTACCACTTTTGGACTGATTCCGGAAAAAAATTTAAATCTTACGACAAAAATTGGAAATCTTGCGGCAAAAATTGGAAATCTTACGACAAAAATTGGAAATCTTACGACAAAAATTGGAAATCTTACGACGAAAATTGGAAATCTTACGACAAAAATTGGAAATCTTACGACAAAAATTGGAAATTTTACGACTAAAATTGGAAATCTTACTACGGGTTAAACGATTCTCATAAAATTTCTGACAACTTCACTGAAAAGTTAGGAGAGTTAGATAGGAAAGCTTACCAGAAAATTGAGGAGTTATTTATTTTTGTTTTCCTATACATTGTGGCATATGTTTAAGGTGTTTTGGAAATGAAATGCAAATATAGGAGAGATTGCCGAAGTTTTGCCTAATTTGGATTGATTCCAAATACGAGTTTTCTCCGTGTTCTATCACAAAGAAAAACAAAAGTTTTAAAAAAATCCTCCTACGAAGAAAGTGCATTTTTTGTAGATAAACTGAGGCCTTCAGCGCAATAACGGACCAAGCCACATAATCGAGTTTTTGAAGCTTTTCCACTTTTGTACTATTATTGACTGTAAATTTTTGGAAAAAAAAAATTGTGTGGACTTTATTACTCAATGTTGAAATGTTCTTTTGTGTATCCAAACATTTTTATCTAAAAACTTCACTCGCAATAGTGATTCAAGCACAAAAAAATTCACGATTTCCACATGTGGGTTGGTCCGTTATTGCGTTGAAGGCCTCAGTTTGATCATAGAAATAAAATAACATTTAAATGAAATACATTACTTATTTCTAGTAAAATTTTTCGTTTTGTTTTTAGGAACCGAACTTTTACTGTAAGCACTGGTTTTGAAGTAAAAAAAGTGTTCTAAAGACAAATAAGTAAAATGTTTTTCTCAATTTTCTTTTTATAAGAAATTTTTATTTAGTAATCCTCGTATAATAAAATAAAAATACTAAAGTGAAAACTGGGACTAAGCCAGCGTATATATAAATACAAGTAAACTTAACTTTTCAGTTAACGAGGACGAAGGAATCAATTCGATTCGATTAATGTTGACATTGGATAGGACTCGCATTTGTTGTTAATTCTTTTTACAGGACACGACAGAAAAGAAAACAAACCAACAGGCGAAAAATAAGGAAATGAAATTGGCAACACGTAATGCTTTCAACAAGTCAAATTTAATTTATCGTCAATTTGAGAACATGTGAGCAGGAGACAATTCGATTAAATATAATAAGAATCCAATCCAAGCAGGAAATCATGTTTTTCTTTTCTTTTATTTTATATCTCATGTTTTTTTTGGCAAAAGTTAATAAAACTGTTGTCAATTTTTTGCAAATGGTTTTCATTTCAAATTTAAATAAAGTCATGTCAAGTGTAAAAAAATCCTACTGATAGTAATTTAATAATAAATTAGAATATCTGTAAAATTAATCAAAGAAAAGCCAATTCTGGAAAAATACGTTGTGTTAAATATTTTATTAAATTAGTAGTATCTGGTTTAAAAAATACCGAAATTAATTTTGATTAAAATTATTTCGTTTGTGTTGAACACGGGGGTGGTCTGATGAAATTTTGATGTACGGAAGATTTATGTAAAATCATATTCTGGACATTACAAGTTAGCGTGACCATGAGCGTCGGCAGGAATGGACATATGGGTGGGGGGGGGGGGCGACTGCCCCTTTGGAAATGGCGAAAAATAAAGTTAAATTCGAAAAAGTGCAGGATAATTATATTTTTTTTTCGATTTTTTTTCTTTATTAAAAAGGAAGATCTTATAACACACTAAAAATTGAAGATAGATTTTTCGAAATTCGATAAAAAAACAATTTTTTTTATATATTTACTTGTAACAAAGTCACCTTTAAAAGCACGATGTGGCAACACAAAAAAATATAAAATTTATACATCACAAAAAATTATGGATATTAAAATTCGATTTATTAAAATTAAAAATCATACAAAGTATTGATAACTGGGAATCTTTAGTTCTAATTCCTTTAAATTCAGTATTTTATTGCTCCAGTGAGCCATGCATAATAATAAAAAAAAACCCTGTAAAACTTACTTTCCTACCAACTCATACTATTTCCGGGATTCTTATTAAAAATCCTAGCTTAGGAGTACAAAAAACCTCTTTAATGACCAAAATTGCGACCCCTTTTACGATTTTTCTTTTTCTTATGTAATCTTTTCATAACTTTTGAAACAAGAACACCTTTCGGTATACTTGGAAATTTTTCCTTAATTTCGTTCACATCACAACAGAAAGTCTTTCCCGATTTAAAATGCGCAAAGTTTTTATTTTTCCATCCATTTGCTTCACAAATATCAAGGCACGGTGCTGCATTAGGCTCTGCATAAGGATTATTGTAAGTAACAAATGCTATTCCAGTGTCTGCATATATTATAATTTTCCAAATCCATTCAGGAACGACAATTTTGTCTTTGCTACTCAAATAAAAAGATCTCATCCTTCCATCCCGATTAGGAAGTTGAAAAACTCCATGAGTTCCTGTGAACACTTCCAGATCATCGTTTAAATCCAGCGCTTGTTGTCTTGCGTAAGCTTCAACACGTTCCCAATTCCCACCATTTATAGTCTATGAAAATATCTTTAAAATCAATATTCTTTGAGAAATGTTTTCTTACCTCCCACATTGGAGCAACGTTGACGTAAAAATATGTGGCCAACTTCCAGGTTTTAAAAATCCCATCAGCGTCGGGAGCCAAATGTCCTCGTGTTAAAAATGTCTTTTTGTATTTTTCAGCAATTTCTAGATCTCCCGTAAGTTCATTAATTCTTTCTTTTGTAGATGTTTGCATATAAAGATCCTTTGGCTTTACTCCTGGCGGATAGCCATCCGAATGGAAAGTTCTATGTGTGTCGATAGCTTCTGTATCTGAAAAAAATGAAAAAAATAAAGATTAAACTACGAAATTTAATAATGAAATTTCTCATAGTTTTCTTTGCTAATAGAAGTGGTCTTGGAAAATATTGTGGAAAAAAAGGGCAATAGGCAAGTGTAGCTTTTCTTATGTTTTAATTTTCCTTCCAATATTTTTTCGCACTCCACACAATTTGAGGATAACCGACAAATTGGGTTTGTTAATCATTGTCGGGCCATGTACTCTTTACGTGTGTGGCGGGCATTAATCTTAAATCAAGCATAGTAGTGATTTTGAAGAACCCTCCCCCCCTCATTTCCCCCCTAACCATATGACCCTAGATTGAGTGTCTGATTGGATAGAATCGGACATAACTTTTCCATACATCGAATTTCAAATCAGGCACCAAGACGTAACAAGTAGTATATATTTTTTTATTTAGATTTGTTTTAATTTCCCAGTATTAGTAAATAATACAAAATTCGGGAATTCTACGTCTCTTGGTTTTGTTTTCATTGAAAAAAATAAACTTACGTTGAATTGCTTTTCCAGATATCCAGTGATGTGCGTAAACAGCAGATGCAATTTCATAGTTAAAACAAATTTTAAAATATCTTACAAATTCGTCGTCTTGAATTCTCGTTGAGAAGCCAATATTTAAAAGAATCCCACCATTTGTACACTTTGTTTCAATTGCAGTCCTTTGGACGGAAGCCTTTGCATACGAGGCGCATCCAATTTCCTTTCCAGAAAAACTATTTCTTTTAACTGTAAAATTCTTTCCTTGAATACAAGTGATTGCAACTGCATCTCCGGTAACTGAGAAACAGAATAGAATTAAATTAAATTAGGACTTCCTGAGAAGTGCACTGAAATTTAGACTGGAATTTCACTTACTATTGAGGTTGTTGTTAAAATGAGATCCACTGCAGGCAATATAAGTGGATTCACCACGTTTCCATTCAAGACGAGGTCCTTCGGGATTCCATAAGTCTTTGTTTGCCTGCAAGTAAATTGGCTCGCCTTCTGGAAAGTCTTCCGGAATTTCCAGTATACATTCTGCAAACACAATGAGAATAGTTTTTTTTTTTCAATTTGCTCAGGAATTTTACATTCAAAATCCTTCTGGATCTGTTTAAGGCATATTGACTTTTTACTTACGACTTGTTACAATTTTAATTACTAAACCAAATATTAGTACAATTATATAGTTTACATAAGCATTTGAGTCCATTTTAATACACTTGTAACTTGTAGAAATCATTCGGAACGGAATTAGGTCTTTGACTTGCTCTAAAGAAAACGTTCTTGCTTCGCGGTTATCTAAAGACGGAATATTCTTTCGATGCATTTGCATTTATGTTCATTTAATTTTGTTATTTTTTTTGTACACCAACTCAATTATTGTGATAATGAGAAGCTGTGTTTCTGTAGGGGCGACTGGGCCTTGTTGAACCCAAATTGATGAATTTCTTTTATCACTAATTACTAAAAAATGCATGACAGAAATCGATTGAGAACGGAAGCAAACAAAAACTTTCTGATCATTACGAAATTCGTTTCAGGCAATATTATGACGAAGTCGTTGTATCTGTCGGTCGGTCTGTCCGCTTTAAGAATCTTTAATACTCGAGAACGCGTTGAACTACCGACTTGACATTTTTTGTAAATAAATGTTACGAAAATCGTAGTTTTCTATTAACTTTTATAAAAGTAACGTCAGCTTCAACCGGTACTTCCCGCACATTTTTTGTAAAAATACCGTTTTTTAAAATTTAAAGGATATAAAATTTTCCACATTTTTTTACTGTGACGGTTTTTTACATATCTCTAACGGTTTTCAATGTATTTTTAAAAAAAATCAAGTTTTTTGAGGATTGAGCTAGAGACTTGAAATTGTATTAAGTTCTCGAACGGGTCAAATTGGATTGCCCGCTCCCCCATACAATCCAAACAGTTTTTTTGCAATTTTTCGAAAACGGTGAGTCCTGTTAAAAGATTTATAAAGGTGAAAAGTGTTTAGAATAGGTTTTTATATAAACGTACCATACATCCCAATTCAATCGCACCACATAGCTTTATCTACCTGGCAAAGAGGTAATGCGTTCCGTACATATTGAAATCCCATATGTTACAAAATTGTGTATTATTAGCTTTGCAGAACCGATATTTGAAAGAAAAAAATAACAATGTATCAGAAAAATCATTAAATTTAGTGGTTTATATTATCGATTCAACTTTCCCAACTGTCTGATTCAACTTGCCACTAATAAAATCGGAATTCTGAATTTCGTTCTGAAGTTTTTAATTGGAAATATAGGTACCGATCGTGAAATACGGTGTCAGACACGTGAGTGCGTATCTCTCGTTTTTCGATCATTGAAAACGTTCGAAGGGAGTTGTGAATCATTCACGTTTGACATTTCAAATACGCGCCACTTTCATTGCGTATCTGAGTGCGGGAGAAAAGGCAAAAATGTAAGTTTAAAGGATTTAATTGAATAATTAGTACATTTTAAACTTATTATTATAAGAAAATAACAACAAACCTAACTTTTTTAGCTGTCAAAATTAGCAAAGACAGAAAAAAAACTTAACGAAAGTTTCGTTAAACGCCGTATTCAATGATACCGCGTCAAGTGAAAGTGAATCGAATGGGTGAAGTGAATCTCAGATACGCCGTATTCTACGATCGGCACCATAGTTAAGTTTTTTTTAAAAAAAACTTTCTTTTGATTAGTCTAATGTAAAATTACATCTTTTTGAAAAACAAGTTTCATCTGATTAGTTTAATGTAAAATGACCAAATTCCTTAAAAAAAATTCATCTGTAATTTATGATGTTTGATGAATTTGAGGATCTCTAAAAAGTGATTGAACAGGGTCCAGTTTTCCCTACTAAAGAAAATCGTATTATTTATAAATGTTATCTGATTCAACATGCAATTTTATTTTAATGGCAATAAACTGCTAATCATTTTTTTTTCGTTTAAAAATTATCAATCAATATAAATTATATTGAATGATAAATACAGTAAAATCTGTCTAAGCCGAACAAATTGTTCTTAAAACTATAAAAAATATTAAAAATTCTGTTGTCCTGAATCAAAATACAAAAAAAAAAATATAGTAAAATTGCCATATACCATAATTGCACTTACAAGGGAAACTTCCCAACCCGATCACGCGGATTTTGATGCCTCTCTCTAAATTCAGACAAAAAATCGATATTTGGCCATTTCATCCGATTTAAATGAAATAAAAACCAAAAGTTTTCCCTTTGGGAGTGGAATTAAATACACTCAGAAAAATGTTCAGGTCAACTTTTTGTCAGGTTAACTCTGACCTTACAGAGGTGTCTGTAAGCCAGCTAGCGGTCAGAGTTTACCTATCTAAGGTCAACTCGTGCAGCTCCCAATGCCTGCTGGTGCCTTAATTTCAGAATTTCTCCGACCACAAGTCAACTCAGTTTTACTTGCCCACATGCAGGCGAACGCGCGCCTGCCCGAGGCCAATTACGCCGTATGTAGGTCGTCGAGTTAGCCTCCATTTTTCTGAGTGTAGCGGAAAAAATTGATGTTTTTATCTTCTAGAATTTCCTGTATACATTTTTATGATGTATCATGTGATTTCCCTTTTGGGGGTTTTTGGGGTCGCTGGATCCCTTTCTGACATTAAGAAATCTGTAAGGATAACAGAAGGTCCTGTAAGGATAAAGTTATTATTTCCTCAAATTTTTCAGACAAAACTCGCTTTTGGAGATTTTTTTGAAGAGTTTTGGGGTCGCTGAATCCGATTCTGGCATTAAGAAATCTATAAGGATAACGAAAGCTCCTAAAAGTATAACGTGATTATCGGTTTCCTCAAATTTTCTGGGAAAAAATCTCTTAGAGCCTGTTTAGACGCGACGTGTTTTCGTTCGTTTCGTTAAAGTTGAATGGCGCGGGGTACTGTGGGAATGACGATATGAAAAAACGAACGAAAACTAAAATTCCCACCGTGAAAATAAAGCGGAACGGTGCCTGATTGTTTGTTAAGTTGTTTCGTGGCTATGGTTTTAAATATTTTGTCAACTGTAATTGTTGTTTGGTTTTCCGATTATAATTGTTTTAGCAGTGGAGATAATGTCATCGTGTAATTCTATTTTCGCGCATTCCAAAAGGAACCAAAATACGTTCGTTAAAAAATCTGCGTGTAAACACGAACGAAAAAAAGGAGCGGAAAAAGAAGAGTAAATAGGTGGTCGTGTATACTGGCTCTTATGGGTGGTTTTGGGGTCGCTGAATCCGATCCTGGAATTCAGAAGTCTGTTAACAGAAGGAGCTCAAAGGAAAACGTGATTATCATTTTTCTCAAATTTTGACAACAATAATATGATATGAAACGAAATAATTGATTTTCGATGATATTTTAGACCAAAAACTTCAAAGGAATGAAATTGCGCGATTGATGTGTTTATGTTGCTTCGAAAAAATACCTCAATATTTTGCAAAAATTAGGAATTTTTGGTTTAAAATCTAAAAACATCGGCCTAAAAAAATTAACAAAAACAATGCAAACTAATTTCTAAATAATGATATGAACTCTGAAACTGATTTTTTAAAATTCGTTTCCTGAAATAATAGTGCAATAGTTAGTAATTGGATTTTTATAACTGCCGATATACGGTTAATAAAATGATATCGCCATATTATTTTGTAGTCGCAAAGTCCAAGTAATTAGACCACTTCTTGGTGATGATTGATGACCAAAATTAGTATGGCGATGTCTAAATTTGATATTTATGAATGTATGTTCACAGTATTTATGAATAGTTTCATAGAAAACTAAATCGGTTTATGAAATCTTTCATAGTATTAATGAAATTGTTCATAAATACTATGAACTCACTTCTTTGAACGCCATTCTTAATTTTTATGAACAAAATTTTGCTCAGTGTTTTTATTCCACATTAATACACGGAAAGGTATTTTTTAATCCACATTGAATTTGATATTATTCAATCACATTGCATATTTCGGTTGATAAAAGCAAATATTTATCTATTTTCTTCCGTGTCCACTTGATGATTTCGATATCTTAAAGTGTTTCACTTCCATACTTACTGAGTAAATAAGCATTGTAAAACAATTATGATGACAATATAGTTTATGTTTAATAAATGTATAATAAACACTTCCGTTCGCTAAAGTAGAAACATACAACATTTCCTACAAAATTTTATCGAACCTCTTAAACTTTTTATTACATGTCCGATATTACTTTGTAAACGACCTCCCGTTAATGTCTACAGTATTACCTATATGCTGAGAGTAGTAAATACGTTCCCTAACGGCCATATACTCGTACTGATATGTCGAAGTATAAGCACTTTTATCATTTTTCTTTATTTACCCCAATATTTTTTAAAAGCATATCATAAACAAATTAAAGATATTTCTCTATTTATGTTTTGAAGTGTGTGTAAATTTTTTTTTTAATTTCTTTATTACGTTTGCAGCAGTTAAGTAATAAAAATGTCTTTCAATAAATTTTAAATGGGAATGACAAACATGTTTCAATGATTGATTTTCGATTTCATGCGAATTTTGTTATTTGCAAAAGGGACCAGAATTTGTTGACTGATTCGTTCAGAAAGGACAGCACAACGATCCGATGTCATTTGGGTCGAAGCATCCTTTTGACGGTACGCAAATCTCGGCATATGTTACCAATGTGAGAACATCCTTATCAGTCATGTTGAATGTCGTTTTGGACCAATTTAATAGGCGTTCAGAGAATCTTGGTGGTGTTGGAATTTTCTGAAAGTTGAAAGAAAATAAATAAATAAAAAAATTCAACTTTCTTAATAACAAGGAATCTGTTATCAGTATTAAATTACATAAATTATATCCGATATTAAAGTAGACATTTTCAGTAGTGAAATTCGGCCAAAATTTTTCCAAGTACCCAAAAAAAGAAGACATATTTCTTTTCGGTAATTGGCCATTTGTTTCTCATTCAACCCACTCCAACTACATTTCCAATATTAGAAAGCAAATTAGAATAATTTCTGTATTTCCATTGAGAAAAAAAAGGATGATTTTACCAGAGACGCAAACCAAAAATTTTCTGAGTGTGGTTCGGTTTCAGTTCAAGAATGAAACAGATTTCTGATTTTAGTTTTGGTTCTTAAAATTTTATAGTTTAGGTCTGGTTTTGGTTTCTAAAATTTCAAAAGTGTGGGTCTGGTTCCCGTTTCAAAAATTTCAAAAAATTGGTTTTCCCGAACCCCAAAGTTTCGATGGTTTAGTGGTTTTTGGTAGCTTAAAGGTTGCCTCCCATACCATTTTTTGAAAAAAATATAATTTTTTGAGAATTTCTCCAAAACTATGCGCTTTTGGGAAAAAATGATTATAAAAAAATTGAAAGGCTATTAAATTTTCTATATTTTTTGGTTTAACTGTTTTAAGGGTTTTACATATCTCTAACGGTTCTGAACATATTTCAAAAAATAAGTTTTTTGAAAATTTCTCGGGAACTATGGACTTTTGTGAAAACAAGCGTATAACTAAATTCAAAGAAAATAAAATGTCCTGTATTTTTTTCCTTTCACAGTTTTTCCGTATCTTTAACGGTTCTCGAGATATTTGAAAAAAAAAATATATTATTTTTTACATATTTTTCCGAATCTATCTATTTCAGAGGAAAGTTTTGTGTTGATCACAACTGATATTTTTCAGAATTGCTTCAGTTTATGGTTTAGTTTTGGTTCACTAAAATATAAATGGTTCTTTGGCTTTTTGTTAAGTTCAAAGAACCGATTTGCATCTCTGAATATCTCAGAAACTTTTCCATTCAAGAAATCCAGATAATACCCTAAAATAATTCCAATTAAATACTCGGAATAATTTTCCAATTCGATTACACAGGCACTATCGCAAAACTGCTACATATTTCAGGATAACCTATCCAATAAGATAAACAAATTTTAATTCATATTATAAAGATAATTCAACTACTAATGAGACTTAGCATCTGGTACCGAAATCCCTTTAAATTTAAATTCATTAAGAATTTTCTCAAACTTCGTAATGAGATTTTCTTACTAATTTTAAATGTCCGGGAATAATGTCAACGTCAAGCTTATTCCTTGTTACTAAAATAAAAATGACAATAAAGAAATTATGTCCATTGCTTTTACTATCCTTAGACAAATAATTATAATCTCAACCGACGGTCGTTTCTTAAATGGGTTTCCTGCCAAAGAAAACCCTCGATCAACGTTTAAGCTGAACTCTACAGAATGTAAGGACACTTTATTCCTAATGATATTGAGTGAAAAGGGTAAGTAAAATAACTGATGGCTGTGGGCAGGCAGGTTGCCAGTTTCTGTCGTCTGTGTGGGCTTCTGTGATTAAACACATTTTTCTTTCACTTCCTTGTTCCCTCAAGTAAAATCTTCTTGAACCTCCATTTTTAGCCGGTGTTCAAGTAATGTTATGTTAAATCTTATGAAAAAAAACACTTGAATCCTGCGACAAACATTTTGTTGTTCCCAAATCATTTACCTTTGAAGAAAAATCTCTCAGTCAACCGCTATACACCTGGGTATGTATATTCATGTCAGTAAATAGATAATTGAAAACGGTGAAACCATATCTGACTTTCTAAGGATGTATTCACACCAACTGCCACGTTTTGATTATCGATACAAATCAAATTAATTGAAAAGGGTAGTAAAATTGCGCAACAAACCAATCGTCGGGCACACGGATGACAAAAGTTTTTGATTTCCACATGTCGTCCGTCCGTCTTTCCATCTGTCTTTCCGACCGTTTGTCTGTCCGTCTGTCCGTTCGTATGTCCACCCCCTGTCCGTCCGATTGCCCGTCCGTCTGTCCGACCATCTGTTCGTCCATTCGTAATGCTGGCTACATACTATAAACTAAATATGCCAAGTATACATCGTGAGGCAACTGAAATGAAAGGGCTTGGAAAAATATTCATAAATTCGTTTTCCGAACTTTAAAAAAAAACTTTTATTAAAAAAATGTACTAAAAAGGAAAAAATAATTTTTAGGTGTTGAGTGTCGAAAATAAAAGCGAAATTAAAACATAAAGAAATAAAAAAAAAAGCTTTCATCTGGCTAATATTTCTGATACATAAATAATAGCGAGATAAATGTTTTTTATGCTTTGTCCTCGAGATTTTGAGTACCCGAAAAATCGGGCCCTTAAAAATAATCTTAAAATCCTCACACTTACTTATTTTCAGTTGTTAAAAAAAGATTTACCAAGAATTTTAATTTTTAGGGGACCGGAAAATATTTTTCGGTAAAATTTTTTTGCGTGTCTCCGGCAGAATTACGTTAAATTTGGTTTAGAACGCTATAATATGAATCCGCCTTAAACACACCTCTCAAGTAGTTGTAATAACACAAGATTCTAGTGGTGTCCTCCACAACTGTGATTATTTTTACCTTTCATCCTTTCGTTAGTTATGCATTACACATTTCCCTTTCATCCACAATGACCCTGGCGCCCTTAGCGATGATTTTAAGTGCCTGCTTTGCCCGGAACATCTTCAGAAGAAATCATGAAATTTAATTATGCCGTTGGGGATTTTACAATATCCCATGGCTACGAGCTACGAATATCCCACCCGAAATGGAATATCGTAATAACCACCGGGTGAATATCGTCTGCTCACCTTAACGAATCCCAACCCCTACGAATACCGCAATTCAGTAAAATTTTCCCTGAGCGAATGCCGGGAGTTCTGTTTAAAGAACTGATGAATTCCAATGAAATGGTAGTTAATTTTATGCAGTACTAACCCTAACTCAACCAAACAGGAAATCTGGGGGATGTGAAAAGGGAAGCTGGTTTATTTCTAAGGGCGGTGCATTAATAAAACGTATCAAATGGTTGAAGGTATTCAGCCACTCGAATGCCATTCGAATCTGGATATTTAAATCAGAATCTGTCTGGGCTGGATTAATATCAGAAAATCATTCTGCTCCATTCCGTTACCTTGGAATTAATTATTTCGCACTATTTGCAAATGTTATTCCGTGTGGTGGTGAAAGGGAGGTTGAAGTTGTAGATAGAATTTTCTTTAAAGAAAAAACTTAAGTTGGAAAAGTTACAAATTGATAGAGACCTGGTTAGACATTTTAAGTACTTGTTAATGAGAAATTCAATTGTAAAACTTCTTCGATTTTTTCCTTTTTCGTTTTACCTGAAGTGCAGGTGACTGAATTTTCATCTGCAACGATAGTTTCCTTTTTTTTTCAAATAAATCCACGGTTTTTCGTTTGCATAATTTAGGTTGATTTTCGTATTGACTTTGCCTGATTTGTTAAGTTTTTTTCCCTGATTTTCTGGAAGAATGAATATGCATGAGCGAAAGCCGGAAAATCAAGAAAACTTGTCGAAATATTTCACCTCGTTATAAATATAACGAAATTCTTTTGTTCTAAAAAAAACTACCAAATTGGTATACAGTCGAATATTATTATAGAATAACAAAAATAGGAAATCAATCAATTCGGGGAAAACTTTAGTTCTCAAAATGCTGCTACATCCCTATTTTCTTTGGGTTCTCTTTCAAATTTTCATCTGATGATGTTTCGTTTATCATAACAGACATTTTTCGGAAGAATGATGTATTTGGGATAAATCCCATTATGATATAATAAGTTTGTATTTCTACTTGCTTGTTTCTTACAAATTCCATTCCAAAAAGTTTTGAATTTAAACGATGAAAAATTGATGCTATGAATGTGCTTTCTCATAGCAATCTGATCAAACCTACGAAATTTAAGTTATAAAATATTATGCAAAGTCAGAGGACCATACTTTCAAATAAAATGGTTCGTGATTTTCTAGCTTAAAAGTCGAATCTTTGTTTGAATGTAATTTTTTTTATTACAGTTTGGAAGTCTTTCCAAGCCTAGTGAATGTTTTCGCAAATCAAATTTTAAAAGGCTTTTATATTAAATTAGATGAAATCGCAAAATATTTCTTTATAAATTGGAAAATTTTACTCTGCGTAATGTAAATTTTATATAAAATGTAAGGAATTTATTTGAAAATTGGAAAACTTAAGAATAAGCTTTTATTAAAATGTTTAGTATTTACATTATTGATAAAAATTTTAAGCTCGTGAGAAGCTTAGTGAGCCAAAGGTGGACAACACTGCTTTAAATTGTCAGTGGGTGTATTTTTTTTTTTGTTTCTTTAAAACATTTAAATAGACAACATCAATATCAAATTAATAAAAAATATTTTCTTGATTTCCCACAAAGTAATAAATGATCATACCATTTTCATAACTCTTTTAGTATGTAGCTTTATCTTTACCTAATCTTTGGCTTTATTCAACTAAAGTCCATTAGAAAATATGATAAAATAAGGAATTCAACTGCTTGAAAAGAAAAGCAAATGAAAATTCAGTGAAGTGATTTTAACACAAATTTTAGGTTATCATATAATCAGCAAATGCACATTTCCATTTTTCACGGTTCAACATATACATTATGCTCATTCATTAGAATGGAAAGCAAAAAAGTAGGATAAAATAAATCCTTCGTGCGAACGCACACGCTTCTTCTCGTCGCGGCAACTTTTGGTCCTCAAAATGCCTTTCCGACGTACACGCTTCTTCACTTTTTAGTAGCAAAAACTTGTGAACAACAAGCGATCGCTCATGTGTGTGTGGTTATATGTGTTGTATTTCCAGCTCATTCCCTTACTAGCTAGCACCGAGGCAACATCAATTGCCAAAATAGAAACTGCCAACAATAGAAGAATAAGGACTGGTTATTTTGTTATTTGCCTATCTACCTGAAAAATAAAACTACTTGCAATTGGTATTTCCTTATTTGCATTCAATTTTTGTTTATTTGGGATATGTTTACGAGTCGGTGGCTAAGCACCGACTGCCTCAATGAAATTACGCACACATGCATGCTGACGTGCTACACGAGCGACTTCGTTTGTGTGCGTAAAAGAAGACCACTTTTCGAGTGGCAACTTTTCCCGTCTTGCCGAACTCGTTTCTTTCCCACAATTTGGTAAAGTTGCGGCATCCTAATGACCTAAAGTTGCTCAGTGTACGCCCTCGCTTAGGATCTTTTCATACATATGTTTAAAAATCTTTCTTTTTTTTAGTTTTTAACCTAGAATGAACTAGAAACGTAATCTAGGATCCATTGGAAGATAAAGTAAGCATGAAAAGACAAGAGCTATGGACAAGGATATGCTCCGCTAGACAGAATGATATGCTCCAACAGTGAACTGACATTTTTCCAGCATTCAAGATTCCTTAGAATACACTAAGAAGGAATGTCATTTGCCACCCAACGAGCAACGACCAACGACTAGAGGACACATGAAAACGCAATGTGCATCCACAACATAAAAAATAATAATAATCATAATAATAATAATACTTGTACGTTGCAATGATTTCATGTGTAGTAGTATACTTACAGTATATGAAAGACCTTGCTAGAAGTCCTTCTATCATAGTACACACAATATTTATATCACTTGGCGGTTAATGCAGGTTAAGTTTGTTTTAAGGGGGACATGGCGATATTACAACCATACTACAAGTGTATAGAAGATGTCTTCATCCGTGCAGGATGATGAAGGAATCCTTAAAAATAGGTACGAGTATATATGCAGTGTTGTTCGAAATGTGTAAGTAATGAAGTGTATTCTAGCAAGGATCTATTATTTAGAACCCATTTCTGTATTATGGGATGTATTTGTAATCAGTTTTTATACTCTATTTGAGAATCATAACTATAATGTATAGTATACTAGCTTGCATACCCGTCGTTGCCGGGTTAAGTTTTTTTAAAATTTTTTTTTTTTATATTTTTTGATGGTCTATGTTGGAGCTAAACTTCAGGCCAATCGGCTCAGTAGTTTCCCCGCGAAAGGGTAACATAGAGGAAGAGCTAAATTTCGAGATCACTTTACCCCCTCCCCTTACTCCCCCACCTCCCGGGCTACTTTTTAAGGGTCTATGTTGGGGCTGGACCCCCGACTAACATCTATGCCCAATTTCAGGCCAATCGGTTCAGTAGTTTCCCCGCGAAAGAGTAACATATCGCAAAAACTAAGTTTGGAAATCACTTTACCCCCTCCCCTTACTCCCCTCACCCCTTGCGCTACTTTTCCGTATGCCTATGTTGGAACCAGAACTACCACAGCCACTCATGCCAAATTTCAAGTCAATCGGTTAAGCCGTTTTTGCGTGAAAGAGGAACAGACAGACAGACACCAACGCATTTTTATATATTTAGTATGATTAGATTTAGTATACCGTTTGTAGCGCTTTTAATAAATTAGTTTAACACCGAAAAATTGTTAAAAATTAACACCCACAGGGAACTGTTGTGAACTTCCTAGTCCGGAGTTCGATTTTCTCCGAAAGTAGTTCGATTTTCTTCAAGAGTTGTTCGATTTTCTCTGAAAGTTTTTCGGTTTTTTTCCGAAAGTTGTCCAATTTTCTCCGAAAGGTGAGCTCATCGGTAGCTTAAAGTTAAAATATCTTAAAGCTACCAATAAAATCCTTTAAACCTAAAATTTCCATACCAATTGTATTGCATTGCGTGTTTTAAACAACTTATTACGTTTTCCCTTCTACAAAATATTTAAATTTGCACGACCAACCAACAAAGAATAAATAGATAAGGAATATGTAAAAAGAACGCTTAAATCTGTTTAGCTGTCTTTAAAAATCGTGCAATCCGGCAATGCCACGAATTTGGCCTTTGGAAAATTTCTCTGTACCGAAAAAATTTAACTGATCTACGATTTTTTTATAAAATAAAATGTTTGTTTTTAGGGAAAATGTCCATTTTATTCACTAAATTATACGAATATGGAAGTTATTTAGCTTAAATTATACGAATATGGAAGTTATTTAGCTTAAATTATACGAATATGGAAGTTATTTAGCTTAATATGAAGTGGTTTTGCCTTGAACAGGTATTAAATATAAGAATCCCAAAAGCCCAACTTCTAGAATAGAGAAAATTCCCATATTTCAGATTTTTTTTACTTAGGTTTTATTTTATTTCTTTTATATTATCCTCATTTTTATTTTCTACTGGCAGTCATAAGGAAAAGTATCAAGTATTTTCATTAGCCTCAACATGATGGCCATATGGGAGTATGTCGATATCAGTATTATTAGAATACGTGCTGGTAATAGGGATTATATGAATATATCAACATATTATAGAGTATGCACACACGGATATACGAATGTGGAAATGTTGGAATGGAAATGAATTGTTAGTTCGTTCGTCCGTTCGTCCGTCCGTTTGTTTATTTGTTTTTTTTTCCCCCTGAATGGGAAGCATAATGTTCGCTCTGATGATGATGATGATGTTGATGATTAGGATAATGGCGATGATGGTGATTTTTGATTACGGTAAACCTTTATGAACAACAATATAAATGTAGATGGTACTCTTTCTCTCTATTATTACATTAGTTGTAATTACCTGGAATTTCTTATACAATTCATCCGGTATGTTTGCCTGCATCGGCAAATCAACACTGACCCTCGGCCGAATTTGTTGCTTATTGAGGCCAATAGCAAGATGATATGTTATAAATAGGCCACGATCTAAATTAATTTTCAAAAAAAAATATACTATGAAAGTGCAGGAAAATAAAACTCTATGAATATAATTAATTTGATTATCTGATAATGAATTGTTCAACACAAATACTCGTAATAATAAGTGTAAGAAAGTAATTGATTTTTTTCCGCATAAGTATTTACCAAGAATCTACTATTTGTGAAGGAGAAACAGTGCAAAATTAATTTTTTTACGTTTATGTTCTAATTATATTACGTTTAAAATCTCTTTTTGCTTTCCTATAAGATGAGTAAGAAATACGCTTCAGGCAAAATTATGAGGAAGTCCTTGCATTTGTCTGTCGGTCTGTCCGTTATACGTATCTTAAATAACTCGAGAACGCGTTGAGCTAGCGACTTGAATTTTTTTGTAAAAAAAAGTTTACGAAAATTGTAGTTTTCTATCAACTATTACGAAAATCGTCGTTTTCTATCAACTAAAAGTAACGGCAGCTATAACGGGCACCACATTAATTTTTTTTTTTTTTTTTTTGAAAAATTCAGGTTTTTGTAAATTTCTCAAAAACTAAGCCCTTTTGGGAAAAATTAAATATAATAAAATTTAAAGAAAATAGAATTTTCTATATTTTTTGCTTTAACAGTTTTTACGTATCTCTAACGGTTCTCAGAAACATCAGTTTTTTTTTGAAAATTTCGCGTTTTTGAAATAAATATCAGTATTTTGAAAATTTGTGGGAAACTATGCGCTATTATTATGAAGAAATGCATATAACTAAATTCTGTCAGGAATGGCAGGGGATGATCTCTTCGGACCCAGAAAAACTACGTTCGTTCTGTTCTTGATCGGTCGACTCACTGCCTTGCCAGATTAGCATTTTCTTTTTGAGCACTGTCAGATGCAATTTCTTCGTGCGACAATTCTATTATGAAGAAATGCATATAACTAAATGCACGAATTTTAAAATAATGTTACTTGTTATATATTTTTTCCGAAACTAAATATTGCAGAGGAAAGTTTAGTGTATTTGGTTAGTGGGATAAAAACCAATTCCTTCTGTGAAAGTTTAGAGAAAATTGTAAAAAAAATTGGACAAGTCTATAAGTATTTTTTCCAAAAAAAAAAAATAGTGATATATGTATGTAATTTTACTTATTTTAGCTGAGTTTCACCCAACGACTTCTTCGTACATCATCCAGGGCAACGAAATACAGAAATTAACTGGTTCTTGCAGCACTACACTCAATAAGTTTTCTTAGCTTGACATTAAAGGTGCATGCGTCAGAGTACCTATATATTGCTGCCATGGGCTATTTTACTTTAAAAATTTCTTTACACCAAAAAAAACCATTTTTTTTTAACTGAACCTCGCTTGGAAACCACTGTTTCGAGTAATCTTAATTTAACTAAATAATCTTACTCAATTTTTCGGCCTTTTTCTGGGTTTGTAAATAATAGTTATAGTAATTGTGAAACAATCAAAAAAGCATAATGCGCCGCAGGCGAAAACCTATGAGATATATGCGCCTCAGATGAAAATTCGATGGAAAATTACGCCGCTGGGGAAAAATATGATTTACAGCAATTCTCAGTCATAAATAGATTATTTTTTGAACATTTAGTGAATGTATTTTCTATCGTTTGATAAATTACAGCACTAAAATGAAAAATTCGGCACAAAAGTTTAATTTCTTGGACCCGGGCAGCATGCCCGATTCCGGGACTGTCCCGACCAATCCGGGACATATTGCCTTCTAGGGAAGGGAAGGCAAGAGACGACAATTAAACATCGACATAAAATCGCCCAATATTATAAAAATGGTATTCGCAGTATCCAGAGTTTACTATATTGGATGTTCACTATATCGAGCGTGTCATGTAACTTAATTTTGTAATTTTTCACAATCGTTATGAACTATTTTTTGTAATGAAATTTAAAGTCCCCAAGAAAGTTTCGCTCTTATTCAATTTAACCATTAACAAATGTTTAAGAAAAAATTATTTCATATTTATTTTTCAATCAGGATTTTATGAAATACAGTCTATGAAATATGTGAAAATATTGCAACTGGAGTTTTTGATAATATACAGACGTAAAAATTAATAAATATTTTTTTTTCCAAAAACCAAGATAAATAGAAACTTACGTTCTTTTGCTACTTGTTGAATAACATATCCAGAAGATTTCATGTTGGACAGGTCTAAATCGATCGGTTCAGAGCCAACAGCACACATTAACCCGAAAAGCATTCCATACAAAAAACAAATCATCCTCATTTTCTATTAAAAAGTCTACCAGTCAGATACAGTTCGTTGAATTCTGGCGTTTATTATATAGTCTTGTATTCTTTCTCTCTGTATTTCTCGCTTTGTTTCCTCACGCCGAATGATTTTCCTTTGAAAAAATGAAAATTCTTTATTTGCACTTTTGCCAGAGAACAAAAAAAAATCGGCATCAGAAATCACACACACTGGTAAATAATAAAAAAAAATAGATGAAATCGTCAGAAGAAATACGAAGAATGACAATCTCTTTAAATTTGTTTGTTTTTTCTCGCTTTTCCTTCTGAAGGATTCAACGATTCTTGACACCGTGCTTTATAAGACGTTGAATTGGTTGCATTGGGTGGCAGGTAATGGGGATAAATTATGTGTTTCATCAGTGATGCTTAAAACTTTTTACGCTGAAGGACGCAAGTGGAGCAAAAGAAAACTGAAGTGGGTGGCAGCAAAATCAAGCGGGGTCGTTGTTAAATGCTGCAAAATGTGAAAAACGGTGGAAAAGTATGGGAAAAGTTCAACACTTTTATAAGCACTTGAACTCGATTCACCGTTCCGAAGAACGAAGAAACTTAGGGACACTTTTATCGTTGAAGCTGCTTTCCAGTCCTCCTCTTGATCCTGCTGCACGGATGCTCTTGCCTCTGATTTTCTATATGTTTTTCTTGTATGGAATCTGTACAATTATCTGAACACGTAGTCGTTGTCTCTGTTGTATTCGGAGTATGTTTTCCTCCACACTTGTTTGCAACAAATAAAATCAACGGACAAAGAGAACCGGGTTATATATTCCGAAAAAAGAAAAACACCTCATAACTAGAATGAATGACTATTTTTAGGAAAAAAGTGTACACTTGGACCGGTTGCTGGATTTTCCTTTTCCGTTAGTTATTTTCCGCGATGGAACTTAACGTATAAGTATATAGAGATATGAATGCTATTGCATTCAGGAAGGATATGTTTTTTTTACTCATAAAAAATGCACCAAAAATGAACGAACACTGAAACACAAACACTCCACTTGAAGGGTAAATTCGTGTTGGATTTGCCGTTGTTTTTTCGCGCCAACTTTTCGAAATTTGTGGAAAATCTTGTTTAGCACGTACTACGCTTTTAAAGAATTCGTAAGACAAAGAGGAACAGAACTCGAAAAACTGAAAAAATTATTCCACATTCAGCTGTTGAAAAACGCTATCTACTACAAAAAAAAAACTTACGAGAAAAGATTTATGTCAATTTGAGAACCGGCGGTTTCAGATACTGGAACGGTGTGAATGTGATATCTTAACGATTTGGACTTAATATGACAAATGCATTTTGTAGCAGGTTCTTTTTGTCCAATTTTAGATGCTTGTTTACGTAAAATATGTCAACATTTGTCGGTAGTTCATTAATTGATAAATAATTGAGGTGTTCGTCTTTGAGTAAACTTTGAAGTTTTATCAGTTAGCATTCGGTCAAGCGATTGATTGTATCCAAACATCGTTTACACTTTTAAAAAAAGCGACGTTTTTTATCAGTTTGAAATCTATAGGTTTATTGCGTTGAAAAAAAAAGAATTGAAAATATTAAATTTTTTTCTTATTCTGGCTTTAATCTTTTCCATGAAAAAAATAGCCCATCAATGTTTTAACTTTTTGGTGAGAACTTTTTACTTTCCTCTACTATAGAGGGAAAGTATTGTATTTATGACGAAGACCAACTCAGGAATGGGGGCAGATAAAAACATTCTGATCATTACGAAATCCGTTTCAGGCAAAATTATGAGTATGTCCGTTCATCTGTCTGTCGGTCTGCCCGTTTTAGATATTGTAAATAATTTGAGAACGCATTGAGCTAGCGACTTGAAATTTTTTGTAGATTGTTTTTACAAAAATCGTAGTATTCTATCAACTTTTGGAAAACTAAATTGCACCTACCACACAATTTTTTCTAAATTCAGTGTTTTGAAAATTTCTTGAAAACCGTACGAGTTTGGGAAAAAACGAATATACCAAAATTTAAAGGATGGCAGGTAATAGGGATAAATTATGGGTTTTATCAGTGATGCATAAAACTTTTTACGCTGAAGGATGCAAGTGGTGCAGAATAAAACTGATGTTCATGGCAGCGAAATCAAGAAATCCAATTTTTTGAAAACTTCTCGGAAACTATGCGCTTTTGGAAAAAAAATAAATAAAATAAAATTTAAATATAAAATTTTCTATATTGTTTCAACGGTTTTTGCGTACCTTTAACGGTTCGTGGTAAATCATATATGATGAAAATTTTTTAAACACTTTCAAATTTTTTAAAAAAAGAAGATGCTATTTTGAAATTTTGACTACCCTTGCGAAAAAATTTTGTAGGACTCCAAAACCATTCGAATTTATCATTCTAGATCAGTGCTACGTGAAACTCTAAGAATTCTGTGGAACCGGTGTGCCTTTCGGTGGGTAAAAAACAAATGTTTTGACGAATTTGTTTCAAGAACTTTTTGCGTATCGAATCTGGAAATCTTCTAATGAAATTTTTCGCCTGTGAAACAATTTTGTTCAAATTTTTTTAAACAGATTTTTATTATAAAACTTTTTATTGCTTCGCATGTAAGGTGTTGTAGGAGTTAATGTTTTTTTTACCAATCGCCATTGCACATCCTGCAAACAGTCGCTCATTTTGACAGGAAGATTAAAAGTCACTCCAAATTTTATAAAAGTGCACCACGAAGACTTTTCAATTTTTCATTATCAATCGTATTATGAAAAATTTCGAAAAAATACCCTCTAAAACAATCATTTCGACATGAATTTTATAAAGTTTTTTTTTTAAATTTCACTCTTTGCTTTTTCCAGCTATTCTATCAAAATAAAAATGTCTTAAATCCTTTTGATCGATGGCATATCATGATGGCATTAGCTTTTTTTTAAAATCTAGCAGCCGGGTTCATTTGATGTGACACATAAAAGGGGGTCTACACTCACTAGAAACTCTGATGATTTTTCAATGTGAATAATTGCTTTATAACGCTATAAATGGGGAAGGAAATTTAATCTGGTAGGAAATTGATCGGTAATTTAATAATTGGAATTCATATTTGGTCGTCATTCAAATGGCATTCGTCCAAACTAATATTTGAATTTATAGTATGATTGAATATTGATTATTTTTTTTACCTTTTTTTATAAAAATGTCAACACTTTCACAGATGTGTGTATTCTTCAGGCATATTTTTTATTAGTTTTAATTTGTTTTATCGCTTAAACTGTATTATACCGCAGACTTTAATATCGATTTAGCTTGCTTGTTACGTTTTTCTACTACGTTGCAATTTAAAATCGATTATGATTGATCAAGTTTTTTATGGGCCAATTTTAATTAATAAATATATTGTAGAAGTCAGAATTTTTTTGTTTACTTTTTGAAAATACTGTTTTCTTTTCTTTCTTAAAATTTGTGCCAATTCAAGAATACAAAAAGTCAGGGAAATCCATTTTTTTTTCAATTTTTCTTATATTTTTTAATTAGCACAATTTGTCTAGGTTAAAAATATAAAAAAACACAAATGAACAATCACTTGAAAAAAATATTACTAGAAAACTCCTCATCAGGTGTAAATTATTTTTCTGTCCGATGACTGGTTCGATGCGTTACAAACGGTATACTAAAACTAAATAACTCCTATATGATATATCATGTAGAGTATAAAAATAATAGGTACACTAAAATTTCAAAAAAAAAGTTTTTGTCACCCTGTATAACACCGAAAAATATTCTAAAACTTGCCTAAAAATATCATAAGCCCAAAATACATAAGCCTAAAAATATTCTAAAAATCACAATTTTCATTTAGCAATAAATTATTCTAACACGGCGTTTACACGTAAGACTAAAAATCATATGTGGATCGGCTTGGGATTTGCTATGCTGTATTATTGAATTGCATGGGACTTCAGTCTGAATATGCCAAAAACCGCTGAAAAATTAACATCCTTATAACTTTGCTAGAAACGGATTTCGTACTGATCACAAATTTTCTATCTGCCCCCGTTCCGTCATGAATACAATACTTTCCCTCTATCGCCCAGGAAAATAAAGATATGTCGACAAAGGGTTTAATTTACCGCTTCATCCACTTCTATGGATATTTTGCATGAAAGTTTCGTTCTTCAGATTTTTTTTATCATCGTATTAAATGAGAGTCACATTTCATGGTCAAATACTGTCATTTCTATACATTTCACGTAGTCATAAAAATAGCTTCCTTGCTGCATAAAATATTTCTCATCATTTCTTAAAACTTTGGGAAACTCACAGTCAGGCCAAGACGACCTCGATTCGGATTTTTGTTTTGAAATATCCCTACTTTGAAAAATATGGGATTCCCCGTTCGCCTGTCTCCCATCGAAAATCCTAATTTTCATTCATCGGGTTGGCAAGAAAACGCTCTTCGCCAGCGTCACAATTTCGATGTGCCCACTTTCAACATGATCCGTCCCGACCGGCACCAGCTTAAATAAGGTAGGTATCTTAGAAGTGAAATAAAATAAAAATCAAGAAGCCTATCCTCATATTATATACAATATATCTCCAATATAAAATGTAGAAGGCTGTGACCCATTAAATGGGGTACTTTGTCAATGGCCCTTTACTTTGTTTGAACAACCTGCTTGCTTTCTTGCTGAAATCCGATACCATAAAGATCCATTTACTCTTGGGATTTACTTTATAGTTGTACAAAGATTTACGTATTGACTATGGAGGTAACGTTGTATACCACTGAATGACTAAGAGCTTTAAATCCTCTATAGTTAGTTATGCTCAGCATTTCCTTCTAACGGCCGGAAGCGCCGCAAGGAAGAAAATATTCTCAAGAATCCTGCTGTCTCTCTTTCCTTCGCCTCTAAATGGAATCAGCACAGACTCTAATAAAGGACATTTCCACGTATCTTATATACAGACTGATAATGAGAATAATATTTAAGTAATCAATTTATTTAGCGACTATGTTCTGTTCCCATTTAGTCATCCAGGCGACCATTATCTATAAATTGACCGGATCCTTTTATGCTCCCACCAACATCACCCACATAAAGAAATATACATTAAAATATTGGTAGGCAAACAGTCGAATCGAAAATATCGGACTACTTTGCAAAAAAAAATCAACTTACACTTGTGGTTGTAATACGGGCGAAACTCAACCCTTGTTGATCAAAATGTGCTTAAATTAAATGAAGTGTGGTTAGGTAAAAGTTAGATCTGTGCAAATTTTGAAAAGTGATATGACAAGCAGGTATGATTTTCAATAAAATGCGGGAAATATGGGCAGAATCCCTTTAAACCTATTAATCTTGATACATAACGCAAAATTTACTCAGATCGCCGTCGAGTTCTCTGATATTCGAAACTTACAGGAGTTGTAGCGGCGAACATATGGTATGGAGGACCTCGCTTCAAGATTTTGGAGGATTTTCGTTCCTCGCATGCTCTTCAATTTTTTTTTTTTTGGAAATTGTAGAATTCAATTTTTTATACCCGTATGGTGAAACCAAAGGGTTAACTTTGCCTTACCGTTTGTAACGCCAAGATCTCGTCATCACACACAAAAATGAATTACACCAGTGTGTTTAGAATGATAAAAATATTTAATTTCTGCATGTCCGTCCGTCCGTCCGTCCGTCTGTCCGTCCGTCTGTCCGTCCTTCTGTCCGTCTGTCCGTCTGTCCGTCTGTCCGTCTGTCCGTCCGTCTGTCCGTCCGTCTGTCCGTCCGTCCGTTTGTCCGTCCGTCTGTGGCGCGGATTGCGGCGCACGGATTGAGCTAGAGACTTGAAATTTTGCGCAGATCCGTTTTTCGTAAAATGCGAGGCTAAGTTCGTTAATGGGCAAAAATGGACCATTAGGGGGGGTACCCCCCCATACGAACGAAAACGTTTTTTGTGAATATCTCAAAAACGGTGCATCTTATCAAAAAAGTACAAGAACAAAAGATATTTAGGATATGATTCTACCTAAAACTCCCATACATCAAAATCCGATTGGAATAAATTTTAAAAAATCTTTTTGGAAAGATTCACTTCAAAGTGGAATTTTGGTATAACTGTTCGAATTTTGATACGAATATCACCATACGGGTCTCCAATGATTGCCAGATTGGCAATTATAGCTTTTGTTATGTTTCAAATTTTCGTTCTTCTCGTGGTTGAAACAATATTTACCAAAAATTTTAATTTTTTTTTTTGTGGAATTCAATAAAGGTGTTCAATAAAGGAATTTTAATTTTTTTTTTGTGGATAAGTAAAGGTGTGAAAGTGCAAAGATTCGCGCCTGTTATTGAAAACACATGATTTATGACAAATTTTTCCTCTTAGCTCTGAAATCGCATTTGCAAAAAGAGGCACAATTTTCAAATCCTTTTCTTTGGTTTTGTTCTTTCATGGAGAGATATCCACATAGGAATTTTTGAGACAGTAGACTCTTCTGCCACGATTCCCTAAAAAAGGGAATTATTCGTATAATTTTCCCCTAGAATTCCCCCTTTGTTTGGGGGTCATTACCAAAAATTCCACAGTCTACAATTCCACTGTCTACAAAATACATTTTTTTTGAAAATTTCTTAAAAACTATGAGCTTTTCCAGACCAAAAATATTCCAAATACATTTTAATATCACTTTTCCATACATAAAAATTAAATTCAAAGAACAATGGGTTTGAGTATATTTATAGATTTGCTTTTAATTTTGTAAGAAGTCTTTCCTGTACTGCACAATAAAACTATCATCTCATGGCTTCTGCGCTAAAAATCTTTAATTTGTACACAGTTTTAGAGATAAATTTCTGCCACTTATGTGTATGTACCGTGCCTCATATCTAACAGGTTCCTTCTTCTACATGATTAATCATAGAATTCGGA
Source organism: Chrysopilus asiliformis (assembly GCA_964034945.1). Lineage (NCBI taxonomy): Eukaryota > Metazoa > Arthropoda > Insecta > Diptera > Rhagionidae > Chrysopilus > Chrysopilus asiliformis. The sequence continues at coordinate 14,807,106 of OZ035962.1, forward strand.
ATCAAAACAAGTAAAAGGACCAAAGTCCCCATCCGGCTAAGGGACTTACAAAAGGACGAAATCAAGAACTAAAGTGAAACAATGTAAATTAAAGAACAGGAGGATGCCGGCCGAATGTGAATTTACCGAGAGAGACTATGGGTACAGAGATTAACTTATATTTCGCCCTGACCCTAATTCACAATGTGCCTAATTTTAGATCAAAAAACCCTATAAAGGACTCCCAACGGAGATGTTAAACAAAACGTGTCGTTTTTTGCCTTTAAGTTCATATCCAAAGCGTTTTGTTGACTGCCACGACGTATCCTAGTATTTGACTTTATACACCGGCACTACAAGAATGTAAACAGATTATCCTTTTTTCTAAATGAATATTTTGTCTATAGTCCAGCAGTAGATATTTGTATACGCATATGTAAGATTTCTTCCGTTTGGTTGTTTTTTTAGCATGGCTCAACAGTTTCCATTCGAGTTAAACATTAAAGACATTTTCAGGTTAAGTAAAAACATAAAGGCCATGCTATGTCGGTCACCTTGATGTTGTCATGTGACCTTCCGACTTTCACCTCCCCTTCTATAGCATGGTATGTTTTTTATTACACATATTTTTCAAAAGGTATCTAAAGGAGCTTTGTCTTTTTTCTAATTGCAATTTCTGTGATTTGTTTCACTATTGTAGGTAAAATATTTATAGAAATTCACTGAAATAAATCATCGGCAATGATTCGAAGTAATAAAACTTCGACTTTCTCTCAATTTTTACTTTCTTATACCTAGTTGTAATAAAGTATTGTATTAGTGAAAAATGTCGACTTTTTAATTTCGCCTAAAAAACGTTTCCCGGGGACTCCCGATTCGATTGGAGTTATATTACAAAAATGTCTTTCGGTATGTCAGTCTGTCAGCCTGTCTGTCAGTCTGTATGTCAGTCTGTCTGTCAGTCTGTCTGTCTGTCAGTCTGTCTGTCTGTCAGTCTGTCAGTCTGTCAGTCTGTCAGTCTGTCAGTCTGTCAGTCTGTCAGTCTGTCAGTCTGTCAGTCTGTCAGTCTGTCAGTCTGTCAGTCTGTCAGTCTGTCAGTCTGTCAGTCTGTCAGTCTGTCAGTCTGTCAGTCTGTCAGTCTGTCAGTCTGTCAGTCTGTCAGTCTGTCAGTCTGTCAGTCTGTCAGTCTGTCAGTCTGTCAGTCTGTCAGTCTGTCAGTCTGTCAGTCTGTCAGTCTGTCAGTCTGTCAGTCTGTCAGTCTGTCAGTCTGTCAGTCTGTCAGTCTGTCAGTCTGTCAGTCTGTCAGTCTGTCAGTCTGTCAGTCTGTCAGTCTGTCAGTCTGTCAGTCTGTCAGTCTGTCAGTCTGTCAGTCTGTCAGTCTGTCAGTCTGTCAGTCTGTCAGTCTGTCAGTCTGTCAGTCTGTCAGTCTGTCAGTCTGTCAGTCTGTCAGTCTGTCAGTCTGTCAGTCTGTCAGTCTGTCAGTCTGTCAGTCTGTCAGTCTGTCAGTCTGTCAGTCTGTCAGTCTGTCAGTCTGTCAGTCTGTCAGTCTGTCAGTCTGTCAGTCTGTCAGTCTGTCAGTCTGTCAGTCTGTCAGTCTGTCAGTCTGTCAGTCTGTCAGTCTGTCAGTCTGTCAGTCTGTCAGTCTGTCAGTCTGTCAGTCTGTCAGTCTGTCAGTCTGTCAGTCTGTCAGTCTGTCAGTCTGTCAGTCTGTCAGTCTGTCAGTCTGTCAGTCTGTCAGTCTGTCAGTCTGTCAGTCTGTCAGTCTGTCAGTCTGTCAGTCTGTCAGTCTGTCAGTCTGTCAGTCTGTCAGTCTGTCAGTCTGTCAGTCTGTCAGTCTGTCAGTCTGTCAGTCTGTCAGTCTGTCAGTCTGTCAGTCTGTCAGTCTGTCAGTCTGTCAGTCTGTCAGTCTGTCAGTCTGTCAGTCTGTCAGTCTGTCAGTCTGTCAGTCTGTCAGTCTGTCAGTCTGTCAGTCTGTCAGTCTGTCAGTCTGTCAGTCTGTCAGTCTGTCAGTCTGTCAGTCTGTCAGTCTGTCAGTCTGTCAGTCTGTCAGTCTGTCAGTCTGTCAGTCTGTCAGTCTGTCAGTCTGTCAGTCTGTCAGTCTGTCAGTCTGTCAGTCTGTCAGTCTGTCAGTCTGTCAGTCTGTCAGTCTGTCAGTCTGTCAGTCTGTCAGTCTGTCAGTCTGTCAGTCTGTCAGTCTGTCAGTCTGTCAGTCTGTCAGTCTGTCAGTCTGTCAGTCTGTCAGTCTGTCAGTCTGTCAGTCTGTCAGTCTGTCAGTCTGTCAGTCTGTCAGTCTGTCAGTCTGTCAGTCTGTCAGTCTGTCAGTCTGTCAGTCTGTCAGTCTGTCAGTCTGTCAGTCTGTCAGTCTGTCAGTCTGTCAGTCTGTCAGTCTGTCAGTCTGTCAGTCTGTCAGTCTGTCAGTCTGTCAGTCTGTCAGTCTGTCAGTCTGTCAGTCTGTCAGTCTGTCAGTCTGTCAGTCTGTCAGTCTGTCAGTCTGTCAGTCTGTCAGTCTGTCAGTCTGTCAGTCTGTCAGTCTGTCAGTCTGTCAGTCTGTCAGTCTGTCAGTCTGTCAGTCTGTCAGTCTGTCAGTCTGTCAGTCTGTCAGTCTGTCAGTCTGTCAGTCTGTCAGTCTGTCAGTCTGTCAGTCTGTCAGTCTGTCAGTCTGTCAGTCTGTCAGTCTGTCAGTCTGTCAGTCTGTCAGTCTGTCAGTCTGTCAGTCTGTCAGTCTGTCAGTCTGTCAGTCTGTCAGTCTGTCAGTCTGTCAGTCTGTCAGTCTGTCAGTCTGTCAGTCTGTCAGTCTGTCAGTCTGTCAGTCTGTCAGTCTGTCAGTCTGTCAGTCTGTCAGTCTGTCAGTCTGTCAGTCTGTCAGTCTGTCAGTCTGTCAGTCTGTCAGTCTGTCAGTCTGTCAGTCTGTCAGTCTGTCAGTCTGTCAGTCTGTCAGTCTGTCAGTCTGTCAGTCTGTCAGTCTGTCAGTCTGACAGTCTGTCAGTCTGTCAGTCTGTCAGTCTGTCAGTCTGTCAGTCTGTCAGTCTGTCAGTCTGTCAGTCTGTCAGTCTGTCAGTCTGTCAGTCTGTCAGTCTGTCAGTCTGTCAGTCTGTCAGTCTGTCAGTCTGTCAGTCTGTCAGTCTGTCAGTCTGTCAGTCTGTCAGTCTGTCAGTCTGTCAGTCTGTCAGTCTGTCAGTCTGTCAGTCTGTCAGTCTGTCAGTCTGTCAGTCTGTCAGTCTGTCAGTCTGTCAGTCTGTCAGTCTGTCAGTCTGTCAGTCTGTCAGTCTGTCAGTCTGTCAGTCTGTCAGTCTGTCAGTCTGTCAGTCTGTCAGTCTGTCAGTCTGTCAGTCTGTCAGTCTGTCAGTCTGTCAGTCTGTCAGTCTGTCAGTCTGTCAGTCTGTCAGTCTGTCAGTCTGTCAGTCTGTCAGTCTGTCAGTCTGTCAGTCTGTCAGTCTGTCAGTCTGTCAGTCTGTCAGTCTGTCAGTCTGTCAGTCTGTCAGTCTGTCAGTCTGTCAGTCTGTCAGTCTGTCAGTCTGTCAGTCTGTCAGTCTGTCAGTCTGTCAGTCTGTCAGTCTGTCAGTCTGTCAGTCTGTCAGTCTGTCAGTCTGTCAGTCTGTCAGTCTGTCAGTCTGTGTACAAGATTTCTCAAATTTTACAGGGATATTCGGTCCTCAAATAGGATGTCCTATCAGCTTCTGATGGAAATTCTTTAACCGGAAGTGATTTCATTTTTCATTATTTACTCCGAAAATACAAGTTTTTCAGTCGTATGACAAAAGTTGGAAAAAACACACCGGTGTTTAGTTATCTTTAGAATTTTTTTTAAAGCATTCACTTACAAAAACTAATATTTATGACAACAAGCAATATAAAAAGCCTATAATTTATTGTTAAATCCTACAAAAGAATTAATTGAATATAAATTTTATAAATCTAAAAATATAAATCTTATGATCCGATAGTTCTACAACGTTTTCTCGGTTTATCACAGTTTACTTTTCTAAGAACGTTTGTTGTTGCAGCCCCAGCTGGAATGCTTGGCATTCTAGATCTTAAATCTGTCACATTGCAACAATATGTCCTTCCAGAAGAAATCAGCTCGAAATTGTTTACTGCCCAACCGACTTCCTCGCAAATACTATTACATGGTGATGTTACTGACGTTGCAAATGGATTATTATAGGTAACAAATGCTATCGCGCTATCTCCATATTTCAAAATTTTCCACAACCACTCAGGAACTTCAATTTTATCTCCTACGCCCAGATAAAATGACACTTTCTGATTAGATCGATTTTTTACCTTGAAAATTCCGTGAGTTCCGGTAAATATTTCGAGATCATCATCTAAATCTGCCGCTTGTTGTCTGGCAAGATTCTCAACCTTTTTCCAATTCGCATTATTTACGCTCTGAAATGAAAAGGTTATCGTAATTAATAAAAATTGGAGATTTTTCGAAAGAAAAATATACCTGCCACATTGGAGCTGCATTTACATAAAAATATGTTGCATATCGTCGGGTTTTAAAAACACCATCGGCATCTGGGGTCAAATGGCCCCGTGCCAAATACGTCGTACTATAAAACTCCGGTATATTATTATCTCCTATCAATGTTTTTAGTCTTTCCAATGCTGCTGCTTGGGCGTAGAGATTGTCTGGGAGAACATTTCTTGGAAATTCTTCTGAACTAAATTTTTTATGCGATGTACTTAACGATATTTCTAGAATGTTTAAAGAAAAACTTGGTTATTTTTCTAGCATAAATTTTTTTTTTCAGGCTTTTTTTGTGAATATGATTGAAATTTCAAAATAACTTCAGCAGATAAAGATCTGGGAGCAGCTCCTTTGCAAACTTTGCCCGCCTCGCCCTGCAACTGCCTCAAAAATCTGATGAAAATCACTTCAGTGATGTAGGAAATAACAGTGGTGGGAAGAAGTTACGGTGAGCGGGTTGGGTTGGGTTCATTTTAGTGGTTAGGAAGTGTGCTCAAACTGAAACACATCTAACGGTAAAAATCGGATGTAAAACCTTTGAGAAATTAAGGAAATGACAGGTGAAGGGTTACAAGCACGGGGAAGGTACAATTTCCTTATGACGTATATGATAATTCACTGAATTACTGACCCTTAATGGAACGTCCCAAGATTTTATGATGTGTATAGATTGCTGATGCTGTGTTATCATTAAAACAAACTTCGAAATATTTTACAAATTCTGCTCCTTGAATTGTGGTTCTAAATCCGACATTAAAAATTGTCCCTCCATTTCCACAACTAATTCCAGTTCGCTGAACATTCGCCCGTGACGCCATAGTGCAATCAGTTTCATTGCCACGATAACTCACACCATTTACCAAGAACTGTTTATCACTATTGCACTTAATTGCAACAGTATTGCCACGAACTAAAACCAAAATTAATCACATTAAAGTTTTAAATACTAATTAAGTTTAAATTCATTACTCACCACCGAATTTCCTATTTAAATTATATGCGCCACAAGTAATATAGGAGATTTCATTTTGTTCCCATTTCATTTGTGATCCTTGAGGATTCCACAATTGATTGTTAATATCCAGATAAATCGGTTCCTTGTCAGGAAGATCGTGCGGTATGTTTAGTGAACATTCTATCGAAATTTAATTAAAATTCAAATTATATTTGGTTGTCTTAAAAAATTCACGAAATTCACACTCACGACATGATATTTCTTGGATAGCAAACAAAGTAATGATAACAAGTAGTGCAAACGGAAAACTAGAAAATCTTCTTAATTCCATGTTAATGACTTATCAGCAATTCACGTTTGAAACAAACTTTAATACGAGCCAAAAGAAATATAAAGAAATATTTTTGTACTTAAACTTGCTTCACGCGATGGTGTCGTATTGTATCTGATCTATTTATAAAGCAGCGAATAACTAATCGTATAGTCGTAATACGTGATATCAATTGAATTAATAAAATTTGAGCTTTTGCAGAAAAAGACTATTGACTTATAATACTACTTCACAGCTTCGGGTTTTCCATGTACTTGTCGTTAAAAATTTCCCTTATTTGATAAGCCGATTTTTTAGAAAAATATATGCAGGGCCGTAGCTAATCCAAACCTGACCCTCTGCACACTTTCTCTTGTGGGCCTTTTAAATTTTTAATGATAAGTACATACATCGAATTCTGTTTTACGCCTCTTCCAATTCGCATTATTTACGCTCTAAAATGGAAAGGTTATCGTAAATAATAAAAATTGGAAATTTTTCGAAAGAAAAATATATCTAATTATAAGTGCATCTAATTTTGTTTTACGTGACAGATACGCCCTATTAAAACTCGCTTAAAAACGGTTTCGATATAATATAAAATGTAGGTTTAGAAAAGTAGAGGATTGGTTCTACATTTGAAAAAATAGCTAATAAAACGAGTCTAAAATACAGGGATGGGAAACGTTATCGTAACGTAACGTTATTTATTTAGTTTTGTTTTATTTAAAAGCTATAATTGCCAATCTGGCAATCATTGGAGACCCGTATGGTGATATTCGTATCAAAATTCGAACAGTTATATCAAAATTCCACTTTGAAGTCTAACTTTCCAATAAGATTTTTTAAAATTTATTCCAATCGGATTTTGATGTATGGGAGTTTTATGTAGAATCATATCCTAAATATCTTTTGTTCTTACACTTTTTTGATAAGATGTACCGTTTTTGAGATATTCACAAAAACCGTTTTCGTTCGTATGGGGGGTACCCCCCCTAATGGTCCATTTTTGCCTATTAACGAACTTAGCCTCGCATTTTACGAAAAACGAATCTGCGCAAAATTTCAAGTCTCTAGCTCAATCCATGCGCCCGCAATCCGCGCCACAGACAGACAGACAGACGGACAGACGGACAGACAGACAGACAGACAGACAGACAGATAGACAGACGGACAGACAGACGGACGGACATGCAGAAATTAATTATTTTTATCATTCTAAACACACTGGTGTAATTCATTTTTATGTGTGATGACGGGATCTTGGCGTTACAAACGGTAAGGCAAAGTTAATATACCCTTTGGTTTCACCATACGGGTATAAATATTGGGGTAGTATTTTTCATTATAGTTTGAGTCTAAATTGGACTCTTTTGGTCAGATTCACTCTATTTCTGGATTTCTGGACAAAAAAGGAAATCTTTTAAGCTACTTTTTTGGTATCGAAAAATTTTGTTTTTGGTATCTCCTGAAGTAGAGTCTGGCCAAAACAAAATCCGACTCAGAACCAGGGGCGTCAAAATACATTAAAATTCAATATCTTTGATATTGACACAAAAAATGTCGTTTTTGTTGGACATTTTTTTAATGATCAAAACTTTTGTACGATTTTTTTTCCTTTTAAGTTTTTTATTGATTTCTAACTTAAGGATCACTATTTTAGATTTTTTTTAAGTTTTATTAATTTTTTTATAGAATTTATTTTTATGAAAATTGAACTGAATTAGTTTGCGATAAACAAACTATTATTAAAGTGCATTTCTTTTAGTTTTCAGTTTCAATACAATGTGTAACGAAATAATAACGTTATAACGTAACGAAATGAAATTTTTTATCGTTACCAAACGAAATAACGTAGCGAAAGAAACTTTGAATTTCATTACATGACCAAATCTATAATTTTACGATTTTTTTTTTCGCTTAAATCATAAACATAACAAAAGCTATAATTGCCAATCTGGCAATTATTGAAAACCCGTATGGTGATATTCGTATCAAAATTCGAAGAGTTGTACCAAAATTCCACTTTGAAGTCAAACTTTCCAATAAGATTTTTTAAAACTTATTCCAATCGGATTTTGATGTATGGGAGTTTTATGTAGAATCATGTCCTAAATAACTTTTGTTCTTGCACTTTTTTGATAAGATGCGCCGTTTTTGAGATATTCGCAAAAAACGTTTTCGTTCGTATGGGGGGTTTCCCCTCTAATGGTCCGTTTTTGCCCATTAAAGGACTTAGCCTCGCATTTTACGAAAAACGGATTTGCGCCAAATTTCAAGTATCTAGCTCAATCCGTGCAACCGCAATCCGCGCCACAGATGGACGGACGGACATGCAAAATTCAATTTTTTTTATTATTCTAAACACATTGGTATAATTCATTTTTCTGTATGATAACGGGATCTTGGCGTTACAAACGGTAAGGCAAAGTTAATATACCCTTTGGTTTCACCATACGGGTATAAAAATGGCTGACTGGTTTAAAATATAACAAGACATAGAGTCTAATGATCCTATCACACTGGCAATTGTAATTACGATTACGATTGCGATTGAGCTTCTCGACCAATGAGATCAGAGCTTTTAACGATTGCGATTACGATTGAGAGTTTAGGCTTACTTCTAGTTTTAATTGGCCGATTGGCAATCAAAGCTGCCATCCGCGCCTGGTGGCCGATTTGTGTGCTTTGAATGTGATGTTTGTTGAGGTTTTATTAAATAGCTTCAGTTAAATGTTTATTGGAAAGGATAATACAAAAAGCGCCACCGAAAATTAAATCCTGGCCTGCAAATATGGAGAACAAGCAATCGCAATCGCAATCAGGAATCGAATCGTTGTCAGTGTGATAGGAGAACGTCAACGACCGATCGTCAATCGCAATCGTCAATGTGATACGGGCATAAAGCCCAATTCAGACTAACGATTGCGATTACGATCGAAGCTTCACGACCAATGAGATAAAAGTTTTCAACTATAGAGACATGAAAGCTGCGATCCCATTGGTCGAAGAGAAGCTCAATCGTAATCGTAATCGTTATCGTAATCGCAATCGTTATGCTACATTTACACGAATGACAAATTTGTCATTTTTTTCTTGTCATTATGTTAATTCCCGTGTAAATGGCATAATTTTTGTAATTTTTTCTGTCAGAAAATGTCAATCTCTCATAAAAGAATGAACTTGTCCATTCTTTTATGCCAGATTGTCATTCGTACAAACGCAATATTAGTTATGACAACTTTAGTATTCAACTTTTGTCATAACTAATATTGCGTTTGGACGAATGACAATCTGGCATAAAAGAATGGACAAGTTCATTCTTTTATGAGAGATTGACATTTTCTGACAGAAAAAATTACAAAAATTATGCCATTTACACGGGAATTAACATAATGACAAGAAAAAAATGACAAATTTGTCATTCGTGTAAATGTAGCATTAGTCTGAATTAGGCTTAAGGGGAGAATGATGGTATTTTAATTTTTTGTTGTCATATGCTCCCAAATTCCTCTTCAATTCAGAAAATCCGTATTAACATAAATATTAGGATAGTAGGTCAAATAAGGGGAAGTGGGGATGGGAATGGTCTATTTTTTGTGTCGTATGATATCTACAGAGTCCTCTATTCATTGGTGAAAACCTAATAAAAATCAGTTATCAAGTTTACGAGTTATCAAAAGAGACGGTCAAAGGGGGAAGAAGGGAATCTCTGCTATCAACATGACTAAAAACATCCGCAACTTCTCAATTAATCTAACGCAATTAATTTAAATGTTCTACGGTTAGAGGTTTAAAAAATATAGGGAATCATCATCCATAGCTAGCGACAAACGAACGTATATACTCTTTTTTTGGAAAGACCCATTAAAATAAGAAAAGTATTTTTGTCTTCCACAAGCATTCTATATTCAAATAATAAAATATTAGTTTATGGTGTCGATTTGTAACAGGAATTTAGTAATGGACCATTAACTACCCATTTCCACCACTACTACTTATTGGTATCGTTTCAACATTATTTGATCAGGTAGAGTAAGTATATCAATTTGATAGCATATAGGACAAAATAATTAATCAGGAGCCATAAGAAATCACATATATGACAAATTTAGAATATCCTATGAACGTTTCTTATTTATTGCGTGATTGTGCGCCTGCCAGAATATAAATTTGACACATAAAAAGGATACCAAATGCCCTCAGTCGCTCTCCATTCATTCATACACACACTGCCACATTCGCTATAAAATCCTCGTATCGAATGCGATCCAATTTTAGTGTGATATTTAGATATAGATAGCAAAATACGCATATATAATGGATAGATATGGGAAGGATATCGTGATAGGCCGCTATATTACTGGGAAATCCATTTCGACTAACAAATTATTCAACCCTCATCGATCGGCATTTCCTTTTCCCCCATCAGTTGAAACAGCACTTTTTTCCAACGTTAAAGTAACATCGAAGAATAACAAAAGGCAGCGGAAAAAGGACGCTTAAGGTTTTTAGCAAATATCCTTGTAGTACTCCAATCGATTATTAAACAATTTTCAAATGAGCATAGATAGAGAGTATGCCTCCCTTTTAACCCCTAGCTATCCGTTTTCAGTTTTTTTTTTTCGATTCTATAACGAGATTCATTTGTGAAAAGAGAAAACGGAATTCAATTGAAATAACATTGGAAATAGTTACTTCAGTGCAGATGAAAATCGAATCCTTTGTAACGGTCTATTAAATATAAAAAGAAATTTCCCTTAAAAGGAGCAAAAATAATCACCACCCGAATCCTTAACTCCACCACTCATCCGATTACCTAGTAAATTATCTTTGAAGGACCCAGAACAGGATTGTGTAGGATTGATTTCTTCGTCCTTGTCTTCGAATTTCTATATGCGATATTGAAAGTACATATATAGGCCAATCAATACCTTTCCATTATCCGGCGATTGTTCACGTACTCAAGCTTTAGTCCTTACGTGTTAAAGGATTTTCCTAGAAATGTCCTTTCGTGCTTCAATTCACATACGGACGGCTCCAACGCACATTTCTATAGACGCTGCTGAACCTTGGCCGGTGACGACGACCTTTCGCCCAGATGGGAATACCCTGAAATGTGTGGCGTGTGTAAAACGGTGTCATCATCGATAGGCAGGTGGGAAGAAGGTGTAATTTACTCACATATCAAAATAGATACTCGAACGCGGCTGCTTTTACAACGCCAACATTAGGCATCAGGACATCGTATCGTGGCATAGCGTACGCATTCCGAAAATATCAAACTTGAAATAAGTTAATTAAAGCATTCGAACTACCATATAACGAAAATCTCTTTGTAGACACTTTCAATGGGTTGGCAAAACATATTCCAATAGATTACACATGAGATCAACTTTTTGCCAACAACATTCGCAACGACATTAAACGGATAATCGCTGATACAGGATGAGGGAGTCTATTGACGGTGTTTATTTTTTGATTATAGGATTTTGAAATAAAATCTAATATATTACAGATTTTATTGCCTACTTCAGACTTGTAAAGGTAAAATTTTTGATTTGAATTTACACTTACCCGAAATTGAAGACATTGCGATTTAAAAAAGTCTTAGTAAAAGACATTCAATTCTGAAATTTGTGAGAATTCTTAGCACAAGGAATTTTAATAGAAATTCCAATTGCATAATTGCAATTTATTTAGATTGTTAAATATGAGAAACACGTACACGTACACGTAACTACTAATATAAGGAAAAAATCAATAATTTTTTTTTATGGAGTGCACTAAAAAGGACAAAATAATTTTTTGAGCCCTGTGGGCTTTAATCGGGGGATCACTGCAATAATTTAAAAAAAGGGCAGTAATAAATATATCAAAACTTTTCTTATACATAACCAAAATTATGTATAAGAAAAGTTTTGATATCTTTTCACGAAAAAAAGATGCTATCACTTCTAGCACAAAACCTTTACCGTCAATCAGGGTCGTAAATAGCCATTGATGGCATCCATCTGTGCTGGGTACAGGCCGCCCTCCATTACCATGACTTCGGCAACTGCAAAAAAAAGAGACACATTTATGTGAAGATACGTTGACGAGAAAGGGAGATAAGAATCAACTGCAAAAATTTGTCGGCAACTGGAAGAATAATTTCCCCTGTTTTTTAAGGCGATTTTATGCCGATTTCTACTACAATCACACATTGTCCCTGTAAGTGAATAGTAAGCACGGACACATTCAAACTGTTATTATAGCATGATGTCATTTTTCTCCTTCGCATGCATAGTCAAAAGCTTTGTTACCATGCCAATTTGAACATTATATTCATAGCATAAGGTTTGATATGATTGCTATAAAATTGTAAAACTGGAAGGGATAGCGTTTAACTTGTATTCAGTCATTCCTTTTTAGATCTACATAAGTCTATCTTGCTCTAGTTTTCTGCATTTTTTTGCAGTTACAGAAGTCATGGTAATGGAGGAAAGCCTTGATGGCCCAATGTTTCTCGTTCAAGAATTTAGCTTCACTTTTTCCGAGAAACTTAGCTGTGCAAAATTTCAGGTCTCTAGCTCAATATCTTCAATCTTGTTCACGTACAGATGGAGGGACAGGCGGAAATAAAAGTCTTTTGTTCATTTTTGTATTCAACAATTAGTTTGATACAAACTATACTTAATATCTAGATATTGGGAGTATGCATTGAAAATGAGCGTTTTGTATTGAGACTCATAATTCGGCAGGTATATATCCGATCGGGCTGAAATAAATTTTACCTGAAAGCTAAAACCCTAGGCTGCAAACATCAGTCCAATTTCAACTGTCGGAGAGTAAAGACGTAAAGACGGAATTCTTTTACATTACTTCCACCGAAAGACAACAGCAGCTGAGGGGCAAAGAATATTAGTGGAAACATACAGCGACAATGCTCTTTCAGAACAAACATGCAGAAGAGGGTTTCAACTATTCAAGGGTGGTGATTTTGACCTCGAAGATGAAGAACCTCCTGGTGCTGAGAAAAAGTTTGAAGATACCGATTTGGAGGCATTACTTGATGAAGATCCATGCTAGACACAGGAAGAGCTTGCGGAAAAATTGGGAGTCGATCAATCAACAGTTTGTAGGCGCTTGAAACAACTGGGAATGATTCAAAAGCAAGGAAATTGGGTGCCGTATGAGTTGAAACCGAGGGACATCGAAAGACGATTTTTACCTGCTTAGTAAAAAACTACATGGAGAACCTCAAATGGGAAGTCCTACCCCACCCGCCGTATTCACCAGATATTGCCCCCTCCGATTACCATTTGTTCCGGTCGATGACACATGGCCTGGCTGAGCAACGATTTTCTTCTTATGACGATACCAGAAAATGGGTCGATGACTGGATTGCCAAGACTTTTTCCAGCGTGGAATCCGCATGCTACCTGAAAGATGGGAGAAGGTCGTAGCTGCCGATGGACAGTATTTTCAATGATCTGAGTCTGATAGTTTTCTCAAAATAAACTGTTGATTTTTATAAAAAAAAACGCTCATTTTCAATGCATACTCCCAATATATAAAGCCAAATAACACTCCCTTACGCACTCACTCATTAGAGCATCTCCCGAACCCCCAAACCGATCGCCATAAAATTTAGCACACAGGTATGAAACTATTTTTCAAAATTCCACCTTTGAGTACAGGCGCTCACCGCGTAGTGATGCCGAAGTAGCAATTCAAGTTTTTTAAACACGTCAAAACTAGTATTTCAAGGTAGATTTAAGTAGAAGCAAGTAAGTTGTAGTAACTAAGTAAGTAGAAATATTCTTTGATAGGAGCCCCTTATTGAATTTTTTAGCGTTTCAAAAACGCGGTGCCCACTGCCACAAGAGGGTAAACAAGGGGTGAGTAGGGGGTTTGTGTTATAAATTATTGAGGTTGAGAAATATCACCCCGGGGTTTACAGGGTGGCTGATCACGAATCTGGTGTTAGAATTTCTGAATTCGAACGGGAGATCCTGGAGGAATAAAGATTTTTTTTAAAAAGTTTTTAAGTTATTTCTTTGTTTTTTTTGGTGCAAAAATGCTTATGTGAAAAACTTTAACGCGGAAACGACGGGTATGCAAGCTAGTAATTTTCAGATAGAGTATAAAAAGACAAAAAGAAACAGCTTCTGTTATGAAATTCAATATCTTGAAACACGTGATGCAGTTTAAATTATTTATCAATCCCGAACAACGAAAATAAATCGCACCAAGTTTATACAAAAATGGTTGGATGCAAAAATATATGACTACCGGTTTCAAATATGATGATAGATTGTGGATACAAATAAATAGTTTAATTTCCAACTCCTATTTTGGAAACCTTTTGACTCCAATTTCCCCTGAACTCGTGTTTGCTCATCTCGGGTAGCACATGTGAATGATTATCTAAAGGACATCAGCCCCCCATCCTCCGAAAATAGTGTACTTACTATAACGGTGTCAAATCTAGCAACAATATTACATGTGTTTGTGCACCATAATCAACACCATCATCTATTTGGCTGTTTGCTATTTTGTGTTTAACTTCCCAAAGGAATTTCTAAAAATCGATAGCCTCACAGGATGGGCATGTTAATTACAAGAACGATGCCAAAAAACATCACTCCGGCCGGCGTCTCCGGTGTATATTTTTATGAACATATCTACCTACCTTAATGTCGTTATTAGAATGGAACTGGCTATATGTCTATATAATAGATGTATACCTGAACGAATATCTGCAACTAGGATGGATATTTTCACGTGTGAAGGTGTACAGGTTGGCAAAGGTGAAATTTATGTGTTACATAGAATTCCTAAATACTTACTTACCAGGCATCTGAATTCGAAACTCCTACATGAATCCCCAAATGTACTTAAAGTTGATATTAAGCTATACCTTCGAATAGTTATATATCCATGTAGTTACATCGGCTATAGTGATATCCTTAAAGTGATAGTGTTGCTGTTTTATAAAACCTATGTATGCTGTCGAATTTACTTTCGTCCTTGTGGCACTCCTTTTTGCTGTAACTAATAATGTCAGCGATGATGATGATGATGTTTCTTGCTATTACCATATCAAAACCCAAAACCGATAATGCTTACTCGTAACGTGCCAAGCCGGAGACCTTGTGGGTTATGGCGGCATTGGACCTTGATATCTAAATGCAGTGCAGAAGATAGAAATGTGAAATTACATCACAAAGGACCGATATGAGACTCCACATTTTCCATCAACTAACAACTGTCTGCATTACATTCAATTGCCGGATGTCATTGCTACCAACGTGGGTATTTCCTTCGATTTTCATCGGTAAATTTCAAATATTAATGAAAGGATTGAACCATAACGTAATTTACGAAGTATATTTTGAGGTAATTTCAAAGATTGTCGAAAATTTTAGAAATCCTAAGAATCACCAGTATCGAAATTTATAATATTTTGGTAATTTTGCTCAAGTAACTTGTCACAATCCTAATAGTTCCCATAATGATATTGCCATTTGAAACTTATTCGTTGATATTAGGAGTTGTCCACAAAAAAAAAACGTAGCTAATTGTAGGTTGTTCGGACCCCTGCCCTTCGTCAAACTTTTTGCGCTCTTTTGTATGGAGTTTAGTACTCCCGTCACACTATTATAGACACCCTCTTCTCCCTTCTTAAAACTAGAACCAAATTATAGGACCAAAAAACCGGGAGTGTCTTCATATAACTTATTTTCGATCGACTAACTAGTCGAAGGAAATCTTTGGTCTACCGAAACGTATTACACAGGCCGACACTAATTCTGATCCACACAATAAAAGAATCTTTTCTGATTATTTTGGGGTCGCTGAATCCGTAGTTTTGGATCGCTGAATCCCTACACTCAGAAAAATGGAGGCTAACTCGACGACCTACATACGGCGTAATTGGCTTCGGGCAGGCGCGCGTTCGCCTGCATGTGGGCAAGTAAAACTGAGTTGACCTGTGGTCGGAGAAATTCTGAAATTAAGCCACCAGCAGGTGAAGTAGGGCATTGGGAGCTGCACGAGTTGACCTTAGATAGGTTAACTCTGACCGCTAGCTGGCTTAACTCAGAGTTAAACTGACAAAAAGTTTACCTGGACATTTTTCTGAGTGTAGTTTGGCTGGATCAGCTCTGCTTTTTGGCATATGAAAGAAGGAAGAATTGTTGATTTCCAAATTATAATATTTAAACCGACTAATTGGAGACAAGTCTTTGACAGATTCATTACCGTCTCTCGAGCATCGTCGCTCTGTTGGAGTACTCAGCATATTCTACAAATATTTCAATGGGAAATGTTCCACCGAAATTTCCCAACTTATTCCTCCACGGTATATTTTCCCTAGACCCTCTCGTGCAGCTACACGTGCGCACGACTTCTTCCTTGAGCCTCCCCGCTTTCGTACAGTAAAGTTTAGGGGTTCCTTCATTCCGCGAACAACAAGACTTTGGAACAATTTACCATCCGATGTGTTCCCCCCGGACTATAACCCGCAGAAGTTCAAGGAGAACATAAATCGGCATCTCCTTTTGTCCTTCCAACCATCCCGAGCTGTGCTTCGGCATTAAAGGGTCTTCCTCTAAGCTCTGGCTGGATCTATAAAAAAAAAAAAAAATAATCACCCGACATATGGGCCATTCCATTATAAATCGTTCAAAAAACTAAAATTTGGACCCGACCCCCCTCGACTTTGGCGAAAATTGGCAAGAACGTTCTAGTCCCTAAAGTACAATAACGGTTTTCTTGATTTTGCGAAGAATGGCTTATTTTAGAAAATATGGCCGTTTGAAAAATGGCGGAAATGACGAATTGAGTTTAAAAAAAATCATATCTCCGGTTCTAATTGACCGATTTTATTCATTTTTGACATTTAGAAAGGGAAATGTTGCCCCTTTTCTATAAAATAGGGACAATATTTCCCTTTCTAAATGTCAAAAATGAAGCAGAGAAAATTACGAAGAATTTTATTATCAGGGATTACAAAAATGCCCATCAAGGATCACAAAAATGTCAATTGGAGCATTATTACTTTCTGTCTGTCAGTTTGTCAGTCTATCAATCTATTAGCGCGTGTACAAGATTTCTAAAAAACTAATAATGAAATTGTACAGGCGTGTTTGGTCCTAGAATGGAACAATCCTATCAACTCTTAGTGGAAATCCGTTAACCGGAAGTAACCAAAATGGCGGCACTTTAAAAATCGCAATTTCGTTTTTTGCTATTTACTCCAAAACTAAGCGTTTTTCAATATTCTGATGAAAAAAGTTAGGCGCAATAAAATTTCCTACAAGTGTAAAATTAATTTAATTAGCATAACTGTCAAATGACCAGCTAGCGAATGACTAGCGAATTCACCCAATTTGCTCAATAAATTAGGTACGAAAAATACATACCATGTGCAACAAGCGCGCTAATTGTGTATTAAGGCGTTAAATTCGTTTAAAATTTGGTTACACACTTCCCCTCCTCTTGCAAAATGCACATAGAATTCACACCAGCATTTACACATTCAGGCTGAACAAAACTACAGGCTAAAATGTATCCTTTTGACGTTAATTGATTTAACCACTAAATTAGCGGTTTCGTCCCATATAACGCATCAACATAAGCATGTTAATAAGATTTTTTTTTGTAAATTTCCACAACATTGATGCTACTTTCCCCATAGATCCGCACCAACCTCATTCCAATCTACTAATGTTGGGTCCATCGGTTTGCATGTTTTTGGGTGGATTTAATTCACAGTAATCGAATTATTACAAAATCGATGCAAAAGAATTAGAATTTCAGTATATATACATAACAACTGACATTTAGTGGACAATGGCTGCGGCATACGATCGATAGTCTAATTGGCGAAATAATTGCTTTCTAATAATCCAATCCGATTTAAATTTTCCACGGAATAATGATTATGGGTTGCCTTGCATAAGGACATTCGGTTTAGACCAGTAAAATGGGTTTTGCGCAGTTAAAATGTTTTAAATGGATTTTTAAAAAAATTGTCAACAATTGGGGGCTTATTCTTTGAATTTCAGATTCCGTTAAAGCATTTTAGAAGAAAAACATTTGGCTTTTTTTAAATAGAGTTGACCACTTCAATATTTCGAAATATTTCAAAATTTCCGGTTTATTGAAAAGTAGTTGAAATAATAGGCCCTATCACAGAACCCGATACGAATGGTTCGGATCGTAAACTCAATGTTGTTGTTAGTGTTTTATACCAACAACAACATTGAGTTTACGATCCGAACCATTCGTATCGGATTCTGTTATAGGGCCTAATATTTGCTTCCCCCAAAACAAAACCCATTTCTGTATTCCCAAGTATCGGATTCCTCACGGCGAACGATTGAATATTGTTTCCAATCCTTCGTTTTTATCGCATTCAGTTTACCCGTCAAATTTTGAAAAAATATCGTACATTTAGGTACTTGTGGAAAATTTTGACGCGACGATTTTTAAAGACAAGTTAAAAAAAATTGAGTAAAGTATAAAAATAGTAGCAGAACCCGGCTTTTTCTGTATTCATAAATAGAACAAAAAAGATTCTTGTGAAGAGCCATAGATTAAACACTAAGATATCTTAATTCCAACAAAAAAGGGACTTTTTTCTGAATCAGTGAACTTTCAAGTTTGCTAAAAAGCTTCCAGCAGTAATCAAGCGAGCTTTCGAGAATGTTTATTTTAGTGTTCATCAAATAAATATCGAATGGACGGGAATGGACGTTATGTTTATGTGTGTGCGTCCGTCACCGATCAATGTCAAACAGATAAACAATGGAATTTTGCATTGCGTATGAATTTTCTATATAAATAATTTCTAGCACAGATATTCCTACAATAAGAGATCAGGTCGGCATTGGTCGGCATAGCTTTTAGCTCTTGGAGATTGGGTACATTTTTTTGTGCCCTTTTGTTGTTCACACGTAGAATTTAGTATTAATATATGAAAATAATGAGCAAAGCTGGATGGCGTCATATAACTTATTTTCGATCGACTAACTTAGTTGAATGAAATCTTTAGTCGACCAAAAATAATTAAGCCGTCACTCATTCTGGTGTACACGATGTAAGTCTTTTCGGGGCAATTTGGGGTCACTGAATACAATCACAAAATAAACTAATTTTATTAAATTCAAAAGCAAAATTTTGGTGTATTTTCGAATGTCTTCGGAAATACTTGTGCAAAAAGCGATTCATTTTATACAAATTTTGACAATTTTATTCTGGAGTATCAGATTTTTTTCCCCGAATCTCGTATAAAGTTTCCGAGATTCGGGAAAAAAATCTGATATTCCAGAATAAAATTGTGGAATACATACAACTTAGATTTTTCATGGAAAATTCCCTGAATATATTCAAATTTTGTGAACTTTTGCTGAGTAAATAAAATTCGCGAAATAAATTCTGAATGACATTCGTGGAAAAATTCAAGAAAAAATCGCAGGTGTAAACGGAGTTCAGGAATAATTTGTATATTTAGACAAATCAATAAAAATTTATGAAAAACATCAAAAACAAACTCAAAAAACGATTAAAAAGTTGGTCTTGATTCTCAAAATAAATTATTCTGTTTAGTTTGATTTTTCGTCCTATTATTTGTTGCTGTTTAAATGCACGAAATTTCTTCCATTCCTGCAGCAATTTCCTCCACTGCATATTTTTTTAATTATATCAAGGGTGCTGATATCGAATCTCAAGGTAAACAAATCTAACAGAAAAAAACATTTTTTTTTAAATTTCCTTCCTTTCCCCGAACAAATTTAAAGGTTTTTTTCTTATTTTCTTGAAAATGGCGCGTCGTATCAAAAAAGTTGTTGGAAAAAAGTATTTCAAATATGATTTTATATAACTTTATTGTAAAAAGCTCAAGTCTATTGTACTGAAATGTATAGATTAGTTTGCTCAAAAATAAGGTGGGAAACGAACAAAGTTTTCAGAAGTTCTTTCCTACCAGAATTTTATTATTATTAAATCTTTGAAAAAATTAAATTTTACAAAAATTTGACCCAATAGAGGTTTTTTTGTTATTTGTCTGGTGAAGTACTCATCAAAAGCTTTCAGAAAAATCATATCGAACCATGGCCATCGAATCAAATTAAAATATTCATAGTTTTGTCTTTACACATTAATCATTGGACATTCCCAAACTACAAGTAGCTTTTTAAGGCGAAACTTCACCTCGTTTCTTTACTTACAATATTACTCTTTACTACACAGTAGGGACTGTTAAATATAAACTACTATTCATATAACCCGGTAGCGTCGCAAGAAAATTAGTCAAATTACTTTTTCTAAAGAAAATTTATTTACAATTGATTAGATTTCAAATAATCTCTATCGTCATCATCGACTTTCTCCAAATGCGTCTCGAAAAACTCTTGAACAGTATCAGTGTTCCACTTCGTTATGGACAAAGTTTCTTTGACGTTTCCATTGCTATCCAACAATTTTACGGTGGGATCCAATCCACGGACGTAAACGATTTTCAAGTTGGGGAATTTCGAAGGTCTATCGCTCTTGATGAATGCCTGAATCTGTGGATATGCCCCAAATTTACACGTGCATACTTCCAGAATTGCCTTCGGATAGCGCTTGGATAGCGGAGTGTGGTTATCATCTTTTTGGCAACATTGCTTGCAGTGCTCCCTAAACGAAATTAGCAGAACGTAAGAAACTTATTTGATTTTTAATCAGTGTTTATTTACTTGATTTCCTCGAGTCCAAAATCGTCGAGTTTTTCACATCTCGAGCACATCAGGCGGGTTTTGTCGAAACCCAATTCCCGGCAGTCCTGGGCAGTGAATTCGCCTTGAGACACATTCTAAAATTGCGGATATGCATAATTTAAGAACTTTTTATAACACTGAAAAAATATTTTACTCACCCAGCATAAAAATGAGGAAACAATAGCTAAAAACCACAACTTTTGCATCTTAAAAACCACGTAATTCAAAAAAACAAGATGATGACAGCAAAGATTGTAGTTGAAATGTCAAAAGACGTCACAGGAGGGGTTGCCAGCACAATTTTTGTAATCGCATCCAAAAAATTTTAGTTCAGTGCATTTTTCGAACACCATTTGGTTGAAAGGAAAATGTCGTTTACCGCACTTCCTTAAGTTATATTTTTCTACCACAGAATCGTATTTTACGTGTGAAACCTGAATAAGATTTTGAAAAGCTTCTAAACACGAAATTGAAAAAAATTGAAAGAAATTGAATTGAAATTTTAATTAAATTGAATTGAAATTTTAATTCAATTGAATTGAAATTGATCATATAAAAATTATAGTTTTTTATTTAAACACTTTGAAAACATGCTATATTTCCTATCGATAAATAGTAACATTATTTATCACTAATACTGATTGTTTTTAAAAATTTATGGTATTTCATTTTTATGGTACAACTGAAATATTTAATTATACCATTTGTAACGCAATTGGGTGGCAAAAATTTAATTTTACTAGGTTATTTAAAATGATAAATAACACCGATTTACGGTAGCATTAGAACGAATTCAACTAGACTTTTATTTGTAAAACATGATTTTCTGTTTTTTAACACCCAATATCAAACCATCTTCTCACTTTGTCATACAAATAAAATAACTCTATGCGATTTTCTCGAAAACAAAAAAGACCATTGCATTGCGTATAAGATTTCACAATACTCTTCGAATTTTAATAAAACAAAAACATTTTTTATGCAATTTTTTAAAACAGTTTTTTTTTAATTGACATGAATTACAAATTTCTTTCTTGTATAAAACAGCGGAAATAATCAGCACACAAAAAACGGTATTAACAAAAAATATATTTCTGCTGATTCTCAGGAGGTGCAACGAATTCACAAGTGATACCAAATTTCTCACAAAACTCTAGACATGCTTCAAATCGGTTGGATCGATAGGCACATTAATAGGATTCTTCCCATGTGCAGTTATTCGGAAAATACTGTATTCAGTTTTTTTCAAATTTTTTATAAAAATAAATTATATTATAAATACACACTCCGCCTTTTAAATTTGTCACTTGTTTTATGGACAGTTCTTTACTCTTTTACAAATTAGTTAAACTGATGCCAATTACAAATTTGTTTTCTGTATAACACTGCAGGAACAATTAACAAACAAAGGAAAAATGGTATTAATAGAAAAATAAAATACTTATGTTGCTTTTCGGGAGCTGGCAACAAACCACAAGTCATATTCGATTGCCCACAAAATTTAGGGCAACCCAATACATGAAAATTTTTTTGATCAATGGTCACATTAACAAAATCCTTAAAATTACACGAAACATTTTTCAATACGCTTGAAATCTCTTTTGAATCAATGTTCTTGAACTTTCCACTTAAAATAAAACTACCTTCTGAATGCTTGTTGATATTTGGATAATTTCTGCATCCCCAAAGGATTAATACTCCACTTGAGCTATTATTGTAAATAAGTTTGTATGACATTTCGTCATCTGCAATCTTTTCGTAAATATTTGTGTTTGAACCAATTTTTAGAGATCTTACAAAGCCAGAACATTTTACTGGAAAATTATAATCCGAAAAGCATTGGATATCGATGGTCGATCTATTCAACTTCTTGAAAAATCTTACTACATTACAGGCATAGAAAACTCTTGGTTTCTGATTACCATGAAACTTAAAAATAGTACGAATATCTTCATCAACTGGTAAATAGTAGTATATTCTGCCAAGTTCTTCAACAGAACTACTAGTCAATGGTTCTGGGCACGGTCCATCATAAATTTTTGAGTCAATACTTCTTAAATTTATTGAAACTATAAATAATGTAAACTTTAGGAGCCTCATGTTGTTTTAGTTTAGCTTAACGTTGTGAACTGACATTCAAATATATTGTAGATTATATTAATACAGAATTAATACAGAAATACAGAAAGGTTTTCTATCATTTTTTAATGTTTCAAAAGTCATTAACAATCAATGCCACGCTTACGAAATTTGTTTCTGTGAGATTTCAAAATCGTTAACACTAGATCTCCACTGGGAATTGGCGTCCTGTTTTTCTAGTAGGTATTAAGCTGTCGTCTACCTAATTAAATAGCATAGTTTGAAATAAAAGGTCTGATAATATTAAAGTTGATTAGGCACCATAAAAACTTTTACAGACTGATTTATAACTTTTCATTTAGAATGAAATGCATATAAACAAAGCTGAACAGTATTGGCGGGATTCACGAAATTTTTAACGATCGCTAAATCGAGTTAGCATTTATCTTTATATTTTTAACGACCGGAAAATCGTGTGCATATATTTTTATACCCCACTGGAAAGAGAAGAAAGCAGGGCAATTATATTATGATCTTACAATCCTAGAAAATAAATGCACAATTTTTTGCAATTAGAAATCCAGATAAGTGCACCATTTCGTGCAGTAAAAAGGGTCCCGTATAAGTACACAATTTTTGCTGTTAAAAGAGTATCCGATAAGCGAAAACTCTCAAACTACGTGTTACAGCACAAGAAATCCAGAATTCTTCCCATGTGCAGTTATCCGGAAATTACTGTATTCAGTTTTTTTCAAATTTTCCATAAAAATAAATTGCGTGGGTCAAAATTTACCCATGATACCCTTAAAAGGGTTCATATTATTATTATGTGTTATTTCTTTAATATGATATGAGGCTTACTAATGTATTAGAGCATGTTAAAATTACGTAAACAATAAAATATTTATAGTATATAAATACACAGTTTATTGTATAAATACACTCCCGCGTCTTAAATTTGTCACTTGTTTTATGGACAGTTCTTTACTCTTATACAAATTAATTACAAATTAGTTAAACTGATGCCAATTACAAATTTGTTTTCTGTATAACACTGCAGGAACAATTAACAAACAAAGGAAAAATGGTACTAATAGAAAAATAAAATACTTATATTGCTTTTCAGGAGGTGGCAACAAACCACAAGTCATATTCGAGTACCCACAAATTTTAGAGCAACCAAATATATCAAAAATTTTTTGATCAGTGGTCACATTAACAAAATCCTTTAAATTGCACGAAACATTTTTCAATACTCTTGAAATCTCTTTCAAATCCATTTTGTTGATATTTCCTCCCAAAATAAAACTACCTTCTGAATGCTTGCTGATATTTGAATAATTTTTGCATCCCCAAACGATTGATACTTCACTTGAGCTATTATTGTAAATAAGTTTGTATGACATTTCGTCATCTGCAATCTTTTCGTAAATATTTGTATTTGAACCAATTTTTAGAGATCTTTCAACGCCGGAACATATTATTGGAGATTTAATCTTCATAAAGCATATGGTTTTGATGACCGATATATTCAACTCCTTGGACAATCTTACTAAATGACAGGCATAGTAAATTCTTGGTTTCTGATTACCATGAAATTTAAAAATAGTACGAATATCTTCATTAACTGGTAAATAGTAATATAATCTGCCAAATACTTCAGCACTAATAGTCGATGGTTCTGGGCACGGTCCATCATAAATTTTTGAGTCGATAGTTTTTATATTTATTGAAACTATAAATAATGTAAACTTTAGGAGCTTCATGTTGTTTTAGGTTAGCTTAACATTGGGAACTGACATTCAAAAATGTTGTAAATTATATTAATACAGGATTGATAGACAAAAACAGAAATTTCTGTATTTCTGTTTCTATGATTTCTTAATGTTTCAAAAGTTATTAACAGTGAATCAATGTCACGCTTACGAAATTTGTTTTTCTAAGATTTGAAAATCGTAAACAAAAGACCTCCACTGGGAATTGGCGTCCTCTTTTTCTAGTAGGTATTAAGCTTTCGTCTACGTAATTAAAT
The DNA here is from genome assembly GCA_964034945.1 of Chrysopilus asiliformis. NCBI lineage: Eukaryota > Metazoa > Arthropoda > Insecta > Diptera > Rhagionidae > Chrysopilus > Chrysopilus asiliformis. The sequence continues at coordinate 14,831,688 of OZ035962.1, forward strand.
AGCATAGTTTGAATTAAAAGGTCTGATAATATCAAAGTTGAGTAGGCAACATAAAAACTTTCACAGTGTGATTTATAACTTTTCATTTAGAATGAAATGCATATAAACAAAGCTGAACAATATTGGCGGGATTCACGAAATTTTTAACGATCACTAATTGGAGTTAGCGAGCGAATCTAACGTAAAAAGAGCCTCGATTTAGGAGCCGATAAAAATTTCGTAAAACCCGCCATAAGTCTCTAGCTTAATATTACTGATTCTATAAACAATGCGGGTTAGGGGGCCGTGCCAAGACAAGGCGGCGTCCGTGGAAAATCTGTATTTTGCACCCCCTCCCCTGAAAAAAATTATGAAAATTCGTTTTTGTGTGTTTGTAAATTTTACAAGACCGGTCAGAGGAAGATAGTTTGTCTCCATTTTTGGTGGGGATATAAATATAAAGTGATACAAGGATATCTTAATTCTTCAATACAGTAGAATCCCGATAATTCGTATTTCAAGGGACCAACAAATTCATACGAATTATCGGTGTACGAATTATCGGGATTCTATTGTATAAACCAAAATTTCGTCGCAAACAAAATGTTAATTAAAATATGTGTATTATAAGCAGAAGTTATTGTATTAAAAAACAGCATTATTAGGGGGCTTTGAGGGCTTTGAGGGTCGAATAACGATTCTGATGTTCAAAATTCGTTATTTTGGCCCAAAGGACCTATAAGTATAACGCGAATATACTTTTTCAATATTTTTTCGAAATTTAAATTAAAAATTTTCGCCTTACTACATAAAAATATGGCAGAAATATATTACAGGTCCTTGGGACCAAAATCAAGAATTTTGAACATCAGAAAACACTCGCAGCCCGTTCAAGGTTGCTTTCTCATGGATTCTGTTTGCTTTCCGTTGTTAAGGTGGTGAAAAAATTGACTGTTGTCGGTAAACTCGCCAAAAAAGACATATTTGTATGGTGGAGGTGAATTTTGATGTATGGAGGAATTATGTAAAATCAGATTCTAAACACATTTTGTCTTTATAATATTTCCAATATGATGCACCGTTTTCCAGAAAATTACTAAGAACTGTTCAATTTGCATGGGACGGGGTAGAGGGAGTGGTCTTTAAAAACACGTATTGCCTATTTTTCATTCCAATATATCATTAACATGTGTGTAAAGTTTTATTAGAACGTGTTTAGCTGTTTTCACGTGATGTGGGACAAACAGACAAAAATTCAACTATAGCCATTTTTTACCATAACTGGCCTCTGTAGATTAGTGTAAAAACAAAATACAAATAAAACGATCGTCAAAATGTACAGGCAGAAAGAGAATTTTTTATATAAAGATAGATATAGCCGATAAAAATTTGTACATACTTTATTTACTCAGTTTACAGATTTTTTTCATTCGAAAAATATTTCAAATATTTATAAAATCGCAAAAACGTGTAAGTAAAGCTAGTTTGTATATTTCTTAAGATAAAACCAATATCCTTTTCTCTTTTTCTTTGGCGAAAACCTTCTGGAAAATTTGTAAAAATCTAACAGTTTTCCAATAAGTTTAATTTAACTCCAAAAATAATAAATTCTGATTTTTTACTGTCTAAGTCTTATTATTAAAATGTCTTCCAGAAGGTTTTCGTCAAGTATTTTTCTCTTATCTATAGGATGGGCGTTTTCGGTCGGGCTTGGAATAGCTTCGAAGTGGTTTGGGTTTATACCATCCATCGATGAAGGGGAAAGGAGTCGTTCGATTGGATTTTGATGTATGGAATAGTTATGTAGAATCATATTCTAAACACATTTCGTCTTTATAAATATCGATAAATTTATAAAGACGAAATGTGTTTAGAATATGATTTTACATAACTGTTAAATACATCAAAATCTAATCGAACCACTCCTTTCCCCTTCATCGATGGATGATATAAAGAGATGTTTTTTTAATAGTTAATAAATTATAATCCTAAATTAAATAAATAATCTGGGACAACAATTTAGTTTGCGGGACGCCGAAACAATATGCCTAAATCCGGGACTGTCTCGGCTATAATTCGGGACTATCCTGATTATGAGTCATTCCAAGAATTAACACCTAGAAATGATTTAATAGTTGCAATCAATATTCGTTGTTTACTTAAAATTACTAAAAGTTGTTTTGTTTTTTAGTTTCTATTGAACTTAATTTAATCTGTATAGTAAAAAAAATGCGACAAAATTAAATCAATTTAAGAAAGTCACATCAATAACATCAGTTTGTGAATTAATTTTCAGAACTTGCTGATTATTTGCAAATCATTTCTTAAAATTGTTGAAAATTATTGCAAAATTATGTTTACATCTCTGCGTTATCTTGAATGTTAATGAAAATTCGTAGAATATAAAATTTATACCCATAATAAAACAGCTGAAACTTACCGATCAAAACAAATAACATCAAATAGTGTTATTTTTACCTCTATTTAGCATTCGGCCTCACACAATTTCGTAGATCAAAAAAATTTCCTTTGGAAAGAACACTTTCGAATGTTAAACGCTTCGAAGATCATTTTCAAAGTTAAATTAAATAAAAAAATAAAAAAGACAGAATATTTGATGAATACGTGATTAGTTTATGCTAAATAAATATTGATGTATTTTTCAATTATCACCTTTTGATGCTCAACAGTGTGTTAAATAAAAAATATGAATCACTTTTTTATTTTAAACTGACCACAACTACGTCTTCGTTATGTTCTTTGCTGAATTTTAAATTCAGATTTTTTTTCTTATTATCAGTAGTGGTTCTAATTTTTGTTACTCCTACCTTCATTTAGCATAGCAGCGTCTAAATCTTTGTGTTTCAACAGCCATCGTCGGTCGTTATAATTTCGCATCAGACAAAAACCATCAATTCGGGGAATTCACGAATTTTTAAATTTACGAAATCATAAAAGTCAAAAAAAAAAAACGGGCCAACAAACTTAAATCGCGCTAAGATGCTAACGAGAAGTTCAAATAACGCACCGAAGATGTTTTTTTTTCCAGTGGGTGATTTTATTTCTAGAAACTCTTCGAAAATTCAAATAAACTGTTTAAATTTGGGGCTAGGTGGGTGATGACGTTGGCAACATTTATGCAACCTATCAAATTTGTATCAGTTTGCATTAATATTTTAGATGAATTTTGCAAAACAAGATAAAATACCGGCATTATAACGGCTTACGCCATTTGCGATTGGGAAACCCCCAGTATTGGCAATGAATCATACCGTCTCGCCTTTCTAGTTTCAATGCCATTCGGTCTGCAATCTGCTAATTAGGGGTAGTAGCCAAAAGAGCTCGTGCGCTTTTTTTTAAATGTATGGAAATTAACCACAAGATAAACAATGATAAAAATAAATAAACAGATCTGTAACATTCGCATCAATATTGGATAAAAAGAAGTTCGCAATGCGCAAGTTGTTTGTCCAAACATTACCGTCTTGAGTAATTATCATATGATTTCACACGTAAACTACCATCACGATGGCGGCAGTGGTGGTAGGGATTTATCATTGGAGTGTATAAAACCACCTTTCGAATGGAAATATCAATCAGAAGTGATTTAACTCAAGTACAGTAAAGGTGACTGGGAAACAAGTGAATAATAATGATTAAAATTGTAAGTGTACATCATTTTACTGAGGATTACTTTCGATCTATTACTAAAGGACTCGAAATTTTCTTCAATTCCAGATCTTTATCGTCGCATTTGCAGCATGCGTTTTTGCTGTACCTGTTGACAAACCAAACGATCAATCGCCGGGTGTCCTGACCCGTCCAGCGCCGATCAATCCGCTAGTCCTTGGTGACCCCAAGCCAGAGGATAAGTTAACTATCGCAGCCGATAAGGACGATCGCATATCGCCCAAGCACAAGCGTGACAATGAAGACTTGAAGCGTCCTTTGCCGATTCAGACCCCGTCTACATCCGTACATGACGCCATCGATCAAAAGGAACGGAAACAGAATCAACCTTCAAGCCATATCCATACAAGAGATACCAACGAAAGGCCAGTTCCCTCCACTCTTCCTGCTCAGATCCCAACATATCAATCGTCGGGACCAGTTCCGTCTACTCTGCCAGCTTTCCCAGACCATCAGGAGAATCCCAGCAACGCCCCACACTCAGTCCATAGGAGAGACACGCCAGTCGCATCTACTCTACCAGCAACTAAGCCTGAAAATAAAGTTTCTACCCCAGAACCCTCCACCAAACCAGCAGCCAATCGCAGACCCTACCAGCCTCAATCCCAGGCCCAGCGTCAACCACCAGTCCAGCCACAGCCCCAACCCATTCCAGCGCTCCATAAGCGGGAATCAGCCTGGCAACAGGATTCAACAACCACCACCTCAACCCAGAGTCCATCTCCTGGTCAAGTTGCCGCTTCGAACCCACACAAGCGCGACATTCCCGTTCCGCTGACCGAAGACCCTAAGCCCAAATCCACCAAGAAACCCGATTCCCACGATGACTCCCACGAAGATACCACCAAAACGGACAAGGATCACAAACGAGGTGTTCCAGCGCCTGGAAGCGACGATCCCAAACCAAACACAGATAAGAAACACGATGACGATTCGCACGAGGACACGCCAACCACAAAAACGGTCAAGCCCAGCAAACGAGAAACCGCCACGACAACCAAACCAGAACAAAGCAGCACAGAACATCCTGCTACCGTAGTGCGTCCAGTTCCAGTGTCTCAGATCTTTGGAAACACGTGAGTCAAGAAGCAACGTTTTTTGTAGTGCAATTAAATAAAATCCTTTTTTTTCTGAATTTAGGAAACCAGCAGACAGCCCTAATTTCGGCCACTAAAACTTAAGGCTCGTTAATTCGTTTTGTGTTATTTTGATACTACTTTTAATTAATTGTAAATAAGGAAAGGAAATAAAATTTAAATAATGAAAATATATTTGGTTTTTGAATGCTCATCTCAATGCCTTCCCTGTGTAACCCCTCTCTTGCTATTTTCTTCACTTCGGAACGGATTTTTGTATGGCTTAAATCTATCATGTTTTGGATAAGCGAATTATATGGTAAGTACTGCATATTTGTTCTGGGATTATCACATAAGTGGAAAATCAACTCCAAAACTAATTGAGTGAGAGACCAAAAATTTGGTACAGAACATACTTTTACCAAAAGTTAAACCTCGTGCGAAAACGGGAAAAATTGAACTACTCCAGCATGAGTCCAATTAAACGGGAAAAATCGGACTTCTGCGTGAGTCCAATCAGAATAATTCAAAATCACACTCAATTACGTTCTATGGGACCATGGTATCTTTCAAATGTAAAAAACCGCATCAAAATCAATTAAAGTTGACTGCTAGACGTCGACCTTACAATTTTTTACTTTCTTATACGTAGTATATTAAAGTATTGTATGCATGTAAAATTTCTCTGAATTTTGCCTAAAAACCTCTTAATTTGGTCTAAAAAACATTTTCCGAGCACTCTTGAGTCGATTTATCGAGCATTATTACAAAAATGTCTTTCTGTCTATCGTGTACAAGATTTCTCAAAAACTAATACAGCTAGAGTAAGGAAATTTTGCATGCATGTTTGGTTCTGGAATGGGACGATCCTATCAACTTTTGGTCGAAATCTGTTAACCGGAATCAAGCAAAATTTTTTGTTATTTACTCCGAAACTATGAGTTTTTCAGTAGTCTTAAATTTAACAAACGTTTCTACATTTTTAATGTATAATTTTCTACATTTTTGTCTATCACTAGAACTCCATAGCCCAAACCGTTCACGAGATATGCCATTATTTTAAAAATATCAGTTTTTTGGCATTATCTCGTAAAATACCGTATTTTTGGTGGTTTAAAGTATAAAATTAACTGAGGAGAATGTTTGCAATGATTTGGTCTTTTACCGTTATACGATATCCTTTAACGTTATCAAGATATTTTCATTAAAAATTAAAAAAAATATATTTTTGCGAATTGCTTGCAAACTAACGGTTCTTCGAAGAAAAAAAAACATTTATTAGCATTATTAAAGGTATTGAAATTCTCTAGATTCCCTTTTACCGTAAATCAATATCTTTTACCGTAAATCGATATCTTTTACCGTTATTGAGATATTTCACATTTTGTAAAATAAAAATTAATATTTTTATGTAAACTAATATTTTATTTGTCAGGTAAATTGTGCGGAAACGTAGATTTTTTATAAGAAAGTCATGTGCTGTTCATATCAGATATTTACATACATGAAAGAGTGACATAATTTTGTAAATTCACCCAAAATATTCGATACTTGACTTTCTTATAAAAAATCTACGTTTGTGAACAATTTACACTGTAATCAGACTATGCTTTTTTCATAAAATCTGAAATATCTCGATAACGGTAAAAGATGTCCATTTACGGTAAAAGGCAAAAATATAGAGAATTTTAATGTCTTTAATTCTATTAGTATTTTCTGGGTAATTTAGCGTCACTGAATCCGACTCTGGTAGTAGTTTGGCTGTACCAGATCTAATTTTTCAGATATGAAGGGTGACTCAAAAATTCGTTTCAATATTTATAATTTAGAAATCAACATTTTTTTCATCATATCTCAAAAATTATAGCTGACCCAACCAAACTCCGGCCACATTCACAGGCCGATTGTATTAGACGCGTCACTTTGCGTCACTCGAAATTTGCCTGTTGTATTTGTTGTTTAGTACCAGGAAGTGACGCGTCTAAGACAATCGACTTGTCAGGTTCAGCGACCCCAAATTATCCAGAAAAGACTGTTAAGTCGATCGAAAATAAATTATATGAAATCATCCCTGAAATTGAAGCAGCGAACTTCCAAATGTATCAAAATTTCGCCTAAAGCACCGCCTCAGAAAAAAGACTCTCGCTTCCTCTTCTCCCTCGGGACGGCTCTGGGTCTTACCGTATGGAAATGCACCGGTAAAGTATTGAAAACCACATCAGAAGAATACTTTCATGTTTTTTTTTTCTTTTTTACGGTTTGGTTTACTGCAGAGAACTTCCTCCCCAGCCAGTCTCACCTACTCCTAGAGATTGCTGAAAAATAAAAATAAAAAAACCCATAAGAATTGAAGTGAAACTACAAAACATTTTATGCATATATGTATACTTATAGTTTTTAATACTTTTCAAATCATACATTTAAAAATATAGTAATAAAAACAATCTCATACAAATTGCGACCGACCTTAAAAATTATAACAAAATAATAGAAAAAAAACCAAAAAAAAAAATATAATTATTAAAAATAACTACAAGCTAAGAAAATACAGTTATTATGTATAATATTTATATAAATTTTTCATTCATTTTATTCTCGTATCATTAATTTCTTCAAACACTTCAATTATATTTCTTCATATTATATTCTTAAATATCGCTCACTTTTACCCAATCATATTTTATTGATAATTATCATATTTTTTTATTTAGATTTTGTTTTTTTTTTTCAGTTTATAATTTTATTTTGCGTATGCGATGTTTTATAAATAGTAAATATTAATAATAATATCTAATAAAAAGTGTTGTTGTTTTCCTTTCTGGATTCATTCAATAGTTTTTTTTTCTCATAATTTCAATACTTTTTAATTAATTGTATAATATCTATCATAGTTATGTTTATTTATTCTTTGCTGTTATATAATATCTTATTTATTTATTCATATATTTTTATTATGTATATAATTGTAGAAAATGTAAATAAGGCTACACAATAAATATGAAAATAATTATTAAATTGTACAAAAATCGCTATTTTGGATTTATATAAAAAATATATATGTATGATTTTTTATTGTTATTTTTTCAATTTTTTATCATTTTATTCTTACAATATTTTTCTTTTTTCATTATTTCAAAAATTTTATTAATTTTGAATACGTTTCAATTTTTTTTTCATGATTTTTTTTTCTTGCAATAAAGCAAATTGTTCTAAAGATTTTGTTTGTTCTAAAGTTTTGAAATTTATTGAAATTTACAAGTTTTTTTTAGGTAAATAATGTTTTGACTTGCTGTTATGGTTTGAAAATTTCAACGATTTTTACTGGCACAAATTTACTTAAAAAATTTGAATTTTATTTAAGTGATAAACAATATTATAAAAAGAGAAGTAAAAGTTTTTGCATGATTTTTAATACTTGACCGTAATTTGGTTTTCATAAAATTGAGCAATTTTGTTTTAATAAACAACTCGGTTTTTATAAAAAAAAATGTCCTCGCGACTTAGGCGCCATTTACAATTGACACTATACTGCGAATTTTATTCTGCGAAACTCAATTCACGTTATACAATCGTTTAAACCAGTGCTCCGCAACCAGTGTGCCGCGGCACCCTGGTGTGCCGGGAAATGATATTAGGTGTGCCGCGGTAAACATTTCAAATAGCTATTTAATAATTCTTTCAGGATTTTTTCTTTAATTTTTTCATTATAAATATTTTATACACAATTTTTTTTTATATTTTCTTTTGTGGTGTGCTCCGGATTTCCAGAAAAAAAAATTGGTGTGCCGTATGCAAATAAAGGTTGCGGAGCACTGGTTTACACTATGACAAACGATCGTTTACACTAAACAATCATTTAAATTCCGGAATTTTTTCCTGAACGACACCCGAACTCGATTTTTTTTTTTCATAAAACTGCCGGAATAAATCCAAATTTTGACAACTTTTGATAAGTGAATTTACTTCGCGATGGATAAATAAAAATCGCGGAATAAATTCTGATTAAAATTCGCGGAGAAATTCCATAAAAAATCGCAAGTGTAAACGGGCCCTTAGATTTTTTATTAACAATAAATGTTACAAATACTGATAATTCATCTTTTTTTTTAAAACGATAAGAAAACAAAAATATCTCAAGTTGGTTTCTGACCACTCTTTCTTATTTACTAAATTCGATAACAATTTCTGGTCCGAAAAGAGTGGTCAAGATTTAAAAATTTTCGCTTAAATTTTACTCAACCATTTAGAATGCGTCAGTGTCACAAAAAATACTTTCACCCCGATTGCGAGTTTCGTGTCGTTTTCGTCAAGAGTCGTTTTACGTGTTGTTGTTGGTAGAAAAACACTAACAACAACACGTAAAACTACTCTTGTCGAAAACGACACAACACTCGCAATCGGGGTGTTTGTTTTTAAAAGAAAATCTTTGAAAAAAATATTTTCTTGAAGCAAATAGAAAATTTAATTAAAAATTGAATTTAAGTTGAATGATACTAGATATATTTTAAGCCTTAGCGATCAAAAGTTTCCGCTGTGGGTGGGTACATGTTAGTAAACACTAGGGTAGAACAAGTCAAAATTAACCCTTTCAGAGCCATTGGTAAGCTTTCTAACCAGATTAAAAATCAACTTTTTTAGACTTCATGATAGGGAAATTTAAAAGTTTTACATGTTGGACTATTAGAAAATCTGCTAATTTTGTTCTAGATCCATTGATAAGTTCCCTCATTAAACGAAAAATAAATTACTTCTAGAGAAAGTTCCGACTTTTAAAAATGTGTGACAATAATCCAATTTAATTTTTTTTTATTTAATTTCAGCCAGAGTTTAGGGGAAGACCCTTTAATGCCGAAGCACAGCTCAGGATGGTTGGAAGAACGAAGGAGATGTCGGTTTATGTTCTCTTTGAACTTCTGCAGGTTATAGTCTGAACGAAAATTAGGTTTTGAATGAGTTAATATTTCAAATTATTGTTGTCGACTTATCGAATAACACACTAGGCGACAAATTAATGCATTTTGTCCCGCCACGGTGTCAAAATATATATTTTTAGTTAATTCAAATTATGAATCTGAATATAAAAGTAAAATGCAACGGATTATATATTTTTTGAAATTTTTATACCTTCTCCTATACACATGAAATGGTTTTTTGCTATACTATGGTTTTGTGAGAATCAGAAAAATGTTTGGTAGAAGCATTTTGGTTCCAAGTATTCAATGTCGAACCATCATCGTTTTATATTGAGAAATTGTGTCGTCTGTCGTTCGAAATTAATTTGGATGCAGAGAAACATTCTACATGTTACAGGAGTGTACATCAACTTGGGTTCTATGGGCATTGCATAAAGTATGGAAAATGCCAAACGACGGGCAAAATAGAATGGAAAATCTGCGTTCTGGTAAAGGAGACAGTCGTATGGTCGGGGCTCATAGGTTTGCTGATTGATTGAAGCAGATACACATGCAATCTCCGTTATTCACCTTCTTGCATACTCGCTAGCGAGCACGAATTCTTCATAAGTCCAATATAAAAACTTCATCTTTCTATGCAATACATTTGGGGAAAAGTTGCATGGAAACAATTTTGAGCCTTTTTTGTCGGTACTTGTATACTTTTGGCATAATTAAAACTTAAAAAAAAACAAAAAAGTAATTAGTGTGTTTGAAACATGCCAACAATACTAAAAGAATGTTGAAATTTCCAAATATGCATGTTCTATTCCTATTCGCTTCAGAATCGACAGATATATAGTTGAATGATGAAACTCCCCTATATATTGAAAACTATATGAGTATTTTTTAAATTGAGAATTTCAAAACGGTTTTCCGAAAGGTGCGGTGTCTATACATACCTTACCTTATAATCCGGTCTCAGTTAGATTTCGTTTTGAAATTAAAGTGCCTGTTCACATTGGTTGAAATAGTCCGCCTAAATAGGACAGAAACTGGCAACATTAGGGCAAGGTGAGGAAGTGGAACTGCTGATAGGAAAATCATCCTCAAAACTAAAATCTCCGTTCTCAGAGTTTTGCATGTCGTGCTCTGATTGGTTGGCTGCCACACTGAATGTGTTCCATTGTCATTATTGTTTCGGTCGTCTTCGATGCAACACGTCGCAGAGCAAAAGGCAGCCACGTATTACTTGCAATTCTTTAGAAATGTTCCGTTTTCCAAATGTTTCAAATAGTCTCAATGCGAACACGAGCAATTTTTCATCCGTCCTATTTAGTCGGACTATTTCAACCAATGTGAACAAGCTCAAAAGGGGCATAAAATTGAGTTTTTTAAATAGAGGGCGAACGCAGTTTCAGTGTTCTTTTCAGAATTGAAAATTCCCTCATTCCGACTCTAATGCAGTTGTCGATGTCAGACTCGCATTGGCCAAGATATTCGGAATCGCTCACCAAACCTTGGTTCGTGTAAGAGGGTCGATGTAAAATATAAGGAAATCTTAAAAAAAAACATTTTTAAAATCAATTTTTCCCATTTTAAAAACAAAAATAGCGGTATTTTTAAAATCCACGATAAAAATGTGACACGAGCATGCAAAGTATTCATTTTTACCAAACAAAATCTTCTTTTTTTACGTCTTTCAAAATATCTCCGTTTGATTTATTATTATTTTTTTACAATTTTTTAATACTCTAAATTATATTTCTACAACCATACGACACACACATTTATAACTCGAAAATGCGAAGTAATAAAATCGTTGCGCAAAAAGAAAAAGTTTCCCGCCTTTCTTTTACAAAATTTAAATATTTTTAAAAATTTACATAAATCTAGTTTTGTTTTTAATTTTGTTTAGGGTTTAATAACTAATCGAAAAAAATCATTTTTATAACACTATGGAGCAAGCAATTATAATGAACTATTTTTTAAATATAAATTCTGTATTTATTTTGTAGTATCGGAAATTCTATCGTAATTTTTATTATTATAAGATTTTTGATTAATAAATTGTAATAGTATTAATATTATTTTAAGTTGATTTTCATATCAATTTCTATCGCATAAAATATCTTTGGGTATAGAAAAATGTTTTTTAAGTGTTTTACATTTTTATATTAAATAATAATTTTATTTATTAAATATTTTTGACTTTTATAAATCCTTTTATTAAATATTACTGACTTATCTTAAAAATATATTATATATAAGAGACTTAACGGATTTTTATTCATCGTGTTTTTTTTTTATTACAATTTCTACTTACGTTCATTATATTCTATATACCATCATGCAGTTTTTAAGTTAGAAAAAATTCTTTTTTTTTTGTTTTTTGCTTAATATTTTATTTATAGTTCTTTATTATTTTTTTTTTGTCGTTGAGAATGTCATTCGATTCACACTACTACGATCAGCCACAAAAACGAAACGTTTTATTTTTTAAAATCTGTTTTCATAACTCTTAAATAACTAAAATTAATTTTTATACGACTAGCATTTTGAATATTTATTACGTTTTTTACTGTTCTTTTATTTGCTTGTAGGTTTTTAAGAAGTTGTAATTTTAAAACGATTGTGTGTACATATCGGGAAATTAATATTAGTTTTGTTTAGTATGTAGTAGATATTCCTTAATTAAAATAAAAACTAGAGTAGAGTTTTCCTAAAAATCATTTTTGCAATTTTGTTTGTCTTACAGCTTCTTCAGTTGGTTTTTATATGATTTTTCTTCAATCTAAAGTTTTTTTTTTACCATTTTTCTCTTTTGTTTCATTAAAAATATGATGATATGCGTCAAAACACATTTTTAAAAAAATTTCTTTTTGGTTTCTCGACTTAAATCTACTGTTTGTTTGATTAAAAGGAATCTTTAAAAGTTTTAGTTGTAATCAGAGTTTTTTAGTTTTTTTTCCTTAACTTTGAGCTTGAGATTTTGGACGAGGGCAGACGAAGACTACGAAAGAAAAATATAACTCTTGGTTCGGAAAAAAATTCGAATCTAAAAAGTGGTAGAAAGGAAATAACGGGAACTACTTCACATATTTTAAAGGCCGAATAAAACAAGTCAATTTTTTCTGTTTTAATCGCTTGCCTCTTTCCTACCATATCAGAATTTTGAAATTTTTGAAAAAAGTTCAAATTTCTCCATGTGTGAATGTTTCATTTTTTTCAAATTCCATTTTTTCGAAATCCTTATTTGAATTTAAATTGCCATCGTTTTCATCGGGAATTTAGTTTCAAAATATCGTGTATTTATCCGTGACTGAGTGGTGTGCAAAATCCCACAATGACAAGTTAATTTCGATTGATAACATAGCCGATAAAAAACGCCAATGGTTCGGCTCGAGCCTGAAAACGCTATCGTTATAAACTGTACGTCAGTTTACCCAGATTTCGTTAATTTACTTTTTAACTCTCTTTATTTTAACCGAGCTTCATTCGAATCGGACAAAGGGTTAGCTTTTTGCAGAATTAAGAGAGTTTCCAAAAAAAGATTTTTCGGTTTTCTATAATAATTGGCTAGCAATTATATACCCGTCTTGATGGTTTGTGTGACGTAAAAATACTTTTTTTTTTGTAAAAAGCGTAAACAATGTTTGTCTTTTACGCGTCGCCTCGATATCTTTTTTTCTCATAAAATGCCTAATCAGCACGAGTTTTTTAACAGTTAGGCAAATAAAATTCATGAGTTGTTAAGTTGTAATATGCCTTTAACTTGAAATCAGGTCAACTCAGCTCTTATAATTCATGCAAATCATGAAATTTAAACAAAGAAAAAAAGAAAAGCCCCTAAATATTGAGTTAATGTCTTTCCTAAGCCTTTGAAATCATTTTGCTAGTAAAAATTAATTAATTTCACGACGTCTTGCTGACTGAATTTAAATTTTGAATTCGGTAATGTGAAAACATTATAATTTTTTACTCATTATCTCTATAGCTATTTTGTTGCCGAAGATATCACAATTCTGTTTACGATATTTGGACGTCGATTCTGTATCTAGAAGTTATTTGGACAGAGGACCTATCGGGGAATACGACAAGAATGGTTTAACTCGTAACTTCAATGTGTTTTATAGCAAAAGCTTTATTAAATTCACAACTTGAACCATTCGTGTAGTGCTCGCCGATAGGGCGCCAGATTGGCTTTTCTAGACAAAAATAATTTTCTTTTTTGAATATCTCCAAAAGTAAAACAAAGTCAGGAGTGATATTCCGTAACTTGTTTCAAGCGTTTGTTTCGAGTTAGAAGAACAAGAAGTATTCGCTGTCTCTGTTTTGACCGAAATAAATGACAGAGAAAAACCGAAATAGCAAATACCACTTTTTCTTCTAACTCGAAACAAACGCTTGAATCAAGTTACGGAATACCACTCCAGATTCCGAATCAGCGACGTTAAATTATACAAAAATAATTCTATCTTCTACGACAGCAACATAAAGAAACAATTTTCTTTTTCAATTTTCTCAAGAACTAGAGCCAATCTGGTCATAGTACTTTTGGGAATTTTTGTGTGTAGCTTAAAACTCTACAAACGGTATTTTTTGTCCCGAGTTTCTATTCGGCGAGAAATTTAAGCTGTATAAATGTGTCCCGTGCACATCGCCAAATATTCCCCGGTATATTGAAAACATAAAAATGGTCCAAGAATCTTTCAAGCCCACCACTTCAAAAAAAAAAACAAAAAAACAATAACTCTGAATAAAGAGATGAAAAAAAAAATTTATTGCATTCAAAATTTATTTTGAAAACTATCGAATTTATTATTAAAACAAAAAAAAAACACGTCGCTAACATAAAATTTTTGTATAATTTTTTTATTTCCCAAATTGTTCCAATTTATCACAGATTTTCTTAATGGAACAAAGAGTTTTTATCAGAGAACACTTGAAAATTAAAAAAAATAGTTTAAGATAAAAGAGAGAAAAACATGAAATTCTCATGGAAAGCCCCATTTAGGCTTCGAATTACTCCACATGCACCCTGCCAATCAACATGCACTGATCTTGCAACTTATTTCATTTGTCTTTTTTTCATCAAATCGAATCCTCTGTCGAAATACAACCGAATAGATTTTAGGAGTAAAAAATATTCACGTAAAATTCGAACAAATTCCCACCTGACTAGATTCATATACCAAATACAAATTCCGAACAATTAATTTTCAATCAATCAACACAAAAAACTTCCCCAATACGGAACGTTCATTCGCTTGTTTCTTTACTCAATTGGGAAAGCGATAGAAACAAACCGTTGATTGAGGAGTTTCTTATCTGTGGAGCGCATTCGATATCTGCTTCAACGATTGTCCAACTTCGGTAACCAGCTTCTCGTTGTCCTGGACGTTTTTGCTACCAGCCGAACGGAGACATCGCGACTGCGTTTCAACGCGTGTTACCAGCTCTCTAAAGTGGAACTTTGAGTGTGGTGGCATTGCTTCCTTGTCTGCAAATACAACGCATGAATTTTGGAGAATGTTAAGTTTATCGCTAAGTTGTAGCCACTGCGATGCTGATATTGAATTCACGGGCATTTTGAGACTACCCTCAAGTAGCGTAACGAGTTCCAGGATTCCCTCGCGACTAATGGTTGTCGTGTTATTCGCTGTCGTTGACTGAGGTGAGCATGAATTCTGGTTCGAATTGATATTGGAGTCGGTGCTACCAAGCTTCTGTCCAATCGGCGTCGCATAGATTGTGAGTTTCGTCGGTTTGATGGGAACCGCTGGCTTCTTGCTCGTCATTTGTCCATCTTCCGTTGTCGACGTGGTCATAAGATCGTTATTCTCATCGCTACCACCCCCCGTGCACATCGTCTTATTATTCTTCATTCCTAACTTTGGTGACAATTGCGTCTGCTGTTCGACAGGAGCTTCTTTGGCTTCCCACAACTTTTTCAGACTGCTAATACTCCCCGTACTGCGCCGTTTATTGTCCTCCTCGGAAGGATCAACTTTCAGCGAATTCCCCTCGATACTTTCACGCTTCTTGTCATCACTTTGTAGAATGTCTATTTTGATTTCAGTCTTTTTTAACTCTTGATTCGGTTGCTGCTGATTTTGATTCTGTCCCGTCTTCTTCCTTCCGCTGCTACTGCTGTTATTATCATTGCATTCATTCGATTTGCTGTTGTCATTTATGGCTTTATCGGTTTTCGTATCTTTATCACAGTCCCGCTTCATTCCGATGCTTACCACGCAGCCGCCGCTGCTATCCTCGCTGGTGGTGTCCTGCTGCTGGGACTCGTTATTATTGTCTACTTTACGCAAGCGCGACTTGAAATCGATTATCGTGCTGGATTCGTTCTGCTGCGGTGTTTGGATTTTCTTTGGTTCGACCTTTTTCAGCTGTGCCTTAAATGTATTCGTATTGGAATTCGTCGTAATGCTGTTATTCGCGTCCATTGGCGGCGGTTTCCCCAACGATGATGGCTTCTTATTATTCGCCAGAATATCCTTGGACAGATTCATCTCCGCTAGCTCAGTGACCAGCTGAGATACCGGATCGACAGAGTTTCCATTCTCCTTATTAGCATCAGCTCCCATCTTTGGCACATCTTTCTTAACTAGCTCGGCGCGCTCCTTAATCTCAGCCATGAGCTTCATTTCGAGCTTCTCCTTGACATTCGATTCCTGGTAGTCTGGTGGACTTCCCAGCGAACTGCACGAATCCGTTGACGGTTCACGTTTTCGCAGACTGACGCCGAATCGCGAGCTAGCCTCCTCGACGCTGGGCGCCGTATTCGAGACATCGTTGACGTGAGTTGGTGGGGGAATGGGAATTGGAATGGGGGGCGCCTCGGGAATTCGGTGCGGTATCATGTCCAGATCGGATCGCATCTCAAATTCCTCAGGTGGCGGTGGCAGATCCAACGGTGGCGGTGGAAACTCCAAATCGGCCAAAGTCGGTTGGTGTGAACGTTTCGGGCTACCGCTTGTCCCACGGAACGACGAGAAAGTCATCATGGTGCCATCTGTCGTTGTCCTGTGTCGCTGCAATTTATTTAAGCTCGCCGACGCACTGTTGGCCATCGTCACGCCACTCGATGAATTGCTGCGAATCATCTGTGGTTGTGTTTTGTAGATATTCGCGTTGCGCGGCGACATTCCATTCGTCCCGATTGCGGGTGGTGGAGGAATGATTTCCTGCGGGATAACTTGAACGCCACCACCACAATTAACGCCCGGATCTTGCTGTTCCAGACTCTCTAGATACGCTCCGATTCGTGCCACCTTCGGCAGAGTTCCGTAGCGATTAATGGCGCGTTTAACATTCATTACTTCCAAAGCGCCGACGGTAATTTGTTGATTGGTGGAGGAGGGGACAGCTGAATGCCCGCCATGATGCTCCAAACTCTTGTGGGCGGGATGCTGTTGTGATCGCTTGCTGTTCCTCGTCTCCAGGCCGCGATTCCCCATTACCGGAGCCGGACGCTTGAACGAACTGTGCTGCGTCTTGTGTGAATGACCGACCGAATGGTGGAGTTTGTTGTGCTCCAGGCTTTCGTTGTCCGTGTCTGGTGTGATTTCGGTCGCTTCGTTCTCAGAGTCTCCTCGGTTAGCGAAGCCCGCTATGTCACGTGAGAGACCTAAAATTAAGGTGAGTGATTAGTTTTTGGTGTCGCAGCTTGTTTGAGAGCGGACTGGAAATGATCAAATTTAATTTACAAATAACGCTAACGGACTGATTTTCGATGTTTATGAGGAGTTTTAAATAACAACGATTACATTTTTGCAATTTTATTGGCAATTTCTGCAAAACGCAATCACCTTCAACCACATTTTTTTTGCTTTGAAGACAGAATTTTTTTTACAAAAATTTGATCAGTTCCAGCACGTTTTGAAAAGCTTATTAATGTTTTGATTTAAAGCACACTAAAATTATTCTATTTACAATGTTAAAAGTTTTAAATTCAAGAAGATTAAAATACAACTATTTAAATAAAATATTGCGAAAAAGGCTTTAAATATTACGGATTTATTGTCAAACTGGTCTGAATAATTGAAAAAAGCTCAAAGTCATCCCTAAAGATTTTTTAAACTTCCGTAAGATAAAAAAAAAATCAAACTTTTGCCAATGTTTTTGTAAAACCGGTACTATTAAAATTTTTGGTACTAAAAGTACTATTTTTTTTTTAATTAACTTTTCATTTAAGAGAATTTGAAAGATTTTTCAAAGACCCCACAGTAAGTACGGTACTGTCTGGAAGGATAATTAGAAAAAGTGTATTTTTCAATATTGATAAAATAGTTGTATTTTTAACTTTTACATAATTTTTACAATAAATTTTAGTTAAATTTCGAAGCTACTTTTGTAAGTTAAAATATTGTCATTGGTTAATAGGTTTTAGATTCAGAATTTCACACTTTTCAAAAAAAAATGATAGATTTTAGTACATTGTGATCACTAGGCTTTTTATTATGTTATAATAATAATAAAATGGAAAATAATGAGTTTCTGTACACAGAAGTTTTAATTATGAGGCAAGTTGCCTTATAAGGGAATTTCACGCCTACTGAAAATCAATACCAGCTTTTCCCTGCGAGCCCCCTATGTCATCTGTAGAAATTTTTAGGAGATATGAATTCGATTTTCACCTTTCTCTATATTCAAATCTACTCTACCCCCTCTGCATGACTAAAGGACTAAAGGATGACTAAAGGAATTTTAACGTAAGCCTTGTGTACACTACTTACTAATGTCTTGTAAGTACATGGAATTTCAGTGGTTATCTTATCTACACATACCCAAGCCAGAAAAATAACTTTTGGAACTTTTGGTACATATACTCCTTCGAGTCAGTCCTATGAGTCCGCAACATATCACTGGGTGTCTGTGTGTATGTAACGAAAATTTGTAAGATCGCTAGCTACCAGTAAACCACAACCGATTCTGATGCGATTTTTTTGCATTTGAAAGCGGTTATAGAACTCCATTGGCCGCCATTTTGAAAATTTATATGACTCCAATTATAAATTTTCAAAATGGCGGTCAATGGAGTAATCCTATTGGATTTATAAAAATGGCCTGCAATTGGATTTTGATGAATTGGAAATATGTGTTTTTTTTTTTGGAAAAAATGAACCGTTGTTGAGAGATTTGCAAAAATCTTTTCCATGGGTCTTGTTCAATTTTTCTTATTTTCGAAAGACGTTTAATGTTTAATAAAAGTCAGTTCTGTGCGAAATTTCAACTTTCTACCTTTATTAGTTCTCGAGTTTTGAAATGTTTTTGTAGTAAAACCCAATTTTTCATAATACGGGGTTTAATCATATCACCGCTAGGTGGCTAAAGCTATGTTTTTTATGTACGAAGTATTAAAAAAACGATTCAGAGCAAAAACAACTGAATTTCTCTTTAACTCATCGTAGCCAACTTCAATCTTCAACAATTACTTTTGTTTTATTTGTTTTGATTCTTATGTCGAACGGTCAAAATGCAAAATGAAGTCAGTTGATGTTTGAGTTTTCGCTTGCCGTATCAAATTTCCCAAAAAATTTCCCTTTGTTGTCGATACTGCATTCGATAATCCATGTAGCAGCGGTTTCTATGGGGAACGTTGTTCTAGATAGCTCTGCATAGTTTCAGAATGATTAAAAAACACACTTTTTTTCGTCGCGTATACGAGAATGTGCAGTTTAGAAGTAAAATTAAAATTTTAATCGTCTAATTGTAAGTAGTTTTTACAAGCAAAAATTTATAAAACTGTTTTTTGGAAGACTGACGTTTTTGAACTATGATTTTCGATATCTATTTCTTATTTTGTTTTTTATTTATTTTAATCATGGATAAAATCTATTAAATAAATTACAAAACGTTAAGTTTTTGTGTATAACACAGAATGTATGTTGGCTGATTTTTTTTAAATTTATATAAATTAGATTTTTAAAAAGTTTGTTAATTCAAATGTATGACGTGCAGTTATGAGAAAAACTATTTGCTAATTTTGAGATTTAGTTAAATTTAGATTGATTAATCAAACCACAGAGCAATTAGAAAACACTTTTGTTGAATGGAAAGCTGGATGGACACCCATTAACCAGAAATATTTTTCTTACTTATATTGAATATACCTCGAAACAGTATATCGATAATAAAACTACTGCAAGAAGAAGATTTGGCTAAAGTACCATTTGTGTTCAATTCATCCAAGTTACGGCAGTCATCGTCACGATATGTCGAATCTCGACTTGATGACAATAGACTAAAATTGAAAAGTTTTTACATTTAAAAACATTTCCGATCATATTATTATGGATTATGAACATACCTGGTTCGTTTTGGTGGTGCTGGTGCCTGTTTTCCTTGTTTATTTGTTGTACGTCGCATTTGAACGTTTCCCTTCCCTTGACTCGAGAACGTACTCAATTTCGTTGAAGTCGATCCAGTTTCTAAAAATTAATTATTTTTTTTCAATATTACATTCGTGTGTTTGCAATTCGTGTATTTGTTATGATTTTAATATGTCTATTATTTTACCTGAGAGTGGAGTTCCAGCTTGATCATGATGAGAATGTGTTCCCATTTGCGGTTTTTTGCCCATCTGTGGCGTTAAAGTAGGCTGCGATGCATTTAATTGCTTTTCAACCGCTTCCGTAATCGATGATTCCTATGAAATAATCGAATGCTAAATTAAATAGAACAAATATATTGGCCTAACGTACTGGAGAAATCGTCTATAAATATTAGAAATTTCTTTTATATTTCGTAAAATGTTTTCAGCGTTTTTTTTATTAATAAGTAAATTTAAAAGCATACATTTGCACTTATTTTAAAAGTTCTATAAAATTTAGGTGTATTTTGGAAAGATATAACACTGTTTAAATTCTGTTTACTCTTTCTATAATAATCTTGCAGAGAACAAGCGACGGAGCCAGATAGATCGGTCTTGCAGAGAACCAGCGGAGCCAGAAAGATCGGTCTCCCAAAAAAGGCTTCTTAACTTTTAATCGAAAGATTTTACAAGATTTTCAGTTTTGGTTGCTTCATAAAATTTTTCACGGGAAGCCAAAAGTTGTAGTTATGTCACCGCAAAAACCAGAGGCGAATTTAGTCAATCTGAGGTCCTACTTGCAGGATCAATTTGAGACCTCATTACAATTTAAGGCTCTAAGTGTGGGTTGTACCAACGAAACTTAGCAACTTATGTACAACCTAAATTATTTAAGTCCCAGAATTTCTACGAAAACTTAATTTTTTAAGAATAGTACGCGCAAACGGGCCTGATAGCCGTATCCCACTAACGATTACTTTTGCGATTGAGGCTACGATTGGCCTTTTCGACCAATGAGAACACAGCTAGCTACGATTGACCGTTTAGACTTGAGTCTAATTGGTCGAAAAGGCCAATCGTAGCCTAAATCGCAAAAGTAATCGTTAGTGTGATGCGGCTATTAGTTGCCCAACCTTTTTCGGATCGTGCCCAACTCAAGACCCGAAAAAATGTTTATGAAGTCACTGAATTATGTTTCAATACCACCGAAAGAAAATAAGCCGCAGGCGAATTTTTTTACCAATGACTTTTTTAAAAAGCTAAAAACAATTTTCGGAGTATAAACCCCTGTGCCAATTTCCTCAAGAAAAATTAAAGAAAAGATATTTTTCTTACCACCACAGGACCTTTCGTTTCGAATTTTGAAATTCCAATATCAGATTGGTAATGAGCGACCTCAAACAACCCTCTAATGTAAATTTTCCCAAGAAAAAAGAAAAAGGGTATTCACGTTGTCCTTACAGGAACTTAACGAATTTTCCCCGAAGATGGGCTAGCGGAATCGGATTTTTGTCCCCAAAAACTATAACTAACCAAACCGTTTGGAATCATCAAACTCTTTGGAAAAAAAATTTACATACAAACATACAGTTATTGCTTGTATTATATTATAGGTTAGGATATATATTAGATTGCCCATATGTGCAAAGTTGTAATTTTTGTTGCTCCCCGTCCATTTTCGTGAAGTTTAGGTCAAAAAAATAAGATTTAAAAAAAAAAGTAGGAACCTGTAGTGGAAAAAACCCAGTCGGTTTTTCATTGAAGTTTCAAAAATATACTTTAAAATGGTGAATCGCTTTAACTGTCCGTAACTCCTATAATATTTAATTTTTCGTTGATGGTCTAAAGACAACTTTTGTAGAGGATAACTAGACGAACATCTAATTCTCACGAAGTTTTGACCTACGGTTGAAATTTAATGCTTTTTTGGTCCCAAAACAGCAATTTTTTAAGAACATTTTCATGAATTTTTTTCTTTAAATGTATTTTTTGCACTTTCTAAAGGGTGGAATATTTCTTCTGGTAAGCCTATGTTCTAGAGAATGAAATGTAGATTAATTTTAAAAAAAAAATGAAGCCGATCTAAAGTTATACGACATAGATACAGACCGACAAACAGACAGATTTATGGATATCCTAAATTTTTTGTCTGAAACGGATTTTGTACTGGTCAGATTTTTCAAAAGTAGAATTTTTTTTAAGTTTTTCCGATATTCTTATTTGTTATAAAACATTTTAACCCTTAATTTATGAGGTGAAAATCATATGCGTAAATGATGAGGTGGTTTCCAATGGACTTGTTCTAATCACATACCAAATCCGTGCTTTTAACTCGGCACACAACACCATACTGTATGAAAATACTGAAGATTTCAGAGTCACTGTGCTGAAAACATGAGAAATAGCAAAGAGAGAAAAGTCAATGTGGGTCCACTGGACCCACCTCATCAATTAAGGGTTAAAATACAAAATTTAATGGATTTTTTTTAAATTTTTTTTCTTGAAATTGTTCATAATTTTTTGTTAAATATTCAATGAATTTTGCTTTCGAATAGCTTTGCATTGATATTTGTTTATAATGCTGTTCCATCGCATGCAGGATATACTGTTTTTGTTGCTCCTGGTGCGTTGGAACAGTATTATATCGAGTCATCAGAATTGTGCGATTTTGTTAGTAATAACAATAACACATACTTTTTCTTTGATAAAATATTAAATCAAGAAATCACTGGTATAAGGAACAATTTTTTGACTGCCGATCCAGCAACATGGGAGGAAGACGAGAACTACATCGCTGCGAAGGCAATGATTAAAAATTTACTTGTGGTGTATGATATAGCAGAGCGTGGAGTAGCTTTGATGACTCGATATAATACTGTTCTAACGCACCAGGAGCAATAAAAACAGTATATCCTGCATGCGATGGAACAGCATTATAAACAAATATCAATGCAAAGCTATTCGAAAGCAAAATTCATTGAATATTTAACAAAAAATTATGAACAATTTCAAGAAAAAAAATTTAAAAAAAATCCATTAAATTTTGTATTTTAACCCTTAATTGATGAGGTGGGTCCAGTGGACCCACATTGACTTTTCTCTCTTTGCTATTTCTCATGTTTTCAGCACAGTGACTCTGAAATCTTCAGTATTTTCATACAGTATGGTGTTGTGTGCCGAGTTAAAAGCACGGATTTGGTATGTGATTAGAACAAGTCCATTGGAAACCACCTCATCATTTACGCATATGATTTTCACCTCATAAATTAAGGGTTAAAATGTTTTATAACAAATAAGAATATCGGAAAAACTTAAAAAAAATTCTACTTTTGAAAAATCTGACCAGTACAAAATCCGTTTCAGACAAAAAATTTAGGATATCCATAAATCTGTCTGTTTGTCGGTCTGTATCTATGTCGTATAACTTTAGATCGGCTTCATTTTTTTTAAAAATTAATCTACATTTCATTCTCTAGAACATAGGCTTACCAGAAGAAATATTCCACCCTTTAGAAAGTGCAAAAAATACATTTAAAGAAAAAAATTCATGAAAATGTTCTTAAAAAATTGCTGTTTTGGGACCAAAAAAGCATTAAATTTCAACCGTAGGTCAAAACTTCGTGAGAATTAGATGTTCGTCTAGTTATCCTCTACAAAAGTTGTCTTTAGACCATCAACGAAAAATTAAATATTATAGGAGTTACGGACAGTTAAAGCGATTCACCATTTTAAAGTCTATTTTTGAAACTTCAATGAAAAACCGACTGGGTTTTTTCCACTACAGGTTCCTACTTTTTTTTTTAAATCTTATTTTTTTGACCTAAACTTCACGAAAATGGACGGGGAGCAACAAAAATTACAACTTTACACATTTCATATATCTTGTGGGCAATCTAATATATATATAGGCACAAAACAACTTGATAGAAAGTGTATAAGCAATTACTGAACATAAAAACATCCCATCATTTACATATATAGCATTAACTTCAAATAAAAAAATATATATTTCCCAAGTTGTGATTTCTAAATTAATCGCAATTTAATAAATCGTCAATCACAAATCAATCAACGGCAATGATTCATTTTTGAAATTTCAAAAAATTTATCTGCCGGGAATTCTCATTACATTTCTATTCTCAGTGAATTATTTTCAGGCCAAAAATAGCTCATAACAAATGTACTAATATGGAAATAATTAATCTCAACTCGGAATGAATAACAGCGGATTATGTTTGTGATGTTAATAATGAAAAAAGAAAACCCCGTTTATAGCCCTCATAATTTCATTTCTACGAGGAAACAAGCATTCGTTTAAAAATTCTTTCACACGCACAGAATTTTTATGTAAATTTCGAGCATATCCAGCATAAAAGTTCATGATTTGTTATCATAAAAAGAACTTTGAATCGTTTTTTTTGTAGCTGATAAAATGAAAACAAAAGACCGAAATTAAAACAAGAATACTACTGGAATAATATCACCGTTCTTATCGAATTCCATTATTCCCGGAAGAAGATAAATTGCTCGACATGCTCTCAGTTTGCTTTAGGCTTACAATTTGCAACAGAAAAATTTGTTTTCGGAATTCTCAAAGAAGTGATTTTCTTTTACTGTGCTTTAAATACATTTCATTTTACCAAGTGCTGATGAAAAACCAACAAAAAAAATTACCTGAAACATATGCTCAAGAGCATGATGAATACTTTTGAATGTCGGCCGATCCTGAGCGTTCCACTGCCAGCATTGCCTCATCAAATCGTAGACTTCGGGCGGGCAGCCAGGTGGCCTCTCCATTCGATATCCTTTCTCTAGCTTATGAAAGACATCCGTCAGATCGATTCCGGGATACGGTGACATTCCATAGGTGGCGATTTCCCATAGCAATACACCGAATGCCCATACATCTGATTTCGTACTAAATTTGTTATATGCTAATCCTTCAGGTGCTGTCCATTTGATTGGGAATTTCGCTCCGGCGTGCGCCGTGTACGTGTCGTCGCGCATCAGTCGTGCCAGGCCAAAGTCAGCGACCTTAACTAGTTTATTATCACCCACTAAACAGTTTCGTGCTGCTAAATCCCTATGGATATAGTTGCGAGATTCTAAGTAACTCATTCCGGATGCGATTTGCGTTGCCATGTAGAGGAGTGCGACCGCATCTAATGTCTCCCTGCCAGCCGATCGAAGGAAGTCCAGCAAATTGCCATGGCTCATAAATTCTGTTATAATGTAGAATGGTGGCTCTCTGGTGCACACACCTACGGAATAATAAATTCGAAAAGTTAACCAAAATGCATTTTCGCTAACATGTCTGATAAAGTTTGTAATGGAAATAACAAAATTGTATTTTATGATTTCAGCATTTTACTAAAGGTGTTTGATTTTTTTTATACAGTAGAACCTCAAAATGAAAGGAAGTTACGAAATAGTTGCACATTTATTTTTAAATTGTTGGACCACAACAATCAATTCAAAAAGCAACAACGCGTTTTCATGACTCCGTCAATAACACACAACTGATTGTTTTTATTTTCTGAAACGTAGTCTAATAAAGTATTGTATTCATCAAAAATTTCGACATTTTACTTTTGCCTATAAAGATTTCCTGAGCACTCCCGAGTCGATCGGAGTCATATTACAAAAATTTCTTTCTATCTGTTAGTCTGTGTCAGGATTTCTCAAACCGGATTTCTAAAAAAGTTATAAAGCTAAAGTCATGAAATTTCAAAGGGATGTTTGTTACTGGACTAGAACGATCTTATCAACTTTTGGTGCAAATCCGGTAACCGCAAATAACCAAAATCGAGGTTTTTTAAAAATCGCAATTTTGTTTTTCGCGATTTATTCCGAAACTACGCGTTTTTCAGTAGTCTTATGTATAAGAGTTGGAGACAATAAAATTTCCTACATGGTGATAAGCGACCTCAAACTAGAATTGCGTATCTCAAGATAAATTGCAGAAAGTGGTAAAAAAACGGCACATATTTGGTTTAGTAAAAAAAACCTTGTATAAAAAAATCTTGCATTTCTTGATTTATTTTAGGTCTCAATTAGACAGAAATTGTGATTTTTCCATTAAAATAACACTTGCTGGCATAGTTTTTCCTAGATTTTTGTCCAAGATATCACAAATATTCTGCGACAAATGCTGTCTCCATTAAACGTTTCAATGGCAGGGCATGCAAAAAATCTCAATTTATGTCTAATCAAGATCAGGTTCAAAAAAAAGGAGCGATACTTTTTCCCCAACCCAATATTTTCCTACAAGGTAAATATGATACAAAAGTTCGCCCATTCTCGGTTCTACTGTAAAATCTAAAAGTTGGAAAGAACAAAAAAAAACTCACCGATGAGTTGAACTAAGTTAGGATGCTTCATTTCCTTCATAATGGCTGCCTCCTCGAGGAAGTCCTTTAGGGCCATTGTGTCCTCCTTGAGCGTTTTCACAGCCACCGTATTGCCGTATCGTTTCCATATCGCCTCGTACACCTCCCCATATTGGCCACCGCCCAATTTATGCTTCATAACAATATCCGTTCGACAGATCTCCCATTCATCCGGCTCCGGACTCAGTGGGAATACCGTCGGTTTGTTCTGTTTGGGCGCTGGATATAAAAGTGGCGTTATGAGACCATGACCTTCATGCGGTACACTATGATGATGGACTAGTTCAGCCAATGTATTGAATTTAGCCTCTGCGGTCACATAAACCTTTCCATCAGAGTCCTCTGAGATTCGATAATGGTACACACGACCTTCATATCTATACGAATATCAATAAAGTGATAAATTATTCAAGTGTTACTCCCATGGGATTCTTTCTATTGAAAAGAATTCAAACAAAAGCAGAACGAAAACAAATAGCTTTTAAAGAAAATCTTGTTTTTTTCGCAATTACCTTAAACTAATACTACGTTGTCCCGGTGAACTTTCGCTTTCACGGACCAGGAAGCTCCCATTGATGCCGGAACTGAGCAAATACTCGGCTGCGTTTCGCGAGATTGGACCATGGTACCAGGAATGTTTCTCCAGCGAATTCAGTGGTGTGACGTAGTTCGAGGGTACCCAGCCAACGTTCCCCGAATCCGAATGAGCTTCACACCATTCGCCGGATTTATTATACGACAGGATGCGGACCTGTTCGCCCTTTTTCAGACTCAGCTGATTCTCTCCGCCCGCCGTGAAGTCGTAGAGGGCGACGAACAGTTGAGGATCGTCTTCTTCTGGGCCTGGGGCCAGGAGGTTCTCTTTTGACGTCCATCGATTCGCCGATTCAAAACCAGACGTCGAAGAGCTGGTCCCTTGACTAATGTTCTGCGAGTTTGTGTGGCCCGAACCGTCTCCCTGGGATAGAAGTTCCGCTTCTAGAAGAGCCTGAGCGGAACCAGGCGGCGGAATGTGAGGCAGTGGTCGAGATTGCAGTAGAGCTTCTGAAATGTTTAGTAGAAAATATTTTTATTGATTTGATTTTTTTCAAAGCTTTTTTTTAACAATATATTATTAACCTAAATTCTTTGTTGTGTAACAAAAGCGATTTGTAACATAGCTTAAAGTTAAATTTTTTAATACACAAAGCGGTGATAATTAAGTGATAGTCCAAAGCCTCCCTTACACCTTGCCGTTCGCCTGCTATTTCCCGAAACGTGGCAGCAATTGTGATCTTGTTTTCACTGTTGCGCAGGTGGTGCCTCGGGAAATTTATCTGAATACCAAAATCTGCCCCTTATCACTTAACCCCCTGTCCTGATATTTTCTGAACCTCTGAACATATTTCGATTCAGCTTTCATTACTGGATAGAATGTGTCCAGATCTAATTTTTGGTTCACTAAAATCTATTCCTGCGCCCGATGGGTAATATGCTGAATTTTTAAAGGGATTCTTATCCCGGTAAAAATAATTAAAAAAAAAAGATTAAGGCCTCGTGGTTTGAGATACAGAACGGTTTGAGATATGAGATTCGGCTAAACTTTAGTTTACGCACGCGATTCGCTAAGATCTGTATATTTTTTCCTAGCTTTAAGCCGGCCATACACTATGAGACTTGTTCTAAAACCATGTTGTACAACTTGTTGTGGCGGAGGCAAAATCAACACGGTTTTGATTTTTGCCGAACCTAAAATTTGGTACTACAACCGGCCCATACACGATCCAACATTGGCCTATGTTACACACGGCAACTTTAATCAGTTGCTCGTTTGTGCTACACGCAGAGACAAGTTGCCCGAAACTTCTGTATATTACACAGTGAGTGTTTCATGTGTGTGTGAAGTTGGACGAATTGTCGAACCCGTTCTTTGTGATTTTGTGCTTGTGTGCGTATTTTGTCGCCTTGTTTCTACTTTCGGAACTGGCGACATTAGCCACCGCTTCCCTCACTTCTCGCGCCTATACTTAAGAAAAATCGGCGCTTAAAGTTGCCCCGTGTAACAGGGGCCTAAGCCTACAACCGAACCAAGTTGTACAACAAGTCTCATAATGTATGGCCGGCTTTATGAATTCAAAAACAAAACAAAAAAGTCGCTCGGCCATAGGGGAGAGCCGGAAGGTCCCCAAAAAAAATTTTCGCCAAAACTACAAACGGTTAAAAACGGCTAAAAAACGGTCGATTTTAAAACTGTAAACGCCGACAGGTGTCTCTCGAAGAGTTCTTTTGGAAAAAAAAGTATTCGAGATTTGTTAAATCTTAAGAAGATAAGTGAACGACAACTGTCTAGACTTTAAATTTTGTCTCTAATTCTCCATGATAAAATATTAAGAAATATTTTCGACCTTACAAATCATTTTAAAAACGACGAACGAATCCTAGAGAATCAATTGGCAGAATACCATAAAACGTCCATTAAATATCTATGACTAATTTTAAAATGTGCAGGAAATCGATGATTTTTAATGGACTTTGAAAGATTGCAAAAAAAAAACGATCAACAAATAATTTAAAATTTAATTAATTTAGCATGAAAACGTTGGAATGGTTTTTCGCTCAATGGATTTTGTACGAAAATAAAAATTCTAATCACCGGACATAAATAGCCATTAAGAGATTCATCTCAACTCACTTCAACGAGTAATTCTGGTCGAAGGGGGGCGAACTGGGAGACTCAGAGAAAAGTCATTAAAAGCAATTAAGTGGTGCTGTTTCTGAATTTGCCTTCGCTACCGTGTACCGTTTATGATGATGCTCAGATTGATGAGTGTATGCTAACCACCAATAATTTGTACAGCCATGTAACCATACGCCCCGGATTGTGGCCAAAAAAACAAATTAAAAATCAATCTATGGAGAACCTATGTAAATTTTAACATCAAAATAAATTCTATGCTAAGACAATTATGCGACAACAACGTGGTGAAAAAAAATGTAAATGTAGAGAAATACATTTAGTCCTTGTTGTTGGTGGTTAGAAAGAGCTTGATTTATAGGTTTGCTCTACAAATAAAACACAATTGGATGGGAGGTCTCCGATAAAATCAAGTTAAAAGTAGATCAATCGAATTTATGCTTGAATGATAAAAAACAACCACCAGCCGCATGAACATAAAAATAATTTTATGCCCTTCAAAATCATATCGACGGTTGCGCGGAATTTCATTTTACTCTTGTATCGCCGTTATGTCGCATAAGTTCCACGTGATTTCTAAAAAAAACGCAAGGTGGAAAAAATATCCCGAAATAAAGTAAGGATTTTTCGAGCGACAGACGTCACCGTGTACACAAATCGTGTTTCCGGACCGGAGGAAATGATGATAATTTTTTTTTGTGATTGATGTTTGCTCTGCACCAACATTGGGATGATGATAATGGTCAGTTTCTGGACCAGACTGCAGAGTAAACAAGGGATCAGAACAGACGTCAATAAAGAGAACGAGAAATCACGACATTTCGAAAACGGGTTAATTAGAGAGGGTTGAAATCATTTTGACAGAAAGTCAAATAATTTGATGACCGGTGAATTATAAAAGAAAAAGTTGCAAAAAATTTGTGCGAAAATATTTATTTTTAGAAAAAATAGTAGGTGAAAATACTAAGAAATTAAGTTGTGTGTGTGACCCATGGAACTTTTATTTGCACACTAGCTTGCATACCCGTCGTTCACGGGTTAAGTTTTTTTCAAATTTTTTTTATGGTCTATGTTGGAGCTAAAAACTTCATGCCAATTGGCTCGGTAGTTTCCCCGCGAAAGGGTAACATACAGGAAGAGCTAAGTTTCGAGATCACTTTACCACCACCCCTTACTCCCCCACCTCTCGGGCTACTTTCTAATGGGTCTATGTTGGGGCTGGACCCGCGACGAACATCTATGCCAAATTTCAGGCCAATAGATTCTCTAGTTTCCCCGCGAAAGAGTAACATAGCGCAAAAACTAAGTTCCGAAATCACTTTATCCCCGAATACCGGTTATTAATTATTATTAGTTTTTATGTGCAATAGAAAAATACAAGATAATTAATTTTTAATATTTGATGTTAGTCAAAATGTTTTTAAAAACCCCCAAAAAACACAAAAAAAACCCCAATAAAGCCTAAAAAAACCAAGTGGGCTGGGCCTTTTTTTTTTAAAAAAAAACGGGTTTTTCACAACCCTGATTTTTGTAACCGCTGTAGTTTTTCTAACTTCGTACTGGGCAGTGAAAGTAGCCATGTGTGATCCTAGCATTAGTTTACTAAGAAGTGAAATTAAATAAAAGCTTGTAAAAAACTCATTTTCTTATTAACCCTTTGATGCCCGGTGTTGTTTATAAACTACTTGTTTATAGTTTTTCACACAAAAGGGAAAATGTCAAATCTCGCTAAGACTAATAAACAAAAACAACCCACCAAGAAAAGATTTTTTTTTAAACTGTAGGGAAAAAGTCGGCAATGAAAGAATTAAAATCTCCTCAGTAAGGAACAAGTATCTCAATTAACGCATAAGAACTTCCGCAAAATGCGATATTCAAGCTGCCCAAAATTTAATTGCGTCATGTTGGCAAAATTCATTTAAATGACAATAAATTAATTTGGAAATTAGAATAAAAAGATTTGTGGTTTAATTTCGTCATTCTCCCACCCGATCTCTTTATAAAGCGTTCTCCTTACCACCACCCATTCCAATCAGATTCCAATTCCTTTTAATTAAAATTAATCCGAGAATTTGTCGAAAAGAAATTCAATAAATTCATCGCAACCCATTTGGGCAATCCGGTCGCTTCTCATCCAATATCCCAACATACATTTCCAACGAGGGAACATAACACGTTAACATATTGAAGCAGATTCCTCGGATTCCTTAGAGGAAAGAAAGTCTTCCCCCCTTCGCACTACCTCCTCGTCGGAGACTTCTTTCTTCCAACTTCCAGTTGAATTCTAGCTAATAGTGAGGGTGAATGATTCAAGAATTTCCTGATTTGGTTCAAGATAAATTCTGTTACTCATCCCCTTCGTCCCATGGTCGAAGCAGATGACTTTTGGCCGTCTGGAAATTACATAATTTCTGAGTTCTGTGTGTGACCGAGCATCAACAGTGTAACGTAGCCCGGAACTATTTTACCTTGTCGGTAGAATTCAATTTACCACTTGGACGAAGAAGCACCTAAGGAAGGAACTGGAATCCCAAAAAAAATGTGCCTCTTCGAGTTAAATGTCCCGTAGACTTTATAATTTCACTACCGTCTGTCGGTTCGCTTCATTTTTTCAAATCCCTCGTTAATAACAAGAAAAAAAACTGTTTGCTCTCCAAAGTGTAGGTGGACGTTTGGATTGAATCGGGAATAGGAAACGACGAGAAAATCGGGTCGCTTATTTGCTGTTTTTTCAATTCGAAGAGATGTTACCGGCGGAAGTTTACAGAAATTTCATTCCCTACGTTTTTGAAGAAGAATGAATTTCAAAATTGGTTTTCTTTCGGTGATTCTGTTGTGATTGAATGTGGTGTCAAATTTTAAGACTCCACCTAAGTTATGATTTGACAAATCTGTGGGCAAAGGGTGTGGTGCCGCATTACGTGGGCACTCTTTTTAAAAAAAAAATCTCTGCGAAGAATGAACTTAAGTTGTTGGGCTTCAGTGCATTTCGTTTTTATTGACATTTTCGTTCCCATAAAATTCATGTTAATCTCATAATTGATTTGAATGGCGATGGGCCTCAAAATGACATCAAGAAATGCAGCCAATTTGAAATTTGTTTAAGTAATTCAAGCGATGGCCATAGATTTCTATTAAGTTTTAGTCAGTTACGGTTTTGAAGAGACGTGGGCTGACAGAAAATCGGAGCAATTTAAAAATGTATAAATTCTGTCAAGTTACTTCAGTCAGCTGCAATTTATAGGGAAAAATTAACCCGTCTCTCCCGGATTGATGGGTATTTAAAGACTGAAATTATGTGTGCATTAAGAAACATATCTCACAACAGGTTAACGATATTTTTCTTTTACAGAAATGTTCTTTTTAATATCTACGGCACTGTTCATAAAATACGTCTCATTTGGAAGTGTGGTTCTGAAAAATCCAGGGTTTTTTTTAACCTGACTCTACGGGGGGTTTTTTTTTTGTTTTAGATTTTTGGGTTTTACAAAAACATTTTGACTAACAAATATTAAAAATTAATTACCTTGTATTTTTTATTATTGCAAATAATACGTTAAAATTTATAATTAGTAAAAGGTATTATCTAATACTGGAAGCTGTGCCACCGATCGCTTTGCGATCCAATCCCTTGATACCAATAATGCCACAGAAACTTTCATCCAAATCGGTTCAGCGGTTCTCGAGTTTTAAGCGATCAGTGCGCATCAAAATAGGCTTAGGTAGAAGTTTGTTCACACGTAGAAGTTAAAGAAAGTTGGTAACCCATTTGTATCCCAAGTAGCACAAAAAGTCGTAAAGTGGTCGCCGTGATCATAAACTCACGAAATTAAGTGAACTTCTGACGACCACTTTACATCCTTTTGTGCTCCTTGGGATAGAACTATCTCGCATACTCGTCGTTGCCGGTCGAAAATTTTTTTCTTGCAGAAGTTTCAGAAGAAAACAAAAAAAAACAAAAATTTTTTAGAAAAAAAAAATTATAATCTTTCAGGACTTTCCATTTTGAAATTCCAACACCGAGTTCGTGATCAGCGAACTCGAAAACCTCCACTTTTCAGAACTGCCAGGATTTGTGCTAAAATCAAGGCTATAAAATTTCTGACCCTATCCCCTAGCAACTTTTTATAACCGTTTTTCATACAAAAGTGAAAATTTGAAATTTCGCGTGGTGTCTCTCTAGGACTAAAGAACAATCACAGACAAAAAAAAATCTAACTGCATAGCTTATTTCAGACTAACGATTGCAATTACGATTGCACTTACGATTGCAATTACGATTGCAATTACTATTGAAGCTTCTCGGCCAATGAGATCAAAGCTTTCAACGATAGAGAAATGAAAGCTTTGATCTCATTGGTCGAGGAAACTCAATCGTAATCGCAATCGTAATTGTAATCGTAATTGTAATCGCAATCGTTATCGCAATCGTTATCGCAATCGTAATCATTAGTCTGAATTGGACTTTAAGGAAAATATGTCAAACTTTTGAGGTTAGGGGCGGTTTTGAGATTAGGTGTAATACTAATTTTCACTCCAGCAGTGATTCTGCATCTATAACTACTTCTATTATATAAAAAAAAACGGATGATGCATCAAAAACTAGTAATTGAATAATCAAATTCCACTTAAACAAATTAGATCTTATGCAAATTCAAATTAAATTATTTTCCCTAAAGAGAAATTTTTTTACGACTTATCGTTAGAACTGCATGAAATTAAGTAGAATCCCTTAACAAGATGCATGAGTACTAAAGTTTGCCATCAAAGTCAATAAAAAGAGTTTCCGAATTGAATTTATTTCAAGATTTTCGTTCTTGTTTTTCAGGTCATGGATTTCAAAACTTTTGAGCTTTTAAACTTGTTACAGAAAACTTCTACAAAGCGAAAAAAAATAACCCAAACTTTTCTGTTTTGAAATGAAAATTTAATATCAAGAAAATTGAAATCGTTTTGGAAACGAGATTTTTAAAAGTTTAATGAATGTAAAATTAGTTGCTTTTTCTAAGCAGTTTTTATTCTACAGAGCAGATAACAAATGAAAGTAAAAAAGTTTTGTGTAAAATTGTTAATATGTCGCACAGAACTCAAAAGAATTGATTATTGTTTCACTAAAAACGTTAAGAAAGTCTCGGATATTGCAAATATTAATATGTACAAGAGAAAAATCTAGATTTAAAGCCAATATAAAAAATTCAGTAAAAATCCTATTACGAAGGGGAAAAAATCTGACAGGAATCTTTCATATAGACATAAGTCAGATTAGATAATTTCATTTAACAGAATATTATTATGTAATCTCTTCTCATTCATATTGAATATAACGAAATAATTTTTTATCTCTTTTAGTTCCGTTTTCCAGCTAAATTATCCTTTACCTATATTTTCCTACTGTAATCGCAAGAAACGAACGGATTGCTAAGATCCCATCAGTTATTGATTTTCTGTCCACTTCAAGAATATCTTCTTCGCCATAAAGATATTTATATGAAAAGAATTCACAAAAGAATTTTTCAAACGAAAATAAGAACCAGTTCAGAGTGTTTTCCTTCCCCCATTTTTTCACGATAGATTCTCATTAGTTTCTTTCCTGGGCTCATTTTTCTTGCTTTCATATGCAGTGGACAAAAAATAGAACAGACTAAAATCAATAGAATGAAATGAAAGTTTTTTTTTACTTTCGCCGGCTTTTTCAACATTGGGGGGTTGTCTGGATTGGAAAATATTAAGAACCGGCTGTGAAAGGGGGGCGAGAAAATGTAGACGTCCTGTTGACGCATTGTGAAGTATCAGCAGGAACTGTCCTTAATAGATAATAAGGGATGATTTTTCCGGTCGCCCTGAATTCGATACCTTCGGAAAAAACGTCGAAAAACCTCTAAATCCCTATCGATATACCGAAAGTTGAACAAAATTGAGACCAAACGTGGCGATTCATTATCATAAGGAAGCGAAACCCTTAGGGATCTCATAAGTAAACTAAAAATAAATTAAAGAGTTCGGAATAGGACAAAAGAAATTGGAAGAAACTGAGCCCCATTCAGGGTAAACGCTACTCATTTTTGGGCGATCGAAGAATTCCGTAATGAACAGAAATAAGGTTTTTTTGCTGATTTCGCAAAGTATAAGAAAAAAATCAATAAATTCCTATTTGCAATTAATCAGCTGCACTTCGTTATTAACTGAAAACGCTGACATTGACTGACTTAATTGTACCGGCCATCTGATAAAAATGTAATTCATAAAAAGAAGTTGGTGATTAATCTGATCATATCGCTGAAATAAATGAGAAATCGCTTGAATTTATCATTATTTTATGACATACAAGCGAAATGTGTTATATTGGGGTGGTACAAAATCCATCTCAACTTGATTCTTATATTAACTGGAATAAACTGGAGGAATTAAATATCTTTAGTTGTTGAATTACAGTAATATGTTATCGGTTAATTTTTCACATTTTCTTTAATGTCTGCAATGTGTGGAAATGCTTGATTTAAATTTCAAGTTTTATATGAAAACGTATTTGAAATTACATATAATTCAACTACATAAATTTTGAAGCTATGAACTGCTTGAAGATAATGTAACAGAAATGATTTTGATTTCGTCGGACGGAGTTTCCACAAATACTTAAAATACACCGTGCCAAAAAAAAAATTTTTTTCTTTTTGTTGGGTTTTTTTTTTTAAAAAAAAGCTTCTTTTAATTTTTTTTAAATTTTTTCATATTTTTTAGTTATTTTGTATTTTGTTAGTATGGCTCAAAATTCAAAATTCAAAATTACGTCTATCTTTCGCAACGCTTGTTTATGTTTTTTAGTCTTCGAATAAATATTCCTGATATATCCCTGATGCCTGAGATCATTTTTGACGGACTTTTTAGCTCCAGAATCAGATTCAGCAATCCCAAAAACCCCCAGATGCGATTTTTTCTGGAAAATTTGAGGAAAAGGATAATCACGTTATCCTTACAGAACCTTCCGTTATCCTTACAGACTTTTTAACATCAGGATCGGATTCAGCCACTCCGCAAACACCAGAATAAGATCTTTTCCCGGAAAATTTGAGAAAAACGATAATCACGTTATCCTTACAGAATCTTCCGTTATCCTTACAGATTTCTTAAAATCAAAATCGGATTCACGGACCCCAAAAACCCCCAGACGAAATTTTTTGCGAAAAATTTGAGGAAAAGGATAATCCCGTTATCCTCTCAGGACCTTCCGTTATCCTTACAGATTTCTTAACATTAAAATCGAATTCACCGACCCCAAAAACCACCGGATGCGATATTTTCCGAAAAATTTGAGGAAAATGATAATCACGTTATTTATACAGGACCTACCCTTATCCAAACAAGGACGAAGTAATGAAAATATTGTATTGTCATCGGACATACGTATGTGTGCAAAATTTCAAGTCAATCGGATGAATGGAAGTGGGTCAAAATTAGATTGCAAGATTTGACCCCGACAGACAAACAAACAGACAGACAGACAAACAAGAAATCAAACTAAATAAAAACTTTTAAAAATGAAAAACATAACAAAAGCTATAATTGCCAATCTGGCAATTATTGAAAACCCGTATGGTGATATTTGTATCAAAATTCGAACAGTTGTACCAAAATTCCACTTTGAAGTCAAACTTTCCAATAAGATTTTTTAAAATTTATTCCAATCGGATTTTGATGTATGGGAGTTTTATGTAGAATCATATCCTAAATAACTTTTGTTCTTCCACTTTTTTGATAAGATGCACCGTTTTTGAGATATTCACAAAAACCGTTTTCGTTCGTATGGGGGGTACCCCCCCCCTAATGGTCCATTTTTGCCCATTAACGAACTTAGCCTCGCATTTTACGAAAAACGGATCTGCGCAAAATTTCAAGTCTCTAGATCAATCCGTGCGCCCGCAATCCGCGCCACAGACAGACGGACGGACGGACGGACAGACGGACGGACGGACGGACAGACGGACGGACGGACAGACGGACGGACGGACGGACGGACGGACGGACAGACGGACGGACGGACGGACGGACATGCGAAAATCAATTTTTTTATCATTCTAAACACACTGGTATAATTCATTTTTTTGTGTGATGACAGGATCTTGGCGTTACAAACGGTAAGGCAAAGTTAGTATACCCTTTGGTTTCACCATACGGGTATAATAATTTTAACCATTTTCGAGAATCTTATGGAAACGCCATTTCTAGTTGCGTGACGTTGTGTCTTTTTGTTAATTACTAGCTTGCAAAGCCGTGTCGTTACCGGTTTTTCATGCAAAAAACAAATTATGCATGAGGAAAAATGGGAAAAAGGATACTTGCGTTATCCTTACAGGACCTTTCGTCATGAATTTTATAAAACCGGTTCTTAGCGAGCATCTATGAGGTAAGACGAATCTGTAAAATTTCATGGTAATCGGTTTAGTGGTTCGGTGAGTGAGTGAGCGGTATTTGGCTTTTATTTATCTATATTTATTAAATTTAATATGGTCCTCGAGCCCTTTCAAATTGTTTATTTCGACAATAATGTTGTTAACCTGTTAAATATTTTTTAGTTCTTTGCAAACTCAATAGTAAAGGGAGAACTCCAATTGAGCAGAGGCAGCAGCAGAGGCAGAAGCAGTAGCAGTGGCAGAAGCAGAATCTGCTTTCTGTCCCACAATGAAATTTGAATTCTGACGAAAATAGCAGAAACCTGTCAAAACGTTGTACGTATTTATATCCGCGGCATGATTTTTCGTATAATATTTTGTTGTTTTTTAAGTATTCAATTAATTTCTCCTCCATTTCAAGTATTACAAATATTTACCTCCGTCCATATATGCCAAAAATATCAACAACGATTTGTGAGGTTAAATTGAAAGCAGAAATTTAGAGATTAGAGCTAAAATGTGTTTCTGCTTCTGCCACTGCCTCTGCTGCTGCTTTATTGGAGCTCATCACATAAGACGCTATGTGTTCTAAAGTTCTGCTTCTGCCTCTGCTGCTGCCTCTGCCCAATTGGAGTTCTCGCTTAAGATATATACATATGTTTTTCAATTATGTATTGTATTTTTCTGAGTTGTTCGAATATTAAATGTTTTTCAAATAATCCGATTAAGTGCCGTTTTCACCAACAAAACTTAGCAACTTATGTACAACTTAAATTATTTAAGTCGAAGAATTTCTACGGTTTAGGTAGGCTAACCGCAACTTAATTTTTTAAGAATAATACGCGCAAACGGGCCTAAGAGAGTTAAAAAACCCAATAAAATCTAGTGGGTTGGGCTTTATTTAAAAAAAACCCCCCGGGTTTTTCACAACTCCGATTTAAACAGGTTATGAATCACCACGTTCTTTTAAGGCCTTGCAGGTTGACATTACCCCTTAAGAAAAAATCGCGACCTTGAACTTTTTGCAAGGTTCAAGGTTGCGGTTTTTATCATATACCCACGGAAACTAACAAAAAATTAACCGAAAATCACCCGTTTTTCTGATTTCACCGAGATTTTTTTTACGTATGTACAATTTTTATTTATCTATAATAAACATTTGACTCATCTGAACATTTATTATTAATGACGTACTTTAACTAAAAAAAATCGAAAAATGTTTAAAACTTTTTGATGGACCAAATACACGCAGAAACTACATTTTTTTGCGTAAAGTCTTTGTAAATAAAGAAAGAGGCACGCCCGCATTTTCATCAAATTTTCTTTAGTTTAAAAAAATAACTTCTAAATTCAAATAAAAAAAATTACAAATAAAAATTACGCTACGCGTTAAATTTCATTAAAATTTTAATTTCCCATATACGATTTTCCACACGTCCGTTCGGGGTAATTTCCTCAATTCAGTTTTAGTTTCTTTTTATTGTACTGTTTTGTGAAAATGGGAAAACGTAATTGTGGAAATAACAATTCGATCCGTAACGCCTCAATGAAGTTTTTTTTTCTTTTCACTTTTTTTTCAATGTTAAATGTTTCTGATTCAATGTTTCTTATCTTCTGCAATTATTATCGATAAATTCAATCGACCATGAACACACATCTGTATTGATAGATACGATATCAAAAATTTAGTTTTCTTTTTGTAACTTTGATACTGTTTTGATTTGATCGAAAAACTTCAATATATTGCGTAATGAACATTCAAAACAAATGATGTGACATCAATATTTAAAAAAAAAATGTTGACTAATTTAGATTAGTGTCTAAAGATAGGGAATTTTCTAAATTTTGATTTCTAGTTTTTAAATTTCGTACATACCAAACGGATATTGATTCCATTCTTAAAATAAAAGAAAAAAATGTATTAATTTAATTAATTGTCAAAATAAAATATTTTTTTTAAATAAAATAATGTGAAAAGATGTGAGGTTGTGAGTTAATGAAGAAAAATGTGAAGAAATCCAAGTTTTCTTAGGAAAATCTTAGATTTAGAAAATAAATAGCGTAACTGAAAACAGCGTAAGTCGAATAGTTGTTTATTTTGGAGGTCTCTGATGATTTTTTGATGTATTTTCGGAAAGCTTTATAGAGAAAAGTACTTTTTTGATTGTACAAAACCCTGAAAAAAAATGTTTTCAAATATTTTTATAGAATACCACTTGGAATATCTGAGGTGTAGTTGACTGTAAAATTAAATATCAAATTTCTTACATAACCAATCAATCCACATTTCAAATAAATTTGTATACCATCGAAATTATTGACTTATCTAACTTTGAAAAAGATCTCTTACAAGACGGATTACGCCATTCAAATGTTTCTTTAGTGTTCTATCAAATTTTTAACAATTTCATTCCAAACAAACAAGAAAACTCCACATAAAAGTCAATATTCTTTCCAAGCAGATATCAGTTATCTTCTCCAATTAAAGAAACATCTTCCTCTTAATTAAGAACACATAAATATTCATGCCTTTGAATAAGAAATCCGGTATCAGGTCAATTCTTTCGATACAGAGAAAACTGTTAAGAAACATCAAATAAATAAATAAAAATTCAAACATCACGACCGAAAAATTATCAATCATCAGCACATCAACAGAAAACCGTCAAAAATGAAATAAAATATATCCACAAAAAAAAACTGTTTTTTATGTTCTACGAGTATAAAATTATATGTTGATGAGATTATTGTTGGGTATATGGATTTGACCGGCGTTTCTTCAAAATTCGATTATGAAAGCGGCGAATTAATGTCATGCCAATTTATCACAGGCAAATAATTTCAATTTCTGAATAGAAATTCTGACCGATTTTATGCGAATTTTGTTGATTCATAAAATTCGAATAAAACATTTATTTTTGCATAAGTTAGCATACCTACGGCAAAAAATAAGAAAATTGCCAACTAATTGGAATTTTAGCTTATTTGGTAGTTAAGAATTAACTAAAAAAACACATTTCCTTATATGTCTTGACAACTATGGCTAATGGCTACTATTTAACTCGATTCAACTAACGACATGCAATACGCAATTTTTTGTCTTACAGTGAAATTTAAAAAAAAAGTGATGGTGATTTTTTGGTAGTTTTTCCAAATTTATTTGAAAAATTTACTTTTCAACCAACATAATAAAATCAAATACGGTTTCATACAGACGTCCCTCGAATCACGACGTGCAAATTGTCGCCGTACAATAGCCTTATCGATAGTGAGCTAGAGACATAAAACTACAATTACAGTCGATATACAAAAATAACCACCAAATTCTGTAAGAAATATTCAACAATCATTTAAGAGCCAAATACAATGATACCCACACAACATTTACGGCTACAGATTACGGCGACAATGTCGCCCTCCATATACAATGGCACACACTTTGTTGTTCTAAACATAATTTGCTTTTCACAGATAAAACTTTTTATTCACGCACGCACTCAATTAATTGTTCTTCGAAATTCATTTTTTTCATTCCTTGGTCTTGATTATTCTTTATTTCTTTCATTTGAATTGTGACAGTCAGTGAGCTACATATAACATTTTTTGTACCCAATTATCATAAAATCTAAGCAACACAGCATACGAACTATATTTCCTAATACTTGCTTTAAATGAAGAAATTTAGATTTTATGACATCCCCATAAGATTTCATTTTGAATCAACCACTAAATTTTGTATGCGAGCTGGCCGACAAAAGTTAAATTCAATTGAACTTTTTACGACGACAAAGTTGGTCGGATTCATTGTATATAGAAGCACAGAGTCCTATGAGTTTAAAACCTGAAATGTCGCCGTAAATGTTGTGTGGGTATCATTGTATTTGGCTCTTTACTTGGGCAGCACATTTTTAGAAAAAAATGTTGTGGGAAAGCACCAAAGTTTAAACAAAACTGGTAACCAGAAAGAGGACGATTCCGTCGCAGGTTAAAATTCATTAAAATGCGCCGCAGGTGGAAATCCCTTAAAATCCGCTCATGCGAAAATTTTACAGGTTTCGCTGTCTACGGAATTTACATCATAAATATTTGGAGTGCATTGATACACGACCGGGACTTCTGTCGAAAGAGATTACAGCAGACCAAGACCGAAAACGGGTGGTAATGCCGAAGAAGAATAGTCAAATGTAACTTAAATCGATCCTCAGACTAGCATTAACCCCCAAAAAATTCATTTAAGGCTATTAGGCCCAGTTTATACGTGCGATTTTTTCTTGAATTTGGCCAGGAATATTATTCAGAATTTGGTCCGTGAATTTTATCCATCTATCGCAGAATAAAATCACTTAGCAAAAGTTGTCAAAATTTGAATTTATTCAGACCACGGTGTGTCAACTTAGAACAAAAAGTCGATTTCATTGTGTTTTTCGCTTTTCAAGCATGATGGCGCGCGTGTGGCATCTTTTTTCCGACTTGACCATGATTTGACGTTAGTTTTTTTTTTCATTTTGGGGCACATTTTAATTCCGGTAATTTTTCAAGTATCCTTAAAAACACCGGTATTTTAGGAAGAATCAGAGAACGATTCGTTTGAGTGGGTAGAATTGAAGCAGTTGTACCTTGAAACCCGTTGTGAGCCATCAGTTTCGCTCTTGAGACTTCGCTGTCGGTTTTGCGCAAAGTTGTGACATTCTGTGCGGTTGGGGCGCATCACTGCTTAAGAATTTTCCACAGTGACTTACTGCTGAAAGGTATCTCCATTTATTTGCAGTTTTTGAGAAAATTTCATGGTGTATTTCTAGGTCACACAAACTACATTAACGATGTTTCTTGGGAGCCCGAGGGCGAATATTTAGCTTTAGTCAGTGAGGACCACACCTGCATACTTTTGCAGCCAGAGACGTGATTATTTGGGATCTGAGGAAGTCGAGGTAATGATCTCGGGATAGTCTTACTTTGCTGCAATAAATTGTCATTCCTCTTCCAGTCGTTCGAGACACTCGAGCATTCCATGAAGACGGAGGCAAAGTTGCCGCAAAATCAAGCCCCACTTAAGCTTTATGGTGGGCTTTGCTGGCACTATCGCCTTCCCTATATCGTAGCTGCGTTTGATTGTAAACTGCTTTTGGGACGGCTCTGGTGCTCTAGCGCTTGGCTCGACACATTTGGCTTATCCCTCGTCTTCACTGCTACTGCAGTAATGTGGTATTTATTTAAAAATAACAAAACAAAATGTGATATTTTTTTTAAAGATATATTGAAATTTAAAATAAAAAAAATTTTGAAAGATATTGGTTTTTTTATTGTTTTTTCAATTTTTTATTGGATTTTCTAGCGAGAAAAATGTATCAAGGGCACAAACCAAGTTTAGCACAGGCGAGAACTACCCAATACTCAAACCAAAATAGTTACGATTTCAGGCACTGAAGCGTCGCAGTCAATAAGCGAGAGTTGGACGTCTATTGTTATATATTGTCTATGATTCAGACGGTTTTATATGAAAAATATCGAGTTCGGGCGTCTTTCAAGAATAAATTTCTGAATTTTGCCGTGGTGTAAATTCTGAATTTTGTTGTATTCGCGGAATAAAGTGTCAGGTGTAAGCCTCTGTAATTGATGGGTTCCAATACCTTACAAATGCTGCAATAATTTCCTTTGATCTCAAACTGTAGGTGTGGCATAGTAGAATAAAATTATTAGTCGGCTGTAATTTTTAGAGACCTAATCCGACCTTGAAATGTCCTATGAAAAAGAAGAATGTCAAGTCACTGTCAGTAATTTGATTTAAACAAAGTACACTTTGAATAACTGCATCCCCAAACTCACATATGTTGCAAAAAACCGGAGGAACAAAGCCGGAGGAACAAAGCCGGATTGTTGAAAATCCATTATCGGACAAGAATTCCCAGATAGTCAAATCAATTTTTTACAGGTTTCGCTGTCTACGGAATTTACATGAACAAATGAGGAAACTTGTTTTTTTTCTTCATAAGAAAAACCTCCTGTTCATACACCGGCAAACAACTACACACTTAGCTCATCAATTTCTGTACGTTTTTGTTACAAAGGCGGATGTTATCAAATTCCCGAGACTCATTCAATTGTGGTGGGCTTTTCCTCGTTTGGCAAAAACCGAATAATGATCTTGAAATCGACCAAGAACCGAAAACCTCATATCCAGCTAACCATCTATAGGTAAAAGTCTTAAAAATTCAGGCTTAACTGAACTCAAGTCAACTCAACTCAACTCATAAAAGCGACAGAATTCCTACAAAAGCATTTTTCTCAAAGTCATCACATTCTACCAAAAAGTAATCGCTGACTTCAACATAAACCAACAGAGCCGAATCACTTGTTTGGCTCTGATGAATGAAATTGTGCCGCAACAGCAGAAAAATCACCTGTACTCCGTGTTAAAGGTACGACCGGCCATCAACATGGTGAGCGCCAATAGCCAACAGCCGCGATGGAATGTACACAAAGAATAAAACTCGAAGAAAATCTAAAAGTTGGCTACGATTCCGTGAATGTTAGTTATATTCGTACTCGTATCTAGGCATCTGCCCGGTATCATAGAATACTAGTAGGCTCTAAACGACGATGTGGTTGGATCCAGATAGGTTAAATGGGGAGCACTTAATCATGTCCATGTCGTCCCCGGGAATCATCTGCGAGGCAGGTAAAACCAGACGGGACAATGGGATTCATGACGCTGTAAACATTACAAGAGTATGCGATTACAAAGGTTGTACACCGCACTAGAAAACAAGGTTAAATTCAGAATGTTACAGAATAAAAAAATCCAGAAAATTTTTTAAAAGTTCACACAGA
This sequence comes from Chrysopilus asiliformis, assembly GCA_964034945.1. Taxonomy (NCBI): domain Eukaryota; kingdom Metazoa; phylum Arthropoda; class Insecta; order Diptera; family Rhagionidae; genus Chrysopilus; species Chrysopilus asiliformis. Next base: position 14,875,933 of record OZ035962.1, read on the forward strand.
CCTCATAACTTTAAAAAGTTTTTTTTTCTTTTTCTTTTCGCACCGGTTTGAAGTTTCTTTGACTTGACATTTCGACTTTTTAACGAGGAAACCTAGAAAATAACACATAAAACTATTAGCAGTGACTCCCTGTGTGAGAATGCTTGGACTTCAAATTCGACCACTTGTCCCGGTTCTCCCATAGCCCGAAAAAAAGTCCCAGGTCACTTGGCTTCTGGTGTCACGAATTTTATTCAAATGCATCAAACCCGCTTCAAGGTGACACATTCGACTCGATGGGAGCGGATCGGTTAATCGGGGTTGTCAGATACAGGTACAAAAGAGAAAGATTATGTTAAATTTTTTAGGAAAAATCTAGGTTGTTGTACTCTATATGAAAAAATCTAGAAATTATCTAGAGTTTGGTGCACTGCACTCGATCCATTTTGAAAAAATTACGTTTTTGTACCCTATATGATATATCATATACAAGTAGAAGTATATTAGATTTAATATACCGTTTGTAACGCATCGAACGAATCATCGGACACAAAAATGAACTACACTAGAGATCCTATTACCGAACACAATACAATTAGACTTGTTTTAGGCGATAGGGCCTCAGGGTGTTAGAGCCTGTTTAGATTAGCCGATCCAGGCGCCAGGCCATGAACGAAACCGTCAAAATACCGGCAATACGAGGAAGAGGGGACACCCCCACTTCCTCGTCTTGGCTGTATTTTGACAGTTTCGTTCAATGCCTGGCGCCTGGATCGGCTAATCTAAACAGGCACTTAGGGATGAAAAAGATTTTGATTTCCCCATGTCCGTCCGTCTTTCTGTTCGTCTGCCTGCCTGTCCGTCCGCGAACACCATAACTTTCGTAGAATTGAGCTAGAGACTTGATTTTTTTGCAGTTGCGTTTCTCGTAAATGGCTAGGCTCAGTTCTTGAACGGGCAAAATTGGACCATTCCTTCCCCTCTCCCCCATGCAAACAAAACAGTTTTTTGCAATTTTTTCAGAAACGGTGAGTCATATTGGAAAATTTATTAAGGTAAGATATGCTTAGAATAGGATTTTACATAACTTATCCATACATCAAAATCCAATCGGACCACTGCTTCTCCCCTCTCTGATACAAATGGAATACTTTTTCCCTGTTTTCTCGAAAACTGTGCATCGTATTGAAAAATTTATAAAGATGAAATGTGTTTAGAATATGATTTTACATAAGCGTTCCATATATACCACTTCATTAAAAATTACCGACGGCTCAACTTATTTGAAATTTCCAACAATTTTTCATAGTTTCCAAGTGGCAACACTGGCCATTCGCACCCATCGTATTCACATGACTCTGAACTTGTACGCATATGTAGAGAGATAGATAGATTAACAGCACAATTGGATTTATGCTCTTATTACTGACCGCAATTACTTTAATGATCCGACCGATCGTACCATGCGGATCGCGGTCTTACAAATATAGAATTGAATTGGTTCCGAATGCCATTCGAATTCGCCTATAATTCTGGTTTATTTTGAATACTTTCGCATTTAAAGGAGTGTTGAACAATCACATTGTATTTGTGTAGAATTACTTTAGCCTCACCTGACTAGTGTCATTGCACGTAATCAAAATGCTGATTTAATAGACTTTACTTGAGTCCAAAGAGTAGAATCGCAAGTGTCGGAAATCGAAAGAAAAAAAAAACGGATGGAAACTTCGCTTAGAGCTGTCTGATAATTGAATTTTTCTGGCCATATATGTGTGTGTGTTTCAAGTGGAGACCATTGGAGCGACCTTGAAAAGCCTATCCACAGTCCGCACATATCGTGGCCAAGATTGCACAGAATTACACTGAAATCGAATGAAGTTATGAAACAATTGGAAATTCTATGAAATAAAGTGGAGTTTTTGCACACATAATTCCTCTTTGTTGGCAAGAATTAAGATGATTTTATTTTTCTTATACATAGTATTGTTAATTCTTATGAATTTTCTGATTCTAACATGTAGAAAACAAATTCTACGACTTTCTCTGCAATAACCAAAACAATTATAATGAATTTCTGTATTTTTTTTTAACTAAACAGATTATAGAAATATTTTATTTCAATTGATTTGGTACACGGTAAAAAATCAGGGTTGTTATTATTTTCTCCAGCCCAAAAAAAACCCGCTGGGTTTTTTAAAAAAGACCACCCTAAAAAAACCGAAAAAATTGCACTAAAACATCATTAAAAAACCCACGATAAAACCCAAAAAAAAAACCCAGCAAAAAATATTTGGTTTTAATTGTCGATATTAGATAAAAATTACATTTTTTTTTAAAAGTGAAAAGTCCATCACTGGTTTTCATGAAATCTAGTGGGAAAATTGTTCTAGAGTGGTGGGTTTAATAATAATTCAGGAACATTTTCTGAAGTAATTTTAGCGGCAGTTCAAAAATTTTAATTTTACTGGTAAACTTAATTTTTTTTTTCATTAATTAAAAGAAGAGAGATGTGGTTACATAGGATAATTAAAATTTTAAATTTTTTTTAAGCCCTGGCTGGAACTAAAAAATTTTCCAATGTAATCCAATTTTGATTACAAATAGATCCAAATTTTTTACCGTGTAGTATCATAAATTACGCGGTGACTAAAAATTCCCCTTCCTTCTACTCTATCTTCTGAGCTATTGAAGAAATTGTTATCCAGTGTTAAATATTATAAAAGCTATTCTATAAGGAAACTTCCCCCTACAGAAATAAACTCCATCCCATTTTGGGAAACAGATAGAAGAGGAGGGGGGTATACAAAAAGTAGGTGAGGTATTTATCCCGGAGAAAAATCGAGCCAAAATCCAAAATCGGACTAAGGTGAGAATCGAAGCAAAATCCTTTTAATGGTTTGAAATGCAAAGGGAGTTTTGAATCAATGTATTGTAAATGATAAAAACTTACATTTTAGTTGCCCTTTAAAGACAGGACACTGACTTATTTTAAACTCAAAGTTCTCCAACAACAAAAAAAAATAATAAAAAAAAACTAAAGAACATTTGAAAGAAAACAATCAATAGATGCACGGTACCATTATTCGCTATAAGTGTTTTCTCCACATCAATTGACTTCCTGCGAACTTTGCAAATAAAAGACGATAAAAATACATCCTTTGATATCTAAAGACGAGCATTGTTGACACAGTAAAAACAATTGCGCTGCTCTTTTTTATTTAAACCGTAACGAAAAAAAAAACTTCAAGAAAGTCATTTCACCGGAATATTTCCAATCGGTTTGAGGAAATCTTTATTTTCCTCCAGATTGAAAAATTCAATTCCCAGAAGACTTAAAAATTCAATGGCAGCTTACCAAAAAACAATTGAACGAGAAAATCCGGAAATACGAAAAAAAATGTAAAATTTAAAAATAGAATTTGTCCACCAACAAATATAAAAAGAAGGCAGAGAAACTTTCATTTATTATTGTTTACTTCGGTTGTTCATTTTGTTTTGTGATGGATGTTTTTTTATGCTTCTTGGAAATTCCTTAGACTTACATAATTTATCAATTCACACGTTTTCCCAACGAAACTCAGTGAAATTCCATACGATCAATATTTTCAAATTCTGGTGAAAAAGGAAAAAGCGTGAAAAATAATTTAGGCCACAAAGTTTGTTGACCGCTACGCAGACACAACACATTGAACTTTTTATTTTAAAGTTGGAAATCTTCGGTGGCGAATTTTTCTTCTTGGTTTTTGAATTTTCCGTTTTTTGCGATTTCGCGCGGAAATTTTTTGGCGTAAATAAAAAAAATTCTTGAATGAATTATTGCTGTGTAGTAATCGGAACAAATGAGTGACTCAAATTATTAATAGCCGAAATAAAAATCAAGATAGAGGCAAAAAGTGAAAAAATATGTTTCTAAGAAAAAAAAATGTATAAAACAAAAATTGTGTCAGATTTTTTTAAAAAAGGAATTTAGAGCGATTTTTTAAATAAATTTTTAGGAAATATATTAATAACTTTCAACAAGTTTGTACCTAAGTAATGGAATAAGTATATACAGTGAAACCTCCAAATCACGTATAATTGTCTACATAACGAAAGTTTTTCATTCCCATAGCGATTTCGTAATATGGAGGGTTCCATAGTATTATAGTTTTTTTAATACTTCAAGTAAAAAATGAGGTCGTAAAGTGGTCACCGTGTCTTAAATTTGCACCGATTCTGTGACTTTGTGATCTGAAAGACCACTCTGCGAGTTTTGTGTTACTGGGGATATGTCCTTAAACATAGTAATAGAATGAAAGATTATCTAATGCTTGGATGAGACATGGCTACTTTTACTGCGCAGCATGAAGAAAATCTATTTTGAATAACTCGAGAACGCGCGACTTGATATTTTTTGTACATAAGTTTTACGAACATCGTAGTTTTCTATCAATTATTGGAAAAGTAACGGTAGCTATAACGGGCACCTCCCAGACAATTTTTTTTCCAGTTTTTTGAAAAATTTTCAAAATCTATGCGGTTTTGGGAAAAAATAAATATAACAAAATTTAAAGAACATAAAATTTTCTACATTTTTTGCTTTAACGGTTTCTATGTAAAAAAAAAGTTTTTTGAAAATTTCTCGAAAACTGTGCGCTTTTGAGAAAATGTTTTGTGATAATTCAAAGGAAATAAAAGTTCCTGTATTTTTATCTTTAACGGTTTTTATGTATCTTAAACGACTCTCAAGATATTTGAAAAGCTATTATTTTTTACATATTTTTTCCTCAGCTAAATATTGCAGAGGAAAGTTTTGTGTTGATCACAACTGATATTTTCTCGTGTCAACACCATCCAGGGTTGTGAAAAACTCGGTTTTTTTAAAAAAAAAAACCCACCCCAATTGGTTTTCTTGGGTTTTATTGAGTTAATTGGTTTTTTGGAATTTTAAAAACGTTTCCTTAATTTTTGTATTGCAAATAAAACCCAGCGGGTTTTTTTGGGCTGGGGAAAGTAATAATAACCCTGACTCGACACGTTTTTTGTATGGCGTTTATACACTATTGCCAACTACTCCCGCCCCCTAAATGTGTAAAAAATTACAAAAAAAAGTGTAACAATTGGATCTCCCTCGAAATCCAACTATGGTTTAACCATAACAGATTTCCGGAGCATAAAAAAAACAGAAATATAGAAGGGCATATTTACCATTTGTTCAACGGGAAAAATTATAAATATTTTATAAAAGCTTTGAATAACAGCTTCTCCTTTCATAAATTTTCATGAAATTTGTCACGTTTTTGTTATTGTTTCTATTAAAAAGGCTGGAAATATTTTCTCCAAACAAACATTCAATGCGGATTTGAATTCTTCAAAGACATAAAACATTTTCACACAGTATAAATTGTAACAAAAAGAAAACTGACAACCCATAATTAATATGAATCACATTGTTCCTAAACTGTCAAAGCAAATGAGATAGCGAGGATTAATTTAAAAATGGCAAAAATTCCTTCAATTAAATCCCAGAATAAAAACATAGATAAATAATTCTTATGGGTCATATCAGTCAACAATGCCGGGCATCACGAAATGCCACACATCAGCTCTTTAGGCAAATTCAATGTCCATAAAGAAACAGAGAAAACTAAAACAAACGTAATTTGATTAATATCATTCTCCATCTCCATAAATAACTATCGCACAAGCCCCAATTTCCCCAAAAAGAAAAGCAAATACTGAGCCCAATAGTAGACGCGTGGCCTGACATCACAAAATATTGGAAATGATATTCCGAAAAGGACAACCGCCAGCATGGAAAGGAAATGAAAAACTAAATATACCTACTCTGTCGGTGAACATGATAATTTTGATTAATTAGTTCACTTTTAACTAATCCCACGAACCAACCCCAACTACCACCGCAGAGTTCAAAAAACAAACATCCCCCCAAAAAAAAAAAATAAACCATGGATTTCATAGACCCGGCATGTGTACAACAAGAAAAATCATTTCGTTTATTTCATTTCGAGACGAAAAGCCCACATCTGACTGTACTGTTTTGGGGAAAATGGCCAAAAGGTGTCGGGCACCGGATTTAGAAGACTAAATCAATTTAAATCCGAAATGAAAATTTATTTATGTGGCTTCACCGCAAATGGTGGTCGCCATTGTACAGTAGAATCGTTCATTGTCCGTTCGTAGCTTCATTTTCCTAAAAACAGAAGTCAAATATTTGATTGCGTGACTTAAACGATTAGATAAATCTGATTTTGTATAATTTTGTTTTATGTGGCTCAATGGATATGTATCGTTGAATGAACTAACCTCAAATTCAAGTGCGGACGCGAACTTCACTCAAGCGTGGTATGATGAGGCCCACACGCTAATTTATATACGTATGAACCTTGACCCCAAACAGCCGAACCGAACGTACAATAGAAGCGATCAGGAGTCGTCGAACTAACCTTAATTTTTGGCATAGAGTGGGGGTGAGGAAGATGATGATGGCACGGCTATGTAGACCGTGGAACCGCGAAGGGTGCCGAAATTCTGTCACGAAAAAAAAATCAATTTTGTCAACTCAGCAACGACATTCCAACGACCAGCACATTACCACTAATTGTAATTTCTTTAATTTCCGTTCAGGGGTTTAAAATCTTTATTGCAAAGTATAAGTAGATAAGCAAAGTGAGTACAGCGAATTTGAAATAGAGGATATTTTGACCCGCGAGATCATTGAACCACCAAAAAACCGTTAGTTTTCGAAAAAGTTGCAATAATTGCAATGATTTTTTTTTTAAATAACGATATATATCTATAACGGTTTAAGATATCGATGTCTATAAAAAAAAAAGCGAAATTGTAGGAAATTTGTCTGTCTTCAACTTTTGTCATACCTAAAACTACTGAAAATACGTAGTTTCAGAGTAAATCGCGAAAAACGATATTGCGATTTTTAAAAAGGCGCCATTTCGGTAACATCCGTTTAACGGATTTTTATTTTACCAAAAGTTGATAGGATCTTCCCATTCCAGGACCAAACACGACTGTAAAATTTCCGAGTCTTGAAACTTTGTATAGTTTCGCTTCTCGTAAATGACTAGGCTCAGTTCTTGAACGGGCAAATCCTCCCTCCCCTACAATCGAAACAGTTTTTTGCAATTTTCTCGAAAACGGTGAGTCTTATTGAAACATTTATTAAGGTTAAATGTGTTTAGAATAGGATTTTGCATAACTCATCCATACATCAAAATCCAATCGGAACACTGCTTCTCTCCTCTCTGATACAAATGGAATACTTTTGTCGTTTTCTCGTAAACTGTGCATCGTATCGAAAAAATTATAAAGATAAAATGTGTTTAGAATATGATTTTACATAACTCATCTATACATCAAAATCCAATCAGGCCACTCCTTTTCCCCTTTTCTGGATTTTTTTTTTAAATAAACATTTTCTTTGTCATCATATAAAGTATTTGACAGTTGGCCCTTGGCAATTGTAGCTTTCCCTATGTTTTATATCCATATCTTATAATTTTCAAGAAAATCTTTTTTGGATTTTTAACGGACGGAGCACACTTGGATAATTGGATAAGTAAATTGGGGTGACCATAATTCAAAAGTGTATGAAAAGCGTCCAATTCATCTCAGAAATGTCACTTTTGGTGCGGATTTTTAAATGTAAAGAGTAGCTAAACACGCTAAATAAATATTAAATAAATATTGATATATAGTATAGGAAAACCTATCAGAATACAATTTTCTATAATGCAGCATTTTCCAGGAACCTATCATGTTGTAAGAGGTCCACATGTGCTAAAAAACATTTGTTTTCCCCACTGTGCAATAATAAAACAAAGTGATGAACACTTTTTCCACCGACCAATTCTGCATTGTCGAAAATAACGTCAAAATTTATTATCTGCCTCCAGCCGAAATATGAAAAAATTGAAGAAGTTCCATAATTTCGACAATAAAGACAGTCAAATTGGCCGGCGAACACATTTCTAAATTTAAGAGGCGAATTGTGGTCGTATTGAAACTATGAAATATATTGTAACGCCATTCAATTCGAATAGCACTTAGGGCACTTTAGGCAGTTAGTAATAGTTAATAGTTGAGTCATGCTGGGTTATGAATTAAACTCGATAAACATCTTGCCAGCAGTTCGAAGGAATGAAATCCGAATGGAATATCGGAGATGTTGGCCTATATTTCGACAATTTAATATCAAATTCCCACATGTAAATATGCCCCGAACAGATAAAGGCCCAAAACGAAGACATTTTATTATCTAATAAATGTAAGTAAACTTAAGGACTATTAGCTCTGAGCCGTCGCAACCCTCCTTAGGGTATGTGAATCTAAGGTTGAATTCGGATTCACTGTGCAAGGTCGTAAACATCAACAGCTTTCTGGATCCGTTGGCAACTTCTGTGTGAAATTACATTTACGGAGCGCGCCGTAATTTGTTTTTTTTTTGGGAGGCGACAAGGTAATCTTCTAATTTTGTTATCTGAAGGCGCTAAGTCGGATGCAAATTACCCTCATTAGATGTGCAGATTAACTTTAATATAACGTGTCCAAATAAAAACAATATTAAAAAGGATAATAAATACGCAATGTAAATTTACCCATTATTATACAAAAATAAATGACTATTTTTTCCAAAAAAAAATTAGTTTGTTTCCAAATACACGGAAAGATTTAATTTGTATGCGGGAGGCGGGAAGGAGTGGTCCAACTGGATTTTATGTTTAGATTAGTTATGTAAAATCATATTCTAAACACTTTTTATCTTTATGCATTTTTCGATGCGATGTACAGTTTTCGAGAAATACGGAAAAAAAGTATTCCTTTTTTGTATGGGAGAGGGGGGAAGCAGTGTTCCGATTGGATTCCATCAGTGTTGGGCATCAATCAATTAAATTTTCAATTGACTAATCAATTGATTGAAAATTTAATTGCAATTAATTTAATCGCAATTAAATTTAATTGCAGATTTTGCAATTAAATTTAATTGCAATTAAATTTAATTGCAGATTTTGCAATTAAATTAATTGCAATTAAATTTTCAATCAATTAATTTTTTTGCAATTAAAGAACCATGCAGGATTTGGCGTTTTTTATGCCCCCGGGTTAACTTTTGAACCAGTTGGGGTTTCACTTTCGTATTACCCCCATTGGAAAGGTAATTTGCTCTAGTTTCATGGATATAATCTCTTTTTTGGCGGGGAACTGCAGGGGGATGGTCAGCTGCCATCTTAGGCGCACTGCTTTTTTCATGCATTTTTCGACGATTTTTATGCCCCCGGGCTAACTTTTGAACCAGTTCGGGTTTCACTTTCGTATTACCCCCATTGGAAAGGTAATTTGCTCTAGTTTCATGGATATAATCTCTTTTTTGGCGGGGAACTGCAGGGGGATGGTCAGCTGCCATCTTAGGCGCACTGCTTTTTTCATGCATTTTTCGACGATTTTTATGCCCCCGGGCTAACTTTTGAACCAGTTCGGGTTTCACTTTCGTATTACCCCCATTGGAAAGGTAATTTGCTCTAGTTTCATGGATATAATCTCTTTTTTGGCGGGGAACTGCAGGGGGATGGTCAGCTGCCATCTTAGGCGCACTGCTTTTTTCATGCATTTTTCGACGATTTTTATGCCCCCGGGCTAACTTTTGAACCAGTTCGGGTTTCACTTTCGTATTACCCCCATTGGAAAGGTAATTTGCTCTAGTTTCATGGATATAATCTCTTTTTTGGCGGGGAACTACAGGGGGATGGTCAGCTGCCATCTTAGGGGTACTGATTTTTTCATGCATTTTTCGACGATTTTTATGCCCCCGGGCTAACTTTTGAACCAGTTGGGGTTTCACTTTCGTATTACCCCCATTGGAAAGGTAATTTGCTCTAGTTTCATGGATATAATCTCTTTTTTGGCGGGGAACTGCAGGGGGATGGTCAGCTGCCATCTTAGGCGCACTGCTTTTTTCATGCATTTTTCGACGATTTTTATGCCCCCGGGCTAACTTTTGAACCAGTTCGGGTTTCACTTTCGTATTACCCCCATTGGAAAGGTAATTTGCTCTAGTTTCATGGATATAATCTCTTTTTTGGCGGGGAACTGCAGGGGGATGGTCAGCTGCCATCTTAGGCGCACTGCTTTTTTCATGCATTTTTCGACGATTTTTATGCCCCCGGGCTAACTTTTGAACCAGTTCGGGTTTCACTTTCGTATTACCCCCATTGGAAAGGTCCTTTGCTCTAGTTTCATGGATATAATCTCTTTTTTGGCGGGGAACTACAGGGGGATGGTCAGCTGCCATCTTAGGGGTACTGATTTTTTCATGCATTTTTCGACGATTTTTATGCCCCCGGGCTAACTTTTGAACCAGTTGGGGTTTCACTTTCGTATTACCCCCATTGGAAAGGTAATTTGCTCTAGTTTCATGGATATAATCTCTTTTTTGGCGGGGAACTGCAGGGGGATGGTCAGCTGCCATCTTAGGCGCACTGCTTTTTTCATGCATTTTTCGACGATTTTTATGCCCCCGGGCTAACTTTTGAACCAGTTCGGGTTTCACTTTCGTATTACCCCCATTGGAAAGGTCCTTTGCTCTAGTTTCATGGATATAATCTCTTTTTTGGCGGGGAACTGCAGGGGGATGATTTTTTGATTGACACGATTATTTATGGAATGTAAAGAATGCGAAAAATTAAGCTAATTTTCTTTTAGGACTGTGTAGCTCCTGATTTAAATCTTTGCGCTGTACTTTTTTTTCAAATTTCCCTTGCGGCGCATATTTATTAATCCTTTACCCTTGGTTTTTCTCCGAAAAGAGATTATCTTTCTATAAAATTTTGTTGTTTCGTTGATGTTCCGATTCAGTCATCCACCCTCCCGCCCACCGCTCTCATCTTGTTCCGTATTAACCGAAAAAATGGTCACTCTACCCTATAGCACGTTGAAGTCTCTACCATAATTTTGGGAATGATTACACAAAGAAAATAATACGACAATTTTTTGTTGGATTGTATCCTTAAAAATTTGATAAATGTTCCAATTTTTTTATAGGATTGACTGCTATTATTGGCAACTATGCCGATTTTTCCAATAAATATGGGATTGGAGGATGAGATTTCGGGGGAATGGCTCCCATATGTTATTCCTGTGTAAGTTAAATCAATTAGCTGGTAATATGTTAATTTAATCGGAGTTTAAAAATTCCCATTTAAATTCGAAATTTTTTAAACAAATTCGGTAAATCTAAAACCATTAGACCACAATGAAATTAGTTTCATTTAGAATAATTTCTGTATTGTTTAATGTATCAAGTGGGTAAACATAAACATTGCAGATCATAGCTGCATTCAGTATAGATACAAATAAAACTATGCTAGAATGTTTGAAGCAAATGCCTGAAGTCCCAATACATTTCAAATGAAATTCTGTTACTCATAAACTACAGACCGAATATAGGCAAATAAAACCGATTACCAAACAACTAACCATCCCTTAACCATACAACATTAGCAAGTATCATATTTACCCTGCAATCCAGTAAGAGGGAAGGGGGAGCAAGTAAACAAAGGTAAGGAGAGTATTTCCGCTATTTTTTTTGTATTAAACATGGAATTTACACATGACTTATAATTCGCTGTGTTTTTTTCTTTATTCGTTTGTTGTGAAAAAATGTGAAATGTCAACAATGGAAAACTACACCCACATCAGCGTTCTGCAATCTCTATCTATACTCTAACATAGACACATGCTTTGGTAGCACATAAACAAAATACATTTTGAATGAATTTCGCGATTCTGATGTTTACAATTGAAACACGAATTAAAGTTGTACACGAATATCAGGAAATATAAACCTTTACTTGGGTTTGCGATGGTATTTTGAAAAATATAATTTGGTTTTTCTAAGAGATAGCGTATTTTTATCAGGAACCCAACATGATAATAAAACAATAACGAAATTAATTTACACTGGTTGGTAAAAATTTCAATAAAACTGTTTCGAAAAACCAAAGATTAGATAATTAACGATAAGAATCCTCGAACAAATGTTGGGGTCCCAAAAAATCTGACAGCGGAAATGGAAACTTTAGTATGCCTTGCAAAATGATTATTTTCTTGTATATTTTGACTCACAGCTGTCAAAAAAAAATCAATGCAAATATTTAAAGTGCATTCGTTACTTAATTGAGATTCATTTCATAGCTTGAGAGTTCTATGAAAAATCAGGGTTGTGTAAGATCCGGGTTTTTTTTTTTTTTTTTTTTCAAAAGCCCAACCCACTTGGTTTTTTGGAATTTTATTAGGTTTTTTTGGGTTTTATTGAGTTTTTTTTTTGGTTTTTAAAAACGTTTTGATTAACATCAAATATTAAAAACAAATTATCTTGTATTTTTCTATTGTTTTTTGTGTGGTCTTTTTTAAAAAAAAAACCCTGGGAAAATAATAACAACCCTGAAACTCTCCGATCTTAGTGAAACTTTGCACATTTGTAGAACCATGAAAAATATTCGACAGATATTTTTTTCTTTTTTGGGCAGTAATTCGGTTTTAAGGGGGAAAGAGCGTTTGTTTGGCAATTATTCAAAAACTAACGGTACAATTTGGGTGAAACATAAATGTATAAAAGACTAAAAAACTGGGATGGAATGGCGTAAGGTGACAAGTGCTAATAACTGTCACCTGTGAATTTTCGGACCCCAATAAAATACCAAATTAACCAAATTTTGGCCAACATTTTCTAATAAAAAGCGACCACTACGAAAATAACACCACATTTTGCTCTCATTTGGACCAAAATCTGTAAAACTCACCACCGATTGACGGGTCAGTATAACTGGTCACCATATGTGATTCCAACCCTGTATTCTATGTTATCTATAATTGAAAACATGAAAATATTTACTTCCCTCAGTATCGTGTACTCCTCGACACTATATACCTTTCTGGTTAGATATCGGTATACGAAATCGAGGTTTCAATGTTTTTCTTTTGCATGTTTTCTTTCGGCCATCTTTCAGATAAAAGCTATATCATTTCGTCCGTTCCATGTAAGACTCTTGTAACTTGAAGTAAAACATTATTAAATGTTGAATTTTTAAATCACATAAAATTGTTTTTTTATTTTAAGACTCAACAATTTACTTCCAAAATTTTCAAAAAAAAAAAAAATTGAAAATCTTCTCATAGCAAACTTGTAACATTTGTTAGGATTAGACTCTACAAATGCTTTCGCTGATTTTTTTTCGCTGCTACTAAGGTGAGGGCGCTCAGATTTGTGTGCAAAGTCCCTGAAGCAAATAAAATATTTACATGTACCTCTTAAGCATTATTTACAAATAGTTCGTGAGTGAGTTAACACCCATCCGAGACAGTCAGGCGATATCACTTACGGTTGCATTGCAATACACCGTGGACGCGTCATTCCCCTACGACTGACGGTGTGAACTGAATATAATTTTGCAAGGGCTTCGCTATGCATCAATGACTGCAATGCATTCATACAAGTATAACGGGCAATGTATGATTTGTTCATAATTTGTATCTGCACTTTGTCGATACAAAGCATTTACTACACGGGCTCGAAGCTAGCCCACCATACCCGCTCACGATTAAAAAGAGTTTCCCTGCATGCTGTATTTCCTTGCCCCGCCAATTTTTCTTCATCTCTGCAACTGCAACAGAATGAAAAGTCGCACAGAAGTTGCATAAGTGAAATTTTTCCCTGCAATTTTCCCTGTCATTATTTTTTGTGCATTTTTTGCCATATCTTTTTACTTTCTCATACGTAGTATAATAAAGTATTATATTCATGAAAAATTTCGACTGTCTGAGTCAATTGGTGCATTATTACAAAAATGACTTTCTGTCGGTCAGTCTGTCTGTCAGTCATCTGTCAGTCTGTGTACAAGATTTATCAAGAACTAAGAGAGCTAGACCCATTAAATTCTACAGCCAAAATGGCGGCTTTGTGGAAATTGCAATTTCGTTTTATGTTATTTACTCTGAAACTACGAGTTTTTCAGAGTCTTATGACAAAAGTTGGAGACAATAAAATTTTCTACATCTTTGTCTTTTAATAGAGCTCCGTATCTCAAGCCGTTATCCAGATATACCGTTATTAGAAAAAAATCAGGTTTTTGCGATTATCTAGAAAAAAATCCGGGTTTTTGGTGGTTTAATCTATAAAATTGTTTGCAAACTAACGGTTTTTCAAAAAAAAAACACTAAGTGCCGTTTTCACCCACAAAACTTAGCAACTTATGTACAACTTAAATTATTTAAGTCCCAGAATTTCTACGAAAACTTAATTTTTTAAGAATAGTACGCGCAAACGGGCCTAAATGGCATAATTAAAGGTATTAAAAATTTCTACATTTATGCCTTTTACCGGAAATCGACATCTTTTACCGTTATCGAGATATTTCAGGATTTGTCAAATAAAAATTCATATTTTTATGTAAACTAATATTTTATTCGTCAGGCAAAATTGTGCAGAAACCTAGATTTAGTATAAGAAAATCATGTGCTGTTCACATGAGATATTTTTTTATAAGAATCAATTTTGCCAGACTGTTGAATGTTGCATTTTGCCATTGGAACAAGTTTTGTTGCCTGCCAACTCGAAGTTGTTTTGTGGGTTTGTCGTCTCACGGTCACTTTTATCGTTCAACTGATGGCGCGTTTTATCGTTCGCTCGGAAAATTGCCCACGGAATCGGCTGTGAATAAAACAGCAGCCAAACAGCAGGTTGAACGAAATGACAGCAAGTCGAGCGATTAAACATTTTCACGCGGAAAAAAAACTGAACCAACTACTATAATGGAAAGCATTGCAGTGCTTATTAACGATGCCATTTTTATGAACTTCTCACATTTCGTTTGTTATTTAATATGTGTGAAAAGGCGTCAATCCTGGAAATCTTTGAACTTTTGAAATTTTGATATATCGTAATTAGCTGAATAGCAAAAGTCGAGGTTTTATTTGTTAATTGCAAACAGCGATGGTGGATGGCAAATTTGTTTCCCCTATAAATATGTATTCAAAAGTATCCACGCAAGGGAGCATCTAAACGGTCCTTTTTACTTGTCAATTTTACTTTAGATACCTCAAATAAAATGCACTGTGTAAAGGTGGAGGCGCCTAAAAGTGTCAAAGTGTCAAGTAACACGTTCAATGTTACTTGACACTTTTACTTGAATGACTTATGTTTCAAGTGACATTGATCGTTTGGATGCGCTTCAATGTTACGTGTAGAGGCAATTGACGAAAATTTTCATCAATAATACTTGTCAAGTAACATTGATCGTGTGGAGACTCCTTAACAACGAGCGTCATAGCCAATTCAAAAAGAAAAACGACAAGTTTGACAAAACAAAAATCGTTCTGATGTACGATTCTGATGTGAAAATTCGAACTTTTTCGACGTTTTGATTTTTATTTGAGAGTCTGGTATGGAAAATCTGGTATATTTAGATTGCGTATCGCAATAAAACTCAGCTTTTTTTTGCCGAAGCGATTTTTTTACATTTCAAAAAAACTTTTCTAGAAGAAACTATTCCGGATTCAACTTTAAATTACAAAATGTTATTTTGATCGAAATTTGTCAAATTTTGTTTCAAGAAACTTGCCAAGCTCAAAACATACTATAGGTTTTTAAGAACCAATAAAAACTTATTTATGAAGTAAAATTTTGGAGTGTTTAGGAACTCCAACATATTTAGCAAAATCGTACCACTTATACTGCCTCCCCCATTGAAATGAAACTGTCTTTTTACAATTTCCTCGAAAACGGTTACTCGTATTGAAAAATTTTAAAATGTATTTTGAATATAATTTTAAATAACTTGTCTATACATCAAAATCCAGTTGGACCACTCTTTTCCTCGTTCTTCGAACAAATTGAATATATCTTTCCTATTTTCTCGAAAACGGTGTATCGTATCGAAAAATTTATAAAGATGAAATGTGTTTAGAATAAGATTTTACATTACCGTTTCATACAACAAAATATAATCGGACCACTTCTTCCCCCCTCTCTCATACAAATGAATGTTTCTTCAATGAACATTTTGTCTGTCCTCATATAGAGTATTTGGCGATAGGCGCATGACAATTGTAGCTTTTCTTATGTACTAAAAAATGTCCTGAGAAACAGAAAACCCAGGGTTTTTATTTCCCCAGCCCAAAAAACCCCTTCATTAATTAAAAGAAGAGATCTGGTTACAGAGGATAATGAAAAATTTCAATTTTTTTTAATATAGTTGATGTTCTAAATAATTTTGATTTTTCTTCTTTATATTAGATAATATGAGTACCCGTTATTAATTATAGATTTTTTCATTTTATTTACAATAGAAAAATACAAAATAATGAATTTTTAATATTTGATGTTAGTCAAAATGTTTTTTAAAACCCAAAAAACCCAATAAAACCCAAAAAAAAAACCAGTAGGTTGGGTTTTTTTAAAAGAAACCCGGGTTTTTCACAACCGGATAGACAGAACGACAAATTTATGAGAAAGTGCATAATAATAAAAACGAAATAATTCAGTAGGCTAAAAAAGATTGAAAACGCCAAGTTTAAAGTGCATTTTAAACCTGTATTTAATCCAACGTGCCAATTTTCATAAAAAAAATCATATGGTGTGTACTTCAGTATATATTTTTTTATGTTTGTCCAGTAATAAGATTATCGAGACCATAATCCTGGCCAAGTAAAATATCGATTTTTTACACAATTTTCTATTTAAGATCACATGTAATATTTGATGTCGATAATTTTAGCTGATAGAATGAACTAACAGTTAAAGCAATTATGTACTGCGAATAATGTAATTAATCTTTGTTCAATTAACACCTTTTTGTTCGGAATTGATATACACGTACGTGAAAGGGCACAGCGTGGGCAAGAAGAGACAATTTCAGGGTTAGGGTTTGATTCCACACGATCCCATATTACACATACAAGTCTATATAAATATGCATATGTGTTTTATTCCATCAAACACTAACTTTGTCTAGTGTTTGTCATTATTCGCATACGGTTCAATTATTCAATTAGTACTGTTCTCGTCTCTCATATTGAATTTCACCTTTCGTGACATTATATTAGTCATCACTTGAGTTCAGTACGGTTTCAAGTTCTTTTCGGATGTGCCACCGAACAAAGTCAAGTTAGACGTAAAATGTGATGAATGAATGGCCTTTAAATCCCATTGACTAATTGGATAAGAAACGAAGATAAGCCCAACTCCAAGAAGCTCCCCAAGGGCCGATTCGCTGCTTTTCCATGCAGTTCTATCTTTGGTTTTATTTAAGTTCAAGTTTCTTTCTACCCATTCGAGTTGTTTTCTCCATCTGAAGAATCACCCAGACGTTAGGACGAGATAAGAATGACAGAAGAAACTTGGAAAAAGGTCATTAGAATCTAACATTTTTGCCGAAATGCCAAATGTTCAACTAAAAGCCAAATTATTTCCCTTAATTACCGATGGCAACACTCTGCCCATGTGTCGAACGTATAATGGGGCCAAATTTCTACGCTAAATTTCCACTTAAATTAAAGCAGCACGTTTCACTTCAGAATGTGCGTACATACGATTGTCATTCAGTAAACTTTTCTTGGGCGACGATTCAAGGCCAGAAAAAGATTTTTGGGGAACTTTGCGTTAAGGAATACCACTTAGTCCTTACATAACCGTAACATCGTTCCACTAATTTTCTTCCTTGTGTTAAAGCATTTGTCTTACTGTAAATGCCTTTGAAGCATAATTTTATGCTAAGTGCTATTTAGCTGAAAATTTGCTACCGACCTAGGAAAACTCACATTTGTAGTCAAAACATGAAAAGAAAATTTACATTATTAGCTTTTATTTATTATCGGAGGAATTTAAGGATTTTTTTGTTAAATTTTCAATGTTCACAGGTTTTTTGGGGAGAGTGTGTGAAGGAGGTAAGAAGTAATTTAATGAAGCGGAGAAGGAAACTGGGCCTAAAACAGGTGCCTAATTTATAAAAATTTCCTTAAATTTTAATCTTACGACACGCAGATATTTTTTATAATGGAATGTGACATTTGTAAGGTTTTTTTTCATATATTTAACAAAGTACAGAGAAATTCGAAGACTTCATAATGTTATCTAGAATAAACTTAAATTACGTTTGTCTAATGTATCCAAACTTAGTTTATCTACACAGAAAAAAATGATGTTGTATTATTTACAAAATGGGTTTTGTTAAGCCTAACAAAAAAAAATTCGTAAATATTACTGAAGTTTTGTATATACTACGAAAAAATTAACCAATATTTTTTCGTATAGTTACTAAAATTTGTTAATATTACGAAGTACATTTTGTCAAATCTGATTTGCATCATGGCGTCATTACGATACACAAGCTTTTCTATTAGTGGTCTCATTAGCCGCTGTAAGCATCCAATTCCCAATTCCCATGTTTGGATGCCTGCAGCAGGTAATTAGACTACTAGTAGAACTGCGCCACACTTGTGCATGACGAAAAAATGGCGATAATTTTGTTAGTCGATTCGCCAATTCTAAAAACTCGATTTTAAAGCGATTCCAATAATTTTTCATAAAACTGATGCAAAAAATCAGTTTTTGGAAAGCATTTCTTAGTTTAGACATTAGTTGGAATGCTTTTTTGAAATATTTTTTATGCCAATTTTTTTCAGATTTCGATAATTTTTTCCCATTTTCGAAAAATACTAAACGCGAATAGTATTTTTTCGAGGTAACACAACAACATTCGTCGAGAGAATTCATTCGTTTGAAGTTTTTGTAAGAAAAATCATTCAAAATAAATTATTTTCATTTCGCATCATATTGGCCGTCATAAAACATTTCCTCCATAATAATATTCAATATAGAAACTATCAGAAACAAACAAGCATCTCCTAATTTTTAAAGTCATCACACTAAAACAATTTCCGCTCATTAGTTGCATATATTAAATTCTATGAACACACACTAAGCAAGAAACAGAAAGAGATTCTATATCAACAAGAGAGATTTGTTTTTGTAATATTTACAAAATATTTGTAATATTAACAAAATTTTGCGAAAACGAAATACAAAAGTACAAAAACTTAACAAAATTGACATCGTACCATTAACAAAATATTTTGTCGGCCCAT
Source organism: Chrysopilus asiliformis (assembly GCA_964034945.1). NCBI lineage: Eukaryota > Metazoa > Arthropoda > Insecta > Diptera > Rhagionidae > Chrysopilus > Chrysopilus asiliformis. The sequence continues at coordinate 14,895,067 of OZ035962.1, forward strand.
GGGGGACAAATGGTTTCGTTATATTAACAAACGTTTTCGTAATATTTACATACATTTTATTTTCTGTGTATCAGAGAAAAGTTTTTCTTTGATATGGCTTCTAAAGCGGTATATCGGTAAAGAATTCGGCGCTTAAACATAATATTTGGTGTTTGCAGGCATATCAGTTTCTTTCCTGGAGGTAAATTTTTTCGTAACATCTTCTAAACTATGCAATTTCGTTAGTATGGCCAAATCAATTTGCCTGCCTGAGCTAAAGGTTTCCTTCTGAAAGACGAACCATTTTTCAAGTTTGTACTCCGGCAAATATGCATAGTCCACAGCGATAAACTTTGATTGAGAGAGGGAAAGTTTAGGTGGCAGACCAAAAGTTTGGCTCTTCCAAGCAAACGAAAATCAGCTGTTTTTTTCTTAATGGGGACAACCGCTAACCTATAACAAATAAATACTATCAATCCATCAAGCATTTACTTTAAAAAAAAAGTCGTAAATATCAACCAACCACAAATGACTCAATATGAATTCCAGGATATACTCAGCTTTTTTTACACATCAAATATTCAATGGGGTTGCATGAATTACGAATGGGATCCATTTTGATTATAAAAAGGGAGTGAAAAAAGAGAATTTTATAGAATTTCTTGTCAATAAGCACGTTTCACTTGTAAAGTACTCCTCCATATCCCCAATTCTAAACGAATCTTCTCGTATATTCAAAAATTCATTCTATTCAAAATGTGTGCCATATCTTCTGTATCGTACAAAACTGGATAGCAAAAGTCGCAGTGGAAGAAGTATTTGTATTCCCCCTGTCAAAAAAATGAAATGGAAAAGAAATTATTTTTGTGGAGCAATTTACACTTGTTTCCTGCCTGATTCAAGAAATAAAACACACTAAAAGCAGGTAACCCATTAGGAAAACTTAAGCATCCAACAGAGAGTGTACATTACTCCTCCTGCAAAAAGAAAAAAAAAACCGGGGGACCCTTTCCCATTTCACAGCAGCCGAAAAATTATGAAAAGCCCATTTTCATTTTGTCGTGAGTTTTCCCTGAAATATGTTGTCGGTCCCGTGTCGAGCAGAAAATTTATTTCTATTTATTTTCTATGTCTTCCCCGGGAGAAGAAGAGACACTTGAATGGAACACATTAGAATCCAGGAACAAAATAAACACATTTTCAGACAGAAGGCGGAATTTGTGAGACATTGAGGGGCCTAAGGTAAATGAACCTATTACCGGAAGAATTGTAGATCCGTTAAACATGGGTCTTATTTTTAAGTGTGGTAGAAAATTATCCCGGTAGATTTCATTCAATGAACGATGCTATAGGGATTCTAATTGCGCTAATATGATAAGGAAAATATTTTTGACCCTCTTACCGACATTTTGCTGCAAAAGGTGTGCTTTTTAAGGATGGAAATGATAGGGAAATTTTGTTAACCCAAAAACAAGGTATTTCTACCTTAATCAATTTAGATTTTTGAACTCATTGTTTGTATGAAATTTGTAGAAAAAAATGTCTTATTTATTACACCATCTTTCTTTCGGTTTTGAATTCGTAACTTTTGAAATCTTCATCGATTTAGCATAGCGTTATTGGCTCTTTTTGTTTAAAAAAAAATAAAATTGCTTCCATTAATGGCACTTGATTTCAGTCATACTGCGAAGAGAAAAACTTTGTCTCCGGGAACAAAAGTTTAGCGTTGTGGGGCGAAAAATTTAGAAAAAAAATTGTTGTTTCGGCGAAATTTTACTTTAGGGGCGCGGTTGACTAGGATCTTCATATTTTTTTCCTAGCTTTATGGGGTCAAATGGATTTAAAAAATAAAAAAAAAAATTTAGTCGCTCGGCCATAGGGGGGAGCCGGGAGCCCCCCAAAGTTTGTTCGCAAAAACTACAAACGGCTATGATTTGTTTGTTTTTTGACCGATTTTAAAACTGTAAACGCCAAAAGGTGTCCCTCAAAGAGTTCTTTCCAAAAGGGGGGGGGGGGGATGGGGGGCGGGCCGGCGGGCGGCGATCAAAAAACAAACAAATCATAGCCGTTTGTAGTTTTTGCGAACAAACTTTGGGGGGCTCCCGGCTCCCCCCTATGGCCGAGCGACTACATTTTTTTTTATTTTTTAAATCCATTTGACCCTATAAAACTAGGAAAAAAATATGAAGATCCTAGTCAACCGCGCCCCTAAAGTAAACTTTAGCCGTTGTTTCTTTGACAGATACATATACTGAGTTTGACTATAAGAACAAAATAAGAAAAACAGCTGGCAGGAACTAAACTTTTCTTGTGGGAACTAAATATTTACATATCCGCCGTTGCCGAGTTAAAGTTTTTCCATAAGTTTTTTTGAACCAAAAGATAAAGAAAATAACTTAAAAACAAAAAAAAAACATAACAAAAGCTATAATTGCCAATCTGGCAATCATTGGAGACCCGTATGGTGATATTCGTATCAAAATTCGAACAGTTATATTTATTCCAATCGGATTTTGATGTATGGGAGTTTTATGTAGAATCATATCCTAAATAACTTTTGTTCTTGCACTTTTTTGATAAGATGCACCGTGTTCGAGATATTCACAAAAAACGATTTCGTTCGTATGGGGGGTACCCCCCCTAATGGTCCATTTTTGCCCATTAACGAACTTAGCCTCGCATTTTACGAAAAACGAATCTGCGCAAAATCTCAAGTCTCTACCTCAATCCGTGCGCCCGCAATCCGCGCCACAGACAGACAGACATACAGACAGACAGACGGACAGACAGACAGACAGACGGACGGACATGCAGAAATTAAATATTTTTATCATTCTAAACACACTGGTGTAATTCATTTTTTTGTGCGATGACGGGATCTTGGCGTTACAAACGGTAAGGCAAAGTTAATATACCCTTTGGTTTCACCATACGGGTATAATAAAATAAAGTTCTATGGCTTCAGGACCTTCTGTTTCGAATTTTGAAATTCCATCACCAGATTTATGATCAGTGACCCCGAAAACCCCCTAAAGGCCAATTCAGACATACGATTAAAGCTCTCGACCAATGAGATCAAAGCTTTCAACAATAGGGACATGAAAGCTTTGATCTCATTGTTCGAGGAAGCTTAATCGTAATCGCAATCGTTAGTCTAAATTGGACTTAAAGCCAATTTTTCATGACAATCGGTTAAGTGGTTCGGTTGATACTGTGAACAGTGAGTGGTATTTGGCTATTTTATATAGATTTCTAGGAAATTAAAATTAAGGTAACTGCAGGTTTTTGCGTATTATTATCGGGCTGTAGCCTAACGATCGCTTGACAGCCGATAAATATTTGGCAGCGCGATACGCAAATACAGCCCTTAGCATTATATCAAGGTATCTTAAATAAAGCCACGCTTGTATTCACGAAATATTTATGTCACACGTCTAGTCGGTGAAGCACAAAATTCTAATTTTTGAAAATCAGATAGAAGTATTTTCTAGATCGCCCCCGTTCTTTAAAATATGAAAAGACGAACTTCCCTTCTGGAAGAAATCGATTTTAAAACACATATTGAGAAAAGTTTATCGATTTTAAAACAAATCTTGAGAAAAAATTTTAATTTTCAGATAGTTTCCGATTTACATTCGACTGATTTCGTTAAAGTTGACTGCCTGTCGCAGTGAAACGTGAAATTTGAATGCCCTTGTGAACTCCTTCCCATCGTTGCAGCATAAATAACTTTCGTATCTAAATTTAGTCAGCGTGATTTTCCTTTATCGTGAACAGAAACTGCCTTTGACATAATTCACTATAACCAAAGTATGTCAGAGGAAAACGGAATGCTGTATGCCTTTTCACAGTCGCAGATACAATCAACGTTAAACAAGTTTTCATTTTATGCCTCTGTATTTGTTTAAACGCGACAAATCGATTTTTCCGGCTTCTTCAGGAACAGCAGCCACCACGAGTCTTTTTTTGTTTCAATTTTTCCCGGCGTAGCATTTCGAAAAAAAAAATCTCATTTGATCTGCCAAATCATCTTCTGGTGCAGACGAACAATCAAAACGAGACAAGGAAAAGATCTTAGCAAAACGAAATGATATTAAAATCTGGTGGAAAAGGTCACGCTTTATGGCATAAATTTTTTTGAATTTTTAAAACCCATCTGGCAACTCTAATGCGCTTCAATTTTGTGCTTAGAATAAAAAATCTTTTCATTTCATCATTTTTGGTTGTCATGTTCTTCCATGTGTGATGGAACTCTTCGTATGCTTCTTATTTTAATGTTCATATTTACCAACTCAAATAATGCGGTCCAGCAGGGAGGAATTTCTTATGCTTGTGATTTAAAATTGCTTTAGTGCAAGACAAATTAGCAGAGATTGCAACATTTGCTATCAGCAGTAAAAACACAACACTAAAAAAAACATCGCTTGATTCTGTTGACAGCTTGAGACTAAAATATATGGATTTTCTCTGCATGGTGAAGGTCATTCCAAAATTTTCGCACGTTTTCCAAATAGAATTCGAAGTGACTTTTTGCCGCATTGTCGTGAGGAAATTTCTAAACATCTTGAAGAAATGCAGAGCTTGATTTTTCAAATAAAATTACGTGTCACGCATTATGCGTTACGTAACGTGTAACGCATTATGCGTTATGTGTAACGCATTATGCGTTATGTTTAACGCATTATGCGTAACGTGTAACGCATTATGCGTAACGTGTAACGGATTATGCGTTACGTAACGTGTAACGCATTATGCGTTACGTAACGTGTAACGCATTATGCGTTATGTGTAACGCATTATGCGTTATGTTTAACGCATTATGCGTAACGTGTAACGCATTATGCGTTACGTAACGTGTAACGCATTATGCGTTACGTAACGTGTAACGGATTATGCGTTACGTAACGTGTAACGCATTATGCGTTACGTAATTATGCGTTACGTGTAACGCATTATGCGTTACGTGTAACGCATTATGCGTTATGTGTAACGCATTATGCGTTACGTGTCACGCATTATGCGTTATGTGTAACGCATTATGCGTTACGTGTCACGCATTATGCGTTATGTTTAACACATTATGCGTAACGTGTAACGCATTATGCGTTACGTAACGTGTAACGCATTATGCGTTACGTAACGTGTAACGCATTATGCGTTACGTAACGTGTAACGCATTATGCGTTACGTAACGTGTAACGCATTATGCGTTACGTAACGTGTAACGCATTATGCGTTACGTGTCACGCATTATGCGTTATGTTTAACACATTATGCGTAACGTGTAACGCATTATGCGTTACGTAACGTGTAACGCATTATGCGTTACGTAACGTGTAACGCATTATGCGTTACGTAACGTGTAACGCATTATGCGTTATGTGTAACGCATTATGCGTTATGTTTAACGCATTATGCGTAACGTGTAACGCATTATGCGTTACGTAACGTGTAACGCATTATGCGTTACGTAACGTGTAACGGATTATGCGTTACGTAACGTGTAACGCATTATGCGTTACGTGTCACGCATTATGCGTTATGTTTAACACATTATGCGTAACGTGTAACGCATTATGCGTTACGTAACGTGTAACGCATTATGCGTTACGTAACGTGTAACGCATTATGCGTTACGTAACGTGTAACGCATTATGCGTTACGTGTCACGCATTATGCGTTATGTGTAACGCATTATGCGTTACGTGTCACGCATTATGCGTTATGTTTAACACATTATGCATTATGTGTCACGCATTATGCGTTACGTAACGTGTAACGCATTATGCGTTACGTAACGTGTAACGCATTATGCGTTACGTAACGTGTAACGCATTATGCGTTACGTAACGTGTAACGCATTATGCGTTACGTAACGTGTAACGCATTATGCGTTATGTGTAACGCATTATGCGTTATGTGTAACGCATTATGCGTTATGTGTAACGCATTATGCGTTACGTGTCACGCATTATGCGTTATGTGTAACGCATTATGCGTTACGAGTCACGCATTATGCGTTATGTTTAACACATTATGCGTTACGTGTCACGCATTATGCGTTACGTGTAACGCATTATGCGTTACGTAACGTGTAACCCATTATGCGTTACGTAACGTGTAACCCATTATGCGTTACGTAACGTGTAACGCATTATGCGTTACGTAACGTGTAACGCATTATGCGTTATGTTTAACGCATTATGCGTTATGTTTAACGCATTATGCGTTACGTGTCACGCATTATGCGTAACGTGTAACGGATTATGCGTTACGTAACGTGTAACGCATTATGCGTTACGTAACGTGTAACGCATGATGCGTTACGTAACGTGTAACGCATTATGCGTTACGTAACGTGTAACGCATTATGCGTTACGTAACGTGTAACGGATTATGCGTTACGTAACGTGTAACGCATTATGCGTTACGTAATTATGCGTTACGTGTAACGCATTATGCGTTATGCGTAACGTGTAACGCATTATGCGTTACGTAACGTGTAACGCATTATGCGTTACGTAACGTGTAACGGATTATGCGTTACGTAACGTGTAACGCATTATGCGTTATGTGTAACGCATTATGCGTTATGTGTAACGCATTATGCGTTACGTGTCACGCATTATGCGTTATGTGTAACGCATTATGCGTTACGAGTCACGCATTATGCGTTATGTTTAACACATTATGCGTTACGTGTCACGCATTATGCGTTACGTGTAACGCATTATGCGTTACGTAACGTGTAACCCATTATGCGTTACGTAACGTGTAACGCATTATGCGTTACGTAACGTGTAACGCATTATGCGTTATGTGTAACGCATTATGCGTTATGTTTAACGCATTATGCGTTATGTTTAACGCATTATGCGTTACGTGTCACGCATTATGCGTAACGTGTAACGGATTATGCGTTACGTAACGTGTAACGCATTATGCGTTACGTAACGTGTAACGCATTATGCGTTACGTAACGTGTAACGCATTATGCGTTACGTGTCACGCATTATGCGTTATGTGTAACGCATTATGCGTTACGTGTCACGCATTATGCGTTATGTTTAACGCATTATGCGTTATGTGTAACGCATTATGCGTTACGTGTCACGCATTATGCGTTACGTGTCACGCATTATGCGTTATGTTTAACACATTATGCGTAACGTGTAACGCATTATGCGTTACGTAACGTGTAACGCATTATGCGTTACGTAACGTGTAACGCATTATGCGTTACGTAACGTGTAACGCATTATGCGTTACGTGTCACGCATTATGCGTTATGTGTAACGCATTATGCGTTACGTGTCACGCATTATGCGTTATGTTTAACGCATTATGCGTTATGTGTAACGCATTATGCGTTACGTGTCACGCATTATGCGTTATGTTTAACACATTATGCGTAACGTGTAACGCATTATGCGTTACGTAACGTGTAACGCATTATGCGTTACGTAACGTGTAACGCATTATGCGTTACGTAACGTGTAACGCATTATGCGTTACGTGTCACGCATTATGCGTTATGTGTAACGCATTATGCGTTACGTGTCACGCATTATGCGTTATGTTTAACACATTATGCATTATGTGTCACGCATTATGCGTTACGTAACGTGTAACGCATTATGCGTTACGTAACGTGTAACGCATTATGCGTTACGTAACGTGTAACGCATTATGCGTTACGTAACGTGTAACGCATTATGCGTTACGTAACGTGTTACGTAACGTGTAACGCATTATGCGTTACGTAACGTGTAACGGATTATGCGTTACGTAACGTGTAACGCATTATGCGTTACGTAATTATTATGCGTTACGCATTATGCGTTACGTGTAACGCATTATGCGTTATGTGTAACGCATTAACGCATTATGCGTTACGTGTCACGCATTATGCGTTATGTTTAACACATTATGCGTAACGTGTAACGCATTATGCGTTACGTAACGTGTAACGCATTATGCGTTACGTAACGTGTAACGCATTATGCGTTACGTAACGTGTAACGCATTATGCGTTACGTAACGTGTAACGCATTATGCGTTACGTAACGTGTAACGCATTATGCGTTACGTAACGTGTAACGCATGATGCGTTACGTAACGTGTAACGCATGATGCGTTACGTAACGTGTAACGCATTATGCGTTACGTAACGTGTAACGCATTATGCGTTATGTGTAACGCATTATGCGTTATGTTTAACGCATTATGCGTAACGTGTAACGCATTATGCGTTACGTAACGTGTAACGCATTATGCGTTACGTAACGTGTAACGGATTATGCGTTACGTAACGTGTAACGCATTATGCGTTACGTAACGTGTAACGCATTATGCGTTACGTAACGTGTAACGAATTATGCGTTATGTGTAACGCATTATGCGTTACGTGTCACGCATTATGCGTTATGTGTAACGCATTATGCGTTACGAGTCACGCATTATGCGTTATGTTTAACACATTATGCGTTACGTGTCACGCATTATGCGTTATGTTTAACACATTATGCGTAACGTGTAACGCATTATGCGTTACGTAACGTGTAACGCATTATGCGTTACGTAACGTGTAACGCATTATGCGTTACGTAACGTGTAACGCATTATGCGTTACGTAACGTGTAACGCATTATGCGTTACGTGTCACGCATTATGCGTTATGTTTAACACATTATGCGTAACGTGTAACGCATTATGCGTTACGTAACGTGTAACGCATTATGCGTTACGTAACGTGTAACGCATTATGCGTTACGTAACGTGTAACGCATTATGCGTTACGTAACGTGTAACGCATTATGCGTTACGTAACGTGTAACGCATTATGCGTTACGTAACGTGTAACGCATTATGCGTTACGTGTCACGCATTATGCGTTATGTTTAACACATTATGCGTAACGTGTAACGCATTATGCGTTACGTAACGTGTAACGCATTATGCGTTACGTAACGTGTAACGCATTATGCGTTACGTAACGTGTAACGCATTATGCGTTACGTAACGTGTAACGCATTATGCGTTACGTAACGTGTAACGCATTATGCGTTATGTGTAACGCATTATGCGTTACGTGTCACGCATTATGCGTTATGTGTAACGCATTATGCGTTACGAGTCACGCATTATGCGTTATGTTTAACACATTATGCGTTACGTGTCACGCATTATGCGTTACGTGTAACGCATTATGCGTTACGTAACGTGTAACCCATTATGCGTTACGTAACGTGTAACGCATTATGCGTTACGTAACGTGTAACGCATTATGCGTTATGTGTAACGCATTATGCGTTATGTTTAACGCATTATGCGTTATGTTTAACGCATTATGCGTTACGTGTCACGCATTATGCGTTACGTATCACGCATTATGCGTTACGTGTCAAGCATTATGCGTTACGTAACGTGTAACGCATTATGCGTTACGTATCACGCATTATGCGTATGTGTAACGCATTATGCGTTACATGTCACGCATTATGCTTTACATGTCAATTGGATATTATGTTGAAATTTTTTATACAAAAACTTTTGAAACCTCAAGACCTGATACTGGAACTCAAAAACTGATTGAGGAAGATAGTTGAAATTTGGCACAGAACTGGCTTTTATCAAAAGTTAAACCTTTTTGCGAAAATGGGAAAAATTGAACCACTCCTTTCCATTCTCTCCCATACAACTGGCGAAATTTTTTCCAATTTTCTCGAAAACGGTTTTTTTTGTTCATTTTTTTCATTACAAAAATGTAAATGGCATTTTTACAAAAATGTTTTTGTCTGTTAGTCAGTCAGTCTGTCAGTCTGTCAGTCTGTCAGTCTGTCAGTCTGTCAGTCTGTCAGTCTGTCAGTCTGTCAGTCTGTCAGTCTGTCAGTCTGTCAGTCTGTCAGTCTGTCAGTCTGTCAGTCTGTCAGTCTGTCAGTCTGTCAGTCTGTCAGTCTGTCAGTCTGTCAGTCTGTCAGTCTGTCAGTCTGTCAGTCTGTCAGTCTGTCAGTCTGTCAGTCTGTCAGTCTGTCAGTCTGTCAGTCTGTCAGTCTGTCAGTCTGTCAGTCTGTCGGTCTGTAATGTTTGCATAATTTTTTGCAATTCAAAACTTATGCCCTTATTCTGGCGTTTTGATCGGTCACAATCTGTATAGCAATTTCAGCACAAAAGATGATAATTTTCCAGGTGATTTTTTCCGTGATAAATGAGAGGGAATATTTTTCAAATCTCAATCTCCAAGCCATGGAGAATTAAACCCCGAATAGACGAAAATTTTGAGACCAAGTTGTGGCAAGTCATCGGTCAGTGACAGTCGCCAGAATAGGACTATAAAACTAATATTTCCACTGTGGTTTGTGATGCTTCAATGTGCCTGAAATGCATAGTCGTAAATATTTAATCAGAGAAAATAAATTAACATTCATTTGATATCAACTTTTCACATAAAACAATAGTAGATTTTTTTTGCAACTTTTTACGCCGGTGCAATGCAGTCACAAAGAGATTTTCCTGTAATTAAAACTATTCATAGAAAAGGCTGAAAACGGCACATCATAGCGAAAAAAGGAAAGTCTAATAAAGTTCATTATAATTCATAATGACCATCAGCGAAACATTTAATATCCTTCTTGCTAGTATCCTGTGATCCTTCTGTTGATTCTCACTTCAACTTTTTTAATTTCTCCTCGTCAAGTGCAGAAACAGAAACCAAGTTCGAGGCCTGTGTAAAAGATATGAAGAAAACTTTTGGTTTTTCTTCGTTTTCATTGGTTTTTCCTATCTAAGCAGCAGGTCTGTACGTTTCCTTCGTTAAATCACCATTAGTGAATCGTGTGGAAAATTTTGTATAGAATGCAGCGCATCGCAGGAGAAAAGGGGCGAGAGCCGACGTTACCCATAAGAGTATAAAACAGACGGAAATTAGGGAAATGAAAAGCTCTCTGCATGTAAAATACGATCCTATGCGAGTATATGAAACTCGCAGCATAAAATTCATGTTGCTCACATAATAATATTTCTGCTGGCTTTAATGCTAAAATAAAAAGTTGAAGTTCTAAGGGTGAAAATCGATGACTCAGTTGGGCATATAGCAAAGCGGGATTACCAGGATAAGGTGTAGACGAGTTCCGTAGGAATTGCAAACGGTTTCAATTCACGTGGGGATTTGAAAAGGAAGTTAAATCGGAAAGGCTATCACAGTGAAACCGTTTTTAAAAATAATATTGATGAAATTTCGAAATGGAAACATCGTTTTTGAGAAAATCAGCGAGGAAAAATAACTTTTATTTCACAAAAAAAATCTGATGTCAACAGCACATGACTTTCTTATACAAAATATACGTTCCTTCGTAATTTACATTATAACCCGACAGATAAAATATTAGCTTATATAAATATACAATTTTTTTTTACGAAATCTGAAATATCTCGATAACGGTAAAAGATATTGGTTTACGGTAAAAAGCAAAAATGCACAGAATTTAAATATCTTTAATTCTTCTCTTGAATATTATGTCGAGGAACCGTTAGTTTGTAAGCAATTTGCAAAAATCTAATTTTTTACTTATTAATGAAAATATCTCAATAACGGTAAGACACCGGATAACGGTGGAAGACAAAATTGTCGATATCGTTATTTTCTTTAATTCGCCTCATAATTAAACTACCGAACAACCGTTAATTTTCGGAATAAACGCAAAAAACTGTTTCTCTTTTTTTTATAGAAAAGTTCTATTAAAAAAGAATAACGGTACATCTCGAGTTCTATTTTAAAAAAAGTTTTGAAATATCGAAGTCTATTACAAAACCAAAATGTAGGAAATTTTACTGTCTTCAATTTTTGCTGTACATAAGGCTACTGAAAATGCGTAATTTTGAAGTAAACAGCAAAAAACGTAATTGCGATTTTTAAAAAACCGCAATTTTTTTAACTTCCGGTAAATGGATTTTCACCAGGATCGTTCTGTTCCAGTAACAAACATGCCTGTAAATTTTCATGGCTGCTCTAACACTACCGAAGACCTCCTTCCTCTATGGGCTGGGTAGTCTCCAAGCACAAACTTCGCTGCTCTAACATCCACCGTATTCACCCAATCTAGCCCCTATTTTTTTATCCGGAGTTTCCGCAGTGAAGGTTCTGATATTAGAATAAGACAAAAAGTAATTCGTACTGACACGATAAAATTTGAAAATTTCCACAATATTTTAATTAGGATTTCACTGTTAAAAACTTGCGTAGTTTGAATACCTGTTTTCATGTAATTAAAATCTTCTTCAGTGTCCCTCAACCACAGAAGCATTAGGGATTTTTTTTTAATTTTTTTTTGTGTATTTCAACACAAATTACTTATCCCTAATACTTTCTGACAGTGTCAGTCAGTTTATAAAATGTCCTTTTACGATTCCTTGATAGTAATCGTCAGTCTGAGCTGACTTTTTGGAAAAATCAACCGTCGAATACAATGAAATATTAGACGCATCACAAACACTCATGGAATTGACGTGTAATTCTTTTGTTTTACATTTTAGAATGGCGTTTTTCAAGGAAAAAGGGAAGAAGACAAAGGAAACACTTTGGATTCAATTCTACTATACTCTGTAGATAAAAATATGCTCATGTTAAGTTGGATTACTTCGTACGTTCATGTGGATTGCTTTTTATGACTAACATCGGATCAAATGAAAGCGATTTCAGACATCTCAGCCATGACAATAAAAGGTAGAGCCAGGTCCTTGAAGAAGACGTCTGCCGTTGTATTATTGTAGTGATGGACATCTGGCTGGTTAGTACATTAAGTGAATGCAATTTCTACAGACACATCCGTACCGACTGGAAGCAGGGAATTTCGCAATGCATTCTGGTCGATGTGGCAGAAATCGCATTGAAAATGTGATGTACAAAAGCAACCCTTATTGACATCCATCTCTTTAATTCAAAATGATGTTTAAAGTGACATTAAGGGTGTAGTCACATCTCCTTTTAAAGTTTGTATTCATATCACTTTCCGAATTAAGCCATTGACCTTTTAAATAAACGTCGCAAACAATGGTAGACAAGTTCTTTGAAAAGGGGGAACTTCCGATGTTATTTAATTTTTAAAATAATTACGAAGGGACAACGAATAATAGAAATTTTAATAAACAATTATATGTCAGAAATCAGGGGTGAGAGTTATAAAAAATACAATTTCGATAATAAAAGTTTGCACAACAAATTCTTAATAAGAGAAAAGCCAACTTCAATAATGTTGTTTATAAGAAAATCTTACCTGGTAGAATCAAGAATTCGACATGACAGTTTTTTAAAAGCTTTTATTTAGTTTGCTTTTTTATGTGTTTGTTTGTCTGTTAGGGTCAAATCTTGTAACTTAATTTTAACCCACTTCCACTCATCCGACTTTAAATTTATGTAACTCTGCTGGCAATACAATATTTTCGCAATTTCGTGAAATTTTCTGGAAAAATCTCACTTGGGGGTTTTGGGGTCGCTAAATTCGATTCTGACCTTAAAAAGTCTGCAAGGACAACTGAAGATCTTGTAAGGATAGCGCGATTAACCTTTCCCTCAAATTTCCAGAAAAAAATCTCATCTGAGAGTTTTTGGGGTCCCTGAATTCGATTCTGACATTCAGAAGTCTGCAAGGACAACGGAAGGCCTTGTACGCGATTATCCTTTTCCTAAAAATTTCCGGAAAAAAATCTCACTTGGTGGTTTTAGGGTCGCTGAATCAAATTCTGATGTTAAGAAGTCTGTAAGGACACTGGAAGGTCCTTTTGTAAGGAAAACCTGATTGTCATTTTCCTCAAATTTTCCGTATATATGAGTGTAGCGAAGGACAAACGTCATTTAAGTAATACTTATAAAATACAAAATGCCTAAAAACGATAAAATTTTGTTAAAAAATGCACTGTAAAGAAAAAAAAAATTTTTTGACGCTGTGTGTTAGAAAAAAGCATAAAAAATGAAGTAAATATTTATCTGGCTTTTATTTCAGATACACAACGTCCAAAAAAAAATTTCCTTTTTTCAGTACCTACATTTTTTAAAATAAATATTGTAAATAAGTTAATATAATTTAATTGTTGTTAGAGTTATGTGTGAGAGAAAGCTGCTTTAAACGAAACACAACAAAAAAAACTTGACTGGAAGACATTTTCAAACTTTTAAAAGCATTTTAATAATGTGATATCGGTTTATCCACACCTGCAAATATCAATATTGATCTCAACTTTGAACAAAGTCTTTTTAATATTCTTTTTTTGGGAAAGGGCATTCCCCTGCGACCAGCAGGACAAATTTTACTTTCTATGTGTTCCCAACATAAAAACGAAACTGCCAAACTGTCCCATTTGGACCAGAACACTTCAACCGAAAGCAAATTGAGGAACTAGGGAACCATCAAGCGGTGATCCTGTTTAATAGAAGAAACAGACCTCGCCCAATACAAACGAACAATAAAGGCAGGCAGACAGACACCGACATCGGCTGATGTTTTCGCATAACGCATTTAGGGAGGATAATAGCGAATATATAGTTACGACAGACAGGATAACAGCAACCGACCAAAAATATGCAGAAGGCAAGGAGCCAACAACAGTTTCCTTCTTCCTTAATGACGTTGTTAAAATGGCTGTGCTTTAAAAGGGAATATAAATACATAGAAAAGTATTAGGGATTTTTACTTTCTTATACGTAGTATAACAAAGTGTTGTATTCGTGAAAAATGTTGACCTCTTAATTTTGCCTAAAAAACATTTCCCGAGTACTCCGTCTGTTAAGCCCAATTCAGAATAACGAGTGCGATTACGATTGAAGCTTCTCGACCAATGAGATCAAAGCTTTCAACGATAGGAAAACTAAAGCCTTGATCTCATTGGTCGAGGAAGCTCAATCGCGATCGTAATCGTTAGTCTGAATTTAGCTTTAGTCGGTCAGTCTGTTAGTCGGGATATAAGATTTCTCAAAAACGAATAGAGCCATAAAATTTTATAGGCGTTTTGGGCCTGGAATGAAAATCCGTTAACCGGAAGTAACCAAAATGACGGCTCTTTGAAATCCCAATTGATTTTTTTGCGATTTACTCCGAAACTACGCATTTTCTCAGTACCCTTTTGTATGGCAAAAGTTGAAAACAATAAAACTTCCTACACTTTTGTATGTTATTAGCAAAGATGACAAGGTTGTTATTATTTTCCCAGCCCAAAAAAAATCCACTGGACCCAAAAAAAAAACCCCCGCAAAAATGGGACTAAAACACCATTAAAAAATCCATTAAAACCTACAACAAAACCCAAAAAAAACACCCATTAATATCGAAGAATTAAAGATATTGAAATTCAATAAATTTTTCCCTTTTACCGTAAACCGATATATTTTACCGTTATCGAGATATTTCAGATTTTGTACAATAAAGATAAAAAAATTTGAAAAAATTCGTGTAAATTATGCACAAACATAGATTTTGTATAAGAAAGTCAAGTGCTGTTCCCATCAGATAATTTTTTTCCTCTTCTCATTTTATTTGCCTATCAGCTTTTATTGTTGTTTGTAGGTAGATGGTCCGAAAGGGATGATATTTGCAAAGTCCTAGAACTTGGAACCAAGGACGGAACGGGGATGATAACATTTATGGGGAGATATTTTTCTTTTGTACCAAAATCTAAACATGATATTGGCATAAGTCCAGTTCCGGTTAAATGGCAACAACAATTGCTCGTTCAGCTTAATCAATGATGAGAACAAGGACTTCCTTAAGTTGAACTTTAAATCAGTCTAAATTTAGTTGAAAAAGCATCTTTCAAGCACATACGAACAAACATACATATATATCGTTTCATGGATGTCCTTTGAGAATCCTTTGACAGTTTTATTCTTCCATCTTTCTTTGACTTGACTTTTTCTAGTCATTTTCGCCATTAGCATGCATGTCTAAGCAGCAAAAAAATGTTATGTTTTTTTTTAAGAGCAAAATGCAACATAAAAGCATCTGGAAGGATATTTCAAGCATTCAGCTTTAATTCTTTTGAATAATCCGGCCATGAACTAAACTATCGCACCATGAGGAAATCCGTAGCGCTAAATCAAAGTACTTAAGCCTCTGGTTTTAATAAAGACAACTATAATGAGGCAAACTATGTTATATAACTTTTATGTTATCAAGGCGAATTCTCTACACATGCTCACTAATTTCCATTGTTTCATGGGAAAATTAGACTTTTCTTCTTATATACATTTTCATTCATTAATTCACTGAAGGTGGCTTCAGGGATCGCTTTCGTTTATTGAAAAGTTTTCTCTCCCCTATAGGTTTTGGGGGTGAAAACTTTTATTTACTTGAACAGTAACTTGTGGTAGTGAAGCCCCCCCAACAAAATTGTTGAAAGTAATTAGCATCGTACAAAGTTTAATCTGTTTTTGTTGTAAAATTTAATACGAAATTTTCCAGGCTTCGGTTTCTCTTGTTGCGTTTCCTTCTATGGCCCATATTATCATAGATGGGATTCAAATAAATGGAATGTCCTTGATTAAAAAAAAGTTTCTCATCTGATTAAACTAACTTTTTTCCATGGAATTCGGTCCTTCGTGGAATATTTCCTTTTATTTTTGGTAAAATATTTTACCTTTATTAAAGACATGAAACTTTGTTTAAAAATAAAAAATTCATTCTTCACGAGGAATTCTTCACAGGTTTGAAATTTAGGCACAAACTTTGAAAATTGAAATTTTTCTTGAGTTACGATATGAAAATTTGACTTTATTCACAAAATTTTGATGTTGAAATTTAATTTTTTTTGAAGAATCCTTAGTGCAGACGCACACTGCGATCGCAAGAATGTAGGATGGTGTCAAAAGTAGCACCAGCAAAGAGGGCTGATATAGACGAGGTCGGTTTTATTTTCGTGGACAAAATTAGTTGAGTTTTGGGTTTCCACACATCCTGAAATCCGACAAGATCAGCCTAAAATCTGATCTAATTCGATCTGTGGTGTTAAAAACGATTTCAAAAATTTTTGAGAGGGAAATTCCATCACATGAGATGTATTTTTGTCGTCTTGCAAATTTATTTTAAAAAAGCTTTGGATAAGACATACGAAGCACAGCTCAGGCTGGACGGAGAACGGAATGAGATGTCGGTTTAGGTTTTCCTTAAACTTCTGCAGGTTAAAGTACATCCTTAATGTACTAATGAAGATACATCCTTTCTTATCTCTGAAAGTACTAGATCTACACAGTGAAAGATTTGGGTCGAATTTTTCAACTTCACTCAATTATTATCAGTTTAAAACGATTTTTTAAACTATTTAGTTTAATAAATTTCTACCGAAAGGGTTTAAAGATGAATTTTTGATGGCTTCTGTAATCGATTTGTGCATAGGCATCAGTCACTGACAATCGCCAAAATAGGGGTGTTAGTTGAAAAATCATCCGACACAAAATCAAACTACACCAGGGTGTTTGGGATGATAAAAGATTTTGATTACCGCTTGCCTGTGCGTCTGTCTATCAGTCCGTCTGTCTGCCCGTCTGTCTGTCTGTTTGTCCGTCTGTCTGTTTGTCTGTCTGTCTGTCTGTCTGTCTGTCCGTCTGTCCGTCTGTCTGTCCGTCTGTCCGTCTGTCCGTCTGTCTATCTGCCCGTCTGTCCGTGAGCAACAAAACTTTTAAAAGGCCTGAGCTAGAAACCTAAAATTTTGTAGTTGTGTTTCTCATAAATGGTAAAGCTAAGTTCCTGAACGGGAAAAACTGGACCATACCTTCTTCCTTCCCCCATACAAACGAAACACACATTTTTCTCAAAAACGGTGATTAAAAAATTTATAAAGGTAAAATATGTTTAGAATATGATTTTACATAACTTATCTATGCATCAAAATCCATTTGGACCACTCCTCCTTCCTCTCCCACACAAATGGATAGTTTTCATAAAAAAAATTGTTGTGTTTGTCGATTGGTCCCTGAAAATTGTAGCTTTTCTTATGTTTTGGTTATAAATTCAACTAGAAAGATGAAAATTTAAACTATTTGGTTGAAAAAGAATTTTGTGATTTTGTTTTTTACAAATCTTAAACTTTTTAGTTGAGAATTTCAACTCAATTTAGTTAGAAAGTTTAAAAAATCGACCAAAATTTTCCACCGTGTGCAGTACCTACTTTTTAACTTTAAAGAATAATTTTGAATTTTAGTATAAAACTTCTCAATCGCATTTGATAACACTTACATCCATCCACCCAAGACATTTTATAATAAAACTCCAAAGAAACTTATTATGAAATAAACAGTTATTCGCATCACAATGAAATTGACGCTGATCTGAATGAAAGCCCTTTATTAATTTCATTATGCGGCATTAAAACCGATGTAAACCGAAAAGAAGAATTGATGTTTGAAGGCATTTTGAGCAAAGTAGGCATGATGAGATTCACATCTCGCTGTCTCCTCATTATGGACGATACTGACAGCCATTTAAGGTAAAAGCCAAGGTGTACACATCTTAAGATTGTGAAAATCTGTATATAAAAAAAAGAACACGAAAAACACAAAACGGTGAACAGAAATAATCAGTTTTCACAGGTAGTTAATTGTGTGAAGAACCATGAAATTTAGTGATAAGCTCAGCGATGCATTAAGTAATTCACGGCACAATTTATGAGGCTCAAATGATTTTATAATTCTCATATTATGCTTGTATGTGACAATATAATTTATACCGACCCCCATTGACTTTAGCGTGTCACAAATAATTCACATTAAACGAATTTCATCTTTATAATGTGTCATAGTCATACATATACAATATTGTTGTCGTACAAATTTATTAAATGTTGAGCATAATAATCAAGAAAACTACATAATCACCGCCACTTCCGATTTAATTATGTGTAGAACTTTTTTGAAAATTAAGTGGTGCAAAATGATTTTTAGTAGTGTCTTATACGAAATGCGGACGAAGAAAACTGAAAATTGTTGAAAATATATATACCAAATTAACCTTATTCGAGACAGGTAACGTTAAAATTCACTTGAATTTCCTGAATTGCAGCTTTCTTCTTAGCCCCTCACCTGATATTACCTGAACCGTTACAGTAATTTTGATACGATTTTTCCTATTAGAAATTCATTCCTAAAATAAACTCCTGGCCCACTCAAACCTATCACATCGCTTGTCTGTAACCTTCTCTTCTTGTATTTCCTGAACCAATGAAGGGATTTTAATCAAATTTTCACTCTCAAAAATGTCACCCCTAAAAGATATTTTTTCTCAATTAAAAACTACCTTACCCCTCTCCCGGAATCCGTAAGGATAACGTGATTATCTTTTTCCTCAAATTTTCCGGAAAAAATATCATTTGGGGGTATTTGGGGTCGCTGAATCTGATTTTGATGTTAAGAAGTTCGTAAGGATAACGGAAGGTCCTAAAAGGATAACGTGGTTATCTTTTTCCTCAAATTTTCCGGAAAAAATATCATTTGGGGATTTTTGGGGTCGCTGAATCTGATTCTGGATTTAAAAAGTCCGTAAAAATATCTCAGAGGCTTCAAGGATATATCGCTACTCCGGAGGAAGACTGTCACAACTCAAAAAATGTCGAATTTGTACTAAAGGTGCGGAAGAGTGGTAAATATGGTATACTTTGTTGTAGAAGTTGTAGAAGAGTGTCACAATTGTAACTTAAGCAAAAGCTTGTTACTGTAGATATTTTCTAAATATCAAAAATACTGACACAAAATATCAGAATAACTTTAAAACGTCATTTCCCAAAATTTACAATTTTTGAGTTGTGACAGTCTTCCTCCGGCGTAGCGATATATTCGAAGACTAAAAAGTATAAACAAGCGTGGCGAAAGACAGACCTAATTTTAGATTTTTAGCCATACTAATAAAATACAAAAAACCTAAAAAGGATGAAAAAAAATTAAAATAATTAAAAAAAGCTTCAAAAGCGAGATAAAAGCATGAAAAATAAAATAAAATAAATATTTATGTCGCTTTTATTTCTGACAGTACAAGAAAATCATTTTTTTTTCCTTTTTAGTGCAATTTTTTAAATAAATTTTTTTTTCAATTTTTTTTTTAATTTATTTATTTGATTTTTTTTTTTAAATTTTTTTTTGATTTTTTTAACCTGTTTTTAATGACGTTTACTTCCATTTCCTACCGTTTTTTCTCAAAATTTATGGAATGGAATTTTATGATTTAAAATCGATATTTAAATACTTAATCGCAATTTTTTAAACTTTATTTTTTATTTTTTAACATTTTTATTACAGTAAGTACTCGGTTTACGCAACCCTCGATTTGCGCAACTCCTCGATTTTTGCAACCACAATTTTTTCAGCATTACTGACTCTGTAAATGCAACCTTACTTGCTAATTGGACCTCGATAAACGCAACTTAACTTACGTTTTTATTTTTTCACCTCATCTAAATGTGTCATTCTAGCAGTTATTTTACAGTTAGATTTATTTCTCATTCCCTCTATTTTATTGAAACTTTGTGATCTGTGTGATCTATTTGTGCGCATTTATTTGGATATTTGTGTCGAGTAATAATTATGCCGGTTGTGAAAAAAGTTGCGAAGTTGTCAATTAAAGGTAAAATTGAAATTTTGGAAAAACTGCGCAAAGGGGTGTCTGCTAAATTATTGTGTCAGGGATTCAAAGTGCACAAATCGACCATAACTAGGATTAAAAGACAGGAAAATACAATCCGAAAGTTTTTCAGCTACAGACCAAAATTAGTCGATTTTTTAATCCAAAATAGGCTCAAAATTGCATGTGTTAAAATTACACTTGTACCCAAACGTTTTCCATACCTTGACCTAAAATTGGATTAGACTGCTTTTTTTTACATTTTTGTCAATTTTTTTTTTCTAAGTTATGTGATTTATTTGAAAAATAAATTACTAATTTTTAACTATGTATTATGGGTTTTATAACTCCTTTTCTAGCATTTAAGCGCAAATTTTGTGACTCGGTATAAATGCAACAACCTCGGTTAATGCAACTGCTCCGATTTCTATTAGTTGCGATTACCGAGTGCGTACTGTATGTGATTATCCCGAAAAATTGTTGCGATTTACAATTTCTAAACTCCAAAAATCTCATTTAAATCCATAAATTTATTGAAAACGCCGAATTCCGCAATTCTAACTAAAATTTCCGGTAAATTAAAAAACTATTCTAAATTCCTCCAAAGCTACAAACCTTAATTTTCCAAATAATGATAATTTCTACCATAAATCAGTCACTATTAATCTGATAAACGACTCGCATGAATTCGAGATGAAACCATTGAAGTGCATCGACCAATAAAATTGAAAAGTGAACGAAACTTGGCTTGAACTTTTGTGAAATTAAATTAAATCAAATTATGGAGAGATTTACGGTCATTTTTGAATTGAGGGAAAATCACTTATTTCCCTTATTGTCATGGCATCTTACTTTCCGCTGAGAAAAAAAAATCAAAAATAAAAAATCCCAAAAACAATAAGAATTTAGTACCGGATGTAACCCATCTTCTATTAAAATGCATTGCAGTAGAGTACCACCAACGTCTTATCAAATTCACTTATCTGTGGGCAATTTTCCCCATATCGGGTTATTCAGTTTCGTGTTTTCATTTTGTAACTTTTATGGTTTAAAACAGAAAAGATGGAGGGAAGTTGAACGCAAGAACGTGCATTGCATCGATCCATTTCAGTTTAGTTATTGAGAAATCACCAATTGATGGTTGGTCGATGCGGGCAAAGCAGAATCTTTCAATTTAGCACAAAGTTTAACCGCAGCAGTTAATAATGATTCTGATTAGTCGTGGTTGTGGTGGGGGGGAAGGAAATACTCGTAGATTTTACTTTACTTTAATGCTTTTTGTTGGGTAATAGTATTTGAAATTGAAGCGAAATTAAATGATGTTATGTCTGAACGTCTAAATAAACGAGCATTCTACAAAATACTTTTTTTCAATTTAAAAACATTTTTATTTGTGTGAAAATCCATTACTACTTTAATAGTGATGGGAAACATTATCGTAACGTAACGAAATGATTACCGGTTTTTGCTTCAAAACTACGTTATAACGTTATAGACATTTAATCCCGTTACAATAACGAAAAACGTAACGAAAACTGAAAGAAAATCATTTCGTTTTTACGTTATTTATTTCCCTTATTTTATTTCGTATTATTTTTTTGTGAAATTGTCTACAAAAAATCAAGGATGGCAAACGAAAAAAAACCGTTATATAATTCGTTATGTCGTCGGCTGAGAATTTAGGTGTCGTATGTAGGATTTTTGGGGTTTTGAGTTAGAACGAATTCTAAACGTTTTCGAGGCTGTTCTTTCATTTAGTGCAATCCGTTTTTGAATATCACAAATAAAGAGCTAAACAGAATGGGACTGTCAACCACAAGCAGCAACGGCGGGCAGCGGCATTTGCTGTCAAATGCAGTGATGCTATGTACCTTTAGTGACATTCCCCTTTTCAAATGATGAAATTCCCCTTTTTCCCCTTTTTCAATGACGAAATTCCCCTCGTTTTTCCCCTATAAAAACAACGAATTTTAAATAAAGAATTCATTTATTAAACCCAAAAATTATTGTCATCTGGACTCATGTCTTTTAAGAGAAAGAAGCACAAATTAGGAAATAATTTTATATTTTGTAAAGCTTTAATAAAATACTCGTTAATTGTATTCCCGATAACAACGTCACGGGTCTCCAACCAAACGTCAAATAAGATATGAAAAGAAGCCAGGATTCACAATTGGATAATAATCAAAGCAAGTCACAGAAAAATGATCCTGTCCATTTAAGGAGGGCAGGATCATTTTTTTGTGACTTGCTTTGATAAAAATTATTTCCATATTTTGAATTTAAAAAATATAAAAAAAGGGAAAAAAACGAAATAAAGTCGCGATCAGTTAAACATACCGATAGTAGTGCCCCTCGTTGTGAAAATTGTAAATACTTTAGCTATAGATAGTAGCGCCACTAGTCGTTGGTTTGTAACTAAAAATTTGCAGCCGCAGCACTTTTTGGATTTGGTTCAAACTTAGCGTCGACGGCGCCGTTGCCGTTATCATTTTGTCAACCTCAATGGCGCTCTATTGGTTTAAAAAAATGACGCGCACGCTTGCCGCTGACGCTCCCATTATGTTTAGCTCTTAAAGGGTCTTTCAATAAGGATGTTCGAAGTCTGTTAGGTTATAGCGGCCATGTTGTTAAAGCAACATCTGTCAAATTTGTTGCGAATTGTTCAATAGTGTACGGCAAATCACCATGGAAGGTAATAGCGTTGAACAACGTGTGCAATTCATCAAATTTCATTTTCAAAATCAGCAAAACTTTGGAACGATTTACCATCCGATGTGTTCCCTCCTGACTTTAACCTGCAGAAGTTCAAGGAGAACATAAACCGACATCTCCTTTGCGTTCTTCCGACCATCCTGAGCTGTGCTTCGGCATTAAAGGGTCTTCCCCTAAACTCTGGCTGAAACTTAAAAAAAAGTTTTCCGTTCGAGAAACGTTCCGCGCATTCCGGGATTTTTGCGACGATGCTCATTTTTGAATGAATGGATATGTGAACAAGCAAAATTGTCGGATTTGGGGCGATACCAATCCACACGAGATACACCAGCACCAAATGCATCCCCAGAAAGTCACGGTTTGGTGCGGATTTTGGTCTGGCGGAATCATCGGTCCGTACTTCTTCAAAAACGAAACTGGCATTGCCATAACCGTCAACGGCGAGTGCTAGAGATCGATGATAAGTAACTTCTTGTGGCCTAAACTGGATGATATGAATACCGACAACATGTGATTCCAACAGGACGGCGCTACATGCCACACACCCTATGCCACGTTGAATATTCTGCACGGGCGATTTCAGGGCATGGTTATCTCGCGCGGCGACAACGTGAATTGGCCACCGAGATCGTGCGATTTAACGCCTTTAGACTTGTTCCTTTAGGGTTATCTCAAATCGCAGGTCTATGCGAATAAACCGCAAACAATTGATGCCCAACATAACGAACGATATCCAGCGAATTCAGCCAGATTTATGCGACAAAGTCATCGAAAATTGGACCTCCCGAATACGTGCCACCAAGCAAAGCCTCGGCGGACATTTGAACGACGTTACATTCCATACTTAATGCCATAAAATATTCGTTCAAACAAAAAAAAAAAACTGAGTGGATATCTCACATTCAATTTTACATTTAAAAATCGACGTCCTTATTGAAAGACCCTTTACTTCGTATAAGAAAGTAAAAGTTTAGTCGTTACATAGAAAAGTTTGGTTTCCGGCAATAACTTTTTTCTCGTTTTTAGAGAAAAAAAAATTTTTGTGGTATTTTTTTCGTGACTATAACGAAGTTTGTTTGCTAGTTGGGGTAAAAGTTTCTTTCCGGAAACAGAACTATTTTTCAACACCAAACTTTTCGCTTCTTGCAAAAAATTTCCATTTGGAAGAATTTTTTACCGTGTATTCCCATCAAAACGCATCATTGCAATGCACATTTCTGCAACCATGAAAGCAAATTGAAAATCGATCCATGGCGAGTACAACTTAATTTTCGTACAACAATTTCCCCCACGTATTTACAATATGTGTTCAAACATAAACAAAACAGCATCGAATATCCAAACAGATTGTGTCGATTTAACTCGATATACCCATATATGGGTAAAATTTTCAACTTAAAGAGTAAATTCGTGGTTTCTGCGGTCCGTTCGCATTCAATTACCGAAAGTGATCTCCTGCCCTTAGATTATTTTATGCATATATGAAAAGGGCCCATACATACTTGTATATGCATAGAATTCCACCTACTAAGGTACACATCTCTATAATTCATCTATTCATCCATCCGGTTGGTGGTCCCACAGATAGAGTCAAGCACGCTTACCTTTCCATATCGGAAGATGGAAGATTGCGAACCTTTTGGAAAATTATCTAATTTTATTCAAACCGGGAGACACAAAAGTGTGGCATGGACATAGATTAGAAGAAAAAAAATATCTGATGTGAACAGCATATGACTTTCTTATACAAAATCTACATTCCTTGACAATTTACCTGACGAATAAAATATTTGCTTGTATAAAAATATGAATTTTTATTTTAAAAAATTCGAAATATCTCGATAACGGTCAAAGATATCGATTTACAGTAAAAAACAGAGAATTATCTTAAATGCTTTTTCGAGGAACCGTTAGTTTGCAAGCAATTCGCAGAAATCTAACTTTTTAATGAAAATATCTCAATATTTAAAAGGTAAAAGATGCCGGATAACGGTAGACAACAAAATTGTAGGGGTCGTTATTCTCTGTAATTGAACTACCAAAACACCGTTGCTTTCGAAATAATCGCCAAAAACTGATTATTTTTAAATAACGGTATATCTCAATAACGGTTTGATATACGGAGTTCCAGTAAAAAACAAACGTCTAGAAAATTTCATTGTCTCCAACTCTTTTCATATAAGAGCCTACTGAAAAGTGAGTAGTTTTGGAGTAAATTGCGAAAAGCGAAATTGGAAATCTTAAAACGCCGCCATTTTGGTTAGTTTCGGTTAAAGGATTTTCACCAAAAGTTGATAGGATCGCCGTATTCCCGAACAAAACATGTCTGTAAAATTTCATGACGCTAGCGGTTTCTAAAAATTACAGACAGACCGACAGACTGATAGGGCAGACGGACAGGCTGACAGATTGACAAAAAGACCGACAGACAAGAAGACATTTTTTACTTTCTTATAAAAAGTAAAATAAAGTATTGTATTATGAATAAATTTTATTTTAGAAAATCGGAAATATCACGATAACGGTGAAAGATATCGATTTACGGTAAAAGGCAAATATGTAGATAATTTTAGTGTCCTTAATTTTTCTTTTAACTATTTTTTTGTTCGCAAAACCGTTAGTTTGTTAGCAATTCGCAAAAATCTTACATTTTAATGAAAGCACCTCAATAACGGTTAAATATAGCGGATAATTGTCAAAGAAAAAAATGTGGCAAACATTATTCTCTCCAATTCACTTCTCCAATTCATTGAACCACCAAAAACCTGTTATTTTTCGAGATACTTAATCGCAAAAAACTGATTTTTTTTAAATAACTGCATATCTCGATAATGGTTTGAGATATGCAGTTCTAGTAAAAGACCAAAATGTAGGAAATATTATTGTCTCCAAGTTTTGTCATACCTAAGACTACTAAAGAACGCGTAGTTTCGTAGTAAATCGCCAAAAACGAAATTGTGTTTTTTAAAAAGCCGCCATTTTGGTTACTTCTGGTTAACGGATTTTCACCAAAAGTTGATAGGATTTGCCCATTCCAGGATCAAACATCCCTTTTAAATTTCATGGTTAATTTTTGAAAAATCTTGTACACAGACTGACAGACAAACTGACAGGCTTACAGACAGAAAGACATTTTTGTAATAATGCTCCAATCGACTCGGGAGTGCTCGGGAAATGTTTTTTAGGCAAAATGAAGAGGTCGAAATTTATCATGCAAACAACACTTTATTATACTTTGTATAAGAAAGTATGAAAACTAACTGAAGCGAAACATGGAAATTGAGATTGGATCGAGAATGGAAACCAATGAGAAAATTGAACAGCAGTGACGAAGGGTAGGGCAGGGGACACACTTTTTACACCCATAGTGATGGTAAACTATAAAAAAAACCAACCTTCTTAATAACATTTTATTGATTTTCATTTCAATTCTGCCGTTTGATGTTCAATTTTTTGTATGTTTTTTCCATATTTTATTCTTTTCACTCTAATATTGACCTAAATTGAAGCTGTGTCTATTTGTCGAAGCAGCATTTGATTGTGATTACTGTGAGTTTTGTCAGCTTTTCTGCGCTTGACGTTTCAACACCCACTTCAAGCCTGAAAATCTACATGACATGATAAAGAAGACATCAGGCTGAATAAAAACTAGTGCTAGAAATTGTAGGAAAAAGAGATAATTTCAAATATTCAAGTTCAACTGTTAAGTAAATTAATGGATTAAGTGCCAATTAGAGACATGTTTTACGATTCTCGACGTTTTACGGCTCGCGAAGGGCAATTTGTGGAGTGTTTTTGAAATTCTAGCGATGAAGAAGGTTACTGTCATTCACTCAGAACAAACCATTTTTTTGCAACCAACAGCACCTCCCCTTGCAGAAAATCCCGCCAATTAAATTTAGAAAAAAAAATTCCCTGAGATTCAATTCGCTGTGAGATTTTCGATTCGTTTTGTAAATTTTAATGGGAAATTTGAAAGTCATTCGGTTTGAAAGTTTTTTGAAGCATTTCCGCAATTTAATAATGGGCGATTTGCGGACAACAAAACAAATTTCAACATGAAAATTGAACTTATTTCAGGGTAACATTACAACGATGCGTCCATGGACAAAAAATTAACAACAATCGATCGATCATTTTGAATGAGTTTCAAATCGGATGTGCGCCACAGAAAATTATCAAGTGTTCGATTTAAAATGTTTTATGAAATAATTATTAACTATTAAGGATATTTCTTTAGTTGAATCTTCACAATGGAATGGTGATTTTGATTTCCCAATCATATGTGGTCAATTAATTATAGCTGATCAAAAGAAGAATTTCAATTGGCAAGTCTTATAATTTTTAAAAGTGCCATCCAAAAAAGTTTGTTACTTTCTTATACGTAGTATAATAAAGTCTTGTGTTCATGAAAAATGTCGATCTCTTTATTTTGCCTAAAAAACATTTCCCGAGCACTCAGTCTGTCAGTCTGCCAGTCTGTCAGTCTGTCAGTCTGTCAGTCTGTCAGTCTGTCAGTCTGTCAGTCTGTCAGTCTGTCAGTCTGTCAGTCTGTCAGTCTGTCAGTCTGTCAGTCTGTCAGTCTGTCAGTCTGTCAGTCTGTCAGTCTGTCAGTCTGTCAGTCTGTCAGTCTGTCAGTCTGTCAGTCTGTCAGTCTGTCAGTCTGTCAGTCTGTCAGTCTGTCAGTCTGTCAGTCTGTCAGTCTGTCAGTCTGTCTGTCAGTCTGTCAGTCTGTCAGTCTGTCAGTCTGTCAGTCTGTCAGTCTGTCAGTCTGTCAGTCTGTCAGTCTGTCAGTCTGTCAGTCTGTCAGTCTGTCAGTCTGTCAGTCTGTCAGTCTGTGTGTCTGTCAGTCTGTCAGTCTGTCAGTCTGTCAGTCTGTCAGTCTGTCAGTCTGTCAGTCTGTCAGTCTGTCAGTCTGTCAGTCTGTCAGTCTGTCAGTCTGTGTGTCTGTCAGTCTGTCAGTCTGTCAGTCTGTCAGTCTGTCAGTCTGTCAGTCTGTCAGTCTGTCAGTCTGTCAGTCTGTCAGTCTGTCAGTCTGTCAGTCTGTCAGTCTGTCGTCTGTCAATTTGTGTAGAAGATTTCTCAAAAACTAATAGAGCCATGAAATTTTACAGGCGTGTTTGGTCCTAGAATGGGACGATCCTATCAACTTTTGATGGAAATCAGAGTTCACCGAAAGTAGCCAAAATGGCGATTTTATTAAAAATCGCAATTTCGTTTTTGCTGTTTACTCTGAAACTACGCGTTTCTCTGAAACCACGCATGACAAAAATTGAAATCAGTAAACTTTCCGACACTTTTATCTTTTACTATAACTCGACGTCTCAAACCGGTATCAAGATATGCCGTTATTTGAAGTTTTTTTTTGCGATTCTTTCGAAAACTAACGGATTTTTGATGGTTCATTCTATGAGATGAATTGAAGAGAATATTAATTGCCACAATTTTGGTATTCACTGGTATCCGCTATCTTTTATCGTTATTGAGATTATTTTCATCTATGTTTCCCTAGAAGCATAGGGAAAACATAGATTTTTTCGTGCGCGCCGCACGAGAGTGTCTAGGGAAAACATACCGTGGAGGAATAAGTTGGGAAATTTCGGTCATTTCCGATGGAAATATCTATAGAATATGTTGAATACTCCAACAGAGCGACGATGCTCGAGAGACGGTAATAACTGTCAAAGTCTTGTCTCCAATCAATCGAATTGCATGTTTTTGATTTGTTGCAGGACAGTTTTTGGTGCTCCATTCCAAATGTGCAAATTGTACTCAAGTCTCGGTCGAATGTAGGTCTTGTAGATGCGGATCGCTCAATCGCTCAAAAATTCGACTGCAATGTGAATCGAGAGGTGCCCTTAATTCGAATCGTAGAATAGTTTTTGTATGTTTTTTTATTATTTTGTTTTTTTTTATATTGGTGGGTACTAAGGGCTGTCCAGAAAATGTGTGACATTCAGATTTGCCATTTCCACGCTAACTTTATTGAGTGAAGAATGCATAGTTTTGATGATAAATATTTTGAAACCTTTTTTTATATTTATACCAAAATAACCGCAAAATTCTAAAATCAGGATAATATGAGAAGTTCAACATTTTTATTGTCAAATTTTAATTTTAATAAAATCACAAAACTTTACTCGACTAAAACTTTATTTTGCAATTGTGGTTACAATATTTCAACAATAAAATTCTAACAAACAGGGACGGAAATCACAGATTATACATTTTCTCATTTCAAGCTTAAAAAGAAAAAAAAATTAACCGCAACTTTCCAACAAGCACCGGTTCAAGTTCCACAAAACTTTGAATCGGAAATCCTTTGAATGTTGGATAACAATAAAAAGCGAACATCAAAATAAAATGAAATTTCCATTTGAAATTCATTCATATCAGAGAATTTATCACCCGGAGTCCACTGTACGAATGGAAATCATGCTAAAAGAAGTGGATCGACGGGAATCCAGGGGGAATTATTGAAATAAATTGCCATATGTTTGTTGATGTTGTCGATTCAAAGGTCTCCCGTTCGTTTGCGTGCAGAAATTTGTGGCTTTGCAAATTGAATTAAGTCGTAAACTGTAACTGAATGCTCCAGTCGCGGGCGCCCCATTTTCTCAAAAAAGCTACGAAGCAAAAAAAAAAGACACCGTACACCAACAGCAGCAACACAAAAGATGAAACACTTTCCGAGATGTTTTATTTTGACCGCAAAACGCAAGATGAAAATTCCCAAAAAGTGTTCGTTGACGGAATTCCGTTTGGTGACTTTGAAGATCTATCTCGGATCGCCTTTCCCCCTTCCCGGCACGGCGACCGGTGGAGTGATTTTGAAGAAGCTTCTGATGGGTCACCATCTGGCAGTACTATCTCTGCTCCACTTGTAACCATCGAAGAAATATTGAAAGAACCATCTAGTTGTGTCTTGATGTACCTTGGATGATGACACAGTCGAACCTGGACATGTTCCACACATTAAGGTTTTCCACTTACCATTAAAGGGTCTTCCCCTTCCCCTAAGCTCTGGCTGAAACTAAAAAAAACCCTAAGTTCCCACTTCTATATTTAAACATAACAAAAGCTATAATTGAAGTCAAACTTTTCAATAAGATTTTTTAAAATTCATTCCAATCGGATTTTGATGTATGGGAGTTTTATGTAGAATCATATCCTAAATAACTTTTGTTCTTTCACTTTTTTCATAAGATGCACCGTTTTTGAGAAATTCGCAAAAAACGTTTTCGTTCGTATGTCCATTTTTGCCCATTAACGAACTTAGCCTTGCATTTTACGGAAAACGAATCTGCGTAAAATTTCAAGTCTCAAGCTCAATCCGTGCTCCCGCAATCCGCGCCACAGACGGACAGACAGACGGACGGATAGACGGACGGACGGACAGACAGAGACGAACGGACGGACGAACGTTTGTTTATCATTCTAAACACACTGGTGTAATTCATTTTTGTGTGTGATGACGGGATCTTGGCGTTACAAACGGTAAGACAAATTTAATTTCCACCATACGGGTATAAAAATTTCCCTGCGGCGCTTTTTTTTATTTTTTTTTTGTCCAACAAGATAAAACTCCAGATTTTCGATGTCTTTGTATATAAAATTTGTTGTTGACGTTCACATCCTCCAAGCACCTCCCCGGCTTATCTTATCCCCGGATTGACGCAAAATAAATATCGTCACCCTTTAAATATAGTGGATTTCTAAGGCGCGTTTCTATTATTCAAAGGTATTCAAATTTTCCCAATAAAATGATTTACAGTAGATTTCAAATTTCGCAGCTAGTCACAAATTAAAACTTAAAGTGAATTAAAGTTTCTCACCGCAAAGGGCAGATTTGACGGTCTTCTGTTGGGGGTACTAGAGTAGTTTTACATTTTTTTGTTTCTATTTTAATGTCTTAATCTTAGGCCCGTGAACAATAAATAATTTTTCTATAAATTTGAATATAAAGAAAAATTCGCAGGCCTGTTCACACGATTGTTGTGCGACGTTCAAAGGTCGTCAAACTTGGACCCCACCGTCACCCGACCCGTCATTAGTAGTCATAAAACAAATGACGATAAGAGGCTATAAGAGGTGGCCCTTTTTCTGCGGATAGAATCCATGTAGAGAAAAAGGTTTCACCTTTCCCTTGCACTACTGATAACCGTGTAATTGGAAGCCGTTCTGATTTCATGGGGTAGAAAGAAAACTTGTGTCGCAGGCCACTTTCCGAAATTGCAGGAAGCTCACTCAGTGAAATCTGGCTAAATTAACTGGAAGAAAAGTCATGTGAATGAACAAAAAGGATGAAGACAAAGAGAAAGTCTGAAATGAGGGGGACGAGACCGAAATCTCAACGAATCCTGGAAACTAAAGCTACCAAAACTCACCACTGTGCTCGGTAAAGATGTTGGATCCGATGACTCGATTATCCTTGGGTGCTCCCCGTGGCTTCATTCGACTCGCCCGGAGAGTTGACCCGGCCCCAAGGGCATTACTGCTAACGGTTACTGCCGCCGATCCGCCACTTCCGCCTCCGCCCAAACCGGATCCTAAGCCGGCAGGGCCTCCGACCGCTCCTGCGCCCCCTCCCCCCGACGAACGGTCCTTTGCCTGCTGTGCCCCCATAGCTTGTTCTCCCGCTGTTGTTCCTCCTCCCCTGCTCTTGTAAGCGACGACTGCTGCGACTTCGACTGCGACGAGACACAACACTTCTTTTAGCATTCATGAACTTCTCAAGCTGCATCACACCAAGAACTTTGCGTGCAACATTTTCACATTTTTTTTCACTCTCAACTCAGCACGGCGGCGATTTGCTTTTACCACTAGACTTTTTACTCACTTTGATTTTTCCCCGAAAACAATTTCCACTCGACTTTGATGAAATCAATGGATTTGAAAACCGATGTGAAAATCACTCTTGCCACTCTTCAATTTTTCCACTCCAGGTGCACTTTTTCCCGACTCGTTCCCCGAATTGGATTTTTATTGATAGGAAGAATAACTTTTTTCCCCGACAATAAAGGGACGGGACCGAATGAATGGAGACGAAGAAAAAAGAAAAAAAAAACACTTTTAGAATTGATTGGGGCGAAAGCCGACACTGAAAATCCACCTTCTTGGCGATGCTCGCTATCGAATCGAATTCCACTGATCGATAATCGCGTCGGAGGAGATTCGAAATGCAATCGACTGATTTTAAACACGCTTTTGGTGAAATTATCGGACAAGTTGGGCTGCTTTCAGATTGTTGACGCCATTAAACTTCTTCTTCTTTTGAACTGGCGGAAATTCTTCGCTGGAATGTAGCCTGCAAGGGAAATTGGGTATAAGTCAGAATTTTGGTCGAAATGAAATTGTACCGATTTTCGACGATAACTGTCAAACTGAGCGAAATTCAGGAACAAAATAGTCGAAAATTTTTAAAAAAAATAACTAATAGCCGATCGAGGGACTTTAATTATGCAAATCTTTACGAAAAAACGTTTATTGTTTTTAAAAAGTGTGATAAAACTGATCCGTAAATCCGTTATTAACAAGATAAATTCAAATTGAAAAATTTATATTCCAAAATTACCTAAAGTATTTCAAGAACAGCCTTTTACTTTATTTTGCGAATAAAAATTTCCACCTTAAACGAATTAATTTTAAATTTGATTTTTATTCTCTTCAGTTTGAATGTGTACATCATTACATGGCTCGATTTACCGTATTCCTCTAATTTTATTCTTCGACCTTTAATTCATGTTTACACTATTTTATGGCTCGACACTTTATTCCGCTAATTTGATTCATTGACCTTAAATCCATATTGCACAACCATTTACTACGGCACAAAATTCTGAAATTTATTTCTGAAAAACGTCCGAACTCGAAATTTTCATATAAAAACGGCCAAGTTTTGATAAATTCTAATTTTAACAGCTTTTGCTAAGTAATTTTATTCTGCGATAGATGAATAACATTCGCACTAAAAATTATAAATAAAACTCGCGGAGAAATTCAAGAAGAAATCGCAAGTTTCGGCCTCTGTATCTGTAACTGCGATTCGCAAACTGTAACTTTGACATTCTGAACCTGCAAATGTGTAAAAACGAGTAATATTGTAATCGAAAGCTTTTTGGTTGTTGTATATGTTGTATTTTTCGGAATTATAGTGGTGGGAAGAGTTTTATTTCCATTTTGTGAAGACCATATTATAACATTATGTAAAAATGGTGTGGATCGTGGGCACATTTATGCCCGGTTTTTCAGTGAAAGTTTAAACTTTAGTTTAGTTAAACTTACAATGAAGTTTAAACCAAAGTTTAAACTTCTGGTGTTTTTCAGGCAAACGGAATTGAACGTTTTATTAAACTAAAGTTTAAACTTTTTTGTCAATTTTGCAGTCTACTATACAAGTAAAATATATTGAAATGTCAAATTTTTCAGTCATAAAATCATTGATGTATTTGTCTAGTTATCACTTTCGTAATATTTGTTTACGCATTAATTATAAAATTCTATAAAAAATAAAACAATTTTAATTTCGGTTATTATTTCGGTTGTTATTTCGGTTGTTATTTCGGTTGTGATTTCGGTTGTTATTTCGGTTGTAATTGTGTTTCAAGTATGTAAAAAAAATATAGTGAAATTGTGGAGAGCAAAAAAAAGTGATGCAGTCCATTTTTATGTATTTTATTCTTCGTGGATCTACAAATGACAAAAAAGTTTTGAAAAAACGGCAGTTTAAACCCTCATCCATGGCCGTTTAAGTTAAACTCCGTTTAAACTTTTGGTTTGAGATAAACTGTCATTGAAAAACACAATTTCGTGTTAAACGGCAGTTTAAACTTTATCGCCTGTTAAACGGAGTTTAAACTTTCACTGAAATACAGGGCATTAAAGATACGTTCTAATTTGTGAATCAGGCCTTCGAGTAAAACCAAAACCAATATATTCATTTGGATACTCATTTGGATACGTTGTTTTTTATTAATCTTTCTCATTGTTAGTGAAAATAGTTAAGGATTACTTTGAATTGTATATATTAGTATATTATGCTGATGTTATTAGTTTAATTTTTTCTTTTCTTTTTCATTATTTTTTAATTTGATATTAATGGGGCTATTCACGAATGTAAATGTATCTGCAACTGTAACTTTACATGTTCCACATGATTCATACTAATTTTACATTAGATTCCAAATTGGTATTCACAAACTGTAACTGAATAATAGGGATTCCTGACAGTTGCTTCTTCTGAACTGTATAACAAATCGTATAAACATTTCTTTCTAAGTATTTTTATTTAACTTACTCAGAATCTTCTTCCCATCCATTATACAACAATATTAAGTCCGACATATTTCCTTTATTCTTAAAATTTTGCATTTTTCTTAAAAAATGTAACCTTATGGATAAGTTTTCTCTCGGCATAAATAGGGTACCTCAATGACGCACTTTAGTTCTTCCTCTACTAGGAGTATGGCCACGTGAAAGTGACATCTATATTCGTGATTTCAAAGCTAGAGTTTTTCGGAATAAAACCCAGTGAAAAAATAATAAGGCCTTATGCATAAGCTGGTCGTAAGCAGGT
Organism: Chrysopilus asiliformis; assembly: GCA_964034945.1. Lineage (NCBI taxonomy): Eukaryota > Metazoa > Arthropoda > Insecta > Diptera > Rhagionidae > Chrysopilus > Chrysopilus asiliformis. The sequence goes on from OZ035962.1 coordinate 14,929,927, forward strand.
AAATGGAGATATACAACAATAACATGCGGGAAAAAGATAGGAGATTTTAGCAAATACACGGGAGGTGGAGATTCAAACCATCACAAACATTTGATCCAAGATCCAAACCTCCAAGTCGGGAACTTTTAGTTTGACGTTTCATTTTTAGCGCAAATTCACCTGCATTGGATTGACAAAATTTTTAAGGTAAGTTGTTCGTTTTTTAATAAAAATAATAAGTTAATAGTGCTAAAAACTGTGATAATGTGTTCTCAGAACACATCCCAAATGTGTCGAAATAAATTTTTGTTCGTGTTCGCTAAAATAATTCAGGAAAAAAGATTTTCTTGATGAGCCGTCATTCTCGTGCGTGTTGTTTTATGTTTAATTATTTTTACGGCTTAGATGTTTAGTTTTGGAAAAAATGTAGTTAATGTTTGAAAACACTAACCACAACAAACAAGTTTCGATCGTGGTTACGAAGCCCCATGAATTGGCCCCACGCCTATTCATGGGGCTTCGTAATCACGATCGAGACTTGTTTGTTGTGGTTAGTGTTTTCTACCGGCTACGCCACGATTTTCGCCCGGAGATTTCTTGCCCGGGAAAAATTGTATTTTATCTTGACAAAAGTCTCAATATAAATTGGACATTTGTGCAGAAAATAAATGGACATTTTCTCGGAAATTTCTACTTAAAAGTCCATTTTATTTTGAGACTTATCCGGAATTTATTTAGTTTTTTAGGTATTTTATTTAGGGAAAAGTCCACTTTTTGTCCGGAATATTTCATAAAATAATTAAAAACAAATATATTTTTTTCATTTTTGCCTTTTACCATAAACCGATAATAAAAGGTTTCATTATCTTTTAGGTGGACAATTTTTGGAGCAAAAGGACGAAAAATAAAATCGATCTCTAAAAATCTTGTAAGTATATTTTTGTTCAACAAATTTTTATAATATATTTTGCCTGATAATGGACGATCTTTCCTATCGTCGTCGGCAAATTATATGCCAAATCGCCGACGATAACCTCAACTATTTTTATTCAGATCTCTAATCTGAAGAACCTTCGTGTTTACCACCATCAATTGTGGAATTTCCTAGTGCAGGAAGGGAAAGCGATCTTGCGTGTGATACCACAAGTGATGATTGAGTTTTTTTTAGATTATTTTAGCGATGCATCAGACAATTCTGATATAGAAATAAGTGTGGATCAGAAATCCCAATTAGCTGCAAAACTTGGTCATTGGATGCTACACCACAACATTTCTGTTCGAGCTTCCAATGACCTTTTAAAAATTCTAAACGAATTTGGCCTTGCTGTGGCAATTTCGAGACAGGGGCTTATTCCCAAAACAGCACAAAGCTGTGTGCCGATAATTCAACAAGTTGATGATGGTGAATTTATGTACGTAGGGATACAAAATTCCATAAATTCTTTTAACAACTCTCACTTGTCAAATTTGAACGAAATAATTATAGACTGCAATATAGATGGGCTACCATTATTCAAAAGTTCACGAAAAACTTTGTGGCCCATTATAGGTCACATTGTTAATGCTGGACAGTCTTGTCCTTTTGTTATCGGTGCTTTTACAGGGCACGGTCATCCAAAAAGCACCGAGTGGTTCTTGGCCGATTTCGTGAAAGAAGTTGCCGATTTGCGCTATATTTTCAACATAACATCAATCACCAACATGCCCACAAATGTTCAACATCGACTTCAACACAGCTAATTGACAAGAATGTTGAGAAGAAGGTTTCTGGTTTGTGGGCGCGTTTAATCTTTCTCTTCACTCTTGTTTTTTGTATTATTTTTTTTCTATGGCTTAGAACGCTATGCATTTTTAATAATATATTAGTGTTTTTTTCTGTCCAGTGTTATTTACTGTTTCAGGTGATCCTAAACATGTCTGAGAGAAATCCTAAACGAAAATTAGACGAACATGATTTTCAGAACGAAGAAGTTCTCATTGCCGTTAATCGTCCAAAAAAGAGGGATTTCAGAAATGAAGACCTTCAAAAATTGCGATTAGTACCGAGGAAGGTGGAAATTGCGCCGATTCATAACATCCGCATAGTACCGGAACAAAGCCACACAGAACACGAATTGGCGGAGTTTCTATTTTTATATGATGAAAAATTTTGTGATATGTACAATAAATGAATTGATATTTTTGTTAATAAAAACTAAATATAAAAAAATAAATATCTTTATTTTATTTAAATTTCCCTCGAAATATTTTACAGCTAGCGCCATCTACTGTGATACCGAAAACAGCGCCATCTATTAGCAGCTTCCGACCTGCTTACGAATTGCTTACGCATACTGCTTATTTTATGTGAAATGAGCAATGCTTTGGTTATGGGAGCATAAGCACTCCGTAAGTTATAGGCGTAAGTTGTACATAAGCACTTAATAAGCACTTATGCATTCACTGGGAAGTTTAAACAGCGGATGGCTTTGACATTTCAGTGTTTGTTTACCTTTAAGGCAGCATTCCATGGGTACTTGGTTTTTTTTGCCGACAAACAATATCTCTTTTTCGTTGTTATTTGACATATTAATTAATAACACAATTGTTTATAAAGCAATAGATATTAAAAATTATACAGCAGAGCTCCAAATTTGGGATGAAAAAATGTCGTTGGATGTTTGACATATTTGCGAATTGTGGTTCACCAGACAATCTGAAACAGCAACAAACCAAAATGAGTCTTAAATATATGAGGCTACAGCCGGAACATGGTTTAGCGACTGCAGCCTCATATGATTGAGCCGTTAAGTGAAAATATGGGAAATTTTAAAAATTCTGGTAATTTAAAAGTGAAATTTCGTTTTTTTTACAATATGTTTTATTGGCTTTCGAGTTGGAACTTTTGCATAAATACGTATTTGAATATGGTTGTTGTTTCGGCTGTATGCACACATTTCCCGAAAATATGTGTAAAGCGACAACCCGATTGGTTCCTGAGAAACCATTTAAAATAATCTTGCATGGCGCCCACTCTGCTAACACAATGACCTTCGAAGATAATTTATCTTACTACACCTGAAGATCAAAAGACCTTAAAAGACCTTCAAAAAGTGCAATAATAAAAAATTGGATTTTTTGGCTCGTCACACTAAAATACTACCTTAAACAAATTTTTGCGCGCTCCAGTTGCTAACCGCAGTTTTCGGAGAAACTCCGAAAACTTTCACTTTCTTTTCTATTTTTTGAGTATTTATACTAATATTTAAAATATCGTTGTTCAGAGCTTTTACACATTTTTTAATGCTCTATCATTTAAAATAAATTTGAAACCAACCAAATGTCTAGAAAAAAAGCGTGCATTTTCTTCTAAAATGTAAGATTTCGGAAGAAAAGCACGACCAAAAAGCTCGGCCGCCTGTCCATACTCCTAGTAGAGGAGGAACTAAAGTGCGTCATTGAGGTACCCTAGGCATAAACTTACAGATGATTTGACAGCTAGTTACAGATACAGAATGTCAAAGTTACAGTTTGTGAATAGCAAAGTGGACTGAAAATGTAAAGTTACAGATACAGAGCAATCTTACATTTTAAGAATAGGCCCATAAATATTTTGCTTGTCTTTATTTTTTGAAATAGTTATTAATAACCTGTAAATACTCCATTCTAGTTGGAATTGTAATTAAATAAAGCTTCAATAATGCGCTGAAGCATAAACACTATTGTAGCGTAGTTATAATTAATTTAAGTATATTGGATTGTAAACTTATTAAATAAATACTAATTATTAAATAAATAAAAAAAAAAATCCTAGGCCTAGTTTTTGCTGTCGGTGCGGCCATCGGGTATTGTTATTCAGACTTTAGCTTTTTCTTATACCCTGATTACCAGCTCGATTAAATTTCGCTAAAGATTATTTCATTTTCAGTCTTAAAAACATTCTAGTCGCAAGGGCTTTATTACCTGTAAATAGAGCAGAAACAAAAGAGATTTTATTTATTCCTCATTAAAATTTCATTTAACTCGAGTCGTGCTTTTGACATTCCCTTAAATACCGTGCCCTCGTGGTTGGCAACTCTAGGCTCCAAAATTTTTTTAGAAAAATTCATCGGCGGAAATTGACCCCGAAAATCTTTTAAAATAATTCATTTTAATTGTACCAGCTAAGAAAAATCGCTACTCAAATGGATACCGTGACTGTTTTAAGGAAAAGGACGCCGAAGGTGAGTGGACTTGCGGTGAAAAAGTTTGCGAAATTCTAATCGATATTTCGGTTTGTTTTTCTTTTTCAGATGGTCAAAAGCGAAGGTGCCATCAATGCGGCCAGGAGACAGGGGCTCCCTGTCGATACACAACAGAAATGTACGTACGTTATGGGTTTTAAACTACAGTATTTCACTGATAAAATTGGTATTTTTTTAAACAATTGTTGCATTATTTGCGAAATGTGTGTAACTGGAGCTGGACTGGTTCCGGGTTGTTGCTGCGCATTTTTCCGGCATTAAGATTTCGTCGTCATCTTGTGTTTATACTCACAGATTCATGCATTTATCGATGTGGATTTCATAACAACTGATAGTATTTCGATTTGTTTTCATTTTAGATGGCGCCGGTACTAATAAACAGCACGTCACTACAAAAAACACCGCAAAATTGGACCGTGAGACTGAAGAACTGAAACACGACAAAATCCCACTGGACGTTGGGAAACTAATCCAGCAGGGTCGGCAGGCGAAAGGATTGAGTCAGAAGGATTTGGCAACTGTAAGTTGGACTGAATTTACCCTCTAGTTTAACATCTATGGCCAAACTTTCGAATTATTACATAAGGCAAGGCAGAGAGATACATTTCTCTAGCCGAAGTTGCTCAGGTCATGGTCAGTTCAATGACCTGGTACAGATTTGCGGCTATAATGTTGGAAACAAATTCGTTTCACGTTAATTATTCAATTAATTATGGATGCGGTCACTATTAGTACAATTTGAAAACCTTGGGTTGATGCATGACACGTGGAAAACCTCACATCCAATCCATGATAAAAATTAAAAATGTGGCACCTGTGCTACGTAATTTCGTTGAATTTCACGAAAAGAATTTTTTTTCCTACGATACGGCGTACGAAACAATTTAATTCATTGAAGCGTTTTGTCGTCAGAATTTCATTAAAAATATTAGATTTCGTCTTCGTCTAATTTTTTTTCGTTATTTTGTTTGAAATCAATAGTAATTTGTAGGTACATAAGATTAATTCGAGGAGATATCAACATTCGAGTGTTTTCTAATAGCAGATATTAAATTGTTATGATCCAATTAGTGGGGGATGATTCAACGAAATGCTCGTTAAACATCATCTAAAATTTCATAATAGTCATTAACTTTTATTTACTTAATGTGAGTATTTCATCATATTTAAAAATCTTGGAAGAAAATATACCAAATAATGGTTCAATATGAGTAACAAAATTGTGGCTGGTGTGATTTTTGCAATGTGGAGTTTTCCTAGAATATCTGAGATTTGCAATCGTTATCTATCTATAATCAAACCTCAATAAGTCGAAATTTATGGGACCGGAAAAAAACTCCGAGTTATCGAGGTTCCACTGTATACAAATGCAAATAAATACAAATGGGTGTTTATTCAAACACGATTATTTGAAATTGTTTTTTTCTTTTCTTTTTTTTGGTCTATTTTGCATCAAAATTAAAATTTAACTTGATTTATTTGTTAGCACTAATTACTGGGCGGCAGTGGCACACCTCAGGGTCAAATCTCGCCGCCCACAAAGAAAGAAACTATACAAGAAAATTTCCAATTAATGGAAATGGATAGAATTCCTTCCCTTTTCAGAGATTTTTAAATTAAGAACCAAAATAAATTTTTTCCATCGAAGTATAATAAAGTATTGTATTTAAAGCAAATTTCGACCTCTTAATTTTGCCCAAACAAACATTTTCTAAGAACTCTCAAGCCATTTTACATAACCGTTCCATACATCAAAACCCAATCAGATCAACCGCTCTCCCATATATCTCATATAGAGTATTTGACGATTCTATCTAAGCAATTGAAGTTTTTCTTGTTTTTTGAAATTTTTATTAATTTTTTTATTTTTTTTTATTTTTTTTTATTTTGTTTTTTTTTTTTTTTTTTTTTTTACTTAAGTTGTTAAAACCCCTAGTATTTCAGCGTGTGCTGAGCTAGATTTAAGTAGAAATATTTTTCGATGCGAGTAAAGAGACTATAATCTAGAGAGTGGACATCAGCACTTAATAGACTGTCCCAATGGATAGGACAGCCTATCAACTCCTATTAGAACAGTCTAATAGGCCCGTTAGAACAGTCTATTAGGCCCGTTAGAACAGTCTACTAGGCCCGTTAGAACAGCTTTTTCTCCAGATTAGAACAGTCTGTAAATAATTTTTTTTATTTATTAAAACTACGACTTTCCAAAAAAAAATTATACTTCAGATATGAGTTTTTTTTTACTTATATTAATCAATTTCAGTGATTTTGGCAATTATTAATAACAATGAATAAAAATTTTAAAGTTTTTCGGGCTCGTTTTTTAGCTTGGCAGCCATTTTTACTCGTGCCATTGTCCACTCTTTAGATTATAGGCTCTCTAGATGCGAGCTCACATATTTGTTTATAACTCGGATAATTTCTTAAATTTTGATCTGAAATATTGCAGGAATGTTCTTAAAGAGTAGTGTAAAAAGATTTTATAAAAATAAAATTTTAAAAAAAAGCTTTTATTAAAAAAAATGCACTAAAAAGAAAAAAATAATTTTCTGGACGCTGTGTATCACAAATATAAAAGCTTTTAAAAAGCGAGATAAATGTTTATTTTATTGTTTTATGCTTTATCTCGCTTTTTAAAAGCTTTTATATTTGTGATACACAGCGTCCAGAAAATTATTTTTTTCTTTTTAGTGCATTTTTTTTAAATAAAAGCTTTTTTTTAAAAATTTATTATTTTATTTTTTTTATTTTGTTCTTTTTAGTCTTCGAATATATATCCTTACATTTGAGATGTCCTTACAGGCTTTTTAACTTGAGAATCGTATTCAGCGACCCCAAAAACCCCCAGAATAGATTTTTTTCCGGAAAATTTGGAGAAAGGGATACTCACGTTATCCTCACAGGACCTTCCCTTATCCTTACAAGGACGAAGTACAGAAAATATTGTATTGTCATCGGACTTATATAAGTGTACAAAATTTCAAGTGAATCGGATGAGTGGAAGTGGGTCAAAATTTGATTGCAAGATTTGATCTGACAGACAGACAAACAGACAGACACGAAGGCAAGCTAAATAAAAGCTTTTAAAAATGGCATTTATTCTGATATTCTCGCTTAAGTTGTGATAACTCATGAATCCTCGTGAATTTATATTTAAAACAATTTAATTTCTCCATAATTTAAATTTCCAGAAAATTTGTGAGAAGCAACAAGTTGTCAACGATTACGAAGCCGGCCGTGGGATACCAAATAATTTGATCCTCGGAAAAATTGAGAAAGTTATCAACATAAAACTACGTGGCAAAGATCGTGGCAAATCTGTACAGGGCAAGGAAGTGCCATTGCCTCCTGTTAAGAAATGAGTTGTTGGTCGGGAGGCAACATCTCAATAATAAAACAACAACCACAACTGCAAAATTTTTGCAAAAAAAAAAACAGCACTAATAATTGATTTATTATACTATTATACATAAAAATTTATATGAAGACAGAAAAAAGCAAAAGAAAAAAAATTAATATTTAATAATTATTATTATTGATGATCTTTTTTATTGAAATTTAATGTCTCGCGTTACATTGTAAGAAGTTTTTTTTTTGTGAAGAGAAATGAATAAAAGAAAAGAAATATTTAGAAATTGCATTTTAATAATAGAAACAGAAACATTGCATAAAAAACAATTTTAATTCTCAGTTCATATCTCTGTACACTCCATAAAAGTCGACATTTTATTGTTTCCATGATGAAAAGCATATTTTAAATGACACAAAATAAAGTTAATCATTTGAAAGATCAAGTGAATGTCATATTTAGATGGCAAAATAGAATTGTATATAAATTTTTACAAATATTTGTTGTATTTATGCACATTTGGCGCTCTAAACAACATTTATTGGACATTTTAAGAATAAACAGCCAAAAATTGTTACTTTCAGAAAGTCACAATAAGGAGAATTCAATGAAAATGCTTATTGTATACGTTTTAAACTTTAAAAAAAATCAATTGAAATGATCTGCAGTAAATAATAAGCCTTAATGTGTGTAACTAATGAATCAAAAAAAAAAGAACTACCAGAAATATTTAAATATTATAAAATATATTGCTGTAATTTAGATGTGTCTGTGAAAGCCATTTAAATGAAAAATTTAATATGGAATCGTGTAGGATAAAATCAATCATAAATACTTTTAAAAAAATGTAAATTCTGGTCATGATAATCGCTTAGATTTTGATATATTGATGCATTTCTGTTATAAACTTTAACTCTGTTTTTGTGAAAAATCGAAATTTTTATTATTATTTTGTGATTTCTCTCTACGCTCGCTCAATAGAATGATTTTTTTTCTTTTAAGATTTTCTCCAGGTTTTCTGTTGAAGTTTTTTATACAACGCATTGTGAATGGTGGGGAAAAAAAGTTTTGCTTAATTTTTGTTGCGAATTTTTTATGATCTTCGCTTTTAGTCATTTATATATATTTTTTTTATTAATTTTGTCTGTTTGAAACTTGCTTGATTATTTTTCAAAGTTAATAAATTATAATAAAAAATAATTGAAAAAATCATATATATGTATATTACGTATTGTGATCTTAATACACTCGTAAATATTTAAAAAAAAATAACAATATATTCCTTTAAAATATTTGTATTTGTCTCGAAAGTTTCACAAATAAAGAATAAATAAATTTTAAGAAAAAAAAATCACTGCGTTTGAAGTTTATATTTTTAGATGTACATAAAATACGTCTCACATTTTTTGAGATGCAGTGGTCGGTGTTATCACAAAAACATAAGAAAAGCTACAATTACCAGGTGCCAATTATCAAATACTTTATATGAGGGCAAATTTTTTTTTATTAAAAATGGGAGAAGGGAGGAGTAGTGCATTTTTTGGAAGGGTTTTGGAAAAGGCGAAAGTTTTCGTATTTTGGGAAGCAACCCCTTATAAAAATTAACTTATATACATCGATATATCCGTAACGCTTTATTTTCGACTGTAGATCCCGTCGCTATTGGATAAATTGTCCCTCGAGGAAAATTTTCGCCTACTCAAAAAACACCCTCCATCTTGCCAGTAAGCCCCTCTCCTGTTATTTCCTGAACCGCTTGAGTAAACTTGACACGGTTTGCACCATTAGTTAAATGGTCTCCCAAAGAAAGTTTTCGCCCAACAAAAATTCCTTAAAAATTTCAGCAAAACCCCAGTCGAGGTTTTTGGGGTAGCTTAACCCGATTGAAAAGAATCTCGATTTGTAGAGACGCTATTTTACTCCTGTTATGTTTTAGTATCTGCGTTTCACGGAGATTTTTAAGCTACAAATTGCTATTTCGCTATTTTTGTGTCGTATTGCATTATGCTATCCCAAGACTAAAAAGTATAAAATAAAAAACAGTTAAAAACTGGTTTTCTAATATTTTATACTTTCAAAATGCACTAAAACGTACAAAACTAATGTTTTAGGGTGAATTTTTCGTTAAAATTGTATATTTTGATAAAAATATTAAGTGTTTTTAAATAGTGTGAAACTGGACCGCCTTGCTTTATGGCTATAACAGTAGCTCTGTGATTGAAGTTCAAAGTGTTGACACAGTATACAGTAAACAAACTCGAAAATAACCCAATTTAACATGTAAGAGTAAAGAAAACACACCATATTCATAGGCAGAAAACACGAGAGCAAACAGCACAGCCATATATGCGTGTAACCGAAAATTTGTAAACAAAAGCGACACAGCTGATCGGTATCTTTTGCATTTCGCAATGTGTTTTGCGTGAAATTTAGTCGGCATAAAGATAAAATACTAAATCAAATATCAGCGCAATACACGAAATAGTATGGAAAAATACTAAATTATAAACTTTCTGTTTAAATCACTCACTTCATTTCACAGGAAATTGAGAAAAATAATGAAACCGAAATCCACCCGACTCGTTTCCCATCAAATCAGAGCAACTAAAAGAAACAATTCCAAACGGCATTGCCGAATCTGATTTTTCTGCTGTTGATTTTATATTTCAGAGGAGGGAAATTTAAAAATTGAAATCTGTTTTGACCACCATTTCTTATAAAAGTACAAACATTCTTCATTTTAGGTTGAAAATTTGGATAGAAAATTTAAATTGTCAGGATATAGTAGAAAAGCAATTAATATCAAATCTTCGGTCCGTCAAAATCATTTTACAAACGACTTGATGCTAATTTCAAAGCAATAATGACGTTTGAGAAAAAATACATTTCGCAACTGACTAATCTGGTAACGTCGTTGCGGCTCTCATCTTTAACAGTATATTTCTTTCTCTGTTTCACTTTTATTACATTCCTTTGTGGTCATATTGCTTGTTCATTCTTTGTACCCCAATAATTTGAGATTTTTCTAACCAATTAGAATGCCTAGATTTAGGTTTTTTTGGGTTATTCGTTTTCGGTTACACAGGTTATTTTCACATTTTATGTATGAAGTTTGTTTACTGTATACTGTGGTGTTGAGTTCTGTGCTGAGATCTATGCTGAGTTCAAAGTGCAAATGCAAAGCCAACCAATTCATACAACTTTAAAGAACATTAGTGGGATAACTTATTTTGAAGTTTTTAGTGGATTTGAAAAGTGTGTAATATTGGAAATCTTGTTTTTAAAATTATTTTTTTAAATTCAAATCTTTACCGCCATAGAAATCTTAGCGAAATTTTTGCGCTGAGCTGAACTTAATTTCGATGTTCCAGTGTTCAGCATGTGTCCCTCTGAAGTCAGATTCTGTTTTTGAAAATCATCGTTCGCTTGTCAGTCAGTGCTTTGTTTTAAGAAAATTCCCAATAAAAATGTTCGAACCAGAGACGTTTCCCGACTATCAAGTTCCTGGAGTAATCAAACACGATTTCCATCCCTACGAATCAAATGGAGGGTGAGTTTTTCTTTGGCAATGAATGTGAAATTCGAAAAGTGAGGTTATGACCGACTGAAAACATTAAATGCAATTTTTCAGGAGTGTCGTTGCGATTGCCGGAGAGGACTTCGCTGTAATTGCGGCTGATACAAGGCTCAGTAGTGGGTATTCTATCCATACGCGCAAACAGAACAAACTTTTCAAGCTATCCGACACAACAGTCCTGGGCTCGACTGGTTGTTGGTGTGATACTCTGGCCCTGACTAGCCTCATCACCGCAAGGATGCAGATGTACCACCATCTCCATCAGAAGGTCATGTCAACCAATGCCGTGGCACAAATGCTGTCTATTCTCATGTACCACAAGCGTTTCTTTCCGTACTACGTGTCCAACGTCTTGGCTGGACTGGACGAGAAGGGAAAGGGAGTCGTTTTTAGCTATGACCCCATTGGCCACTGCGAAATGACCACATACCGGGCTGGAGGATCCGCTGGAGCACTTCTGCAGCCAGTCTTGGACAACCAAATTGGGTACAAGAATCAACAGAACATTGAGAAGGTTCCAATTACCAAGGAGCGCGCTGTATCTGTTATTACTGACACTTTTATCTCGGCTGCCGAGCGGGACATTTACACTGGCGATGGAGTCACCATCAACATTATAACTAAGGATGGTATCGAGGTTAAGGAAATTGCACTCCGAAAGGATTAAATGCGATTGTAATAATTTTTGCTTTTTATATGTATTCAATATATTCAAACATTTAAAAAATACGTAATAAGGAAGTTTTAATTGGTTTTTTTGCTGAATTAACAGTAGTTGGTACAAAACAACAACAAATACAACAGTCAAATTTCGAGTCACGCAAAGTGATGCGTCTAAGTGCAGGCGCGCACCGTGTTGGCAATCATGGCAATTTGAGTTTTTTAAGCGTTTCAAAAACCCAAATTGCCACTTTGTTGGCTTTCTACACGGTTGCCAACGCGGTGCGCGCTTGCCCTAAGATAATGGACCTATGAACTTGAATTGTTGCACCTTTCCAGTGTTGGGAAAAATTCAATCTGACTAATGATTGAAAAAATCAATCATCTTTTTTGATTTGTGATTGAATTTGTTAGTCATTAATCATTCGTAACTTTGATTGTGATTGATTAGTTTTAATCATAATCATGATTGAAAAACTAACTCTTATTATTGATTTTAATTTCAGTAGGGGTAAGAATTGTATTCATGACGGAGACCTGATATTTTGAGATGTCATGAGATGCTTAGATCTGATATTTTTGTAGTCAAAATGTAAATGAAATTACAAATGATAGTGAAAGTTCCCATAAGCGGACACTCACGGGACAAGATTTAAGTCCGTTTATCAGAACAAGTTGGATTTGCGAATTTGGTCATAAGAAATGTCATTTCATGTTTTTTGTTGTTTGGCATTTGAAATTATTTGAATTTGAATTGTTTTTCCTAAAGCCTACTATAATTTCTATATAAAAAATTTAGCGCAAAATTGAATTCAATCATTCCTATCGATTGAATTGAAATTGATGATTGAAAAACTAATGATTACTGTGTTCAATTATGATTATGACCAATGTATTAATCATGACTGAAGTAATCATCACTGAATTGTCCATGACTAAATTTTTAGTTGATTGATCAATCAACTAAAAAAAATTAGTTAATTACGCCCAACACTGCACCTTTCACGTCGGCTAGATATGTTTCAAAACAGTTCGAAGGACGTTGAATCCCGACGGGCACATCTGTTTTTGAAAATTTTTGAATTTATGAGGAAATTCAATTTTCTAAATGGATATTTATGGTGCTAATTATTAAAAATTCGTTAAAACGTTGCCTAGTAGCCATTTCAAACACATTTGAATATTAGTGAGTCTTTACAGGCCAAACTAAAAACATGAAGTTAATGGAATTAGTTTCAATAGCAGTTTTGATAAATGCTAAAAACATTCAATCGAAAATCTATGACGGTCAGTGCCCGAAACCACAGACAAGTAATTATTCTTATACTCACGGTCAAATAAAATACTATTTACCCGTTGACGAAGATATTCGAACGATTTTTAAATTTCATGCATTTAAGAAGCCATCAAAATTGTTTTTTGCCTGTCAAACGGTAGCATTTCAAATTGATTCAATGGATTGGCCCATCCAAATAACGTGTGTGAAGAATAATGGTCTCTTTTCGATGTGTTCGAATTTCAAAACATCATTAAAAAATGGTTCACTCCTAGATGGTAACATTGAAATGACGCAACAAGATGAAATGCCCTATAAAATAATTTATGGTAATGAGTTAGACAACATAGCAATCATTTGGGGATGTAAAGATTATCCCAGCATCAAGAAACATTCGGAAGGCGGTTTTATTTTGGGTTCAAGATTTGGCCAAATGGATTTGAAGAATATTTCAAGAGTATTGAAATTGGTTTCTTGTGATTTGAAGGATTTTGTAAATGTGACCGTTGATGGATCAAAGATTCATTTGGCTACCTGTGCTAGGCTTTGTGAGCAATTGGATTTTGTTTGTGGATTTCTGCCAAACTCGGAAAAACAACGTATCGATAAAAATTTAATCTATTTTACAGTATCATTTCTTGTTTGTTTCCTGATTGTTGTTGTAATCTCATGCAGAAAATTATTTTGGTGTGAATGGAAATAAAGTTTTAGTATTTAAAGCATGTTTTTAAAGCATCAAGAAACCTTTAGGGGCAGAAAAAGCTCAAATTTCCACAACATTTTTTAAAGTCCAATTCATATTAATGAATTATGGCATCACGCAAAAATTGCTCAACTTATTTGAATAAAATTTAAATAAATAAATTATATCGAGTTTTCATTTTTGGTTTTACGGGTTCAGTTTTCCCCTCCGCCCTTTTGCTCATTTTTCAACTGGGTTTTCTCATTCTTAAAACTTTTTTGGTCCTGGACTCGGCATTTAGTTCTAGGCGAACTCACTTTAAGGCGGTTAAAAATTCTTGAAGTTGGAAATGAAATTTCGATAAAATATTTTTTTTCTTTAGCACATATTGGGTTTCGGTAAAATCACAAAGGATTTGATGATTAGGTTGAGGATTTCGACCACATATGCCAGCACAATTCTTTAAAGTAAATACGAGCTTAAGCTTTGTAATACAAACAATTACAATCCAACTAAAATGTGTTTTTCATACTCTACTAGGGGTTCCGAGGACATCTGTAATGAAAAAACCTGTGCCAAAATCCATTCAGTAGTTTAGCAAATAACAGTAGAGGATTTACAATAAAGGGGTGGATTTGGATTTAGTTGGGAAATTGTTTTCTTAATGAACGACCTGCCCAATAGTGAAAACCGCATCAAAATCCATTCCATAGTTTAGCGGAAAAGGGGGTCAGAGGCGAGAAGAATATTTGTCAACCGCAAAGCTAATAAACACTTTCGGAGTATATAGTACCCCTGTGTAAATTTTCAGTTAATTCGGTCCAGTGGTTTACGCGTTACTCTGTTGAATAACTTAAAAACATGTTTGTAGTGGGAATAAATGATAGTGGGAGAAAAACGGGGGACTGTAGCAAATTTTCTAATTCTACAGAAATCTATTGAAAAATAGTAGACAGCACATTTCTCTTTTATTTATTAACATTTAAATCATAACAGAATTAAATTAAAACTTTTTAAGCAAGATTCGGTTGAATTTCGCCTTGCGTAATGTAGCCTTTCACGGGATGTCCTTTATTCTTAGTCACAATCTCCTTAACCGCATAAAACCATTGTCCTAAAAAGAAATGATCCAAAAAGTCAATGAAATATATTTTTAAAAAATCCCTACCAATGTTGGTATTTTTCAGGCAATCCTTGAAAGCCTGACATCCTTCCATGCTACTTAAAACTCCGAACACTGTCAAATCGGCCAAGTTTGGCTTCTTTCCGCCCATGAATTTAGTTTTCCTCTTGTCTAATTCTTTTGTCCACTTGTCCAAAGCATCGTACATATGCGAACGCACATCGTCTGTAAGCTCATGGCGTTTCTTAAGCCTTTTACTGATTGCCCACATGGCATTCGCCCCAACAAACACCATCATATCACGTTCCCATTTCGGGAAATGCACACCCCATTCGCCAGCTTCTGAGAACCATTCGAAAGTCTCGTAAGCTTCGTCTCTTGTCCGGTAGACATTTGGGGAGATCAAATGAACCAAATGACTATCCGCCCAGGATCTCCATTCGCGTTCTTCTCTATAAAAAAAAGAAATATTTTATAAAATTTCTTCTAACAGTAAAAACCGAGAATTTTACTGTATTTGCTCTTTGGTCATGTGCTTCGGCACGGAGTCCTGGTACATTAAAAAGTATTTATTCATAACGTCCATTGTTTTCTTGCCACGGTCGTCGAAAAAGGAGATACTCGGGTATAATCTGGCCAAATCCCCTAAATCCTGACTAGTATCAATCAGGTAGCTCGCAATCACTGAAATAATCGTACTGGAATCTGTTAATCGAACATATTTCCCGTCGTTCCTTTTGGCCAAAAGCATGGGAACCTTTTTATAATCTGACCATTTCAGATCTTGTCGAAGTACAGCATCTACTTCCACTACCGAATAAGACAATCCCTGATAGTCTAGGAAGGCACGCACCTGTAAAATGAGCAGTTATTAAGTAGCTAATAACAGAAATAGACGTGAATACCTTGCAACAGAAGGGACAAGTCTGAAATTGAAAAAGGACCAGCTCCAGGCCGGATTTGTCATTGGGGTTGACGACTTTCTTGGTGATTCGCACATTCGGCAATTTGTCAATTACTCGTGGATTAACTTTCTCGTGAATCATGTGATCGTGCCCACCAGTACTAGAACTATACAGTGAATATGCTCCACCGGCTGTGGCTCCCAGACCAATTCCAATGAGCCCCAATTTCAAAGTGCTCGTCTTCTGAGTTACTTTCGCAGAAGAAAATTGACGAAAAGTACTGGCGTCTTGTAATCGCAATTGTTTTCCAGAGCAAGACCGAGCGCAAAAGCGCGTGAAAACACTGAGTCGGAACGCTGACATTGCCGGATTTTATTATATAAAAAGATTTACTTTCCTTGCAAAATTAACCAAGCCACACAGAAAAATTTGACATCTCAAGCTAGGTATGCATGCAAATATATGTCCTATGAAAAGTACCAAAAGGGTATTTCCGGATGCCATGTCACTCTACAAACTGAAAGGTTATTTTGTAGGCAACTGTAGGAAATTTGAATCCTCTTTTTGTTTAGGGGAGACTGGGCTTTTTGAATCATGGGTAAGTTAATCAACCATTGGATCTCAACACCTAACGGTTCATTTTGAAAAGTTTAAAAGAGAAAACAACAATTTTAAATAACAACTCAAGATAATTTGATTACTTCAACCATTAGTATGTCAATTTTTTTAATAGTTAGTGATAATAAAAATTCAACAATTTGGAGCAATGAGCTGAGTGAATAAAATCTAGCAAATCCTTTCCTAGCAATTTAACACATTTTATCACGACTTTTCATATAAATTTCGTACTAAAACCTGAAAATTTTGTAGTAAAAGCATTTACTAGATTTTATTCACTCGGCCCAATATCCCAAGTCTTTTTTGTTTGGTTTATAGATTTATGCAAATGATTACGAAACTTGGCTTGGCTGATGTCTTTTTCACCCCACAAGAAAGCCCAATTTTTTCTAATATTCTTATGGCGAATTTCACGAAGTTTTTAGCGACCGTTAAAATTAATGCGTTAAAAATTTCCTGAAACTCGCCATTGGATTTGTTTTCAAGAAAAAGTCAAGAAAAAAATGATCGCATTATCCCCAAATGGGTTAAAAGGTCAAATGTTAACAAAATAAGTATATTATTAGAGTATTCGAATTGCCAATTTTTGCGCAAATTTTTGCGAATGAACCAAATCAATCCTGAATCCACATTAATTGCATTTTATATTTTAAAGGGTTTCCGAACCTGGTTCTAGAAAGGTCTTCGTAACCTGGTTCTAGATAGTAATTCAATATATTTTTTATGAAGTCGCGGACAGGGTCGGAAACGTCTTGTGGGCCGGCACTACAGGCTCATCTGATAAATTTTAATTAAAACAATTACAATAATTTTTATTTGATTTTATTTGAGAGATTCCGTCTCAATAAAAAAATTTACAAAAGTTTGTAAAGAGTGTCAAGTCTGAGTGGTATAGTAATTATACATATACAAATACACATATTAAAAAAGAGAAAAAAAAAATAAAATAAAAAAACAAATAATTTACATAAAAATCCATGAAGTTCATTTCAGACCTCATGATCTTTAATATCACGACATTTGATTGAGTATTTTAGCATTTACATGATTTGTAGTTAGATTTTGACATCGTTTAATAACAAATAGGAGAGAATTCTGAAAGTTTTCAAAAATTTTCTGTAATTTTAATGATTATTGCTACGATTTTACATTTTCATTAACACGATCTTTATAGTAATCACAAAACAATGTGGAATTAAACTAAATATATTAATTCTCATGGCAGGTGTATGCAATGGATAACACTTTGATTGTTTTTCAACCAAATTAATTATAGAAATTTTACAGTTTTTCGGGACCATCTGCAAAACCGCCATGAATCAATTATTCCAAAATAAATTGTATTTTACTAAAAGTACTGTTAACGGTATGGACGACAGGTAACGCGCGTCTATTGCAAGTGCTTAATAATCCTCATAATCATCGTAATACGTCTGTGCGCTTCGCGATTGACTACTTTGTGATCGGCTATTGGCAGGGGCGGCGGGAGCTTGAACAGCAGTCCTTCGCACATCTGTTGAAGAATAGACGGCATCGCTAGCGTAATTGTAGGTGCCGCTAGGTGACGAGAATCGGCTGCGATCAAATTTACTCGTGTGCGAGAATCCCGAAGGGAGTCCTCGATTCGGCGTCAACGGCTTTAGAGTAGGGTTCAGAGCGTCATTCAGCGTGACGTCATACTCGTTCTCATAAATATCGTCCAGAGAGGATCGAGGTGGCTCCACCTGAGGTCTTTGAGTAGTCCTGGGACCCGTTTGGGGAGGTGGGAAATCATTCGCGTTGATCGATCCCCGAACAATGGGTGCTGCGTGTTCCAAAAGGCGAACTCCAGAAATTGTTGACCCCATGTCGATTGGAGTGCTCTCCGTCGCTGAAGGTTTGTGTGCCACACCAACAGGCTGAAGACCTCTAGGAAGATACGGACTGCCACCTCTTGAAGGTAAGAATGGCCTCTTGACTACACGAACAATTGGTCTGGCGTCCTTGATCGGCTCCTCTTCGCTTGATCCACCCACACCTGTAGGCGATGGCGCAGATTTAGGGGCTTCGTCAGAATTAAATCTTATGTCAATCGGTTTGGACCTGTCTTCGTCTGCCTGCGTTCGCTGGTTAAGATCTCTCTCCCGTTCCCTGGATGTGAACCGCTCGGGGACCTGATCGGGATCTCGACTTGGACTTCTGTCATTTTCAAATCTCCCTCGCGCAGGTGGTGCGTCTTCCCTTTCATCTCTCTGTCGAGTATAGTATCGAGATGTTTCTTCCTCGTCTGACAGTTCGTCCTTTTTGAAACCACCGCGTGGGCCATTCCTGTCCACCGGTTTGTACTTCGATTTTACTACCGGTTCATCTTCGTAGTCATCCTCCACTACGGGATCCTTTACAATTTCATATCGGTTCTTTGGATCTTCCCTGATTGCAGCCGGCGGCCCAAATGGGCGCCTTATTGGGGAAAATTGAACTTTTGGAGATTGCGGCGATGGTGGTGGGGCAGGAGGTGGAGGTTTTTCGACCTTTTCTTCTCGCGGTGGTGGAGATTTCGGAGGTTCGTCCTCGTAATCATCATAATATTCATCGTCCGCTATCGCTGATGCCGTTGTGGTTGGCGTCTTTTTTGTTGTGTATTCGAACTTTTTCCTTTCAGTAAGCGGAACCGGTCTTGAAATTTTTGGCGGTGTTCTCGGTCGATCGAAAAGTGAACCCGATCCGGATCCCGTGGGCTTCACTGGCACAACTGGCGCGACTTCTGGCTCTGCGTTCTTTCCTGCATTTTCCAATGGAAGCTCATCACGATCTTCTTCGTTTCGCCTTCCAGGACGATCGCCACCCAAACGTCGTCTGTTCGGTCGACGGTTTTCTTCACTTACGTAGTCATCGTCCTCTGGTGGTGGATTACGGCTGCGATCTTTGGGGTGCCGATCTGCATTGAGACTTCGTCTATCCTCTGGAGGATGTCGCCTATCAAAAATGCTTGGACGTCTTTCTGATACTCCGGGACTTTTTTCGACTGTTCTTCGGTCTTCTCCGGCTAATCTTCTATCGTCTCCTGCCAACCTTCGTTCATCGCCTGCTAATCTTCTTTCGTCTCCGGCTAGTCTTCTATCTTCTACGGGTCGTCTACGATCTCCAGATTTGCGACGTTCTGCACGTTCCTCGTCGGTGTGTCTGCGATCACCGGGTCGGCTGCGCGTCTTTGGCCGGTCTGATGGTCGTCGGTTGTATTCGTGCTCGTCATCAGCATCTCGGGACCTATCACGGTCTCGATCGCGGGCATAGGGACGTTTTTCATATCTAAAAAGATTAGTGGTTATTCCTTGAACATTTTCTTAAATTTTGCTTTTTTATTGACGACGCGAGTAGGTGGACACTGCTTTTAACGTTGTTCATAAATGTTGGAGGGTAAAGAAAAACAATGCAGTGGGCTGCCTATTAGGAGAAGCAAGATTCGTGAATATGAGGCTTGAGGTTTTTTTGGGTCTCCGATGATCGGTTCATGAAAAAAGTCTCAAATTCTTAATTGCCACCAATTGTTTTAATTTTTTTAAGAGACTTGAAACATGAAGTATCTTTAAGGCGAAAAATTCGAAGACCTTTTTAGGAACTTACTCAAATGCAAGAGGATAAAAATTATAATTGCATTTTTGGAAAAAAGCAACAAAGTTTAGATTTTCTTGAATTGTTTTCAAAATTACGGTGCGTTAAAGCATGCCTCTATGAATACGACAAAATGTCTTAAGGCCTTGGCACACTGCGTGCGATCGCTTCACATGTCAAAGTCTTGAAAGTTTTAGATTCATTGCTAGATTTAGATTCTCGTGACTTTTCGCGAGTATAACAATCAATCTCACCTGAACCTAAAACTAAACCATTTTGATTACCTGTCATCATCGGAATGGCTCCTCTGTGAATCATAGTCTTCATCATAGTCTGGCCGCCTTGGCCGTGGTCTCTGTTTACGTCGACGGTTTGCCCTCTCATCGTAGAAATCATCTTCGTAATCATCATCGTAATAGTAGTAATCAACCTGTGGCCTTCTGCGCCTCAGAGGCCGTCTTAACGGTCTAACGGGACGTCGATCCGGTGGTGGCGCCACGGTCGTTGTTGTTGTAGTTGTTGTTGTCGATGTAGTTGTTGCCTTGTATAACGCATCATTTCTAAAGTCATCAAATGAGATACTAGCGAATGCTAAGAAATCTTGCCACCTACCTGTGCCAATATTTTGGTGAATTCTTACAATCCACTTCCGATACGAAATGACAGATGAATGTCTTTTGATCAAAGGCTGTGAAATTGGCGCATAGAAAATCATACCGGACACCATACAGACAATGATGATACAGCTGGAAGAATTAAATTTGTTAAAAATTGATATTGAAAAAAAAATCTTTCTGTTTAAATGCAGTTGAGTTCACATGATTTGCAAAACAAAACAAAAAAAATCGAGCTTTAGGGCGCATGTCATGGTCTTTGATGTTGAAGTTAGCTGGGATTTACACAATTTTTTTTTTGAAACATTGTTAACTAAACCATGCCATGCCATAGAACACCTGGGTAGCAATGTGCAAATACTACACTATAATTTAAGAAACATTAATGGTGATTGGTATATTTGTATATATATATGGAACCTTCGTTTTTGATCTTTTAGCTGGATTTGCTGTTCATCATGGATTGCAAAAGGTGACGAAGATGCAATCCGATATGAGTGACTTCAGGGTCGTGATTCACGTTTTTTGCCTGCATATCGCTCTAAATCCAAACTAAACTAAAGCCAACCGTAGACAATACACGATTACGATGATACGAAATATGCACACGTTGTAGGGTATTTACATATTTGGTTTCCAATGGATGAACCTCCAGATGAGAGATGATGATGGAGTAATGAGACGTGCACGAGTTATTATGTAAAAGCCACTTCAAAAAGATGGAAAACTAAAAATCTTCAAGCATATCCATCCATTTATCTGAGTTTTAGATGGATTTTGAATGATTCGACTGTATGATTGCGTACAATGGCGGACGCGATGATCTGCTTAATATTTGCATTTGAGGAGTTTGCAAAAATCCACTCAACACGTTTCTATCGCTAAATCAAAACGTTCTCAATATTCATCTGGATTGCGATATGTAACATAGATCGAGTGAAATCTTTCACATATTTTGCACGATTTGTTATCTAAGATATTGGAAATCTAGAGTTACGAGGTATAAAGTGCTATTGCTTTTTTCTATCATAGATCATAATTCAGGTATGGAACGATGGACAATGAACCGATTTGGCTTAAACTCCTAGAATACGCTAAGTATTAAAGATCTGGATTTTAAACTACGCGCACAATCAAACTTTTCCTTCCCTTTTTAAGCCCTAGCCTCGCACGTTAAAACTATTTCGATCTGATTTTCACTATTAGAAAAGTGAAATTGAAATCTTTAAAAAAAATCTCCACTTCAAGGAAACCTGCTCTCCTCCTACTATCTCCAGACCCTATGACGAGATATTGATCCAGTTTTCATCAATATCCATTATGTTCTTTACGCATATATCTGACCTATTCAAAATTATACCGCGTTTCTCGCCTTCCTTCTTTCCTAATAGCGAAAACGCGATCAAAATCGGTTCAGTGGATTAAAATATAGTAGGAGAAGTCTTCTGCGCTAGGTTATTAACAACAAGGCGACGAGGAAGACCCAGCTTCACATGGCAAGACGGCGTTGACCAGAACGCGAAGAGAATTGGGATCCAAAACTGGAGGACATCATTGTAGTAGTCCAGAGAGGAGAAGGGGTTTAAAGTTAGGGGAGAAGGCTGAATTATTTTACACTAAAATATTCCTTTTTATTTCCAACCGAATGGCGAAAACGGCATCAAAATAGGTTCAGTGGATTCTTTTGATCCACGCCAAGGAGGCAGGATTCAAAGTGAAGATGAATGATGAAATTTTTACTAAAACCTTCCTCACGTAATATCCATCTGAATGATAAAAACAGGACCGAAATCAGTTGAGTAGATCAATTGTTATTAGGGAAGGACAGACAAACACACAAATTCTTACCCGAACGCAGATACCCTAACCGTTCTGTCGGGGATAAAAAGATTTTTGTGAACAGTAAAAATACTTCATCAAAATTGTAATGATGAAAAGGTCTGGACGCTAATGTGTTAATCTTTACCATGAAGTAAAAAAAATATTTCGTACTTCTCTAATTTTTCAAAACATTGTTGATAAAAAATTATTTGGAGTTCAAAACTTGTTTTTATTCGTTATCCTTTTCAGTTTAAAAAATATTAGAAACTAGCTTGCATACCCGTCGTTGCCGGGTTAAGTTTTTTCAAATTTTTTTTTTTGATGGTCCATGTTTGAGCTAAACTTCAGGCCAATCGGCTCGGTAGTTTCCGCGCGAAAGGGTAACATAGCGGAAGAGCTAAGTTTGGAGATCACTTTACTCCCTCCCCTTACTCCCCCACCTCTCGGGCTACTTTTTAATAGGTCTATGTTGGGGCTGGATCCCCGACGAACATCTATGCCAAATTTAAGGCCAATCGTTTCAGTAGTTTCCCCGCGAAAGAGTAACATAGCGCAAAAACTAAGTTTCGAGATCACTTTACCCCCTCCCCTTACTCCCCCCCCCCCCCCACCACTCGCGCTACTTTTCCGTATACCTATGTTGGAACCGGAACTACCACCAGACACTCATGCCAAATTTCGAGTCAATCGGTTCAGCCGTTTTTGCGTGAAAGAGGAACAGACAGACAGACACCAACTCATTTTTATATATTAGTATGATTAGTATGATGACGAATTATGTGTAGAATTATGTGTAGAATTTTCTTGATGAGGTGGGTCCAGTGGACCCACATTGGCTTTTCTCTTTGCTATTTCTCATGTTTTCAGAACAGTGACTCTGAAATCTTCATTACCTTCATACAGTATGGTGTTGTATGCCGAGTTAAAAGCACGGATTTGGTATGTGATTAGAACAAGTCCATTGGAAACCACCTCATAATTTACGCGTATGAGTTTCTCCTCATAAATTAAGGGTTAAATATTTCTTATTTTCTTAGAATTCTATCTCCCAACGTTTATTTTTAAAAACCTTTAATTTAGCTTGTCTTCGTATCTGTCTGTCTGTTTGTTTGTCTGTCAGGGTCAAATCTTGCAATCTAGTTTTGACGCACTTCAACTTATGCGATCCGATCCGATTGACTTGAAATTATGACAATACAATATTTTCACTACTTCGTCGTTGTAAGGATAATAGAAGGTCCTGTAAGAATAACGTGATTATTCTTTTCCTCAAATTTACCGGAAAAAAATCTCATCTGGGGGTTTTTGGGGTCGCTAAATTCGATTCCGACGTTGATAAGTCTGTAAGGACATCGAAAGGTCTTGTAAAGATAACGTGATTATCATCTTCCGCAAATTTTCCGGAGAAAATCACATCCGTAGGTTTTTGGGGTCGATGAATCCGATTCTGGAGTCAAAAAGTACATAAGAATATGTCAAAAGCTCGTGTGTAAATTCGAAGACAAAAAAGTATATATGGGGCGATAGATAGACGTCATTTTGGATTTTTAGTAATACTAATTAAACAAAAAATGACTAAAAAGATCAAATAAAAAATAAATAAAAAAAAAACTTTTTTTTTTAAAAATGCACAAAAAAGGAAAAAAATAATTTTTTGGCTGCTGTGTATCAGAAATAAAAGTGAGATAAACGCATACAAATCAAAGTAAAATAAATATTTATCTCACTTTTATTTCTGTGTATTTAAAAAAAATTATTTCCTTTTTTTATAAATTTTGATGCATTTTTAAAACTTTTATTTTAATTTTTAAATTTTTTTTTTGAACTTTATTTTAATTTTTAAAATTTTGTTATTTTTTTTTTAAATTTAAGATATTTTTACCTGGCATTTATGTTGAACAGAAGCATAGAAACCATCATGTAGTCCCTTACATTTAAAATCTATTTCTTCATTTGGTGGTACAGAACTAAAAAATGGATACTCTGACAAATTGTATCTGAAAACAATATGGATAGATGAATTGGATTTACATTTTAATGAATTTGTTACCCATTCAACTCCCTGGGAAGATTCGGGTCCCAAACATAATCAATTTGTGGAATACCAGTTAATTTACTATCTGTTAAAGTGAGATTTTCTGCAAGTTCTGTTGTGTGCTGTAAATTAAAAAAATATGTAGAAGTTAATTTAAAAAAAAAATAATATTTATATTTTTTGTAAATTTATTCTCCTAAATAAATAGCTTGGAGAAATTCCGTTAAAAAACAAGTTTTTTTTGCTTCCGTTCTATTTTTTAACAAGTTTTTTTACTCATGACATAAATTACGTAACAAAGAAAAGGTGCCAAAGACCAAATCAAGTCTTACATAATTTAATGCACTAAATCCATTTTCCTATAGCTTATAATTAAACCATTGAAATTGAAATCAAGCAACGAAAAGAAGTTCTTATGATTATAAAACATAAGACAATATACGATTGGATTTAATAATTGGCTGCAATTTGACCCAATTATTGTGGGTCCATAGATAGCCACTAATTGCTACCTTAAAGTTGTACAACAATAGTCAATATAGATGTCGATAATGGTGTGAATTAAGCATACTAATAATCGAGACTGACTGTGGTATAATTCATTTACTTCTACATATATGTACTTTAAAGCCATAAAATGTTACATATTCGACATATTCCTATAAGAAGAAACTTTGTCGAATTGTCGATTATACAACGGTAAACAGCATAATCGACACTCCATACTCGAACAATCGACATTAACGTCAACGTGACTCGGTTTGCACGATAACTCACTGAATAAAATATGACAATTTTTTTTAAACAATTCATTATTGTTAATAGATGGCAGTTAATTATTTATGTCAAATAGCGACGAAAAACTTATCCACGCTTTAAAGTTGCTGCGAAACCCCACGAATATGCGTGGGACAACTAATCACTTTTGTCGATTTTTTTCAGCTCTCTTTTCTGCAAATTGAATCTGACAGCATTGTTTTTGTTCAACGGAGCCCGAAAAATTCATCAAAAATCAAATGAAAAATAATTTAGTAAACCAATACGAAATAGAAAATGATTTAAAATGCATGTTTGCATGTGACAAATAAAAATCGATGGCGTAACAGTTACAGGTTACCGAATAAAAACAGTTCCGGTTGCAAAGATTCAAGGCATTCGAAAAAAAAACTGGTCACCAAAGTTTTTCAAATCAATAAACGATGATAATCAAATTGCTACCGATCGATATGATGAAAATCATTTGAATTCACATTTGGTCACTAAATCACAGCATCAAAAAACAATCATAAAACATCATGTGACAAAATCTGGTGAATCATCACATGACTTTTTCATAACAAAAGAGTTTCAATTTTCCTGGGGTATCTCGAAAGCGGGAAAAATTATTATAAATATTAAAATATTATACAGTACAACGAAGTTCCTCGTTTTATAGAAAAATATCTGTTGTGAACAGTACATGACTTTCTTATACAAAATCTACGTTTCTGCAAAATTTACCTGACGAATAAAATTTTAGTTTACATAAAAACATGAATTTTTATTTGACAAAATCTGAAATATCTCGATAACGGCAAAAGATATCGATTTATGGTAAAAGGCAAAACTGGACAGAATTTTAATACCTTCATTTCTGCCATTAAGTGTTTTTTTTTGATAAACCGTTAGTTTGCAAGCAACTCACAAAAATATATTTTTTCAATTTTTAATGATATCTCAATAATGGTAAAAGGTATCGAATAACGGTAAAAGACAAAATTGTGACAAACTTTTTTCTTTTTAAATAATTCTATACAAACCATCAAAAATCCGGTATTTTACGAGATAATGGCAAAAACTGATATTTTTAAAATAACGGTATATCTCGATAATTGCTTGAGATACAGAGTTCTAGTAAAAGATAAAGATGTAGAAAATTTAATTGTCTCTTACTTTTGTTATACGTAAGAATTGTCTCCAACTTTTGTTATACGTAAGAATTGTCTCCAAATTTTGTTATACGTAAGACTACTGAAAAATGCGTAGTTTCGAAGTAAATAACAAAAAAAAAATTGCGAATAAAGTCAATAAAATATTTCCTGTAACTACATATTTTTACCCTTTTTGTTCAAAACAGTACCAGAGTATAAAAAAGTTGCGTTTTTTATACATATTTAGAAGAATTTTTTATGTCCACATTTTTTGAAATATGAAATAAAAGTTTCATGCGAAAAAAAAGAAAAAAAAATTTTTTAACTGTAAAAAAAAAACCAAAAAAGCGGCGGCCATTATCGCCCCTTGAACGGTGGGTTGTAAGAACTTTTCCTCATTCAACCTAGAGAATTGTGGAACGAACTTTTAACTGTTTTAAGTTTTTGCCTTCCGGTAAAGGAGAGACAATGAACTGATTTTTGCTTGAAGATTTTCTTTTGAAACTTAGACTTTTTTTGTCGCAATTAAGGGATGCGGCCAACCTTTCCACCTAGAGACCTCGGACCGCCGAAATCCCTTAACTTGATTCTTTCTTATATATTAAACTCAAGTTTCGTTTGGGACTAGCGAATTCTAACAAGGAATAATTTTTATATTGTTATGTACGGAGAAGGTAAATTATAAAACGCTTAAAGCATTCCGATGTAGAAGAACTAATTCAGAAGGGTTGTTTACGGTGGAAAAGCAAAAGCTCGTGTGAATATTTGCTAGGGGTTGGATGAAAGCTGTAAGAAAAATATATCCCGTATCAAATCCACTTTAATAAAACTTTGCTATGCTTGTTGAAACTCATGCGCTTTGAAAAACTTTTATTCGGAGGGTGAATAAGAAATCAAGAAACAGATGGTATAAAAGTTCACATGTTTGGGATTTAAATGATGTAAAAGGGTGAGAAATTTCGTACTGAAGCAAGGCTAAGTTAAAAAGGGCAAATCTTCAGAGAGTTTAGTGAATAGCCAATAAATTTCGTCATAATAAATTGAAATTTGATTTTTATAAACGGGGAGAATTTATAATGGTTTGAAAATATCTCGGTAACGATAAAAGGTATCGATTTACGGTAAAAAGCGAAAATGTAGAGAATTTTAACATTTTAACATAATTCTTACTTTAAGTATTTTTTGGAAATCTGTTGATAAGCAAGTCGCAAAAATCGAACCTTTCACTTTTAATGAAAATATCTCGATAACGGTTAAAGATAAGCGATAACTGTGAAAGGCAAAAGTACGGGAAATTTTATTATCTTTTTTATTATATTGGAATATAATTCCATTATATTGGAATGGGCCACAGAAAAACTGCAAAATACTGAATTTTTCGGAAACCCGGTATATTTCGAGAATGGTTTGAGCTATCGATTATCACAAAAAGGCAAAAGTGTGGGAAATTTTATTTTCTCATGGAAAATTCCATTGTATATCAATTAATTCATTAATTTTGTTTTAAAAACTGTGGAAACATTGACCGTTTTTGAATCGATTTTTGCGATTTTTTTAAAATCAATATCATTGGTACAAAGTATCTCCGCGATACATCCACCGTATAAGAACAAAACAATTAATTCTTTTCCGCATTTGTATGCAATCTGAATGAAGTTCATTAGATGAAAAAGAGGTTTAAATTTTCCTTAATCCTCTACGTGGCAAAAATAATTGATCAAGAGCTAAAGTGTCGAATATATTCGACAAAAACACGGGGAGGGTTAAAATTCAGTTCAAAACTAACTAAAATATCTTCGTATTCCAACATAAATATCTGTTAAACAGCAAAATTTTCGAGAGTTTATATTATGTGTAATAAAATAAATTACAAAAATAATTAAAAAAAGATTGTATGATTGACTTCGCATCGATTCTACAGTGTCTGAACGAAACTCGCGATTTCCGCACTGCTACTGACTACTTTATTGAATGGTTCGGGGAATTTCTCTCTATAGGAAACCCAATATTAAAGTGTATGTGTCCTGATCTTTGTATTCTTTTTTATACAGGATATAAAGCCCAATTACAAATATCTCATCAATGTAATTAATTAAAATTTCAGCCCCCTGAATGTATAAAACTTTTAACCATTTAAAAGTGATGATTGTTCATCGAAATCTTCTTTGAGCGGTAAATGCTGGAAGAAGCTTGGCACTAATTTATGATTTGATGCTATCAGACGAGCAATCGCACCACAGATGTTATCTAATGTTCCTTGATGAGTTTCCTTCGCAACAGTATTATTTGATTTGATTGCATGTTAGGTGCAGCAAAAATTTTCCATCTCTCCTATTTTAATCCTTGAATCTCGAAAACGTTAACAGTCAGTTGGAAATTTGGTAAGGAGAAGGGGGAAGGGTGTGTGTGTATTAATATCGATATTTACTTTGATGTTCCCCTAATCAATGTTTCCCAACTGGTGGGTGGCAGCCCCTGAAGGTCACCAAACATTTTTGTGGATCGATGTGGGTTTGGAGTTTGCAGTTTCATAACTCTAAATAATATAATTATAATTCTAAATTTTGAAAAAGTGGATCGTTTGGCTTTTATCTTTCAGTTGGATATCGCACAGGGTTAACAAAAATACCTTAACCTCGCATATTTCCCACCCCACTACCGGCATATTCCTAAAACATGACAGATTCAATTTGAAGATATAATCTGCCCACTTAATTCAAGCTATTTTATACTTTTTAAGCGTTTTGATTCAAATTAATCAAAAAACTAGTTCAACCAAAAGAAGTTTCTACATTATTTTAAAAAATGTGAAATAAAATTACTTTCCAATTTTACAATCTTAGAGCCCATGTCAGAGGCTAAAAAATGACGTCTCTATCGAAGAGTTTTTGAAAACATTTTTCAACCCTACAAACTGCCTCAAAAAGTTAAAATTTTGAGCAGTGAAATTTTTAAATTCTGTTTTGTTTTTGTTTTTCTGTTACCTGTAGCACAGGTAAAAAAAGAGAGTAATACACAAAACATTTAATTTTCATCTGTGTGAAGCATTTTATTTAATTAAGGTTGATTGCCAGATTTTCGCAGTAATAAAATTAAAACAAAAACGAAAAAGTTATTAATAATTTTGACAAAAAGTTATAATGACTATATTACGACCACTAATAATTGTGTTTAGCCAACAGTGAAAGTGCAAACGGTCAAATGTTCGTTTTTACGATGGAACTGCATGTGACCGACCGAAATTGCCAAAAAAAAAAATAAAAGAACAAAAAAAAAAGATTACCAGAAGCACCGCTAAAAGAAAAAGCGCAGAAAAATATTCGTGCTCATCCGAAAAATCGTGTTTTATTTTGATTTCATGTGTCTAGTCGGCAAAATCGCCCACACATAACAATCGGTTACGGCAAACCGTAGTTGCTTTAAGATGACTTAATGTCTCAAGGAAGCACGTAGACGTTAATTCCGTTCCAAACATCGGGTTCGGATATTGCGCAATATCTGTTGGGTCGAATAGTTATATGAAGATCGTAGGAAAAATGCCAAATTGGACACATGATGGACACGATTACCATCGTTGGACGAGCAGTCGACCAAAAGTAGAGACCATCAAAGGCATCCCATGAGATTTTGGTGGGCAGACATAAGTCGATCCGAAATTGGTTAAAGATAATAATCGTTAATTTTGGACCAAATTGTACACATACCTCATTTTCGTTGACTGGGGATTCTGTTGTAGTAGTAGTTGTGGTTGTTGTTGTTGTTGTCGGAGCTTTAGGAAAGATCAGGGATGTTGCTCTTAAGGCACCTGCGTGCGCCATCAAACCAATCAGTGCTGAAAAATTCAAAGAAAATAAAACAAAATATCATAAAAACACATGAATTAAAGAAGTTTCTTCTCATACAGTAGAAAATCTTTATACTCATACGAGTATCAAGATGAAGGTTGACTATCGGTTCATTGTTTGGATATTGAACTATCAACTATGCTCAATGGATCGACGATGAGGATCTATTATGATGGAAATTATGTTAGTTAAGGTCCAGAGCTGACATTGATTAATGCCGATCGATTCGTGCTGGGATTGCATTAGGAAAAGGTGAGGAAATACTATTTTTTACATTTGATGAATTAATTTAATTTGCTTTTCCATCAATGATACTTAAGACTGCGGCACAGCGTGTTTAACTTTGTTCGAAAATGATAAAAATAACTTTAGTCATTGATATGGAAAATTAATAGTCAAAAACTTTTGAATAGAATTCATAGTGTATTTAAAAAAAAACATTATTTATTAATTTTTTTGTTGTGGTGAGAAATGCAGTCAGTGTATGATTTATACGGTCCAATTTTGTCGGTAAAAATAATTTTGGTTGCTAAATCAATTGTGATCAACACAAAACATACCTCTGCTATATTTTGTCTCAGAAAAAAAAATTTAAAGTAAATATTTTTTCAAATATCTTGAGAACCGTTAAATATACGTAAAACGCTTTAAAAGAAAAAATGCAGAGAATTTTATTTCCTTTGATTTTAGTTACATGCATTTTTCCATAATAGCGCAATTTCCGCGAAATTTTCAAAAAAAAATATTTTGAAATATGTTGAGAACCGTTAGAGATACGTAAAACCGTTAAAGTAAAAAATGTGGAAAATTTAATATCCTTTAAATTTTGGTATATTCATTTTTTTCCCAAAAGCGCCAAAGTTTTGAAAAATCTTCAAAAACGGTATTTTTTCAAAAAAAAAAAATTGTATGGGAGGTATTCTGAGGTTTCTCTTAAAGTGCCCGTTTTCCCCGCTTTCTCATAATGATTTGTTTTATTTATGGTTGAATTTCAAAAAAATCAATAATTTCAATTTGTTACCTGAAAATATAAGCAGCCATCGTCTGCTCCTTTTCATGTCTTAAATCTGAAAATGAATGCAAGAAAAATATTATTAGAAACTATAAAAACTTGTAAAAATTTGATTCAACAAGAGTATTGAGGAAAGAAACAAGAGATAAAAGATCTAAAAAAGATGGTCTCATTTTGTTTTATTTTGTTCGTATGACAAAATTTTGTCCATATGACAAAACCATTCTGTAGAGTCGATTTTTAACAAAATTTTTGTCTGAAATTTTGTTAATGTGATCAAATATTTCCCTGGTTGTAGGACTGAAATTTGTATCTTTAATTAATTTCTTGTGTAAACGGATTAAACAAAAAGGTTTAAATAACAATTGTAAACGAATAATAATATTTTTTTTTAATTCGACCGTTTGACGCGTTTTTAGCTGGACATGGGAGGAAAGCTTGCGTACAATAACCTACTAGGCAAAAAACCATTATTCATTTTGTTCAATTTTTCTGCTGCTTCAACATATGTTTTTAATTCTGAATATATCAAGGTGTTGTATTTCCCAAAAAAGTAAATTACAGGGTTTGCAAAGCGGTTCTTCAATTCCAAGATTTTTGCGGGTGATTTTTTCCATAAGGAACTAAATATTCATGTGTTGAAATTCTTTAAAATTGTCGCAATACGGCTGAAGCGGTTAAAATACATTTTGTATGTGCGGAAACCAAAAATGAAATTGCGAAGGACAGCCGGATAAAGTCATTTAAAACTGCTACATATTTAATATCTGACGTATATAGTAGTAAAATGTGTTATGGTGTCTTAATCAAAGTTGTTTTTCGAACTCAATTCGAACTCTTTGGAACAGTTTCTGGTTTATTGACTTATGGTGCGTGAAGTTTTTATTTATTATATTTTCTGTGTTTGTGGAAATTAATTGATAGTATGCATTTAATTGGAGGTGAACAACACAAGTCTGGATTGTGAATTGCTGAAGTTCTGAACGTTTCTTGGAAAATTTATGTAAATACAGAAATGTGTTACATTTGAGTTAATTGAATGATTTAATTCACATCAAAAAATTAACTATAGTAGATACAATATTTTAAATTGACATTATTTGTACTATTAAGCAGATCTGTGTAGTCGGTAGTTCCACCTTCGACTCTGACTCCAACTCCGGATCCTGAAATATTAGAATATTCGACTTAGAATTCTGAAAGTCTAATGGTTCAACCACAGTGAAGGCGGCAAGCGGCAACGGCGGGCGGCATTTTCTTTGCACTAACGTAGCGCAACGAGAGCTGCTACAATACAGCGGCAACGGCAGCGCACTTTTTCCGTCGCCGCCGAGTTTGAAACAAAGTCAAACTTGCCGCCGCCGCCCAAAATGTTTTATGAAAACCACCACTTTCGGCGCCACATTCTATGACGATTTTCCTTCGTTATTTTGTGACAACCACCACATTCGGCGCCACATTCTATGCAAATTTTTGACGTTTTGATTTCGCAAGATGTCGACAACGGAGGAAAAATTAAAAGAAGTCGTAAAAGTAAATCCAATGATCTACGATTTGGCCCATCCTCAATACAAAAGGACAGACATAAAGGAAAATAAATGGAGCAAAGTAGCGGACGAATTAAATAAGTTTTGAGTTTCAATTTTGACAGAAGCATATGCCGACGGTGCCACTATCATTGTAGCTGGCTCGGCGGTATGCCGCTGCCGCTTGCCGCCTTCATTGTGGTTGAACCATAAGAGGTCTAACTCCAACTTCGATTCCTACTTCTTCGGCTAAAAAAATCATTAACACTTCTATTATGTTCAAAAAATACACACAAATAGAATGTTTGGGGTGATAAAATGACCCACGTGTATTTCCCCGTATAATGCATACAAAACAATCGTAAATTACAATTTATACATGTTCTCCGCAATAAGTGTTTCAGTGTGTGCTCCACTGTTTAAAAGAAATTTGAACTCAAACGAAAATTTTGGTTCAAATTTCTTTGGGTCATGAAATGACCCGAACATAATAGAAGTTTAAGTGAGTATCCAATCACCCTTAATTATTTCTTTAGATTTTCAAAACGAATTCGTTAGCTTATTGCACTTGATTAATTTTTGACAGTAAACCATAACAATAAATTACTGATGTAAAAACCTTAAAGTGGCGGAAAGCAGCGAAGAATGCATGAATATTTTTTATTCTTTGATGTCGTAATTAGTTTTCTTATTTTCCAAAAAAAAAAAATGAGAGGCGCTCCACATTTGGGGCAACGATCCGAATTATGTACACTTACCTTATTTGCTTTTTTGTCTTCTGAACATTTAACAAAGATTTTGCAAGATGGCATTAAGAGTTCTTAACGTTTAACCTGCGAAAAAATTAGGAAATCTTGAACTCTTTTTCGATCAGTCGATCTCCAGCTGCTAAAATATAATTACGTTTTTAATTTTACGGAAAAGTATTTTAAGATTGATATAAATCTTAAAATAATTGAACAGTGACGATATCTTTGAGGTTCATCGGTCACCAGTAAATTTTTTTTATTGTCGGTTGTTGTTTTTCATAATATTATTTATTTTTGATTAGATAGCGGCAAATTTGTAATCCAGCCGCGCTTTGTTTGACTCCAAATTGCTCGGATAAAAAGTTCGGCGGCCATGCTCTTAGGAGCCCCGATTTAACGCCGCAGCGCCCCTGTGGGGCAGAGCACTTTTTTTCAAGTCTCGTCGTTGGTATGGAGTTGGCCAAGCGTTGAAAGTGAAAGTATTTCAGTACACCCTCCCCACCACCACACTCCGGTCAGTTGAATTCAGCTGTGTTACAGTTTTTCCCGTTTGTTGTGATTTTCCCGGTAGATAAGTCGACATGAAAATTAGATTTCTGCATATCGGCCACCATTCAAGCCTTGAAGTGGGAAATTCTTCAATTCCACCGACCTGCGACTGAGGTGCGGCTCAAAGAGAGTAAGTTTCAAACATGCGAATGGCATTGTTTGGTTTTAAAAGAAAAAAATCAGTTGTTTGTGCCTTTAATTAAAACTTCCCAAGGACGGAGCATTATTTGACGTTTTTTTGCACTTTTCCAGACATTTTAAACTTTACATGTTACCTTAAGAGCCATTTAAAATTCAAAACGTGTTGTTGGTATCCTCTTGCAATTTTTTAAATTTTTTTTTTTAATTTAACAACACAAAAAAAGTGTTTAGATTGATCACAATTTATTAATAGGTACAGCTTTTGGGTGCGTGATGAAAATTCCATGTGAGATTAAAATAAATTCTTGTAAAGTAGTGAAAAAATAATAAAAAAAACTTGTCTTTTATGTTCACAAAAGTAATTTTAATCACTTTTTATCGACATACAGAATCTACATTTTTTGAATTTTAAATGTTTTGTGTATAATTAGGAACTAATAGCCTTCATTAGCTTGTTGAAAAATGGTTCTTTATTGGTAATTCGGCAAACATTGATTGATTTTGCACAAGAATAATAAAAATTCTAAAAATATTATTTTACGTTTGGGCTCTCAAATAAGAGGACTCGACAATTAAATCATTTTCAGATAGTTTAAAAAAAGCTCCGAGTTTTGGTTTTAGTGGAAATTTAAATTTAACTCTAAACCAGATTTGCGTTTCCCAAGTAAATTTTACTGAGATTTTACTGGGGAAAATAATAAAAAATATTCTTTATTTCGCAGTAAATTTGTAATAGTGTATCAGTAAATTTTTGAAACTACAGTGAAAATACAGTAAATTTATGCAAGGGTCTCTATATGATATAAATATAGAAGTATATTAGATTTAGAATACTGTTTGTAACGCATCAAACCAATCATTGGACACAAAAATCAGGGTGTTAGGGATGACAAAAGATTTTGATTTCTGCATATCTGTCCGTCCGTCTGTCCGTGAACACCTAGGATTGATCTAGAGACTTGAAATTTTGTGTAATTACGATCCTCGTAAATAGTTAGGCTAAGTTCTTGAATGGGAAAATTTGACATTTGTTCCCCCCTCCCCCATACAAACGAAATAGTTCTTTGCAATTTTCTACACTCAGAAAAATGTCTAGGTCAACTTTTTATCAGGTTAACTCTGACCGCTAGCTGGCTGACAGAGGTTTCCATTACATGACATTACATCCTCGAAATGCCTATCTAAGGTCAACTCGTGCAGCTCCCAAGGCTGCCTGCTGGTGGCTTAATTTCAGAATTTCTCCGGTCACAGGTCAACACAAGTTTTACTTTCCCTCATGCAGGCGAACGCGCGCCTGCCCGAGGCCAATTACGCCGTATGTAGGTCGTCGCGTTAGCCTCCATTTTTCTGAGTGTAGAAAACGGTGAGTAATATTGAACAATTTCGAATGTATTAAATTCTAATCCAAACTTGTATTAAGATTTCGTCAATATAATTTTTGGATTGAAAAATACGCAAGTGAAGTGGTCTACAACTGTAGAGTTCTCGGATTCGAGCTTCGACGCGACGGTACTAAGAGATTTTCAACACTTTTAAGAAGTATCTATGTAAAATATTAACCATTACATGCCCGACCTTTTCCATGCAGTTAGAATTTTTTATGGTCTATTGTTCTTTAGTCCTAAAGATGCAAAACTTGAAATTTTCACTTTTGTATGAAAAACTGCTATAAAAAGATAACGTGTTCTAATATTGCTCTTCTATAGAAGGAAAGTATTGTAACCATGATGGAGACCGGATCGAGAACGGGGCAGATAGAAACTTTCTGATCAGTAAGAAATCCGTTTCAGGAGAAAACATAACAAAAGCTATAATTGCCAATCTGGCAATCATTGAAAACCCGTATGGAGATATTCGTATCAAAATTCGAAAAATTATACCAAAATTCCACTTTGAAGTCAAACTTTCCAAAAAGATTTTTTAAAATTTATTCCAATCGGATTTTGATGTATGGGAGTTTTATGTAGAATCATATCCTAAATAACTTTTGTTCTTGCACTTTTTTCATAAGATGCACCGTTTTTGAGATATTCACAAAAAACGTGTTCGTTCGTATGGTCCATTTTTGCCCATTAACGAACTTAGCCTCGCATTTTACGAAAACCGGATTTGCGCAAAATTTCAAGTCTCTAGCTCAATCCGTGCGCCCGCAATCCGCGTCACAGACGGACGGACGGACGGACATGCAAAAATTAATTATTTTTATCATTCTAAACACACTGGTGTAATTCATTTTTTTGTGTGATGACGGGATCTTGGCGTTACAAATGGTAAGGCAATGTTAATATACCCTTTGGTTTCACCATACGGGTATAATTATGCGGTCTGCTGGTCTGTCAGTCTGTCGGTCTGCTGGTCTGTCGGTCTGCTGGTCTGTCGGTCTATTGGTCTGTCGGTTTGTCGGTCTGTCTGTCTATCTACATGTTTGTCTGTTGGTTTGCCTGTCTATCGGTATATCCATTTCACGTATCTTAAATACCTCGAGAACGCGTTGATCTAGCGACTTGAATTTTTTCGTGAATAAGTTTTACAAAAATCGTAGTTTTCTATCAACTTTTGTAAAAGTAACGGTAACTATAACGGGTACCTCCCATACAATTATTTTGGAACAAATACAGTTTTTTAAGAATTTCTCGAAACCCATGCGTTTTTAGGAAAAAATGAATATAACAAAATTTAAAAGGCAAAAAATTTCCTGCATTTTTCTCTTTAACGGTTATTAAGTATCTCTAACGGTTCTCAAGATATTTTAAAAATTATTATCTTTTACTATTAAATTATTATAAATTATTATATTTTCCGAAATTAAATATTGCAGAGGAAAGTTTGGTGTTGATCACAACTGATATTATTCCCTTAACCTGGAGCAAGTTGTCAAATACCCTCTGTAGGTTAACATATATCTAATATAGAAAAATTTAGCCAGTACTAGCTAAAAGATTCCTGCAGCATACTTAAAACCTTTACTACATTTCGCTCAGTGAATTCGCTCAGTGTCGATTTAGTCATGAATTTCCTGGTGGGCAGAAACCACCAGCGATATCAGAATTCGTTGCAAAAAATTTTACAAAGCAAAGCTGTGTCAATAGTCGCTTTAATGGTTTTATCAAAACACAATAACATTTCAGGTTTTAAGTAAAACTAATCAATCTATATCGATTTTTCACA
Source organism: Chrysopilus asiliformis (assembly GCA_964034945.1). Classification (NCBI taxonomy): domain Eukaryota; kingdom Metazoa; phylum Arthropoda; class Insecta; order Diptera; family Rhagionidae; genus Chrysopilus; species Chrysopilus asiliformis. The sequence goes on from OZ035962.1 coordinate 14,967,280, forward strand.
TAAAACTGCATGAAGTTGATGAAAAACTATGCTGCTACAAGATTACTGAACTTCATCCATGAAACTTCCTGAGTATAATATAACTAAAGAGACACCTTTCTTCCGGCATAATTCCTAACATTAAGCGATGATATTTGTGGTTAACCATAAATTTTCTTATATTATTAAAAATTATTACCACACGATAATAACATATCGAAGGAAAACAATATTATTTTGTTTATAAAGGAATCAAGACAAAAGAGATTATGTACAGTTTGTTCAAAATGAAATTCACACCAGCATTATAAATGTATAACTAATAAATGTAACTAAAAATTTATAAATTTATAAATAAAATGTTGTCAAGATAAATTTTACCTTTTATAAATCTTGTAATTTCAAGTGATTTTCAAATTTATTCAAAAGACTGAAACAATCAATCAAATATTGTGGTCAAATTATGAAAATTTTCACTTTGATTGCATGCAATGTGGCAATAATCGCCATTGAATGAAGATCCAGTGAAAAATTATGATATTTTCTAATGCGAAATAATTTTTCCGCAAATTTTTTTTCTTGATTAGCAGCAATTTGTTTTAACTGACAAGACAATAACACACTAATCTCTTGGATCCCCCTAAAACCATAAAAATTTTCACGCTATGTGGTTAATTTTCATTTGAATTTATTTCTCAATAGTGCATTCAATATGGATTGTTGTTACTTTGCAAATAAATTTTATATCATTTTTTTTTGTCAGACTTTCATAATTTATGCAACACTTCCAAATTATGAAAGTAAAACACATTCAAAAATAAGAAACCGCAGTGAAAAATTTGAGAGAATGAAATATTTTGCGTGATGATATTTTTCGTCCATTGTTATTTCGGCAAACTGGCCGCCATTGTTCAGTTCAATATGCAATGCGAAAATTTTAAATTAATCTCAAAGTTCATTTAGATGTAATGTTAAAAGTCTTAAGAAATATTTCTTAATTCAAGCTTCAGATTTGTTAGAAAAGGTGCGGCACGATTATCAATAATAATCTTCTTTCTGATAGTGTTTTTTTTTAAATTTTATTTTGAATGTTTTGCAAAAGATCTTCCAGCGAAGAGGGCAGAAAAGTCAACGATCTTCAATTGTTCTTTCCATTTGCTTTTACTCCGTTAATATTGAATTCTTCTTGAATAATTTTATTTTTTGATTTTTTTAATTTCATGCAAAAGAAAGGATTAGTGCCAGATGCTTTGGAGATACAAAAACGTATTAAGAATTCCAAGAGCATTTTAAAGGTATTCACGTATGTAAATAATTGCCCAATGACTGCTATTTTCTTGAATTCCTATAACATACATTGTCACTGTTTTTCACTTGACTAAAAATATTGATGTTGAATCTATATTTATATTAGTTCAATAAGGATTGTTATGGTAGTCTTTGGAAAAAAGTTCATTTAAATATTTGTCAAGACTTTTAAAACAATCGATTTCAAGATCGATGCAAACAAAAGTTCAACAAAGAGACAGTTACTTCATGTGGTCATGTGGAGATTTCACCTTGAAGGCCTTTTTAAAGTCAATGATCTTGAAAAAGAGTGAAATAACCAAGTTTTATGTTTTCAATCGGACAATTTATATGGCGCGCTCACTGGATTTATTTTACGCAGGACACAATACTGATACGGTTTTCGTTTCATTCCTAAGGGGCTGTTTTTATTTGATACTTTATTTGGCGGATTTTATTCTATGACACTTGAAGAAGTCTCCAGAAACTGCCCATGAAAAATTTCACTTTTTCGCGATTTTTTGTACGGAATTTAGCCACTGTAGTCATGCTACTGCATCTAGATGAAATATCATATTTATACTCTATATGCTATTCATATAGGAATATATTACATTTAGTATACCGTTTGTAACTAATCGAACCAATCAGCGGACACAAAAATAAACTACACCAGGGTGTTTGGGATGACAAAAGATTTTGATTTCCGCATGTCCGTCCGTCCATCTGTCCGTCCGTCTGTCCATCTGTCCATCCGTCTGTCCATCTGTCCGTCCGTCTGCCCATCCATCTGTTCGTCCGTTTGTCCATCCGTCCGTGAACACCATAGCTTTCGAAAGGATTCAGCTAGAGACTTGAAATCTTGTACAGTTTCGTTTCTCGCAAGGCTAAGTTCTTTAACCGGAAAAATTGGACCATTCCTTCCCCCCTCCACATACAAATGAAACAGTTTTTTGCAATTTTCCCGAAAATGATGAGTCATATTGAAATATTTATGAAGGTATAATGTGTTTAGAATGGGATTTTACATATCTAACTCTCCCATACACCAAAACTCAATCGGACCAGTGCTTCCCCCTATCGCATGTAATTGGAATACTTTTTTCCAGTTTTCTCGAAAACTGTGCACCGTATCGAAAAATTTATAAAGAAGAAATGTGTTTAGAATACGATTTTACATAAAAATCCAGTTGGACCACTACTTCCCCTTTCCCCCATACAACCGAAACAGTTTTTTTTTGCAATTTTCTCGAAAATGGTGAGTCATATTGAAAAATTTATAAATTTAAATGCCTTTAGAATAGGATTCTACATAACTTATCCATACATCAAAAAAAAAAGTACTTATTCATACATCAAAATCCAGTTAGACCACTCCTTCCCTCTCCTCAATATAAATTGGATATTTTTTTCTATTTATTCAAAAACGGTGCACAATATCGAAAAATTTATAAAGCCAAAATGTGTTTAGAATATGATTTCACATAACTATTTCATACATCAAAATTCAATCGGAGCACTCCTTTCCCCCTCTCCTACACAAATGGATTTTTTTAAATAAACATTTTGTCTGTCATCAAATAGAGTATTTGACGATTGGACCCTGTCAATTGTAGTTTTTCTTATGTTTACAACTGCATTTTTCCAACATTAAAACACCCGAAATGTATTAATTATACTATGTGTAACGCTCTTAGTTGCAAAATTATGTGTAATTTTCAATTTGAAAAAGAAATGCAAATCAATTCATAATAATTATGCAATTAATTCGATGGCTGTTTGTTTTAACGATTAAAACCTTACCGAAAAAGCAAGTAGTTGACAACTCAATTACGAAATCGTTTATGATTACATTGTAACAGATGTTATGAAACTTTAAAAGAAACCAAACGTATTTCTTATACCGGTTCAGTTACCAGTAAAATTCAATTAACGCCTTTTTCTCGAATGTTGTTTGCCTCTAAACTTTCGCTAGAGTGGCTCAAGTAACAAACACGCCCTAAACGCCCTGAAATCTAATCAAATATTTGATAATTACCGTGAAATTCTATTGAAGTACGCTTTCAAAAGACTATATTAGCAGATCAGCGATTAAAACAATTTCAAATAACCTCCTGTTGGCGGGAAGAATTAAATGCGTCTATGAAATCAATTAAGCCCCAAAACATTGTGGCTTTTTCTCGAAAATTTGAAGTCAAATTGACCGAAAGAAGCTTTCAACTAAGTTTTATTCAAGGAATTTCAAAAAAAAAACAAGCATGGAATGAAAAAAAATAAATTGAATAAATACATTTATAGTGGAGAGAAGTTGAAAAACTACCGGATCACCGCCGCCGCCATGATATTTTCTCTATACTATATTCTAGTCAATTGAGTTAAACAAATTTCAAAATCAGTTAAGTGTGGCTAATGCTAATTACATTCCTCATAAACATAAAATTGCTGGTGTGTAATTACACCAAGTACATAAATAAATTCAAGTGAATTGAAACTGATCATTTCAAGGTGTTTGCATTCATTTTGAACTCAATATAAGTACTTATATTTTTCGCTTTTGGTAAAGGTGCTATTAAACGGTAATTTTAATTAACTTCATTCAGCCCTGGATATAAATTGGCAGTTTCAAATGTATTTATAACACGATTAAATCTTTGATATCAAATAATCGTTGGTACTTTAGTTTTGTTTTTTTGATTGTGGCTTTCAAGGGTCCTAATTTTTTACTGAACATTTAAAGTAACATAAAAAAAAATTAACAATCTTTAAGTACAGTAACACTTTGAAGGACACTCTAAATTTGGTGTGTGGCACATCTGGTATGTGAATTGTTTTACTTAACCCTCTGAAATCAATTTTTTTTGACCAAAGTGTTAAAAGAGTTGAAAAGCACTTTTAGAAATGAGCTCAAAACTTGCACATAAGAAAATTTTCACCTATGGCGTATTTTTTAAAAGATTTTCGAATTTTTTTCAAATTTTTTTCGAATTGTTTTAAAAATTTACCGTTAAATTGACCTAACAATTCTTTTAAAATAAATTTTTTGCCAATTTCAAAGAGCGACCTAAGCTAATGGGAATGTAATTAAATCTCGTTTAATACGACCTTAAAAATCTGTTTTGAAATTTCGCAAAGATGCTCCAAAGAAAGTAAAATTCTTCTATAAATATGTGAAATAGAAAATATTGTAAACATTGAAAAAACGATACCAACAAAAGGGAGACATAAATCAGTTGGATGATAAGAGGAAAAAAAACTAACGGCTGTATTTGGCTTTTTAAAAATTTCTCGCTATTTAAGTCGCGCGCGCACCTGAATTTTTCACGCTATTGTGTAGGATTCGTGCGGGCATGCGCTGAATACTAGAAATTTGGTTCAATTAGCTATGGTAACTGATTATTCGTCTTACAGATCGATCGGCAATTTATACAGAAATCAGTTTAATTCTCAAACCATATTTCATGGTGTAAGAAGGCGCCATTTTCGCTATAAAAAAGATCGAATTGCCAGACGGATGGAATCTAACGATCGAATGTGAAAAAATGTTTGATTGATCAGTTGACGTTTGTTGGCTTCGGCGACTGATGCGATCAATATCGCTTTAAAAGGCTTTTCACGTTAAAACTATTTTCGATTTTTATGCAAATCATAATCTCTATTCGCTGAATTGAATGCTTAATTGATCGGCAACACATTACTAAGCCGTATAGAAACTGGGGGTAATCTTTGACAGTTTTAGGATGATATTTCTGCATGCAAGTCATCTGTCAGTGTCACCTATTCACCTTTGCCGTTAGTTTCAATCGCCCAACGTTGTCAAGGAGTAATTTTATCACGCATTAATAAGTCGATGTTTTATTATTATTTAATGAAAAAAAACTTAGTAAAGGTTAAGTAATTCCAGTTTAACGGTCATTAAGTATTTCCTGCGACTCATCGAATTATGGCCGAGTGTGTTTTGAGTCACCGGTCAATAATTTGACATTTAAAATCCACAGGTGCAGTTCAACTGATTGAAATTTTGTTAAACATGGCGGGGTGTTACGGTTTTACCATCTGACATTTGACGGTAACAGTAAGTAGGTGTGTAGTCGGTGGTCTAAAAGCCGTAAAATCGATTATGGTTCGTTAATGAATTATTATGTCCAGCAAGTGTTAAATTATGTGTTAGCTGGACAAAATTGTTTATAACAATTTCTTCTTGGTTATAGCTATTTTTAAAAAATCTAAATCATTTCATTGTTATATAATCACTTTGGATTTCTCGTTTGACTGGCAAATGTATTTTAAATCTCCATTTCCGAGTAAAAATTAAAGGTTAATTTTATTGTTGTGTTGTTGTAGTATATCAGGTTTACTGGGATTTTATGTGAATAGTAATTCCACGAAGAAACTTTGGAAATGAAAATAATTTGAAACTTTATTGGTCGACACAAAATATTGAATATATTTAAAATTAATTCATATTGGTTTTCGTTGACATTCAATAAACTTTATAAAATTCTGGGAAAGCAGAACTCTTATTTGTTATTTTTGTAAAATCACAATTTCTGTCAAACTCGCAACTCTATGAAACGTGTCTAATGAAGGACAATTAGTTGTCGCTGTTTTTCTATATTTTTTACGATGGGAGCATAACAAATTTTCTACGGGTAGAGGAAAATATATGTTTTGTAACGAATCGGTGATTTTCGTCCGGTACCCTTACTTTGAACCAAAATTTTTAACTGATCTGTTGAGCGTTCTAAACGCGAGGCTCTATTTGGTTCAGATTGTCTAATTTAATTTTTGTTTTTTTTTTCGGAAACGGCTCGAGAATTTGAAAAAAAACACTGTTAGCATAAAATATATTGAAATTTTATTTTGGATTTCATTCTCACTTTCTCTCTCTTTCTCTTGTCTCTTTTGGAGAATGTCTCATGCTCGGATCTTGCCGCACCGATGTATCACCCCTTAAGCAAAACAGTATAAAGTTGGCCCTCCATTACCATGACTTTTCCCAACTGCAAAAAAATAGAGACACATTTATGTGAAAATACCTTGGCGAGAAAGGGAGATAAGAATCAACTGCAAAAATTTGTCGGCAACTGCAAAAATAATTTCCCCTCTTTTTTTTATGGCGATTTTATGGTTGCAGTTGACGGACTTGAACTTTTTTATGGCGATTTCTACTACAATCACATATTGTCCCTGTAAGTGAATAGTGAGCACGGGCGCATCCAAAGTGTTATTATAGCGTAGCTGTCATTTTTCATGTAGTTCAAACACACACATGCAGCTTAATAGCTTTATTTCTATGCGAATTTGAACCTTATATTCATAGCATAAGGTTTGATATGATTGCTATAAAGTTGTTAAACTGGAAGGGAAAGCGTTTATACTTGCATTCAGTCATTCCTATTTAGATCTATATAAGTCTATCTTGCTCTAGTTTTCTGCATTTTTTTGCAGTTACAGAAGTCATGGTAATGGAGATCCTCCTTAACTCGACAAAATGGAGCCATGCCCAAATAGCATTTTAAGTAGCAATTATGGTGTTTATCCCCATATTTCGTCACCATGCAGATCGCGGCGATAAGCAGTTTATGTCGCAAATACGTATTTAGTTGTGCGTATGAGACGCGCAACGACACACATAGTGGGGAACACTTTTCTGCGGTTTGCTACGTCGCAATTATAACGACAGGGACGTAATTAGTTGCCTCATGCGCGAGCGTCATCTGACGGCATTATATCACACAATTACACAAATCATCGAGCGGGTTTTCTTTCTCCCTCGAATGCTTGCTAGTAAACAGAGATGAACAAATAAAAACGTAAGCAGAAGACGAACGAGAAAAATCTAATGGCGACAAATTAATGGAAACTTTTGTGGAGTGTTATTTTATAATGGACTTTTCTTCCGGTTGCATGTCGTGATTTTAATTGCCATTAAAATTTTTCGACAATATTGGATCTGAAGTTTAAACAGATTTTAATGGGCCATCAAATTATTTTGTTTTTAATCAAAAATTTCTTTAATTTTATTTTATCGGTAAAAATTTTTTTTCTTTTGCAATGAAATTTTGATGCCAATAAAATTATGCTGTTTCAAAAATGTCTGCTATCCACTTTTTATGCAATATCCTTCAGTCATTCGCCTGAAATAAGAAATTTAATTCTCGAAACGAAATCGTTTCCATCAAATGTCAGTGAGAAATATGGCGGCTGAAGGCATCGATTTTTTTTGGTGTTTCTCAGACGGGGAGCTTTAATGAAACTTTAGTGGTAGCAGTTTCGTCACTTTTTCCATCACACGCTTCTTCAAAATTAAACTGACGTTCAGGCTCCACAGCCAATCACTATTTCGGCCCGAAAACCATCAAATGCTGCTCTATCGCCGCAGGATTTTCATGAAGCGAATGTTGCCCCAAAGATCGTGCTCGTCACTTCTTTCGCTTCTTTTACGCGGATGTGAATTATAGGTGTAAATTTTTAATCCCGATTGTGTAAATTTCTACTCTTTCAAGTCGCAAAGAACAAATCTCATGTTCCCGTACTTTTCGATGCTGTTTGGGTGTTTACCTCATATTTTAACTTTCCTCTTCTATAGAGGGAAAGTATTGTATTCATGACGGAGACCGATTTCGTAACGTGGGTAGATATAAAATTTCTGATCAGTACAATATCCGTTTCAGACAAAATTATGTGGATGTCCGTACATTTGTCTGTTGGTCTGTCGGCCTGTCAGTCTGTCGACGTATCGGTCTGTCGGTCTGTCCGTTGTATGTATATTAAATAACCCGAGAACGCGTTGACCTAGCGACTTGAAATTTTTTGTAAATAAGTTTTACAAAAATCGTAGTTTTCTATCAAATTTTGGAAAAGTAACGGTAGTTACAACGGATACATTCCATACAATGAAAAAACGCAGTTTTTTGAAAATTTCTCGAAACTTATTCACTTTTGTTAAAAAATGCACTTGACGAAATTTACAGAAAATTATATTTTTTACATTTTTTGCTTTAACGGTTTATACATATCTTTAACTGTTCTTAATATATTTCCAAAAAAATTAGGTTTTTTGAAAAATTCTGGAAAAATATTTATATTATGAAAAAATGTTTATAACCGAATTCAAAAGAAATAAAATTTCCTGCATTTTTCCCTTTAACGGTTTTTATGCATCTTTAACGCTTCTCTAGATATATAAAAATATTATATTTTACATATTTCCGAAACGAAATATTGCAGAGAAAAGTTTTGTGTTGATCACAACTGATGTTATTTAAAGTTTTTGAAACATTGTTTAATTTTTTAATGCCTTTTAAAGTATTACTTACAAAATCTGTATACAATAGGGTCAACACCAAGTGTGGTCCATTAACCTTATTTTTATTACGATAAAACCATTAAAGATCTTAAATAAATCGTTTGTAAACTAATTTTACTATCGAGATCTCAGATAAATCTTGGAATTAACGAGGGATTTAGTCAAAATTTGGCAACCAAACCTGTATGAATATTAAGCTTTATCCGTGAATTTATGCGGGCAAGAAAATAATATTAAAATATAGTTAAAATGATGAATCCCATAACCACCAGCTGCACGCCGCTGCTTTATTAAGTAAATTTATTCGTTTTTTGTGTAACATTTGTTTGCTAAATACACAAACGGCACTAGCAGCCGGTTGTCATTATCTAAAGGTGGATTGCATCGCTCAAAAGTCTAAGATTCACGTATGAATGCAATCAGAGTGGACCTTAAAATCCCAGCTTCACCTGCGGCGACGTTTTTACCAAGATGAGGGCCAAAATTTAACTGACTCTGATATTGCGGCATTTGAGCAATAAGCGCCGGTATCGACTTGACATGATGTTTTGTCATATGCAAAGGTGAGGCGAAAGACAGGTAAGTGTGTTGCATGCAAATAAAGGTTGACCAAAGGTGTGTAGTGCCTAGCTTCATTATGTAAGACATGCTGTGACAAATTATCAAAATTGTCCGCTTTCAAGAGATTTTTACATCCGTGCAGTATTGCTAACGTTTTTTAATTTAAAATGAGACTTGATTCACCAAAATGCCCAGGTGGGCCAGTAGTGAAAAAATATATAAAGGTTGGAAAATTTCGTATAACAATGAAAAGTTATAGGTTGAACAGAGATGACGAGAGAAACCTTCACTAATTAGTTGTGTCTGAATAAATTTCAAATTTTAAAATTTTAACGATTCAAACTTTAACGGCTGTTACGACCTTAACTATGAATTATTAATTTCTTTTATTATTTTGCTATTGCGCGGAAAGTTAAGAAAGGGGCAGTGATCGTGGGAAAGGCCAGTGTCAAACATTTACGATTTTAAAGTTAAAAATTTTAAATTCTGAAAAATAAATTTGAATTAATTGCGTCGCAAGCAGAAATAAAAAACACCTTTGTTTTTTTTTTATAGTAAATGTACCCGCTGGAAAAGTATGCGCATTCTAATACACCTAAGTCTAGTTGTCAGAGAATCATAACTTTATGTTTTGTTCTTTTTGAGGTCTTAATTTGACACAGCCAAATTCCAAATCCTCGAAAATTCACAATCAACAATACCCAAGTTACCAAAAACGGTCACATGCCGGTTGCACGCCTGTCACACAACCTAGGTTGCAAAATATATGGGGTCACACATTGGTTGCTGCAACGTCAGAGCAAAATTGCTGCGACAGTAGCGGTTGCACAACCGTTTCCGCGAAACTCTTTTGTGACGCAGGTTAGAAAACAACATTTGCACAAACGTTTCCGCGGAAGTCTTTTGTGAAGAAGTTTGACAGGGATGGGGGGTTGTTGTCAGATCAAGCGTGACGTCTATGTAAACTTGTAACGCTGTAAACATAATTTCCTTGGTTCAAAGTTGACTATTTATACCGCGATACCACTGTTTGTAAGTGAATTATAAACGAGCACGCAAAAAAACAACGAAAAATAACAAAAATATCCGACTGGTCACAAAGTCACCGATTTACAACGGGTTTTTTGTGACCTGTTACAATGTAACTAATTTGCAGAAAGTGATTTTGTGTAATGGGTGACAAAGTAACCGTTTTGTAACGGTTTTTTTTGTAACCGGTCCCAATGTAACCAATTTGCAACCGGATTTATTATGACCGGTTACAAAGTATCCGTCGCATAAACGGATTTATTACTGGCACTTTCCAATCAAGGTCACATTGTAACCTGAGTTGCAAGTGGTTGCATGGGTAGTGGTGATTTTTCCGCCTCTTGGAGACTTTCGCCTCTCAATCCCCACAACAGTTTGAAATATTAAAACTCTTAAAAACCATGATTTCGTGGTGCAAAAATGATTCTTCAAATTAAGGGCTCCAAAGAAGAAAAAAGTTCAAGCAACCTCTATATCCGCCAGATTTGTCATTTTTAGACTACCCAAAATTAAAAAGAAAACGACCTTAGTCTTAAAAAAATTGTTTATGCAGAGGTTGTTTCTTGACAAGAAGAGGTTGTGAAAGTTAGAATAACATATTTGCTAAAAGTCAACCATAAAAGTCAAACATAAAATGTAATAATAGAAAAATGAAGAAATGAACGCTAGAGTTTTTTTCAGAGACACAATTTTTTAATTACAATCATTTTTGCAACACTTTCGATTAAATGAATTTTTCTAAGTTTCGGTGTTTAAGAATTTTCTAAAATCACTTTCTTCAAAGTTATTAAAATAAGTAAGAGTTTTTAGATAAGAATTGAAATCGGAAGAAAGTTGACCTTCGTTGTGGAGACTTTATCGGCATTACAGACATTCACAGCCACCGTAACCGATTTAAATTTGACGGTTGAATAAAAAAAAAAACCGCCACACAAAATAACAAAAGTTTTAACACGTCGCATCAGTGGCAAGCATTTTATAAATCATTAATTTTTTTATATTTTTAGGCGGCATTCACATGAGATGAACGGGAATTGTGAAATATTTGGATTTCAAGATACCAACGATAGCGATCATTGGTTTACCTTGATCTTTATTTAATGACTTCTACTAAAGTTTTACCTGACAGCAGATATTTTTTTTGCTCCTTGCCGATCAAGTTTAAAAGAAAAATAATAATTTTGCAACTTTTACGATGAATTAGCATGAATTTTAATAAACTGGTTTAATAATCGAGAGGATAATATGCAAAATTTGAGAAAAAAAAAACTTTAGAAGTGATGGAGACTCCTTCTAAACTGACCATTTTCAGGTTCATGGCATCAAATAGTGGCAATTTTAAGGTTCTTAACTTCGAAGTGAAAATAATTAACGACCAAAGGTATATTTTGAAAATCGAATTGTTATTCGTAAAATGTTTTTTTTAATACAGTTTCACTAAATGTTATTGCCCTCGACTTTTTTCGTGGAACTGGACATATTTTTGTTTTCTAAAGGGTTATGCCTACCTGGAAAGCCTGAACAGCACAAGTTTCTTGGCGATTTATATACTGTTTAAATAAAACTATTTTGTTTCCATACTTTTTGCATTTTATTACATAAGGTAAGGTACGAATAGACGCTGCTTCTTTCGGAAAAACGCTTCCAAATGCATACTGAGAAAGTAACTTTTTGGCGCGGATTTTGGTTTGGCGGAATCATCGGTCCGTACTTCTTCCAAAACGAAACTGGCATTGCCATAATCGTCAACGGCGAACGCTACAGATCTTTTGTGGCCTAAAATGGATAATATGGGTACCGACAACATGTGGTTCCAACAGGACGGCGCTACATGCCACACAGCACATGCCACGATGGATATTCTGCACGAACGATTTCAGGGCCTGGTTATCTCGGGTGGTGGCGACGTGAACTGGCCACCGAGCTCGTGCGATTTGACGCCTTTATATTTCTTCCTTTGGGCTATCTTAAATCACGGGTCTATACGAATAAACCGCAAACAATTGATGCCCTCAAAGCCAACATAACGAACGATATCCAGCGAATTCAGCCAGATTTATGCGGCAAAGTCATCGAAAATTGGACCTCCCGAATACGTGCCACCAAGCAAAGCCTCGGCGGACATTTGAACGACGTTACATTCCATACCATAACAGTACCAGGAAGACCGAGCCATGCTCGGCGACCTCAAAATCCTACTTTTGCTGATTTTTGGGGAAAAACTAAATTCACATTATCTTTACAGAGCTTTTCCAGAGTTTTTAAATTCCCGACCTAGAAAGCTAGAACTAAAACTAACGCGCGATAACAAAATTTCATAGAAATCGGTTGAGTGGTTATTGAGTAATCGCTGTCACCAATTTTTGAAACATTGTTTTGAGACACCAGGTGAGGGTTATCGAGGGGAGGGAAAAGTCCGGTTTGTATTGGAAAAATCGAAAGCCCTTAGGCTTCTTAGTAATACTGTAAAGTTTCTTTAAGATCGGACCACCCAATTCGAAGATACCAGGCGAGGGGTATCGAGGGGAATTTTCTCAGAGGTGAGATCTATCTAGATCGATTCCTTGTGCCCGAAAATCCCTAACCGCCAAGTTTCGTGAAAATCGTTAGGCGGGTTTTCGAGATCGTTTGCGCAGACAGACAGACAGACATTCCTCGTATTATATTATAGGATATTCTTTCAAACAAAAAAAAAAATGAGTGGATATTTCACATACAACTTGTTTTATTTACATTTAAAAATCGAGCGTCCTTATTGAAAGACCCTAAAGTAAAAACTAAAATAATGAATAGAAAAATTACAAAAAATCGTTTTTGAAAAACCCGAGCTTATTCTTTCGATAAACGAATCGTTTTTGTGAAAATCGACAAAGATATCTTTTCCCAAAATATCAAAAAGAGTCAAATTTCACGTTATTTTACTTGTGGCAAAATTTTCAAATTTCACGTTATTGTGGCAAAAATTGCTTTCGGCAAGTGTCTGATTTTTAAAAATATTTTACTAGATTTAAAACTCTAGGGGAAGACCAACATTCGAAATTACACTTTTTAAATTGTAAATAGCATATTTTATAAATTCCATTAACAGCGTTCGCGTTTAGTGAAGATTTTTTCCAAGTCCGTTTTAGCGATTTCACGTGTATTTTATTTATAAATTCATAAATATTAACGAGTATGTATTATGTTTATTCAATGTTGCCCATAATTATTTTTCCCTCAGCAAGTACTCGTATGATTTCGTTTTACGAATAAGTATTTGTTTTATGTCATGGTCAAATGAGTTACAACTATCACAGCAGCAATAATTTTTATTGAAGAGATTGCAAAGAAGACAGAAAATGCAAGATTTTCATCTTGGCATGCTGAATGGCAATAAACTTTTCAACGCATCTGTTTTTCTGCTGCATCTTCTCAACATCACCGGAGAAAAACAGCATCCGTAAAAATCTCTGATTTCTGACAAAGTTGGATTTGCAACGAAACTCACCTTGAAAGTTATCCAGTTAATCCAAAAGACGACAACGAAGTGAAGAAAATTGTAGCAAATTTTTTTAAATTAATCCAAAAATATTCGCAAATTGAAATAAAAGCGATAGTACACGGGATAATTGGATGAATTGAGGTTAAAATAAATTCTTAATATTTTTGTAAAATTTCCCAATTAATTTTTTTCTCTCTCTCAATTATGAAAACTGCAACTGCACTACACTGAAATAGATGCAAATTTTACTTTTAATGCAAGATCGCATGCAGCTGAATGAAGTAATTATGCTGTGAATTTAAAATCATAGAAGGGTGCGTTCGAAAAAAAAGTAGGCCTAAAAGTGAAACATTCGATGGTGTTTGCCTTTTGTGATCACTTTGGCTTTTATTTAGCAAAAATATGCGATTTCCCTGTTACAAACTTTTCGGTAATTCAAATTTCTCTGGCAAATATTTATAATATAATCACTAAAATTTCTAAATTCACTTGGGATGCACTTTTTATTCGTGTTCACTTGATCGCTCGCGATCGCGTTTTTTAAGGAAATATGCGCTTATTAGCCACGATCAATAAATCTCGATCACTTTTATCTACAAGATTGTAGTAATTTTCTTTTGGCGTTGAAAGAAAACGAAAGAAATCTCGGTAGCTGATTATGAGCCAAAGAAAACTGAAAACAGAAAATAACTCAACTAACGATTCGACCTCTAGAGTCGAGTTTTGGTAACGACGGCCGATTTGGACGGATGTGGACGGATTGAATTAAAGCGAACTCTTTTGCCGACTTTGCAGTTAAACACACCAGCACAACATAAAAAAAAAACTCTTTTACTGCGACTGATTTTGAAGAAAAATACACTGTAAAGATGGATTTACCTTTGCTTACTTCTCAGGTGGTGTCGCGGATACCACTGAGGAGCCAAAACTCTCAGCAAAGTTAAGGTAGCTATGTTTTAACGATCAAATAGACTGGTTCAACTTCTATGTGTGGTATAGGCTGGATTCAAGTGGAGTGGAGGTGATCAGCTATAAGCCTACCTTGATTGTATATTCCGCTAAGGTATTGTAGTTTCTGCCTTTGTATAACTTTAAGACGTTTTATATCTCTTTTATTTTAGTTTTATATTCATTTATTTTTATCTTTTTCATTCGAAGAAAACAGCACCAGAAAAAAGAATGAATTGAAAACAACATGAAAAACAACGATAAGACCATCAATATGCAGAAGGAAACGGCAAAAATGAAGAAAATACGAGTATATTTAACTTCACCAATTGCAAATATCGTCGACTTGCATTCAAAGTTGTCTCCTGCAGTGATTTTAAACCAATAAGCCAAGCAGAATGTAATTACACTGAAAGCTTTACATTTTTTACAAAAAGCAGTAAAAAAAAGGCTGTCGCCTATCGAAGGTTTGTCGAATCCAAGCTGGTATTCAAATTTCCCGCCCTTAAATTTTTTTCCCTCAAAACATTTAAAACATTTAATAATGGCCATATCATATCAGTTTCTGTGTTTGTGGAAATTGTTACACTCTAAAAACTTCTATTAGCATGTTTTCAGGACAATCCCTCCCTCCCCTTTCACCCGTCCCGCTTATTTACGATTTTGTGTCGAGTTTCGTACCGTCTTAGCACTAGCGCAGACCTCCTTAGGAATATTTGCTCTAATTAGGCAAGTAAAGGGAGAGAAATCCAAATAGAAATTTACTAGACAATGGACTTGTGCTGCAAAAGACATGCTTGGCCTCTGGAAAATTTCCTAATGTTTTGAGTGGAAACTTTCTTCAAGGATTCAATATTGAGGTGTTTTTTTTGGTAGATTATGCTTTCTATCCGGAGGGATGAAGTCATGAAAATTTATTTTAAGCCATTTTTATAAAAAAAACCACAGTTTTAACCACCTATGACGAAAAATTTGGTATTGCGAAAAATTTGGTATTGCGAAAAATTTATATCGCTGAAATTTACAATACGAAAAAAAAATATGGCACTGGATTTTATCTCTGAGTGTACGTAAATTTTTATACCCGTATGGTGACACCAAAGGGTATATTAACTTTGCCTTACCGTTTGTGACGCCAAGATCCCGTTATCACACACAAAAATGAATTACACCAGTGTGTTTAGAATGATAAAAATAATTAATTTCTGCATGTCCGTCCGTCTGTCTGTCCGTCTGTCTGTGGCGCGGATTGCGGGCGCACGGATTGAGCTAGAGATTTGAAATTTTGCGCAGATTCGTTTTTCGTAAAATTCGAGGCCAAGTTCGTTAATGGGTAAAAATGGACCATTAGGGGGGCTACCCCGAAAAAAACTGTTGCGTTTGTATGGATGAAGGGAGAAGTGAGAAAAGAGAAAGGAGACGGGAAAAATATAAGTAGAATGGTGAAGGGAGAAGGGGAGGGGGGAAGAGAGAAGGGAGAATGGGGTCGCGAGAGGGGGGAAGGGAGAACGCAGAAGGGAGAATGGAGAAGGGAAAAGGGAGGAGGAATTGCGCGATTTTACCCGTTCAAGAATTTAACATTTATATTTACGAGAAACGCAATATTGTGGAAAATATTAAGTCTCTACCTCAATCCTTTGGACAGTTATGCTGTTCACGGACAGAGGGATGTGCAAGGCGGAAATCAAAATTTTTTGTTCATTTTTGTGTCCCATGATATGTCTAATACACAACTCCCAAAAAATTATTATTTACTTTTTAGTATAATACATTTTAATAACAGGTTTCAGTGCATTTTAATAACAAAAAAAAATCTTTCTAGTTTTTAAGGAATTCTTTATATCAAGATTTACCTTCATATACTTTCAGTTACTATAAAAACTGTTAAAAAACACTGATTGACTATTTCCATGGCACAAAACGCAGTCGTCGAAGAGCGGTAGCGACTGAACCATCGCAAGCACCAATACAGTTGTTGGCATAACTTTCACGTTGATGTGACGTAAGTTAAGCATACCTGGTCCGCTGCGACTAAATAATTTGGTATCAAAGCTCAATAAAAAATTAATAAATAATTAAGAAATCAGACAACATCAACATTATTTATTACAAATTTTGAACGTATTTCCTTACGAACATCTCTAACCAAATAAAATATTAACATTTTTTTACTATTAACTATTTAGGTAACTACTAAGACTATCTGCCTTTGGGGTGGTACTATTTCCATCATCCAGTAATTCGTACCGGATCACGTACCACTCGACCAGGTAGTAAATGACCACCGCCAGTATTGCGAATCTAACGTAGATCATAAACACTCGGCTTAGCTGTCGAAAAATATTGATCAGAGTTTCCATAGATGATGAAAAATTTCCGCCGATCCTGGTGCACTGTAGAAATTCGCTCAACGTTTTGGATTTATGTATAATACTATCGAATCAGGTTGAACAGGTATTGCAATCCAGCAGACGTAAACGCAGGCAATGTTGAGATTTGCGATCACTTTCCGCCGATCTACCTGTGATCAATAGAAGGTGTTTTAGTACCAGCCTCACCCCTTGCACACTCACTCGCGCCGCTACTTTTTCACCTCTGGCACTCTGACGGTTGCAATCCAATCCAGTTCATAGACCGCTAACCCCTCGCGCGCGCGCGATCGCTCTTTGGCAAATCGGTCCGAAATTGACAAAAATCGTGTTCTCTTTCACTCGGCGATCGTTGCACGGTACTGCGTCCGTTATGCAACTACCTGTCAATTTTTTTTCGCTATCTTCTGGTTTTTTTTGATTTTCAGATGTCGCACCTTGCACGTAACTCTGTGCGAATTTAAGCAAAAACTACGCGATCTAGGAACATCTTTATTTTCATGCAATCCACCAGCAAAATCGATCGTGCAATAATGCAGAAAAGCATAAAAAGTTACGTTCGAACCGCGGCAACAACAAAAAAAAACGTTTAGTTGGGCGTTGATCGATGGATGGCAATCAACGGGCGAACGATCTTTACGTAAATTCAAAAGCATCAATGATAAGTTTAAACATTAGTGAATTATGAAGTATTATTGAGAAAAAAAATGAGTTCTTAACGGCAAAAAAAGTCATATGAACGAAATGCCGTTTACTTTCGATTTCAACCTTGTGGTGACTTTTTGCCCCGTTATACTTCACGTTCAATTTGCACGTCAGCGTGATTGCGTACCGCTACAGGTGATTTTGTTTTTCATATATGATTTCTACAAAAATCTTGTTGACGGGCTGTTTCTAATAATTGCACTTAAGTGGGGCGATTTGAAATGTTTGTAAGACTGGTAGCTTGACGATCTTCATTCTTCTATAACAATAATCGTATCAGTTCCACTTCAGCAAGTGATCCACAAAAATTCCCAGCCAGGTGTCATCTGCTCAGCGCGGTGTATGGACGGCTTTGACGGTTAATGGTTTTTCTGAAATGTCAATAAAATTACAAATTTTAGTGATGGCGCATCGATCCAAGGGCGGTAAAGCAACAAATTCACTTTTATGGGATGCAATGGGATTTTAAAAGTGGTAAATGGCAGGCGGACGCCTGAGAGGTACAGAAGTGTGTAAATATTTTTTTTCCCCTAAGCAATTTTTCTGAACTTTTATTTCTTTTGAATGACGCAAGGCTGTGGTTGGCTAGCATTTGTCTTTTGTGTTTCTTAAGAACGGCGTTGTAGTGAGGTCACTGAATTTGAATTAGTTTCGTTGTTCATTTGTGTTCAGATCTCCTTAAAATGAAAAACTTGTCATAAATATGTTGATTATCAGGAAATCATTAATTCTATTCACTTGCAACAATTCTTGACGGATTATAAGTGAACCGGGGCTTGTGCAGGAATTTCATTTTATATTGTAGTGTGAAATATCTCAGCTTGTTTGGTTTTGAATTGGATAGAACACACCTCTATTCTATTGTGGATACTACAATCAAGCTGTCGAAAAATACTAAAAAAAATCTGCTAAAAGATTGGAGTTTTTTAGATTGCGATACATAAAAAAATTCTCTTTTTTTAAGCGGAGGCACTGGTTAGATTTTCTATTTTTTATGCGAGTAAGAGGGCAGACAAAATTTTTATGGTAAAAAATCCATTTGTATGGAAGAGAGGGCGGGGGAGGATTGGTCCAACTGAATTTTGATGTATATAAAGGGTCTTTCAATAAGGACATAACAATTTTGTATTTTAATAAAAATGCACCCTAAAACTTTTTCTATGATCTGGCAATGCTAAAACGTCAGTCAAGGTTTGCATTTTTATCATGGTGAAGTTCACGAACGAGCAACGTTTGGAAATTATTAAAACTTACTACCGAAATTCTGACTCAGTGGTCGCAATCGTGTAATCTCGAGAAATGGTCCGGTCGAATGGCCACCTTGCTCATGCGATTTAACGCTGTTGGATTTCTTTTAAGTTGTAGGTTTATGCCAACAATCCAACAACGTTAGAGGAGCTCAGGAACAATATCGAACGCGGAATTGCCAACGTTCCGGCCGATATGTGTGGAAGAGTGGTGGAAAATTGGCTCCAAAGAATCAATCCACAAACGTGCTCGCGGTGGCCATATGAACGACATCGAATTTCATACTTAAATGTAACATGTCCACTACACCTGGAATAAATTTCAGCCCGATATCTCAATTATTCTGTGTTTTATTTAAATACAGAATTGTTATGCCCTTATTGAAGGACCCGATATAAGGTATATAAAATCATATTTTTACCTCAATAGATTTTTCAATATGGCTCACCGTTTTCGAGAACGGACAGACAGACAGAAAGACAAACAGACAGACGGACGAATATTCAGAAACATGCAGAAACTATTTTTTTTAAATTCAATTATTTGAAGTTGAAAATTTAACTTTTTTGTCTTTTCCGTTTTAATTTTTCAACTTTTAGTTTCATTTTGCAAAAATTTCAATTTTTTGTTTTGAAATTTAATTTTGGTTTAAATTTTCAACTACGTTGGTTTAAAAGAGCACATTTTTTAAACCAAAATTCCACCTAAAAGCTTAAAACCATTGAAAATTCGTTTTTCCAAATCCTGTCGGTTGAAATCGTTTAAAACACAAAATAGTTAAGTGAAATTTAAAAATTCGACACAAATTTTCCACCGTGTATAGAGTATAAAAATATCTTATGTGAACAGCTCATGACATTCTGATACAAATGTTTTGACCTATTTTGAAAGCGGGAAAAGGAGGGGGGGGGGATGATAAAAAGTTTCTAGAGTATAATTTTGCATAAGATATCAAAATCCAATATGAGCCGATTTTGAAAAATATAATTAAACTTCCTGATCAGTACGAAATCCGTTTCAACAAAATTATGAAGATGTCCGTGCGTCTGTATGTCGGTCTTTTCGTTTCACACATTTTAAATAACTCGACAGCGCGTTGAGCTAGCGATTTGAAATTTTTTTTGTGAATATAGTTTCTACGAAAAACGTAGTTTTCTACCAACTTTTGGAAAAGTACAATTTTTGGAAAAGTACAAAAGTTTTTATTGAAAAAATAAGTTTTTTGAAAATTTCTCGAAAACTATGCGCTTTTATGAAAAATGCTAACAACCAAATTTTAAAAAAATAAAAATTTTTATGTGTCTTTAACGGTTCTCGACATATTTCTAAAAATATGATTTTGTACATATTTTTTCCGGAAGTAAATATTGCAGAGGAAAGTTTTGTGTTGATCACAACTGATGTTTTTCTTTTTAGGAAAACACTTTGTTTTGTGGACATATGAATTTTTCTTTATTTAAATCCAAAATTTTGTTGTTTTTGTTACATTGTTTCAAATTCGATTTGGTTTGGCGTGGAAATAAAATAAAGTGAAATCATCAACTGACCTCAAAAAATCTAAATTTAATTCCTAATTCTTTAAATCGCAAATCAGCAACAATGAATAAAATTTTTACACAAGAAATTTATTTCTGTTTTGGGTGTTTAAAAATTTGTTTTGCTTCAGCGTCCTGCGTTTGTTTTTCCAACTCTACTTGGGAATTTCATGACATAACATAACCTTTAACCAGTAGCCAGAGCTAGGAAATGATTATCAACAAAGAGGCCATTAATGCCGATTTATTTGCATTTTAAATGCTTCTGCTGTGCCATTACTTTGAACTGAAGAGAAATCTTCTCCAGGAAACTTGAATAGTTATGATTTCATTTATCACCTTCGTAATGTATAAAATATTGCTTGAAAAAGCCAAAAATACTTTTAGATAATGCGAATTTCTTCAAATAGATACTGATAGTATGTTGTGAAAAACAATAAAAAAAATTCAATAGCAACAATAAGTTCTCATGTGCCACACATGCCGAACATAATCATAATTTATGCAAAGATCCAACAAAGATAGTAAAAAATTAATAGAAATGACCAAAAAAATACAACTTGATGATATTCTAGAATCTTTCAATGATGGAAAGAATTCGCGTTCAAAGAAATAAGACATCATTGACATTGACATATAATTTGAAGGTGTAACAAAAGATCTTGGAAGTATTTGCTCATCATTTTGTTCTTTCGATTGTGGGGATTTCTCATAAAATACTTCATCCACATCATTTAAATAATTTTATTTGTTTTTTATTAAATTAAGTAAATGTTAAATTCCGAAACTAATGTTTGACTGAATTATTTGTCAGTCTTATGGAGCTGTTAAGGACTTCTTTGACACTCTTAAAATATTTTTTTTTACTAAAGTAGGTCCAATTTGTAAAGTTTTATGGAAAACAACTTTCTTGCACATAGACATCTGATTACTAAATTACTTTGATATTAAAACCAGTACTTTTCAACAATTTTCCAACTTAAGGTAAGCTTACAGTTTTTCGCCCACCTTGGACCTCTTAGAAAAAAACCTGTAGTAAAAACCATTTCTTTTGGTCATAAGCCATAGCCCTACAGAGCCATAAAAAATCTGTACCAGTATTTTTTGTTTGAGAAGACCCCGTAAAAAGTTTGTGACCACAAAAGTGAAAGAATCAATTTTTGCGAATTTATTTGGTTTATATCGATTTTATAAAAAACTTGCTTGCATATCCGTCGTTGCCGGGTTAAGTTTTTTAATTTTTTTTTTGATGGTCAATGTTGGAGCTAAACTTCAGGCCAATCGGCTCTGTAGTTTCCCCGCGAAAGAGTAACATAGCGCAAAAACTAAGTTTCGAAATCACTTTACCACCTCCCCTTACTCCCTTCACCCCTCATGCTACTTTTCCGTATGGCTATGTTGGAACCAGAACTACCACAGACACTCATACCAAATTTCAAGTCAATCGGTTCAGCCGTTTTTGCGTGAAAGAGGAACAGACAGACAGACAGACACCAACTCATTTTTATATATTAGTATGATGATAGTTGTGTACTAAATTAAAGACAAAAGAATTTCACACAAAAAACTTTCATAATTAATTTGCGTGAGATTTCTTTTCTTAAAGTAATTGAGGTATAAAAGAAAAAGAAATAGCTCAATTTCTAATTTTTTGCAATGTCTTAAATAATTTTTTTTTTAATTTTATCTGAAAGCCTAAAATTTTTTCTATATTTCTTCCAATTTTGGAGAATTTGTCTCCATCAAGTTTCACAATTTTGACTGCTTTCACAGCAAAAATCGACACTGTGCGTCGCCTAAAAAGCAAAAAATCCTTAGAGCACATAATCAAGAAATTTCTGGTAAAATTTGGTGTGGTTTAATCGAAATTTGCAACTTTCTAGAAAAATTGTTAAAAAGTGTTTAGAATATACGATTTTACATAACTTTTTCGTGTATCAAATTCCAATTGGTATTACAGAATGTCACTGTTTTTCATGAAAACAGGACGATGCGGAAGCATGAATCTTGAACCGCTCTTAGTAATACGAGAGGACACAAAATGGACAGCGCGACCACAAAGTCAATTAATTGATACGAATTTGAGTGGCGGCGACCACTTTACGACCTCTTACGTTGCTTGTAGCGATAGTGTTAGAAAAAAATGATCCCTATTTTTTTTAAAGTGGCAATAATCATTGCAGTTGTTTCTGTCTTGCTCATTGACATACACTCAATTAGTACATTGGAAATCATTAACGATCAATGCAAGCAGACAGGTGACTTTGTAAGTGATGTAGGGAACGTGGATGTGAATCGTAAATCAATTAAATAAATCATTTAAATCAACAAGAAAAAAAACTATTTCCCTTAAGTTCATTGCGAATGCGCGTCATTCTTTCTCGACTTTCACCATCGATGGCATCTATCGATCGAGTGATCGATTCAACGGTTAGCGATCACACATGATTATTGACCATCAGACGACACTATCATTTACCTTTACGGAGGTAGCTGATGGAAAAACACCGAAAGGCATCTAGATATGGAGTTTTAGCGGTGAAACCCAATAGTGATCGCGCGCATAGCATGAAATTTCTAATTTTTGCTAATATTCACATCGCGTCAAAATCGCCCGTTGACAGACCGAACCGTTGCAACGGGAGAGACAAGGCGATACCCATTGGCGGATCTTGTTGTAAGATCTTATAAAATGTCATTTAAAAGTGTTTTACCGCAATCAAAATTGAAGTAATCAAAATTGAAGTAATGTTTTCATGCTCGTTATGATTAAAGAAATGAATGAAAACACTTGTTTTCAGGTGAATGGTACCTACTCAATGCCGGTTGCTATGAAAATAAAAGTTCTGTTCGGTAATTTGTCTAAAAAAGTACCGTCTCGATGGATTTTCAGGTGAATTCTGAAACTCTTGCGATGTTGGCTAAGTGTGGATCAATCCACGTCTGCTTCTGTTGTCACTGCGTAGATTGCTTAATTTCAGCTCCTAAATGAAACGAAGGTAATCCACTTTAGACGTCGAAATATGAAACACAATCGAATCACAAGATTGCGGTTTTACTGTCACTTTAACAAGATTTTAACACCCGCGCCCGACTCCAATCCAAAACTAATACGCAGACCCGCAATACAAGCCAGTCGCCAAATGAATGACGTTTCGTAATGTTTCCCAACACATAATCCAGAAATGCTGAAGCAACAGTGAATAAAACGTCGAAAAGTTGCCTATGTGGTGTTTTTCTTATATTCCCAACAGGTAAAATACAGGTGGCAAGTATACCGTCGATGTAGTGGATTTTACGGGCTTTTTTTTACCTTTGATTTATTCAAATACAGCTAAATGATAGCTTTTTCCCAGAAAATTGTAAAACAAACCTTCATAAGTGTGCAAAACTTTGGGGTCTGAATTTTTTACATTTTCAAACGTAATATAAAAGTATTGGTATTTGTATCTAATAGATATTTTTCTATTTTTCTTTAGATACTTACAGTTACAATTGATATTTTTTCTGTATTTAATAGATATCTACTGTTACAATTGAACAGATACCAGTACTAGACAATGCTGAGCTGAATTTAAGCTAAACTTTGTAGTTTTGGAAAGCCCAAAAACATATTGTCAGCACTGGAAATCAAAAAAGCTCAAAATTGAATGTTACCTGGAATTGTTATTTATTTTCCAATGATCAAATGATTTCTGGCTGACGACGGATTGCATTGGTTTCAATATATTTAAATATTTAATAAACTTATGCTGCGTTTACACGAATGACAAATTTGTCATTTTTTTTGTCATAAATTGTCATTATCGTGTAAATAGTATCATTTTTGACATTATTTCTGTCAGAAAAATGACAATCTCTCATAAAAGAATGAACTTGTCCATTGTTTTATGACAGATTGTCATTATCTGTCATTCGTGTAAACCCACCATTAGGTGATATATAAAAAAGAATTTTATTCATGAACGGATACTGTCCATATCTTTGAGCAAATCCTTTTTGGAAAACATAAGAAAAACTACAATTGCCAGGGGCCATTCGTCAAATACTCTATATGATTTTGTTATCATATAGAGTATTTGACCTTTATTTAAAAAAATACATTTGTATAGAAGAGAGCGGAAGGAGTGGTCCAATTTGATTTTGATGTGTAGAAAAGTTATGTAAAATCATTTTTTAAACATATTTTATATTTATAAATATTTCAATATGACTCAACGTTTTGGAGAAAAATGCAATAAACTGTTTCAAGTATGAGGGAGGGATACGTAAAAATCATTAAAGGAAAAAACGTAGAATTTTTTTTATAAATTTGGTTATGTGCATGTTTTACAGTTTATAAACCTTTATTATTTTGAAATATCTTGAAAACGGTTAGGGATACATAAAACCGTATAAGCAAAAAATGTAGAAAATGTTTCTCGAAAAATTCCTTTAAATTAGGAGAAATAGTTTCCGAAAAATTCCTTTAAATTTAGTTATAATCATTTTTTCCAAAAGCGCATAGATTCCGAGAAATTTTTAAAAAAATATAGTTTTTGAATAAAAAAATTGTATGTTATAGCTTTTCCAAAAGTTGATAGAAAACTACGATTTTTTTAGAACTAATTTACTAAAATTTCAAGTCGCTAGCTTAACACGTTCTCGAGTTATTTAAGATACATACAACGGACAGACCGATAAACAGATGCACGGACATCCTCATAATTTTGCTTGAAACTGATTTCGTACTGATCAGAAATTTTCTGTCTGCCCCCGTTCTCGACTCGGCCTGCATCATGAATACAATACTTCCTTTTCCCATATACATAGCAGAGAAAAGTAAAAATTTATTATTTGCGTCTATTTTCATAGTTTTATCTAATTTAATGCATAACTACCGTTTGTGGAACACCCATTTCTCCTAAATATATGCAATTATTTGCTTATATTTGCTATTTTAATACCCAATATGATGAAACCGTAAATAAATAAAGCACATGGCTCTACCATTCGTAACGCATAAAATTAATTGTCGGACAAAAAAAATCCCCAGTGTGTTTAGAATGATTAATCGACTTGATTTTTCCATGTCCGTTTGTCTGTTCGTGGATACGATAACTTGAGAACAAATTAGGCTAGAGACTTGAAATTTGGTACAGCTGTTTTCTTCGTAAAATATTCAATTTAACTACAAAATTATAAACTTTACTACTAAGAAGTTAAAATTTCTTATAAATATTGTCGATTTTGACTATTTTTGTAATTGAAATTAACTATTTTAGTATAAAAGTCAAGATTCCCTATTATAAAATAGTTAAGTTTACCATCTTTCTCTCCGTGCAGAAAAAGGCTTAACCTCTCAGTTTTAATTTTTAAAGATATAAAGACCGTTTAGTATTTTCTTAGAATCAATTTTTTGTCTTTTTGATAGCTTCGCTAATGGTTCCAAACTCTTTATTTGAAAGAAAAATATCAGTTGTGATCAATACAAAATTTTCCTCTACAATATTTAGTTTTGGAAAAAAATGAAATATCGAGAACCGTTAGAGGTACGTAAAAACCATTCAAGGAAGAAATGTAGAAAATTTTATTTCCTTTGAATTTGATTTAAGCATTTTTCCCCAAAAACGCATAGGTTTAGAGAAATTTCAAAAAAAAGGGGTTAGCTCAACGCGTTTTCGAGTTATTTACGATATGAAAAACGGACAGACAGACACACGGACATAATCATAATTTTGCGTCAAATGGATTTTCTACTGATTAGAAAATTGCTATGCGCCCACGCTCTCGAATACTTTTCCTTTATAGCAGAAGAAAGTAAAATTAAAGAAAATTTAAGTTTGGGTGGGAAGAAACTTACCATATAAAATTAATTGTAAATATGCACTGAAAAATTAATACAAAAGTAATAGTAAAAATTTATTATCACATAAATAATATTTACAATAGTCTTAATAAGGTATAATATCTAGTTTTAAGCAGTTAATAATATATACAAGGGATTTTCCGGTTTCTTTTTCTTTTTTTGTTGTTGTAATTTTCACTCTAAAAAATCATTCGGTGGCCTCGATAATTTCATATTCATCTTCTAATGCGTGATCATAGTCAATATTATATTTATTTTTAAACATTTGTTTTGGATAGGGTGTATCCTTGTTGTATAATGAATTTCGCATAGTTGTCGTCGTCCTATCCTTGGCAGAAATACTTTGATTATGATATTTTATTGATCCTCGATTATGATTATGATTTGATGTTTTTGAATTTGTATTTGGCTTTCTTATAATTTGACTATTTTTTGGTCGAAATGTAGTAATACTAGTTTGTGTTGTAGTTGTTGTTGTTGATATTCTATATACTGGTCTCCTTGTTGTTGTACGAACTAAAGCAGTTGGCAGTGCATTGGCAGGTGATATTGTTCTATTCGATGTTATTGATGGTCTCAAGGATTTTTGCCTGCGGTTCCCCTCATATCAAATAAGATTCCCCCCAGCGTCTCGATACAATTCCTCATTATTCTGATAGAGTTGTTCGGATGCTGGGCAATTAACATTTGTCCACCAATCACAGACCCGGTACGCTTGATTGAAAACGGTGCCGTTCGGACAAAGGAAGGAGTAAATATGGCCGGAGTGAAGACACCAATGCCAAACCTGTAATGAGAATTAAGGAATTTCAATTTAAAACTGTTACGTAATAAAAATAGTGGGTTACCTGGCATCTTGTCTCTGTGTCTGCGTAATATCCTGGCAAGCGGCCTTGACAGGAAAATTGAAGTCCTTTTGGAATAGTATCATAGGCTGGATAATCAACATCCGGTGTGTATCCATCTATTTGCTAAAATTAAAATATCTTTAGTAATATTGTTAAAATAAAAAAAACTGTTTATATTGGTCGTAAATAAATCCATTCTGAATTGTCTTTTATTTTTATGCGGCTATCGAAAACTACATTCAGATAAATAATAAAGCTGATCGAAGTTAATTTTTTGACAAGTCAACTCTGGCCTGCAGCCGGCAGACAGAGTTATCCATTAAATCCTCGAATTTCCTATCTCAGGTTAACGGGTGCAGCTCTTTACGACCTGCTTTACTTGCTACAGTTTTTGTTTATTTCTCCCGCCACAGGTTGACACATTTCTACTTTTCCTACCGCAGGTAAACGTGCGCCTAGCATTGGATAAATTTTCCTGCAGGAAGCCAATTATGCCGTATGCAAGTCGATGAGTTTTACTAAATTTTTCTGAGTGTATATTTGAATATAGTAGAAGAAAAAATGTCAAAATTTGTTTGATTAAATCGTGTAATAGAAAACCGCAACACACTCGTTATAGTTCTTACTACGAATTTTGCTGACTAGGAATTTGGTTCTATTTCTGAGGAAGCGAGGTTCTCTTCTATGGCGGCACTAGTGAAAATATATTTCTACACAAGTAAACCATTTTATTGAATTTTCCTATAAAGATTTTTGTGACATTTGAATTAAATACTTTTACTTCAAATTATTTCCGTTTTTCCTTAAAGGAACATTCAAGGAATTTCATGGAGTCACCTTCACAACTACATATTTCAAATAAATCGGATAAACAATTTTCGCATAAGAGAATAACAGACAAAATATACACATTTGTACATTTCTTGACATCAATTTGTTTCTATTCATACATATCTCCGTTGATTTAGTAAAATTAATTGAACATATAATCGTTTACTTAATGATTTTGACTACAATCAATTTGACCTTCTATAAATCCAAAAATGAAAGAAAGATTCATTAACTGCAAAAAATCGTTAATAATCGTCAAAATATTTGAATGATTTCAAAAAGCACAATCAAGGGCGAATTGTGATTGACAGACATGTATTTTTTGGCACTATCTAAAATGTCTTACGATGGTTTTATAAACTTATTAAAAACAAATACACTAGAATAACGCTACTAATGCTTAAAAACTAAAGTAAAATTCGAAGGTGTTTTTGAAAATCCCCAGATTTATATTCTTGTAGCCGTTGGATTTTAATGTAACTTTAAAGTGGAAACATGTTGTTGGAAAAATATTTTTTTGAAAATTTCAGAAAATATAAATAAATAGTTAACCAAAAATGGTCACATGCCAGTTACATGACAGTTACACAATCTGGGTTGCAAAATATATGGGGTTACAAATTGTTTGCTGAAACATTTAAGCAACCGTTTTTGCCCAGTTTTATTTTGTAATTATAGTTAAAAAGTAACGGTTGCACAACCGTTTCCGCGAAACTTTTTTTTGGGACGAAATATGACATGGCAGATGTTGTGATATGTCAATGTAAACTTGTATTCCGAGTGTACATCAGAAGACGCTGTAAGCAGCGTTGCCAACAGTCCTTACCAAATCTCCCGATTATGACTTAAAAGTCGCCAGAAGTCGCTAAAACAAAAAAAAAACCTGAAAGTCGCCATTACATTCATCATTTGAGTAATTTTTGAGTTTTTGTGAAATTTAAAATAACATTGCTTATTTGATGAATTCAAATGAAGTGGAATTTTTTTTGCAGATTTTTATTAATGCAAACGAATTAGCTTATTTGTTTTTCGAAAACAGTTTTTTAATTCGGTGAAATTTGGCCATATTTATCGAGTAGTTATTTTATTAAATTATTTTTTGTAATTAAACATAACAAAAGCTATAATTGCCTATCTGGCAATCATTGGAGACCCGTCCACTTGGAAATTCCACTTGGAAGTCAAACTTTCCAATAAGATTTTTTAAAATTTATTCCAATTGGATTTTGATGTATGGAAGTTTTATGTAGAATTATATCCTAAATAACTTTTGTTCTTGCACTTTTTTGATAAGATGCACTGTTTTTGAGATATTCACAACTTCGTTCGTATGGGGGGTACCCCCCCTAATGGTCCATTTTTGACCATTAACGAACTTAGCCTCGCATTTTACGAAAAACGGATCTGCGCAAAATTTCAAGTCTCTTGCTCAATCCGTGCGCCCGCAATCCGCACCACAGACGGACAGACGGACGGACAGACAGACAGACGGACGGACAGACGGACGGACATGCAAAAATTAATTATTTTTATCATTCTAAACACACTGGTGTAATTCATTTTTGTGTGTGATGACGGGATCTTGGCGTTACAAACGGTAAGGCAAAGTTAGTATACCCTTTGGTTTCACCATACGGGTATAAAAAGATTACAATATGAAAGAGAGAATGAGGAGAATAACAAATATATTTTTTTTGAACAGGATATTAAATTTTCTTTGCAGATGTCCAAAAAGGATCTTAATTCGTTGAGTTGTTTCGAAATTACAAATATTAAAAATTTTCTTGATGTCGACCCTCTTCCCTTCGCCTACCAATTCTTCTAACGAAAATAATATGGGCATTTTTTTAATTAATTAAAAATCAAATTTTTAGTTAGAAGGGGCATAAATTAAAATATCTAATGTGGGGACAGCACATGAATTTCTTATACAAAATCTACGTTCTTGCGCAAGGCCGACAAATAAAATATTAGTTTACATAAAATAATTAGTTTCTTTTTTACAAAATCGAAATATCTCGATAACGGTAAAATAGAGCGATTTAGGATAAAAGGCAAAAATGTAGAGAATTTTTAACTGTCGAAAAACTGTTAGTGTGCAACCAATTCGTAAAATTGTAATTTTTCACTTCTTGATAAAATTTTCTCCATAACCATAAAAAATAGCGGATAATATTGAAAGACAAAACTGTGGGAAATATTATTTTCTTTAATTTATCTCAATATTGAACCACCAAAATCTCGTTAGTTTTCGAGAGGATCGCAAATTTTTTTTTAAAATAACGGTATATTTTTTTGAGATAACGGTATAATACCGGTTTGAGATATCGAGTTCTAGTAAGTGTAGGAAATTTTATTGTCTTCAACTTTTTTCATGAATAAGACTACTGAAAATGCGTAGTTTTACAGTAAATAGCAAAAAATGAAATTGAAATTTTCGAAAATTGCAATTTTATTTACTTTCGGTTAACGAATTTTCACTAAAAGTTGAAAGGATCGTCCCATCACAGAACCAAACCGCCCTGTAAATTTTCATGACTCGAGCTGCAATAGATTTTGAGAAATCTTGTAGTCAAATTGACAGACAGAAAGACATTTTTGTAATAATTCTCCAGTCTCGGGCTTTTCTCATACTCTAGAACTGGAGCAGTTAGTAAATTTCTGATCAGTACGAAATCAGTTTCAGGCAAAATTATGAGAATGTCCGTGAATCCGGCTGTCGGTCTGTCCGTTTAACGTATCTTTAATAACTCGAGAACACGTTGACCTAGCGACTTGAAATTTTTTGTGAATAAGTTTTTCAAAAATCGGAGTTTTCTATGGAAAAGTAAAGTAACGGTAGCTATAAGTTTTGGAAAAGTAACGGTAGGTATAACTTTTGGAAAAGTAACGGTAGCTATAACGGGTACCTCTCATACAATTATTTTGAAATAACAAAATTTTCTTAAAATTTCTCGAAAACTATGCGATTTTGGGAAAAAAATGAATATAGCAAAATTTAAAGGAAAGAAAATATTCTATATTTCTTGTTCTAACAGTTTTACGCATCTCTAACGATTCTTATATTATTTTTAAAAAATCAAGATTTTTGACAATTTCTCGGAAATTACCATATGCACTTTTGATTCATAGACAATAAAAGGTCGTAGAACCAGGTAGAAATGTGTGAAAAATGGGAGTAATATAAAATAACTGGGACGAAACCAATAATTTCCCCAGCAATAACTTACTATATTTTTAGTATATTTTACTGTGTTTCAGTAAATTTCACCGTCGTTCAGTAAATTTTACTAGGGAAACAGTAAAACAACGAATATTTACTGTTTTCTCCAGTAAAATTTCACTGAGAATCATTGGCAGCTAAGGATAAGACCATTTAATACCAAAGTCTAGTTTAAGATGATTTCCCCAGCAATAACTTACTATATTTTTAGTATATTTTACTGTGTTTCAGTAAATTCTCATTTCACTAAGAATCATTGGCAGCTAAGGATAAGACCATTTAATACCAAATTCTAGTTCAAGATGGTTTCCCGCTTTGTATAAATAAAAAATCATGGGATTTCAGAGAAAAATCTAGGATTTTTATTACCAATTTTCACAAGAAAACGCGAATTAAAGATTATGACCAAACTAGAAGTTATTAAAATACCTTTCTATAATTTTGGTTCTCCCGTCTATAGAATTTTGTTTAAAAAATTGAAGAATAAAAAGAATAAAGCAAAAAAGTATCATTGCTTTATGGGTTTAAAAAAAATTAAATAAACAGATTAATAAATCCGTATAGAATTTTTAACAAATGTTCCAAAAAATACAAATTTTAATTCTACTCTTGTCCAAAATAAAAGTTCGTTATGGTCTATATTTTTAAATATTATGTGGGAATATTTAGCCTGAACTAAATTCATATGTAATAAATCGTGAAAATGCACTTTTGCTTTTAAAGAAGGTACCGACATTTGAAAGTGGGTCACGATTACTTCAATTTTCCTAATGGCTTCGTATTCTCAAACTTATTATAAACAATTCCCGAGAAGATTATTCTCCCACGTCAATCATACATGAAGATAGACTGAAAATGTTAGCAATTTAAAACTAATTCACCATTTCCATTTCACTAATTTTGCAACTAAATTACCCCAATGATCACAGTGTTTAAAGGTAACTAATTTGTCTATGGCGTCGCATCGCGTCACGGACACAAATCTAGTAGAAGACGCGAAAAACAAGATGCAGATGCGCCTTACGTAACGAAAAACAACTTCCTTATGGAAAAGATGAAAAACCCGTAAGAAAATCATTTAAATTTTCCTCTCACTTGCACCAGTTAAACCGGCCGCCACCACTTCAGGCCAAATCTTATGCATTTAACATCGTTTTAAATGCGAATTGCATCCAGACAAGAAGTAGACCACAAACAAAAAACAAAACAATTCAACCTGAATGCAGGAAAAAAATGCATCCAAGTGGGGTGAAATGGCCCTCAATCAAACGACTCTACTTACGCCATTCACGTATAAATCCAAAAAGAATAATCCAACAGCCATCAAAGAACTCAGCATGAAGATCTTAGACATCTTGCGAAAATTTGCAATCCAAATCGAACACAAAATCTGAAGAACTAAATTCAACTCGAACTGAATCCGTTTTCCAATCCAAGGAAAAACTCAAACGACACACAAGCACAAGAAAATGGAAAACTCAGGAACGAAAAGTTTTTCGCACAGTAAATCACCACCGGAACGGGACTGATTTTTTTTTTGTTAACTTCTGTCACAAGGAAAAAACGATCTTCGAGGAGCGTCTTCTGCTGTTGATCAGCCAGTAAAAAGAGGTGCACGATATTTCTTGCAATAATCCCAATATTGAAGTGGCTACGATGTGAACTGGAGCCAAAACGTCTCGAATTGAAACCGACCGAATCACAGATCGATAGATAAACGTCGTATTTATTAGATATTTTGCTATGCACACGCGATTTATTCAAATTGTGCGACGGGATCGGAAAAGATGCGCTAGAAAAACGTTCGATTCATTCAAAAATTTGAAAATGCTGTGGAAAACCGTTGATGTTACGTTTGCGATCGCTAACAACTGAATCAAAGTCGGGAAAAAATTCGCGAGTAGTTTTATTTATACTCGACCCTTATAGCATCTTCTCCTACTACCAAAGTCGAACTCCATGAACTCGGCTAGATTCAGATACAAAATTGGATTCAAACTCAGATTCTCAGATTTCATGTGGTTCATCTCTATCTGTTTGTATGCTCTTTTCCTATCTCTATGGTGTTTAGTCAGTCAGCCAGCAAGTTGGCCAGGTGAGGATGAGCAATAAGATCGCTTAGATAGAAAAACGACCTGAGGCTAGTTTTTGGATTTACTCTGGGCTGCGAATTCACGTGTTTTACACCAGAAAAAAATATATGATTTTTGAAATTTCAATAAGTTTTTATGTGAAATTTATCAAGTGGTTTTTATACTCCTTTTTGGCGATTCCAACTTCTAATTTCACAATTCCAAGCGTAGCAGTTCTTTCAACTGCACCTTTGGATCAAATCGATGAGACAACTCAAAACGTCAATAGTCTTCACAGCGCTATTATTGAAAATTCAACAAATGCAGCAACTAAATGCTTAAAATTCAACAAACTTTGTTGAAAATTAAACATTTGAATATCTCGAAAACTCGGGGTTTATTAGTGAATATTTTGAAAGATGTTTGCTTCTCTCCAAACGAATTTTCTATTTTTTGTACCGGATTGATCCTGGCGAACGATTGAATATTTTAAAATTTTTAATTTTGAGGCTTTCTTTAGAATTTTCCTTTCCTTTGTTTTAATTGAATTTCAAAATATTCAATCGTCCGCCAGAAGAAATTCGGTACAAATGAATAGAAAATTCGTTTCAAGAGAAGCAAATATTATTCAAAATATTGACCAATAAACCCTAAGTTTCGAGATATTGAAATATCACAGTGATCACACCAATTACAAAATTCAACATTTGTTTAATTTTAAATAAAAATGTGACACTTAAAAGTTAAATTTTCAACTTAAAAATGTTTAATTTTCAACAAAATTGCAATTTTACACATATTTCGACACTAGCTTGCATACCCGTCGTTGCCGGGTTAAATTTTTTCAAATTTTTCTTTTTTTCTTTTTGATGGTCTATGTTGGAGCTAAACTTTAGGCCAATCGGCTCGGTAGTTTCCCCGCGAAAGGGTAATATAGAGGAGAGCTAAGTTTCGAGATTGCTTTACCCCCTCCCCTTACTCCCCTTACTCCCCCCACCCCTCGCGCTACTTTTCCGTATGCCTATGTTGGAACCAGAACTACCACAGACACTCATGCCAAATTTCAAATCAATCGCTTCAGCCGTTTTTGCGTGAAAGAGGAACAAACAGACAGACCAACTCATTTTTATATATTAATATGATTACTTCATTTAATGAAGTAATTTTAAACCTGAAGTGAAGTGAATTTACAGTCTAATTGTAAAGGGTTTTGGAGTGTGCAGGCGTAACTAGAGGATGCATGAGGGTTTTCTAAAAAGTCTTCAAATTTTCGGTATCCTAAAAAAAAGAAATAAAACTTGATCGCAAGACAATTTCACAAGGATTTTAACTTTTTGAGCCCAAGAAATAGGAAGGGAGAAGAAGATCTAAAACAAAATTTCGTAAGGAAAATCACCCTTTTTACAACAGTAACTTTTAGTAAAAATATCAGCGATGATCAACACAAAACTTTTCTCTGCAATATTTAGTTTCGGAAAAGTATGTAAAAAATAATGTTTTTTTTCAAATATCTCCAGACCCGTTAAAGATACGTAGAAACCGTCTATATTCTATAAATTTGGTTATATGCATTTTTTTTTTAAAAGTGCATAGTTTTCAAGAGATTTTCAAAAAATTGGGTTTTTTTTTAATTTTTTTAGAACTATTAGAGATACAAAAAACCGTTAAAGCAAAAAATGTAGAAAATTGTATATCCTTTAAATTTTGTTATATTCATTTTTTCCCAATAGCGCATAGGTTTCGGGAAATTTTTAAAAAACTTTATTTAAAAAAAATGTATGGGAGGTACCCGTTATAGCCACCGTTACTTAAAGTTAAACTACGATTTTTGTCCACCTTATTCACAAAAAATTTCAAGTCGCTAGGTCAACGCGTTCTCGAGTTATTTAAGATATGTACAACAGACAGACCGACAGACAGATGCACGGAGATCCTCATAATTTTGCCTGAAACTGATTTCGTACTGATCAGAAATTTTCTATCCGCCTCCGTTCTCGAGTCGGTATCCATGATATTTCATTGAACTTTTTTCCAGTGTATCGCAATCCATTCACAATATTTCTCTCGACTCTGTCAGATGACGAAGAACAGATCCCTCCAGATGATCATCAAAAGTCGCGTGAGATTCATGTTGCAGAAGATGTTTACTGCCATGGATTAGCGGAGCTGCAAGCAAGTCTGATAATATCTTCCCCTATCCAAAGAATGACCAGAGGGGTTGGGTGTTAAAATGTATCTGTTTCTGTTATTTTGTGATTTGTTGGACTCTTGCAATACTCCGGGAAGATTGACAAAGACCGTCTGCCTGCAATCGGTTCTGCATTAATTCACCGATTCTCATTGTTTTCTTGTGCTGCGTCTTCTAGCTTCACTTCTACGATATAGCCAGGTAAGTGAGATCAGGTAAGGTGAGGTGGTTTCGATTTTCGCACGTAAAAGCTTCTCATTTGAAATGAGATGAGGACAAAAAGTCAACCTCATGTCAAATTAATGCGTGAGAATTGACTTTTTACACGGCATTTTCTGTCAGCTAATTGCAAGATTTTTGTTTTGATTTCTTGCTGCATGTAGCCAGAAACAAAAAAAAACAGTTTCTTACTGATCTGTAATAAAGAAAAACGCATCTCGCAAGAGACACTCGACATTCCTTAAGGATTTCATTGGACCGGTTGACGATTTGTCGGCATAATTCTTTCTTCAGGCTAATAATTCAATTAAAAAACCAACTTGAAAAAAGGTTTAATGATGAACGTGAAATAATTTCGTCAGAGATGAGACGAAACTCTGACGCCAACGCTTTATGCTTGATGCTGGACTGACCAGACCAGACCAGTAGTGGTCATTGTTTTTCATCTCGTTAAGATTGTTGCGTTTTATTGATTAATTTGGTGCCGATGTTTGGATTTTGTTTTTGCTCAGTGAATGGAAGACGATTATTATGATTATTTTTATTGTTTATGTTGGTGGAGATTCTTTTTTTTTCATCGAATTGGCTCAAGGACTGTTTAAATGGATTTTTTCATACCTCTTGGGCAAATTTCATTTAAATCGTTTACTACATAAATATAGAAAGCACTTACTCAGTTGGTTAAAATTTTCATTACATTCTTGGAAGATCATCATTAATAACAATATCTTTTAATTGATTTATTCAGATGAATTTTGGAGATTAGGAAATATTTTTAAATTCCCAGGGCGATGAAATCAAAAGCTACTACAATGCAGCTTCAATTTCACAATTAGAAATTAATTAATTTTTTATAATTAGAAGGAGACAAAATTCTTTAGAAGAAATTTTTTTGTCGCAGCGTATAAAAATGCTAAATTGGAATTTACAAGCTTTTTTTTATAACACTTTCTATTAAATTGCTCTGTCGCTATCTAATATTTTCAAATCATTGGAAGCTTATATTTCCCAAACTATGCCGCCACCTAGAAAGATGAAATTTTCCCGCAAGGTTCTAGTGACAATACAATATTTTCATTATTTCGGATTTGTAGGGATAACGGAAGGTTCTCTAAAGATAACGTGATTATTCCTTTTTTCAAATATTCCAAAAAAAAATTCATCTGGTGGTTTTTGAGGTACCTGAATCTGATTCTGGTATTTAAGAAGTCTGTAAGGATAACCCAAGGTCCTGTGAGGATATCCTTTTCCTCAAACTTTCCGGAAAAAAGAACTTATCTAGAGTTTTTTGGGGTTGCTGAATACCATTCCGACATTAAGAAGTCTGTAAGGATAACGGAAGGTTTTCTTAGGATAACACCAATATCCTTTTCCTGAAATTATCCGAAAAAAACTTCACCAGGAAGTTTTTCGGTCGCTGAATCCAAAACGTCCATAAAGATATCTCAAAGGCAAGGATTTGTATTCGAAGACCAAAAAGTATAAAATATAAAAATATATTAAACAAAATTTAAAAAAAGGTTTTATTAAATAAATACTAAAAAATAATTTTTTAATGCATGTCCGTCCGTCCGTCTGTAGGTCCGTCCGTTAACAGCATAATTAAAAAATTTATAAAGGTAAAATGTGTTTAGAATGGGATTTTAAATAACTTATCCATACATCAAAATCCAATCGGGCCACTCCTTTCCCCTCCTCCTATACAAATGGATTTTTTAAATAAATATTTTGTCTGTCATCATATAGAGTATTTGACGATTGTCGGTTTTCTTGTAAGTTTTCTTATGTTTCTAATTGAAATTGTAATTGAAATTGTAAATGAAATTACAAATTTTAGCTAAAGTACGGATTCCCCATTATAAAATAGTTATGAAATCTGTGTGGGTTGACCGGTGTGTTCATGTTTGTTGATTTTGTTGATACACTCAACGTTGAACATTGAGATACTCAACGAAAGCCCAATGTACAGGAGCATAACGTACATCAGGGGGACCTCAGAAAAAATCGCGAAAATATTAAAACAACATACAAAAAACACAAAAAAGATCTCTGATTTTTTTTACGCATTTCATTAAAGAACCGATAAGCCCATTTACAAAATCAACAAAAATAAAATAGTTATATTTAGGTACTATTTTTTTTTTGCTTTTATTTGAAAATTTTCAGACAGATTTGAGATTCTTTGACCCAATGAAAACCTTGTTTGAAGCTTGAATTGTTTCCATGTTTTGAAGAGCTATTTTTTTTTAATTCGTACACTTCACTCTTTTTGTTTTAGTTTTTGTTTATATCAACTTATTAAATTCATTTTAATCCACCTTCTAATTTGCATGTGAAAAGCTAAATGACCGCGCAGAAAATGGAGTGTTTGTGGCAAATAGAGCTGAAACGAGGACAAAAGATGCAAAAACGACATAATTATAATTCATTTTGTTCTCAACATCACACTCTATCCAGATTTTTTTTGACGTATTGTCAAAATGCAGTCTAAAAATAATTTAATGCAAATTTCATGCAAAATAGAGAATTACTTGACTATGACCACATGCGACGCCCTTTCAAATTATTTGCATTTTATTTTCAAAAGCGTATCATATTTTTTGTTGTTTATTCACGCAGGAAGTCAAATGGAAGTCGAAATCCAATTTTTAAGCAGTATATCTACACAATAAAATATGTTGAGCTAATTTAGCTTAGTAATTAAATGAATTCTTAAATGTGCAAGATGACAAGAAATATGCAAGATTTTGCTAAAGTGATATCAACAATACCCGATATATTAGTATTTAAATAAATTCTGTACCCCAGAGGTAAACTGTTGTAACTGCCAAAACTGCGATTTTGGGGTTATTGTTGTAACTACATTGTGGGGACGTATATAGTATATCAACTAATATTTTGTTTAAACAATGTCCTAAAATAAAATAAACTACAAAAGTTTCAAATAATTACCGAAAATCATACACAATAAAAAGTTTGCAATTCCGAACTAAAAATGGCTCTCCTGTAAAATTTGCAAAATGTCAGTTACGACAGTTTACCTCTGGGGTACAGAATTATGGATTCATAAAAAAAAAACTTAATAAAAGAGTTTAGAATTTTAGTAAAATTTGTAACTCAGATTTTTTTAATGAATTTCTCATAAAATTTAATGTTTTCATTTTATTATTAATTTGAATATTTCAGGCTTCATATCAAAAGTATTAAAATAGTTTTTATCGGAAATAAAAATTATTATCTAAAAAGTTGTTATAATCTTTTATTTTGGTAGCAAACCTTTAATTTTGAAATGATTCAGAAAGTTGTATAAATTTTGGTATTCAGAAGGTATTCCGAAAGTTGTAAAAATCATATTCTAAACATTTCTTTCAAACAATGTATTTTGATCCGATTCGCTGTTTTCGAGATATTTGTAAAAAAATCGGTTTGTAGGGGAGGGTAGGGGAGTGGTCCGATTATAACGATTTTTAGACTTGTTGTTTGTTTTCAGATCTAACACAATTGTGCAAAATTCGAAGCTCGGGCGGCTCAAATGTGTGCCGGTTAGTTAAATCAAAGTACCGGTCAAAAACCGTTATTGTCAATGTTGAGGAAAACGCCAGAACAGGTCGATTTCGTTTTTTAAAAACATACATACATACTAAGTTTTATGAAAATCGGCTGGTAAATAGAGGCAAGAGAGCCGAAAATATAAGATGTAGGAAAGGGTTCAACTCCTTAGGGGGATCAAAAATGTAAATCTTTTGGACAGTTATTTTCTCTTGCTAAAATAAACGTTCCTGTCAAATTTCATAGAAATCGGCCAAGTAGTTTCGGAAAAATTGATGAAAACCTAAAAATTGCATAATTTAGAGGGCACCAGATACTTGCTCTGCTGGAAAATTTGGTATTTTGGACTTAGCACAATTTCACTTACCCTTTCAGACCTGAATTATTTTTTTAAAAAATTTGGTTGTGATAAAATTTGTGTTGATAAAGTGGGTAAATAAGAGTAAGAAAATATTGAAAAAAAAAAATCCAAGATCTATTACTGTTTTCGATAGCTTGTAATGTGTACAAACGTTCGCAACCGGTCTCAAATACGAAATAATCTTATGAAATTGTTATATTTGGGAAAAACTTTAATGTGTACAAATGTAACCACCGGGTCTGAAAGAGTTAAGCCGAAGACATAAAAAAATACATATCCCTTATTTTTCGCACCTCTACAGCATTTCTGAGTTTAATCAAAATCGGAGGCGAATACCTCGGGACCTTTCCCTTTCAGTCAAGGAGATCGCAGAAGATGAAAGATAAGTGAAACTTGGATTAAAATTTCAGTTTAGAGTGGCCAATTTGGTTGAGTAGACAGTGAACGGACAGATAAATACATCGCGAAAATAAAATACTCGATGCCAATTAGATTTTATATACTCGTATGTACGCAAAATCTACAATAAGTAGGTACTTGTATTCTTTAACTTCAGTAATACCAGCAATAGTAACCTTCCTTGACTGTCAATTTACGATCTCTGCATGAAAATTTCAATTTTCCACTTTTCCGGTACGTTTTTGTGGAAGGTAAGAGAATGTCGCTGTAAAATTTGAATGTCACAAATCTTAACCCAAAACATTGTTTAATTAAAAGAATCTGTTCTAGTCACTCATAACTTGAATATTCGACCATGTCCACTACGTAGGAAATCTTCCTATTATGCTCGCGGCCCGAATCGAATTCTAAGCGAAACTATTTTTATCTGAAGATCACTTGAGAATTTATCTCCAATTGACGAAAAACAATTAATCAAAGTGACCAAAATGTAGTTATTTGGATTCGTTTCCAGAACTAACTACTCGTTCTCGGAATAACAATTTCCTGTACGTGAGTACTTGCTACAAATCAGCTTAGCATCGTTGATCAATTGGCCAAAAATAGAAGAATTGTATAAAGATCGCATCACATCATTTCGTGTCTCTTGAGAATCTTCCGGATCTCGAATTAGATTCATTGAATATTTATGGTGTGAACTAGATTTACCTTCAATTCCCCAAGAATAACAATTTCCAATAAAATAAACGGAGGTCAGCTAAATACACACGTTTTCATCGTGGCGGACCTTCAGCGGTCCATTTAGCATTTAGCATTTAGCAGAGCTATCCAATGGGATGTCAAATGGTACATTTCGTTACTGTTAAAATACTAGCGATATAACAACGCCCCCTCATCATCTTCATCTGCTGGCAATCTAAAAATTTGTAATTACAGTAGAATCAGCAACTTTAAAGCAAACGATCGTCAGTAATGGAGATCATCACTAGTAGCGCGCAACAATACGTTGTATCACTATATTTAAGAGGAGAAGGCAAACAGTACCATCATCATTGTCGTCATTATCATTAAAGCCATAGTCCAAGTACCTCAAGGTTATGTTCTCAAAGAGAAGTTCTGCATGCTCGGATTTCAGTGCCAGCTGCTGCCAGTTTTAAGCCTACAAAAGGTTCAAACGTGATTTTTTTCTCTATTTTTTTTAACACAAGTGATGTGTTGTTATGTGCTCACACGCGAAAATGATTGCATCTTCTATTCACGTTGACGATCACCAAAGTTTTACACCTCCGCAATCACCTGGACGAAAACTGCTGGCATCTTAAACCGAATGGGGGGAGGGGGGATCGCAAACAATGCTTTGGTGAAGACAATTGCACATCACTAGTATGCGATCTAGCGAAGATCGAATGGAAATGGGCTACACGTAATTCGTCGGACCATGGTTTC
This sequence comes from Chrysopilus asiliformis, assembly GCA_964034945.1. NCBI lineage: Eukaryota > Metazoa > Arthropoda > Insecta > Diptera > Rhagionidae > Chrysopilus > Chrysopilus asiliformis. Next base: position 15,008,715 of record OZ035962.1, read on the forward strand.
TATCCACTGTAGAACTTGGTCAGCTTCGCCGATTTAATGCTCAAGATCTAAAAGTGTTTTTTTCGTATTGTTACTACTGTTTTTTTATGTTTGCATGGTTTTTTTAGGTTTTCAACTCACTGGCATTTGTTTTTTCTCGATTTTTCGGAAAATTGCTCTCAAATTGACCGGTGCGGCGGTCATCTTCATCTCCTGCCCAATTTATTCGGCTACTGTTCAGTTGGCCCTGATATAATCGCAGATGGATGATGGTCAGTTCGATTGTGTAATGTCCGACCGATTAGTGCTATTATTGAGCTCTACTTACACCTGAGGGCTATCTCTAGTAATAACACTATGAGTTCACTGGATCTGGGTTGCCACCTGTTAGAGCAATTAATCTGCAAAAAATGACCCCTTATTAGTTTTTTTTTTATAAATCTCCGTTTTTCTTCAAAGAATTTGTGACTATAGAGCACTATCATCGAACAATTTATTAAATTACAACGGGCGTAAAATTTAAAAAAAATTGCTTGTAAATTTTCCGGTAAATTCACATGAATTTTTTATTTTGTGATTTTTTAATGATTTTTGATCATTATACAGTAGAATCCCGATAATTCGTATTTCAAGGGACCAGCAAATTCATACGAATTAACGGGATATACGAATTATCGGGGTACGAATTATCGGGATTCTACTGTATTATAAAGAACTATTATAATTAGGATGACTAGGCGTCCCAGAAACTAAAATTTTGTCCCGGATTTTTAATAATTTTCACTCATCCGATTGACTTGAAATTACAATACAATATTTTCACTACTTCGTTCTTGCTAGAATAAGGAAAGGTCCTGTAAAGATAGCCTGATTATCCTTTTGCTCAAAGGCCATAGAGGGATAAGGGAACAAAAAGTGCCCCCAGATATAGAAGCTTGAAATTTTTTTCGTAAGTTGCCACTATTACAACAAATAATTTTCCAAAATTTCAGTCCAAAAAAACGAGTAGTTTTGGAGAAAAAAAATAATATATGATTTTTTTGAAAAAATTCTAGCTCCGTAACGGGTTAACCGATTTTGATGAAACTTGTCGCAATTTTTTCGTTGAAAGTCATAGTTTTCAAAAAAAATTATAGCAAAAAAATTAAGTGTGAGGAACCGTTAGGAAAAAATATTTTTTGTTTTTAAAAAATTATAACGGTAACTTAACGGTTTTGCACCACTTTTATTTTTTTCTCAAAAACTCCTTAATCCCTTACCTACAAAACAAAAAAAAATACAGGGCAATCGGAGAGGTACCTCATATTCAAAAAAAATAAAATGTCACATTATCATATGTGAAAGATGAATCAATTTGTGAACTAAATAATCCAGGAAAATTAGGATTTAACCTCTTAAAAAATCCTAGTTAACTGGATTTTTGCACAGACCTTTATTTTGACATGACAAACAACGTCCCAAAAGTCCATTCCAGAATTGCGCCGGCGTCGTGAGTTATTCAAGGTCAAAAGTCCCAAAAATCAGTTTTTTACGTTTATCTCACTTTGTACGGGTTGTACGTCTTTTTGAGGTTCAGATGAATTAATTACAATAAAATTCTCTACAAAAAAGGTTAAATACATTTTTCTTGTAGAACAGACAGTTTTCGAGATACAAGTCGTCAAACTATGCGTCGCACAGAGAAATTGCTATTATTCAAGGTCAAAAGTCAAAAAAATCGTAAATATCTCGCTTTATATAGCCTGTACGCATTTTTTGTGTTCAGATGAATTACTCCTCCGAAAATTCTCTACAAAAAAGGTTAAATAAAATTTTTTGTAGGGCGAATAGTTTTCGAGATAGATTTCCACCTTCATTCATTTAGTCTCCTTCTGCTTTTTCTTTTTCTTGTATAGGTATGATTTTCACTTACATTTAATGTTAAGGCACCAATAAGATCGAGTTAATCATCGACATTGTTTAAATTCAGTGATATCACAAGAAGCAGGATTTAAACATGATTGACCCCAACAAAAGCTACAAATGATGGAGCACGGTAATCCAATTTTTCTGCATCCACTATTAGAACCACAACCTTTTGTGCAGTTGTAAAAAACGGAATTCAGGAGTTCTTTCGGTGCTGGTGGAAGTAATGTACTAACTGGCTGCAAGAAATTGTTGTTAAATGGGATGGACATTTTTGAGAATAAATGAATGAAGGTAGAAAAATATGGGTTAGGCCTAATGGGGAAATCATCTAAAAAAACGCGCCTTGCATTCTACCTTAATGGCATGGCGGTGGGGAAACGAATATACAGTTCACAGTTTCTCAACTTCTATCTCGAAAACTATTCGCCCTACAAAAAATTTTATTTAACCTTTTTTGTAGAGAATTTTCGGAGGAGTAATTCATCTGAACACAAAAAATGCGTACAGGCTATATAAAGCGAGATATTTACGATTTTTTTGACTTTTGACCTTGAATAATAGCAATTTCTCTGTGCGACGCATAGTTTGACGACTTGTATCTCGAAAACTGTCTGTTCTACAAGAAAAATGTATTTAACCTTTTTTGTAGAGAATTTTATTGTAATTAATTCATCTGAACCTCAAAAAGACGTACAACCCGTACAAAGTGAGATAAACGTAAAAAACTGATTTTTGGGACTTTTGACCTTGAATAACTCACGACGCCGGCGCAATTCTGGAATGGACTTTTGGGACGTTGTTTGTCATGTCAAAATAAAGGTCTGTGCAAAAATCCAGTTAACTAGGATTTTTTAAGAGGTTAAATCCTAATTTTCCTGGATTATTTAGTTCACAAATTGATTCATCTTTCACATATGATAATGTGACATTTTATTTTTTTTGAATATGAGGTACCTCTCCGATTGCCCTGTATTTTTTTTTGTTTTGTAGGTAAGGGATTAAGGAGTTTTTGAGAAAAAAATAAAAGTGGTGCAAAACCGTTAAGTTACCGTTATAATTTTTTAAAAACAAAAAATATTTTTTCCTAACGGTTCCTCACACTTAATTTTTTTGCTATAATTTTTTTTGAAAACTATGACTTTCAACGAAAAAATTGCGACAAGTTTCATCAAAATTGGTTAACCCGTTACGGAGCTAGAATTTTTTCAAAAAAATCATATATTATTTTTTTTCTCCAAAACTACTCGTTTTTTTGGACTGAAATTTTGGGAAATTATTTGTTGTAATAGTGGCAACTTACGAAAAAAATTTCAAGCTTCTATCTCTGGGGGCACTTTTTGTTCCCTTATCCCTCTATGGCCTTTCCCGGGAAAAAAATCTCATATGGGGGTTTTTGAGCCTGTTGACTCCGATTCTGGCATTAAGAAGTCTGTAAGGACATCGGAAGATTCTGAAAGGATAACGTGATCAACCTTTCCTTGAACTTTTCCAAAAAAAAACTCATCTGGGGTTTTTGGGATCGCTAAATCCGATTCTAGTATTTAACGATTGGCTCCTAGCAATTCTAGCTTTTCTCATGTTATTTTTAAATAAAAGCTTTTTACAACTTTTTTTTAAATTGAAAGTCCTAACCAGTAACCGCCACAAATTGCCATATCAACACTTTTCTAATATTTACTTTTTTTACATAGCATAATAAAGTATTGTTCTAATGACAAATTCTGACCTCTTTATGTTGTGTAAAAAGCAATTCCCGAGCACTCCTGAATCGATTCGCACAGAATTTACATAACTCATCCATACCTCAAAATCCAATCGGACCACTCTTTGCCCATCTCTCATACAAATGGATTTTTTTTTAAATAAAAATTTTGTCTGTTCTCATATAGAGTATTTGATGATTAGCCCCTGGTAGTTGTAGCTTTTCTTAAATAGGAAAATGGTAGCCTTCTACTATTATCGTTAACAATAGTAAAATATCGACGATACGTTGGTAGATAAATTTCGTATTTACCACCTAACTAAAATCCAGGTATAATCGCATAATCCACACAGCATAATACGAAATTATGATGCCTTCTGAGAATACATTTTGATATACTTGATGAGCATTGATGAGGTTTTTAGGCCACTCATATAGGCGGTGAAGGTCAATCGCTCATTTTGAGAACCGTCTTATTATTCTCGTTCAATTGTTCAATTAATTACGATTGGAATCCATCAGCGAGATGAACGTGAGTCAATGGAATGAATCCACCGCCTTGATTCAATGATTTTAGAATAATCTGAACCTAAGGTGGTACTTAACAGACAATTATTTACCCGATCGTTAGCTTAAGTGGAACTTGAAAGCCGGACTATACTTTTCAGTGTTTTTTTTTTGCTTCAGAAATTTTAAGCTAATAATTTCCTGGATGGATTTTTTTTCGAGGTTTTTCAACTAGTTAAAATGTGACTGTCTTCCACTATTACTTAACAATAAAAGTTATGCTGGTTAATCTGTTTTTCTGGATTGCTTCAGATTTTTTGACACTTTGTGGAGTTTTCTTATTGAATTTCGTCACAGTTTCCTTGGAAAAAAGAAGCATCACAAAAGGTGATCGCATCGGTTTTCGCGTCGTGTTATGCATCTTAAAGCAGAGTTTCCGATGCTTCTTCTTAGTTGTATGTTGTTGTTGTTTTCCGCTGATGTTTCTTTTTTTTCTGTTGTTTTGAGAAAATTTCATTGTAAGGTGATCGATTGCATAACCCCGAACGGATGAGACGCCGGTCGTTTCTGTATTTTTTTTCGCTTTTCGTATTCGGAAAATGAATCCCATGATTCCCTCATCACAGTTTAAAAGATACTTTAATGGTTTTCTTCTTCTTTTTGCCGCTTCGGTTACCATCTTTTGCTATTTTTTTTATTAGGTCAGACTTTTGACATTTTAAGGTAGATTTTTTTCGTGTTTGGCGTACGCGATTATCGTTTGTTCAAATTAATCCGTATTTCGTGCTCGTAATTTGTCTGGTGGCCAGTCGCTATCGTGGAATTAAATCGACAATTTGTCCACCAAAAATGAAAGAAGTCAACTGAATTATTGTCAACTAAAGTGGCGGTTGATGGGTGCATGCAAAGAAATCTGTCAAAAAAATCTAATTTCATCATTGAGATTTTCATTTCCATTTTCTCAATTTCATGGGACGCAATTTAATAATGAAATCGGAGATGCTACATGATCTGGGGCTAATCCAGCCCCATTCAATGGAGTTTTTTTTTTCTCTTGTAAATCTTCAATATGGGAGCTTATAATAACGAATAAAAGACGACGGATGATGATGGTCATTTATATGACAGAAGTTCTTTTGCGTGAAATATTAATAGTGAGATGAAAATTAAAATGATCATGAAGAGGCATTTCGAAATTTGCAATTTTGATCATGTCACGCGTACAATATGGTAGAATGACTCAACATGAATCTTTAACCATTGATCGATTGATCGATTCATGTGGAGACAATAATTGCGCACTATCCGATCGAAATAATGAGAGTCTAGTTAGCTAAATTATAAATTTTCACACGCTGAATAGAAAGCAAAACCAAATTGAAAATTAATAAAGAGAAGAAAAAATGTTTTTCTACTCTTCTGTTAAAATTTTTCTGTATTTGCGATGTTAAAGTTTATCGCCGATGGAGATCTTTTCGAGATCAATTGTAAATCTGTTTTGTTCGAAAGGAGCGAAATTGATTTTCGTGCTAATAATACGTACAGAGACAATTTAAGAAAAGAAATCTTTTTTTGGGATTTCCTGCTTCATCACCGAAAGTCGAAAAGAAAAAAAATTATCTGATCCTCACAGAATAGGTAAAACTTTATCTACTGAAATCATGTTTTTCAATTTTGCTGTTAATAAAACCCTTTTGTCACTTACGTAATTTGATCTTTTAACTGGTTATTCCAGACGAGGATCGTCAGAAGTGAGGATCATCAGAAAATGTTTAAATGTCAATTCATAATATCTATTTATATATAAAAATTTCACTGTTTTTCTGTTAAAAGTTAAATTTTTTGCCTCATATTTCGTTTTTACGTCGATCTATATGTGTTAAGTGGATATGTTCATTCAAACGTCTTATATTTTTTTTTTTAAATTAGATTTTTTTAAATAGGTATTAAATTATATAAATTTATATTTAACACGTTGGCTACCATGTGAGTCACCGGTGTACACACACTATTGTCATTACCGTCAGTTTCTCAAGTTCCATGGTTGAGTGCAGTCGCTCGTGCGGTACAAAGGGGTTTTTTTTGTGGAGCATGGAGTTCGTTTCTGTCTGTATTGATCTTGTGTTCACTGGTGACTCACAAAATACAGAAATGATTTCTGCATTTTTTCGCAGTGTATACCTACTAGCGGAGTAAGCGTTTTTTTGGCTGGTAGCCAACGTGTTAAACATTTTTAATTGAAATCTTAAGGATCATTTAAAAAAAATAAAACATTAGAAAAGCTACAATTACCATAATCAATCGTCAATTACTTTATATGAATACAGACAAAATTTTTAATAAAAAAAATCCATTTGTATGGGAGAGCCGCCAAGGAGTGGTCCGATTAGATTTTGATGTATGGTATGGTTATGTAAAATCATATTCTAAACACATTTCATTTCTATAAATTTTTCCATACGATGCACCGTTTCAGAGAAAATCGCAAAAAATATTTCATTTGTATGGGAGAGGTGAGAAGGAGTGGTCCAACTGGATTTTTTTTTCATGAATAAGTTATGTAAAATCCTATTCTAAATACATCTATAGAAATTTTTTAACACGACTCACCGTTTTTGAGAAAACTGCCGAGCCGATCCGCCTGAAATTTGATACAGATGTTCGTCGGAGGTCCAGCTCTAACATAGACCCATTAAAAGTTGCCGGACTAGTGAGGGGAATAAGGGGAGTGGGTGAAGTGATTCAGAAGCTTGGTTTTTCTTCTATGTTACTTTTTCGTGGTGAAACTTTTTTTTTTTTTTGTCTGAAAAAAAAAATGTTTGGTGCTTGTAATGTTTGGAATGTTTATATTTCGGTATGTTTGGAATGTTTATATTTCGGTATGTTTGGAATGTTTATATTTCGGTATGTTTAGGAGTGTTTGGAATCTCTGGAATGTTTGGAATTTTAGAATGTTTGGAGCTTTGGGATGTTTAAAAATCTAAGAAATGTTTTGGGACATTTGAAATGTTTGGGACATTTGAAATGTTTGGAATTTTGGAATGATTGGAATTTCGGAATGTTTGGAGTTTTGGGATTTTTGAATGTTTGGAATGTTTAGAATGCTTGTATTTCGGCATGTATGGAATGTTTGGGGCAGATAGAAACTTTATAATCAGTACGAAATCCGTTTCAAGCAAAATTATGAGGATGTCCGTGCATCTGTCTTTCGGTCTGTCTGTTTTACGTATCTTAAAAAACTAGAGAACGCGTTGAGCTAGTGACTTTTGTAATGAGTTTTTTTGTAAATGAGTTTTATCAAAATCGTAGTTTTCTATGAACTTTGAGAAAAGAAATGTTAGTCATGTTACTATTGTCATACAATTTTTCTGAAAAAATGCAGTTTTTTGAAGATTTTTCGAAACCTTTGCACTTTTGGGAAAAAGTGAATAAAACAAAAATTAAAGGATATAAAATTTTCTATATTTTTTGTTTTAACGGTTTTCGCGTATCTTCGATAGATTTGAAAAAATATTACTTTTTACATATTTCTCCCAAACTTAATATTGCAGAGGAAAGTTTTGTGTTGATCACAACTGATATTTTTTTTTAGATTTCTGTCAGTTTCTGAGGTAATTTACAAGAAAAAAACTTTTTAAATGTTTTTTTTCAGTTATTTTTCGAATAGGGCTTAATTTTCCTATTCAAAAAAAACTTGACCCAAATATTTACAAAAATTGCAAACACAATTTGCATAAACCGATAAATACACAAATCTCACTCAGATAAATCTGTATCTATTCTAAAAACATAACAAATTATGTAACAAAATATCAAACGTTCATCAATTTTCGGTCTATTATGTCTGGGCTGACTGATGCTACCCATACGAAAACATCACTTTGAAAAAATCATCATTTACAAAATAAACAATTTTCCCCGCAATTAAATAATTTTAACTAGGAGTCGTGACCATTATTAATGAATTTTATTCATAGTCTCGAATGGTTGCACCTGACCTTCTTTCGTCGGATTTTGGATTTACGCTCATCTTTTTTAAACAAAAGTCCAAATGATGATCGTTCATTGGCCCTCCCTCCACCCTTCGATCTACTATTACGATTACTATTTTGTATTGAATGCATTGGCATCAACATTGAAATCGGCATCATCTGGCAGGGCCGGCCAGAAGATTCACTAATTTTATTCGACGCGATTTCCATTCTCGCTGGAAAAGTGTTTTATTGCAAAATACCTTTAAGAAGGTCAAGTGTATCTCACATCGCCAACATAGCGTATAGCATAAGTCTATGTTAAACGTGGATCTCAGAAAAAGTTCTTTAGTCATCTCCGAATTAGTGACTGTATCGCGTGCATTGACCATTAAGCGTTGATGCCAGGTCGGAGGGAATAAATCGGATGCGTATTTTGCATAAGAGTTGAGATTGAGCACTAGACCAGAATACCAGTCGCCATCAATTCACATCAGATTTCGCATTCATCTTATGTTGAATTAAACGCTGTTGATGAGTAAAATTTCTTAAGGTATTTTGGGTCTTTCTTGCAAGACACCCTTTTTAATTGTTCACCGTAAATATTATCGCACTTGCGATGTGTATTTGCGCAAAGCGTTCACTTCGATCGTCTTATCTCTGCTGATCTACGTTAAGATTTTACCAGAAACTCATGCAATGTTACCAAATAGAGACTGTTGATAGATAGATTTCTGTGCTGGATTACGGCTGCTGGTGAATTGCAAGAATATTCCTTTCACCTATTTCACCTCCCCACTGTGCAATTTCGAGCGTACTATGCAGCGATTTATCTTGCTGGTAAAAAAAAGATGAATTGCCAAAGAATCGACGGTATACACTTCAATTGTGTGCATAGAATCGTGAATTGCAGCCTTGCACATTCTTCACAAGTGCGGTTTTCGATTAATTAATGCAAGAGGTGCCGTGAACGGTAACGAGAAAAATGAAGTGAATCTCAATAGCAGGCCGCAGGATAAATTGGCAACAGGTGCTATATGTGAGACATAAATTCAGGTGAATGCTGCGAACTCATAATTGTCGAAAGAATATCTACTTGACTGGCACCACACTGTGGTTCACTTAAGATGCTGGAGCAAGCCGAAATTGGCTTGAGCAACTAATAATTTGTCTTATGATTACCAGGTGTATGTGATTCTTGTTTTTATGACGGCAGATCGCGTTAAATGCCGAGCAGAAAATTCAGATAAATCATAATTTGTGAGTTAAGGACTTTGGTTAATTGTGCTATAATTCATATGGGGGTTAGAACAAGATTTCTGATGCGTTGTTTTTTTCATAATTCATGTGAAATTAATTTGATATGTTAATGAGGGTGTTTTTCAGCTATTCTTGTTCCATTCTTGACGCAGTTTGCTAATACGTTTCATGCAATCAGTTAGTAATTGCTCATTGCATTTAATTTTTACAGTCATTCACTATACGGATAATTCATTCAATTTATGTGAGTTATTCATTCATTAATTTGTTGGATTTTCTTTGTTATTTAAAAAATTATTCATGGTTGTACATCGATTTTTATTTGATTTCAATCTGCTACTGAAAAAAGCTGTTCTAATATTATATGTTGCAATTTATCCATGTCTCGCAATTTATGTAAAACCATAGGTGCTGTCAGTGGAGATTTGTTGTGAAGTCTCATTTGATGGCCCACTCTCGCCTTGAGACGTATTTCGAAGAACGAAGGATTGTGTTGAAATTAACCCAAAGCTTGCTGAAAAAATTATGAGCATTGAATTTTTATGGTAAAACTACTCCTGAGTGTGGTGGAATTTCAAGAGAAATATTTTTGAAAATTGTGTATTTTGATAACAATATAAAGAACCATTTTTTATCAAAATACACAATTTTAAAGAACATTTCTCTAAAACATTGGTGGGAAACCTGTTTGGTACTTTTTGACTTTTTGGCGCTTCAGTTTTTTTTTTCTTTTTAATAATAAAAATTACGCATTGTAGGGTTAAAATTATAAATGTTGACAAGACATAAAATCATATAAGAAATATCAGTTGTTTCCTCTGAAAACTTTCCTCTGCAATATTTAGTTTCGGAAAAATATGCAAAAAATAATATTTTTTCAAATATCTCGAGAACCGTTAAAGACACGTAAAAATCGTTGAAGGAAAAAATGTAGGAAATTCTATTGTATTCATTTTTCTCAAAAGCGCATAATTTTGTAAGAATTTTGAAAAAAAATGTATTTTCTCACAAAAAATTGCTAATTTTAGTGCAACGCTTTCTCGAATTATTTAAGATACGCACGGTACAAAATCTTGGAGTAAATTCCAACAAAACTGGATTACGCTGGACCTATATGTAATCCAATGGAAAATTCTAATCCAATAATATGGATTGGAAATTTTTATAAATTTATTTTTGGTTTAATTCAGTATTAAAGTCTAAAATTTTGATTAAATTGTAGACATTCAAGTACTTAAGTTCGATACATAATAAAAAACTATTCAAATATGACTGCAAAAAAGGCTAAAATATTTTCAAAAATTCGCATGTATTAAATTCCAATCCAAAATATGTATTAAGATTTCGTCAATATAATTTTTGGATTGAAAAATACTCCAGGATTTTTTGCCGTGCGGAAAACGGACAGACTGAGAGACAGGTGCTCGGAAATTCACATAATTTTACCTGAAATAAACTTCGTACTAATCAGAAAGTTTCTATCTGCTCCCATTCTCGAATCGGCCTCCGTCATGAATAACTACAACACTTTCCTTCTATAGCAGAGGAAACTAATTACAAGAAAGCCTTTTTTGCGTTGAATATCCGCTCGGAAACTAAGCGTTTTTGTCAAATTCACTGAAAAATGTAGGAAAAATCATGTAAATTTAAAATTTATCTTTTTCTGTACACCATTAAAACTTTGAATTTTTTTTCGAAAAACAATTATGTATATAATGACACAATTTGTTAGAATTTTGTGACTTTTTGTACAACATATAAATGCGTTTAGAAGGACACGTCTCCAATTTTTACTGCTATAGAAGGAAAATCCGCTTCAGGCAAAATTATGAGGATGTCCGTGCATCTGTCTGTCAGTCTGTCCATTTTACGTATCTTAAATAATTCGAGAATGCGTTGACCTAGAAACATGAATTTTTTTTCTAAATTCCCCCCAACAGGTAAGGCATGTTGGCTCTGAAACCTTATTTCTGGCACGGAATCTGGCTCACCGTCATCAAAGCCTGCCACAGATTTTTTTGTAAATGAGTTTTTCGAAAATCGTAGTTTCCTATCAACTTTTAGAAAAGTGACGGTAGCTAAAATGGGTACCTCCCATACAATTAAAAAAAAACAGTTTTTTTAATTTTTGTATGTTACATAATAATTCACATCGAAGTCACATAAAAGTTTGTTAGGAATTTTTTGTTGCTTAAGAAATTTTAATAGAAAAATCTAAAACAAAATCTCAAAAAAATATCTCGAAAAAAACAATGAGAAATGCATAAAACATTGCACAAAATACTCTATTTTTCAGTTGTAAAAATCTAATTACAATTGCAGAACTACTATGAATATGTAAATAATTTTAATAAAACTAACAATTGCCAAAAAAGGCGTTAACCCCTGTGTGAAATTGCAGAATGGCCCAAATATTCGGAATTTAATCTAAAAACAATAATTGATTAGCCTCGAGACAACTGGGGAACGAGAATTTAATTTCCCATATTTAAAAATCATACGAAAAGTAATTGCATTTCATTATAAGCACGAGAAGCGACTTCAACTTCATTATATGCGCTGAAATTTGCGATTATGGCAATCCGTCGACGACTTAAACTTAAATGTAGTTCAAAACTGATTGGGATCTATTAAGGTTGTGAGAAGAATTTGAGGTAAGGTTCAAAGTAGGCCCGCATCTCTGTAACAATTCTTGGTAGGCAATGATACCCGACATGATGGTACAAAATCACATGATTTGGATTAAGATATAGATAGATATTTACTTCGTAACATACAGTAGCCGCTCATCAGCGCAGGCCTTCAGCTTCCGTTCTTCGCGAATCGTCATAATATGCGGGTAGCAGTGTCACTCTAGTCAAGTTAAAAACCATCATCAATGATGTGATCTGTGATGTGAACGATGAACGATGATTGCGTTTAAAAAAAAAAAGTTAGCCACAGATTCACATAAAGCTGTAATTATATTGTTTCGAAAGTTATGTCACCCGAAAAAATAACAGCCAGCATAAGATAATGAAAATAAAAACATCGCCCGACATAACAAACTCAAACAGCAAATTCGAACAATTCGAAAAAAAAAATCGCCTGCCACCCTTTGACGGAGCCGAGCTGGGCAAGGGAAGCGACGGAGAGCTGATACGTTTACGTAATACGAGTTAACCATGTTGCACTAGCATAATAATAGTGCTCCAACCTCAAATATATCTATAACCGACAATTTGCAGGCGAACTGGAAAAAAGCTTCAATTTTTGTTAAAATTCCCACAATAGTAAGATTTGTAGTTATCTTCTTTATGAGCTGGCGGTGATGGATTCCATTGATGGATATCTCGATCTGAAGTTATGCATGAAAACGTTTTTATTTGCATGAATTTCTGCATTTTGAAGCTCATTTGTCAAAAGATTGATTTCTATCTATTTATTGTGAAACAGAAAAAAATATTTGAAGCCGTTGACGAACATTAAATGAAGGGTAATAATTTTAAAGACATTTAAATATCACCTCATTTTATTGGGGCAACAAGCTTATATTTTGTGATTTTTTTAAGGTTAGATTTTTTTGTGATTTTGTCAAAAAATACTTGAATAAATTTAAAAAAAAAAAAACAAATAATGTCCGGCATAGAAAACATTTTGGAAAAAATGGTGTAAAAACCAAGATTTTGCAATTTTTGAAAAGATTTGCAGTCTGATAAAATCAAAGTGAAATATATCTTCAAAAAAATTCTTTGACTACAGATTTTACTAAAAACAATTATGTGGTGTCCCAAATTTTCAAATTGCTATAAAATTGCTATGTTTCAACCGATTTCAAATCCGTAAACGCCAATAGACGTTTGTAGCAAACTTCTTTTGATGCCGGGTGAGCATCCCCCTCCCTCCACTTAAAAAATACACGTATGCAACTGAAAAAACAAAAATCACCAAAATGCAATTTTTTTGACTCTGAAATTCTCTAAACGCATTTTGAATTTTGGGAGTCAGGGACCCCCTCGCGCCCACCCCCTATAATTAATTTTGCGACCACCAGAACTCATCAAATGTACTTCTCCGTGTTGTACCCATTTTATGATGTCTCCAAATGCAAAATGTTTTTATTTCCGTAGCAAAATTAAGACGTAGAAAAACGAAGTCACAATTACTAAAATAGTTAGTTCAATTACAAAAATAGTCATTATTGAATATTTTTATAATAAATTTAACTACTTAGTAGTAAAATTTATTATTTTGTGGTCAAATTGACTAATTTTGGAATTGAGATATGCTTTTTTTTGTTCACATGAACCTTCGGCTTCAGCTAAACCTTCGGCTTCAGTCAAACCTTCGGTTTAATTTTGACCAAAGCCGAAGGTGACTGAAGCCGAACCGAAAGCCGATTAATCGGCCGGACTCTAGTTATAATTGCATATCATTCAATTCTTTATTATGTAAACGACAAGAATTGTGTTTATACCCGTATGGTGAAATCATTTTTTTTGCGAATATCTCAAAAACGGTGCATCTTATCAAAAAAGTCCAAGAACAAAAGTTATTTAGGATATGATTCTACATAAAACTCCCATACATCCAAATCCAATTGAAATAAATTTTAAAAAATCTTTTTGAAAAGTTTGACTTCAAAATAAAATTTTGATAAAGGGTGGTTAAATTTTAAGCGCCGATGTTGAATGTGAACCACACCTAAACGTCAAGTTTTTTTCTGCATTTCATTTGACATTTCTCAATTTCAGAATAACTCAATTTGAACCATGGAAAGATACACAATCGAGCAACGCGTTAAAGTTATTCAGGCTTATTATGAAAATGGGCGTTCAAATCAAAATGCATATCGTGCACTTCGTGATTTTTTCGGTCAATTTAATCGTCCAAATGTGCGTACAATCGGAAAAATCGTGCAAAAATTTGAGCAAGCCGGGTCTGTAGGAGATGTGAAAACACCAGTGCATGCTCGTACAGCTCGTACTGCAGAAAATATTGCTGCTGTTCGCGATAGTGTGGCTGAAGAGCCGTCCACCTCAACTCGTCGTCGTGCCCAACAATTGCACCTCCCACGCTCGTCGTTGATGAACATTATGCATAAAGACTTGCATTTACACGCTTACAAGGTGCAATTGACTCAAGAACTAAAGCCTCTTGACCATTTCAAGCGTCGTCAATGGTCAGAATGGTGGCAAGAAATGGCAACAGTGGATGATCAATTTTCGAAGAAAATCATCTTCAGTGATGAGGCCCATTTTCATAATAAGCCTGAATAACTTTAACGCGTTGCTCGATTGTGTATCTTTCAATGGTTCAAATTGAGTTAGTCTGAAATTGAGAAATGTCAAATGAAAAGCAGAAAAAAACTTGACGTTTAGGTGTGGTTCACATTCAACATCGGCCCTTAAAATTTAACCACCCTTTACAACTATTCGCCGTTCACTTAAATCACATACGGGTTTTCAATAATTGCCAGATTGGCTTTTGTCATGTCATAGCTTTTGTCATGTTTTTTTTTTAATTTTTACATTAAGGAATAATTGAAGCAATATTTTTTTACGTTTTAAAGAATTTTCCTTAAGGCATCCACAAACGAGAAACCTTGTTCTCAACATTGTTGTCAATTTGTCATGTTGTAGTCGATGTTCAACGTCTGTTGGCATGTGGTTGATGTCATATTGAAAACATGGTTGAGCTGAGATCAAAAAAATTGGAAAACATGGGATATTCGGCGGTCGGAGCCTGATATTGTTAAACATTTTGTAGCGTATGTAGCAAAACCTGATAACCAGGTTGATAACAATTTTGAAAACAAGGTTTCTCGTCTGTTAGATGTGATCTATGGGTGGTTTCCTCATGGTGATTTTTCCGCCTTTAGATGTGATCTATGGGTGGTTTCCTCATGGTGATTTTTCCACCTTTCCATATGATTCCAATGGGGTAAAGTTAAAAGAGAAAAGTCTAGTTTAATGACCGTTTTCCAAAAAGTACAAAAAAAAGTGTTTCAATTACTGAAAACAAGCACTCATAAAAAATCGATTTACGGTAAAAGGCAAAAATGTAGAAAATTTGAATACCTTTAATCCTGTCATTAACTTTTTTTTTTTTTTTTTGAAAAACCGATAGTTTGCAGCAATTCGCCGGAATTAGTGTTGCTTTTTTAGCGTTTGCTTCTAAAAATACAAAAAACAATTCCACATTTGAATATTTCCGGATTTTACCGCTCAGTCTATATTCGGTTGACACATTTTTTTTGCGAAATGTTATGCAGGGAAAGGGTTTTGTATCTTCTATTAAAAAACTTTATTTACTCCTGGAAGTTGATTACTAACCGAACTGTTCACAAACCGTGGCAATTTTTGGGCTCAACAGCGTTTCAAAAACTGAGATTCAATTTTATATTTTGCTGAGTTTCCACTTTGTACAAAGAACGTTTGAAAAAAGAACCTTTTTTTCGTGTTTCTTTTTTTTCCAAAAAGCTTTTATTCAAAAATGATTTCATCAAATCACTTCTTTTAGATGCGCGCCATCTATTAGAATTTACTCGTTGAATTAGCAACTTTTAACAGATTTTGAATCAATGTTACTTTCAAAATAAAACCAGTAAAGCTTTCCAGGTGTACGAAGTGAAAAGTGCTAGTGTTACTACCTGTAAATTTCCCAGGTAATGCTTTTGGAAGTTCAACTCTTTTTCCGTTGTTTGTTCTGTCGGGTTTCTTCCATTTTTATTGAACTTTCTGTCTAAATGGTTGTTTATATTTCAGTAATACCGTCCATCTACCAGACTATCTAGGGTTTGGTTTCCCCCTTTATACTAGCGGCAGGCGTCATCAGGGAAAAAAACTTGTGGTCTTTTCCTACTTTCATTATCATTTGTTTGTTACCTGGCCTGGACTGAACTTGGCCGGAGTAGTGAATCAACGTATGCGACAGGTGTGGTATCTTCCGCCTCATGCCGCTTATTTTATGTTCGATTTGAGTCATTCTTTTCCTAAGTAGACCGACTAAACTAAGCATACGGGAGCATAACAAACGTAAAAGACCCCTTGTTGAAACGTAAAGCTCCGCCGTGAAGTCTACCTGGTCATGTTGGACTGTGGTAGAGCCACAGATTGAACTCGAATGGTCGTAACTTGGTTCAGGTGAATCACACCTGAGTTGAACTCTGACTGACACAGTCTGAAAAAAAAACTACACGCGAAGTGATCCACTATTTTAGGGTACCGGAGTTTTTTTTTCTGTGACGCCTTGGTTTTAAGGATGTTCGCATCCAATTATTTATAGTGAGAATCTGCGGTAATAACGTCCGTCCCAAAGGTGTAATCGGGCGGAATAAAAGTTATAGTTAGACTGAACTCCCCTGAAGGACGTTTTTCTCAATAAACGTGGGGAGGTGGTGATAAACCAAGTTTGTCAAGCACCTACGAATAACCACCACAAAGGGACAACGCGCCCCACTTACATGTGCTACCCTCAAACTGCTCAATGATTGGGAAATAATTTGATTATCGACTCAAATTGAATCTAGTGGAAGTGTAAAAGTGTAACTGATATTATACTGTATTTCTTTCGCCGGTCGGTGGTGAATTTGAATTTGGATTAAATCTTCTGGTGGCATAATTTCCACTACTTCCAAGCGTCTTAGATTAGGAAGATACGTCGAGATACTTCACTTGGGCAATGGTCAGTTAACTGCTAAAGAGTTTTTTTTTGTTGTTCGTGGATTTTTGGAACAAGCCATAGGCGCCAAAGCACTAACGCGGCACGCTGATGTTTTTTTTTAACCGACAAACCGAAATTCAAAACGGAAAAAGGTAAGAAAATTATCCTATAACTCATTAAGATTTGTTTATTACATGAGTTTCGCTTTTGGAGTTCTGGTTTTTTGTACTTTTCGCTGAATGTTGGGTTACTTGTGTGGCAGAGACACAAAGATCTACTTACAAATTGGTGATATGTTGGACGATTTTTGCTGAGGTTGCCCAATCCGATACGGAGATTCTGGTGAAAATTCTTTTTAATTTGCTGTTAAAAACGTGTTCCCGCTTTTGATGATTCGTCAGAAATTAAGGAAAAAATCATATAAACATAAAATTTAAAGTAGTTAGTACTGTCTTTGTTGTTGTTGGTTGGTTAGTTGACCGCTGAATCATTTCAGATCTTTGAATGTTTCTTGTCTACTTGGAGATATTTTTTAGATACTTGTGTAAGATAGTCTCGTGTAATATCGGTGGCGGTTTACTTTTGTTCTTTTGTTTCGGAGTTACAGGTATTTTCGCCTGACCAATGAATTGGAAGTGGCTACTGTAAGAAATGAAGCCGATTAGGTTTTCGTTCTCTTCACATGAAGTTCCACATTGGAACTTGCTTGACATAGAAAATTATTTTTAGATCAATTGCTTATTATTAGCTAGTAGTGATTTTATGACAAGAATAGCACATTATTGAAATCTTGTTTTCACTTGAGGATTTTCACTTCCAGCCAATTGAATTATTAACTTGAATGGGAAAAGTTTTATGGAGACGTGATAAAAATCTCAACGTGTGCTCAAATTAGAAAATTATCATCATTATTTGATTTTATGATTGTGATAGTTTGATTCACCATGATTTTTTGTGGGGTATAATTTTTATATTTGTGGAGTATACCCATATAAATAATTATTCTCCCATTTGTGTAGTGTAATTGAAGACCTCGGTGCAAAAACCGGTCATCTCCACTGCTTAACATTTTTTAGGAGAAACAAAAAAACATATTTGTGTGAAATTTTTCGTGTGGGGAAAAGTTTACAAATTGCAATTTAAATCAAGCATGTATCCTTACATCATTTTAATCTAAATATACATATAATAAAACTGTAAGGGGGTAATTCTTTAATTTTGGATTTTCTTAGAAATTTTAATATACATCGATGTTATTTAATCGTACTGATACCAAAAACAACATTTTTAAAATGTTTGTTTGTCTGTCTGAATATTTGTTCCGGCATCACGTGAAAACGGCCTAACCAATTTCGACGAAACTTTGCACACATATAGAGTTACTTGCAGAATAAAGGATAGGATTATTTTTATTGACTTCCCCCCTCTACTTCGATATTCCTCCCCCGACCCCCTCATAAGCTATCAACCAATTGTCATGCAGTTATCACAATTACATAAGTCATCCCTTAGGAACAATTTTCGGCAACTAATATATACTCCCTACCTCTTCTGTGAACCCCCTCATCTGCTATATTTTATAATTCTAAAGGGCTTTGGACCCAGTTTTACCATTAGTGGGGTCAGCCCTGGGGAAAAAATTAAGTTCGCTAATATCTACCTCCTTTCTGTAAATCCTTCTGCTGTTATCTTCTACAATTCAGAAGGCATTTTCTCCGTTGGAAAATCAAATTTTCTCCGTTTTCGTAAAACATACCCGTTACAGCTAACATTACTTTTCCAAAAGTTACGATTTTTGTAAAACTTATTTACAAACAAATTCAAGTAGCTAAGTCAACGCATTTGCAGTACTGAGAGTTTAAGAATTTAGTAGAATTTTCTTGGCAAAAAGGGATAGGTTGAGAAAACCGCGCGCGCCCAGGCGTGAGCACAGCGCTACACTTGGAGGCCTATAGGCCCATTGTGATGAAAGGGATATTTTGAGTCCCGAATTTTCTTGGCAAAAAGGTATAATTTGAGATTTTTGCAGCTAATCGTCTGGCAACATTAGTCTCAGCACCGTGCCAAGAACGGTGCTAAAATCCCTACTTGCCGGATGTAAATCTTAGCTGAGTACAACAAATTCAAAACTGGTAATTGCAAGAAAAGACAAAAAAATCTCATTCAAAAAGGGATGGCAACCTTAATTTAAGAGTATATTTGATTTTAGCATTTAAAATTATTCTCCTGCGACGCAATAATTTCTACCTGTATGCATTTTTTCAATAAAAATTTTGCCGCGATGCAATTTTTGTTGCATATTTTTTTAAACTAGATAATCGCAAACAAAAATTGAGACAAACCTCTTTTCTCTTATTGGTCATTCAAAATGTCCAAGCATATACAAAAATGCGTTTTATCCATTTTGTTTTAAAAAAAGAGGGGGCTCCAAATTCAGGTTTTGTCCCGGGAACAGCTTTGGCATGGCATAACTCAAAATAATCTGACTTGATTTGCCAAAATTCATCCTTAAGCCGAACGTAGCCAAAATTAGGTAAATCACACCAAATCAAGGGGAATGCACTTTTGTCCACGCTCTCGCGCTCGATGCCATTCGTGTACATTCGCCAAGAATGTGAACGTAGCATCAAAATATTTTTGATTTTTCTTATACGACAAATTCTTTTCAGAGAAAAACTTTATGCAAAAATTTGAAACAAAAGTTTAAGAATTTAATTAACTTCTCCACATTTGATATCCTGCGGGCAACAAACAAGTTTGCATTTAATCTAAAAGAAAAGTTTTTAAACTCTCAAAACAAAAAAAAAAAACCATAACAAGGGTAAACAAAATTATGTTTTGTCGTAACTAAAGGTAAAATGAGTTACCACGAAATATTTATTAAAAGTCCTTGGATATAACCTTTAGCGTAGATGATGGACACCTGAATAATGAATAATAAAATGATGTCGCTCTGGGATTAATAGTTTCAATTCACCTGGGATACAAAGATAAATATAAACTAAACTTTTGGCATACGGTACGGTTCCCCTGTGAGAATCTAAATATTAAATTAATCGATTTGACTAAATTGGGTAAAATGAGGACGGTTACCCTTGTGTGACGTTTTTTTCTTGTATACCTATGGGAGAAAGAACGTGAACAATATGAGTGTGGAATGATAAAAATAGTTTTAATGTCTATCATTTTTACCGGACGAAAACAAAAACCAACAAAAGTGTTATGAGTCGTGTCGCCCATTAAAGTGATAAGAAACCCGATGATGGTCGCCACAGAATGCGAAACGAACGTGGACTCATTTAACGATGTATAGTGGATTAGTTGAATTAAAGACCTAGTATTGCGGAAGGCATAGGGTGTGCTGTAAAGCATCACTTTTGTCTTGACGTCAATTTTTGTTTCAACCGAGTTGTTGGGACAGATTCAACTATAATGAAGATAGTTGACGCTTATCGTGTAAACATATAGAATATGTCTGCAATTACAATATGTTATCATTCCGTTAATTACCGATAACGGGCTTAATTTCATTAAAATAAATCGTCAAGTGTTTGATATAGACAAACACTTGTGTACAGCGTAGTAAGATAAGATAAAATTGAATCATTCGCGTTTTCTTATCACCAATTTTTTTTGTATTAAAAATACCTCAGTTCTAGGGGAGTGAATTTAATCTACATTTGCTACATTCGCTTCTTTTCAAATTAAATTCGTTTATAATTGCCTCAGTTGCGTTTCTGGCACTGCGTCGAAAGCAGATTAAATAAACTCAAACTTTGTGAATTTTTTGTATTTATTTTAAGTGTCTCCCGACCTCTATTGTTCTTTAGATCTTATTAAGCTATATCAAGTCGTAAATTGGTTGTAGTGTAGTCATAGTGTTCGCTATACTAGTTTCATAAAATTTCATTTGTTGACCATGAGGCTTAGGTCTACTTGAACTTTTGTTGATGGTCGACTGACTTACCGATTTTTTTTTATCACAGTTGTTAATGAAGTGCTTAAACTAAATATTTTTTTAAGGTGCGTTTTTTTACAAGTTTTGCTTTAATTTCGGGTTTGTTCAACTCAACGACTATTATTAACTGATGATCATTCCAGTGCAAAAACGTCATTTTTAACAGTTGGGTAGGTGAAACCATGAAATTGTCACACGAAAAAAATAGACCACAAGTACATAATTGGCGTTCTAACGAGAACAATTGAGGCGTTAAAGGCTAGAGTGGACCAACCCACATGTCGAAATCGTGAATTTTTTTGTGATTGAATCACTATTACGAGTGAGTTTTTAGATAAAAATGTTTGGATACACAAAAGAACATTTCAACATTGAGTAATAAAGTCCACAGAATTTTTTTTTCCAAAAATTTACAGTCAATAATAGTACAAAAGTGGAAAAGCTTCAAAAACTTATGTGGCTTGGTCCACTCTAGCTTTTAACGCCTCAATTAATAGTTAAGAGGTGTGATATAATCCAATTTATCGACACCTAAAGTGAAATGTTTTCAGATTTTATTGATATTATTTTCTTATTTTGAAAGTTTTCGTTATTACAAAAAGAGAAAAGATAGTAAATTTAACTATTTTATAATGGGTGACCCTGACTATTACTGAAATAGTAATTTTCAATTACAAAAATAATCAAAACCGACTATTTTTTATACGAAATTTAACTACTTAGTAGTCAAATTTACTGTTTTGTGTTTAAATTGACAATTTTTATACTCTATATGATATATGAGGCGTTAAAAGCTAGAGTGGACCAACCCACATAATCGAGTTTTTGAAGCTTTTCCACTTTTGTACTATTATTTACTGTAAATTTTTGGAAAAAAAATTGTGTGGACTTTAATTACTCAATGTTGAAATGTTCTTTTGTGCATCCAAACATTTTTATCTAGAAACTCATTCGCAATAGTGATTCAAACACAAAAAAAAATCACGATTTCGACATGTGGGTTGGGCCACTCTAGCACTCAACGCCTCATATCATGTAGGTATATTAGATCGTTTGTAACGCATCGAAACCATCATCGGACACAAAAACGAATTACACCAGAGTGACCAAAGTTTTTGACCAAAGTTTTTGATTTTCGCATGTCTGTCCGTCAATACTATAACTTTTGAAAGAATTGATCTAGAGACTTGAAATTTTGTATAGTTACGTTTCTCGTAAATGGCTAGGCCAAGTTCTTGAACGGCAAAAATCGGACTATTCCTTTCCCATCTCCCTCATACAAATGAAACAGTTTTTTGCAATTTTCTCGAAAACGGACGGTTATATTGAAAAATTTATAAAGGTAAAATGTATTTAGAATATGATTTTACATAACTTATGTATAAATAAAAATCCAGTTGGACCACTCCTTCTCAACTCCCCATACAAATTGTATACTTCTTTTTATTTTCTCGAAAACGATGAGTCTCAGACCAGTCCTTTCCTCCTCTCCTATACAAATGGATTTTTTTTGTCCTTACCTCCTCTCCTATACAAATTTAGTATTGAGTATTTGACGATTGTAACTTGTCTCATGTTTTAAAATCTGAATAGACACAATTAATAAATATAAGCCGCAGGCGACATTTTTTACCCAAAATGCGGCGAAACTAATTAACTCAAGCGCTAGACAATCCCTATAGAAAAGTTGCTACATTTTTCGATCTTTTTACGTCTTTAACAAATAAATGCAATTGAAATTGTGAAAATAGCAAAAAAGAAAATTGTGCCACAAGCGAAAAACATGTGATGTACACCAACCATCATCCAACATAGAATATGTTTTCAAAGATAGAATATGTTTCGAATTCATTTTTTGTCTGTACGTTCCTAGAGCATGTGTTTTTTTGATTAGGACGAACTAGTTTGGCCTAGGCTAAATTAGTTTATCCTAAGGTGTGTAACCATCCTGAGCTGTGCTTCGGCATTAAGGGGTCTTCCCCTAAGCTCTGGCTGAAACTATCAAAAAAAAGACGCTTAGGCCGAACTATTTTGGACTATGCTAAACTATTTTAGTCTAAAATCGGGTTTAACCGGTAGCATATGCCTGAATATTCCCGGGATCGTATTTGAAAGAATGTTTGACCCAAAAATTCATTCGTGAATCAAAAAGAAGGAAAAAGAATGGATATTTTTCATTCGCGAAAGTGTTTTTCCGCACGCTAAATTTCTACAAAAATGCATAAAATAAAACAATAAGAATTATTATTCATGCGTCAATGACGAAATGTGAGGAAACGAATATTCAGCGGTAATAAACAGAAAACGCAATATAATTTATCTAATTGGATGTATACTTCAGGAAAACTTTTCACACAACGTAACATTTGGTCGTGTAAGTGTTGTTCAACAGATTTAATTTAGTTTATAGTTGCAATTGGTCAGTATATCCGGTGTAATATCATAATCAAAAGAAATCACAAAAAAAAACAAACGATCACCAAAAACAATTAAAATATTTACTATTTCTCTTTCAAAATGGTCGTGCCCATTTCGTAGTTTTTGAAAAAAAATATCAACCTTATATTTACACATAAATGTGGACCACAAATTGTGTCACTTAACAATGACTCATTTTCGGTGTAAGTTTCAAAAACAGAAATTGATTCCATGGCCATCAGTTACCATTGGATTTATTAATTTTATATGCATTTAATTTTCCCGCCCAATTGATTTTTAACCTTCAATTTGTTAGATTGAACACGAAGTCCCAAAAATATTCAATATTCAGATAAAAAGTATTTTCTTCTCGCAACTGATCTCTGCTTCATTTTAACTCTGGAGCTCCTATTGGAATCAACGATGTGCGATTAATTTACACGTTTAGTACATTCCAGTGCACATTCAATTAAGTTAACGATATTTTTTGGTGCGTTTGCGCGAAGGGTTTCTTTCCGCATCGAAAAAAAAAAACGAAAAATTGATCGCTGAGCCTAAGGGAAGTGACGTCATTTTTGGGTAGTTAATTTGAATTGAAAACAGTCCAGTTGGAGTCAATTATGCTCGCAATGTGAATCAGTCATTAGACGAATTGTAAATAAAAATTATCCAACAATAGCACTCGGAAGTTGGATTCACCATGGGCGGAGTATAATACTTTGCATTTAGTTATAGTGGTAATTTATACCGAGTTGATTGTCAGGGGCTTACAACTCATGGTACCAGGGCTGTGATGTAGGAAATTTTATTTTCTTTGAATTCAGTTATATGAATTTTTTCTCAAAAGCCCAAAGTTTCCGAGGTATTTTCAAAAAACTTAATATAACATTTGTTACCGAGAAATTCCAACAGAATTCAATACTAATATAGTCGAGTAAAGACCATGAACCAAAAATGATTCAATGGTTGCATCAAACACAATTTTTTTAAAATATGGTCAAAACCGTTAGAGATACGTAAAAACCGTTGAAACAAAAATGTAGAAAATTTTATGTCCTTTTAATTTTGTTATATCCATGTTTTCCCAAAAGCGCAGTTTTCGAGAAACTTAAAAAACTGTATTTTTTCAAATAAATTGTATGGGAGATATCCGTTATAGCGAAACTACCTTCTTCAAAAGTTAATAGAAAACTACGAAATTCGTAGCTCATTTACAAAAAATACAAGTGTCTAGCTCAGCGCGTTCTCGAGTTATTAAAGATACATAACATGAACAGATCGACAGACTGACAGACCGACAGACAGACAGACAGACAGACACAGACAGACATACAGATAGACAGACCAACAGACCGATAGACCGACAGACAGATAGACCGACAGACCGACAGACAGACAGACAGA
Source organism: Chrysopilus asiliformis (assembly GCA_964034945.1). Taxonomy (NCBI): domain Eukaryota; kingdom Metazoa; phylum Arthropoda; class Insecta; order Diptera; family Rhagionidae; genus Chrysopilus; species Chrysopilus asiliformis. The sequence goes on from OZ035962.1 coordinate 15,033,466, forward strand.
CAGACAGATAGACAGACACAGACAGACATACAGATAGACAGACCAACAGACCGACAGACTGACAGACCGACAGACAGACAGACAGACAGACAGACAGACAGACAGACAGACAGACAGACAGACACAGACAGACATACAGATAGACAGACCAACAGACCGATAGACCGACAGACAGATAGACCGACAGACCGACAGACCGACAGACCGACAGACCGACAGACCGACAGACCGACAGATCGACAGACCGACAGACCGACAGACCGACAGACCGACAGACCGACAGACCGACAGACCGACAGACCGACAGACCGACAGACCGACAGACCGATAGACCGACAGACCGACCGACCGACAGACCGACAAACCGACAGACTGATGACATTTTCATAATTTTGCCTGAAACGGATTTCTTACTGATCAGAAAATTTCTATCTGCCCCCATTCTCTAGTCGGTCTCCATCATACATACAATATTTTCCTTCTACAGTACAGAAAAATAAAAAGGTGTCTTAGTTTTTTGGTATCCAACAATGTATGCGTATACATCAAAATTTTTATTGAAAAAATGCACACTGTTAGAAGTTATTACGCCGCAGGCGAAAAACTTTAAATTCCATGGTCAAATATAAAAACAGTGCCTCGGTCACCTTAAAAAAATACCCAGGACGCTTTAAATAGAGGACCTATTTCGCCCTACGACGTTTGGCAGGGTGCTGGAGATTACTATATTTTGTATTCTCATATTTTATTTTGTTTTTGTAATTCTCCAGATTCTAATGTTATGGTAAGGAATAAAAAATCAAATACACCAGAAATAAAATAAATTTATTTTAGTTGATATAAATTTGTGTGACTTTCGGTTTTCTGTGTAATACTGCAGGAATAACTAACAAACATATTAAAAGTGGTATTAATAAGTAAATAAAAACTTTCGTATCATATTGTGGCACCGGAAGTTGCTCGGGTGGTGGCAACAAGCCGCAAGTTAAATCCGATTTAGCACAAATCGCGTTGCACGGTTCTCTATAATCTGGTGATACAATCATAGATACATCCACAAAGTCCTTGAAATCACAGGAAACACCTTTTAATGCATTTGAAATATCTGTCAAATTCGGACTACTATATCTTGAACCCAAAATAAAACTTCCTTCTGAATGTTTGTTTATATCAGAATAATTCTTACATCCCCAAATAATTGTAAAATCGCCATTTTCATAACCGTAAATCACTCGGTATGGCATTTCGTCCTGCATAGTCATATTGTAAATATTATGTACTCTGCCATTTGTCAAATATTTTATATAATTGCTACAATAAAATTCCCTTCTATTTGTGCCTGAACACATCCTTTCGATGGGCCACTTTAGTGTACTCTTAAAGCGTACTATTGGGCAAGCAAAATACAATTTCGGTAGATTTGTTCCATGGAATTTAAATATTGTGCGAATATCTTCATCAACGGCTAAATAGTAGTGTATTTGAGTATTACTCGTAGAGAAATTAGTTGTCTGCGGATCTGGACAAGGCCCGTCATATATTTTTAATGCAATATTTTGAATTTTCATTAAAACTAGTAACAACACAAAATTAAAGAACTTCATATCTTTCGTTTGAACTATTGTAAGGCACTAACAAGGTGTGAAATCATAAAAAGTTTTCAAGTATAGCATTTTTTTTAATATTACTAATGTTTTATAATGCTAACTTTACGAAAATTCTTTCTAGCTAATTATGTACAAAAATATAAAAAATCAAATTACAAAATGAAATTATCGGTTTCCTATTTCGGTGTTACTTACTTATTTCGGTGTTACTTACTTAATCGGTAAGAAATATGATTATATACGTGTAAAATAAAAAAGAACTTTATGTGAAATGAAAATTTATGGGTTAAATATTAACCCATTCGGTATTTTGATGCCATCCCAAATAGCATTTTAAGCAGCAATTATGATGTTCATCCCCATATTTCGTCACCATGCAAATCGCGGCGATAAGCAATTTATGTCGCAAACACGTCGTTAGTTGTGCCAACGAGACGCGCAACGGCACCCATAGTGGGGAACACTTTTCAGCGGTTTGCGGCGCCGCAATTATAACGACAGGGACGTAATTAGTTGCCTCAAGCTTTATGCGCGAGCGTCATCTGACGGCATTATATCACACAATTACACAAATCATCGAGCGGGTTTTCTTTCTCCCTCGAATGCTTGTTAGTAAACAGAGATGAACAAATAAAAACGTAAGCAGAAGACGAACGAGAAAAATCTAATGGCGACAAATTAATGGAAACTTTTATGGAGTATTATTTTATAATGGACTTTTCTTCCGATTGCATGTCGTGATTTTAATTGCCATTAAAATTTTTCGACAATATTGGATCTGAAATTTAAACAGATTTTAATGGGCCATCAAATTATTTTGTTTTTAATCAAAAATTTCTTTAATTTTATTTTATCGGTCAAATTTTTTTTTCTTTTGCAATGAAATTTTGATGCCAATAAAATTATGCTGTTTCAAAAATGTATGATATCCACTTTTTATGCAATATCCTTCAGTCATTCGCCTGAAATAAGAAATTTAATTCTCGAAACGAAATCGTTTCCATCAAATGTCAGTGAGAAATATGGCGGCTGAAGGCATCAATTTTTTTTGGTGTTTCTCAGACGGGGAGCTTTAATGAAACTTTAGTGCAGACTATTTCGACCCGAAAACCATCAAATGCTGCTCTATCGCTGCAGGAATTTTCATGAAGCGAATGTTGCCCCAAAGATGAACCGTGGGTCACCAATTTCCCCACTAAAGCAATTGTGGCTTTGCAGACGCATTATTAATCGGTGCGACGCGCTCGTCACTTGTTTCGCTTCTTTTACGCGGATGTGAATTAAAGGTGTAAATTTTTAGCCCCGATTGCGTAAATTGCTGCATTTTAAAGCCGCAAAGAACAAATCTCATGTTCCCGTACTTTTCGATGCTATTTGGGATATGGCAACGCAGTTAAAAATTTGAATTGACTCATTATTTATTTATTTTCAACACTCTATTCTCATTCAGTGCACCATTAAGTGCATTTGTGACCCAATTTTGATTAGTTAAGTAAAAAGCTGGACTACAATGGACGTATTTGTAAAAAATAAAAATTTTTAATTTTTTTTTTGTTTTAAATGAATACTGATAGCTTAAACATCATTAATTTGTATAGAGATTATTTTTAACCCCCATAGAAAAAAACATGTACCGAACGGGTTAAACCAGGATCACTTTCATGGATTATTGCACAATCGAAGAACGTGGTAAAATGATAAAAGCTTTTTATGAAAATTACTGTCCGACGAAAATTATAACAATTGAAGTGTAGTGCGGCTGCTACTCATATTGCTATAATATTTAAATGTGGAAACCCTTTAATGAATTGGTCTTGAGAATTTTGATTTTAGTAGCCCTGGAATGTTGTGTTTATTAAAAAATAAAACCCGTTTGAAATATTATAATGTTATTTTAGTTATCATCAACATGTATGACATTACACTGAGAGAAATCGGACATGCAGTTGAATCAAAAACCCTCAAATAATTTAACTATTTCTCATTCATAATACAAAATTAAATGTGATTTCTTTAAATTAAAAAAGAAAGTAGTATAAAAAAACCATTCATTTTAAATACAGGTTATTTACAAACAAATGTCTTGCATTTGATTAAAACAAAAACTCAATCAGTTAATTTGACTATCCGACAGATCGCGCCTTCTAGCGCCATGTAGCCTTTAACATTTCGGCCATGTAGCCGAGCATTTGTTTTAAATGTATAGGCAATTATCTCGGGGCTATTAACAATAGCGAATAGTAAACAGAACGAGAGAGAATTATTATCATCATTTATCGCACACATAAATACATTTTCTTTGTTTTTAGATATATGAAAGATGGCGATATAGTTTAATCTGATATTTATGCCACTTTTGAACACGTAAGAGCTTTTTCTTATTTTTTTATCAACCTAAAAAAATTTTTTTTCGGATAATATCTTAATCTAGAAATTAGTTTATGAAATTCAGTATTTTGAAAATCTCTCGAAAACTATGCCATTTTATGAAAAAATGCATATAACCAAATTTATCTATATATGTATATAAAATCGTTTAACCTGATTGATTGACTGACTCATCAACGCCCAGCTCAAACCCCTGAAGCTAGAAACTTGAAACTTTCACAGTATGTCCCAACCATGACGTAGGCGCTCACGAAGGCGGGGTTTTCCGAAATTTTACCGCTAAGGGGGTAAACGGAGGTAAAGGGGGTTTGGGTGTTTTTAAACCGTGATTTTCGCCATTAATCCTGCTCAATAGGAGGCTGAAAAGTTTCACTCGGGGGTTTTCGGGGTCGCTGATCACGAATCTGGTATTAGACTTTTTAAGTTCTTTCCGGTTTTCTTCGTATTCTAAAACTTATACAAAAAAACTTAACCCGACAACGACAAATTTTGAAAAAGAAAAAGTTTTGTGGAAATTTCTCGGTTTTTTGAAAACTATGCGTTATTAAAAAAAAACTCGTATAGCCAGATTCAAAGAAAATAATTTTTCCTGCAGAACCCTTACTGTGATATTTTTGATAATGTAACTTTTCGTAATCAAGGATAAATGATTAAAGTATTATCTTTTGAAGGTTTTTCTGTGTTTATACCCATATGGTGAAACCAAAGGGTATATTAACTTTGCCTTACCGTTTGTAACGCCAAGATCCCGTCATCACACACAAAAATGAATTACACCAGTGGGTTTAGAATGAAAAAAATAATTAATTTTTGCATGTCCGTCCGTCTGTCCGTCTGTCCGTCCGTCCGTCTGTGGCGCGGATTGGAGGCGCACAGATTGAGCTAGAGACTTGAAATTTTGAGCAGATCGGTTTTTCGTAAAATGCGAGGCCAAATTCGTTCACGAACGAAAATAACTTAAAAACGGTGTATCTTATTAAAAAAGTCCAAGAACAAAAGTTATTTAGGATATGATTCTACATAAAACTCCCATACATCAAAATCCGATTCGGAAAATTTTTAAAAAATCTTATTGGAAAGTTTGACTTCAAAGTGGAATTTTCGTACAACTGTTCGAATTTTGATACGAATATCACCATACGGGTTTTCAATAATTGCCAGATTGGCAATTATAGCTTTTGTTATGTTTTTGTTTTGATTATGCCTTTTATATGAGGTTTTCCCACAAATGCTTATTTTATGCCGCGTTGCCTTACTTACATAGCAAGAATATAATTAAAGCCATAAATGCAATAATGTAAATTAAAAATGAACCAAAAGACTCGTTTTCGAATAAAAAACCATTACTATTAGAATATTATAATTTTATTTAGTAAATACCAATTTGTACTACATTTTGTTTTCTGTGTAACAATGGAGAAACAACCAACAAACAAAAAAATAATAGAATCAATAACAAAATTAAATTTTTTATGTAAAATCGTTTTCCAGGGGGTGGCTCTAACCCGCATTTTGAATTCGCCTGTTCACAAACGCCATAGCACGCATCCATATTATAGCCTGGTATAGTAGTGGATACATTCACAAAATCCTTGAAATTACACGAAACATTTTTAAATGCACTTGAAATGTTAGTTAAATTCAAAGCCCCATATCTTGCATCCAATATAAAACTACCCTCTGAATGTTTGTTAATATTAGGATAATTTTTACAACCCCAAATGATTGTTAGATGACTTATTTCATTACTGTAGATAACTTGGAATGGCATTTCATCCTGTATAGACATTTCGTAATAGTGTGAACCGTTCTTCAAAGATTCCTTAAAATTTCCACATGTTACCAGCAGATTTTTTCTCTTGGGGCACATTCTTTCGATTGGCCACTTTTGTGACGACCAGTCAAAATTTATTCTCGTATACGGACATGCAAAATCCAATTCTGATAGTTTTGATCCATGGAATTTAAATATCGTTCGAATATCTTCGTCGACAGGTAAATAGTAGTAGATTTGGATATGATTAAAATTTGGATCACTTGTTTGGGGTTTCGGACAAGGTCCGTCATAAATTTTTGATATAATATTTTTAATATTTAGTAAAACTAGTAAAAACACAATATTAAAGAGATACATGTTATTAGTTTCACTTGTAGTCAGGCACTAATATTCAAAAAGACCTTATAACAATTACAAGAGTAACTTTTCCACTTTTTCTTAACGTTCGCACCAATTAAACTAAGCAACTTATGTTCAATCTTAATTATTGAGGTTTCAAATATTCTATGTTTTAATAAGTTCTAAAAAAAACACTGTTCTACAACAAATAAGTGTAATCATTAATATTTATAATTATAATTACGTGTTGCGAAACAACTTAATTTACAAAATTATTAGAACTTGATATTACCTTCTCCCTATTTTTATATTGGTACTTACTTATGAGCGAAAATGTAAATAATTAATGAATAATTAAATGCGTAAAGTTCATCGGTAATACATATGATTATAGAATTATGAAATAGAAATATCTAATGCGAACATTACATGAGTTAATTATACTAAATTGTTTTTATGGTGCACTTTGCACTTTAACCTGTCGTGTTCTTCTATTTTGAGAACGGTTTAAAAGTTCTTAAGAGTTCTAATCGTGGAGGGCGCCCTCCTCCCTCCCATGGATTTTGAAAAACTTTTTGTGTTATATATTTCTTAAATAACGGTGAAATTACAGTGAAAGCGTAGTGTGCTGCGTAGCGTCAAACGGTGAACAGAGTGCTTTCTTATGGAACCGTTCACGATGCTACGTTAAAAGCTGCGGCGCGGCGCAAGAGTAAACCAATATTCTAATTTCGGTGGCGTCAGCTATATTTCAGTGGTTCTTTAGGCGCCAAAATGTGAATATTTTCGAAATGAATTTCTGTTACCCGTTATTTTTTGTTTTAAATTTAATTGTCACTTTTTTTTAATGAAGATGTTTGAACTATTTTAAGCTGCTACCTTCCAGTGTGCTATATGCAGTAAATGAAAAATTTGTGACGGTAAACAATATTGGCGCAAAAATTTTCCACAGTCAAATTAATACGTCATCCACTAGTTTCATCTTTTCTAAATTCAGTACACAAAATTTTTTTTTGAATTCTCAGGAGTCAACCTTGTGCATTTAAATAATCTACTATACAAAGAAAGTTACCCGTAGGCAGGAGTTTAAAAGCATTTAAATAAAGACAGCCCAAAGCATGACATCTTTTCCCATAAATAGGGGTACTACACGCTGGGCTAGCTCCGGATTTAGGTTTGTTGTCCCGGCGTACCAGAAACTAAATTGTTGTCTCCAATTTTTTAAATTTGTTTAATAATTTTTCAAACACAAGAAAAAACGTTCAATAAATATGAAAAACCTACTCTACTTCAGACAGAGATTGCTCCAAACTACATTTTTTTCGCCTGCGGCACATTTTTTCAACAATTTTCCATAAAAGATTCATTATCTGAAAATAAAACAATTTACACTATTACGAAATGTCTAGTCATCTAACAATCATTTGGGGTTGTAAAAATTATCCTAATATTGACAAACATTCAGAGGGTGGTTTTATATTGGGTTCAACATATGGGGGTTTGAATTTAACACTAACTACCACGTCAGACAAAAAGACCTGACAACTAACTGTACACAACGGCCACAATGAAAATTATTAAAGTGTTCGCTGCAACCGCAACGATTTTTTGTAGTTGCACACATTTTATGGTAATAAAATAACATTTAGGTATAATTTTGTTTCAATTTTTATACCCGTATGGTGAAACCAAAGGGTATATTAACTTTGCCTTACCGTTTGTAACGCCAAGATCCCGTCATCACACACAAAAATGAATTACACCAGTGTGTTTAGAATGATAGAAAAATTGAATTTTGCATGTCCGTCCGTCTGTCCGTCTGTCCGTCTGTCCGTCTGTCCGTCTGTCCGTCTGTCCGTCTGTCCGTCCGTCCGTCTGTCCGTCCGTCCGTCCGTCTTTCTGTCTGTGGCGCGGATTGCGGGCGCATGGATTGAGCTAGAGACTTGAAATTTTGCGCAGATCCGTTTTTCGTAAAATGCGAGGCCAAGTTCATTAATGGGCAAAAATGGACCATTACCCTCCATACGAACGAAAACTTTTTTTCTGAATATCTCAAAAACGGTGAATTTTATCAAAAATGTCCAAGAACAAAAGTTATTTAGGATATGATTCTACATAAAACTCCCATACATCAAAATCCGATTGGAACAAGTTTTAAAAAAATCTTTTTGGAAAATTTGAATTCAAATGAAATTTTGATGCGCCGCGCAATTATAGCTTTTGTTATGTTTTATTCGAAAACCAGTCTATTGGTACATTTTTAATTTACATGTTTTTTTTGTGTGCGGTTAATGGCGATGATATGTTTATCATTGGCTATTGTTAATGGGCATTTCCACACACAGTTGTAACGACAACACATAACGACAACCAGTTCGAGTCCACACGCTGTTGTTACCAGTTGTGTCAGTTATATATGTGTGAGTGCGAATATTGGCATTGTGGTTTGAACGTGAGTAGAGAAGCATCGTAGTGTGAGAAATCATAATTTCACCCATGGAAAATTTTTATTGCTGTTTACTTGTGTTAGTGCATGCAGAACTTTTGGTCACTCTTGAACTTCGCCCAAACGTTCATCAATTGCAGAACCCCCTCCACTAGTCACTGACCAATCAGAACCCGATCCGCAGATGCAAGAATACACGTGTGGAAAGGCCCAATAGCCTATAAAGGATATAATTGCATATAAAGGGTCTTTCAACAAGGACATAACAATTTTGTATTTTAATAAAAACGCACCCTAAAACTTTTTTTATGATCTGGCAATGCTAAAACGTCAGTCAAGGTATACATTTTTTATTTTTAAGGGTTTTTTTAGGTTTACATGCCATACAGCTGGTCAAACAATTGATCTATTGAAGGAGAAGTTCGGTAATCGTGTAATCTCGAGAAATGGTCCGGTCGAATGGCCACCTCGCTCATGCGATTTAACGCCGTTGGATTTCTTTTTATGGGGTTATGTTAAGTTGTTGGTTTATGCCAACAATCCAACAACGTTAGAGGAGCTCAGGAACAATATCGAACGCGAAATTGCCAACGTTCCGGCCGATATGTGTGGAAGAGTGGTGGAAAATTGGCTCCAAAGAATCAAACAGCAAACGTGATCGCGGTGGCCATATGAACGACATCGAATTTCATACTTAAATGTAACATGTTAACTACACCTGGAATAAATTTCAGCCCGATATCTCAATTATTCTGTGATTTATTTAAATACAAAATTGTTATGTCCTTATTGAAAGACCCGATACATTCAAAACAAATGCTCGGTTATTTGTTTAGGGTACATGGCGCAAGAAGGCGCGATCTGTCAAATACATAGTTAAAATTACTGATTGAATCAAGTACAAGACATTTGTTTTAAATAGTCTGCATTTAAAATGAATGGTTTGATATTTGTTCTTACTACTTTCTTCTTTAATTAAAAGAAAACACATTTAATTTTGTATTATGAATGAGAGGTAGGTAAATTATTTGAGGGTTTTTGATTCAACTGCATGTCCGATTTCTCTCAGTGTAATGTCATACATGTTGATGATAACTAAAATAACATTATAATATTTCAAGCGGCTTTTATTTTTTAATAAACAAAATTTCAGGGCTACTAAAATCAAAATTCTCAATACCAATTCATGAAAGGGTTTCCACATTTAAATATTATAGCAATATGAGTAGCAGCCGCACTACACTTCAATTGTTATAATTTTCGTCGAACAGTAATTTTCATAAAAAGCTTTTATCTTTTTACCACGTTTTTCGATTGTGTAATGATCCATGACGTATTCTGAAAGTGATTCTGGTTGAAAATTTAATACATGGATTTACATTTTATAAATGTTCGAACTCGTCATATAGAAATTCCACTGTAATCACCCTGAAATTCTTTTTTATTTTACAAGTAGCTATAATAATCATCTTTATTATCGATTAGATTGAATTAATTGCTTCCATTACACTTTCAATACATAAGTAAGTAACACCGAAATATGAAGGCGACAATTTCATTTTGTAATTGGATTTTTCGAATTTTTTAATTCTCTAGAGACAATTTTCGTAAGCTTAGCCATTTAAAACATTAGTAATATTAAAAATACTTGAAAACTTTTTATGATTTCACACCTTGTTAGTGCTTTACAAGAGTTCAAACAACAGATATGAAGTTCTTTAATTTTGTGTTGTTACTAGTTTTAATGAAAATTCAAAATATTGCATTAAAAATCTATGACGGGCCTTGTCCAGATCCGCAGACAACTAATTTCTCTACGAGTAATACTCAAATACACTACTATTTAGCCGTTGATGAAGATATTCGCACAATATTTAAATTCCATGGAACAAATCTATCGAAATTGTATTTTGCTTGCCCAATAGTACGCTTTCAGAGTACACTAAAGTGGCCCATCGCAAGGACATGTCCAGGCACAAATAAAAGGGTATCTTATTGTAGCAATTATATAAATTATTTGAAAAATGGCAGAGTACATAATATTTACAATATGACTATGCAGGACGAAATGCCATACCGAGTGATTTACGGTTATAAAAATGGTGATTTTACAATTATTTGGGGATGTAAGAATTATTCTGATATAAACAAACATTCAGAAGGAAGTTTTATTTTGGGTTCAAGATATAGTAGTCCGAATTTGACAGATATTTCAAATGCATTAAAAGGTGTTTCCTGTGATTTCAAGGACTTTGTGGATGTATCTATGATTGTATCACCATATAATAAAACACCGTGCAACGCGATTTGTGCTAAATCGGATTTAACTTGCGCATTGTTGCCACCACCCGAGCAACTTCCGGTGCCACAATATGATACGAAAGTTTTTATTTACTTATTAATACCACTTTTAATATGTTTGTTAGTTATTCCTGCAGTATTACACAGAAAACCGAAAGTCACACAAATTTATATCAACTAAAATAAATTTATTTTATTTCTGGTGTATTTGATTTTTTCTTCCCTGCTATCTCATTCCTAGCCTGCGTTATATTTTTTTCTGTGATTGCACTTTAGCAAAAAATTGCGATTTTCCAAGGATTTCAAAGTTGCAGGACAAGCATTCAACAATAAAAAAATAGGAAGATTTTGAATTGGTCGCAATTAGAGTCAAGTAGTGTTAAACGAGATATAAAAATACACTGATAAAACTGTTGTCCAATGTTCTTATGGTACGGGGCGCTTTTATTCGAAACTATGTTGGGATAACGGAAGTTCCTGTAAGGACAACGTGATTTTCATTTTACTAAAATTTTCTGGAAAAATCGTATTTGGAGGTTCTTGGGATCGCTGAATCCGATCCTGACGTGAAGAAGTCCATTAGGATAACGGAAGATGCTGCTAACGGAAGACGTGATTATACTTTTCCGAAGATTTTTGGGGGAAAAAATATTGGGGCGTTAAATTCGAATCTGGCATTAGGAAGTCCGTAAGGATAACGCAAGGTGTTTATCAAAACTAAAAGCGAGGTAAAAAAAGCATGAAAAATAAAGTAATTTTTATCTGGCTTGTATTTCTGATACACAATTCTCAAAAAAAAAATTTTTTTTTCCTTTTTAGTGCATTTTTTTAAATAAAACCTTTAAAAAAATATGTATTCTTTTCAACTTCTTTTCAACTTCTTTTCAACTGATCTAATCCTTTTTGTGGTCGGACCATTGGTTATAAACTAACTCTAAAATGATCTCCACAGCATACTATTATATAAAAATGAGTTGGTGTCTGTCTGTTTGTCTGTGTGTCTGTTCCTCTTTCACCTGAAAACAACTGAACCACCATAGACCTATTGGAAATTAGCCCGAGAGGTGGAGGAGTAAGGGGAGAGGGTAAAGTGAGTCCGAAGCGTACTTTTTCTTCTATGTTACTCTTTCGCGGGAAGCTAACGAACCGATTAGCCTGAAATTTTACACATATGTTCCTCGGAGTACATCTGTAATATATCCCCATTGAAAAGTAGCCCGATAGGTGTGGTGAGTAAGGGGAGGGGGAAAATTAAATTTGAGAACTATTTTCCGAAGAGAAAAACTTTAAAGAGAGCACGCTGTATAACCAACTGAATTTGGTTTTCCTAGGTTTCTATAACGTTTTTAACCGGACGAAGCCGATTCCAAATTCTAGTAGACTATAAAAAAATTGGTTGAAACAAATGTTCCGGCTTATACAGAAAAAAATGATGCCGGTTTCGCGTTAAAAAGGTTCCGATGTCAACGAGCGTTTAAACATATATGTTTCTCGAACGCGTAATTTCTTGAAATCACTCAAAACGGTAATATTTATTTGTCCTGTTCGTGTAATAAAACTATTGTAGATTTTTTTATTTAAATATAGTCAATAAAATGAATCAAACAGGTTCGCAGTAAGAAAAGAGATCCAACGTGAAAAAAAAACGACACAGACTCGTACACGTGCGCTATGCCATTATTTTTTAAGAGTTTATTCCTTTCTTCTTTTAACTGTGAAAAACTCAATAAATTTCATTCTCTCCAATATTTTAGATTTCTAATATTAAAACTAGCTCTAAATTCATTTTTAACGAAACCAAAAAAAAATATTTCCAGCCCGCTTAAATATGTTGCGCACCCCTGATAATCGGAGATCTTCACGTTCCGCGATATATACGTATTTGACGATCGTTTTGCTCGTAGTTGTTGTTCAAAGTGAATTCCACCCGCAATTTGAATTGATGGCTGGTCTGCACTTCTGTTTAACCTCTCGGCACCACTAATGGTGATCTTTACTAGTGGTTTATTAGTTCTTTTTAATACTGATGATCAGTCATAACATAACCATAATTGATCATTGACGGATTATGGGATCGAATTGAAATTCTTACGCAACTCTTCGAGGTTGACAAAGCATGAACTATTTTTGATTTTTAATTTATTAACGTGTCGATCCGCCATTTGATTTTACAGTGCACTATCAATAACTAAATTCGGTATTTTCGCGGCCATTTCAAATTGATCGTGTCAAATATGAATATCTACACAATTGGTAGGGATATAATCAATTGAGTTTCTAAATAAATAATAATAATTTCAATTATTACGAGTACCTTTAATCAAGACTTCAATTACCGAAGCATAGTTTTTATCAATAAATTCATTTTCCATCGTTGCAGGCGCACCGATATAGCTCAACGGTTTGTGATCGTACGATCGCGATCATTGATTGGGGACAAGGTGAATTTATACAGGTGTTTTGATACGATCAAACACTCAACAAATCTGGAAGAGAATTACACTCTCCCCTCCAATTGATCCTCACTATTTTATTTGCTGTGCGGCTGCTTGCTTTTATCACGATTCCGCAATAGAGAACAATTGACTGTCGGAGTTGAAGCGAGTGCAACGTTCTTGTGCGCGGTTGTTCCGAAATTGACAACTACCTGGACTGGGTATCAATACCTGGTGACAACGCGATTGCTTTGGCAGGTGGATATATCGCTTTTATGGTTCGACAGCTGTGGAACGTCGATTCGATCTCAAGATGTCTGGCAGCAGCGCGTTTGACAGTGGTCTCGAGGCGCAGGTCACTGTTAAGGATTTGCCGATGATTTTTAAGGTAAGTCATTGACTTTTCTAAATTGCAGTGAATGAATTTGGTGACAAGTCGGGGTAGTACGATGGGTGTGGCACTATGCATTTTCATGCACTTCATCGTATTTTAGTTCCGTCGCATAAAACGTTGTGTTCTTCATTTGCGCTTCCGACTCTGATCGCTGTTGTTATCGCCACGGTCGGGTGCGTGGGTTAAAACATTTCGGATGTTCAAAATACGGGAAGTTATTCTGTCACCCTCTTTGCGGGCATTTGAGTTCCATGTCGCCCTTCATCTCCTTCAAAATCACATTCGTAACTCTTTTGTTTATTTTGTTTATTTATTTGGCGGTGCGGGCACGGGCGGTTATAGTGGACTTTCGGATGGTTCCAGTTGATGGCCCATGATGGTGGCATACCTCGCTCGCGATGGCAACAAGCGTCGAGTGTAGATGTTTTCAAGCCACCGGAAATGAATATCATTTGGTCGCCGTTCGGAACAGATAAAAATTGCTTCAGTTCACCTGACTGTTGATGAATAACGGAAGGGAACCAGAATTACCTTTATTTCAATTATTCCATCATTTATTCAATTTTATCGCGCACTCTTGCTGCCTTTGGTCGCAATAAATCATGAATCATTGAATGGAAATCATGAATCATTGAATGGTGAAAACATCCACAAAAATTATATACCATTTTGTTATATATGTTTTTTTTACCTGTAAGCCGAGAAATTCCAATAGAGTGGAATTTGCGATCCTCATAGAAAAAAAGAGGGCGGCCGACGGCGGTGTGTTTTTGTACTTTTATATGATGGTACGCGCTTTTATTATGCTACATATATTATGTGGAATTTATTGGTTCCGATTTTAATCACAATTTAATTATTGATCGGGCAACCGAAACCGACTTATTTTAATGGATTGAGATATTTAAATTATTTCGCCAATTTGTTTTTATTTCCGCGGAAAAAATCGTAAGCATGATTTTTATTTTCGTTTGCTTGAACTTGTTATCTTATCAACGCCTGACTGATTTTTCAAATACAATTGATTGTGTATTATCTCTGTCTCTTTGTTTTTGTTTTTATCACATTTTTGAATTAATCAGCAATGGTTCTAAAACCCTGTAAGCCTTTGGTAACGTTCATAAATTATTTTCATTAATTTCTGATTGTGACAGAGTCACAGTTGGTGGAATTACTGCATTATTTTATTTCTTCTGTCACAGTTGGTCTTAATGAGATATTCGAGATAGCATTTTCAAATTTGAAAACATCTGTTAATTAATTATACTCCAAGTTTTATTTATTTCTTGCGGTCTTTTGTCATACAAAATTTCATTTTACGATTTTGTGAAAATTTCCGATTTCTAGCGCCAGGGTTTTGGGCTAGGCGTCAATGAGTCAGTCAGTCATGAAAAATTTTATAATAGACTAGCTTGCATACCCGTCGTTTCCGGGTTAAGTTTTTCAAATTTTTTTTTTATGGTCTATGTTGGAGCTAAACTTCAGACCAATCAGCTCGGTAGTTTCCCGCGAAAGAGTAACATAGCGCAAAAACTAAGTTTCGAAATCCCTTTATCCCCTCCCTTTACTCCCCCACCCCTCGCGCTACTTTTCCGTATGCCTATGTTGGAACCAGAACTACCACAGACACTCATGCCAAATTTCAAGTCAATCGGTTCAGCCGTTTCTGCGTGAAAGAGGAACAGACAGACAGACAGACACCAAGTCATTTTTATATATTAGTATGATGATGATATGATATGATGGGCAGATTTTTTATAACTGAACACATGGAGCAGAAGGGTCTCAGACATGTTTTCGGTTCCAACCATCACATAGACGCTCACTAAGGTGAGGTTTTTCGAAATTCCACCCCTCAAGGGGTAATCGGGGGTTGGATAGGAGGTGATGTTTCAAAACATTGATTTTTGCCATGAATTCTGCCCGTTAAGAGGCCGAGAAATCTCACTCGGAGGTTTTTCGGGTCGCTGATAACGAATCTGGTGTTACCATTTCAAAATTCTAACGGGAAGGTTATTTAAAGATAACGAAAATATCCCTTTTCTCACTTTTCGCCTGTGAAACTGGAATTAGGGGAGTTTTCGGGGTCAGTAATTTCGAATCTGATACTAGAATATCAAAATTCGAAACGAAAGGTCCTGTAAGGATAATGAAAATGTTTCGTCCAATTTTTCTTTGAAATGAAAGCCATCCAGGGAAAAAGATTGTTTTCTCTAAAAGTATTTGAGTTATTTCTGCTTCTTTGATGTAAAAAACTTATGTAAAAAAAACTTTAACCCGGCAACTACGGGCAGGCAAGGTAGTAAATAATATAAAATAGATTTTTCGAAGAAAATTAAAAAAAAATCATTTAGCACAGAATTTAAAAATAAACGGACATAGTAATTAAAATAAAAGGCCATTTCAAAAAATAAATAAATCTACAACTACAAGACATGGAAATTAAAAAAAAAGTCTGCCCTCTGAAATATGGTCACCGTATTCTTAGATCTGATTCGAATTATTATCGAAATTCCTATTGAAGTTTTTTTAAACCATTTTTTACCTAATCTTACGATTATTTGAGGAAAAAATATAATCAAATTACAAACCAAAAAAATATATTTTAAAGTTTAATTTCTTATTTCTCTTATACTTTTAGGTTAAATACATCGGAAGTGAATCAGCACGAGGATTATGGGGTATTAAATACACTCGTCGTCCAGTTGACTTTTTAGTCGGAATAGCCAAAAATTTACCACCAAACAAAACGTTACCACACTGCAATTTGAAAGTGTCAACAGATGGCGTTTCCATTGAATCGATATTCGGATTGGCAAAGAGTTGGAGTTACCCGATTGACACGATCTCGTATGGCGTTCAGGATCTGGTCTACACGCGTGTCTTCGCAATGATCGTGGTGAAGGAGAACGACAATCAGAATCCTTTTGAAGTGCACGCTTTCGTCTGTGATAGTAGAGCTATGGCCAGGAAATTAACTTTCGCCCTGGCTGCCGCTTTCCAAGACTATTCACGACGCGTAAAAGAAAGCAGCGATGGGCAACCGGATAGTGTGATAACACCGGCAAGGAAGAAATTCGCCATTGATTTACGGTCACCAGAAGAAATGCAAAATGAATTGGAAGAGGAGACGGAGGCGTAATTAATTGCACTATAGTATTAAGCTTTCTATATGTATTCTAAGGATTTCTTTTGTATTGATCTTTGCTAGTATTATGATTTTAAAATAAGTTTTGTAAATTTTTTGTAAGCGGCTCTAAGGCTCCATACAGCGTCATTCCAAATATGTGTGTACAGTTTTTTTAGACTATAGAAATGTTAATAATGAAAGTGTCTTTTGTGTTTATTTTAAAGATTTTATACATATTTTTTTTTTGTTTTTTGTGATGTGTGACAAACTAGTCGTTTAAAGATTTTTTTTCAATATATTTTTGTTTTGTTTTTAGAGTATTTTCTTCACCACATAAAATACATATTTTTGTGAAAATGGCTTTGTATATTAAAAAGCACTTTTAAATAAATAGAGAAACTGAAGATAAACATTTTTTATTTGAATATTAAAACATCCTCTAAATGCATATTACATAAAAAAATTCATGTAACTTATTAAAATGTAACTTATTTTCGATCGACTAACTAGTGCACACGATATAAGAGTCCTTTCTGGGTAATTTGGGGTCTGTTTCCGGAGCTGCCCCGGCCATATGGTCACCTTATTTATGAAACGTTTTCCCATGTTAATTGTCCCATGCTAATTGTCCCATGCTACTACCAAAGACTAGGTAAATAAAGATAAGAAACCTAGAACAAGTTTTGGAGTATTTTCCATATACTTCTATGAAACAGGGCAGCAATCATGTATTTCGACGCGTCTCTGTCTTTCGACTTCGATACAGCTTTTAACTCTTGACTTCGCCATATCAGCAGCTTCAAATTTGCTGGAGTGACAGTCAGCATCACGTTTCGATTAATAGTGACGATTCCGCGAAATTTCAAGCTGCAGATATGGCGAAGTCAAGAGTTAAAAGCTGCGTCGAAGTCCAAAGTCAGAGACGCGTCGGAATACATGATTGGTACCCAGGAGTGGTATTCCGTAACTTGTTTAAAGCGTTTGTTTCGAGCTAGAAGAAAAATTAGTATTCGCTAGCTCTGCTTTACCCTGTCATTTATTTTGGTCGAAACAGAGACAGCGAATACTACTTTTTCTTCTAACTCGAAACAAACGCTTGAAACAAGTAACGAAATACCACTCAAGTTCTATACAAACTTCTGTTGTTTCTTAACTTTAGTTACCGAATCTTTGCTACTACTTTCCAAACTTATATGTCCAGGATATCTCAATCGTGCCATTTTGCTCGTCTAGGTTGCGCTCATCTATTCGCAGTTCTGAAAAACTCTTTATTTATATAAAAAATCCTCTAGTTTTTTCCAAAAAAAAATATATTATAAAATTATATTTTTTATAAGAAATCGTCGACGAATTTTCGAAACATAAATTTTAAAAATCCAGACACAATTAAAAAACCCATTTTTAATATAAAAAATTTTAATAATTTATTTGAACCTAACAAAGTAGGATGAAGCACTACAGATAGTAACAAAATTTAGGTTAAGTTGAGCATTAATTCAGACCGTACAGCCAAATCAACCTGAACTTTGCCTTCTATACAGATTTAAGCTTCTAATAAACATAGTCTCTTGTGGGAATTGCAATAATTTTTTCTTCATAGGTGGTCTTCAAAACATATCAATGGAAAGATAAGATGGCTAATGCTACTTTCAGGAAGTTTATTATCTCCCATGAGAATCAGATCTGAAGAGGAATTTCCTTTTCCTTGGATCCATACGTCTGTATAAACTACGTCCCATTTCCTCTCTCGTTGGTGTTGTTTCATCTGTTTCCGGTTTACTTTCTTCATTTTGAGTTGCTTCTTCTTCTTCTTTCAATTTCATTTCAGTCTCAGTGGGTTCGGCTTCCGGCATTTTCTGTGATTGCTCAATCGCGGTTCCTTGAATAGATTCCTGGTTGGAACTTGCATTAGTGTCCCGGTTTTCGTTTTGCAAATTTTCATTTTTCATTTCCGATTTTTCTACTTCCATTTCCTCTTTTGGAAGGGAATCCCCAGAAGCTTCGACTTCAGTTTCCTTTTCCGAGTTTTCCATTACCAGAGTTTCAGTTTTTGGCAAAGTCTCCAAATTCACGGCGATTGGAATTTCTGCTTCAGTAACTGAAAGCATTTCCGATTTGATCAGATTGGAAACTGGTTCGGCCTCTGGCTTAAGTTCGGTTGTGATGTCTGCTAAATTATCAGCTGAATTATCGACAATTACAGGTTGAACGGGCATTTCCAGATTTTCCGAGTTGGAATTCGCCATTTCTTTACTGTGTTCTACTAGAATGGCTTCTCCAGACTTTTCTTCGTCCATCATTACAAGCGGATCAGTTTCCAAAGTAATTTGTGTGGCAATCTTCGAATTGTCTGTTGCTGGCATTAAAGCTTCGCCAGAAGCGCCAATTGCTTCCTTAACTGGAAGTGGTTCTGCGTTGAGCATTTCACCAGCAGTAAAGACAACGGATGGAATCGTTGACATTAAAATATTTTTCACATCGGCAATGATATCTTCTTGGGCTTTGATTGGTTTTTCAACGTTTATCGTTGGAATTCCTTCGGGAGATTTTCGTTCTGGATTCATTTCTGTATTCTCGATTGGTTTGCCAAAAAACTGTGGTTCATCCATGATTATCTGCACTGGAATCATTTGTTCCATTGCAGGTTCCTCTTTTTTTTGCTCATTCGTCATGGGTTCTTGTTTCACAGGATTTTCCTCTTTGTCTTGCTCAGAGTTTTCACTTTTTTCTATTAAACTTGGGATTTCTGGTTCTTCAGGTTTTTCACCTTCCTTTTCTTCATCGACCTTTGGGATCTCTTCGGAAGATCTATCCTCTATCGCTGGAATAGAAGAATCTTCTGTGATAGTATTTGAATTTTCCTTAATAGTTTCTTCAGACTTCTGTTCATCCTCGCCAAGTTTCACAAACTCTTCCTCTATTTCGGGTTCCAAATTCTCATTTTCTTGGACCTTTTCTTCTGTCGATTCTGAGGAAGCTTTTACAGAATCTACAGAAACTTGTTCCGGTTTAACTTCCTCACTTTCCATTATGGAAAATGCCACCGCATCCTTATCTTCCTGCAATGGATCAACTGCTGAGCTGGTTAAAACAGCACCACTAACTTCTTGATCTTCACCCTGGCTTTCTTCCATCACATCTTTCTTCACTGTTTCTGGTGCAACTTCCGTTTTCGTCTGTACTTCTTGGTTTGCCATTTCAGATTCAATTGGTGTCTCTGTGGGGGCTTGCATTTCGGGTATTGGTTCCTTTTTGGGCGTTTCAGCTTCGCTGGTCATCATTGGCTCTGAGCTCATTGTCGTGAGTTCAATTTCGACTCTCATCGAAGTGGTCAACTCCATGGCGGAAATTGTTCCTAAAGTGGCGGTCTCCAGTGTTTTTGTTGTCATTTCCTCAGTTATTTCGCGAATAACATTTGAATCTTTGGACTCCTTCAGTTCCGGTTGAACGACAACTGAAACATCAGATTTAACTACGGGCACTACTGAAGCCACTTCTGGTTCCTTATTCAAATTCGTTGTTGGAATTTTTTGTACTGGTGTCATTTTTGATTCAGTAGTTTTCGTATTTGAATTGGCGTTTTGTTCACGATTGACAGGAGTCTTTACAACTCTCTTTTGATCATCGAAATTCGGTTTTTGGTACACATTTGACGACCCATATTTCCTAACTGGTGGCTGCACTTTAGGCCTATTCTCAATTGGGATCCTCTGAACTGGATTCTTTCGCCTGTAAATTGGAACAATTGGCTTCTCTTGCTTCTCTGGCTGTTCAGTCTGTGTGTCTTTCTTCTGATCTACCCTTCGGGTTAATGGAGTTTGATTTTTAGTATCCACGGAAGAAACTCCAGCCGGATCCCGGGTGATGTCCCTTAAATTTGCATCCGCTTCCATGCTGGTCATTTCAATTGAAGCTTCTGGATTTATACCGAAATTTCTATTTAATTCGTAGAACCTCTCCGATTCGTGACAGTCGAAATTCATGTCGACATGACGGACACAGGTGAAAGACTCCTAAAAATCAAAGACATTAGGTATACATATTTTTCAAAAGTATTATATAGTTTAAAGTTACCTGACTGAAGAGGGTCTCTTCTGGACAAATGAAACTCCATCGGAACGTGTTCTCTTTGCCATCTGGATAGACAACCGGTAGACAAACGTGGAATATTTGACAGTCGTTATCGACATCAGCATAATATCCGTAAGTCTTATTCATGCAGGTAAACCCATCTGTGATGTCGGCACGAATTTTTGTGGCGTTACTCGGTAGATTAAGTGTCGACATAGCAATTTCAGTCTTTTCGTTTGATGGTCGATCTTCCATTATTGGCATATTCTGGAAAATTTTAAGTTAAAATTAATTTGTTGGTAGTAGTATTTTAAAAATTTGACAATTTTTAGGGCTTCGACTAGATAAGAGCCCCCACTAAATATTATATAATGGTAATCGTTGCTCTATTGAATTGTTGAAAAATCCGGATGGAATCGCAGGATGCTACATTTTACAGAATTATGTACAAGCTTTCGTATTCTTTATATACGAAAGCATATTTGTATCAAAAAACATAGATTAATTCACCTAGCGATGAGATGATACCTTTCTTACGCAAAAACAGATTTTCGCGATTTTCTCGGAAACGGTTAGACGTATCGAAATAAATTCGACCATTTCACCATCCACCCATACAAATGAAGAAGTAAAATCCTCGTAAATTGTTAAGTCTTAAGAATATGATTTTACATAACTCACCATATTCCAATACGAGTGATTGTTAACGAATTACAACTTCATAAGCTATTTTCTAGAAAATTTGGTGTGACGGGACAGGACGAAGAAGCAAAAAGCGAGAATTACGGTGGCGTTGATTTATCCACAAATTAGTCTTAAGGCGCTCACAGACGAGAAATCTTGTTTTCAACATTGTTATCAACCTGGTTGTCAGCTTTTGCCACAGACGCTACAACATGGTCGGCAACATCAGGTTCCGCCCATCGAATATCTTATATTTTTCGAAGTTTTTGATCTCAGTTCAACCATGTTTCCAACATTACATCAATCACCAACATGCCCACAGACGTTCAACATCGACTTCAACACGGCAAATTGATTCTGTAAAATGTCTTTGCTTAAGCTTAGGTTGTTTTTAAAAGAAATTTTAATGAAGCTAATTCCACTCCTTCTATACCAAATCCAAATATCCGATAAAAAATTCTCGTATTGACACTTTCGACAATTTTGTCGGCATTCCCAAAGTAATTATATCACATGTCAGACATAAATGAACACGACATCCTCCCACTGTGGCCAAAACGAAGTGAAAAAAAGATCGATGAAGAAAAAATAAAACATAACTTCAACTGAACAGACAGCTTCCTCTCGTTTTTCTATTCGCAAAGGCAGCGAACTTTAATAATTCTTAAGCATTCGCCTCGAATAAGTTTAAATTTTTTTGTTCTTTGGAAATCCGTTGGGGTGGCGGTAGTGATCGTTCGATGGATAATTTTCTAGTCATGCCCCGGTGTCTGTCGTCAGACATGGTTACGTGATTTGCATGAAATGCGCCATGAGAAGCGCAAAGCGTCCACTTAATAGCGACACTTTTTACATACAAAGTGGCAGAAAATTGCGCGCGCTTTCGGTATAAATGCCTGGACATTAACCATTGGTATGTCATTTATTGCATTTTATCCTCGGAAACTCATGCACACTAATGAGTCAACAAACTCTGCGCATTTCCACCCACGAAACATCGAATATGCATCAATGGAAAATTGTTAAAGACTGGAGTTACGTTACATACATAGTTGTGTTGGCAACATTAAAGTTTGAAATAAAAAAAAGGTTAAGTTGAAGTTAATTTCGAATGCCAAAGGGGCAAGGTATAAATCACTGGATGGTGGGATTGTGTGAGGTCGGAACTTTGGACTAAAATCAGTGATGACCTACTAAACGTAATTAGTTCAGTATTTTAAAATACAATAATATTAACCTAATTTTAAGGAAACCACGTGTGTAAACATTTGATTCAATTTGATAACGACTCTATCGACTAATCGAACGACTAATCGAAAACAATCTATGCATTGTTAATTAATATCAACTTTTGTTAGTTAATTATTATTTACATTATTATTTACAATTTTGTCATGCGAAATTGGTGGCCAAAATTGTGGCCAGACGATCAAACAAACTGCTCAAAGATATTTTAAGTTCTGTATACAAAAAAAAAGATAATCGGTGGCGACGGTTAGGTTAACCATCAACGTTAGATTAACAAGTGCATTTATAAAAAAAAAATAAAAATTCTAAAAATATGCGATTTTTCGCAAAATGAGCTCTCAAAATATAAGAAAAATAAAGAAAATTACAAGAGATCTCTCTAAAAAGTTCTCTATCCAATGGAGAAAATCGCACAAAAATCCATTGACTGATTTACGATATAGGCGATGAGGAGGTCAGGGACAGTGTTGTGCCGCGTAGTCTACATGATGTAGACTACACCATTGTCTACGCGTAGACTATTACTGTAGACAGTGGTCTATTCTCTACGCGTAGACAATGTAGACAATCAATAAAATAAAGGATAGGTGATTTGGTTTTAAAATCTCATTTTCTTCATTTTCTTCAATTAATTTTAAAAAAATATTAAAAATAAAAACTACCAAAACTAATTCAAGAATCCAGCACATCGCCATTTCTTGTAATTGGCCATTTCCTATATAGTATAGTATTAGATATATGACTCACTGATGACTTTGTTTTGACAGATATGAGAAAGTCTACATTGTCTACACAAAGTCGACATTGTCTACGCCAATGTCTACATTGTCTACCCCAAATCTATTGTCTACGCTATTGTCTACACTTAAGTGTAGACAATTAAAGTCTACGCGTAGAGGAACAACACTGGTCAGGGAGGAATGGAACTCTATGTAGCAGAGGAAAATACTTCTTTGATAGCAACAAGCGAACGCATATACTCTTCGTTTTGGGGAAATCGCATAAAAAATACCAAAAAGTTTTGTGAAAATAAAAAAAATGTGTTAAAAAAACTCTAACGAAAAAAAATTAGGATTTTTTTTGCGAAGCAATGGTTTATGCAAATAAAAAATATTAGTTTTATCCAACCAGCGGTGAGATGATACCTTTTTTACATAATTCAACTTTATTATTTGGAAAAATTGAAAACTCGACAACTAAATGAGGTAGAAAGTTGAAATTTGGCACAGAACAGGCTTTTACCAAAAATTAGACCCCGTCGAAATTGACAAAGATTGAACCACTTCATCCACTCCACCCCCATAAAAATGGATAAGATTTTTGCAATTTTCTCGAAAGTGGTTAATTTTTTTTAGAAAATTTGTTTAGACAAAAAGTGTTTACAATAAGATTCTACATAACTCTATCATACTTCAAAATTCTATCGGATCACTCCTTCCCCCTTCTTCCAGACAAACGAAACAGTTTTTTGCAATTTTCTCAAAAACGGTGAGTCATACTGAAAAATTTGTTAAGGTGAAATGTGTTTAGAATCGGATTTTACATAACCGTTCCATACATCAAAATCCAATCGGACCACTGCTTCCCCCGCTTCCATACAAATGGAATACTTTTTTCCTGTTTCCTCGAAAACTGTGTATCGTATCGAAAAAATTATAAAGATAAAATGTATTTAGAACATGATTTTGCATAACTTATTTGCGCCTCAAAGTCCAGTTGGACCACTCCTTCTCCCCTCCCCGATACAAATTGTATACTTTTTTTTTAATTTTCTCGAAAACGATGAGTCGTATTGAAAAATTTATGAAGATAAAATCTGTTTAAAATATGATTTTACATAACTGTTCCATACATTAAAATGTAATTGCAACTCCTATATAAATTGTTTTTTTTTTTCAAAATGAACATTTTGTCTGTCATCATATAGAGTATTTGACGATTGGCCCTAGCAATTGTAGCTATTCTTATGTTTTTGGATTTAGTTCCAAAATAAAAAAGGTTTGTGGCGCAGGATTACATCGAAGGACCTTGAGATTTTAGAAAAAAAAGAGAAAACGCATCCAAAAAAAGTGTCTTAGTGTGATTTGCCTGTACACCGACGATATAATAGATATCAAAATGCAATGAATCCTCCTCAGCAGCAAAATAAATTTTTTTTGTTGAAAAATTGTCCAGGGAATTTTTTTTTCCTGGTGAATATTTTTTCTAATTAGTAAAATATTATTAAAAAAGAAAAGTTGTCTGTGGAAGATTAGTTAATTTTAATTACAAAAATAGTCAAAATCGACGATTTTTGTAAAAAAATTAATTTCTTAGTAGTAACATTTACTATTTTGTATTTAAATTGACTATTTTTACAACTCAAATTAACTATTTTGTAATGAAATTTAACTATTTTAGTGATAGTCCCGATTTCCCATTATAAAGTAGTTAGATTTACCATTTTCTTTCTCTGCGTGTAGGTACTATTGTATTGTAAATATAATAGTATAATACAGGGTGGGCCAGAATAGACGCAGGGGTTTGAAGTCTTTATAACTTTTTTTTTATTTTTATTTTTTTAATTTTGTTTCAGCATTTGGTTAAGAAGACTTGGGCAATTTAAAATGGACCTGTACACAATAGAACAACGAACCGGTGGGCGGTGGGCTCAATGGCTCTTTTACGGGACATGTTTGGCGGACGCATTATTTCGAAAAGTTGCGATTTCAATTGGCCTCCGCGTTCACCTGATCTAACGACTCCAGATTGTTTCCTTTGGGGATATTTGAAAAAAAAGGTGTACGTCAACAAGCCAACAACCATCAGCCAATTGAAAACCAACATTCGCAGTGAAATCGAGGCCATAACACGAAAGGTTATGGAAAATGTCTTGGAAAGAGCACGGATTTGCGAAGCAGAAAAAGGCCACCACTTGCGGGATATAATTTTCCATGTTTAGACCAAAAATATTCCCCATCAATCAACTACATGTATTTGAAAAAAAAATTATAGGTTTCGCTAAAATAAAAAATTTATAAAGAATTCATACCATACCCGCGTCTGTTCTGGCCCACGCTGTACAATAGTGCCAGTGTTCTGATAAACGGACACCTCCCATAATTTTGGTATATCGAAAAGGAATTTCCAACAGTTTTGGAGTTTTTAATCTGTAATTGCTCGCTGAATATAAATTTACCGACTTTTTTCTATACAAATTTCATCAAAAATTCATAAAAAATGTGGGAAAACCTTGGGGGAATATACTTTCGTGTGCCTTCGGTTTAATGATACAATTGGATTTACAGTTTAGAAAAACTAAACCCGCACCCACAGATTTTACTCGGTTTTTGGCTTCGGTTTATAAATACTAAATATATAGTTAGGGTATTCACAGTCTTCTTTTAAATTGCGAGTAATTTTGCCGCTCGGTAATTCAGTCAAATTTAACAGACGGTAATTTGGTTCATGTAAACATGAATTACCGGATTCGGTAATTGTAGACATGCCTTGGTTCGTGTTTTCCGGCCCGGTTATTCGGTATCAAGAATCAACCGCGAGTGGCGCTATTAATATTTTTAGTTGTCAAATTTTCTCGCTGGTTTTTTGTTAATCTCATCGGATTTTTTCAATTTTGATAGCCGTTGTTATAATAGAAATTCAAAAGAATACATCAAACATGGATTTAAAGGTATGTGACATATTTTACAATCAAATTCGCGGTTCATGATTTGGTCACGTATCCAATAAAAGCGCTGTTCTCAAATCTGTGCTGTGGGATGTTCACAGCAGAATATTTTCAGTCTTTTAATATTACCGAAAACACCGAATACCCAAAATTAAAAGAGGACTGTGAATACCCTTACCCCTAATTTATTCACTAGGAGTTAAGCCGAGTTAGTGAGTTAAGGGAGTTAGCTAAAGTTATTTTCCATGTTAAAGGTGAGTTAAGGGAGTTAAGGCGATTTAACTCCTAGTGAATAAATTGGCCGTTAGTGAAATATAATAGATTAATATAACTTCTCTGACCTTTTTTTTATCAAAATGTTTGGATTCTAAAATTGTAGAAAAAAACAGTGACATCGTGTATTCTAATTTGTACATACAATAATTCGTTTGGATTTTTTTTTGTCCACAATAATCTAATTCAAATTATGGCTTTGCTAATTAACATGGACATTAAAAGCACTTTGAACGGAAATTATCGCCAAAATCACAATCAATTTGAAGTGAGTCACTTCCCAATTGGAATTCGGACGTATTTCCCATTGATTTAAATTAAAATTAAAACATGGAAAGTAGCAAAGGAAATTCATGAAATTAATTAAGTAAAATAATTAAGTTATTTGGCAAACCTTTAATCCAATTGGTGTGGCGTTGATTGTACCAAGAACACATGCTAAATATATCACAGTCTTCCACATGACTAAATCACTCGATTATTAAAATTCCAATTAAAACTCCACTAAAATATTACTAAGTCACAAAAGTCTACAATTCTTTAGATAATCCTTTTTTATGAACACTTTTGAATTTAATTTTAAAATTTAATTCAGTTTTTTTTAACTAAAATTCTTTCCTTCGAAATTATTAAAATCAAAGAAATCACTAAAATTCAAACTTGATCCTGTGGCGCCTGCAATGTCCTTTTTAATGGTACAACTGCCTAGAATATGGTGCTATGATAATAGTTGTCCAGTACGCCTTCTATCCCCAAATGTGCTCGGTTGGTGGGATGACACTCACTGTGCTCTTTACAGGGCTGGGGCTTTCAATTTATATTCCTTACCTTCAATTTATTAAAAATTCAAAGAAGTCTTCAGTAAAGTGTGGTTGCTTCACTCTGTCACCAGAGTAAGAAGTTCTATAGGAACGCGTTAAAAAGAAGACACACTCGTCCACGGTCAAGGTGGTGGTAAGGTGAAGGTGAAGATCACTATGGAGTGTTGGGGACGCAAATTTCTGGTGGTGGTAGATTCTAAATTGTGGTGGTGGATTTGGGTTGGTCAAAAAAAAATCCACTCTTTTGGCAGCTTCTTCGGAACGCACTGGCTTTAAACGCAATGCAAGAACACAATCTTCGACGAACGTCACAGATTTTGACCGTTGAACGCGGCCAGTAATTTAAATTTCAGCAACTGACGACACTTGTTCTTGTTCCATGCAATGTTTTTTTTTTCTTTTTTTTTAAATTATGTTAGTGGTTATACGAATTTATGTAAAATATGCCTGCTTCCGAAACAATTTGTTGGCCCCGGTGGGCATCTGCCTTTTCAAGGTTCGCTAGATTTTCGACTTTATTTCTTTTATATTCAATCAATATTCATAGATGGTAACTAGAGGTGACAATTGGTGTGAATTTTACGATGCTCTTGAATTCTATTTTATGTCTTTTCACTCCAATCAACCCGAATTTAACCTTTTTTCTGAGATTTTTGACTTTTTTCAGTTTGCTATCCGATGAGCTGTTCAATAAGAAATTGTTCCGAAATTTCCAAGCATTTACGATTTTTGTTAGTTTTATTTAATCTTTAAAAATGACTAAAACATGTTTGAAAACAATTTCTGATTAAGAATTCTAGGTTTGCTTTGTACAAAAAAATTAATAAATTAAAATATTGCGGTTGCAATAGAATAGTTTTTTCACAATTTTCGATACTGTGCAAATTTCTTTTGTTAAAGGAAACTAAAAAGCTGCTTATATTAAAAATTTGAAATTCAATATTTTCGTATTTTAAAGGAAAAAAATACTAAAAAGGAAAAAAAATTGTTTTTTAGGCTTGTCTATCACACTATATATAAAAATGAGTTAGTGTCTGTCTGTCTGTTCCTTTTTCACGTGAAAACGGCTGAACCGATTGACCTTGACCGAAGAAAAGCACAGACTGCTCTGCTCGAGGATATCTAATTTATAACCAATTGAATTTTGTTTTCCTTGGTTTTGTTCTACTCACGATTTTAACCGGGCGAACCCGGGTCCAAATTCTAGTCAAAAATAAAAACGTGATAAAAAAAATACAAAATAAAATAAAATAAATAATTATCACGATTTTATTGCTGATACACGGCACCAACAAAATTAATTTTTTTTAATTTTTGGTACATTTTAAAAAAAAAAGTTTTTTTTAACATTTTTTCATGTTTTTTATTTTATCCTTTTTGTTAGTTTGTATTTAATTAGTAAGAATAAAGATAAAAAACTACGACTATCTTTCGTCAAGCTTTTTAAATTAAGGCCCTACCCCAAGAAACAATTTGTAACCGTGGTCTTCAATTTCGGTTACATTTTGGTTACATTTTAGATGGTTTCCGAATATACCCGCCAAAAACGATTAGTTTGAAACCAGCTTCTAAATGGGGGTTTCTGAAACGTTTCTGAAAGGTTACAGAAACCAAATGTGAAACTTTTGAGTTTTGTTACCATGGTTTCAAATACGTTTCTTAACCGGAAAGTAACCTCAAATTGTTATTTGGGACATGATGGTTACCTCGGTTTTCCGATTACGAAAGAATTGCGAGATTCGTCAGTCATTTTGTTTTTTGCATTTTTTTTTTGTTTAACACATTTTACGAATCTTTAACGATTTTCGAGATACAGTAATCCCTCAAACTGCGCGGTTTCTAACTGCGCGGTTTCTAACTGCGCGGTTTCGCAACTGCGCGGTTAAGTATTTAATACCAAAATTTCGAACTGCGCGGTAAAAATTTCGCAGCTGCGCGTTTTTTTTTTTATGAATATATATTTTGGTGAATCCCCGACAAGAAGGAATGAGCTGGTCATTTGGTATCTTCGTACATATTTGGTAATTTCGTGCTTATATTTAGTGCGAAAAACTAGCAAATTCTTTTGTGCTTGGTAGTCAACTTGAATAAGAAGCTCTTAATATGGACCCTGATATGGAGCGTGTCTTAAAATTTCGGAGAAATTTGACAGCCGCCTTAGCCCCATATGCAGAAATCCATAATGAAAAACAAAAATCGGGTAATCAATAACTAATAATAAGGTTTTTTCAAAAACATTTGTAGTACATATCATACGTTTGTATTCATTTAAATATGTCGTTAAATAAAAACTTTTTTCTATTTTTTTTTTTGAATTTTTCTAGTATCTTGGACCTAACCCCAAAATTTCATACAAAGTAGGGTTCACAGTGCGCGGTTTCGGTTTGCCCGCTCTTTTTGTAGAACGTATCTATCGCGCAGTTGGAGGGATTACAGTATTTAAAAAAGAATTATTTTTAACATATTTTTGCCGAAACTAAAATTGCAGAGAACTGATATTTTCTTTTTTAATATGTGGAAGAATTTAATACGAAAAAACGCGTCTTACTGTAATAATTATTTACGAGTTCCTAAAATTGTTGTAAATTCAGTGTCTGTTGCGATCTTGATCTGCATAAAACAATTCGGAGAAAATATTTGAAAAAATTCACATTTTTTTATTATTTGCATATTATCAAGAATTAAAATCAAGCTTTCCAGAAAAATGTATTAACAAATTGTTTTCAAAGAAAGATATGAAAAAATATACTCATGTATCTGTTTTATCATACCAAGCGTTTGATATTTTTAGTTTTTATTTTTAGTTCACCAAAAATATGCGCCATGCGGCAATAGCATTTAATTATTTCATAATCGTTGGAGTTTTTTTTTTTGTTGAAAATAATTAATAACTAAAACACAATTGAGATAAAATTAAAAAGAATTCCAATTTGCTTGTCACTTGTGTAAACATTGTTGTTAAAATTAGAAATACAAAAAATCACATTTCATAAAAAAATACACCAAAATTCATTAAAATTCAGCAACGAGACGAGCATACAAGTGACTTCTTTGAATCTTAAATCTTTATCGATATGCAAAAAGACCTCTAAGAAATCTTATATGATAAGCAAAAGAAATCTTACGAGTCATACGAAATACAATTAAATATGAAATGTGTACTCTGAATATCAGAGTGGGTTCCAGAGATGAATATTATCTATTCGCATATTTACTGTCAATAAATTATATTAGAGATATTGAATTCTTGGTAGACATATTTGTCTAGAATAAAAAATATAGTCGTGGTTCGGTGCATCTAATATGATCAAAATTGCAGACTGGTGGTCATAATATTGACGTGGTTAAGGTAGGATCGGATATGCACGTGTTCAATTGACAAGATATCGATTTGTTTATGCGAGGCACTTGGTTCCGGTCTTCCACTATTAGAGAAATCAGACTTGGGCGTCTAAGCTGTTAAATGCGACTTTTGTCCGGAAACTAATGCAGTGGAGAACTGTTTAAAGATTTGGAATGTTGTCTGAAATTTATAATTTATATGCTGCAAAATAATTTTATTACATTAGAAAAAATATTCAATCTAAAATATTGAATCATCAGTTTATTCACTTTAAATTTAATACAGCTTAGTAAACCAGGACTTTTAATTTTTACGTTTTCAAGGGTGAATTTAATACAGGAACTTAATTTGAATTTACTTTTTGAAGGTCAATTTTTTAGCATTACCGTTTTCTACAGAGGAACTCAAAAATGCTTGTATGGGAGGTATTTAAAAAACATATTTTTGCAAATTTAAATTTTAGCTGCTCCACACTCCCGCGAAGTCAAACGAATGACAGTTACGGCTGCCAGGTTGGCCGGCCTTTTAGTAAATTGAATTCACGTTACCGGATTGTAACCTCGTTGTGTTTCTTGGGCATTTATCCATCTTAAAACTCGATATAAAATATGGAAAAAATTAAATATAGAGCGGAATTTTGAGCTGGTAGTTCTACCAAAACTTTTTTTATCATACATAATACTACAGAAAAATGCGCAATTTCGGAATAAATAGCAAAAAACGAAATTGCGCGATGATTAAAAATCTTAGAGACTAAAGCGGTCCCTACACGTTCAATCTTGCAGTCAATCATCGCATGCTGTGACAGCATTTTGAAAGTCTATGGTGATGCTGTCATGCAAATTCCATGATTGACAGCATGCTGGCCAATATCAAAATCATTTTGATATTTTTCAAGGGAGCTTTGTGAATGACAGCATGCTTGAACGTGTATGGCGATGCTGTCAATCATTTCATCATTTCAGGGGAATTTTTAGTAGTGAAAAGATGTCGCATATAAAAGACAACGTTTTTTCGGAATCCTTTTTCGAGTTATACAGACAAATAAGTGAGTTGTGGATGACGAAAAGCGAAAAATATAATGACAAAGATTTTTTAATTGATATTTGTGCTGTGTGCTGTCGGTTTGGCTGTTTCGAATTAACTGATGCTTGCGTGCATGATTGAGCGTCTAGTGCAAATAAGCTTTTTGCTGTGACAGCATGATTGACTGCAAGATTGAACGTGTAGGGGCCGCTTAACAGACTAACAGAGTGATAGACTAACAGACTAACAGACTAACAGACTAACAGACTAACAGACTAACAGACTAACAGACTAACAGACTAACAGACTAACAGACTAACATACTAACAGACTAACAGACTAACAGACTAACAGACTAACAGACTAACAGACTAACAGACTAACAGACTAACAGACTAACAGACTAACAGACTAACAGACTAACAGACTAACAGACTAACAGACTAACAGACTAACAGACTAACAGGTAGAAAGCCATTTTTAAAATATTGCTCCAATCGATTCAGGCGTGCTCGGGAAATTTTTTTAGGCAAAATTAAGAGGTCGATTTCTTTCATGAATAGAATACTAAATTATACTTTATATAAGAAATTAAAAAAAGCAATCAACCTGTTAGCCGATATTGTCATTTGCTTCCATTTGGGCAGAGTGTAGAGCACACATAAAGTTTTACCAATAATTCTTGTACCTCAAATCATTTTCACGCTCCAAGGGTGAACTAATTAATTAATTTCTGGTTCTTGCGTCTCTCAGTTAACTAAAAATTCGGTACACACAGATATGGGATCTAGAATAAACTTAAAGAATGCGAAAAAAATTACGCCGTCGGAAATGGAACATTTCCCACTTTTGTCAGCCAGTGTTATTCAAAACCATAACACTGGCAAACAAAAACGGATTCTTCATAAAATCAGACGTATTTATAAATTACTAGAGGTTATAAATCACCTTAAATGGAGGAATTTTGAAATATTTTTTTGTTGTCGAACCTAGTTTAGGCATAAACATTTCAACGCACTATCATCGATATTTCTAACTTGTATGTGTGCTTCACAAAAAATCGCCAAGCCATGTATATTTTTGGGCCATCACTATAATGTTTTCCCTTAATCATAACATTTAAAAAGATCACTTTCAATATGAAAATGTTTCCTCTTGGAAATACACACTAAATCCTTATAGTTTTCCATAGAAATTTCAGCCATCTTCTATTACTGGGTACGAATTTTTTCGCGTAGTTGCATGTCCATCAAAATGCACACCGATTCTGCTAAAAATAGATCCCAAGAAATCTCCATATTTTCTGTTCCCATTCCCAGTTTCCACAGTATACCAAATTTAGCATAATTGGCAAATGATCAAAGATCAAAAAAAATACGGTCCCATATCACACCATCAATTGCATGTTGGTATGTGGTAGCAGTTTAAAGTCTTAAAACGCTAAAATTTAATCAATTACACGTCGAGTACAAGTGTGACATTAAAAAATTTCGCACGTGTAATTTCGGGTTGGGATTGGGCTACTCAGTACGATTCAACTTCATCGACTGTAGATCAAAAACTAAGTTTCGAAGGAGTGTCCCATGTCTATCGCCATCCATCGTGAACCAGCCTCACAATCGACCGGAGGCCTAAGAATAAAGTTTCCTCTATTCTTCGAACAAATCCGATATATGGAAAACCGATTCCAGTAGAATGGGTTCGTTTGACAGTAGGTAGTATAGGTATTTTAGGATCGCCATTTCTCCCAGTTATAATAAGGTTCCCATCATTTGAATTTCGCATAATTCGAATACTTTTGGTTTTTGTCTCGCCTGGGTTCGATCCAGCCCATCCCGCCATTGAGTTAACTAAGGTAAAGGCCAGACGGCGAAACCGATGATTTATGGAATATTTCCAAATGCAGACACAGGTGAGCATATGATTATTAATTAAATACGTTCCGAAGCGTATCTGGATTGCACTTGCTGTTTTGCGTGCGGATGGGTGCCCGGCCCGGCGCGGTTCCTCCCCGCAAACGTGCGTATATCACTGCGTAAAAGTGTCCGCGGTGACTCACTAATCAACATTCATGACGTTATGTTTTAAATAAATTATGTCATCGATCCACTTTTTGTCAGTTATGCTAGTTTCTGATTTAGCTTCGTTTCAATGACTTCGAGTTCGCTAACACCGCCTTTCAGTATTTAGCATAAAAGCTAAGGCCAATATAATTCAAAGTCGGGGTTTTCGCCATACAAAATCGTCAATGAACAATTAGTGTTCTTTCTTTCCAACTTTTCACCCAAAAACCAAAATATTTCTAACGTTTTTTTTTCGTGACGCCTTGAAAACACTCTGAATAGGCGAAGAATATTCGGGCAAAAAAAAAACTTTTTTTGTAAAGAAAAAAAAAACCAAAATGACGTGATTGGAATGGGTTCCATCCATCAACCTAATTGCATTTAAATAATTGTATGACCCCAGTACCTTCCGCAATTAAAGAGCCACAGATTCAAATCATTTTCACCTCACCACACCTGGATTTCCTCATTAACTGAATTCACCTTCTTGGGTGTTGCGATTTTAGTAAATTCTGCATGTTTCGGATAGGGATCGATTGATTTCATTGATTATTATTCATTTTTCTACCTTGAAAAGGTGTGAAACTGGAGTGCACTATGCAACTAATCAGCGGTCATTCGCATATTGATCTTATTCTTGAATGGTAATTTCCCTGACTTCTGCCTTGTGCTGTTGCGAAGAATTGAGATATGTTCATGAACTTGCAACGTCTGGGTGAGCTTCACCTGTTCTTATTTGGTTGTCAAGTGCATTGATGAATATTTGATGAACATGATTGCTAAACAAACAGTTTACATGCATAAATCAGATTGATCTGAGGACAAGTATCGACATTTACATACGCATTTCTAATGAGCCTGCGAATACAATTGACCGAGATCAGTATCAATTGATTAGTTCGATTTTTTTACGAAATGAAGTTTTATTTAAAAAATATAAAGACTTTAAAAAACTTTCCAAAAATGTCTTAAAAGAATTTGAAAAAGAAAATAATAAAAAAGCTTTTATACTTAAAAATGTATTTAAAGGGAAAAAAATATTTTTTTGGGCGCTGAATGTCGGAAAAAAAATCGAGATAAATTTTTGTTTTAATTTTTATGCTTTTATCTCGCTTTTATTTTTATTTCTGGTGCCAAAAAAATTATTTTTTTCCTTTTTAGTTGATTTTTTTTTAAATAAAAGCTTTTTTTTATTTTTTTTAATTTTATTCTTTTTAGTCATTTTGTACCTATTTGATTAGTATGGCTAAAAATCCAAAGTGACGTCTGTCTTTCGCCACGCTGATATATATGTTTTAGTTTTCATATATATATAATTTGAGATATCCTTACGGACTTTGTGACTCCAGATTCGGATTCAGCGATTCCAAAAACTCCCAGATGAAATTATTTTCCGAAAAATTTGAGGAAAAAGATAATCACGTTATCCTTACACGGCTTGCCGTTATCCTTACAGATTTCTCAATGCCAGAATCAAATTCAGCGATCGTAAAAACTCCCAGATGAGATTTTTCGGGATAATTTGGGAAAAAGGTTAATCCCGTTATCCTTACAAGAGCTTCGATTAGCCTTACAAGGACCAAGTAGTGAAAACATCCTAGTGTCTTCGGAGTTACCTATGTGTGCAAAATTTCAAGTCAGTTAAGGCAGCGATTCTCAACCACATTTAAGGTGGGGCGCCAGCATATCCAAGAGAAAATATTTAAAAAAGTTGATTAACTGACTGAAAGGAAAGTACACACACACATGCAAAACAAAATACATGTCGACATAATATTTAATAATTAAACTTATTAACAACTTACTGAATTAAAAACAAATTTAATAATTATTAGTGACTTCCTTGGGCCTGTCTTGCAGAGCAAAGTTTTTCGAAGGAAGGCTTAATATTAGATAGACACTCTAGATAGACATACATTTTATTGTATGCAGGGGGCCGCGATGAAAATTATGATTGAAAATTGGACCGCGAATACTGAAAGGTTGAGAAACGCTGAATTAAGGAATTCCACCGAACCAAGTTCAATGGTTCGTAGTTTAATCGAAATAAAATATAATATAGGTTGGTTTTTAAATTTCGCTATTCGCGATTTGATCCGAAACACTGCGTTTTTCACAGGTTTAAGTACCATAAAACAATAAAATTTCCTACATTTTTGTGTTTTACTGGAGATATACCGTTAATTTTAATAAATCAGTGTTTTGAGAATATCTGGAAAAGTTGTTTAACGAAAACAATAACCGGAAATTCAGCAACGTATGTGCTAAAAATATTTAGTCGAATATGTTAGAAAATTAAAATGCAGCAAAATTATTTTAGTTTTTGTCGTGCATTTAGAAAGAGTGTATATTTACCAAACTCTTTTTTAAGCCAATTTTTTGTCCATTTTTTGCAGAATTTGTTTGTATAATTTGGAAAAAAATATAATGTTTTTATAATCTACTAGATTTTGGACCCGGCTTCGCCCGGCGATGCCTTGCTTTAAAGTTTTTTTTTCTTCGGAAAATGGTTCTCAAAAATTTACCAAAAGTCCCCGGTTGGACGGAAGTTTGCTAAGTTTCGTTAGTGCAAACAGTACTTAAAAAACTTCACGTGTAGATTTTCATTAAATAAATAAAACCGTGTCGTGTCATACACGTGCCAAAAATTACACCAAAGTAAGAAAAATTAAAAAAAAAACTTACCTACTCAAATCCAATCTAGATCAGACACATAATCAATGTCAAGAAATCGGTCAATGAAGATTAATGCGATCGTAAATGAAAACTCGATTTTAAAAATGCTTTCATTTAACTTAAGCCGTTTTCCGCTTACCTCGATTATATCACCATAATCTAACAGAATAAAATAAGAAGAAATTTAAGGAATTTACCTGTATAGTACTTCGTTAGACCACAAATGAGGTGAACTATTTTTAGTGCTTTCAGCCCAGAATTGCTAAATAACTAAAAGTCGCCGAGCAAATCTTTTGAGTTTATTATAAATCAATACTGGTCTGGAGTTGCCATTTACCACTTAATATTCAATTGTGGTTGCGACTTTTATTGCTTGTTGGCCCTATTCCTACAATTTTCCGTGGGCGCATATTCTACTCTAATCGTCGTGTGATTAATATTCTTAGCCTTTCGCAAATTACAGTAGCATTAAAAACGTATTTTGTGTTTTTGTAAATTGCAGAACAACCACAAAACTGACATAAAATTCTTAACAAAACTTAAAAAAAAACCAAATTGCAATAAAAAAATCAGAAAAATGAGATATTATGTGGGTACAAAGTTCAATCAAATGTGGGTCCAAAATATAAAGCACCAAAAAGGTAATCTGAAAAGAATGATCCTTGGATTGTTCTTTGAACTTAAATCATGGTGCACCCACACTGAAAAAAATCATTGTCAAATTAACAAAATCCCTATGTACAGCTAACACAAATTTGGTCCAATACAAAATATTATTACGCATACAAATATGGCAACGTAAAATCTACATTTCTGTTTTATATTCAGGTAACACAATATAGTGTCGATTTCACAAAAAAAATTGTTCAATTCAATTTTTCAAAATGACGTCAAAACTGTTACCAAACATAAGGTTTGACCCTTTGTTAAATTTTAGATGCGAAAATAACAATATTTTTTGTTGTTTTATACTTGTAATGTCAATCTCTCATAAAAGAATGAACTTGTCCATTCTTTTATGCCAGATTGTCATTCGTGCAAACGCAATATTAGTTATGACAAAAGTTGAATACTAAAGTTGTCATAACTAATATTGCGTTTGTACGAATGACAATCTGGCTTACTGAATTAAAAACAAATTTAATAATTATTAGTGACTTCCTTGGGCCTGTCTTGCAGAGCAAGACTTCTTTTATGCCAGATTGTCATTCGTGCAAACGCAATATTAGTTATGACAAAAGTTGAATACTAAAGTTGTCATAACTAATATTGCGTTTGTACGAATGACAATCTGGCATAAAAGAATGGACAAGTTCATTCTTTTATGAGAGATTGACATTTTCTGACAGAAAAAATTACAAAAATTATGCCATTTACACGGGAATTAACATAATGACAAGAAAAAAATGACAAATTTGTCATTCGTGTAAATGTAGCATTATTCTCTGGTATTATAGTTTTTATACTCTACTAGGGGCTGTGCCCCGAACCGTTTGGGATGGCAAAAGATTTTTAACTCCGCATGTTCGTCCGTCTGTCTGTTTGTCCGACCGTCTGTCTGTCTGTCCGTGAAGACCATAAATTTCAAAGGGACTGAGCTAAAAACTTAAATTTTAATATAGTTTTGTTTCTCATAAATGGCAAGGCTAAGTTCTTGAACGGACAAAATCGGACCATTACTTCCCTCCTCCCCCATACAAACAAAATAGTTTTCATCACACATGCATCGAAAATATGACTTTCGATGCCTCCGTAGCGGGCCGAAAGTTGAGTTTTCGCCCCTAGGGGCGAAAACGCTACTTTCGCCCCTAGGGCCGAAAACGCAACTTTCGATGCCTCCGTAGCGGGCCGAAAGTTGCGTTTTCGGCCCTAGGGGCGAAAGTAGCGTTTTCGCCCCTAGGGGCTAAAACGCAACTTTTGGCCGCTACGGAGGCATCTCAAGGCATATTTTCGATGCATGTGTGATGAAAAATTGTATACGCAACTCGTATATAAAATTGTACTCGCTTCGCTCGAGCAGCTAACTTCACCACACGAGTGAAATCGTTGACTTTCGCCCCTTGTTGCGTAATATACTATTTTTACAATTTTCTCGAAAACGGTGAGTCGTATTGAATAATTTACGCGAATATTTTTTCCGTTTTTTTTTGTGTTTATGGATTTCTTTAGATCACAAAAAGAAATTTTTCTTTCCTTTTCAAAATGTTGAGATTTCGTTAGGGACAAACAAGAATTCAAGTCAAACAAGAGGATCTCGAGATATCAATGATGAATGGTTTTGTATATGTTAGAATTACAAGAAAAGTAAATTCTGAAACTGTTCGCAGCGACTAAAATAACCGATAAATTGGTTTGAGTTTCGAAAATAACCGATAAAACCGATGAACTCTACATTATCTTTGACCAAACTTGGCAAAACTTCGAACTGTCGAGATAAAATAATCTGCAGAGATATAGAGAAGTTCCAGAGGTGAGATTCGAGTTGTCGAGAGCTTCTCAATCATTTCATGGAGCCTGTTCACATTGGTTGAAATAGTTCGCCTAATTCTAACAGAAACTGGCAACATGAGTGCAAGCTGAGGAAGTGGGACTGCCCTATCAGCAGTCTCACTTCCTCATCTTGCCCTCATGTTGCCAGTTTCTGTCAGAATTAGGCGAACTTTATCAACCAATGTGAACAGGCTCATGGAGACCAACTCGAGAAAACGAACTCGGTTTCAGTCTGTCGGTGTGCCGGTCTGTATGTTTTACGTACCTTAAATAAGTCGAGAACGCGTTGAGCTAGCGAATTGAAATATTTTATAAATGAGTCTTACGGAAATAGCAGTTTTCTGTCGATTTTTGGAAAAGTGACATTCGAGAAAACGAACTGGTACCTTTCATACAACTTTTTTGAAAGAAAAAAATAGTTTTTTGAAAATTTCTCCAAACTATTTCTCAATAAAAAAGTAATATAGCAAAATTTTAAGCGATATAACATTGTCTACATTTTTCGCTTTAACTGTTTTTACGAACCTTGAACGATTCTCGAGATATTTGAAAAAATATTATTTTTTACATATTTTTTGCCGAATAATTTTTACGTTAAATTAACTTTATGAAGATAATTTAACATTTTTTTCATATAACCATTTTAAAATTACCCCAGAATTCCATAAAGAATATAAGGGGATTTTAAAATTTCGTCAAGTATGTCAAAATTCTATATAGAATCTATATAGTTCGAAATTATTCTTTTATGTTTATTAAGAATCATTTGCGTCAAAGTTTCTACCACTAAACCATTTGCATGAATTAACCGATTGGGAATTTTTTCATGTTGCGTCAAATTCTGCATCTGCACCCATACGAGAGAATTAAGCAATAAAACGCCATATGAATTAATTCCAATTCGAAAAGTTTGGCGCATTTTCATGTCACTCGGATGGCAGTCCATCCACCATTCATTCATAATGTTTTTTGTGGGTCTCCCGAAAATGCCGCATTCAAGTCAGGTTGCCGGGCAATCATTTTTTCGCATGCAAATTGCGTAACTTTTTTTCTAACTTGCAAAAGTGTTCATTACGATACTTTGTCAAATTCATTGCTGTGCAGGTGATATCGGAGAAGGTTTGGTCTTTTGATAGCCGGGTTTTTTTTTCTAAGTTTCACGTTGACGATCCGTCAAAGCAAAAGACATTGAAAAAATTTGAAACAAAAATGCGCTAAGGAGGTGCGAGATCAGGTGAATACAGACGGTGGTGTTCTGAGAGAAGTTTTTACACTTTTTTTGTCGTTAGCGCCTGCCCGGGTGAACCTAACAAAAAAATGTGGCCCCAACTTGTCCGATAGTTTTGGCCACTGGCTGATGTTCTACCACTTTGTGTGACTAGAGTTCTTCTAGAGCTACTGGGATCTTTCTTTTGATAACCACTGGAGGGTATGTTGCGGGTGGATGGCGAAGCCGCACTGATATTTATGCTAAAAACGCTTCGAGTTGCTTCCCATGTTCGCTTAATTCCCAATCGGATTTTATTATGGTCACGTTCTAGACTAGATTTAAAATTCTGCGAATAGAACTGCCTCGTTCGGTTGGTTTAGTTTGATTTTTTCGTTTTGTGGCGGGGTGTGGATCACGGGCGGGTTCAGGGAAGTTTATGCACACGCGTTTTACATTTGCCGTTATTTCGCCAATTTAAATGGGATTTTTTCGGTATGCCTGGCTTCTTTATTTCACCTCATCTGGATATTTTATGTTGGCATTGGTTTAACATAAGCTTAGACTGCAACTATGGACGTGATGTTACCTGGTTTAGTGATTTGTCTAACATGCATTAAGTTATCTACCTTTACCTGACTGTCGCCATGCTGGTTTTCTTATCATCGACTGAAATGAACTTTTGTTACCAAGGGAAACATTTTCTGCATGACCAATGGGATTGAAGCATTTTTCAGGTGATTTCTGTAGATTGCAAACGTTAGCAAATATATCTGTCGCGGGATGATATAAGAGATAATGCGAATGGTTCCTGATTCTCATTATGCTTGGAACTACTGGACTTGAAATATGGCTTTTAGCTGATTCTTAATTCTTACGGTGACTAGACTTACCTATATTTCTATCAACATTAAACATTAATCTTTTCACGTAATCTTTTTGAAAATTGTGTGGAAATATTTTTAGGCAAAACTAGGCCACATTTTTAGCATACATATTTAACAATGGAGTTTATTTATAATTTTGAATGTTGGACGGGTTTCATATGCCTATTGAATACCTTTTAAATTTTTGGAAATTTCATTTTTTCATTCATATATGATTGCACGTGTGGTGGGAATATTTGCAACATCAATTTCAGAATCATCATTTCAAGAATAGCATTTTCAGAATAAAGTTTAAGTCTCCCCCCAATTTTCTTTTACCATTTCTATCCGAATATGTGTTCACTTCAAAAAATATGTAGACAAAAAAAATCTTTGACTACTCCATGCTAAAGAACGTTAAAAGTTCACTTTAAAAGTTGACGGTATTGGCAGGATTTTACATTCAGGGTATTCACAGTCCTCTTTTAATTTTCGGTATTCGGTGTTTTCGGTAATATTAAAAGACTGAAAATATTATGCTGTGAACATCCCACAGCACAGATTTGAGAACAGTGCTTTTATTTGATACGTGACGAAATCATGAACTGCGAATTTGATTGTAAAATATGTCACATACCTTTTAATCCATGTTTGATGTATTCTTTTGAATTTCTTTTGTGGCAACAGCTATCAAAATTGAAAAAATTTGCAGTCCGATGAGATAACCAGCGAGAAAATTTGACAACTAAAAACATTACTAGCGCCACTCGCGGTTGATTCTTGATACCGAATAACCGGGCCGGAAAACACGACTCAAGGCATGTCTACAATTACCGAATCTGGTAATTCATTTTTACATGAACCAAGTTACCGTCTCGGTAAAAATCTGTTAAATTTGACTGAATTACCGAGCGGTAAATTTACCCGCAATTTAAAAGAGGACTGTGAATACCCTGATTGAAATTTTATTTAACCCAAACCGAAAAATATCCAAAAATATTTGGGGTAACATTTTGTAAAATTGAATTCTAAAATGTTTTTGCAGCAAAAAAAAGTGTTTACGTGTCAAAAAGCGAAATTTTTGTAATTGGTTTTGGTTAAATCAAAGTCCAGGTCTTCAAAAGATTTGTTGTTTTGTCTGTTTGGCATATTTTAAAAGACACAACTCCATGTACTCAGGGGTAGTTTGTTTGGACAGGTATGATAAAGTCTACATCGTCTACGCCAAAGTTATTTGATTCAACTGCTTTTCATTTTCAGTCCAATATCAAATAATTTTTAAAGACAAAGTATTAAAAACATATACTAATCATTCATAAATAGATCTAAAATTATTTAACCCTTCTATTATGTACAAAAATTTTTGTTATTAAAAATTCAAGGAAATCAAATTTATTTTGAACAGTAGAGCTCACAGTAAAACACTTATTGCGGAGATCATGTAAAAATTGTAATTTACGATTATTTCGTATGCATTATACGGGGAAATAAATGTCAAAATAAATAACCGAGCATTTGATTTGAAGGTGTATGATTGGAATGATTTGAATTATATCGGGGCTATTAACAATGGCGAATAGAAAAGAGAACAAGAGGAAAACATCACCGTCGTTGGCGGCACACACAAATGCATTTTATAAAGGGTCTTTCAACAAGGACATAACAATTTTGTATTTTATTAAAAACGCACCCAAAAATTTTTTTATGATCTGGCAATGCTAAAACGTCAGTCAAGGTTGACATTTTTATCATGGTGAAGTTCACGAATGAGCAACGTTTGGAAATTATTAAAGTCCCAACTACGATCGACATAAGAGCGCATATGTTAATGTCAAATTCCCAACGAATGTTGACATACATAGCTGTCAACATAAAAGCTAATCTTCATTTTACCTCAAGTGGAAATTAATATGGCCACAATATTATTAAATTCACACTAAAATTTTAGGTTTTGTTCACTATTTACATATGCCAGTTCCATTTGTATCGAATTATTCATGCTTAACGAAACTTTAACGAAGGTTTGAAAGTGGCAACATTTTGACACATGTCTATTGTGGGTAATAACATTGACTTTCTTATTCTGGAAATGACATATGCCGCTACATATGCGCTATGTCGATCGTAGTTGGGCCTTTAAAACTTACTACCGAAATTCTGAGTCGGTGGTCGCAATCGTGTAATCTCGAGAAATGGTCCGGTCGAATGGCCACCTCGCTCATGCGATTTAACGCCGTTGGATTTCTTTTTATGGAGTTATGTTAAGTCGTTGGTTTATGCCAACAATCCAACAACGTTAGAGGAGCTCAGAAACAATATCGAACGCGAAATTGCCAACGTTCCGGCCGATATGTATGGAAGAGTGGTGGAAAATTGGCTCCAAAGAATCAATCTGCAAACATGCTCGGGGTGGCCATATGAACGACATCGAATTTCATACATAAATGTAACATGTCCACTACATCTGGAATAAATTTCAGCCCGATATCTTAATTATTCCGTGTATTTTTTAAATACAAAATTATTATGTCCTTGTTGAAAGACCCGATATAAATGCCATCAACATACACTAATAATAAATAAAACATGTAATAAACAAGAACAAAGGGTATTCGGATGTGGCGTCGCTGCTTTGAATCAAATGCTAACACCGTTAGCAAAAATTTAGCGAAATTTTTTATTTGACCCAATTTTATATTTGTTGAATCCAATTACGAATTTCTTTCAGTGTAGTTTTTTTGCGCTGCGGCGAATTTTTTTAACGATTTTCCACAAATATATTTCGCTTACGCCGGTTTTACATTTATTGGTATTTTTGCCATTTCCGTTACCATTAGAAATGGACCCTAAAGAGCGCAAAAAATTAAGGTATTTTGTCTTGAGATTGTATAGCTTTTAACTTAAATCATTGCATCGCATGCTATTTAAATAGTTACACTTACGGCACACTTTTTTGTAGTTTTCCTCCTTAATAAAGAGATATTTTTTGTTAAAAAAAAAATATGAGATTTCGATGGTGCTCCGTTAAAGTCATCCCCGTTAAAGTCCTTCGCTTCTCCGTTGAAGTCATATCCCTTCCCCCATAATCTGTCGGATTGACACAAAAAAATATGGTCACCCCGTTAATAAACGATTTTTTTATCCCTACTAATAAAACATCGTTTTGAGCTAAACATTGCTTTTTCATCTTAAAAGGCATTTACATCATAATCCGACGTCCGCCATTTTGATTTTTTTTTGATACCTTGTACATATTTATGAGTCTTTTCTCAAGACCTTTCATTTAAAACCCATCATGATAGGTCTTATGATGGTACAATCTAGACAAAATGGCGTCCAGCGGCATTTTCTAGGTCCT
Organism: Chrysopilus asiliformis; assembly: GCA_964034945.1. Lineage (NCBI taxonomy): Eukaryota > Metazoa > Arthropoda > Insecta > Diptera > Rhagionidae > Chrysopilus > Chrysopilus asiliformis. Next base: position 15,078,076 of record OZ035962.1, read on the forward strand.
CAGTAACCCTTTTTCTCGTAAGTCGGTAACGCGTAGCCGATTTTGACCGTGTAAGTATCGTTAGAAACGTAGTAGTTTTCAACGATACTTACGTCGTAAAAATCGGGTAACGCGTTATCGACTTACAGCACCACAAAAAAATTGATACACCACCCACCCGCTTCATTACAAGCAAACACATTACCGCTCCTCCTTAAGTAGTCTTGTAAAAATATCGTATTCATATTTCCATATTTTTGTGCAAATCTTTATAGTAAAAAAAGTGTAATAAAAAATTTCAATTATGAAATTTGCAGTAAATTATGAAATTCAGAATAAATCCCTCGATAAAAAAGCGATAAACGCCCAATTACAAATTCCAATCCGTCGTCAGTTTGTTTCCCGTTGGTTCATTCATAAAAAAAAATTGTCATCACTTGCCGTTATTTTTGTTGCATTTTAAAGAACGGTTTCGTGCAAATTTTCAAAATGCAAATCAAAAAAAAAATCAAACTTTATGACAAAGTTCTTAATCTAATTCATTCACGAAATTTAAATAAAACCAAAACGAAAATCATAAAACATAAAATGATAAAATAAAAGCAATTCGAATGATTAATTTAAAATTCACACCAGCACCTGAGACATTTTAAATGGTTGCCAAAAGTGCTTGAACTTCGTTAATTCGATTGTCATACAGAGATATAACGCATAAAAATTGCAACTTTTCTTTTGGAAATGAAGAAAGCAATACAGAAAATTGTTGTGTCATCAATAAAACTTTAGCATATGTCACATAAATTTCAAATTACAATAGAAATTGGTGCCCAGTAAAATAAATATAGCTGTATTATGTGATAACAGACAAATTATGGCCAACAAGCACTAAAATCTTTTACATAATTTAATTTCTTTTTTAAAACTTTTATCTTTGTTCGATGATTTAAAAAAAACCATGGAAAGAATTTATAGAATTACTGTGCAATGGAATTTAAAACAATTATAATTTTTATTTGCAAAAATTAAATAATTAACGCTAATTAAATAATAAATAATTAAATAAATAAATTACATATAATATATGACTACCTAAACCTAAAATATATGACTACAAAATTTCTATATTTTTCGAAGAAAATTCCGAAAATTTCATTTTTTAAATGGATTAACTTTTAGTTGAAAATATTGCACAAACATCGTTGACGGTAGTCAGGAGCCTAGAAAACCCTCGGGACTTGTCTCCTGTAGGCTAATCTTTGCGGATCTACTTGGACAATGGTGTAAGGTTCCGATGCCTTGTTGTAGGACTGATCCTCCAGTGAATCTAGGGGATTCTCCCCCGAACTATACGATCGTTTCCAGTAGCCACCATGTCCACCCCAATCCTCCGTGTGGTCATCGTAGTGGTGTTGGTGCTGGGCGTGTTCAACGTATACCACCTACGGAAAATAGATTAATCCTCAATCACCCCAAAATCATTACATATCGAACTTCTGTTCGAGTTTTTTTTGTTGTTGTTGTATGTTTCCAAAAAAAGGGATAGCCAAAAGTTTGTGTTTCATGCAATGTTTTATGTATTTATTGAAAACTGACATGAATTTGTAACAATTTTTAGAAAATAGTATAAATAATTTCGTATGAATGTGAAAAATGCGAAAATTTTTGAATTTCCCACCACGTTTATGAACCTTTATTCCGGTAGTTCGTGGCTTGGCTAAATCGGTTCCGAAATTAACTCACCTTGTTCGGTGTGTGTCCGCGCTTAAGATCAATCCAAAATCGCGCCAAGTTGATCAGCAAACCAATGAGTGCAATAGTAAAGAATTTAATTTGCAAATGAGCGGAAAGTAATTTCAGAAGGAGTTCAATTTTTGCTTTAATAATGGATCCCACCAAAATCAGCTTCATTACTGCCTTCCTCTTTTTCTTCTTCTTGCCTCGCGTTGCTAGGAAAATCAATGGAACATTAGTCAATTTGATTTTGTTTTAAATCCAATAAAAAAATTATTCGAAAAATTACTACATGCAGTGCAATTAACAATTCGTGAATGATTGTAAAAACTCCCTCTTATGTTCAAAGCTAAATGAATGATAAAATATTATTTAAATATAAAAACAATTTAAATTGTAAATTCTAAACCAAATGATAAAATCAAAATTTGCAAAATTTGAATAACTAATCTAGGTGACAGAAAAATTAATTGATTTGGGTATTTTTGAATCATTAAAAAAATTAATAAGAGTCCCTACGACATTTTTGAGCGGGTAAAATTTAGTGATTCTGCGTCGTATATGGAAACGTCATATATCGAGGACTTTTAGTTTTTTGATCATTTTTCATGAAATGATAGAGCTGCAAATTCCGAATAATAGCTGAATTTGGTGATAGTATCTGTTACCATTTTTGTGTGATGGAGCCTCAAAGGAAAAGTTTTCCGCGATTTTGTCGAAAACGGTGCATACTTCCATAAACTTTTCAAAGACAAAACTATTTAAAATATAATTACTTAAAATATATTAGGGTCAGGTAGGGTGAACTGGTCCACGTTTTTATTATTGGCCATAAAATGGTCAAAAATTGGAATTTTTGCATGATAAGATAGTCAAATCGCAAGCGCAGGACCTAAGCTAACTTTCTGCAGTCACAGATTGCCAACTTTTTGACATTAAATTTAATTTTTGGGCATTTATCGAAAACTTTAATTTTTCGATTTTTTCAAAATGGTAGGGAGAAGTGGTCCACCCACAAATTTTTTGCAGAAATCGGATAAACATAAAGTTAAATGACAAATAAAAATATAATCATGAAGTTTGATCAAAAATATGGTTTATTCGAAAGTAACAAATGAGCGTTTGGTCTGTTTTGGTGTTAGTTTCTTCGGTGTAGTTGTTGACCGTCGCTTTCCAGCGGCTTTTTCTGCTACTCTAATTCAGCTCGATTTTCGGGAGAAGTTATAATCGAGCTTCACATCGATTTCCGGCCACGATTTGAAACACTCAAAAAACCTCATAAAAAAACTTGAAAACATGAAATATGACATTGACAGGTTGGACCACTTCACCCTACCAAACGCGGACCACTTCTCCCTACCGACGCTATTTTGCGCGGAATGACGCTGCTTCAACAATTGTGAGAAAAAATGCAGAAATTCGGTGGATTTACAAAGTTCATAATGTAAACAACATTTTAGATTAATTACCCTATTGAAATTGATGAAGAATTCGTCAAAATGTTGTGGAATGTGAATACTTGCGAAAACTTTTTACAATGTTTTTTTGGCACTGGTCTGTGAGAGTGAGTAAACATACGTCTGCACACTTCAATAACTAATAAAAATCAAGCTGTCATCAAGAGCAACCGATGAGAGTTGCATATTCTGTTCTAATGTCCTATTACTAACAAAACTGGTGGTGGAACACTTCTCCCTTCAGACCACTTCACCCTACCCGACCCTACTATTTAAAATAGCATAGCTCTTTAACACATTAAAATTTAATCGGTGCTCTCGTCCTCTCCCCATACAAACAGAATAGTTTTTTTGCAATTTCCATCGTATCAAATTTTTTTTGAAGACAATACTACTTAGAATAGAATTATGTATAAATCATTAATACCTTAAAATTTAATCGGTCCACTCCTTCCCCCTTCCTCACACAAATTAGATATTTTCTTTCCATTTTTTTCAAAAAGGATGCCAAATAAGAAAACAAGATATTCGCGTCATTCTTACAGGACGACCTTTCTTCAGATTCGAGATTCCAAAGACACCCTTACTTATTTTATTTTTCAACTAAGATTTTCCTTTTAAAAGATTAGGCAAAATTTTAATTTTTGGAAAGGTATTTTTAACTCTACTATACTATATTTTCGTCATATATATTCTCTCACTAAAAAAATCTTCCACACAACATTTGATTCCAATCGGATGATTCGTTTGGAAGATACAGCGATTATGTAACGGTATATTTCCGACATAAACGTCTTCAATGTACAGTAATCCCTCCAACTGCGCGGTTTCGCAACTGCGCGGTTAAGTTTTTAATACAAAAATTTCGAATTGCGCGTTAAAAATTTCGCAGCTGCGCGGTTTTTTTATAATTTTCGTTTAAAAAAACATGTTCCTAACCCCAAAATTTCATACAAAGTAGGGTTCACAATGCGCGGTTTCGGTTTGCGCGATCTTTTTGTGGAACGTATCTACCGCGCAGTTGGAGGGATTACTGTATTTCAAAACTCGGTATATTTTTATACTATCGTCATATGACAATTAAACAAATATCACAACTTCTGTTGATCAATTATAACAGTTATAGTAATTTCGAAGAAAACAAAGTAAAGTGGATCGTTTTTAAGAATATAGACGGACACACGTCCACGCAGAGCAATAATAGGACAGATTCCTATATAAAATAGGAATATACGAGACAGTGAATTGTTAGGACAGTGAATCAGACTCCCAAACAATAGGGGAATTCATGCCAAAATATAGGAAATTTTCACAAAATTATAGGAATAATTCCGAATTTCGTGGAAATTATTGCAGAAGAGTCCAATGTCTCGTATATTCCTATTTGGATTTCTCTTCGTGTTAATCTTTTTTTGTATATAGAGAAATTAATATATTTTATGGGAAAAAGTTTTCTTAAAGAGATCATTGAAGAACCTCACTTATGAATCTAAAAATTGAACATAAAATGAAAGATTTTAGAATATTTGCAAAGGACCTTTTTATCATATATAAAACATCCAAACTTTCTATAAACAACAAAAGTATAGAAAATATTTAAAATTAGGTCGGTATATTAATTTCTTTTTGGATAAAACTGTTAACAAAATCAAGCAAAAGCAACCTATTTCCATTGCACCAAAAGCGACTCTCTGTATTCGGCAAAAATATTGTAATTTTTTAATGGTATGCATCTGTTGTCAGAAGTATTCAGGGCTTATACCTTTTTCCCAATCAAATAACAATCCTTCGCAATGCAAAAAAAATTAAGCTAGTCTCGAAAATTAACTTAAACCCAGATTGCTTATGACTACAGACTGTAAGAAGGAAATTGCGTTCAATAAAGCATAATTTTTTCAAAGCGTAGCGATTAAGATTTTTAGCTGCCATAGCGATATTTTTAGAAAAAGCAATTACACTACATTTTATAGTTTAAAATTTTACATGCAAAAGAAGAAGAAAACACAACAAAATCAGCAAAACAATACAAAAAAAACTCACTCGAAGCGTAGATCTGAAAGCCAAAAAATATTTTGAAAAAAAAAATCTGAAACACGAATTGGGAGAGAAAAAAAGTGTTTTGTTTTTCAAATTTCTAAAAAAATAGTGGCGGCCAAAATTTTGAAAAAGTCCAAAAGAATAAATTTTAGATACAGAGTTTAGATAAAATTTCCATCTTGAAATTTTAAAAGTCGAAATAGTGAAATTGAGCGCATAATTAAATAAACTCTCCAAACGCCCAAAAAAAAAGGAACCGTCCAGGACTTCTACCGTGTTTGTGTGGCCACTTAATTCCGTGTTTATGGCCGTGTTCGTGGCCACCGCCATGTCCTCCGCCACCGACTAATTCCCCGAAATCTAAATGATCATGACTTTCGTGGTCATCGCATTCCTCTTCCGCCACCGCTTCGGCTGCCTGAACCAGGATATACTGCTGTTGTTGTGGTTTCTTCTTCTTCTTATCCTTATCTTTATCTTTCTTTTTACCCATACCACTACTACCTTCTTGCCCTTTTCCTGACTCATCGATGTCATCATAGCTACCGGAATCTTCGTCTCGTCCAAGCCACCTAAAATTAACGTAAAATGAAACAAATTTAAAATTTAGCGCCATTCTGTTGACCTACTTAAGGTATACATTTAAATTTTCTTATAGAATGAAAACAAAATTTGAACTTAAACAATTTGATGTTGAGTGGTGTATGGACGTGCGAGTCGTAAACCAAACATTGCATAATTTACTAAACAGAATCCAGTTTCAAAGTTTTATTTATGTTCTTGCGAGAAACCGCAATCTTAAACATAAAGTTTATGACCACAAGAACATTTTGATGGGAAAATTCAGCCGCCTCGTTTCACCTTTAGGTATCTTTCGTACTTCGTGTTTGATACCATTAAGATTTTTTCTAAAGATCATTAACGTTTATAATTATATTTTTTTACGGAAAAATTAAAAAAAAGATTTCTAGTTGTTGCAACAATTTTTTTTTTCAAATGCAAAATTTATACCACAGAGTGACGTGACGTTTTCTATCTTTTTTTTTGCAGATGAGTTAGGAATTTTGCGCTTATGATTTTATCTGATCAATCTGTAGGCTAGATTTTAGTTGAAATTGATGCGTAAATAATTTTCCACGAAACACCTCATCACTTTCAACATTCATTTGAACAGGTAGCTTTAGTTTTACTGTAATTCAGTCAAGTAATTGTTACGTATAGTTTGTATAAGTACATAATACTCGAAATTCACAATTCTGGGAATTACACTTTCATCTAATTTTAGGAATCATTTTAGTTTTCCGCCACTTTTTATTAATTGCATTTAAATTATATAGGAAAATGCTTTCGATTTCTTAATTGCCCCAAGGCTAAATGGCTTTATTAAATGAAATTTATTTCCGGAAGGTAAAATAATTATGTAATGATATCTTCTTCTAAGATGTGCGTAGATATTTGGGTAAAATTTTGTTTTTGAAAACTCTATATGGGAATCAAATAATAATACATATATTAGATTGTGTATACCGTGTATAACACTTTGAACCTATCGTTGGACAGAAAAATGAACCACACCAGAGTATTTGGGATAATAAAAGGGTTTGATTTCCGTCTGCCCGTCCGTCCGTCCGTCCATTCGTCATCTGTCCATCGGTGAACAACATAATTCTCGAACGAATTAAGCTAGAGACTTGAAATTTTACACAGATAGGTTTCTCGTAAAAAGTAAGGTTTAGTCCCAGTGCACACACCGCTATTCGAAAGAAACACACAAAAAACACAAATCAGTAACTAGTCCGGGATGACCCCGAACCTGTGTAATTGAATGGGATACTGCAGACGCTACTGATCACTAATCAGTCACTAGTTAGTAATTAGTCGAAGAAAACTCAACCTATCGACTCGAAAGTGATTTGAATTTAGTTTCTCGTCAGATTGAATACATCAACGGTGTTTTCTTGTGTTTATTAATGTTTTTTTTCTTATGTTTAGTACTATACTTCCTTGTGTTTACACAAAAGGGTAAATCCTTGCCAAGTAGAGAAGTAAAAAAAGATTGTCACGGATTTCTTTCAAATTGAGCTCATGTATGGAATTTAGCTTGCACATTTACAAAAAAGGTCCCATTGCGGTCCCATCATGGAATTGTACAGGAATGGCATTAACCCTTTCAGTACCTATTTTGTTCTATGGGGGTTAAAAATACTCTCTATACAAATTAATGATGTTTAAGCTATTAGTATTAATTTAAAACAAAAAAAAAAAAAAAAAAAAAAAAAATCAAAAATTTTAATTTTTCTTAAATTACGCCCACTGTAGTCCAGCTTTTTACTCAAAAAATCAAAGTTGGGTCACAACTGCATTTAACCCTTTCAGTCACCACGTACACTATAGTGTGCACACTTTCTACCAAGTCAAGTTATGAGTTATGGCTTCTGAAAAGTGTGTACACTATAGTGTACGTGGTGACTGAAAGGGTTAAGAACTTAAAGTTTGATTATGATTTAAAAAAAAAAATAAATATGGATTTTTGAGGGTGATCTTGAAATTAAACATAAGAAAAGCTACAAGGGACCAATAATCAAATATTCAATATTGGAGCACATAAAATTGTCAAAAAAAAATCCATTTGAGAGAGGAGGGACGGATTGTTCCGATTGGATTTTGATGTATGGAATAGTTATGTAAAATTGCATTCTCAACACATTTCGCCTTTATAAAATTTTCGATATGATGCACCGTTTTCGATGAAATAGGAAAAAAGTACAATATTTCATCTGTATGGAGGTGGAAGAAAGGTGTGGTTCGACTGGATTTTGATGTATGGATTAGTTATGTAGAATCATATTCCCAACACATTTTTCCTTTATAAATTTCTCAATACAACTCACGAGTTTCGAGAAAAAAAACTGTTTCGTCTGTATTAGGGAGAGATCGTCTGTATTAGGGAGAGATCGTCTGTATTAGGGAGTATGTATTAGGGCAGAAGGAATGTCCCGATTTGGTCCGTTAACGATCTTAGCCTTGTCATTTACGAGAAACGTAACTATACAAAATTTCAAGTCTCTAGCTATGGTATTCACGGACAGACGGAAAGAACAAACTGACAAACATGCAGAGATAATTCTGTGGTCACAAGGAAAAACCGCTTAAGTCGAGTTATGTACTTTTAAAGGTTGGTGAATATTTGTATTCTCCATATCCAGTTCTATATTCTGTCAACACGCTTTTTCGACTTAAGCAGTTTTTCCTTGTGACCACAGAATTACATTAACAATATATTTTTTTCATAAAAATTTTGTCTCTTAGAGTATTTGACGATTGCCCCCTGGTAAATGTCGCTGTTCTTATCATACTAATATATAAAAATTAGTTGGTGTCTGTCTTCCTGTTCCTCTTTCACGCAAAAACGGCTGAACCGATTGACTTGAAATTTGGCATGAGTGTCTGTGGTATTTCTGGTTCCAACACAGGCATACCGAAAAGTAGCGCGAGGGGTGGGGGGAGTAAAGGGAGGGGGTAAAGTGATCTCGAAACGTAGTTCTTCCTCTATGTTACCCTTTCGCGGGGAAACTACCGAGCCGATTGGCCTGAAGTTTAGCTCCAACATAGACCATTAAAAAAAATTGAAAAAACTTAACCCGGCAACGACGGATATGCAAGCTAGTGTTTCATAAACTAAATTTACTTTTTTATGGGAAGTAATTTATAAAATAAAAATTTGTATTACTTCCTGGAATTTTACACTTGCGATTTTTTCTCGAATTACTCCGCGAATTTTATTCAGAATTTATTTCTCAAATTTTATTCATCTTTCGCACAATAAATTCACTTAGTAAAATTTTTCAAAATTTGAATTTATTCCGACGATTAATTTAAAAAAAATGGAATCTTTCTGGAAAAATCCGTGCACGTCTTGCAATAATCAAAAAGTTTCTCATTTCAGTGTTTTTAACAATTCTGTTTTCAAACATTTCTGTTTTCAATAAAAATTTTAACAGTTTTCCGAAGAAAAAAAGGAGTAAAATAACAAAACTCACTCGGATGCCGTTGTGACTGCATAGTCTTTAATTTGTTCAACTCCATTCTCAATTCGATTTAATAAAGACGATGGTTTATCATCATAGTTCGTGGCATCTTTCATTCCTCTAGCCCTCAGCTTACTCGTCAAGTCTCGGTCAGCCTCCACTAAAAATTCAAAAAAAAAATCAATTAATTAGCCTACACATATGTAGTAAAGAAAAAAACATTCCATGCAATAAACAATGTGAAAGTCAATAAATTCGGTAATTCAAAACACCGCCAACTACTGATACATAAAATCTCACCTTTCGATTTTTCACCTGAGAAATTGGCAAAAACTGTCTAATTTCTAAAAAGGCGGCCAAGGTGATATACGATCAAGTATTAACGGAAGAAAATGCATCTCATGTGCATAAAACAAACCTAAATGTGGAACTTTTCTTCCATTTTTTCCATGCAGTTAGTAAAACTTGACTTTACAGTATAGAAATTCCCACTTTGTGCATAACCGGAAAAACCTCATGGGGTGATGGAAATATGTGCCAAATGTGTGAATGAATTTCGATTTCTAGCCGATGTCGTGCCATCGATTTATCAGAGCAATAAAACCATTTCAAGCTATACTTAATAATTACTGAAATACGGACAAAATTCAATGAATTAATTGTTTTACGAGACGTAAACAAAGAGCGGTATTCTTATGGATGCGTGATAGATACGTGCACTTTCATGGGTTTTTAGCACAGAATACACTCACGTTTCAAGATCCAACGGAACCCCGTACCCAAAACTTGAGCCACCAGTTTTCAGACTTGGAGGTTGAGAATTCGTCCCCCAATCCAACATTGTCCATCGTCTTAAAACTCAAAATATCCAACTGACTTAGTTCGCCTTCGATTCAAGCGAGGAGTATTGCAATTCTTAACTGGTTCTTCAGGTAAACTCTATTCCATTCCAGTCGAGCTAAGGAAGTAATAAACTTCTTTATTATTATTTGCTTGGCCAGCTTCAGAAGTTCTTAGTTTGACGCATCACTTGACGCAAAATTCAATGCTGTCGTCTTGTCGTGCATAAGACACTCACTCGGCCAGTGTAATATTGGATAAAGAACTGTAAATGTAAACTAAAATGTAACTGACTATGAATTTTGTGTGAAGTTTACACTGTGCGAATTAACAAGGTGTAACAATTGACTGAGTTTGACCGACACGGCCGATTGAATGGAATAATATAACATCTTGACTTGACCAAACTTAATTCATTTTCAACTGTTGGTAGTATGTAGTAGTAGTTTCATAACTTCAATTTCATCTTCTAGTCAAAATTTTTGATTAAATTATTTTTGTACTCACCTTTAAACTTTTCCCATTCAGTGTCCACAGCATTACTCCATAAATTCAATACTCGTCCAAATTGTTGTCTTATGCAATACCATGGCTGTTCCTCTCTAGGACACAAAATTAAATCCACATATGGCGATGATTCTAAAATAAATTTAAGAAATTTAAATATATCTAATCAAAATTATTTAAATTCATGTCATGTAAATATAAACCTAAAATTAAAATAGCCCAAAATTTCTTAACTAAATATTTCAACAATGAAAAATTAAATGGAGAATTCAACTGTAACTGATTTATGTCATGTGACGAATATTATTGAATTATCGATGTCAATCTGATAAAGTTGGTACTTCCGCCCACAAAAGTGTAATACCATGCCAGCGACATAAATTAATCGATAGAATTTATGTCAGATAAGCAATAAAGACAGTTAACCGAGCATATACGTGCAATTTGTAGAAAAATCATGCTAACTTTGCGGTTATAAATCGGGGAAGAGATTCAGTACAACAAAACGAATCGAAACGAAAGACTTAAGCGACGAACACCTGAAATTTACAAAGCAATTTCGTCTTTTGTTAGATGTACTTGCGTACATTACTTGCTTTGTGAGTTTTATTCAGTTTTATCTATTTTACTTAAATTTTATGGTTGCGTTTTGTATGTTGGAGTACTTTCAGTATGCCACCATAAATAATTGTTTTATGAGAAACTTTTATGCTTTACACTAAAACATTATGAATGTGGTAGCTCAGTTTATTTACCATAATTAAGTAATTTAACATAATAGACTCAGTAATTTTAGTTGAAGAATAATATTTAACTTTATAATATTTAACGTTTCTAATGAATATTACTTAACAAATTTTGTTTTAAGAAGTGATTATATTAGTGACATAAAAGCCAAATAGTTCAATATTCCCTATTGATCTTAACATTCCAAAAATGGTATTTTTTTATAGTATCAGCTAGAGCTTAGGGGAAGACCCTTAGGGGAAGTTTTTTACGGTTTACTTAAAAACGATGCATCGTATCGAAAAATTTATGGAGATGAAATGTATTTAGAATATGATTTTGAGACGAAGTGTGTTTATAATGGACTACTCCTTCCCCTTCTTCCAAATAAATGGATTTTTTTAAAATTAAAATTGTGTCTGCCTTCCTGCAGATTATTTGACTATTGGCACCTGGCAATTGTAACTTTTCTTGTGTTTATAATAGTTTTTCATACAAAAGTGAAAATTTTACTCTTAGGAGTAAAGAACAACAACCGGTAAAAAAGTTTTTAACTGCAGGGAAAAAGTCGGGCATGAAAGGGTTAACGACAACAAGAACAAACCTTGCATAGAAAGTTAGCCAGTATTTTCTACTTATATTTCTACTAATATCTATGCAAGTTATCTCCCGGTGGTCGTCAAAGAGTTACCCACACGTTGTTTATTATTTTAGACGCTTTAATTGGTAATTAAAATTTATTTGATTTGCAGATAACTTTTATTGCCTTTTTGATATTTTTAATATCGTTTTTTAACACGTTAACTGCCATGTGAGACTAATTAAAATGGGCTCCTCATGCCGTGTGAGGCACATGTGGTCTCACAGCACTTTATCATAAACTGCGTGGTAAAGCATTAGATGCACAAAACTGTATAAAACTAGGCCTGGAAAACGTATTTTTTTTAAATTTTGGTCTAGGAATTTTGTGAGTCCAATGTGGAACCACAAGCGGTATATTGTGGTATATTGCGGTATATCTCGGAAATTTATAAAAATATTATGATTTCAAGACAATTCATAAAAAAATCCTACTGGCCTCTGGGACCCGATTTTTTTGATTGCATGATGGCAGTCAACATGTTAATTAATAAACGAGATTTTTCACAGGTTGCAAAAAAGACACTGCGCCACAGAGTTGTATGTTGAAAATGGTTCCATTTACGGAACACGAATCTTCAATAATCCTGAATCTTTTTCTTAACATTATTACGTTTTTAGTAATAGTAATATTTTAAGACTACACGAAGTGATGCCGTATTAAGTACAAAGTAACAAAAATAAATCTAGATTTCAAATGAAAATTTAATTAGCATGTTTTTCAAAAGGATGTTAAAATATTATATTCTACAATAAGATGTCATTTTCCATTTAGTATTTACAGCAAATAGCATTTTAAAACATATTAAAATTGAAAGCAAGCAATTTTATTGATTGGCCATAATAAAATTATCTAAAAACTTTCACGTATGAACTCTATCAGTTAATTGATTTATGTCGAAAGAAATATATTCCCATAATCAGTTTAATTATGCATGATCGGTTTCGATGAAGGACAAAAACCATTGTCGTTTGTATTAAGAGAATATATGTTTAATATTTAATTACAAGTGACTGGCTATCCATGGCAACAACTGATGTTCAACATAAATGATGCTAAGTACGACGATAAACGGTGTGAACTTCAATTACAAACTTCTTTATTTGCGGTAGGTGACTTGAAGACCATTTTCCCGGATGAGCAAGTATTCATCATATATGACACCACTTTTCAACATGAAAATTACAAATTGATGTTTCTTCTCAGCCTAATGGTCAACGCAAGAAAAAAAATGGAACATTGATTACAGCTTCGGACCGACCGACGTTAGGTAAATAAGATTACTCAGTGCCTGTTTAGCTGCCAAGTACTCTTGGATGTGACCTACTTTTTTAATCTGCGACATTTTCATAATAATTTCGGTACATATAAACATATACAGGAGAAGAAAGCGAGCAAAGCTTACACTTTACACACCTTTGTCTGGTCGAATAAAGAAAAGAGTTAGGAAATTCGTCGAGTTGAAAATAGGCGCTAAAAGATTTGTTATACAAATTGACAACTAGATGTTTTATTTCCAATCGATAAAAGTGTGAAATTTTTATCATTTGACCCTTTATCGACTTTCTTTTGAACTTCGACTAGCTACTGGCAGTTACAACGTTTCACCAAAATTATCCCACGCGATGTCATCGAATAATCTCAAATGATCTTCTTTTGACCTGGAAATTCACATTATTGTCTTTGAGATGTTCTGCAGCTGCATGGTGACACTAGGGAGATATTTTTCTATAGCTAAAATGCATCTTCTATTGAAATTGAATTTTTCTATCGGTTAAGTTCATCATGCAGTGTCCCACTTATTTGTGCATGCCTATGTGAATCTACCTGTGGTAAATTTCCTTCTATAGTCCCTGTTGTTTAATCGAGCCTCATTTGCGAAATTACTATGTTTTACCACCGAATTCTCTTTTATATTGGAATATATTGATAAACCTTTCATTGCTACTTTTCGTCTTCATCACAGTTGGATGCATGATGCACTTTTGCTTTGCATTTTTTTTCTCCTCGATACCATGAAAGTCCAATGATGCACCGAAACATGGATGAACGCCAAGATTTTGTGAATTCCAGAAATGAATGACTTTCTTTAAATTTCACTTGTCGATAACCAGCACTCAGCAACTTCAACCACGTGTGGGATTTATGCCGAATTCTTCAGTATGCGAGAATGATTCGCTCTCTGAGGGATCTTCGTGTGAATAAACAAACCACGATCATGATTTAATCTACAATGCAATATATAAATTCAAGTGCTACGATTCGATGATTTGATGTGAATTTTTAATGATGAATATTTTAAAAGTAAAGGTGTGGAATGACCATTAAGTGGCCATAAACAATTCAATTGACTTGCACGCAGCAGAGTTTTTAAATTTTAATTTCAAAATTCTTTGAAATTTTGTTTTAACCCATTTTAAAATCTCTAAGAAATACTAAGAAAGACAATTAAGAAATTTTATTAAATTTCTGTTATTAGAAAAAATCGGTTTGCAAATATTTCGAACTTAATTGCTAAATTTCGAAATATTTGCAAACCGATTTTTTCTAATAACACAAAATTTAATGAGATTTCTTAACACTCTAACTGCCACGTCAGTCAAAAAGACCTGACACCTAACTGTACACAACGGCCACAATGAAAATTATTAAAGTGTTTGCTGCAACCGTAACGATTTTTTGTAGTTGCACACATTTTATGGTAATAAAATGACATTTAGGTATAATTTCGTTTCAATTTTTTTTCTCTTAGTGCCTTTTTGACTGACAACTAAATATTCGAAAAAGGCTTAAAACTGTCGTTAATTGCCTAATCTCAATGTGTTGAGAATAAATATTTAAAAAAAAAATTGATTTCTTGGTTATGTAAGAAGTTAAAATACTTAAGTTACGCTTAATTCGCAGTGCCCACATTATTAGTTATTTCACTTTTGGCAGCATTATTAGTTATTTCACTTTTAGCAGCATTATTAGTTATTTCACTTTTGACACGAAAAGAAAAAAAAATAGTAAATCTAACTACTTTATAAGAGGGAATCGGGACTATAACTAAAATAGTTAGTTTCAATCAAAAAAATTGTTTATTTAACCACAAAGAAGTGAATTTAGTTGTAAAGTTAAATATATTATAAATATTATCGATTTTGACGATTTTTGTGATTGAAATTAACTATTTTAGTTATCATCCTTATTATAAAAAAGTTAAATTTCTTTTTTTCTCTGCGTGTGTTTAGTCTACGTGATGTAGACTACATTATTGTCTACGCGTAGACAATGTAGTCAATGTAGACAATGTAGACAATCCAAAAAATAAAAGATAGCTTTTTTTCAAAATACCTTAATCTTGAAAAAATATTGAACATAAAGAAATTACAATTCTGTGGTGATTTACCAAAACTTGAGAAATACATTTTTTAAATTTTTAACCAAACAATTTAAAAAATCATATAAAATATGACATGACAAAACTGTTCTCTTGCTGATTATTTTAAAGTTTAAATTAACTTTAAAAATAAATGTTTAATTAAAGAACAAATTAAAAATTTAATCGTATCATGTTTGTTATGAAATTTTGTACTTGCTTTGTTGAAAATTTGAAAAATGCATTAATCAATTTTTGGCAAATTACCACAGAATTAGGTACAAGGGAGAAATTGTGCAAATATGACAACTTCAAACTGAATTTTGGTGAAAAATGTAATTCTTGGCAGTTTACGTGCAGATTAAGTGGATTTTTTTTTAAATTTTCAATTGAAATCATATTTAGGAAAAAGTTTTGTGAAATTGAATTCTAAAATGTTTTTGCGATGCATTTTGCAAAAATATTGTTTAATTCGTGGGGGGGAGGCGAAAAAACTAACTTGATTTGTTCTATTCCAGGACATAGTTTTTTTTCGAGGAACTCGTTTGCGTTAAAAGTTTTTGTACTACTGACAAAAACAATATATTTTTTCTTCGTCCTCATTAAATCAAAGCCCAACTCTTTAAAAACTTTGTTTTTCTTTGTCTGCCTGGAATATTTTAAACAGCACAACTAAATCCTATAATATAATACGAGGAATGTCTGTCTGTCTGTCTGCACAACGATCTCGAAAACCCGCCTAACGATTTTCACGAAACTTGAGGGTTAGGGATTTTCGGGGACAAGGAATCGATCTAGATAGGTCTCACCTCTGAGAAATTTTCCCTCGATACCCCTCGCCTGGTATCTTCGAATTGGGTGATCCGATCTTAATGAAACTTTACAGTATTACTAAGGGGGCTAAGGGCTTTCGATTTTTCCAATACAAACCTGAATTTTCCCTCCCCTCGATACCCCTCGCCTGGTATCTTCGAATTGGGTGATCCGATCTTAATGAAACTTTACAGTATTACTAAGGGGGCTAAGGGCTTTCGATTTTTCCACTACAAATTTGACTTTTCCCTCCCCTCGATACACCTCGCCTGATGTCTCAAAACAACGTTTCCAAAATCGGTAACAGCGATTACTCAATAACCACCCAACCGATTTCTATGAAATTTTGTTATCGCGCGTTAGTTTTAGTTCTAGACCAGAGCTTTTTTTAAAAAAAAAAATTAAACGAAAGGTCCTGTAAGAATGACGTGAATTTTTCTTTTTCTCTAGGTCGGGAATCTAAAAACTCTGGGAAAACTCTGTAAAGAAAATGTGAATATAGTTTTTCCCCAAAAATCAGCAAAAGTAGGATTTTGAGTTCGTCGAGCATGGCTCGGTTTTCCTGGTACTGGTCACATAATCTCTGATGAGTTTGTTTTGATAGTCATGAAAAAGTTTATATTGTCGACGTCAAAGTCTACATTGTCTACTGTGTTGTTTACGCTATTGTCTACTCTTTTTTGTAAACAATTAAACGTAGAGAAACAACACTGACTCTTGGTAATTCATGTGATTTTCTTGCAAGTTTTTTAATGATTTGTAAAACTTTGAAACTAATAAATATTATAATACCATTATTACAATTTAAATTGACTATTTACAAGGATACACACTTTTCTCGTGTAGAAAAAACTGTATTGTGGTTACCAATTTCAAACACATCATTAACCCTCTAGCCGGAATGTCCGACACAAGGCGGGCTTCAGGGAATTCGCTTGTTTATAACGGGCAACAATTTTAATCGCCGGAAATCGCCGGAACGTGTTACACTGACTTTTGTAAGTTATCGCTTTACATGCTGGAAAAAAATTAGCCCTGTACGTTGTCTTGGTTACGGTCTGTCGCAAGTTGAAAGTCAAATTTTGGTGAATTTTTTTCGGAAATATTCCGGTTAGAGGGTTAAGCAATTGTTTTTTCTTTTGAGCGAAAAAATGTTTTTCTTTAAATCGTCTCAAATTAACAGAATTAACAGTAAAAGCATCACAAATATTTTTCAAACATCTTTGTAGAACTGAAAGAGTTTTCAGTTAAAGTTGTGCATTTTCTTAAAAAAAATGGAGAGATAAAAAAATAGCAACGCTTTTTCATAATTGGCAGTCACAAACCATAAATAATATAAAACAGCAATTTAATTCAAGTTGCATCGTATAATTTCATTAAGTCATATACTACCACTTTTTTCAACCTATAATGCGGTTCTTTTATTGCAGACAGAAGTTTATGATTCTAATATGGCTTAAGAAGAAGAATGAATTTTCACCAGAGCTGCGAAAGTTCTTGGCAATTAATTATGCTAATCATAAACTGATTTGTGTTATCTAAACCACGCGTGTACTTTATGATAATCATACAACATATGAACAGTAGTAACAAATAGTCTAGTTTCCCGGTTTCTTTCGCCATAATACGTTCAAATCCCGTTTTCCCCCAAGACCAGCAAATTACTGTTCTACACTATACTATCTGGAAAATTGCCATTTTTCTTCTTTCCATCTTACAGTAAAATTCAATTACACTATGTAACGTTTTCGTGTAAGAAAACTTTTATATATTAATCCTTTTTGTGACTGAAATGTATTTTCCGACACTGTTAAACAGTTGGAAAAGAATTCTCTCACCTCGAGTATCATTCTCGGCTGTTATACACTGCAAACACGCTAAAATTAAAGCACACAATTTGATTTTCATTTTAAATTCCTTGCGAATTATTTTATTAAGTCAATTAATTAAACGATAGAATTAAAAGGGCACATTGATTTCGAAATTCGTCCTTTAACGGTAAAAGGATATCACTTTCACGCCGCCGCGTCAACACCACACACATACACACTGTTCACTGCGATAAATCCACTCTGCAATTGATCCACATTAATTAATCCAGGTGCTCGTATCAAGTTCAAGGCAATATTGAATCAAGGTAAGCACTGCACAAGTCTTTTATATTGAATTCAATGTTTCTTTCATATTCTCTCTCTTTACCCAGCAACTGGAAGTAAGAAGCAAGCGTTAATGATTTTCTGGATTCACAACAAGTATTTGCTTCGCTTACTTTTACAGGTAAGTTGCACAGATAAGTTCGAACTGTGTACGTTCCAAACACGACCGAAGAGCCTACCTTAAAAAAATGTTAACGAGAAATGTTTATGGGACTTGTTGCCGATTTTGTTTTATCCATGAAGCGAGACACGATTTCAACCAGAGCTATTCATAGAGCAACAAACCATAAAGAAAGGTCGTGAAAATCATTGGGGAATTTCCAGATAAACCCTACAAATGTGACGATTTCATTTGTTCATTTGCGTTTCATAGTTTAGAGTCGAGTTTTCCATTATCTCCATAAACAAATGAAATCGCTGAGTGAAGAAGAGCCATATGAAAATTAATTCCATTCCAAATGAAAATGTGAAATATGAATGCATCTACTAAACATTGTAACCAGTTTTGGGGACAAAAAAACGGCATATCTACTTGAAGTTGTCTTCGATTACCAAAATTGCATCGTAGAAATCGTTTCTTCTATTGATTGACATAAATCTTTAGTGTTTCTTTTCATTATTCACTACTGACCTGTTAAAATTTTGCTAGCGTTGTTACTGCTTTAATTTTTTTAAATATTGCATTTGATCACTTTTTAATGTGTTGATAACCAGTTACTTTATGACTTCAATTTATTGTTACTGGCTAATCTTTTTACCATTTTAATGATATCGAAAAGTGAAATTCTTTATGCCAAACATAAGAATATTTTAGCAATTTTATTTTATGCAATCTTTTTTATATATAATTTGTGAATATTTCTTTGATTAGAATTTTCATAGCGATTAAAAATAAATTAATGGTTAGCTTCTGTATTGGAGTTTTAATGTTTTTATACTCTATATGATATATCATATAGGAATATATTAGATTTAGTATACCGTTTGTAGCGCACCGAACCAATCACCAGACACAAAAATGAACTACACCAGGGTGTTAGGGATGATAAAAGATTTTGATTTCCGCACGTCTGCCCATCTGTCTTTTCGTCTGTCCGTGAACACCATAACTTAAGATTGAAATTCAATCTCTAGCTTAATCCTTGCTTAAGGGTTAAGCTAGAGGCTTGAATTATTTTACAGTTGCTTTTTTCACAAATAGCAAGGCTAAGTAGAACGGGCAAAATCCGACCATTCCTTTTTTTCACTCCCATAAAAACCAAACCATTTTTTTTTTTGCAATTTTCTCGAATACGCTGATTCGGATTCAAAAATCTGTATAACAAAAATGTGTTTAGAATAGGATTTTACATAACTCGTCCTTACATCAAAATCCAATCGGCCCACTGCTTCCCCCTCTCCCCCCTATTCCCCCTCTCCCCCCTCTTCCCCCTCTTCCCCCTCTCCTTCCTCTCCCCCCTCTCCCCCCTCTCCCATAGAAATTGAATAGTTTTTTCCGTATATCGTATCGAAAAAGAAAATCGTATCGAAAAAATTTTAAAGATCAAATGTGTTTAGAATAAGGGTTTTACATAATCGCCCCATAAATTAAAATCCAATCGGACCACTCTCCTTACAAGTGAATTTTTTAAATAAACATTTTATCTGTCATCATATAGAGTATTTGACCCGCTGGTGGAAGATTGCATGTGTTGGTGGTGTATGAAAATGTGGCTAGGTTTTACATGTGTTGTGTTTTGTTGGTAATTTACGCATAGGAAAGAAAGAAAAGCGCGTTCACGAGTATATCGGTTATGTTTACTCCAACGTAGGTACACGGAAAAATCCCTAGGTTTCCTAACTATAGTTTAACTATGATTATACCAGCAGGTGTTTATCTAATAGCCGGTCTTACAAACCAGCGATGCTAATTCTAATTAAAATGTACTAAAATTCAAAACTAATTATTATATTTTTGTCACACAACTGATTCTCTATAACCTCTATAACCCTTTAAAAAGTTCTTTGAAACATTGGTCATTTCAAAATAAGATTTCAGTGCTATCCAATTATTTAAAAAATTTCAAGTTCTTCGCTTGAATCTTTCGTATTTTCACTGAATTTCAAGGATACAAATTACAAAAATTACCATACGATTTCTGCCATAACTGATATATTTGAACTTCATCCACATTTGTGGGACCTTAAAAAGCAAAATAATTTCTAAAATCCGTATTCGATCTATAATTAAAATAACTTATATCAGAAAAACCAAAGAAATTCTCAACTTGATACTATTGCGTTTAACGAGTAGGTAGGTAATCCAGATCAACTTATGATTGACCATAAGAACTAAAAAAAAATTGCTTTCATCGACTTTTTCATTTTGCTAGACATTACTTGTCATGAATTTAATTAAACATCCGACATAGTAGACATCAACTTTAGGAAAAATCGTTTCTCTTTCTTATTAGAGTTAAAAATCCATCAATAGACTTTAATGTCCAACACAGATCTTGTTTCGTTCAGGGCGTGTGGCCTCCAATGCCACTCATTTTCTAAATTTTTCTTGAAAACTGCTAACCAGGCGATATGACCAATTTAAGACAGTTCGTCAATCAAAGAAAAATTCAATGAGACATTTATATAAATTATCACGCCACGAATTGTGTGAAAATCAAATGCTTGGAAAAGTTGCGCGGATTAAGTCGCTTGACGACCAACGTTGCATTGTCAAAGGAATAATGAAAGACATTTTAAGATCTTTTTCTAGAAAAAAATTAATATTACTTTGAAGCTATTATTAATATACTCGTCATAATACGAATGAAAAATTCTTCTCAAATAATGGGTGACGTAATAATTTTTAAATATATATTTGTTGGAAATCTTTTTAATTTAGTTAAAATCCTCAAAAAATCAATTCTACTGTTTTTAGAAATGGTAACTTTTCAAAAAAAATCTTCCTAAGGCGCCATTTACACCTGACACTGCCACATGAACAAAATTCATATAACATTAATGTTTCCATTATGACACTAAATTACAAAAGTTTTTGCCTAAAACAATTTTCAAACAAAAAAAAATTTAAAAAAATAAGTAGAGACGCCATTTTATCCAAATCGAACAAATCAGTATCCATCGGGTGAGGTTTTTAATGAAAAACCAAATACAATTCCGCACACATTGTTGTTCTAAACGTCATTTGCTTTTCATTTGATTTTGACAATGGGACGGTGATCCACATATAACATTGTTTTGTTACCAATTATCATACATAATAGGAATGTGAATGTAATATGAACTATATTTCCTAATATTTTCTTTAAGGGACGAAATTTAGATTTCATGACGTCCGCATAAGATTTCATTTTGAATTAACCATGAAATTTGGTCGGCGAGCTGACCGACAAAAGTTAAATTCGATTCCCATTTTTACGACGACAAAGTTGGTCGGATTCATTGTATACACAGGCATAGGATACTATGAGTTTAAAATTTGAAATGTCGCGGTAAATGTTTTGTCCGGCCAATTGTATTCTGGCCAATTGTATTCCGGGCTTTACTTGCTTTTTTATACTTCAATCTACTTCGATACACTCTGAAATACTAGTTTAAATGTGTTTTAAAAACTCAAATTTCCACTTCAGCACTGTTCTGCCAGCTTACCAATGCGGTACGCGCCCACACTAACATAGGGCGTCAGTTTTCTCGGGCGGACCTTTAGTGACATTTGGGAGTTCACTGCGTGAAATTCGGACCTCACAAGAGCCAAAACTTGAAGATACGCTTCTCTTGCCACTGTTAGATTAATTTAAGGGTGTATTTGACATAGGCATTTAAGAATTTTCGCGTTTTTTTTCAAATTTCTGCTTATTTGCATTTGTTTAATTGAAATTCTGCCTACGGCACAATTTTTGTTGCACACCGAAAACTAATATATCTTTTTAATCTTTTTTATTAATTCATTTTCTTCAAAAAATAAAATTTATACGACGTTTCGATATACGACCCGAAGTAGCGCAATTTGAATCAAAAATGTGAAATTTTTTTGACGGGTTGCACTGGAATTTTTCGATAGCAAAGATTCCAACCAATATTAAATTGTCTTTCATATATTTTGCATATCTGGTGGCGTTTCTGAAATTTGTTTCAGTTTTTTATTGGCAAACATTTCAGAATATATTACAGTAACTGAAACTTTGTATATTTTTTTTATGTTCAGGTGTTTGTTTTCCCGGAGGTAGTTATGGCGAAATAATTAGTTCATATTATTTAACCTTCAATCAGTGTATCAAGTGTATCAAAAACGAACACGAACAAAAATGGCAATCAAAAGTGAACAGATGGACCGATTCCAAAGTGTTTCCATGGAGGATAATTTAGTACAAAATATGAAAAAATTTTCCAAACACCTGTCAAATTTTACTCTAGTAATAAGTCTTGAAAGACAAACAAAATTGAATCAGTACGAAAGTGAATGGGGGGTTTTCTTGGTTACAGTCTTCAAGAATTATGTTGCAAATTTTCCTTGGTTACAGTCTTCAAGAATTATGCTGCAAAATTTTGAGCTCAATCGGTCGAATCGTTAGAGCTTTTTAAAGCGATTAAGAAAGTGTTTTTTGTGAAAAGATTTTATAAAAACTATTTAAAAATTTAACTCGCAGTTTTTAATATTTTAACATTTTGTAAACCATATTTTTTGCAATAATTCCCAACACATATTCCAATATCATTTATTAGCTAGCGTGAAATAAATCAAACCTATAATTTGGTTAAAGTGTTCCATAGTGAAACCATAAATATTAAAATTAGTAGGTTCATAAATTCAGCTTTATTCCGCCAATAATCAAATCTGGCATAGGCCCAAAAATTTCTTTCTCTCATAGCAAATTGAAATGCTAATCGGCAGGTTTAAATTGTTGTCGTCTGCTGGCGTGCGGTGAAATCAAATCGTTTGGATTTTCATGAAAATAAAAACTGCTTTTCCAAAGGCGTTCCGGGCGACCTTAAAATAGATCCATCATAGAGTCACGGGCACGGAATTTGATAAAACGCACCTTATGGAATATTCAACCCGCAAAGCACGTTAACGGTTTTTATGTGAATCATTTCTTATATTTCCATCATGCGTTGTCTGCATAACTTGAGAAACCTATCCAATTTGATTCATTATGCTGCATTTGTTTGTTATTCGGTTTAATCGCAATAAACTTGGCTATAATCCACCTTCATATGTCGTTTTCCTGTCTGCTTTCATTTTTTGAAAAATTTTAATAAAAAATGTATGGTTTTTGTTTTCAAGTCTCATTAAATTGCATGCACGCATACAAAACCGAAATAATTATTTTTTTTACTGAAAACGTTTTTTTCTGAGACACAAGAAGTGGGTCATTTGTAGAATAGGGTGGACATATTTATACTCTATATGATATATCATATAGCTGTATATTAGATTTAATAAATAACGCATCGAATCAATCATCGGACACAAAAATGAACTACACCAGAGTGTTAGGGATGACAAAAGATTTTGATTTCCGCATGTCCGTCCGTCTGTGTCGGTCTGTCTGTCAGTGAACACCATAACTTTCGAAAGGATTGAGCTAGAGACTTGAAGTTTTGTACAGTTACGTTTCTCGCACATGGCTGAGCTGATTTTTTGATCGCGCAAAATGGGACTACTCCTTCCCCCGTCCCCCATATAATCGAGACAATTTTTTTGCGATTTTTTCGAAAACGGTGAGTCATATTGAAAAATTTATAAAAGTAAAATGTATTTAGAATAAGATTCTGCATAACTCATGCATACATCAAAATCCACGGCTTCTTCCCTCTCCTATACAAATGGAATACTATTTTCCTATTTTCCCGAAAACTGTGCATCGTAATGAAAAATTTATGAAGATCAATTGTGTTTAGAACAGGGGTGGGCAGGCTTTACCAGGATACGGGCTACTTCTAATTTTTTCAAGGTGTTGCTGTCCACCCAGTGGCGTAGATGTGAAGGTACATGTGTCGTCTACACATTCATCGAATCATTTGCTTAACACGTTGGCTGCCAAAGCCTTTTCAGGATTTTGATCGTGCAGTGCCAACGTTTTTTCACGATTTTGGTCACCTGACGCCAACAACTTTTTTTTGTTTCTTTGTGCCTAAAAACCATTTTTGACTACTCGCGACTTTATTATTGGTCCTAATTTTGCAGTTATAACGGTTTTTTTGTATCGCACGTTTTCGTGCGACATGGCCTGGGAGAACATAAAACATCCTGTGGGGCCACGTCGCACGAAAATGTGCGACGCGGCCTCAGGGTAACATTTGGGTGTCGCACGAAAACGTGCGACATGGCAGCCAACGTGTTAAGGAAACACAGTCGCATCTATTGCGAAAAGCCGATTCTCCAGTCTAGCTGGCGTCGGTGTTCCATAAATATGTTTCTTTTATTATGGGTCTTAGTAAAGGCAGTCACCCCAAAATGTCTTAGCGGTCCACCGGTCGATCGCGATCGACTTAATGCCCACCCCTAGTTTAGAATAAAATTTTACATAATTTGTCTGTGCATCGAAATCCTGGAGGACATCGGCACGCGACCAGGACTTTTTTTTAAATGTTGTCGAAAACGGTGAGTCGTATTAAAAAATTATAAAGGTAGAATCTGTTTAGAATATGACTTTACATAACCGTTCCATACATCAAAATCCCATCGGACCACTCCTTTCCCCCTCTTCTATACCGATTTTTTTAAATACACATTTTGTCTATCACATCCGATTTTTTTAAACACACATTTTGTATATATAGTATTTGACGATTGGCCCCTGGCAATTGTAGCTTTGCTTTTGTTGAGTAAAAACATTAGCTTATGTATGTAAAATACGAATCGGAAAGAACAAAATATATTCAATAATATTCTTCCTCATCAATGCTAGGCACTTACGTACTCATATATCGTTACTATGGTAAATATATAAATTTTAAATTTGTAAAATAAAAAATAGAAATAAAAGATGTGAGCCTAAATCGGGGTTTTCCCCAGGCCTAATTCAATACCTAGTCCAACCCTGAAAACACTTTCAGTTAAACTAAGGTTCTATGCTTTAAATATACTCTTATGCCGCCTCCATATTTTGGCAAATAGAGGCGAATCACGGCAAACGTGCGTAGGGAAGTTTAATTCTGCTTCTAACTGTATGGCAAAACAATTTAATTGTAGTACGCGTTAATTGAGTATTCAAACGCGAAAATATCCATGCGTACTAATAAGTATTTCGTATAAAATAGCAAAGAGTATTTCAGTTGTATTATTAAATTAGGTGAATACATTTGAAAACCACGTTGAGCAATTTTCCATGGACTCAGTGTCGTCTTTCAAAACAAAAAATTTTTACGAAAAATTACTGCTTTCTTTATAAAATATTATTGCCCTATAAAATTAATTTTTGTAATATAAAATTGATGGTAAGTTATAATAGTTATTGCATTTCTTCAAACTTTCCAATCATTTACGCGAGATCATGAGGGAAATTAATTCTGGAATTAATATCAAACCATCTAGAATTGACTCTAATGCCGGAAATATTTAAATTAATAAAATTAATATCTCTATTAAAGTTCCATGTTGTCTCCTAGCGGCTTAGAAAAATTAATATGCATCTTAATCGCTATACAAATTGATTCTCTAGAAAATCGAATTTCAAATGGACAGAAAACCAGTATCTTTCGCCAAACTTTGTAATCTCTCTTTTAAAGTGATTAAAAAAACATCAAATTTTTTTTTGCATTTATTTGGAATTTATGTGGCTTTATAAAAAAATATGTTTCTGAAAATGACTTAAATATATTTACAGGTTTGTCTAAACTTAAGACAAAAATTGGTTGATCATTTTACATGGCAATCTTTATAATGAATTATAAATTATATATAAATAAATAAATATAAATAAGTTAAGTTTTTTAAATAAATATTATTGATGTCGGTCATATTGCTTCTTGTTTCCTACATGATTTTCTTCTTCTTATAATTATAAATTTAGTAATTGCTTTGCCGTCTGTAAGTATCTGAGTATGATGTTTTATGGTTCGCATTCGGATAATCGTCGACCTGTCGATGAACTTGGATCGGATGCTGTTGGGAGTAGGCTCCATAGGGCTCATTTTCCCATTTGTGCCCGACATCAGCATGTGCTCCGCCCCCGCCGACTCCGCCATTGTGAAGATGGAGGTGAATTTCCTTTTGCTGTGGCACTGTTGTCCAAGGAACCGGAAGTGCATGCAAACTACTGAAACCGCCGCCGTGCAAGCTTTGATGGCCACCACTTTCTGCCTTCCATGCGAAGAGTTTTGCCAGCAAAAATCCCAAATTGAGAATCAAAAGAGTTTTCAGCAGAAAAACTGTCTTTACTCCCAAGAAAACCAGTAAGAAAATCATCGTTGAGAGAATACCAAATTTGAACATGATTGGAATTAGAGCAGCTTGTAGTTTTCTGATCCGTCCAAATGTTCTGCCCTCTAAAAATAAAGAAAACATTTCCAAATTAATAAAAAAAAAATCAATAACAAAAAAAAATATGTAAAAATAAATTTTTGTTTCTTTTAGCTATTTTTATTGCAAGCTATACGTCGTAAATTTGATACTCCAACAAATATAAATGTTAATGAGACGACAAACTGTTGAAATATGAAAATTTTGAACTAAAAAAAACCATTCCACTAATCATATATGCAAAATTACTTTTGCTTGTGTTTGTTAAATTTAAGAAAGTTGAATTTATCCAATCTAAAACAGGAAAATTCGATAAAATCAAATAACAATTGGCGGGAAAATTAGAAAATCAAAAATCTATTTTACTAACATGTGCCACACCTTATAACATTATTATAAAATTTATATATGTTTCTATAATTGAGATGTTAATTTCAAATAGATAAAACTCGTTAAAATAGCTTCGGAGTGAAAGTGTTTAAATATTAGCACATTTCCATGACATGGAAATGATTCTGGAAAAAAATCTCTTTTAGACTTTATTTAAATTGCAGAAAATGTTTTGCGCTATGGTAATTAACCTAGTATATGCACCTTACAATTATTTTTTTTAATTTATTTATTTATGGGTGTTTTTCTGTCGTGATTGTTTGAAGAGAGGCCATTAACTAATCAATCATAGTCGCGTTTGTGGAAGCTGTAACCAACAATGCTTTTTGCGTGTGTTTTTTTTTTTTTTGTTAAAACCAGATTTTTACATAAAATATGCGGTTAAACATCTTATGGAAGTCCAGCTGATTTAAAGCAGGTCAGGGGAGCAAATTGACTTAATATTGCAGATTTTTTATTTTATTTTCAGGTAAAATGAGAGTATTTTTACAGGGGTATTTTTTTTACCAGCATAATTTTTTTTCCGTTGCGCTTTATGCTGAAACAGATGTGTGAAAACCGTCTATGATTTACGCCCGTCCGCATTAACACTTACGATTTTTTCTTAAAATTTTCCACGAATTTTATTCTGAACTAGCTTGCATACCCGTCGTTGCCGAGTTAAGGTTTTTCAAATTTTTTTTTTTGATGGTCTATGTTGGAGCTAAACTCTAGGCCAATCGGCTCGGTAGTTTCCCCGCGAAAGAGTAACATAGAGGGAAAACTAAGTTTCGAGATGACTTTACCCCGTCCCCTTACTCCCCCCACCCCTCGCGCTACTTTTCCGTATGCCTATGTTGGAATCAGAACTACCACAGATACTCATGCCAAATTTCAAGTCAATCGGTTCAGCCGTTTTTGCGTGAAAGAGGAACAGACAGGCAGACAGACAGACAGACAGACAAACAGACACCAACTCAATTTTATATATCAGTATTAGTATTCTGAATATTCTGAATTTATACCGCGAATTTTGTTTATCTATCGCAGAATAAATTCACATAACAAAAGTTGTGAAAATTTGAATTTTGTGTGAAAAAATTCCAGTTTCGCCAGCTTTCACGAATAAATATCAGAATTTAGTGTCGTAATGTAACCGCGGTTGAGAAACATGAATTTTGTGTCGCACTCTGAAACTCACGGAATAAAATGTCTGATGTAAATGATGTGTTAAAGTCGTGATCAGTGACATCAACATCTCTAAAGCCCAATTCAGACTAACGATTCCGATTGCGGTTGCGATTACGATTACGATTACGATTACGATTACGATTACCATTACGATTACGATTACGATTACGATTACGATCACGATTACGATTACGATTACGATTACGATTACGATTACGATTACGATTACGATTACGATTACGATTACGATTACGATTACGATTACGATTACGATTACGATTACGATTACGATTACGATTACGATTACGATTACGATTACGATTACGATTACGATTACGATTACGATTACGATTACGATTACGATTGCGATTACGATTACGATTACGATTACGATTACGATTACGATTACGATTACGATTACGATTACGATTACGATTACGATTACGATTACGATTACGATTACGATTACGATTACGATTACGATTACGATTACGATTACGATTACGATTACGATTACGATTACGAATGCGATTGCAATTGCGATTACGATTACCATTGCGACTACGATTGAAGCTTCTCGACCAATGAGATCAAAGCTTCTATTTTCCTATCGTTGAAAGCTTTGATCTCATTGGTCGAGAAGCTTCAATCGTAATCGTAATAGCAATCATTAGTCTGAATTGGGTTTAATGCTTGTTTTCACGAGAAAAAAATATTCGTATTATCCTTACAGGATCTTAACGAATTTTCGAGAAGATATGACATAACATAATCGGTTTTTTGTCCCTGAAAACATTTTTAGAATCGCCCCGTTTCAGATTTTTTTGACTAAAAAAGGATATGTGAATCTGTCCAATGAAACTTCATTACTGAAGATATATGAAAACCCTTATTTTTTTTAAATCCATCTACTCATATGTATATAATAATGATGCTATCGTGAGGTATTTTTTCGCTGATTTTTTAATCAGAATTTCGCATTATTCTAAATTCACTGATGTACAATATTTTTACTTTCCTCCGAGCCCAACGCAATAACGAGGGCAGATACGAAATATTTGATCAGTACGAAATCCGTTTCAGGTAAAATTATGAGGATGTCCGTGCATTTGTTTGTCGGTTTGTCGGTCTGTCGTTCTGTTTGTCTGTCTGTTTTGTGAATCGTAAATAACTCGAGGACGCTTTAAGCTAGCGACTTGAAATTTTTTATAAATAAGTTTTACAAAAATCGTAGTTTTCTATCAACTTTTAGAAAAGTGACGTTAGCTACAACGCGTACCTCACATACAATTCTTTTGAAAAAATATAGTTTTTTGAAAACTATACGCTTTTGGGGAAAAATGAATATAATAAAATTTAAAGCATATAAAATTTTCTACAGTTTTTGCTTTAACGTTTTTTTTTGTATCTCATGGTTCTCAAGATATTTGAAAAAAAAACAGTTTTTTGAAACACAAAACTATGCATTTTTATGAAAAATTGCACATAACCAAATTTATAGGAAATAAAATTTTCTATATTTTTTGCTCAAACGATTTATACGTATCTTTAACGGTTCTCGAGATATTTGCAAAAATATTTTTTTTACGAAACTAAATATTGTAGAGGAAAGTTTGGTGTTGATCAGAAACGAAAATTTCTTTTCTATTTGCTCTAAAAATACCTACATTTTTTTGTTCTACATCCTAGATGGTTAGATGCATTATAAAGTTTCGAATCTCAAAAATGATGTTGAAGTTTAGCAAAAAAAAATCCATTTAACAATTAAAACATACCACATGCCAAGAAAAGTGAATGCCTATAATTTTAATAGGAAAATAATTTCAGGCAGAAGAAATTATTTTTATAAGAAACCAATTTGGGCATTAACCATGGGTTTCTGACACCGGATTTAAAGATAGTGAAAATATTCATACT
This sequence comes from Chrysopilus asiliformis, assembly GCA_964034945.1. NCBI lineage: Eukaryota > Metazoa > Arthropoda > Insecta > Diptera > Rhagionidae > Chrysopilus > Chrysopilus asiliformis. Next base: position 15,108,292 of record OZ035962.1, read on the forward strand.
TTACAGTATATATAATTGATCTTTTTCAGAGATCTCGGACATCCGAACAGACTACCACTTAAGATCGATATCTAACCCTCATAATGAAAATAATGAAAAGAATTTCAATTCATAAAAGGTTCCTATTATTTCCGCTTTAGGCGCTTCATAGACAAATGAAAATGATTTATGGTTAATCAAAAAAAAAATGTTTAAAAAGCATTTTAATGGCACTTCATACGAATACCTTTATAACGCATCGTATAACTAATTACGTTAAATTAATTTCATAAACTTCAAGTTCATTTCTCATAAATTTTTGCCTAGATAGTCGTCATCTCCATATCTTTAAGCTTTCTACTGCCATCGCCAGCGGTTGAAAAGACGTTTTTTTTTCTACTAAATCTTAGTTCATCACCTCAGGAAGGAATATCTGATTAACACTGTCATTTTAACTAATGACCAAAGGTAGTGTTACTCAAGAAGCAATGACCAAAAAAATATTCGGCGAAAAGAAAAACTTTTGAAAAATGAAGATATTTGTGGGCGCTCATTCAGAACTTTTTTGCTTGTTTCCAATTTTTTTTTTCTAAATGACAAACATTTAAACTTTCTTGGGCCCTGACCCTGTAAAATATTTATCTTCCCGGTGGTTGAACGATTTCCGTACTACCGATGCCGTGACGTCACTTAATCGCTAAAAGTGGTCACCCATGTTAATCCAACTGAATTGGAGCTTAAAGAGATAAAATTTGGAGTCTGTTTTGGAATATTACCTGCCACACCACTTTCGCTGTTTCCATCAAACCAGCTCCAAAGTCTTGATAAATTCCACCATGATTCGGATGATGAATCTACAGCTGTTGATACCTGGCGATTATTCTCTTGTTTCACAACGCTTCCAGCTAAAATTACATCCGCAGGGCTACACTCCGATTCAAAAATGCAAATCAAACAGCACAGTGTCATCAAACTAAGAGAAATGATTTGTCTCCTTGTGTTCATCTTGGGGGTCTGAAATTATTAAAACATACGAGATTTAGTTGTAATAAGAGGCTGGCAGGCGAGTTAATGAAATCATAAAAGCAACATAAAACATAACGAGCTTCGGAATTGAAACTCAAAAAGTGGAACGAAATTCGATGTTTGCTGTCACAATTGAAAGTCTTCAAAATTTATTATCGGCAAATCAAATTACTCGGAATCCAAATCAAGTTCACGGAAGGTGAAAACACAACCTCAACGCTGGTTTATCACATTTTTTTTTCGGGATATCCAACAGATGAAGATTTATTTTGTTTTTTCTGCGGAGGAGGATTTATTGAGGTATTTTTTCAAATCAACTAGACTATTGTGAGCAAATGTTTATCTTGAAACCACAAAAGCACCTACTTATGTATCAATCAATTGGCTTTCGATTGACTGCTTATTTGAACTGCTTTTTTTTGTTTCGCAAGAAGTTTCAAATGCAACTTGAGATTGTTTAGAAAGTGTAACTTTTAAGAGTGTTAAGCCTTAATATCTGAAGTTAAAAGAAATCGCAAAAATCATAGAAAAAGTCAAGGGTTAGAATTGATTATGTTAATTACATTACCTAATTCGATTTTTTACAATTCTTTATTCTAATTCTTTCCATCTTTTTAAACATAACGAAAGCTACAATTACCAAGGGCCAATCGTACTCTATATGAGGACAGACAAGATTTTTATGAAAAAAATCCATTTATGTAGAGAACAGATGAAGATTGTTTTTTCCTGTGGAGGAGGATTGCGGAGGAGAAGAGGGGAAGAATTGGTTCGATTGGATTTGGATGTATGATACGGTTATGTACAATCATATTTGAAACACATCTCATACTTATAAATTTTTCGATACTATGCGCAATTTTAGAGTAAATTGTAAAAAAACAGTTTCGCTTGTATGGGGAAGGGCGGAAGGAAGGAAGGAAGGAAGGAAGGAAGGAAGGAAGGAAGGAAGGAAGGAATTTTCTTAAAATAATTTTATCAACTATCGAAAATTCCGCAATAAAAGACATGCAAGTGATCAAAAACACTTATATTCCATTTGAATTACTTAAGATGTCAAATTGCCTAATCATGATTGAAAAACTGATTAGAATTGAAACAAGATTGGTAAAAGATTTCTTATATTTATTCCACAATTTCCGGTAGTTGATAAAACTATTTAAGCTTTTATTTAGCTTGCTTTCGTGTATGTTCGTTTGTAGGGTCAAATCCTGTAACTTAATTTTAACCCACTTCCACTCATCCGACTTGAAATTTATGTAACTCTGGTTATAATATAATATTTTTATTACTTCGTCCATGTAATGATAAGGGAAGGTCCTGTAAGGATAACGTGATTATCCTTTCCCTCAAATTTCACTCAGAAAAATGGAGGCTAACTCGACGACCTACATACGCCTCGGCCTCGGGCAGGCGCGCGTTCGCCTGCATGTGGGCAAGTAAAACTGAGTTGACCTGTGGTCGGAGAAATTCTGAAATTAAGCCACCAGCAGGTGAAGTAGGGCATTGGGAGCTGCACGAGTTGACCTTAGATAGGTTAACTCTGACCGCTAGCTGGCTTACAGAAACCTCTGTAAGGTCAGAGTTAACCTGACAAAAAGTTGACCTGGACATTTTTCTGAGTGTTCCCGGAAAAAATCTCATCTGATAGTTTTCGGGTTCGCTTAATCCGATTCTGGTACTAAGAAATCTGTAAGGATAATGGAAAGTCTTGTGGGGATAACGTGATTCTCATTTTCCTCAAATTCTCGGCGAAAAATCTCATCTAGGGATTTTGGGGTCGCTGAATCCGATTCTTAAGAAGTCTTTAAGGATAATAGAAGGTTCTTTTAAAACGACGTGAATACAAATTTCCTTAAATTTTTCGGGAAAAGTCTCATGAGGGGAGAAGAAGTTTGGAGTTGCTGAATCCGATTCTAACGTTAAGTGGTCTGTAAGAATATCTCAAAAGCAATATTTATCTCGTTCTATTTCTGATACACAGTACCCAAATAATTATTTTTCCTTTTTATGCATTTTTTTAAAAAAAAGTTTTTTTTTCAAAAAAAAATCCCTATCTTTTGAAAGCACACCCAACAAATCGCATATTTTAAAAAACAAAAAAAAATTCATTTTTTTAGGCAAGTTTTTGATTTCTCTAACATATCTAAACACAATGCTACCACAAAATAACTAAATTAATTAAATTAATAGTGATTTTTTTCGCAACCAACGAACATCAACTTGAACAGATTTTCTAGTTGTAAACATTATTTTTCCGATCTTCCAACATAATTTAATTTCCCAAAAAAAATATGTCCGTGCGTGAAAAAGATAATTTATTAATATTGAGTCACAGTTTTCATGCATTTCAATTGACACGAGTAACAAAATAATTTCCAAAATAATTGGACCGTGCATAACAAAAGTCACGTGAACTTAACTTCAAAGACAAAAAGCAACAATAAAAAACCAACAATTTTTCCATTCAGCAGCTTTGCCAAAATTTTGACGATTTTAACGCCTTTCACTATTACTATCAGTAATAGATAATTTTAGGTATTTTTCTCACAAAAAAAATGTCACTCAATCTCTTGTAATTTAGAGAGAAAATTGAAGTTAAAGTTTTATCTAAAAACTGATGAAAATTTTCGTTATCAGAGAAAGTTTCATTATTTAGAATATATGCTGAGAAATTATGGTTTTAGGAATTCCGCAAACGATATAATTTTCTTATCAAGAGTCAAAACAAATTAAATAAGTAAACTGTCAGAACAAAAATAAACAAACTATGATTTTATCTAATCCGTTTATCTTTTTTACCCGAAACTACTTATTTTTGGCGAAAGGTCAATTTTATGGCAATCATTAAAATAAACGTTTAGTTGCGTGCTATTGGTGTTAGCAGCCGAAAAAAAAGTCCACTATAAACAAAGACCGCCAGGTAAAAAATTATGACACGATTAACAACATGACAAATTGTCATGGCACATCACATCATTTAACACAACTCTGCCACTGTCCATTGTGCCCCCTATCGACGATGTACCCGCGGTTCTCACGGGTTAATTGCGTTTTCATTCGAGTGTTTGTCGACCAGCAAAGATTACATCGCAATTTTAACAAAACAAAGCTACTGAAATTAAGTACCTACAGTGTTTTAAAAATCTTTTCACAACTCGAATAGGTAGTATTTAAAAGAAACGGAAAGCTGGAATTAAACGGAAAGCCACTTTGAAGCTGGAATTTAAGATTGCAAATTTTTCCTACTAATTAAATGAAGAGGAGAAATGGGTGCTAAATTCGGTGTTGTCGAAATCGATCGCTATAAAATAGGAAAAAAAGAGGAAGTTATGCTACTTTCCAGCTTTGAAATTCAATTTTTTTCTAACATTCGTCAAATGATGGTTTGATGGAAAATGACAAATGAATTCAAATTTAAGTGTTATGCTATGTTATTTTGATGTCGGTCTCATTAATTGCAGTTTAATTTAATGGGTTTTTGATTTTTTTTTGTTTCCAACGTGAATTCCAACGTGAATGCGTTATATCTTCAAAGATATTTTCCAATAGTTTAATTTAATTTTAATTTGATTTTGACAATAATAAATCACTGGAAAAACGATTTCGCTGCTGACTAAATTTGGGCAGTAAATTTTTTTTTGCTGAGTTTTAGCAATACATAAATACATTTATATAAAAATTTGCCGTTACATCTGAAAAAGAAAGTTTTGTTTCTAGACTTTTTTTTATCAATTTAAGCTGTTCAAATTTACGACAAATAAATATGTATCGTGTTAAATTATTTTATGATCAAATACCTAAAAAATTTGAATATTGGATCCTAATCATGTTAAATTGCTGTATTTTAGTGTTCTATGATGTATGAAAACAGACTGATCTCGTGATTACATTATTCCACTTTATTCAAATTAATTAAAAAAACTAATAAGAAGGTGTGGCGCATTTCAATCGATATATTTTCCCTTTCTAAGAATTTGGGGGATATTAGAAAAATGGTTTCGTGTTTAAAAAAACAATGGAAACCTACAAAGTTTAAAAAAATAAAGTTTTATCCTTTCTCAAAGAGTTTTGGGAGTAAGTTTTTGTGTGTTCACATTCAATTGGATATTTTAGAAGAATGTTTTTCTTGTTGAAACATTCATTGTGTTGCCACAGACCTAATTTATTTATTATGTCTAAACTATTAACAAAAATTCGAATTCTTTATATGTTACCTCTGGAGCCCAATGAACGCAACGCGAACGCAACTCCAACGCTGTGAACTGTCACGCAGCGCAACATTTCAGCGGCAGAGCCCAATGGCAACTCGTGAAGTAGTACAAGTGACATATTATAAAGTGGTATAAAGTTGGCAAAATTACAAAAATGGATAATTTTGAAGCGATAATTTGTATTGTTGGCCTTTATCTTTGTTATTTGTCTGTTATTGCACTAAGGCTATCAATTTTTTCTCGAACGACATTTCCCCAACCTCACTTTATAAACTCTCAACGCAGAATTCTGCGGCAAAGTTAGAAGTTTGCAAACTTTTGCGTTGTAGTTGCGTTCACTGCGTTCACTGTGCTCACTTCAAATGTTTTTTATGGAACAAACTTGTAAGTGACAGTTTCTGCGTTCGCGTTGCGTTCATTGGGCTCCAGGCATTAGGTGGGGCTAAAAATGTCGCTTTTTTAAATTATTCGAAAAATCTCAGAAACTACTGAGCCAAATGCTACCAAATTTAGCAGTTATATAGCTTAAACACTTATGTGAGAATACCAAAGGATGAATACCAAAGGAAAAAACGTCATTTTTAAAAAGTATGTCTGTCTATCTGTCCGAACGTGGGTCCGTCCATCTGTCCATATGTGACCACCAAAACTTTCGAAAAGGTTGAGCTAGAGACTTGAAATTTTATATAGTTAGGTTTCTCGTAAATGGCTAGGCAAAGTTCTTGTACGGCAAAATCGGACCATTTCCCCTTCGCCCGTCCTCCTCCGCCCCACCCCCCATACAAACGATACACGTAAAAAAAATGAAAGTATAATGTGTTTAGAATAAGATTTTACATAATTCATCCATTCATCAAAACTCAATCGGACCACTGCTTCTCCTCTCCAAATTGAATATTTTTTTTCTATTTTCTCGAAAACGGTGAGTCGTATTGAAAAATTTTTATGAAGGTAAATAATCTTTAGAATATGATTTTACAGTATCCGCTCGATACACCAAGATCCAATCGGATCACTCCTCTCCCCGTCTCCTATACAAATTATTTTTTTTTTTGAATAAACATTTTGTCTGTGGCTTTTCTTATGTTTAAACGTAGTATTTTAAAAAAAATCGTTTAGGTAAATAAAATCTACCTACACTTTTTTATAAAATATTCATTTTTACCAAGCAAAATTTAAATTTGCCATAGAAACCGTAGAAATCTTTATTTTTTAATGTGCGGCGATTTGGCTATTTACAAGATAAATCTACAGTAACTTTTCTCTATACTGATTGCTTTTGTCTTCGTACGGTCAAACGCTTTCTACACCTTCTCTTGGAAGTAATCGTGATGCAATTAACTTTTTTGTGGTCTACCAGAGTAATTTTCGGCACTAATTATGAAAGGGAATTTAGTGTAAGGTCAGATATATGGTTTGATTCATCCACGTGGTCTTTCTATTTTATCAAAACTAGGTCAACTGAACCAAATTCTTAATTTTGGTAACATGGAATGGCGATGTACTTTAGATAAAAAAAATTTCTCATAAAGACTTGATTTTGAAGATTCTAAACTTTTTTTTTTTTGAGAAAAAAATATTTTGTGATTTATTTGAAAAGAAAACATGATTTTACCCAATAGGTAAGGCCCCCATTTTTACTCCAAATACTGAAAGTATCTATTTTGTGTTTAATACTTAAATGTACAATATTTGCTATACCTGAAATTTACTGGAGGCAGTGGGCCAATGATATAATTAAAATCTTAAAGACGTCGAACACTCTTTGGAAGTGATTCATTGACGAGGGTGAATCAAGAATGAATCACTCTAACCTGGCCCACAGACGTCGCAACTTGTTGTACAACTTGGTTGGCTAAACAAAAAATACAATACTTGTGCGGTATTCGCATTGTTAGAATAATGTATATATCAAATAATCTTATAAAAAAAAGACTTATAAAAGATTTCTTGTATTTCCTCTCCAAAATTCGTCCAAAAAATCTCTTAAAAAACTTATTTTTACAGAAATGTCTTTCTGTCTGTCAGTATTTGAACAAGATTTTTCTAAAACTAATAAAAAATTTATAATAATAAAAAAAATGAAATTTTACAGCTGAAATGGTACGAATTACGAAAAACTGTTTCGTTTATATGGGAGAGGGAGGACGGAATGGCCCAATTTTGCCCGTTCAAGAATTTAGGCTAGCCATCTACGAGAAATGCAACTGTACAAAATTTCAAGTCTCTAGCTCAATCCTTTCCAAAGTTATGGTGTTCACGGACAGACAGACAGACAGATGGACAAACAGACAGACGGACATGCGGAAATCACAATATTTTGTCATCCCTAACACCCTTTTTGCAGTTCATTTTTGTGTCCGATGATTGGTTCGATGCGTTATAAGCGGTATAGTAAATCTAATGGTTCAACCACAATGCAGGCGGCAAGCGGCAGCGGTGACGGCGGGCGGCATGGCGCCGCCACACATACCGCCGAGCCAGCTACAATGATAGTGGCAGCGGCATCATGATAGCGGCATGCCTCTATCAAAATTGAAACATCAAAACTTATTTAATTCGTCCGCTACTTCGCCCCATTTATTTTCCTTGATTTTATATCCTTATATTGAGGATGGGCCAAATCGTAGAGCACTGGATTTCCTTTTACGAACTCGATTAATTTCTCCTCCGTTGTCGGCATCTTGTGAAATCAAAACGTCAAAAATCTGGATAGAATGTGGCGCCGAATGTGGTGGTTGTCATAAAATATTTTGGGCGGCGGCGGCAAGTTTGACTTTGTTTCAAACTCGGCGGCGACGGAAAAAGTGCGCTGCCGTTGCCGCTGTATTGTAGCAGCTCTCGTTGCGCTACGTTAGTGCAAAAAAATGCCACCCGCCGTTGCCGCTTGCCGTCTTCACTGTGGTTGAACCATAATATACTTGTAGGGGGAAAAAACTTATTTAACTTAGGTTTAAGACTTTCTAACTGATTATATCTAAGCCGTATCATCAAAACCTAACAAAGAGTCTTCAATTTTCAAAATAGATACCAAATAACCCAATAAAATTGTAATCAAAGCTCCTTCTTTACAAAATAATCACAAAACTCTTTTCACACAATTAAAATTTATAGGTTAGTCAACCGAACATAATTCAAGTGACCTCAAATATCGATAAATGCCAAAAATTCAATAAAAATCCAAGAATTATTTGATTGTCCCGAATGATTTGCGTTATCAGTTACCTTGAAAAGAAAGGTGTTAAAATGAGGCCCGTCGCGAATGATTCGATAATTCTCCATTTCGTCGCTTTTCACTAGAAAATCATTCTATTCACATTTTAATTTCGGTCTTTGTGAAAATAACAAAACCACCGTCTGTCTTAAGATTTAATACCGAAAATTTTCCATCGTTAAAAGTATGTCACCTGCTATTCGTCATAATGAGATTCCAGCGAATCATAAAGCTGTAAGAAATCTAATAAAAGCACAAAGAATCTACAATCATAGCATAAATAAACCAAACATAACAAAACAAAAAAACAGACGAATTTTTATTCAATCTGGAAAGGTCCAATAACTGAACCGAATGTTTTAGTACCGGTAGATATAATCGTTTTGAATGGCTGCCAGTGGATGCGATTGAAATTTATTGGGCGAAGAATCATAGAATCATAAAATTATGATCCGATCAATAATGAGGCAATAATGACGATTATTGTTATTACTGACCAACTTGTTGCCTCTTATCGCAGTTATATAACTTTTTAACCTTTCGACGAATGGATGGATAGACGATTCCATTAAAAATTTGTTAAATGAATTGAATTTGAAAGAGTTTCAGGTGATAAACATAATTCAAAATTATCATCTTCTACTCTTATATCAGTTAATTGGACTCAATATTAGCTAAGATATTCTGTTGCTTTGTCCAGCATAACAAAATTATTACGTTAAAAGTAGTTAATTTACAGTTTACAGTTTATCTATGTACGATTTCCGAAAATCATAATAAATATTGTTATGCAACTCAATTAACTGTACTGAAATTCTTTCGGAAATATCCCCATTTTGAACATAGGCGATCATTGGCGATCGTCTCCAACGCAACGACAACAAAACTGTAATTTGATATTTCAATAACCGTGCATAAATAAAGTAATTTTGGAATCAAAACCATCACTTAATTTATGCTTGTCTGTCTGTCTATCGGCTGGTGAATCTATGATTCAGATTAGAAGATCGTTTATAGTCAATGTAAGATTTCTATGGGCCTTCGATTCGAACTGTTGATCGTTCAGCTATGGGATGCCGTGCGAAAGAAACTAAAAGCACTTTCCGCAGCGGCAGCAGCAACGATCCGGATGAGTGAAAGGTAACATTGCCGCGAAATACCCCCAAACACGTGGCCCACAGGTAGAAAATCTGGCAAAAAATCACACACAACCTTTTTTTTCAATTTAGCGATTTGAACTGAATCCGCCTTAGATCCGCCTAAATTAAAAGCTCCTTAAGTTCCGCTCTTCGTGGGTCTCGGAGGTCTTTCCTATTTCGGATCTTTGAGTTTGCAACCAATAATTTGATCTTTGTTTACATATAAGTGATTTTTGATTCTTCTTTGGTAGATCGCGCCGGAATCGGAGGCAGAGTTTACGTTAATTGATCATGTCGGTCAGGTAATGTAGAATAATACAATTTCGGTTTTACAGAAACAAAAGAAAGTGCTCTGTACTTGTTGAAAGACATATGTACGCGTAATTAATTTATAGGGCTTGCTTTTGTTTTGTTGTTTAATTTTTTGGGTCAAGCTGATTTTGGTGTCCGATTCGGAAAGATGCACGAATCTTTGAATTAACTCAACAGCATTTGGAGTATTCATGGAAATTCGAAAATGCCTCGTAAAGAGTTGACTCGCCCAATTGAACGGAGGAAAAGCTGCGTAGGGAAAAATTTAGGTGAAAATCTGGAAATCAAAGCTGGGCAAAAACAATTAATAAATTCACACAACCGGCAAAATAGTTTAAACAAAATTGTTACATTTTGTGTCCAGGGTGAAAATTCGTTGGAAAAATGCGTTGCAGGTGAAAAAGTTTATCATTTTCAGTTACCTGAAGTAAGATATGTGTTTTTTTTTTGCCATTTTCTCGAAAACGCATACTTAAGACTTGACAATAAACACCTGCTTCCAAAGTACAGAATTTGCTCACTTATGTTCACAAAAATTGGAGAATTTCCACCAAAAAAGTGAAGTTTAAGCATATACTCACTTTTATGGATACGGCCAATATGTATACATTTTCCGAAACTGTGAACCGTTTTCGAGAAAATAGAAAAAAAAGTATTCAACTTTTATGGGGATGGAGTTGTCCAACTGAATTTATATGTACAGATAAGTTATAAATTTATAAGTTATAATTTTTTCAATATGACTTACCGTTTTCGAGAAAATGACAAAAAACGGTTTCGGGTGTATAGGGGATGGGGTGGTAATAGTCCGATTTTGCCCTTTCAAGAACTTAGCTAAACGTAACTGTACGAAATTTCAAGTCTCTAGCTCAACCCTTTCAAAATTTATGGTGTTCACGGGCAGACAAACAGGCAGGCGGACAGACGGACAGATAGACAGAGACCGGACATTCTGAAATCAAAATATATTTAAAACACTTGATTATTTTCTAGAACTTAAAAACTAAACTAAAAGAAACGTAACGAAATCCTATAATATAATACGAGGAATGTCTGTCTGTCTGCACAACGATCTCGAAAACCCGCCTAACGATTTTCACGAAATTTGGGAGTCAGGGATTTTCGGGGACCAGGAATCGATCTAGATAAGTCTCACCTCTGAAAAATTTCCCCTCGCCTGGTGTCTTCGATTTGGGTGGTCCGATCTTAATGAAACTTTACAGTATTACTAAGGGGGCTAAGGTCTTTCGATTTTTCCACTACAAACCTGACTTTTCCCTCCCCTCGATACCCCTCGCCTGATGTCTTCGATTTGGGTGGTCCGATCTTAATGAAACTTTACAGTATTACTAAGGGGGCTAAGGTCTTTCGATTTTTCCACTACAAACCTGACTTTTCCCTCCCTTCGAAACCCCACGCCTGGTGTCTCAAAAAAAAAAATGATTCCAAAATCGGTGACAACCACCCAAACGATTTCTATGAAATTTTGTTATCGCGCGTTAGTTTTAGTTCTAGACGAGAGCTTTTTTTCAAAAAAAAATTAAAACGAAAGATCCTATAAGAATGACGTGAATATCTTTTTTCTGTAGGTCGGGAATTTAGAAACTCTGGAAAAGCTCTGTAAAGATAATGTGAATATAGTTTTTCCCCAAAAATCAGCAAAAGTAGGATTTTGAGCGGGCCGAGCATGGCTCGGTCTTCCTGGTACTAATAAAACACCTTTCTATACTCGTGTCCATAGATGATTCAGGTTTCTTTGGATCCCTTCTCAATTTTAGTATTACCGGAATTGTAAAATTAAAACGAAACACCGAATTCTACGCAAAAGTTCTATAATTTCACAACAAAAATTTATTTTTACATTATTTTTCTGTCATTGTAAAACCTTATAGAAAATAATTTGTAATTTTTACATTTTTTTGCCATTAAACACTTTATACTTGAAATTAACACGCCAAAAGTAAATTTACAAAATAAAATGTAAAAATTTGCTATTTTGAATATTGGAATTGAGGGATCATTTTAACTGGGTAGAGTTTGGAGATTTTTCGACTTTTCACATTCTCGAGAAATCAGAAAATGGTTTGTGTTGTTCTCAAGAACCTACTTTCAATCAATATTAGTATTAAAAAAAATTATAGGTCACAAAAAATTTCACACAACACATATTTTAAAAGGATTTGTGTATCATACAAAAACATTTTTTTTCTATATTCTTACTCTCTCTTTTTAAAAAATCTAGTCTTAAAAACCACTTCCATTTCATGCAGATTGATTGACAAACCAACAGTTATTGATAAAAATGTATAGGTTATCTAAACGACTCCCTAAAGAAAAAAAGTATGACCCAAAAAATTCATATTTTTGATGGACTGATTTTTACGCTGACAGTTAGTAACCCAATCTCTCATGAATGCATCATCCAATGATCATAAAATTCAAAGCTTTAATTAACACTGGATATTCATTCAGAATTTTACTATGATCATGAGTTTGTTAACTCAATTAGAAAAGAATTCTCACGGAACAAGTTTCAACCAAAAAAAACCCTTTCAACCGATAAAATTTTATCACACCTGATAACCAGATCCGTATTGGTCAGAAAAACACCTGGGCTACATTTTAATTTTTAACTCATCGCAATAATTTACGATTTATTGAAAATACTTTCTTCGATATTCTTTTGTTATTCAAAATATGAAATCTTTTGATTATTTGTTAATCATACCTCTATAATAAATGCTAATTTTAACCGATGGTGAACTGTCGATCAAATAATCTTCACTAATAATAAGCTAAGATGTTCCGTCTGTGGTTTTACCAGTGAAAATCACAAGCTATGCTAGCGGTTGACGTAAATATCAAATGTTTTTGTGGTAAAAATTAAATCCATCCCGAGAAATAAGCCTTAAATGCACTAAAATATGAAACAAAAGGAAGATGTAAGAAAACAATTGAGTCGAACACAATGTTAATTGCTTATTTTATGACGCAGCGATGATAATAATTCTGTCAAAGCTGAAAGAATATTTAAAAAAATATTCCGCAAAATTATGCCACAAAATGAAGCTGGAAAATATTGCAGCACAAAAGAAGATTTTTGAATGCGAAGAACCGCTTAAATATGTCCAAATTAGGTCACATTCGGAATATTCTGGTGTAATGTGCCAAGTCAATGCAAACAATTTAACAGTAAACAGTAATAAAATTTAAGTACTTGCATTAACTAAAACAATGAAACATTTCCCTAATTTCGATCACATCCAAGTAAATTTTAAACAGTGCCAAATTTGGGAAGCCGATCACGTCCGAAAAAAGGACACTCAGCAGTGCATAACCAAACAGAAACCCATTTTTATGCAAAATGGCCACCATGAAGATGATGTAAAGAGCAAACAGCCACTTAATTGATTTAGAAGTACTCTAGAAAGATGAAAGTCATTTTCAGCAAAACCATCGGAAATTACAAAATGGTTCATTTCTTGAATTTTTCATTGCACACTTTGTTGCTTGCGACTATATTTTATTGCATATATGCATATGTTAAGCCTTTTTCACGCTCAATAAGTGCGAAGTTTTGATCGATACAGCACATCAGTAATTCATATTGTTTTTAGGCCGTGTGCGGATCAGCGAAATTTTGGCAGATCAAAACCGGTGTTGAATATCTTGGGAAAACCCTAAATTGTTCAAAAGTTAGCGTGGGGCCATAAAAAACGTCGAATCCTGCATGGTTCTTTACACATATCCGGCAGTAAAAATATTTCCAAGTACTTGAACTTTTACGGTCAAAACAAACCTAATATAACCCCCCATCAGGCGCAACTGTCCCACTACCCACACCTCCTCAAGTTCTTGTTAACACTTTTTTACTGATCATCGGCAAGACGTGTTAAGCTCAAATCAGACTAAAGAATACGATTGCGATTACGATTGAAGCTTCTCGACCAATGAGATCACAGCTTTCAACGATAGAGACATGAAAGCTTTGATCTCATTGGTCGAGGAAGCTCAATCGTAATCGTAATCGTAATCGTAATCGTAATCGTAATCGTAATCGTAATCGTAATCGTAATCGTAATCGTAATCGTAATCGTAATCGTAATCGTAATCGTAATCGTAATCGTAATCGTAATCGTAATCGTAATCGTAATCGTAATCGTAATCGTAATCGTAATCGTAATCGTAATCGTAATCGTAATCGTAATCGTAATCGCAATCGCAATCGCAATCGTAATCGCAATAGTAATCGCAATCGTAATCGCAATCGTAATCGCAATCGTAATAGCAATCGCAATCGTAATCGCAATCGTAATCGCAATCGTAATCGCAATCGTAATCGCAATCGTAATCGCAATCGTAATCGCAATCGTAATCGCAATCGCAATCGTTAATTTGAGCTGGGCTTACGACTCAGCAGTTGTTCTCGAAGAGATAAGCTTTCATCTGCCCTGATCAGTTTTTCATTTACTTTCGTCGGGAAAAATAAATTGACCTCCTAAACTCATTGCACCAAACGCTGAAGTTTTCTTTTTTAGAATATTTTTTAAAATTAAATTAATTAATTTAGTCATATTTTACTGATTTGATCAATTAAAAATGAAGGAATTGTATTATTTATTGCACAATAATTAGGCTACTTACACATCAGCGGGAATACTCCTATAGGTTCGTGATATTTAACCGAATACTATTTTGTCTTTCTTACATTTAAAAAAGGTACTACAATTACTTGTGTTAATCAGTGTCTGCGTGCGTTTTTGTGCACTTCAACCGATTTTGATGTGATTTTTCGACCGATTTTGATGCGATTTTTCGTATTTCAAATTCGGTTGAAGCTTTCTGATAGCTTTTATCGCCCCAAAGTAGTCTATAAGACGTGATTTTGAAAAATTCCAATTAAAGTCATGCAATCCAATTGGATTTGTAAAAATTGGCCTTAATTGGATTCTGATGTATGAGAAAATTGTGTAAAACCATATTCTAAACACTTTTTGTGTTAATATTTTTTTAAAGAACCGAGAAAACTGCGAAAAAAAATCAATAAAATCAAAAGTTTTGCTCATTGTTAGGCAAAATTTATCCTTTTATAAAATCCGTATCTGTACTAAATTTCAAGTTTCTACCTCAATTAGCTTTTGATGCTTATGTATAAAAAAAACTTCAATGGACCAATTTTTTTTTCACATAAGCAATGTTACATCTCACTTCTAGGTGAATAAAACTATGTTTTAAACAAAATTTCAACCGTCTGTAAATGTTCCAGGTTCCTAAGTATCACTCTAGAGTTTCACTCTCAGTTACAATACTTTGCATCACACGCGTGATAATAGCAAAGTAAAAATCTCGAATGTATTCAACTGGCGTTTGACACAAACAACTGACAAATCGTCGGCTCTGTTTGATTATTCCGTTCGATGTGGAATGACTCTTAATTCCCATCTATAAACCTGCCAAATTCTCTTATACTTTTTTTATATTGTGTCTTGATCGGTTCACAATTTCATCATGATCTTGCCTCAATTTGTGGGAAATCACATCAGGAAATTGGATCATTTTAATTGAATTTGATATTAAATTACTGGCACATCAATGACGATGATTTTTTTTACATTTTGCTCATCTCTCAAAGCCACGGAGGCCGGCCCTACAGTGTAGACTTGAACCAGTGAAGTGAAAGTGATGTTTTTTCTAATCTTTCTATTTCGATTTCTGTTTCCATTTTTAATAAATAATTTAAATTTTTATACTAAAAGCCTTTTCTGGGGATTTTTTTTGATTGCTATGCGAATATGTTAAACAAAATTGCAGCGAAATTTATTACTTTGTTGTTCGATCAAGAAAGTTTTACTAATTCGGGTTCATTGATCGCATATCGCTAGTCAAGAAACTGAATTCAAGGGAGAGTTTTTAACTTAATATAATTCCTAGTTGCGAAAAAATTACTCAAATGTAATAAATAGGATTTTTTTTTGTCAAATCAGTCCCGGCCGCTGCATCTCAGTTCACTAGTTCTAAGCACCTGGTTAAAATTGCACAGTTAACGAACCCTTCCTTCAGTCTGATGCCTACTTCAATGATTCTCGGGGGTTGAATCTCCTGAGATGGGATCCCTATTGATCCTGATTACTGTGATGCGATATGTCCGGGGCGTTTTTTTAATTTTTCTTTCGTTTTTTTAAATAATTTATACTAATTTTCTTTCTCTACAAAAAATACATCGAAAGCTTATTCGAAATGGTCAGTAAAAATTTGTTCATGCGGTTACGAATTTTTAAATGATAAAAATTCAATTCAAATTTTTTCAATTTATTAATTTAATGAATTTTATTTGTAAAATTAGAACTGAAAATCGTTGAACTTGGACTAAAAATATGGTGACTTCAATCCAAGATAAGGTGGAGAGCTAAAGATTACTGAAACGTAACAAAACCACCAAATGTGAACAAAAGAAAAACTGTGCTATAAAAAAACTCCGAGATAATAAAAAATTGTGTTTCTTCCAAAAACAAAAAAAAAATAAAAAAAACATGACTTAGAAAAGCACCAAAAAATTTAATCCGTCAAAAAACAATTAATGTATGTGTACCGCAGATGAAATTTTTGAAATACAATGGGCTGTAATTTTTTAAATCAAACATAACAAAAGCTATAATTGCCAATTTGGCAATTATTGAAAACCCGTATGGTGATTTAAGTGAACAGCGAACAGTTGTATCAAAATTCCACTTTGAAGTCAAACTTTCCAATAAGATTTTTTAAATTTTATTCCAATCGGATTTTGATGTATGGGAGTTTTATTTAGAATCATATCCTAAATAACTTTTGTTCTTGGACTTTTTTGATAAAATTCACCGTTTTTGAGATATTCACAAAAACCGTTTTCGTTCGTATGGGGGGTACCCCCACTAATGGTCCATTTTTGCCCATTAACGAACTTAGCCTCGCATTTTACGAAAAAGGGATCTGCGCAAAATTTCAAGTCATTAGCTCAATCCGTGCGCCCGCAATCCGCGCCACAGACGGACAGACAGACAGACGGACGGACATGCAAAATTCAACTTTTTTTATCATTCTAAACACACTGGTGTAATTCATTTTTGTGTGTGATGACGGGATCTTGGCGTTACAAACGGTAAGGCAAAGTTAATATACCCTTTGGTTTCACCATACGGGTATACAAACGTATTAGATTTTTTGTGCTTTTCCGCGTTCCATAAATTAATGTGACTAATGCTACATTTACACGAATGACAAATTTGTCATTTTTTTCTTGTCATTATGTTAATTCCCGTGTAAATGGCATAATTTTTGTAATTTTTTCTGTCAGAAAATGTCAATCTCTCATAAAAGAATGAACTTGTCCATTCTTTTATGCCAGATTGTCATTCGTGCAAACGCAATATTAGTTATGACAAAAGTTGAATACTAAAGTTGTCATAACTAATATTGCGTTTGCACGAATGACAATCTGGCATAAAAGAATGGACAAGATCATTCTTTTATGAGAGATTGACATTTTCTGACAGAAAAAATTACAAAAATTATGCCATTTACACGGGAATTAACATAATGACAAGAAAAAAATGACAAATTTGTCATTCGTGTAAATGTAGCATTACAATCGTAGAAACTAAATGCACAATTTTCTGCAATTAGGGACCCTGAAGGTACCGCATAAGTGCACAATTTTAGCTGTTAAAAAAGTATCGGATAAGCGCAACACCTCGCAACTGCACAACAAATCCAGGATTCCTCTACTACAAATTGAACAGTTTTTTGTAATTTCCTCGAAAACGGTGCATCGTATATTACCTAAACAGCGGGTCTATAACTGCTACCATTATATCATAAAATCTAAAAAATGGCGGCAAATATTAATGGAAAAATATTAAGAACCTAAACTTAACAACTTATGTCTAACTTAAATTAGTCCCAGAATTTCTACTGTTTTAGCAGGGTAAAGGCCCATTTACACTTACCATTTTTTCTTGAATTTCTCTGCGAATTTAATTCGGAATTCACCTATAGCAGAATAAATTTCTGAATTTTGTTTCGCAGTGTAAACGGTTGTGCAAAATGAATTTTGTGTCGAAGAATAAAATCCTCTGAATAAAGTGTCAGGTGTAAACGCCGCCTAAGAAAACTTAAATTTTTAAGAATAGTACTCGCAAATGGACCTTAAGCGCAGTTTACATCTGAAACATTATTCCGCGAATTTCATTCTGCGACACTAAATTTACGTTTCACAACCGTTTACATTACAATACAAAATTCTGGATTTTTTTCCAGCCAGACGTAGGAACCGGAAATTTTTCACACAAAATCGCTGAAAAAAATTCAAATTTTGACAACTTTTGCTAAATCTATTTTTCGATAGATGAACAAATCCGCGAAATTAAAGCTGAATAAAATTCGCGGAGAAAATTAAAAAAAAATCGCAAGTGTAAACGGGACTTAAGTGAATTATTGTTCAAGGATTATATTTTTCGTAACCAACAATTAAGAATTTATATAGAATTATTCTTCAAACGAAAATAAATCTCCCAACTGTATACACATAGCATTTCAAAATCCATAATAAAGTGTAGTAGTTAAGATTTATAACTCATTTGACATAAATCCAAACAAGAAGAATAAACACAACAAGTAATAAAATTATTTTTACTACCAGACACTAACTTAAAATACTTACTTTTAACAGACGTCTATCAGGTAGTGATTTGGAGCAGCAAACAGTTGAAACGGCGAAAATTTTTTAAGAATTTCCTTCTGTTTTAAGGCAGGAAAGCAACACAAAATTCAATAAAATTCACTAATTTACTAATAAAACTATCAGTACCATAAAGACCTTCACAATTTAATTAAATTCTTCAACAAATAATCCAGGTGATAATTTAAAATTCCAATTCGATGAAGTATAATTTAACCACTTTCCCTTGACAACCTGACCACTGATACGAATGTTGAGATAATCGTTGATCGTTGTTTTCTACTCTTCAGCGAATTTCTGGTTTATTTTTGACTAAAACTTTTGTCGTATTAGACATATGTTCTAATAACAAGAGCAAATGAATTTTCACTTGAATACAAAAATGCCAACAATTTAAAACAACAAAAAATCAACTCGTTTAAATTTTTTTAACAAAACTTTTTACACATTTTCACGTAAATGGCGACAAATTCAAAACTCCCGGAGACTTTGTGTGTTGCTGCGGATTAACTCCGGAACTCTTAACTTCCAAAACAAGACTGATTACTATCGCCGAAGAAGGTATATCTCTTAACCGTCATCATACACTCTTCATCTTGGCGCAAGTTCACCTGGATTGGTAGGAGAAATGGAAAAAGTCTTTCTTTTGGCCACAAGACGACCGACGTCTTGTAAGATCCATGCGTGGAACTGATCCGAGCTCAAAGCAAAACAAAAGTCAAACTGTTTTTAATGTTTTCTTACATTCGATCTCTGTTTGGACTGCAATCATATGCGACACAGGGCAAACTGAATTCTAGTATATTTGAAGAAATATTTATTTACCTGTGAAGAAACTAAAGCTCTTCTTGTACAGGTAAGTACAGACAATGATGCACATTTAACCCACGAGGAATATCTTAAAAATGGTAATTGCACTTGAGTGGTTGAAATAAAAATCTGTGATTAAAACACGTGATCCAGAACAGAATTCTTTTCCCTTTAATGAGTGCATTGAACCGAAATCACGCAAGCATACTTAAAAATGCAAGAATCGTACAGAACTTGATTTCCAGGTATCTTTAATCTTTTATAATAGTCATATTAATGTTCAGTCTTTCATTATAAAACCCAATTTCGGTTTGCGGATCAATGCTGACCTTAAACTTTATTAAAAAGTGTTGAATACCTCGCAAAGCAAATATGGAGCCACAAAATAGATTTTCGGCAGGTATTTTCACTAAATTGACAAAATAAAATATGCCATTTAGCGTGAAAATATATTTATATTATATTTTGGCAAAATTTTCTTTGTTAGTTTCTCAAATTTAGATTAAATTGAATTAATGTTACACGTTTGAATTTATAATGCGATTAATGTGGGTGTCACCATTTCTTTTTATTAACCATAAATAAAACTCGTGAAAAAATAAATAAATTTTTGTTTTGCAAAAATAAGATTTTTGATTTTGAATGTCGTTAATCTTGTCATATTTTGACCTGGCGTTGGTTTATCATGATATTAATTTAATGTTTTCATTTTCCTTGTAAATATTATTGGAAATTTATAAAATGAATTCGAACTTTTAAGAAAAACAATTTTTTTTTCCAATACTACTTATAAATTGAGTATTCTGTATTTGGTAACCAGGGGCGTGTAATCTAAAAGAACCATAAAAGGTGTTTTCCATTGGCCTTGAGGTTATATTGGCCGCGCTTAGGCTCTTTCAGTCGTTATGGCCATTTTGGCCGACGACAAAATATCATTTTTGGAATACACCAAAATCTCGATTTGCATCGTTCCGATTTGCGTCGTTCCGATTTGCGTCGTTCCGATTTACGTCGTTCCGATTTGCGTCGTTCCGAAGTTGCGTCGTTCCGAAGTTGCGTCGTTCAAAAATGTTCATGGTTTCAAAATTGCGTCGGTAATATTTCAATTTGCGTCATCTTCCTCTAGCCCAGTTAACAACGCAAATTGAGGTTTTGGTGTAAACTGTTCATAAACCTAATGGTCGTATATAAACCTAAGGGTTGTCATCGCGCTCTCTTTTCCCCAAACGCAGACCTCAATTAATGGTCGTCCGGGGTTATTTTTGTGCTTTTTGACTCCGTCCAGGGCCGCCATTTTTTGATTCTGCCTGCAATTCTAGAAAAGCAATTTTAAAAGAATTTAAAAAAATTAAACAAATTCTTCCGAACGGCTTAAATACGGGACAACGTCTGGGAGAAGAGAACGGGAAAGCAAGCCTATCTTAAACTGGCTTAACAGAATTTAGAGAGGCGCAACTCTGTTCTTCGTCCTTTGTGAGGCCCGAATTTAACCTCGAAATATCATCTAAAATGCCACGCCTCGCCTCAGAGAAATGGCACTCTAAGTATGCGCCTTCATAGTAAAACTCACCCTCAATATCTAGTCGATTATCTTGCCAAAGTAAATTTACTGAACCATGGAAGAAAGTTTTAATCCTGTTGCGAATTCAAATTCAAATTGATGAATTTGTTGTACTCATCTAAGATTTACATCCGGCTAGTGACAATTATATAAACTATTTTGAACAATGGCTAATACTAATTACCAAATTGTCTGACCCTCCTGAAATGGGCGCCAAATACCCTGGTAACTAATAATATTTTCAACACAACTAATAGTATTTTTTAACACTATGATGTTTTTTTAACTCTGAGTAAAAAACTGTGATATCCACATTAATGAGATAGAAAGAAATGAAATGTAAAATTATTTTGTGGTTTCCAAAAATTGTGTATTCTGTCCTCAGAGTTTGAAACAAAGTTTTTATTTGAAATTTGAATTATTGGATTTAGTTGGTGAAACTGTTTTTTTTTACTCTCTTTTAATTACAATGAATAAACGTAAACACAGTTTTCCTTTTTTTAATAAAGATTTAAAATTTAAATTGCTTAACCGTTAAGAATCTCCCAAAATGTTTTAATATTACCACATTTGTTATGATTTTGTTTAAATGACAAACATTTGTATGTTTTCGGAATTTTCTACTGTGCTGGTTCGTGTCTTGGCAGAAGGGAAGTTTTCCACGTACAAAGAACGTGGCGCCGCGCGCGGCCGATATTTTAAACTCCAAAAGCTTTGTCAAACAGTTTAAATGTTTTAACGTTTTATGCAATAGTTTAAATTTTGAAATTTTTCGTCAATAAATTGAAAAAAATGTGAATATAGTAAGGGTTGTTTTAATTTTGGCTCTTTTGCAGTCACCTTTTTAAAAATACGTGAAAACAATAAAAAAAACTAAACAAAGCTTTTACATATTTTTATTTGTATCTATATACTCTATATGATATATCATATATGAGTATATTAGATTTGGTATACTGTTTGTAATCATCTGACAAAAAAATGAACTACACCAAGGTGTTAGGGATGATAAAAGATTTGGATCTCTGTCTGTCCGTCCGTCCATCCGTCCGTCCGTCCATGGACACCATAATTTTCGAAAGGACTGAGCTAGAAACTTGAAATTTTGTACAGATAGGGTAAGTCACGGAGAGATGCCCCACTGGGATAGATGACTCACTGTTAAAAACTGGTACTTAACGAAACAAAACGTAACATGTCACATTCTACATATGAAGTGTTTGCTCAATGAAACTTCAGTGCGTTGTTAAAATTCGCGAGAGTCGGGAGTGTTGCGGGATAATTGGGCATTTTTGTTTTCGAACAAGGGAAAACTCCAAAAAATTATTTTGAGCTGCACAAAAACTCTTGGAACTTTTGCTTAAAGAAGTATGTATATATTTTTTTATTTTTTATGTGTCAAATGGAGTGTTTAATGTTTGTGAAAAAAAAAATTTTTTCCTTTTTATCCACACTTAATTTATTAAATAATTGGCGCATCTATCCGGTATGAAAAGGATAGACTCCTTCTTTTTTAAAGGGATAGTAGGGCAAATTAACTCTAGGTAATAACATATACCTATTTGCTTTCCCACATTCATTGAAAATACTTATTTATTATAGGTAAACATTCCATCCTTGGATTCGAAAATGAAAAACGGCTTGCGCGTCATATTCAGAAATTAGAGGCCGTTGGATTCCCTCCCGAAAGACACTGAATTTTGTTATTTTTTTCTTTATTATTTAATTAATTTTTTTTATATTGCAGTATGTGTATATTGGAAAGATATATATGTATGTAAATGAATTAAAATGCATAATAAAATGTTGTTATAACTTAAAAAAATGTTTTTTTTCCTCAAAGGCATCTATCCCACATGCACATTTATCATGTTGGGCGTCTATCCCATAGGTTGGGCATCTATCCCAAAAAGTAGGGACTGACAAAAACATTTTTATCACAATAAAAAGAAAACATAATGTAAGTTTTTTTTCGCTAAAATTGTTGATAAATGTTAAGACTAATATTTAAAAATAAAATAAAAACCGAAAATGCCTTTCTTCATTGTGAAATATGGCAAAGTCAAAATGTGGGGCATCTCTCCGTGAGTTACCCTACGTTTCTCGTGAATGGCTAGGCTAAGTTCTTGAACGGGCAAAATCTCACCATTCCTTCCGTCCTCCCCATACAAACGAAACAGTTTTTTTTTTGCAATTTTCGAGAGAACGGTGAGTAATATTTAAAAGATTATAAAGTAAAAATGTGTTTAAAAAAGGATTTTACATAACTCACCCATATTCGCACATGGTCCCGTAGACTGTAGTATCTCAAAATCTGCCATTTCAAGAAAAACGCATTCAAAGTTTTCATTTCAAAATAATTGTTTATAAATAATTGTTTTTTTCTGTTGTCTGTACAGTAATATTTCAATTTATTTTTTGATAATAATTTACAGATCATTTGCTTCATTTTTTTCTTTTTTTGCAATAATAAAAGAAAGAGTTAGGTTTGTTTTCAACAAAATCAATTTAAATTTTAAAAAATGGGAATTTAAAAAACCAAAAATAAATAAATTTTAGGACTACGTTTACATTTAAATTTGTTTTTCATTTGATTCAGTCAATTTTCCTTTACATAATGGAATAATTACTCAAAAACACATTTTTTTGAGATACTACAGTCTACGGGACCATGTGCGATATATACAGTAATTATTAAAAGAAATTGCTACGCAAGCGAAAATTTTTAAATGCCAAAGTCAAATACACCATTAAATTCACTTAACAGTTTTTTTACATTTTTTTTTGCCCATTCCAGAGAGCGGAGAGGGTGTGTAAACGACCATGGGTGCAATCTCACACTATTTTATAGCAGACCTTCTACATGAAAAGTTCCAATATTTGTGAATAAAAAACAAATTCTATTAGAATATTATAACTTTATTTAGTAAATACCAATTTGTACTACATTATGTTTTCTGTGTAACAATGGAGAAACAACCAACAAACAAAAAATGAATAGAATCAATAACAAAATTAAATTTTTTATGTAAAATCGTTTTCCAGGGGGTGGCTCTAACCCGCATTTTGAATTCGCCTGTTCACAAACGCCATAGCACGCATTCATCTTTTCGCCTGGTATAGTAGTGGATACATTCACAAAATCTTTGAAATTACACGAAACATTTTTAAAAGCACTTGAAATGTTAGTTAAATTCAAACCCCCATATCTTGAACCCAATATAAAACTACCCTCTGAATGTTTGTTAATATTAGGATAATTTTTGCAACCCCAAATGATTGTTAGACGACTTATTTCAGTACTGTAGATAACTTGGAATGGCATTTCATCCTGTATAGACATTTCGTAATAATGTAAACCATTTTTTAAAGATTTTCTAAAATTTCCACATGTTACCGACAGGATTTTGCTCTTTAGGCACATTCTTTCGATGGGCCACTTTAGTGGCGACAAGCCAAATTTTATATACGGACATGCAAAATCTAATTCTGATAGGTTTGATCCATGGAATTTAAATATCGTTCGAATATCTTCGTCGACAGGTAAATAGTAGTGTATTTGGCCATCCTTGATAATTAGATCACTTGTTTGGGGTTCCGGACAAGGTCCGTCATAGATCTTTGATGCAATATTTTTAATATTTAGTAATACTACTACTAAAAACACAATAGTAAAGAGATGCATATTACTAGTAGATTCACTTGTAGTTAAGCACTGATATTTAAAAATATTCTAAAACGACTTCAAAAGGCCATTTTTGTCATTATATCTTAATTATTTCTTAATATCTCATGTCATTAACGATAAATATCTGAACTTACGAAATTCGTTTCTATAACAAATTAGAATCATTGGATTCTGGTTCATATTTTTAAAATTACAGTCCAACCTCGATAAGTCGAAGCTGACGGAAACATATGAAAATCTGAGTTATATCGAGGTTCGACTTATTGATCATAATATTGAGAAACTTCGAGTTATTGATGATGAATACAGCAGATGTTAAAATATGGATTACAAAAAAGGGGAAGACGTAAAATTGTTTACGAAAAAAACAACACTACTCGTGGAATTGAAGAAGAATATGAGGATGTTCAAGTTATCGAGGTTTACTTGAGTTAAGGAGGTTTAGGAAAGCTCGTGGGATTGAAGAAGAATATGAGGATGTTCAAGTTATCGAGGTTTACTTTAATTAAGGAGGTTTAGGCTATCGAAGTTCGACTGTTACTTGCCGCAACAATTGATGAAGTAGTCCCAGAGTAATAAGTTCAATTATATAAATTAAAAAGTATTAGTTGGATTATATGACAGTCCACTTGATACTCGTTAGTGGACTAATTCTCCATAATGATTATGGAAACTTCGAGTATATCTTATTTGAAAATCGGCTATGCTTAACTAAAATTACACTCATACAAGGTGTTCCAATGGTTTGCACCGATGTTAATAGAAAATAAGACAATGTTATTTGTTAAATTTTTTTGATTTCTTTATTGAGTTATGTTATTTGACACATGGCAATTATGTGTGAAAGATAATATCGCTCAAATGTTCGCCAAGGTTTCGGCGGCACACCTCCACTCGATGGTTAACATTCTTGATGGCATCTCTGCATAGTTGCTCCTCGATCCAACAAATATGCCTTATTATCTCATCCTTCAGATGTTGAATTGTTGTTGGCATAGACCTTAATCTTGAAATAACCCCAAAGGAAGAGCACTATCTTGGTGGTCAATTCACTTCCCTGTTTCGAGAGATGAAGCGACCTGGCAACTTCTCATTCAAAAAAGCCATTGTTGCATTGGCTGTATGGCATGTCGCGCCGTCCTATTGAAGCCACCGCAACGCAGGCGAAACACAATCACGGTTGGCAAGGTTGGACGCGATTTTATAAATTTAATTGTTTTAGTTTTTTTCCCATCAATTCGGCTACAAATTAATAGTATATATTTAAGATTTTACTGTTTTTTTTCGCAAACCGGAATTTTAAGCTGAATCAGTGGGAAAAAAACGTAAATAAATTTACGCAAAAAAAAACGCCCCACCAAACAACTGTGACTATAAATCGCCGGCATTCAACGAGAGTGTAAAGGCAACATAAAAAACAAAATCTAACATAAATTTTCAAAACAAATGAAAACCGGATTTTTTATTCAAAAAAGTTTTTGTTCTTGTAAAAACTTATATATTTACTTACCCTATAGCCCATAAAATATGTAAGGGGAAGTCGTACAAAACAGGGTAGGCGGGTAAAACGGGGACCTGCAATTTTCTGCCATCTACATATTTTTTTTTTTTTTTATACCAATGATTTAGTTTACGTTTCAAGTATTAATAATTTGGATGTTGATAACTGGAAAGTTAAGACAAGCAATCACAAATAATCGGCTGATAAAAAATTTTTGTTTACATAAAAGTAAGTAATGTCCTTACATACTTACATACAGTTGTTTGCATTTTTGACTTGTCAAAGTGAAGTTGACGATTACCCCATAACGGTAAATTGTACGCAATGTGGCGACAAAACAGAATACTCTGTTTTAACCAACTCTTGATTTTCTGAACTTATTTTTTTTTTTTAATATTTTTTGTAAGTTTTATAAAACTTTTAAGTTCGTTTTATGCACGAAAATAAACTTATTTTGCTATCCCCTACATCATATTATATGTGGCAACAAGAGCTTAAGGGTTGAAATACTAGTACATATATAAATCTTAACACTCTAACTGACACGTCAGTCAAAAAGACCTGACACCTAACTGTACGCAACGGCCACAATGAAAATTATTAAAGTGTTCGCTGCAGCCGCAACGATTTTTTGTAGTTGCACACATTTTATGGTAATAAAATAACATTTAGGTATAATTTTGTTTCAATTTTTTTTTCTCTTAATGCCTTTTTGACTGACAACTAAATTTTCGAAAAAGGCTTAAAACTGTCGTGGCATTTGCTTTTTCTATAAAAGCCCGAATAGTGTTTTTATCTCTTTTTCTATTTTTTTTTTCTTTAATTTTCAACAAAATTTTTAACAAATTTATCATTAATAATATTTTTTTATTCACTTAAAAAAATATAATTAATAATCATCTTCGGGCGGTTCTGTTGCATATGTGAGCTCATTCAGGTAAAACCATTTCTGGAAAAAATGAAACAAAGCCACATTAATAAAAAGAAAAATTCCCTTTTATAAAAATTTAAATTTACCGCTGATTCAGTGCAGTTGAAATTGTAATCCCAATCACAAATCCTGTATTCTTGATTAAATGATGTCTCATTCGCACATAAATGTGGTATTCGATTGCCCTCCTCATCACACATGTGGAAGATCTTTTAAATGAAAAAAAAAAACGAAAATGTAAAGTTCAATGTATTTAAAAAGAATATAATAAAATATATACCTGGCAATTATATTCAATATCAGCATAAAAACCAACTGATCTTTGCGTGCAGTCAAATGAGAATGTGATATTATCTAAATTTGTCCATTCTTTTGTTTTGTGATTTTGAAATACTGGGCTGGCAATATTCTGTAGGGATACGCCTGTTAAGATGCCTGAAAATTAAAACAAATTTAATTAGTTTTTTCGAACTAAAATATCTATATAGTTTCATATAAATGTTAATTAAAAGCAAAATTTTTATGCGTAATCATAAGATTAGAAACTTTTAATAAAATATTAATTTGATAACAATGCATAACAGTGTTTTTGTAATTGACATTCTATAAAAGGGATTTTGAGCTGAACAATGTATGGCAATATATGTTGTCAATTTTTTTAATGATTGATCCCTCAAGTTTTCCAAGGATTTATTATTCGAAAGATCGTAAAAATCGCATTTTTACCTTAAATTGAATTTTCGTTCAATTTAATGGGCTACAATTGCCTTTTAGAATATTTTTACGTAAGTGGAGCTATGTAGAGTTATAATGCGGAAAATGACATTTTTATTATCGTTTTAGTCTTTTTATACCCGTATGGTGAAACCAAAGGGTATATTAACTTTGCCTTACCGTTTGTAACGCCAAGATCCCGTCATCGCACACAAAAATGAATTACACCAGTGTGTTTAGAATGATAAAAATATTTAATTTTTGCATGTCCGTCCGTCTGTCCGTCTGTCCGTCCGTCTGTCTGTCTGTGGCGCGGATTGTGGGCGCACGGATTGAGCTAGAGACTTGAAATTTTGCGTGGATTCGTTCGATGCGAGGCCAAGTTCGTTCATAAGCAAAAATGGACCATTAGGGGGGGTACCCCCCATACGAACGAAATCGTTTTTTGTGAATATCTCAAAAACGGTGTATCTTATCAAAAAAGTCCAAGAACAAAAGTTATTTAGGATATGATTCTACATAAAACTCCCATACATCAAAATCCGATTGGAATAAATTTTAAAAAATCTTATTGGAAAGTTTGACTTCAAAGTGGAATTTTGGTATAACTGTTCGAATTTTGATACGAATATCACCATACAAGTCTCCAATGATTGCCAGATTGGCAATTATAGCTTTTGTTATGTTTTGATCGTGGAATTAAAAAAAACTTTTTTTAGGCTCTTAAAGGTATTATCTTATGTGGGATAATACGTTTAGGAGCCAAATGGTGTGAAAATTGTGAAAAAAAGAAAAAAAATCGATATATCAGTGAGACAGAAAAAGTGTAATGGACATAAGAACTGCACGAAAAGTTAGGCAGAGAAAAATGTGTTGTATTTTCTTTGCTTGCAACTGAATCAAAAAGTTATACCAAAAAATTTTCGACCACTGCAGTGGCACTAAATTGAAAGAGAAAACTAAATTTTCGTAGAAATTTTTTTTTTACAGAAAACTGGACGAATGGAGAAAGACAGAGCACGAATTTTCGACAGACAAAAGTAAATTGTTCGCCTACTTGGTCTGAAATTCGAGAACTAGCTTCAATTTTAAGTTCTATTTTGTTCTGAATTCTATCCTTTTTCCCATTTTTCTCCGGGAAAATTGGCATTATGGGGTTTTTGGGGTCGCTGATCACGGCTCTGGTGTTGGAATTTTAAAATTCGAAACGTTTTTTCCCAAAAGTTTTTAAATTATTTGTGGTTTTTTGGCATTCTAAAATTTCTACAAAAAACTTTAATCTGGCAACGAAGGGTCTGCTAGTTATCTAAAAGCTACCAAGAATCAAACGGACATATTTTATAAGAAAAAAGGTATCTGTAATCTGTAAAAGTTAATAATAGTGTAACAAGAAAGAATTACCCCCAAGGTTAATTTTCAAGAACTGCCAGCCTGGCAACTCGTTACTGGGTGAGGGCAGCCCGCCGTCGTGGTTGTAAAGGAGATCAAGCGTCTGCATTGTGAAATAAGTAGCCGAACTGGCAGCAGGCCTTAAGCTTCACCTCAGTTACAACGAGGGGGCACGACGGTGGGTTCGCCAAGGAAATGGCAAGCGACTAATACAATTAAACGAGTGTGTTATAATAGAGACAATACAAAATATAAATTCTCCTACTTACAAAATATTCAAAAATATAGGAAATTTTATATTTATGGGATATACAGAATTAATAAATTGAATTGAACAATATTTAATCCACGTTATTAATAAATTTTATAAATATGCTTATGGATTTTTATAGATAAATTTATTTATAAAATTTTTACCCAAATTTTCAACAGTGTATAGATCTCTTTTAGGTTTTTGTGGAAAACTTTCGAAAATCTGGTGTTAGAATTTTAATTTTCGACATGGAAATGCTAATACCGATTTTTTTTTCAAAAGTCTTTAAATTATTTTTCGGGTTTTTTTGGTGCTAAATAACTTATGCAAAAAACTTTTACCATAAATTAAACGGGTATGTTACAAATAAATTAAACAGAAATCAACACGTAATAAAATAAAAGATTGACATTTACTTACCTAAAATTATTGCACATAAATAAATAAATTTATTATCCATGTCTAGAGTTGATTTTTTGTATTTCCCTTTTAGTTTCTAACACGTTAATGATCCATTAAAATAGAAGTGATGAATATAATTTATTATAATTAAATATTATTTAGTTACTTTCTATTAATTTAATCTAGGATCAACTTTTCAATTTTATAACACATACATGATTTTTAAATGTAATTTTTTTCTGTTCGTTGTAGGTTTTGTTTTTATTATTATCACTTTTCGTTAATTTTTATTGTTAAAAATTATTGATTTAGAAATCGTTTTTTGTACTGTTTAAATTGTGACTTTGAACTTTTCGTTTATCATGTAATATTAACGGTTAATGGTATTCATTCAATAATATTTTATGCAGTATTTTCCCTGCTGTGTGCGTGGTGCGGATAAATGGAATTTATCTTAATAAATTTTGTGACATGAATACAAAAGGTGGCGGCTGTTGATGATGTTTAACCTTGTCAAACCTATCAAATGTCAGCAAAAGTTCAAATTAAAAGTTATTAATAATTTTGTTGTTTGTTTTTTTTTCTGATTATCATCATCGTTCATTAATCCCTTCTCTAATATTCATTCATTCAGTTTAAAAAACAAACAAAAAAAAATAACCCGAAGAAATAAAACGAAATAACGTCAAAAGTGGCACATTTTTTGGCGCAATGCTTTCTTTCATATTTCAATTTGAGCCACTCTTGGCCATGATAGTTAAAAGACGTTGTTTTATGGTGCTGCCATAAGTACATTTTCGTATGAGTCAATTATTATGCAATCGATTAAGAGTTATTATGAATTAATTAATAACATTTCGCCATCTCTTTCGACCCATCGCGTTTCTTTCAATTTTTTGTTTTGTTTTTGTTTATAATATTTTTACTTCATTCCGATTATATAATAATTTACGATCATATGCAGTCGCAGTCAACACGATTTTTCAGGCGAAAAAAAAACTCTTATTACAAAATTTTATGAAGTTACAGTCGCACATTGCCCATTAGCAAGTTGAACTCGAAAGGTCCTACGAAAAAGATTACTAACCGACTAGCGATGGAAAATTTCCATAAATCCATCATTGTGTAAAATTGGCGGATTTTTACTTTCTTGTACGGAGTATAATAAAGTATTGTATTCATGAAAAATTTCGACCTCTTAATTTTGTCTAAAAAACATTTTCCGATCACTCCTGAGTCGATTGGAGTCATATTTAAAAAATGTCTGTTAGTCTGTCAGTCTGTCAGTCTGTCAGTCAGTCAGTCTGTGTACAAGATTTTCAAAAACTAATAGAGCTAGTGCCATGAAATTTTATAGGCATGTTGGGTCCTGAAATGGGACGATCCTATCAACTTTTGGTGGAAATCCGTTAACCGGAAGTATCCAAAATGGCGGTTTTTCAAAAATCGCAATTTCGTTTTTCTCGATTTACTCCCAAACTACGCGTTTTTTAGTGGCCTTAAGTGTGACAAAACTTGGAGAAAATAAAATTTTCCACACTTTTGTCTTTAGCTATAACTCGATATCTCAACCTGTTATCGAGATAAACCGTTATTTCCAAAAAAAAACAGTTTTTTGCGATTATCTCGAAAATTACCGGGTTTTTGCTGACTGAATGTATGAATTGAATTAATGAGAATGGCATTCTGCACAATTTTGTTTCTTACCGTTATCCGTTATCTTTTACCGTTATTGAGATTTTTTCATTAATATGTAAAAAATCATATGTTTGCGAATAATTTGCAAACTAACGGTTTTTCGACAAATCAGTTAAAAGAATAATTAAAGATGTTAACATTTTCTACATTTTTGCCATTTACCGTAAATTGATATCTTTTACCGTTCTCAAGTTATCTCAAATTTTGTACGTTTTTGATATTTTTGAATAAACCAAGAATTTATTGGGAGGTCGTCTTAGGTTGACAACGCGACAGGGCTCTAGCGTAAATTGCGCAGGGTCGTAGATTTTGTAGAAGAAAGTTTTGTGTTAACCACAACTGATATTTTAAATGAAATCTTGGCCTTGCTGAAGAGAAGAACTTCGCGATCAAATATAATTAAAGTGAATCATCAAGTAAATTGAACTGATCTGTGGTTAAACAAAATAATAAAATAGTTAAAATCAACTTCACTTTTTTCTAAGAAGAGACAAAAATTGGTTCGCAATTACAAATCTAGCCTAAACGGAGAGAAATAATTTTTGATGCAACTAAAATTTTATGATGTGAACATATTTTGTTTTGATATAAATATAATATTGCAGCTACAACCAAAATTATATTTGTCCCAAACAATGAATATAATTATATTTGTTCCCCAAATTCCCCTAAAGATAATTATATTCAAGGTAAACGAATTTTGTTTGGGGCAAACATAATTTTGATTACAGTGACAGCATTATATTTATCTCAAACAAAATATGTTGGCAGTAATCAAATGATGATTGTAGCAACAAAAATTATTTCTTTCTGTGTAGAATCGTAAATGATATTCCAGGAAGAAGAAAAATAAAATTTATTTAAAAAGTTTTGGATACACCCTTCGAAACGCAGAGAACCAAATGCATAAGAAAAAATATCAGTTGTGACAAATACAAAACTTTTTTTTTCAGAAAGCCGTTAAAGAGACGTAAAAACCGTTAAAAGAAAAAATGCAGGAAATTTTATTTTCTTTGAATTTGGTTATATTCATTATTTCCCAAAAGCGCATGGTTTTCGAGAAATTCTTGAAAAAATTTATTTTTTCAAAAAATATTGTATGGGAGGTACCCGTTATAGCTACCGCTCAGTTGATAGAAAACTACGTTTTTCGTAAAACTCATTTACAAAAAATTTCAAGTCGCTAGCTCATCTCTTTTTCGAGTTATTTAAGATACGTAAACCAGACAGACCGACAGACAGATCGACAAACCAACCGACGGACAGACAGACCGATAGACAGATGGACGGACATCGACATAATTTTGCCTGAATCAGAAATCGTACTAATCAGAACCTTTCTATCTGCCTCCGTTTTCGAGTTGGGCTCCGTCATGAATACAATACTTTCCCTAGAGGAAAGTAAAGGAAAGTAAAAAATTATGGGACCACTGTGTTTGTTAAGGAGTTATACCTGCAAGTTTTGGAGAAAAAGAAGTAATTTTCTTTCTCTGCATGCAGACTTTAACGAGACAAAGACTAAAACATTTTTTGTTGATTTAACGAAAGTCTGTTTAGAAAATCAACCATTTTAACTCAAATCAACTTTTCCAGTAGGAAAAAAAAAGAATCTCTTCAATTATTTGCTTATTTATTAAATTTGCCCTGTGAACAGTTAAAATGTTTTCAAAATATTTCAAGGGTAGCTAAAATGAAATAATTAGACATGGATCAAAGGAATTTGTTTAAATTTAAGAGAACCATATGTGAAAAAAATTGCGAGTCATTAAACACACTTGGCACCTGGCCTCTTATACGAAAAATGGTTTCACTTTCACTAAATCGAAACCCATTTCCACGACCTGAGAGTTTTTTGAATGCTTTATTTTCGGTATGTGTAGCGAAATAAGTTCACTTTTTACTTTTATTTTCTCATAAAATAAGGTCAATGCTTTCTTGATTGTCGATAATCGATTGCATATATGAATACCACCTCTGATATAATATACGAGAAAAAAGTATGTTTTATAGTCATGTATGAAGACTAACAAAAATTAACTCTTAAAATGATCTAACGCCACACTTTAAAATGTGATTATCGCAAACATGCATGAAACTCGTTTGACATTGAGCGATTGATTGAATAATTTCATTGATCTTGAGATTTAGTGCTTGTAATCTCACTGTCTGTGCATAATTTAACTTTTAAGGTCCTGGTTTTTTTTCTGACAAATAAGTAAATATAGAATATTGTTTCCGCGAAGTTTTTTCTACCAAACAAAAATCTAGGAAGCTTCAGATACATATTCAGATACATATTCAGATACATATACCATAAGTCCCGAAATTTTCATGTACATATACCATAGCTCCCAGAATAGCCGGGGTAGTCCCAGATTTAGATATCAGGTCCAGCGCACAGTGTCATTTTTTGTTGTTAAAGTGGTCAAAATTATGAAACTAGGGTTCTAATGGAGATAAATTCTTCAAATTTGGAGGAAATATAGAAAAAATATTAGGCTTTCAGATAAAGACAAAAGAAAACATTTTTTGATTTAAGACATTGCAAAAAAAAATTAAGAATAGTGCTATATCTTTTAGACCTCAATTGCTTTAAGAAAAGAAATCTGACGAAAATTAATTATAAAAGTTTTTTGTAGGAAATTTATTTGTCTTAAATTTGCTACATAACCAGCTTTCATAAAGTCGATATAAACCAAATAAATTTGCAAAAATTAATCACAAACTTTTTACGGGATCTTGCCAAACAAAAAACACTCGTACAGAGTTTTTATGGCTCCTTACGGCTATGATTTATGACCAAAAGAAAGGGTTTTTACTGTAGTGTTATTTCAAAGAGGTCTGATGGTGGGCCGAGACGGGCGAAAAACTGTAAGCTTACCTTAAGTTGGAAAACTGTTAAAAAATAAGGTTTTTATATCGGCGTAATTATTGAAACCAAAGGGTGTATTAACTTTGCCTTACCGTTCGTAACGCCAAGATCCCGTCATCACACACAAAAATGAATTACACCAGTGTGTTTAGAATGATAAAAAAAAGTTGAATTTAGCATGTCCGTCCGTCCGTCCGTCTGTCCGTCTGTCCGTCTGTCCGTCTGTAGCGCGGATTGCGGGCGCACGGATTGAGCTAGAGACTTGAAATTTTGCGCAGATCCATTTTTCGTAAAATGCGAGGCTAAGTTCGTTAATGGATAAAAATTGACCATTAGGGGGGTTACCCCCGATACGAACGAAAACATTTTTTGTGAATATCTCAAAAACGGTGCATTTTATCAAAAAAGTCCAAGAACAAAAATTATTTAGGATATGATTCTACATAAAATTCCCATACATAAAAATCCGATTGGAACAAATTTTAAAAAATCTTTTTGGAAAATTTGACTTCAAAGAGGAATTTTGGTACAACTGTTCGAATTTTGATATGGATATCACCATACGGGTTTTCAATAATTGCGAGATTGGCAATTATAGCTTTTGTTACACTCAGAAAAATGTCCAGGTCAACTTTTTGTCAGGTTAACTCTGACCTTACAGAGGTTTCTGTAAGCCAGCTAGCGGTCAGAGTTAACCTATCTAAGGTCAACTCGTGCAGCTCCCAATGCCCTACTTCACCTGCAGGTGGCTTAATTTCAGAATTTCTCCGACTACAGGTCAACTCAGTTTTACTTGCCCACATGCAGGCGAACGCGCGCCTGCCCGAGGCCAATTACGCCGTATGTAGGTCGTCGAGTTAGCCTCCATTTTTCTGAGTGTATGTTTTAGTAATCAGTTGTTTAGGTACAAGAAAATTGGTTTCCATAAAACTTCACAAATTGGATCTACTTCAATAAAAAATAATTTAAGAGTGTCAATGAAGTCCTTTTATGATTTTTCATAGTCAGAATCAGTAAAAGTTTTTAAGACAAAAAAATATTTCGTAGTATTTTAAAATTGCCTAACTTATAAAAGGTAATTTAAAAAATAAATATATTTTCTATGGTTTTTTTTAGTTATTTTACAGGTTTTGTGATGCCTTCGAATGTTTTTATTCCCGTATAAAAATGAAGTCCCTATGATTTGCTATGTTACCCTCTATATAAGTATTAAAATCGTTTAACCTGACTGAGTGACTCACTCATCCCAGCCCAAAACCCTACTCTCGTAGGTGCTTACTAAGGTGGGGTCTTTTTTTTAAATTTTCCCACTAAGGAGGTAAACGAGGGGTAAAGAGGGTTTAGGTGTTATAAAACCTTAGCTTTCGCTAAGAACCCTACTCATTAGGAGGCTCAAACGTGTCACCCGGAGGTTTTCGGAATCGCTGATCACGAATCCGGTGTTAGAAATTCAAAATTTGAATTAGAAAGTCCTGCAAGGATAACCTAAATATCCTTTTTACTATTTTTCTTTGGAAAAACTGGCATCAGGGAGTTTTCGGGGCCACTGATCACGATTCTAGTGTTAGAATTTCAAAATTCAAAACGAAAGGTCCTGTAAGGATAACGCAAATATCCTTTTTCCCGTTCTTCCCGGAAAAAATTCGAATTAGCTGGTTTTTGGGATCGCTGATCATGAATCCGGTGTTTCAATTTCAAAACGACAAACCGAATTGCCTGCAAGGATAACCAAATTTAATTTTTCCATTTTTTCTCGGAAAATTTGATATTTATGGATTTTTGGGATCGCTGATCATGAATCTGGTGTTAGACTAATTCGACACGGAAAGTCCTGCAAGGATAAGATTTTTCTCAAAAGTTTTTAAGTTCTTTCCGGTTTTTTTTGGTATTCTAAAACTTGTGCAAATAAATTTATCCCGGCAACGACAGGTATGCAAGCTAGTTACAAGCTAGTTATAGAATTCATTATATCGATACCATAGTCAACAAAATGTGTTCAGTAACAATCTTGGAGAGTGTCAAGTTAGATGACAATTATGAAGTTTTTAATGTTTACTATCGAATGCACAGTTGTGGGAAGTGAAACACTGATCTCTTGGCGATACAGCGCCCTGACTTATTATCAAAAATCAAAGTTTCAAATACGCTTGATATCGAAAGTCAAAATTTCAAATACGTTTATCTTAAAACCAGCAAATTGTCATACATTTATGCACTATGCAATCAAAAGGAATTGTGATTTTTTTTATGTTAATACTAAGTTCAGACCGACGCAAAATCACGTAATTTTGCGAAATGATTTAGATCTTAAACCAAAGTGTTCACACAGAGGTTAGATAATTTTGTTTGACATTTCAACTACA
The DNA here is from genome assembly GCA_964034945.1 of Chrysopilus asiliformis. Taxonomy (NCBI): domain Eukaryota; kingdom Metazoa; phylum Arthropoda; class Insecta; order Diptera; family Rhagionidae; genus Chrysopilus; species Chrysopilus asiliformis. The sequence goes on from OZ035962.1 coordinate 15,145,071, forward strand.
GGATTGCTATGAATTTTAGTGTAGCATTGCTATGAATTTTAGTAATATGATGAATAATACAATTCCAAACATCGATCAAATATATGCAAACAGAATTAGACACTTTAGACGACAATGGAAATTATCTGTAATGAAAATAAACAATTATTTTCCATTTCATATCTAATCACATCAAAAACAGGTCCATTTTTTGCCCCGCGTAGGTTGTTTACTAATATATCCTTTTCGCGTGCGGAACACGGCTTCTTTTTCTTATATCTCCGTCGTTCCAATCCAGCACAAATGTCAAAACTGATGTACTGAAGAGAGCTGAATAAGTGATGCAGGGTTGTATTCATTGTTTTTGCTTGAGAAATTGCATACTTTTAGTGATTTTTGAAAACAGGTTAATGTACTGGAAATCTCGTGATTTCGAGCAAGATTTCGTTCAAAATTACGAAAATCTTCAAAAGTACGTGATTTTGTGTCGGTCTGAACTTAGTATAAGAAATGATTGAAGTAACCGTTTTTTCATGTTTTAAACAATTTTCCTTTAGATATGATCAAAAAAATTGGTTTAAATATTTTTAAATAACGAGGCTATTAGCATATTTTTTCAAAAGCCCAAAAACAAACATATGCATTGAAATGCTCTTCGTAAAAAGTTTCATATTTGCTCTGATTAAAATTAACCCAACATTTTATAATAGATTTGCATTAATAAATTAAAAAACCATAAAATTTGTATTTATGAGGATCAAAATTATTTCCTTATTCCCATGAATAATATTAATATTTTACTAAAGCAGTTGGGATTTCAGATATGAAAAATGATATCACATAAGCGAAAAATGCAGCAACTGAACAAAATCAACATAATAAAAAATTTATTGCAGCTATGATATTTGCCTTTTTTGCCATTTTCTGTAATTTAAAGTATATATCAAATTATTTTTATATAAAAATTTACACTCCATAAAAATTTAATTTGTAACATTCGTCGAGCCATGCCGCTGTGCGATGCTATGCATTCATTTGAATATATATCGCAATTACGTTACGTTGATGTGAATAGTTAACCTTCCATTCGACGACCAATTTATCTTGAAAAACCTCTCAATTTCACTTTCGGTTTCAAAATCATTGCGGCAAAAACACACCGCATATGCACATGCTACACTAACGGCATCACTAACACCACTATATCGTGACGTATTTTTTCATAATAACGGTTGCACGGTCTGGCTAATGGACGTTGAGTTTCAATGAAAAGTGCCCGGTCTGAATGCAAAACTGCATCGGCCGCTGCCGTCATTCGAGTGAAATAATACTGAAAAAAAACAAGTCATTGTTTAATGGAGTCGGCCTGTCATTTAATTCGGATTAAAACGCTGCAGCGATCTGTGAAATAATCGCTAAAAACTTGACTATCTCACTATATGCTACCAATCATCTATGATTGCTACATATTCGTATTTTTTTAATGTGTCTGTGGTGTGCAAATATTAATAAAATTATAAATTTGAATCTATTCCAACCTGCAAATTAAGCAAAGCGCGAAAGATTTTCCAACGGATAATAATTTTTTTTTGGATTTCGGAATAACCTAAAAGTTTATTGCCTTTAGCTATGATTTGAATTCGTGCAAGTTTATCCGAACAGTCTGGGATCACTGATCGATTATCTAGCCGATAAGATCTATAATCGTTTATTTCAAATTTATGTTAGGGAATCATAAAATTTATGCATTAATGTCATCCGATGGATGCTACTCGGTGTGACATAGTTTATTATACGCCGCAAACACCGCCATTAATTATTCACCATTTGGCATTGGATTTGCCATCTGTTTTGCGCAGGTCGGAGACTCTTTCATTGTAACTGATTTTTCATTATTCTTATTGATTTTTTTTGTTGAGAAAATCTTACTTTTTGTACGGTCGCTGTTCAAAGGAAAAAATATCAGTTGTGATCAACACAAAACTTTCCTCTGCAATGTTTAGTTTCGAAAAAAATATGTAAAAAATAATATCTTTTTCAACTATCTCGAGAACCGTTAAAGATACGTAAAAACTGTACGGAATACGGAAAAAATGCGGATCGAAGTGCAAGATGGCGAGGGTCGGGCTATTGGCCAACAAGGTCATGGCCACAGTTTTTTGAGATGCTCTTGGTATCATTTACATCGATTACCTTGAAAAGGGCAAAACGATCACTGGCGGTTGGATCGATTTGACGCCGATTTAACGCGTAAGCGACCGCATTTGGTGAAGAAAAAAGTGCTCCTTCACGAGAACAACGCACCGGCACACATGCCGCAGTGGCAAAATTTTATGAATCGCGCTTCGAATTGGTTCCTCATCCACCATATTCTCCAGATTTGGCCCCCTTCGATTAGTATCTATATCAAAACTTGAATAAATGGCTCGGTGGTAAAAGATTTGGGTCGAACGAGGAAGTTATCGCTGAAACAGACTTATATTTTAAAGGCTTCGGGAAATCGCATGATTCGGAGGGTATTGGACGCTGGATATTTCCATAACACAAGACTCTGTTGAGAAATGAAATGAGTTTTGCCGAAAAAAGCTGTGTTTTCTTGTCTAGATCGATTACTTTTCAGCCCACCCTCGTATATAGATTAAGCTCCAACTTTGTGTCTGACGAAGAAAAGGTCAATGATGGCTTATTCTATGGGTGTTACCTTTGAATTTATGAATGAAATTATTCATGTAACAAAACCTGAAACATATTTATGATAAATGAAATTCATGTTTTTATTACAACTCTTTTGTGTTGTACTAATTTGATGAAAAGCAGACCAAATGTAAACTAAACATTAGGAGTTCGTTCACAATAACAACCGTGTAAAATTTCTCAGATAATTTTCAGACAAAAAAAATATCGATCATGCATGAAAGCTGGAAATTTATTGTCATGTAGTTAAGATGTACACACGCAGCAAACAAAAACATATCCGCATCGATCGCATCAACATAAAGAGAGTTTGAGTTTAATGAATGACGACTAATTTGAAATGTTCAGCGTTTGTTGATGTTTTCTGGTTGCGATTAGTTTTAATGAATAAGAAATGACGAAATATTGCAATTGCATCGGTTTATACCACGTTCAGTATAACGTGGTCGTTTTACTATACAAATATGGACATCCCCAGTAGAGTTCATTGCAATTGAAAACAGTTTAATTGATTTCTTATGCAAAAATAATAAATTTGCACTTCTAGACAATGTGTCTCTGGAAACGGGATCCCAACCAATTAAACTTAAGAGAAATTATAGCAAAAGATTTGAGAATGTACAGGTGGTCAAATCAATGATAATGAAAAATTAAATTGAACTCTCAGATGTTATTTCCGTTTCCCGGTGATGATTTTATGCATGCGAGAGACAGGTCAACATCTTATATACAGAATCTATTCATTGCAGTAAAAAAATTCATTTAAGTGGTTATCATCTAAACTGATCGTGAATAATTTTTTTTTTCAATTTACATGCAAAATGAAAGTTTTATTACTTCAATTGTCCCATAAGGAGAGATTACGAGTTAAGATTGAAATGTAATTCTCAAGGTCATAAAATAAAATCGATAGTAACTATATTGCTTATTACTTTGTAATATAGTATAAAAGAAGATTAATATATAAATTAAGAATTATGCTGTGTAAAGGTTTAGATAAATGGCTGTACAAGCAGAGAAAAAAATAGTAAATAGTACTTTTGCCTAAAAAACATTTCCCGAGCACTCCTGAGTCGATCGGAACATTATTACAAAAATGTCTTTCTGTCTGTCAGTTTGTTAGTTTATTAGTCTGTTAGTCTGTCGGTCCGTGTACAAGATTTGTCAAAAACTACTGGAGCTAGAAAATATAACGGACGTATTTGGTGACGATCCTATCAACTTTTGGTGAAAGTCCGGTAACCGGAAATAACCGAAATGGCAGCTTTTTCAAAAATCGCTTTTCGCGGCTTTCTCCGAAACTACACATTTTTAGTAGTCTTAAGTATGACAAGAGTTGGACAAAATAAGACGTCCTACATTATTGTCCTTTAATAGAACTGCGTATCTCAAGCCATTATCGAGTTATACCCTTATTTAAAAAACTCAGTTTTTTGCAATTATCTTCAAAATTACTCGTTTTTTGCTTGTTTTATGTATAACATAAATTAACAGTTTTATTTTATCTTTTGCCGTTATTGAGATATTTTCATTAAAATGTAAAAATAGAAAAATATGCCGGACATTGTTTTTCGATCAAAAAAGAGTCCTTCAAAAAGAGTACGTCTAGGAACCTTGAAATTAGGGTTTCCTCACCTATTATGATGATATTTTTTCATTAAAAATAATATTACATACTAGCTTGCATACCCGTCGTTGCCGGGTAAGTTTTTTCAAAAAAAAAATTTTATGGTCTATGTTGGAGCTAAACTTCAGGCCAAGCGGCTCGGTAGTTTCACCGCGAAAGGGTGACATAGAGGAAGAGCTAAGTTTTGAGATCACTTTACGCCCTCCCCTTACTCTCCCACCTCTCGGGCTACTTTTTAATGGGTCTATGTTGGGGCTGGACCCCCGACAAACATCTATGCCAAATTTTAGGCCAATCGGTTCAGTAGCTTCCCCGCGAAAGAGTAACATAGGGCAAAAACTAAGTTTCGAAATCACTTTACCCCCTACCCTTACTCCCCCCACCCCTCGCGCTACTTTTCCGTATGCCTATGTTGGAACCAGAACTACCACAGACACTTATGCCAAATTTTAAGTCAATCGGTTCAGCCGTTTTTGCTTGAAAGAGGAACAGACAGACAGACAGACATAAACTCATTTTTATATATTTTTATTATTATGATTATAAGTTTTGTTGTGCATTTTTAAGACCTGTAAGCCGAAAAATTCCATATTTTAGAACACCGGGTTGTTTTAGGACATCATATTACAACTGCATTATGACTAATATTTTCGTTTCAGATAACTTCTCAAAACTTGAAACTTCCAATAGTATGTTTTCAAAGGAAAAGCGGTTAGGCGACTCTTCCTGTACCTCGTACAAAAAAAAATGTTACCGGTCAATTTTTGCGAAAAAAAGGTCAGAAGTTCGAACGTTGACCCTGTAGGTAATTTCAAGTCTACTGAGCTTGCTTTATTGAAATGAGTAGTGATAGCTACTGCTTTGTACTAACAACACAATAACCAACCTAGATTGCTATCAAAACCTATGCTATTGATAGGTTGCGAGAAAACCTTACAAATGTTGCAATTCATGGATAGATGGGCAACAGGGATAACAAACTGCTACGAAATCGTTACGAATTGAGAAGACCCCAGTCGCGTTTTGGGATGTAGCGACATATATAGATCAATAGGCATAAATTTATATTATTAATTAAAAATTAAAATAGGTACATTAAATAATTACACACGAATGTTTCCAGAAAAATCCACATTTTTCAATTCAACAAAGAACCAAAGCCCAAAAATTCCACAATTACATAACACGGAAAAACACGAAAAAAAATGTCACAAAAATTTGTTATTGAAGGTAAGGTAACCTTTTAAGCACACGACTAAACGGTTAAGTAATTTTAATTAATTTAGGCCGGGTAAGTACCTACACAAAAAAAATTTTTTAGAAAGGAAGTACGCAAAAAATTGGCGTTCAATTAATTCAGTACCAATCTGAGCAACATTTCTACACTGTAAGAACAACCGACAGTTAAAATATTTGTGTCAACATTCGCTATCAACCCAACCTTAAAGTACGTAACTGAAAAGCAACAAAGTTGAAATAAAAAAAAGGTGCAAAAAAACGATACAAAATAAAAAATACAACAACTGGCGGTTAAAAAAAACACACAACGTAATGAATGCAAGTAGTAAACATATCTGCCAATAAATATAAGGAGGAAAGAAATAAAACCGCCAAAGTTTAATAAAACGTTAATTGAAGGTAAAACTTCCTACGCCAATAATATATTTATGAATCGTTCCTCAACTATATTATTATAAAATAATCATTTGAAAAACGCTGCTTGCTGCCCTCATTGGAATACTCGATTAAATTATTAAGAAATTGCATTATGATTACTCGATGATTTTTTTTCGTTTGAATTTTGTTTGACTGTGAGATTGTAAAATAATCCTACATAAATATAAATCGAATAATTATGAAAAATTAACGGAGACGGGTTGAAACAATCATAAATTAGAGAAAACTTGTTTGAAATTCCATTTCGTAAATACAGTAAAATATCATCAGCGGTTGAAAACTATGCGACTGTAACTGAAATCACTTCCAATAACGTTTTAACTCGATTTGAACGATTAATAAAAATGTGAAAATACCAAACACGATGGAAAAAATGCTTTAATTAATTAATTCACCAAATTATTGAAGCATAAAAATCAGCTATCGACTGCTTATGAATTTATGTTGCACCATAATAATCCAAACATGAAAGAAAACGCTGCTGTTATTCCTCTTTTTTTGCTGGCATTTCCCAAAGTTTTATATTAATTATGGCATTAATTAGAATTTTTTTTATATTTTCATTTTTTCGCATTTTAAATTTAACCAATTTTAACATGATTTAACAAAAACTGTGTTTACACTGGTATTTTTATTAAACCTGGCTAATTGTAAGGAAGGAAATATTTTTTTAAACAGATTTTTAATTAAAATGCACTCTAAATATAGTCTTGATTTAGCTCTTTTGCAGGCTTTGCTGTCACATCCAATGTAATAACACGATTAGTTGTAGTATTATTCACTATATATATTTATTAAGTTATAAACAATTTTGTTTTTACACTTTTTCTTTCAAAAAATAATATAATAAATTAACATAAAACAGTTTCACTTTTTTTATTTACTCATTTTTCATTCATTTTTCAATGCAAATTCTTGTTTATTACTCAACATTGAACGTTATTTACAAAAAGCATTTTGCAATTGCATAATTTTTGTGATCACTTAAAATTATTAAATAAAAAAATATATTTATAAACTGAACACACACTGATAGAAAAATCCGTTGCTGCTGTTGCTGCTGCTACTGCACGCCTCGAGTTCACTTCAAGATTTAAAAACTTTTATTTCAATTTCTTAACCAACGATCGCGGATGTCGCTTGAAGCATTTTATTGCTAATATAAAAAAAAAACGTCCCCGAATTCTTTATTAAATTAATTCAAATGATCTTTAAAAAGAATTAATTGGCAAATAAAAGCGAATAATCCAACTGAGATAGGGCGGTTTTTTTTTAAATGTTGTTGCTTGGTTAACAGTTATTTACGAATATATTTGGGTGGCTTCATTTGAAATACGTTTGAAAAAGAAGACTGGTTAATAATTCGTTCAACATTTTCATTATATATACGAACCCCACCATTTGGCGACTTACACATAAACCAAAGAAGTGAACCTCTCTGAACGAAGGTAAGTAGTAGAAAAATACGAATAAGATGAAGAAAAACAGTAGACAAGCAGACAGGTAAATGAAAAAAACTATAACTCTTTTTTTTAACAATTTTATTCGAACGCACTCCATCAGGTTCCAGTATACGGACAACAGCGGCAACACATACAGCCTTGGTAGTGGTGGTTCCAGAGGATTCCTTTTTTTCGTATAGCGAAACCAGTAATTGTCCACAAATGCTCCGCTCAGTATTTAAATATTTCTCAGTTTTATTTCTTGTGTGCATTCGAAGAATCCAGAGATCGACCTTGCCACCTTCTCAGCTGCACAATCCGCTCGAGTTCGCTTAAAACGAACAGATTTCTTGGGCGCTGCGGTTGGGGAGTTTTATCCCCTGTCCACGTCCACTTCGTAACCACTTCCATCGAAAAAAAACCCACTCCGCCGGCACAGCAATTGTGGAATTTATCCGGGTAAGTAATAATCCATGTAAGTACAAAGTAAAACGTATTACTTCAATTGTATTAAATTTACAAACAAACGCAAACTCTATTCTAGGCATTTGCAGGCACGCGAAGTACTTCTGCAAAAGACAATCATCCGATAAATGGTCGTTCGGAATTTTATCCAATTTTATTCAACGTAAACAAAATTTCAATGGTAAAACGCATTGCCAATTAAACGGATTATTTTTAAATGAATTTACAACAAGACTCTTTTAAAAAAAAGCCAACTCCCATGATGCTAATTCGGGTAATATGGTCCAAATTAGGAAAGTAAGACTTGCAGTTTTTGAATTTAAGGAAAAAAACATGACTGAAAGGCCAATTAAATTATGTCAACTGATATCTGTAAATTAAAAGAGATTGTGATTTAATTGAATTTTAATTGAGGTAAATAGCAAACAAAAACTACGAAAAGGGTGGAGTCAGATTTATTTATTAACACACCTTGCAACTGGAAAATTATCAAAATTCAAGCTATAAATATGAAAATCTACAAATCTGCGATTTCTTGCACAGTGAGATCTCAAAAGAAAAATCATAATAAGGGTATTCACATTTACTATTAAAATAGCTATTTTTGTCGTAAAATAGTATCATTTGTTAAAGTTTCGCTCTAAACCGTGAACGCACTTTTTCGCGACTGTAGTAAAATTGAAAAGATACCCCTATTTTTAATTAACATCTTTTCACTTGATCCGTTTTCTCTTTTCGGAAATCACTTAAATTATTTATCACTTAAAATAATAAGCACTACATATTCTAATCACTTGAATACCATTTTTCAACACTGTTTGTATTACTAAACAACCTGAATTTGCACCCGGCTTCGCCCGGATAAAAGCGTGAGTCCTAGGAAAACAAAATTCAGTTGAATATAAAATAGATAGCTTGCATGCTTTTCTTTAAAGTTTTTTCTCTTCGGAAAATAGTTTTCAAAAATTGACAAAAAGACAATTAATTCCAGCAGTCGCATTCGGATTCACTTTACCCCCTCGCCTTACTGTTCCCACCTGTTGGTCTACTTTTAAATGGGGGATATGTTAGAGATGGACGGCGAGGAACATCTATTTCCGAATTTCATCTATTCCGATTAGGTAATTTTCCCGCGAAAGAGTAACATAGAGGAAAAACCAAGCTTCAGATTCACTTCAACCCCTCTCCTTACTCCCCCACCAAAAATTTTAAACAAAAAGTGGCAAAATTTTTTAAATCAAGGGCTACATACAAGGTGTTCCAATGGCTTGGACCTATGTTAACAGAAAATAAGACAATGTTATTTGTCAAATTTTTTTGATTTCTTTATTGAATCATGTTGTTTGGCACATGGCAATTATGTGTGAAAGATAATATCGCTCAAATGTTCGCCAAGGTTTCAGCGGCACACCTCCACTCTATGGCCCACATTTTTGATGACATCTCTGCATAATTGCTCCTCGATCCGACGAATATGCCTTATTATCAGCTACAGAATTGTTGTTGGCTTGTTGGAATGGACCGTATCTTGAAATAACCCCAAATGAAGAAATCCAAAGGCGTCAAATCGGACGCTCTTGGTTGCCAACTGACTTCGCTGTTACGAGAGATGATGCGACCTGGCAACTTCTCACTCAAAAGACCCATTGGTGCATCGACTGTGTGGCATGTGGCGCCATCCTGTTGAAACCACAAATCATCGTCATCCATAGCATCCAATTCTGGCCATAAAAGGATGGTTATCATGGCACAGTAGCGTTCACCATTCATTTTTCAATAATATTTCCAATTGTACTCTCGGTGAGTCGATTATACTGACCAAAAACATCACAAAGTGCGCGAAATGCATTTTTGTTTGAACGCCTACTTTCGTCATAGGCTTCTATGACGTTAATACGTTGTTCAATTGATAATTTTTCCATGGTTGAAATTGCCAAAGACTGAACTTGTCAAACCTGTCAAAAATCATTAGACGTTTAAGCCTCAAACACATTTAACATCGGTTCTCCCGATAGTCCCAAACGAAAATTTACTAAATTTTTCGTAGTTTTTTACGTTGCATAAATAAATGCAGTTGAAATTGTGAAAACCCGTAAAGCAAAAAGAAATACGCCGCAGATGAAATTTTTTGAAATACTTGTAACTGCATATTGGGTACTTTGTAGAAAAAATTAAATAAAAATATAATTTACAGCAAATCCCAACCACAGCAAGGTATGTTTTCCATACTTAGTATTTTTTTAGCATTTAATAAAGGACATAGTCAAGTTATTTATTCATGGCTGCTTCATGATGGGCATAATTCTATTAGACATAAAACGACGATTCTAAACACTGGCAGGGTCTTTCCAATATTTTTGCATCATTTTCTTTTGTGACATACATATTTTGTGAAACGTATTCAATGTTTGTCGGCTGCACAAAGTTTAAACTGAATGCCGTGTAAAATTAATTGTGTGTAGGTTATGTTTACAGATTTCCGATTTTGTGAGTCGCTAGTTAGTCACATTAACGGAAATGTGGAGAAATGTGGTGTACCGCAGGGTGGGAGCTATGATTTTACACTTAGTCAACGGACAATTTGCAATTGCCACCACTTTTGTCCACCTCCCAGTATCACGTTAAGACAACTACCACAACAATAGTCAAGTAGGAGCGATTTGATCTAGCGTAAGAAACATGAGTGAAAGATCACCTGGCCAAAATCGATCGAGTGTGTTGTGTTAAACGCCGATTCAACTGCCATAAAGCCGAGTTAAGGGGCTACTGCTCCAGTGAGCACTTATCGATCAGTTCCAATAAGATCCAATCGACTTAAATGATTTGTTTCTGGTTGATTGATCACTCAACTGGTCGAGAGGGTCGCTGAAGTATTAACAAACAAACGATCGTAAAAAAACCACAAAAACAGACGAGAATAAAAAGAAAATACCAACAAAAACAGAAAATTGGCAAAGTTATATGGCAAAACAGCAGTCAGCCCAGTTAATTGTATAATCAAGGCGCATTTTTGTGTTAGATTCAACCAAAAAAAAAAAAGAAACCAGAAAAATTCTCCGATTATGCACAAATTCCGATTACAATATAATCGCGCCAATCAACCCAATAATCCTTAACCTCTTCTTCGCTGCAAGCACGAATGGCGCCCGTGTCGCGTCCATTGGAGATGCAGCAACATAATAAATTGGTCATCATGCCGCTATTGCAAGTGAATACCGCTGGTCTTAAATCACGATTAGCGCGGGGCTAAAATTACTTGCACAAATCCAACTTTCGATTATCAGCAACAAAGCCACCAATATATTTTAGCAAAGAAAGAAGACTTAACTAAGACTTTTGTTTAACAAATTAAGAAAAAAAAATACAATCATTAAAAAAATTGTTTCCATGTGAGAAAATGCAAATCGAAAGGGGTTAACCTTGTGTGAAACTAACTGGCCACCACTGGTTTGTTGACGCGTTTTACTGTCAATGCGCTTCTTGCAAGTTAACTAAACGTCTGTCGGTCCGTTCGTCTTCGAAACTATGACATTCGGCCGAGACTTTATTTCTACCCCAGGTACAGAGTGTCTCCAGGTATTTACCTCAAAAACAAAACGAAATGCACAATTTAAAATAAAGCCACACAATTCTTTTATCTGTCAATTTAACGCATCATGGCCGAGAGCGCGTGCTTCTTTGTCATCGTTCGGTGAATTGTGAATTTTATGTCAGAAATGGATCTTGAAATATGTGTCACTTGTTACGCATCGACCAACGACTTAGCATTCAGAACATTCTGTTGCACCATATTGGGGTTTGAAACAATCGCCAGAAGCCAGCTGGAGAGTGGAAAAAACCTCTTTGAAGGCTTTTTGTAATCACTTATACGCTTATATACCTACAGATTAAAATAATATTGCTTTGCTGGTTTAATGTTCTTAAATTTCTGTAGTAAATAGTTTTTTTTTTAATTAGTGTGATTAAAAAGTAAAATTCAGCATCTCTCAAATTAATATAAGTTCGTCTTCTCTCGTATGGATTCACGCAAATTTCTGAGCTTTCTTCTGATTGTTCAAAAAATTCCTTCGGAAATTTCTTTATGCCGCAAATAACTAAACTTTGGAACAACCTACCATTCTGCCGAACTCGGATTGAGACTACAAAAGATTTAACATTATTTATAAGTAAACTAGAAGTCCGAATTTGATGCAATTCTTTAGCATCGTCCAGCGTCAGCTCTTCCATAGGAATGTAAAAAAAAATTCAAACGTAGTGAAGTGAGTTACAAAAAGGTTACGGAATTCTGCATAACCATTATGTTTTTTTTAATTTATGTGAACCCATTATGATTAAATTTGGCATATGTGTTCAAGGGCGCTCGGCAGAATCTAATACAGGGGGGTGGGCGGTGGTCATTTATTTATATGAAATAAACATAACAAAAGCTATAACTGCCAATCTGGCAATCCAATAAGATTTTTAATAATTTATTCCAATCGGATTTTGATGTATGGAAGTTTTATGTAGAATCATATCCTAAATAACTTTTGTTCTTGGACTTTTTTGATGAGATGCACCGTTTTTGCGATATTTACAAAAAACGTTTTCGTTCGTATGGGGGGTACCCCCCCTAATGGTCCATTTTAGCCCATGAACGAACTTAGCCTCGCATTTTACGAAAAACGGATCTGCGCAAAATTTCAAGTCTCTAGTTCAATCCGTGCGCCCGCAATCCGCGCCACAGACAGACGGACAGACGGACAGACGGACAGACAGACAGACGGACAGACGGACAGACGGACAGACGGACAGACGGACAGACAGACGGACGGACGGACATGCTAAATTCAACTTTTTTCATCATTCTAAACACACTGGTGTAATTCATTTTTGTGTGTGATGACGGGATCTTAGCGTTACAAACGGTAAGGCAAAGTTAGTATACCCTTTGGTTTCACCATACGGGTATAAAAATTATGGGGAGTACCCGTTTTAATTTACGGCGTTTTTCTAAAAATTCATAGAAAAATTCAACGAAAGCGAATCAAGCAAGCGATTCGGCAGATTTAGAGGTACGCGAGTCTTTCAACCGCAGCTACATTCTCGCCAAAACGTCAGTCGTTATTCAATAATTTGACGATCCGCTAAAATTTGTGCTCTTGCTTATTTGAATTTCTCGATCATCTGATTTTTTAATATTATTTGTGAATCCTTTTCACAAAATTTTCAAAAGCATTTTTGATTCCGAAAAAAAGTTTTTTTAAGATGGTTTTGTATTTAAGATTTTGAGAGAATCTTCCAAATATGAAGATCTGGTGCATTGCCCTTGTAAATATTTAAAAAAAACTTTAGACTTGAACATTTTGCTATAAGCATAGAACTTCCAACTGAATCAATGTGGGTGTCATCACAACACCAGCTTTTATACTTTCGCAAAAGAAAGCATAGCTGTGTCGAGCTTATTTTCATAATTTCAAATTTTCGTTTTTAGTTTTTTTTTTTTCAAATCACCCAAAATCAAGTGGCTCCAAATGAATATTTATTCAAAATTTTGTAACATTCTATTTTTATTCAAATTTGGAGAAAATAAAATTCTTGGGGCTATTAACACCTTGTCGAAGTATTTAATTAAGATCGAAATCAACTAAAAAAAACAACTTTCTATTCTTGGGTGACAATAACAACTTTTTATTAAATATTCTGATATTCGGGAATCAATCCCGAAATCGAATAACATTTTGCAAAAACATTAGCAAGCACATTTTACAAAAACCAGTCACACAAGAACTTCAGAAAAATCCCGAATAAATTTCAATCTGAGTTTATTGACGTGCCTGTCTATCCTCCTACCTGCCCAAAAATGTGTAGAAAATCAGTCGTCAGCCTTTATTCTTAGCAAATATATTAATTTATGTTTGTTGTTTATGTAAACGGGCTTATCGGTCCTTTGATGTTATGTATAAATGAAACTAGAGGTCTTTTTTCTAATTTTTATATTTATGTTTTAATCATCCGACGTTTCGATCGTGTATACGATCATCTTCAGGGTGATTGTGTATTTGATATAATGGAAAACTACTTTGAAATTACATTAAGCACTGATTGACAATAAATGAATGAAATAAATCAAAAATGTTTGACATCGTACGTTATTATAAAAACAAGAAACAGATTAAATAAATTAAATAAGTTAAACACGACGTCACTGGGACGGTTACAAGATTTGTAACCGTCCCAGTGACGTCGTGTTTAACTTATTTAATTTATTTAATCTGTTTCTTGTTTTTATAATAACGTACGATGTCAAACATTTTTGATTTATTTCATTCATTTATTGTCAATCAGTGCTTAATGTAATTTCAAAGTAGTTTTCCATTATATCAAATACACAATCACCCTGAAGATGATCGTATACACGATCGAAACGTCGGATGATTAAAACATAAATATAAAAATTAGAAAAAAGACCTCTAGTTTCATTTATACATAACATCAAAGGACCGATAAGCCCGTTTACATAAACAACAAACATGAACACAACGGTCAACCAACACAGACATATATTAATTTATATTAGAGCATTACGGCTATAATTTGAAATACCTGTTGAAAAAAAATTGATTCGACCTCTTCGACAGTTGCCTATTATGTCAATAGTGTCAACATCTTAAAATAAAATTTCTGCTAATCCGGAATTATGATAATCGCGATAATTAAAGAATGTGAGGATTAAGTCCCAAGCAAGGGAGTGGCAAAAATGCAAAGTTGCCATTGAAAAGTTTCGTGAATGGCGGTGCTCCGGAAATTTGAATTTCCTGTTCGATAGAGAAATGAACGATTGACCCTTGACATGTAAACATTAAAAGTTTTAGATAATCTTAATGGAAATAAAAGGCCTTAATTTCAGATTTGATATTCAGCTATCGAAATTATGACATTTCAATCAGCTTAAAATAGATTTGTGACAATGCCCATCAATCCGAGATGAAAAGAATTTAAATGGCCGCAAAATCGGATAATATTGAATTATGATTAGGGTTGCCAGAACGTCTCTTTTAAAAAGAACCTTACATCTTTTTTAACCCCGATATTTTTCTCTCTTTCTTTTTCTCTGCTTTTTTTCTTTTTTCAAAAAAATGTTGTTGCATACTATGCGTAAAAGACCCAACATATTATGCCACGAAAATTCCATAATACATATATTCACATTATTTATAGTATAATACTACTCTACTCTACTAATCGACCTTCTATATTCCGTGCGTCATGTCTATTAGGAAGTGTTTTTTTTAAATCGGACACATAAATTGAAAAATTGTTTACAGACTGTTCTAATCGGGAGAAAAGCTGTTTTAACTGGCCTAAAAGACTGTTCTAATACAAAAATAGTCAATTTAACCACAAAATAGTAAGTTTTACTAGTACATAGTTAGATTTACTATAAAATTAGTCGATTTTGACTATTTTTGTAACTGAAATTGACTATTTTAGTTGTATAGTTAAATTCACTAATTTTTTTCTCTGCTTGTAGTTCAACTATGAGAGATAATTTTGACCTACTAAAATATCCTCTTTACCGCCTAATTCTTTGCCCTGTCCTTTCAAGAAGATTGAAAACAATTTTACCTAAAGCCACGATTATACGAACCATTTATCAAGCTATTGTAATGTTTGGCTCACTAAAATCTACTCAACCTCCTCCGGTTCCCTATTTTTATCTAATAAAGATAAAAATGTGATTTTGACCCAGTTTTTGAGCAGCGGAAAACTCCAAAACTATACAAAAATTGACCCTGCAGGTCCAAAAAGCAACAAAACCTATTGTACTTAAATATATAAATTTTTAAATGCATTTTGAAACAAAATAATCTCCGTTTTAATTTGAAAGACTTCACTTTTCCTATTACAATATGCAAAAATTGTTGCATAAACTGACATTTAAAATGCAACTGGAATACACGCTATAAAACTAAGCTGTTTCAACTGAAATCGCAAGTTTTTATACGAAAAAAAAACTAAAAAAAATCTTTTCATTTGCAAAGCCAGACAATCACTTTCGATCTAGACAAAGCGAGCAGACGAACAGACAGGCAAAAAACGGGGCGTATTTTGGTCAAAATGTGTGATAAATTTGCGATATGAGCAGCAAGTAATAAACAAAGAAGTGCAGAGCAATATATCCGCCACTCTGTATTCAATCGCTTTCGGTTGAGATACACAACCTGAATCTAAATCAAAATCCACAAGATTCACTTTTTTTCGTGCATTCAAGTGATAAATGATCATAACGCCACAACTAGCGCCATCATCTTGGGCATCTTCTTTAGTCTGAAGCATGACTTAACGTGGCAATTATTCGACACCTACAACTTAGACAAACCAACGTATCTAACTTGAAATTATTCCGTTGACCGCAAGAAAGATATTTACTAGTCTTGACCAGAAATCGTGTAAATTCTGCAATTATTTAAACTAAGTAAGTATCAGATATGAGCGTTTAACACTGGACAACCGAAGTAACCACGTCATTCAACACCTAGTGTGATCCATTTAACAACATTGAAGTTGAAAAGTCGACATACCGCCCTATTCCGGATTACGAAAGGTAAGAGATCTCGTAAGTCGTAACTTTAGGATTTTAATAGAAATGTTATTCTGGATTAGAGACTTTGGTGAGTTTCGATTTTATCAAGTTAAGAGACATACGATAGTAGGTATATCTGGCATTGTTGTAACCATAAACGTCAAATTTGGTACTTTTTTGGCATTTGATTCTATCCGGGATTAAAAAAGTTGTCCAAAATGATGGAAATTATCGAAATAATTGTTTGAAAAAGGCATCTAGGATCTTGAAAAACGGTAAAGCCACAAATGTAAAAATATTTATTTCGTTTCAAATTTGTTTCAAAAATAATTATATGGGAGGCACCCGTTATAGTTCCCGTAACTTTTCCAAAAGTTGATGATTGAAAACAATAGTGGTTTAACCTTCTTCCGACCCTCGGGTCTAATTTGACCCAAACAGAAATTAGTTTGCTTGTACCTTTAAAAATATTTATATTACGAACCTGAAATTTTTTGACTTTGCCTTATTTATTGTAAACTAGCAGTATGCAAAAATTTGGCAACTTCCGATTACCCGTTACACTGCTACAAAAATAGTCACACTAAAGACCTTCGGGTCTAAAATGACCCAATGCAGTTATTCGTATAAGAAATGTTTAATTTAGTCATATTATATTATATTAGTTAGTGTTTGTAAACTATATCTAGAATACGGATCTAAAATCTTTGACCGAACGGGGTGATTTCTCGGGTATAAGAAACCGATTTTGTTGGATGTCAATTGGGAAAAACTCAACTGCCATATTTCTCAATTTTTGTATGAAGTTTTTTGACCGCTATTTTCGGGGAGAGTTCATTAGAACAATATATAAGTCTTTTGGGTTATACATATGTTGTTGTATGTTGTAAAAATTTCAAAAAACATAAAAAAACTCGTATTTTGATTTTTGTATACACTAAACCTTTATGGGTCAAAATAGACCCGAGGAACTTTAGTGTGATTTTTTTTGAGGGACGGATGAAGGTTAAACTATTTAATTCCAGCCAAGTAATAATTCGTTTTTGGTGTCAATAAAGCTCCACAAAAACAAACTTTCATGAATTTTCCAAAAAAAAAATTTTAAAAGTGTTGAAATTTCCAAACCAAACTTTTTCTGAAACCCGTACAATGCTAAAAATGTTCAAAATACAATTTTACATACCTTTCCTATTAAAAATTCTCCACAAAAGTTAAAAGCTTAATATCTCTTAACTTGTTATCCAGAAAACAAAATCTATTAAGATCATCTTAAGTCAAGTTAACAAGTTTAGAGGCGTCAATCTCTAATCCGGAATCAGAGGGGTAGTTTCGATGTCGTTGTAGGAATATCAAGATTGAAAGTACCGAGTTTAGGCCAGTGGGCGAATTCATTTATGCGGTTAGTCAGAGGAAAATATATTGGCCATTAGCACCATTAATTATGACCTAACAGTGAAACCTATTCAATGAAATACTAGGAAAAAATTTCCGAAGAACATTTTTAAAAAATTCGAAAGAAATAGAAGAAAAATTACAGTATCAAAATCGCGTTTAAAAAAGTGGGGAAACATTTGATTTGCTGTGAAACACGACTAATTGCCACTGGACAATCGCCAAATACTCTATATGGGGATAGACAAAATTTTTATTTAAAAAAATCCATTTGTATGATGGAGATGGTATGATGGATCTATTGAAGATAAATCACAGATTAATCTACACAATTTTACCATCAAATGTATCATAAACCTAATGTAATAATGAAATTTGCAAATTTTTTTTTTGAAAAATATTGAGAACCGTTAGAGACACCTAAAAACCGTTAAAACAAAAAATATGGAAAATTTTATTTCCTATAAATTTGGTTATATTCATTTTTTTATAAAAGTGCATAGTTTTCGAGAGATCTTCAAAAAAGGAAAAATATTTTTTCAAATATCTTGAGACCCGTTAAAGATACAAAAAAAATCGTTAAAGCCAAAGGTTTCAAATCGCTAGCTCAACGCGTTCTGGAATTATTTAAGATACGTAAAACGGACAAATAGGTGTACGGACATCCTCATGATTTTGCCTGAAACGGATTTCATACTGATCAGAAAGTTTCTATCTGCCTCCGTTCTCGAGTCGGTCTACGTCATGAATACAATACTTTCCTATTAACCCTAATCAGCTCAGGCTAATTTTGTCCTTAATCCACGCAGGCGGTGTCTGAAAGACACCATTCCGGTAAAATAGAATAATTTAATAAAAAAAATTTTTTTTGAGTTTGCATTTTTTAATTCAGTTAATAATATTTATTTATTTGTATATACATTATTCGTACTTTTTATAATTGTAGCATAAAATTGATTTTTAAGAATTTTCGTTACAAACATTTTTCTTGGATTTGCACTTATCTGCTTCAAAGCGCGACCTTAGAAATGGGGACACAGGAAGCAACGTTTTCTCTTTTGGGAAGTGCTACAGTTATTATCGCCTACTACAGTCCGATATTTTGCGAAATAGAAGCAAAGTGATACCAAAATAACCTTTCTTTGCTGGTAAAACCGTTACGGTATCTTTGAGACACCGCCTGCGTGGATTAAGGGTAAATTTCATAAAAGCGAAATATAATTGTTGTAGTAAAAAAAATTAATTTTTTTTTTTTCGTTTTTAAATAGTATTGGCTTAAAAAAACAAAGTCAAGGAGCATGAATGCAACAACTTTTTTAACATTCGTAACAATCACTCTCAAAACTGCATCGGTGTCTCAAAGACACCGCGAATGCGGATTATGGTTAAAGAGGAGAAAAGTAAAAAACTAGAAATAAATTGTACCACTTTTTATTTTTCACAAAAAAGTAGACAATTTGTGACGGCCATGAAGCCGAAAGTTTTCTCCTAACCTATTGGAATTTCTCGGCTTATAAGGTCTGCAAAAACAACAAAATTATATTTTTGCGGATGTTTTCACATCCAAATTTCCTCCACAACAGGTCGGACATGTCTGCCCTGAAAACCCATCAGGAGCCTGTTTCTGGTATGGAAAGCTGGCTCACCGTCATTAGAGCCTGCTTTGCCAGCTTCCACGCAGGCTTACAGGATTTTGGTGGAGTTTCCTCTTAACTTTTCTCCTAACGGCCTAACACAGAGATATACTTATAAAGTTTTCTCCTAACGGCCTAACACAGAGATATACTTATAAAAGTTCTTCTAAAGTGTAGTCCAAACACAGGAAATTCGAAGTCACAAGAAATTTTTGATGTTCAGATTTCCTCATAGTTTTAAACGAAGTAATTTCCAGTTATCCATTTCCAAGATACAACACTGTAATTTACAGTCCAAGCACCTGGAAAAATGTTAATATCAGTAACCAAGGTGCTGTTGTTCACTCGGCTAAACAACAAGAAATTGCTGTGGATGAAGCTAGTCAATACAAAATTATTACACAACGATCTGCAGAGAGTGAGAGCCTTTAGCAACATAATATCAACATCAAAATGCTAACGGGCAAGTAGTACCCGTCATTTCATCCTCCTGCCAACTTCTAACGTCTAGCAAATCTTCTTCGGTTCGTCTCAGCTTGGCTCTCGAGTTACAATCTACACATTGAGCTCAAGAGGAGCCTCAAAACCTAAAATTGTGATGTAATTGCGATTGAAGTTACCTGGATGGATGCTGCTGTGTAGCTCCATTACATCATCCCGAAAATCCAAAACGAAAGAAAGAGCCTCAACCAGCGAGCGCAGCAGGATGGCCATCAGAGAAAGATCAGTCAGAAACTTCTATATTTTCGTTGATGTATCTATATTTAAAAATTATTTAATAACAGATGCGAGTAGGTGCCCGCACTTATGCAGTTTCTATAACTCTTTCACTACACCCAATGTCGTCGTTTTCCTTACATCCAAAACATCTTACGATTTTTATTAGTCGAACATCGTAAAAAGCATCATGAAATTACACAAGTTCGTACCTAACGGGACGCAATGTTGCAGAATTTTTACCGACCATCAAATTATGTTAACAAAATTATGTTCGTGTGATTAAAGTTTTGCTTTTGCCACTCACAATCGGTATATAGTAATCGCGAAGTGTTACTTGAAATCGTAGATTTGTTACAAACACTAATCGTTCAGATAATTACCGAAAATTATTTGAAAACGTGTTAGATTGGGTTTTATGTTTTGTCTGTTTTTGCTCCGACATTTTTATATCTACACTCATTTTTATGCCTTTAACACGTTTGGTTGTTTGCAATTTCCTTGCGAGAAAAATTTTATGTTGACCCATTTTGACCAACCAACTCAAAACATTAATCATAATGATGGTTATGTGGGCCTAGGTGCACGGTAGAGCACCGACCAAGTTCAGTACTACAGTGTGTTTTTACGGGAAATAACTTTTTCGACCCCTCCTCCCAAACTTTACTCCCCGTTATGCTAGAACTTTGAAACTGATTGCCCATAATCGCGACTTAGACCATAACAAAACCTCAAAACTTAAAATCCCTAACGCAACCAGATCCGAATATGTAATAAAAGTCGGCAAATCGAAATTTTTAGCCAAATTTGTTTCTAAAAATCACTGGCAATTCTATCGAAAGTCCGAACTTCTAGTACTTCTAGTCAAGCCAGGAACTTCAGATTTGGCATGGAGATGGAAGGTAATATCTTAAATAATGGAAAAATCTGGAATTTTCTCACTGAGAACCTAAATATTGGTCTTGTCGGAAGGATAAGACGGGGTGGGGCAAAAAATATAAAAACAGTTATAAAATATGTTCCAATTGTCCAAATCGTGTGAAATTTTACGGCGAGGATAACGTAACAAAAGAGAACTATGAAAAAAACACAAAAAAAATTTCAAAGTAAATCCATCAAAGTTTCGAATTTCCGAATTTTTAACCCTTTTTAACATATTCATAGTTGAAAAGTCCTGAGGTACCTACTTCTAGTCAAGCTAGGGACATCTAATTTGCTAGAGAGATTGTTGCTAGCAAAGGAAAAAATTTCTTTGGAGAAAAAAAATGAACTTTCTCAGGCGGGTGGGCACGGGTTACAAAAAAGTCGGACGAAAAAGTCTAAATTTTCAAGAACACAAAAGTTTATTAAATTCGCTCTGAATGTCCAGAAAATTTCCGTAAGGTTGGTGTTTTTTTTCCGGAAAAATGTCGTTTCATTTCACTGAAATCCGATTCTGACATTAATAAGTCTGTAAGGATAACGGAAGATCCTGTTAGGATAATGTGATTATTCTTTTCATTTTGGATTTTGAGTCATACTAATAAAATACAAGATGACTAAAAAGGATTAAACATGAAATTTAAAAAAAATTGAAAAGCTTTTATTTAAAAATAATGTAATAAAAGAAAAAAACTATTTTTTTAGCGCTGTGTATCCTATAATATAATACGAGGAATGTCTGTCTGTCTGTCTGTCTGTCTGCACAAACGATCTCGAAAACCTGCCTAACGATTTTCACGAAATTTGAGGGTTAGGGATTTTCGGGTACAAGGAATCGATTTAGATATGTAGGTCTCACCTCTGAGAAAATTCCCCCTCGATACCCCTCGCCAGGTATCTTCGAATTGGGTGGTCCGATCTTAATGAAACTTTACAGTATTACTAATGAGGCTAAGGGCTTTCGATTTTCCCACTACAAACCTGAGTTTTTCACTACAAACCTGATGTTTTTATATAAAAAAATCAACATTATACGCAATTATATTCGTCATATGAAGTTTAATTATGTAAGAAGGGTATCGTCTCACCGTTAGGTGGATTAGACTGTGTGTTTTTCTAACATATTGCAGAGGTGAGACCTATCTAGATCGAAAGGTCTCACCTATCCAAAATTTCAGCAAAAGGACGACTTTGAGGTGACCGAGCATGGCTCGGTTTTCCTGGTACTGATATAAAAGAGAGGCAAAAAAAACAAAAAAAAAGAATAAATAAATAAATATTTATCTCCCTTTTATTTCTGATACAATGCACCAAAAAGATTATTTTTTTCTTTTTAGTGCTTTTTTTCAAAAAAAAATATTTATTTTCTAAAAGTTACCTTGCGAAGAAAAGTATATTTATGGTCAATTCAAATGGCCACACTTATAACAATATTTCCTATGACACAACAATCGAACAATAATCGAAAATTAAAAATATTTGCAATGAATGATTGAATTTGATAAATCCCATAAAAAAAATTATGTTGAAAAATTCCATTGTTGTACAGACGCGATGTATTTTGCAAAATAACCGATTGCTAAATACCCAATGATGCTCCAATAAAATTCCACGCGTCCTTGTCCATCGAAAATATATTCGCGCATTTGTTAGCAGTCAGCTATTCTTTACCGCATTCTTCGTGGGCAATTTAAAAATAAAGTTTTTTAGGTGAAGGTAGTAATGACGAGCAGCAATTACTTAAATTTCATCGCCTGTCAATTACTAATTAAGGCCTTTCAAATCAATTCTTCTGCATAAGCTGGAAATTTTGTTGGTTTTTATTAGTGTTATACACTACAAAATGCAACTATATTGAAGATTCCATATTTCAGATTTACCAGGCTTATATTTGTCAGTAGTTCACTTACAAAAACATCAATTTTACGGAAATTTTGATCTGTGACGAAATGAAAGTTCAACACAATTACGTGACATGCGTATTTAAAGTAAAAATTGCTTTTATTTTATTTTTTATGCAACTGAACTAAATTGAAGTCACAGGGGCAAAAAGAAAGAAAATCGCATTCAAATAAGAAATAGGAAATATTGACAAAAAAAAAACTTTAAGAAATATCGAAATTGAGGTTATATCACTTTTAGGTTATGGTATGGCAACGTTTTTTTTTTCTAACATTGCTACCCAATTCAAAGTTAAAGAGATGCGTTCCGATGACACAAAAGGATGTGCTTGAGAAAAACCGAGCAAGTGACAGTTCGAATGGTGATAAATGTGTTCAAGGTGACACACCTTTCAATGCGAAATCTTCGCATATCACATACTCGTGATTTGTTTAACGTTTGACATGAGTTGGGTTCGTTCGGTTACTTCATCTCACTTGACAAGGGTTTATAAATATTAGGTATAGTTATTGCTATAATATATAATACTATGCACGCATGACTATAAGTGAATTCATTTTTTCGCAATGAATTTATAAATTATGATTATTGGCAAATGCTTTTTCAGACCTTGGTGTACGCGCGCAAAGAAAGCCTCTGGCACCTATTCTGCGCTATTTAAAAGACTGATCTCTATTGGGAAACTTTTTTTTGGTTTCGATTGGTTCTAAATAATTTAAATATTATCTTTAAGAGATTTCACCCAATTTTTTCTGTACGAAGCTTTCTATATGGACAGATTGAAAATTATTCTATTTAATATAACGCTTTGTAAAAAAAAATCCTGTGAACTTTATTTTTCTTTCGATATGTGACTTCGCATCACAATCACAATTGCTGGCCTACCAAGTTAGAAATCTTTTCAAATTTATTTCAAAGAAATCCTACAACAGGGAATAACTGAAACCAAAGCAAAACAAACAAAAATAGCAATGCATAAAATACTAAAACAGAGAACTAAATAGCATTAAAAATGTTCATTTTCTTGATGCTACTGATTTGTTCGACTAAGGAAGACGATGCAGAGCGATAATTCACCTGACCTCTCATTGTGGAACGTTCGCAGTCTGTTAGATTCGCATTGCACAACAATCTTTGGGATGCTGCTTCAATCTGAGCAATTGAGATTTTCCCTGTCTCTTGTGGTCTTCACATCCTCAGGCCAAAGCGTAGCGAAATGAAGATAAGGCCAGGTAAGCTAAGGTATATGGTATCTTTGAAGCAGGCGCGCACGTACAACTGTGAGCACATAATAACACATTAATTAGATGTCCATGTATAGGATCGGAGAACTGCAGAATGAAAACTGAAAACCAACATCAGGGCAGTTAACCGAAAAGTAATAAATTTATCCATGCCAAATGCCTGATGAAGGTACATTCTGCCATTCCATAGTATAGCTAGAAAAGATACTCGTAAACTTTAAACTTTCAGATGCTCCTTTGCCCTGACATTCATCCTATGGCATACAAACTGATGGCCAGTCGCATATATTCGTACTAAGGAAAAAGCAAATCTCTGGACCATAACTCGTGGATGCATTTATATAAATGGATCCATCGATTTTAAGCACTCATATGTCGGCATCTATCCATTTTGTATCTATTCCATGGTTCATTAGAAACGGTCTCAAGACTTAAGACTTGATGAAGTCAATTTGGCCGAGTATTAGTGTCAGTCAAGTGGTCAGTAGTTCTTCTCAAAAGTTCAATGCAGCATCCACAGTGAAAAATACCACTGAGGAATTTGATGAATTGCATTGTCTAAGAACTCAGAAATTTCAATTAAAGCCATATCTGTACCTACCTACCTATTCTGTGTAGGACTTAATGCATTTATTTGAAAATTTTCTATTCAATAATATATCATGGCGATTATGAAGACGCCATGCCAGTGATGATAGACCGTCCTTCAAATGCACTTAGCCAAGCAATCCGCGAGTTATGGTAATTTTAGAGCTTTAAACGTAATTCACCATTCAATGAATATGCATTTCTAATATCACCCATCGAAATTTACAAACATATTCATAAGATTTTGGAAAAAAAATGACAGTTTTTTTCGAGTTTTTTGTCTGTTGGTCTGCCAGTCTATCAGGCCTGTCTGTCTGTCGGTCTGTCCGTTTTGCGTACACCCAGAGAAAAATCTCATTCAATCTGACGAAAATGCTACGTATAATTAACAAATATAGCGTCAATATACGTCCAACACAACTTTGTGTTTTCCTAACAAAATTTAGTTTGTTAATTTTACGTTGTCACGTTTTTCAGATGGTTACTGAAAAATCTATGTTATCTTAACAAAAACAATACGTAAACTCAACACAACTTCTGTTATATTGCTCTTAACAAAATTTTGTGTTGTCTTAACAAAAATTCTTACGTCAATTTTACCTTGCAACTTTTGTGTAATGTTTGTTGTTTCAACACAAAAGTAGGTTTGTTGTACAGAATTTTGTGTTATGTGAACAAGATTTTCAGTAACATTGAAGAAAACAATGTGTTCAACGTACACAACCCAGACGTGTAATGAACAAAGTTTTGGTTCACATTACATATAATAACTACGTTCATACTACGTCAAATTTTGTTGCATCTACATTTATACCGTGTGGAAACTAGCATATAAACTGGGTTAGTTTTACACATAAAATATGTCTTTCATACACGGAAAAAACATATAGGAACCGTTCCACCAAAATCGCATGCTCCAGTGGGAAAAAAGGGAAAAAAGGGCATATGGGAAAAAAGGGCATAAAAGGGCATATGGGAAAAAGGGCATAGTGGCCAAATATAGCAGTCATTCATATAAAAAAGTTGTAACGGCTCCCAAATTTTAGGCAGGTTCAAGCTATATAAACTCCGAGTTCGCAAACCACGTGTGAATTACAATCGAAGAAAAAAATCGGCTTGAATTATTACGTGAAGTTTTGTTAGCTTTACTCAGAATTGTGTTATAGGTACATAGATAATATGTAACAGAGAGCTTCTTCATGTTTTTGATTATTTGTATCAACAACAAACGATATTTGTAATTTTCACAACCTTTTGCGTTGTTACTACACAACTTATTTTCGATATACGATTTCTTTGGGTAAAAATTTAACACAAGCACTTTTGTTGGCTGCACATGTATGTACGTAAATCCTACATATTCTATGTTATTAGAATAACACAATTTTTCGTTCGGAGAACAGAACTTCTGTTATCTATACGCTTTTTTTGTGTTAAAGTTAACACAAAATCTTTTGTTGATTTTACTAAGATTTTTCTCTGGGTGTAGGTATCAACAACAAATGATATTTGTAATTTTCACAACCTTTTGCGTTGTTACTACACAACTTATTTTCGATATACGATTTCTTTGGGTAAAAGTTTAACACAAGCACTTTTGTTGGCTGCACATGTATGTACGTAAATCCTACATATTCTATGTTATTAGAATAACACAATTTTTCGTTCGGAGAACAGAACTTCTGTTATCTTTACGTTTTTTCTTGTGTTAAAGTTCAACACAAAGTCTTTTGTTAATTTTACTAAGATTTTACTAAGATTTTTCTCTGGGTGTATCTTAAAAAACTCGAGAATATGTTGACCTAGCGACTTGAAATTTTTCATAAAAAGGGTTATGGGTGTTTTATGCTTTGCGCCGCAGGCAAAACTTTTAAAATCAAATATTCCTGTATTAAAGCTTTTTGAACGAAATGTGCCACATGCGATTTTTTAAGAAAAATTCACTAGAAGCGGTAACGTCTAAAGAAACTGCATCGCAAATTTTGGGTTTCAATGTAATTTGTTTAGTAATTAGGAAAATACAACAATAGATTGCATAATTCCGGGACAAAAGTTTAGTTTCGGGGACAACATGTCTAATTTCTGGACAGTTCTGGCCATTCCCGGCCGTGTAGTCACCCTACATATATGATATACATATAATATAGAGTGTAAAAAAGTATCATAGCATCACTATTTGTATAAAGTTATGTATTTTTTAAGTAGTATAAAGCAAACAAAACCCTACTATTCTGTTGTATGTATGTTGGAGACTTTAACCGGCTTTTGAACAACGATTAAAAATCGTTTTTAACCCACGAATGAATTAAAATAAGAAAGATTATTCGGTAAATTTTTCAAGAATGTAGGTAGGTAATTATTATATCATTGGAATCGGTTTTTAGATTACTTTTACTTTTCTCATTTCATTACATCTCATCATAATCTTCATCGTCAATACAAACTTTTACATCAATTTTTCAGAGATCTATGAATATGAAGTTAATGTCGGTTACTTTTCTAACATTTGCTACACTCTTTAAAATCTTATGAACATAGAAATTTATTTAAAAGTAATCGTTTTGGCCCCGGGGTCAACTTATTACAGCAAAACACTCAACGTGGGTCAATCGTGCGGATGAGCCGATGATCAACAAAAGAAACTTCAAAGTAAAAATCCAGACATGGAGGTATGGCGGTCGATATAATCGACGATGATGTCGATACGATATTAAAAATAATTTCTTAATCAATCAATAATTAGGTAAATTATTATCCAGGAAGCTGATTGCTTTCAAATACAGGTCACGATATGATATTCATCTTCATTTTGTATGATTTTCGAGTATTAATGATTTAACCATAGAAGCAGACCAACAGAGAAGAATTTAGGACGAAAACGATCAATTAAAAGATGTAATTTCGAATATGAATAATAAATTAACGATTTCAATGTTTCATCACTATTGCTAATTTTTTTACACTTTCTATTAAGTTTCTTTGTCACTACCAATATACGAGTATGTATGAATGTATATACTCAAATCCTTGGAAGCTTATATTTCTCAAACTATGCACCCTAGGAAGATGAAAAGTTCTCCATGACACTACAATATTTTCACCCTAGTATGAATAACGGAAGGTACTGCCAGGATAACGTAAATGTGCTTCTCCTCAAATTTTAAGGAAACAATTCTCATCTGGGTGGCTTCGAGATCCCTGAATTCAATTTTGACGTTAAGAAGTCTGTAAGGAAACGGAAAGTCCTATAAGGGTAACGTAAATTTGCCTTTTCTCAAATTTTAATGAAAAAATTCTCATATGCGGGGTCTTGAGGTCGATGAATTCTATTCTGACACAAAGGAGTCCTTAAGGACAACGGAAGGTCCCGTAAGGATAATGTGTTTATTACTTTCCTAAAATTTTCCCGAAAAAAATCTTATCTGGGGTTTTTGGGGTCGCTGAATCCGATTCTGATGTCATAAAGTCCGTAAAGAAATCTCAAAGACGAGTATATATTCGAAAACTAAAAAGTGTAAAAAAACAAATTTTCTAATACACACTTTCAAATGCAATAAAAAGTACAAACAACGTATATTTGTGTCAGTTTTAGGGTTTCAAGAGAAATGTGCATTTTAAAAGTGTTTAACATTAGAAAACTTGTTTTTTATTATTTGTTTATATAATTGATAGAATTTTTTCAGGATAATTTGTTTGGTATCTTTCACACATTTTTCTTCAAAATTTTTCACCTGCAACGCATTTTTTGTGTTTTTTACTTACATAATTAGTTGTGCTTTTTGAAAATTTATGAAATTTGAAAATTTCATTTATCTCCAAAATTTATAAATCCTGTTCTACTGTCCCCTATCCTGAAAGTTTGGATAGGGGACACCAGAACAGGATATAGAAATTTTGGAGACAAATGAAATTTTCAAATTTCAAATTCTCCCTTATTGTGTCCAAATTCTTCACAATTTCTAACAACCACTCTGCATTATTTCAGAGTATTTACTCTAATATTGATAAATTATATTTTACTTGTTAAACCATTCGGTATTTTGATGCCATATGGCAACGCAGTTAAAAATTTGAATTGACTTATTATTTATTTATTTTTAACACTCTATTCTCATTCAGTGCACCTTTAAGTGCATTTGTGACCCAATTTTGATTTTTTGAGTAAAAAGCTGGACTACAGTAGACGTATTTGTAAAGAATAAAATTTTTTTTTTTAAATGAATACTAATAGCTTAAACATCACTTATAGCTTAAACATCATTAATTTGTATAGAGAGTATTTTTAACCCCCATAGAAAAAAACATGTACCGAACGGGTTAAAGACCGTATCTATCACTATTCAAAGTGGGCACTTTTTACTGTCTGGCAATTGGGAACAATTTTTCAATTATTAAAAAAAATCAGTCTGGTTCTAATAGATATAATTACATTAAAATTATCCAGTTTCATTTGCGCCTCTTTTCCTAAATGTTACTCGCTGTATTGTTTAAGTAATTGAATTTGTGGAAAATTGTCCCAATCGCTCAACTTTATTAAATCAAAAAAAAAATCAAGAATAATTGTTTGTAATTTATAAATTCAATACCGGAAAATAAGTGTTAAACAATGATACTATTTATTGTTTTAATTAGATGAATACTCCAAATTGGTACATGTGTTTCAATTTTTTTTATGTAACTTTAAAATTTTTCATTGATTTTCATCTCAATTATCAATTTTTTTAGAAAATTTAACCGCGATACTCCACTATAAAAGCGAACATTGGTGCTCCTCATTTATCCCAATTGATTCGAAGTTTTCACGGATCTTATAACTTTCAAAATGAAAAATATATTTTTCATTCTCCTGGTGGTGTTAATCGCATTCTCGGTACATGAATTTGGTTAAGAAATATTTAATTGTTGATAAAAATATATTCTTTTTTTAAAGAATGTCTTCGCTGCTGCTGCTAATCCCGAACAAATTAGTGAAACTGAAGAAATCGGGGATAAGAAAGGCGGATACAGAGGTAAACACAATTTTTTTTTAATACCAAATAATGTTATAATTTAATTTTTAGAAAGAGGTCGTTCTCGCAGTACAACTCCGTCAACTACTGAGTCTTCTACTTCCACCTAAAAACCGCAAAATCCGAATTTTTCAATTATTCAAAAATACTAGAATTAAATGATTTTTCTGCAAACGATTTCTTGATTATTTTCGTTAAAAAAATTTTGATACAAAATCAAAGTATTGACAATTCAAATAATTTCAGTTCCACTTGTCAATTTAAGTGCAAAGGAGAAAGGACACTTTTCTAGTGGGTGTAAATGAGAAGCAACACAATCAGTCGAATCCCCCGTGCCTCTTGTAGTGCCCCTCACTGTAGTAGACAGTGAATTCTCTTCACCGCACTCGCCGAAATCATTTCCATCTGCACTAGTGCAACTTACCTTTAATAAATAATTTCATTTGAACTGAAACCAATTGGTTTGCCTGTACTTTGACAATATTATGCTTCAACTGATTGCGAATGAATCTACACGAATATAAGATATATTCTGACTTTTTTGAGCATTCATCATGAAGTGAATTTTTAATATTTTAAGAATTTAAATGAGTTATAATAATTTTTTTAAAATTTAGGAAAAGAAAAAAAACTTAAGAAATATTACTATTGAATTTTCTAATCTTCAAATAAATGTTTTCAATATAATAATTTTTAGAATTTCTAATAATTTTCACACTAAAAAAAAAAGAAAACGTTTGTATCAAAATTTCAAAGTAAAATTTGTTCTAACCAAAAAAACACCAAAAGAAATTTAAATTCCGCCTTAAGGTATGCTCAAATTTCTAGTATCAAAATGGAGACCAAATAATTTAGCTGACTCAAATTAAATTTACGACAAATTAAGAGAATGTATTAACATTTTGCTATTGGGTAACTTATGATGCAAACAAGAACTTTTAATATGATCTTAATTAAAGCAGATTTTCATTTTAACTACTCAATAAATTTTAAATAATTACCAGAAATTAAAAAAAAAATGAAAAGTTTTATCCAAAAAAAAAGATCAACATTTCATCTTTGAGTGATAGTTGAGACACATTCACCAAAAACGAACTGAAAACGTTAACTGAATGAGCCAAAAATTAAAAAAGAAAAAAAATTGTGTGACCCAGATTACGATCAGTAACCAACGAATTTATGCAATCTTGAAATGTTTCTCTTTCGTTTGTTTATTTGACTATTTTTTGAAGTCATCAAAATGTCAAGTGAAAGATTAATTTGACAAAAATCCATTTGAAGATGTGCCTCCATACTCCGATTTCATAGATTTTAATGATCATCTCCTCATCTTAATTGATCATCGTAAGACCTATTAAATTGGATCACATCGAATAAATGTCAAAAACTGAAATGATCAGTCGCCATTTTTGCATTTTTCAATCATCTAACCGATAAACAATAGCGAAACAATTTAGAAAAGTGAAATTTTTCCCAAGAACGCTAATTAGATTTTTTATGTAAAGAAATTTCTTTGCGTTTTTCCACATCAACGATTCAACTTTGTCAGTTAATTCAAATTAATTGACGAAAAAACCACCAAATCGCGACACCATCACTTGGACCGGAATGGCGAAGAACAAAAGAACACCTTTCGAAGTTTGAATTTTTCCGCCGTGTTTACCGTTTAATGTTATGCCGCCTTCCATATCTCATTACACGTCAATTTAATTAAAGAGTTTAGGGCAGAAATGAGAAAGTTATATAAGGTGTTAACGTTTTTTTAACAATTTCCTTATGTAACGCATGCAAGGAAAGGTTTCAAATTGGCAAATTACTACATAGCGCCGGCCGCCACCATAACACGAATGAAGTGATCGTAAATCGAATGTGTCTGTAAGCGTGTAACGTGACTTTGACGTTTTTTTCTGAATCAATTTTTTTCGATTTTTGCGATTTATTTTCGAATGGACTGGTGGCACATGCAAGCACAGCATTTAGCATTAGTAACCTCTTTTTTAGTTTTGATTTTTTGAAGAATTTGAAGCAATAATTGGGCGAAGGAAGGCCGGTGAAAGGAAAGAAAAACATAACAAGATCTACTGTTGCTACAAAAAATATGATCGAAAAATACCCCATTTGATGGTTTACAAAAGTAAGAAAATTTAACTTTCATTCGAAATAAAATGCTACAGATTTTCAAGTAGACGAAGAAATGACACTTTTTTAAACTTAACCCTCTAGCCGGAATGCCCGACAAAAGGCGGGCTTCAGGGAATTCGCTTGTTTTTAACGGGTAACAATTTTAATCGCCGGAAATCACCGGAACGTGTTACACTGACTTTTGTAAGTTATCGCTTTACATTCTGGAAAAAATTTAGCCCTGTACGTTGTCTTGGTTACGGTCTGTCGCAAGTTGAAAGTCATATTCCGGTTAGAGGGTTAAAGATAGCTACAGCAGAGTTGCGACAAAAATCGTTGTATTTAAGTGAATTCTAATACTGCATTTATATTTTCTTCGATATTCAGAAGTACTTAAAACATGCCGTTTCTGCACTTTTTAAAATCCACGAGAATGTGTCTATTTTGTGAAATCGGATCATTCCATTTGTGGCACCCAGATTTGCCTGAACTTGATTTTAATGTACACCAAAATCTCGATTTGTGCCGTTCCGATTTGAGTTGTTCCGAATTTGCGTCGTTCAACAATGTTCGTGGTTTCAAAGTTGCGTCGGTAATATTTCGATTTGCGTCGTCTTCTTCTGGTCCCAATTAATGACACAAATCGAGGTTTGGTTTGGTGTATTGAAAAATTATGCACATATCCAATTGTTGTCGTTTTTGTTTTCCTCTTCTATAGCAAGAAAGTATTGCTTTCATGACGGATCCCGACTCGAGAAAGGGTAGATAGAAAATTTCTATTTTTGATCATATGGGGTTTAATTATTACCGATAGGGTGGATTAATCTAGGTTTTAATTTAAAAAATGGCCAATATATACTACAAAAAATTACTTTCAGCTAATTTTTGTGTTGAAAAACCCCCATAGATTTTTCAAATTTTCTTTAAAAAATCAGTTACTTTTTGTTATGTAAACCAGAAACTTAATATAATTGAGATTTCTGTATTTCAGCCATAATCGAAAGAAAATAATAATTAGAAATGTTTAAAAAGATAATTAAGATAAAACAAAAAAAAATAGTTCAACCCGTCAGCGTTTAAGCTTAGTGTTTGTCGGTTGCATTGAAAATATTTTTATAGTTTCATCACATTGGGTATAACAATTCCATCAATAGACATTCAAACAATTTTTGTCAGTTAATGATATTTCTGCCAGTGAACGATATTATTACAGTCAATCAGTTCGATGACAAGAAGATTAAGCCATTTGCCAATTTTTGAAACTGAGCTATTTGATCAGTTAGTGAACCAAACAAAAGAAAAACCTTTACTCAAAGAATTTCAGTGATTGTTCGTCTTGTGTTTTTTTTTAGTTACTTTAAAAAATTATTGTTGTTACAATTAATCTGCTTCATGTTCATAATTGCTTCCTGTTAAAAATAAATTGCTTCAAACGGTTTTTATAATGGATCGATCTTTAATCATTACATAAATTCCTTTCTTCACGAAAAAAAAAAATATTTCAATAGAATAATAAAAGAAGTGTAACATTGATAAAATGTTTTTATTTGATTTACAGTTTCATGAATTTGAAAATTTTTTTATAAATCAATTACGAAGGATTTCTTTCTTTTTTGAACCCGTTTTTATACCCGTATGGTGAAACCAAAGGGTATATTAACTTTGCCTTACCGTTTGTAACGCCAAGATCCCGTCATCACACACAAAAATGAATTACACCAGTGTGTTTAGAATGATAAAAAAAGTTGAATTTAGCATGTCCGTCCGTCCGTCTGTCCGTCCGTCTGTCTGTCTGTCTGTGGCGCGGATTGCGGGCGCACGGATTGAGCTAGAGACTTGAAATTTTGCGCAGATTCGTTTTTCGTAAAATGCGAGGCTAAGTTCGTTAATGGGCAAAATTGGACCATTAGGGGGGGTACCCCCCATACGAACGAAAACGTTTTTTGCAAATATCTCAAAAACAGTACATGTTATCAAAAAAAGTGCAAGAACAAAAGTTATTTAGAATATTATTCTACATAAAACTCCCATACATCAAAATCCGATTGGAACAAGTTTTAAAAAAAATCTTATTGGAAAATTTGAATTCAAATGAAATTTTGATACGCCGTTCAATTAAATCACCATACGGGTTTTCAATAATTGCCAGATTGGCAATTATAGCTTTTGTTATGTTTAATCCTTTCACATGTGATTTTTTTCTAAATATGTTACTAGCTGTGGGCTAAGAAAAAAAACTTACTAATTTCCGGCGCAATAATCATGAGTTTCACCACAATTGAAGAAGAAATTCTTTCGAGTTGTGCCTACCAGCAAACTGTAGAGAAAGCGATTTTTTACAACATTTTGACTTTTGCCTCTAAAAATATTATGAAAATTGCAGAAATTATGCGATTTTAAAGTCATGTCCGCAGGATTTTCAGTTCCATACAGCTGGATTTGAAGCATTTACGAAATAACTTGTTATTTTAATCACGATTTTCTCAAAACAACGTTTCCAAAATCGGTGACAGCGATTAGTCAATGAAAACGCAACCGATTTCTTTGAAATATTGTAGAAAATTTACTAAACAGTTTATCTAGTCCTGGACGGAAGCTTTTTAAATATTTTATTTTTTTTACAGTCAAAAAATGGGCAAATTTTTACCACAAAATCGATACTTTATTTTAAAATGAACGCCATTTTTTTCGTAAATAATTTTTTTAAATTCCGGTCCGACCAGGACAGGATTTTGTAATACTGAATTTTAAAAAAATTCATTTGATTGATTTCCATGGAGGATTGATTTCCATGAAGAGACTAATATTCTATTTTAACACAAAAACATAACAAAAGCTATAATTGCCAATCTGGCAAACATTGGAGACCCGTATGGTGATTTCGTATCAAAATTCGAACAGTTGTACCAAAATTCCACTTTGAAGTCAAACTTTCCAATAAGTATTTTTAAAATTTATTCCAATCGGATTTTGATGTATGGGAGTTTTATGTAGAATCATATCCTAAATAACTTTTGTTCTTGAACTTTTTTGATAAGATGCACCGTTTTTGAAATATTCACAAAAACCGTTTTCGTTCGTATGGGGGGTACCCCCCCTAATGGTCCATTTTTGCCCATTAACGAACTTAGCCTCGCATTTTACGAAAAACGGATCTGTGCAAACTTTCAAGTCTCTAGCT
The DNA here is from genome assembly GCA_964034945.1 of Chrysopilus asiliformis. Classification (NCBI taxonomy): domain Eukaryota; kingdom Metazoa; phylum Arthropoda; class Insecta; order Diptera; family Rhagionidae; genus Chrysopilus; species Chrysopilus asiliformis. The sequence goes on from OZ035962.1 coordinate 15,180,230, forward strand.
CAATCTGTGCGCCCGCAATCCGCGCCACAGACAGACGGACAGACGAACAGACGGACAGACGGACAGACGGACAGACGGACAGACGGACAGACGGACAGACGGACAGACGGACAGACGGACAGACAGACGGACAGACGGATTCTAAACACACTGGTGTAATTCATTTTTGTGTGTGATGACGGGATCTTGGCGTTACAAACGGTAAGGCAAAGTTAATATACCCTTTGGTTTCACCATACGGGTATAAAAAATCTGGAATATAGTTAAATATGTACTTAATAAAATTCAAAAAGAACCGAAAAAAATATTTAAACATTATCTAAATCGCCAAAAAACATGTTCTGCAGGTAGGCAAAAATCCCTTAATGGAAAATTTTAATGAAATTCTAAACATACTGATGTAATTCATTTTTCTTTGTTTAATAATTGGATTTTATGCGTTACAAATAATATGGATAATTCCATACATCAAATTTCAATTTCAGCAACTTCAAAAGTTTCTAAACAAGTCAAAATGTTCCAAAAATTATCCGCCTGCAAGTGTCATTCTAATGACAAACCTAAAATAATACCAAAAACGTTTGAAAAAATTGACAAAAAAAATTATTGCCAATTGCCAATATTCATTAAGTAACGGGTTGTATGTTTAATTTTAGTCCTTTATTTTATGACACAATTAAAATGGTATCTTATAAAGTGGACACTCCACTTGTAGGATAGTAATACCTACCTTACCTGAGCTTTATGTCAATTTTTCATCGCCCTAATATTTTGCCGTGACAATTTCAAAAATTTCGCTAAAAATTCCATCTAATTAACATTATCTTTCATTAATTTTGCATCGCCCAACATTTTTAATACCTTTTTTTTTTGCAACTTCGCCAATTTTTATTAGTAAATTCGAATAGCAAAAACAAAATCAATATTGACTAAAATTATTTCTTAATCAATCAACCGTAAAACAAAAATCTTACCTATTCAAAAATTTTGCGAAAATTTATCATCTGTTGAAACAACCTTTTGGCTTTTTCGGTCAAATCAAATCAAAAAATTTATTATTTCGTTATTTACGTAATTTACAAATTAATTATATTCATTTATTCAAATTAACTTGTTACTAGCCAACCGTTATCATTGCCATAAATTTTATACTTACACGGAATTATCGGGTCAAATAAAACCAATCAATAATTGAAAATATCTTTATTATTTCTTATTTTCTTTTCTTTGTTGTTTTTTCTTCTCTTCATTTTGCAGTGTTTGTTTATAAAATTACAATAATTTGATAGCTCCTTGCTCAATTTGCAGAGATAATTCGTATAGAAACAGAGAATTTAATGTTTATTTTTGCAATTATGGAAATTAATTTGAAGGTAGTTTAGGGGCACCCCCACAATCATTTTCATTTTCCATCATCATTTCATGGACTCTGCGCATATGAATTTTACAGCAGATCACAGGCCGACATTCCTAGCGATCAATTCATCATAACATGGCCAACGTCCAGCAACTATGGTGACTAAGTTATGTAGCTTCAGGCTAGTGACCAACTTCGAAACTCACAATTAGCATCCGCCATGAACCTACCTACACGATAATCCCTAGAAAACCGCAAATCTTGCACTGCATCATCGATCAGTGATCATTATCGTGAGCCAATGTTTTCCTCGGTTTTTTCAACTGATCATCGCGTGAGATTTTCCACCGACTGTTTGGAATGAGTCAAAGTCGCGACCGGACAATTTTGCAAGAACTTTAACATTCAGTTGAGTAAATGTCATGGCTAGCAACTATGGCTGCTGATTTACCGTAAATTATTGTCCGTTCGAAAAAAGTGTTGGAAACGCTTGAAAATGCAACACCTTCACTCACGGCTGAATGTTCAAGTATTATTAAATATTCTCAAGTTGATCGCTCACATATCAGATGAACAGCCGATAATTTATAATCGATGATCATCAAACGCTGAAATGAAACGATTAAGAAATGATCGAAAATCTATTTGTCAACTGCAATTTAGTGGCCACATAAGGAATGGGAAACGCATTTTTTTGCACAAAGATGACATCATTTCCGTATCGGTTAAGAAAAATGCGAAGAATGGCAATGGCTGTTGCTAAAGTGGAGAAAAAAAAACTACCGCCACCAAACAAAAACGAAAAGAAATACCGAAAAACGAGATACAACATCATTTGATGAAGCTGAAATAAAGTAGAAAAAATGTTAAATAAAAAGGTAGTAAAAAACCGGGCACCTTGCAATAATCTCAAACGACCAGCGAACGAATGAACTGGACCGGACATACTTAACAGTATGAAGCAAATTCGCGATTCGAAGAAAGCAAATGGTTGAAAAAAAAGTAGAAGCGGGTTTTTCTACCGGTAGGTTGATGGGGTTACCAGTGTATTCACAAGTGCTCCAAAGATATCCGTTGATTTTTTATCGGAAATAGTGTTTTTTTCTTCTGGAAAAAGTTATAGAAATACATTTAAATTGTAGTAAATAAATTTGTGAAAGCTTAAAGAATTACCGGTTGCAAGAAAAGGTCTTCCAAATTGTTTGTTGTAAAAGCGATGATCAAAACTTAGAAAAAAATTAAATCAAAAATATAAATTCAATCCCTAAGAGGCTGATTGGCGATTTTTGCAGAAATTTCTCCACAAATAGTATTCAGAATTTATTCCTCGAATTTTATATAGAAGAAGATCACTTAGCAAAAGTTCTCAGAATTAAAAGTCCTTTCAGCGATTTTGTATGAAGAAGTTCCAGTTCCGGCGTCTTTAGGGAATAAAAATTAGAACTTTGTGTCGTGATATAAACGATCGCACAGCATGAATTTAGTTATAGAAAAATAAAATTCGCCGAATAAACAGGGTCAGATGTAAACGAGCCCTAATCGTTTTTCTATGTTTTACATGTGCAGTTTATAAGAACTAAAATTTTATAAGAAGTGATTTTAAAAAATAACTCCAATTTAGTTTATAAAACAACAACAACAATTAACAGTTACCGAGTTCATATCTGTCCTATTTTTTGATAGTTTGAGTTATGCCCGTCTCACACTGACAATTCCGATTACGATTGCGATTGAGCTTCTCGACCAATGAGATCAAAGCTTTCAACGATAGGGACATGAAAGATTTGATCCCATTGGTCGAGGAAGCTCAATCGTATTCGCAATCGCAATTGCAATCGCAATCGTAATCGTAATTGCAATCGTAATCGCAATCGTAATCGCAATCGTAATCGCAATCGCAATCGTAATCGCAATCGTAATCGCAATCGTTAGTCTGAATTGGGCTTCACTTCTATTTTCAATCGGCCTATTGGCAATCGTAGCTGCTATGTCTTCTGTGCTTTGATTGTGATGTTTGTTGAGGTTTTATTTAATAGCTTCAGTTAAATGTTCGTTGGAAAGGATAACACAAAAAATGCCACCGGAAATTAAATCCTAGACTGAGGATATGGAGTGTGAAATAATGGTCATAATGTCATCGACTTTTATAATACTATTTTGCAATAATATTTCTAGACTGACCTAAAATTTGAACATCTATTTATATGTATTTACACATGGGAGATTTTTTAAACAGATTGCGCTCTTTAAATTCTAGAAATTATGGCAACTGAAATTATAAAAAAACGATAAAGCCAAATGCGCCGCAGGCAAAATCGTTTAAAATACATGCGCCATTTATGAAAAATTGTTAAGAATATGTTCCGCAATTCAAAAAATGTCATTTTAAGCAAACCGCAGCCGAAGTAGAGCATTTTTTGCATATTTAGTAATTGTTTTTTCTACCGTTTAATGAACTACAACTCTATTGAAAAGTCCAAGACTATATGTAATTAACTGGTCTTAGAGCAATAAAAATGTTAATAATCTTCGGAACAAACAGGCAAACACTGAAAGGTATTCAAAAGCATCCCCATATAACATTTCAGTCTTGAAAGTTAAGATAATTTTAAGCTCGGAGTTCAAAAACTGTTAATGTGAGATATGATAACGTTTGACTGAACCAAGCTAAACAGACTTGCTGAACATTTTGTTACTAGCGCTGCGCCTAATTGAATGCTGTGCCCCATTTTCAGTGTTTTTAATAGTTTTACGTTTTTACCGGTTTTTTTACGTTTTTATCGGTTTTTTACGTTTTTACCGGTTTTTCTTTCAGATGTGAAAACATCCACAAAAATAATATAAACTTCCTTATATTTTTACGACGTAACAGCCAAAGAATTCTGATAGAGATTGCCGACTATCGTAATAATAAAAGTGTAAATTTTTAAACAAAAAAAAAGATTCTGGAGTACATTATAATTTTAGTTTTTTTATAATGTTCAATTCTGCATCCAAACATTGGGGTCCTATAACCCACCCTCAATTATGGTATATTCGCAAAATATTTGACGATTTCGTCATTAGAATTGATCTATTTTTCTCTGGGCGACTCGTAGTTATCTTGTTACTTCTATAACTGTACTTGGAAGTACTTTAATTGGTTTAAGAAGTGTGGAAAAGGGTTAAATAGATAAGATTTCATTAAACTGAATTTAAAATGTATTTTTAATTTACTCAATTTAGATTCAGGTATATCTATTTGCCAAATCTTCAAAATTAACGTCATTGAAAAGAAAGCAACAGATTTCAGAACGAAAAAAAAATTCAAATCAAATGGACGTCACAATCGCACATGACAATTGATAAATCTAAAACACCCTTTATATTTACAGATATTTACTTTTCTCTGCTATAGAGGGGAAAGTATTGCATTCATGACGGAGGCCGACTCGAGAACGGGGGCAGACAGAAATTTTCTAATCAGTATGAAATCCGTTTCAGGCAAAAATATGAGTATGTCCGTACATCTGTCTGTCGGCCTGTCTGTCCGTCCGTCTGTCGGTCTGTTTGTTGTACGTATCGTAAATAACTCGAGAACGCGTTGAGCTAGCGGCTTCAAAAGTTTTCTATAAATGAGTTTTACGAAAATCGTAATTTTTATCAACTTTTGGAAATATGAAGTTAGCTATATCGGGTACCTCGCATACAATTTTCTAGAAAAAATAAAGTTTTTTTTTTAAATTTCTCGGAACCTGTGCGCTTTTTGAAAAAATGAGTATAACAAAATTTAAAGGATATACAATATTTTACGTTTTTTGCCCTTACGATTTTTACGTATCTCTAAAGTCCAATTCAGACTAACGACTGCGATTACGATTCCGGTTACGATTGAGCTTCCTCGATCCATGAGATCAAAGCTTTCATTTCCGTATCGGTGATCGTAATTGTAATCGTATTCGCAATCGTAATCGCAATTGATTTCAAAAAATTAGGTTTTCCGAAACTTTGTCGGAAACTATGCGGCTTTGAGAGAAAGTTCATAGAAGCAAATCAAAAAAAAAAACTAAATATTGCAAAGTTTTGTGTTGATCACAACTGATATTTTTTAGTACAAATACAACCTAAATTGATCTTTGGCACATCTTTTGCATTTTTCTCTTTTTTTCGGGTAGAAAAATGTGATTGGCGTTAAAAAAACATACTACAAAACTGCATACAGTTCGAAATTTGAATAAAATTTGAATATTATAAAAATCAAAAATTCATGGTAACACTAATTTGATTGTATTCTGGTGTCAGTAAACAATTCCAGGGAGAAGCCAATCCGTCCGTTGCTGCTTTACAATGACGTAATTATTTATTTTTGAATGATTCACATGGGCGCATGCGTAAGTCACTAAACATTTTTAACTATGCTTTTCTATATGCTAATTCATATGCTTATGCTCTCGCCAATCACATATATTAGCCACTATACAGATACAATTCCGTTAATTCGTTGTTGATATAATATACATAAATTCCTCTATGCTGTCCGCTGTTATCGCATTTAATAAATATTCCTATCTTTAGAAGAGCAATTCCATTCTATATTTTCAGTTCTATTTTAAAAATTATTTGATTCGGAGTTTTTTTTTTGTTTGTTCAAATCCAGTGTTAAAAAGATGGAAATTATAGCAAGTACAATTTTGTGCTAAAAAAACCCGTTGTGATTATTTGAATGATGTATTTAACCAGGTTACACCTAACCTCTTTCAGGCTATGTCTGATTGTAAAACAATGAAAAAATTTCAAAAATAACGAAATTTTCAGTTACAAGTGAAAACAGACAAAGCCTAGTAGAGGCTAGATTTAGCCCTGACTCGTGTAGACATTGTATCCATTAAACTTGATCACAAATGTAACTTTTACTATATTGACTGAATCATCTTAAGGCGATTAATCACTTTGCCCACAATAAAGTTAATTAAATGGTTAGGAAATAAAGTACTCAATTGTCAAGATCAAGTGTCACTGAAGATTAACAATTCAAGTCCATGCGATATATTTTTACACTATCACTTGTAACTGTGTATAAGAACATCACAAATCTAATACGATTAAATACCTATTATCACATATATTTCACTAGTCACTAGAACTTTACAAGTTGCAAATTAGATGTTGTAGGTGCAAACTGTTTTTTTTTTCTTAAATAAATACGAAAAACGCCCCAAAACTTGCACTGTGTAAATGCACTTTTTTCAAAAATATCCTTGAAAATTTTGCTATTGCTATTCCATAAATACGTTGGCTTCATTTTTTATTAAGTATTACTGATCGTGCATTTATTTACAATGTTTTTTTTTTCGATATTCCGCTAGCAGCTAAACAACCAAATGAGTAATAATGATAATAATATAATCCGACTTGACTTGCGCACACTTCACATTTTAATAAACTCGAGTTTGAAATGAATTTTTGCTTTTATAGTCCACCAACTTCTCGATTTGTCTTTAGTTCAACTGTATATGCCTCTCAGTCAGAGAATTTTTATATATTTTTTATATTTCTTCTTCTTCTTAATTTTGTTTTATTCTTTTTTTAAAAAATCTTTTTTTTTTGGTAGATTTTTATTGCGGTAGTATACGATCGACCGTTGCAAAGGGAATAATTTCGAACGGGTTGAAAAGTTTTGTATATATGGCAAGAAAAGGAGCAACAATTCTACTTTTTATTATAGATTTTTTTTTTCAAATTTATTTTTATCATTTTTTATTCACTTATTTTAATTTTTTTCGTATATTTATTTGAAGGTTCTTTTTGTGTGGTTTTTTTCATCACAAGAAATTAACCGTCTGTTGGCGCGTTTCTATGTTTGCGTGTTTAGAAAAGAGCGAACAGTCCGAATGTAAATTCCGTCGATCAAACAAATATATAAACTCATATAGAGATAGTGTCGGTCTCTCTACAGCAGACTCGAAAAAAATCCATAAAAAATCGCCAATTTTAATAACGTCCGCGCCGCAAAACGCCATCGTCGTACCGATATTGCATGTGTGGATCAACGAAATGTTCAAGAAGAGAGCTTTTTTGGGGTTAGATCGCACACCACTCTTCACTGCACTGTCTACGCTAATAAACCGTCATTCTGCCACTCCAGGCAAAACACCGCCACCATCCTTTGCCCGCCCCCAAACGAGAACGTCTTTTCAGTTCGCTGTTCGCTATGTTTTCCACGTTAACGGCGTGACAGAACTGCGCTCACGAACGAAACGATCCGCGGGCCGTCAAAAATCCGTGGGGGGTAGTTCCCCTCAATCTCATCAAAAGAGCAGCGATGGCCAAAACTCAAACTCAAGCTAAGCAATCAACCAAAACCGCGTAGACTTTATAAGTAAACCGAAATCCGGCCCGCCACGCCGCCGGCCGCTTCTTGGCTGCTTTTGCGGCTGCTGGTTTCGTGCGAGTTCGACGGAAACTTGTGCTAAAATGGTATTTTGCATTTTTTCGGTTCTGGCCTTTATTGAAAAATCTTGACCTTGACAATTTTCGGCTATATAACTGTTCGCTTGTATGTTGTATGTCTGCGCGAATCCAAAAAATGGCAAACCGCTGAATGGATTTCAAATGAGAGTCGCCAACTGAGCAGCAAATCTATTCATGTAGCCACGAAAATAATAAAAATTTCTGCACATGTGCTAATATGCTAAAACTTAACTAATACCTACATATACATAATCAAATAACAAAAAGTATTTCTATGTTTGTTCTTTTTTTTTTTTTGAATGTGCAACCAAATTCATATCTTTCTTTTTGACAAGCCCGTTTCACGGAATTACGGAAATAGGGTAAAATTTGCTATTTCCGGCAGGTATTTCCTTTGTACACCGTAGGCTTCAAACATCATCAAACCCAATTTTTGTTCCTGCAAAACCACTTACAGAATTTTTAAAAAAAGTGCTATACAAGACATGATTCAAAACCTTACAACATCAGAAGAATCACATTTGATCAAAATGTCTCTATTCAAATTTGTTAATAAGAGGCTATCCAAAAACTACGTCACAATTTTAGGTAAACGCTAATAGATATATGGACAGCCCCTAAATCTAATGGCAGTTTCGTAGCCGCCAAATACTGTTTGGAACTAATTTGTTACGAAGAACCTATATTAAATGTTATTACTATTTTATGTCTTAAAATATCATCAACATTTTTAACACTTCCCTTGGCTGAGTTTTAATTTAATTTTTTTTTCTGTTTTGAGATATTTATTGGTCTTTTCAACTATTTCTCAAAAAATTATTGCAGATACGTATCTAAATGGGATGAACTTTTAAAATATTAACTCACTTAAAAGTTCAGAATAAGATTCATTCTTTAATCCTCAAACGTAACTGAAGACCTCACTAGAATCTCTTTATACGGGCGCTACATTCAAAACTCACCGAATAAAAACACGTTGATAAAAAAAAACTCGCCGAAATATAAACCCACCGAAATTCAAACTCACAAGAGAAATTCATCGAAACCAAAACCTTATCCTCTCACCATGACCACTACCAGCAGCACCACCTTTCACCTACTCCATAAAGAACCCGAATTTACCCTTCGGAAAGTTTGGCTTTAAATGTGGTTTTTTGTTTTGATGGATTATTTTGACGCTACATCTGCAAGAACTTCAGTAACCTTATGTGAGTTTCGGTCTTGGTCTCACATTATCCTAATTTTCGTGATTTTCCTGACTGCGAATTATATTGAACGAATAAAAATATATACAGTTCTGAATCAAAATCTTGAGGTTCTTTAGTAAATATGAGGAAATTACGACCAAAAAATAAACTTGACCTATTATTTAATAGGCTTGTGTGTCTGCCGGTTTGCCTGTTCACTTAGAGATCTTGAGAACCACTTAGCCGACTCGGACGAAACTTTCAGGGAACCTTACTGCAATCAAGGATTGTATTTAAGACCATAGAGCGAAAAGCGGTCAGGGGAAAAGCCTCTAGTATACTGGAAAATCCTTTAGTCCCTTCAATATCGTTGTAACCGTCTTATGGTCGTTTGCAGCGACGAACCTTAGCAAGTTGAGCCAAATTTAAATTAGTTTAAGTCTTGGAATTTCTATGGTTTAAGTAGGCTATAAACATGACTTATTTTTTAAGACTAGTTAGCGCAAACGGGCCTTAGTTCCATTTTTAGTGCTTTTAAAAAGGACGAAATTTATTTTCAGTTGGTTTAGAAGGAGACACAGAATGTGTGGGAAACATGACATAGCGTAACAAAGGCGGTCAATACAACCAATGTTAACAGGCAGAAAATTAATTCGGTTTTTTAATGTTCGGATGTATTTTTTTATATATAGGGTAAGTCACGTATAGATGCCCCACTAGGATAGATGCCTCACTGTTAAAAACTCGTACTTAACGAAACAAAACGGAACATGTCATATCCTACATATCAAGTGTTTGCTCAATGATACTTCAGTGCGTTGTTAAAATTCGCGAGAGTCGGGCATGTTGCGGGATAATTGGCCATTTTTGTTTTCGAACAAGGGAAAACTCCAAAAACTTATTTTGAGCTGCACAAAAACTCTTGGAACTTTTGCTTAAAGAAGTATGTATATATTTTTTATGTGTCAAATGGAGTGTTTAGTGTTTGTGAAAAAAAAAATTTTTTTCTTTTTATCCACATTTAATTTATTAAATAATTGGGGCATCTATCCGGTATGAAAACGATAGACGCCTTCTTTTTTAAAGGGATAGTTGACCTTAGGGGCAAATTAACTCTAGGTAATAATATATACCTATTTGCTTTCCCACATTCATTGAAAATACTTATTTATTATAGGTAAACATCTTATCCTTGGATTCGAAAATGAAAAACGGCTCGTGCGTCATATTCAGAAATTAGAGACCGTTCGATTTCCTCCCGAAAGACACTGAATTTTGTTATTTTTTTCTTTATTATTTAATTAAATTTTTTTATATTGCAGTATGTGTATATTGGATAGACATATATGTATGTAAATGAATTAAAATGCATAATAAAATTTTGTTATAACTTAATAAAATGTTTTTTTTTCCTCAAAGGCATCTATCCCACATGCACATTTGTCATGTTGGGCGTCCACCCCATAGGTTGGGCATCTATCCCAAAAAGTAGAGACTAACAAAAACATTTTTATCACAGTAAAAGAAAAACATAATGTAAGTTTTTTTCGGCTGAAATTGTAGATAAGTGTACAGACTAATATTTAAAAATAAAAAAAAAATCGAAAATGTCTTTCTTCATTGTGAAATATAGCAAAGTCAAAATGTGGGGCATCTATACGTGAGTTACCCTATTTTCAGAATAATTCTTGTTAGTTTTTGTTTTGATGAAAAAAGCTTCTCTAAAATTCAAAATCCGCTAAAATGCGCACAGGTTTTATGTATTCCGCACACTTTCGTTTGTATTCGTTTGTCCCAGAATTTCTATGGTTAAGTAGGCTAAGCACAATTATTTTTTTAAAAATAATACGCGTAAACGAGCCTAAGTAAACCTTAATTAACGTATGTTACACGTAAAATTCACCAAAAATATCAGACATTACCCTATCCTCGTCTGCAATTCGATGGTAAATTTTTGGATTTTCAAGTTCTCGAAGGGGTACTTTGTAGATGCATTTGTATCGTGTGTGTAGGAGTGTTTTTTTACCCATCGTCATTATTAATAACCTGAACCGAATCCACCAAACCGTAGTCATCTCGCCACATGTTCACAAAAAAAGGCATCGAAGTATAAATGACACCCCACGATTCCCCCAAAAAGCTGTTGATTCGCGATCGGCGAACTTAGTCACTATGCGGTCATTATGTGGCTGTAGTGATGGATGCTGTTTCCTGGAATTCGGCAGGAAACTGGAATGTTACCTTTTTTTAAAATTCATTTAGCTTCTTGGGAAAGGATCGAAACATTCTTTCAACGTACATCGAATTCGTATTTGAATCCTATCGAGAAACCTTTTTTATTCATACTTGTATATAATGTCGATTTGAATAATGCATTCGCTGGCTGGATCACAGGTAGAAATTTTTCTTCTCACAGTCAGACAGCCAGGGTGGATGGCAACATTTTATGTTCGATACAAAATAATGCCCACACAATCCGATCGATTTCTGAGTGAGTTTTTTTCTACCTGCGCAATCTTTATGTCAACCGTCATTATTTGATTTTGAAACAAGAGTCACCACAAAAAACGGAAATAGTTTAGTTTTGATTGTTAGCTTTACGATTTAAATGAATAGAAAATCTTTCCAGTATAACTTGTACTCACCTTATCTAAAAATTGTGATGATAGTCACACTCCACACGTGATTTGATTCATAAATAGACGAAAAAAATTAGTTGTTATTGTTTTGCATTTTCGGCTACTATTGCGAATTTAGAAAAACTTCTTCCCAGGGTAGTTGTTTTTTCCTCTCAATTGGTTTTTGAACTGCAAGAAATTTGCGCATTTTTATCACTTGTCTATTTGCATTGTGTTAGCATGCAAATTTAAAAATACGCGATTTTAAAATTCACAAATTTTTTGCCGAATTTGCGGTGACTGGAGTAGAGTAGATAAAAATAAATTTCAGTCGCAATTTTTTCAAGAATGCTTTTTTCATTCGACGTAATTCAGCTTTAACTAATTTTGTTGACTGAAAATAAACTATTATATTACCAAAAGTCCGACGAAAAAGTATTGTTTTATCATTTATTACGGAAAACTATTATTTTATCATTTTGATGATAAAATAATAGTTTTTCGTAATAATTTGACTAAGATATGACTCTCAATTGGACATGTGTGTAAAACATCAGAAAATTTAAATGTAAAGAAATGTCTTGCCTAATTTCTCAGTCTAAAATTACGATTTATTTCAGTTATTTCACGACTGTATGTACGTTTTTAGATGATACAAAGTTTACACACCTGCTTTGTATTTCTAATCAACACACATTTATATTGACAGCTGGCAATGCTTGTTAGCTTATTGTGGAAGACAAATTTTAAATGTCTCTATAGCGGGGGCCTACAAAGATTGATCCTCTAAGAAAAACATCTTCGAAATTTCGGTTTAAGTTTGTAGAAAAGTCTAAATTTTTGATCGTTAAAAGAAGATTTAATAAGGGTTTTAATTTTTTCGGAGTATAACAAATGTTTCGCGTGGGGGAAGAGGTGGGCGGGAGAATTTTTAAGCCACGCTATTGAGTTGTATTGCTCCATGAAAAAGTGATTTATAATAATATTTTAAACACATAAAAAATTTAAGCAACAATATTCGAGGGTAATAAAAATCTAATTTTGAGTGGAATGGATGATCAGTTTATACTCAAAATAAAAACTGACCCCTTTGCCGACACCTCGCTTTGCGGACACGTCCGATAGGTGGACATTTTTCTTAATGCTTTACTGCATCGTTTATCATATTGATAACATAACCTGAAAAGCTCGTAAGTGCAGAAAAGTGAATTTCGAGAGAAAGCCTTTCAAACATTTCATGACTTTTACAAAGTTTGAAAAGTTTTTTCTCGATAATATGAGCTTTACAGAAACAGCTTTTTTGTGCACATACGATCTTTTTCAAGCACGGTTACAATGTGCCCATGACTTTTCAAGAAATAGTGAAAAGTTGGTTAGTACGCCTGAGCCTATATATTTGCCATGCTCATTTTCCTCACCTTTTTTTTTATTTGTAATAGCAAACAGCAAAACACTCTTAATCTGAGTTCAAAACGATGCAAATTAGAAAAAAGAAAAGCTTATTTAATATTATTTATCAAACACGGATTGCAAACCGTTTTTTTTTCGAGCTCCAGCTTAAAATTTTCTGGAAAAAGGGTCTGCGCAAGCAGATATATTTCTATAAAAAAAATAACGAGAAAGTTTAATGGTGGTCTGAAAAGCATAAATGAAATATATTAGATTTACATCGTTTGAAACGCATCCAACTAATCGTGGAACAAAAAAACGTCCGTCTGTCTGAGGTCTATTTCATATGCCAGGGCAAGTTTTTCCATGCTGCTTGCAGGACAATCAAAAACAGTGGGTTTTGATCAAAAAATAAGAAACACGTTGCCCTGCTGTTTTTAAAATTAATAGTTTTTGAAATATCGTAAAAAAGATTTTATTTATTTGCCCTGCATTTCATATGTTGCTAGTTATTTTTTAAATGAGATTTTCCTTTTAAATATTGAGGATCGTCATAGTAAGTCAGCTTCAGACTTTTTTTTTTAAATTTTCAATGATTGGTATAACAGGGGCTTGATAATAGTTATATTGGGCTGTAAAATCAAATTATTTTGTGCCATGCTGGAATATGAAATGCCCGGCAATTTTCCCTGCGTATGAAATAGACGCGCCTGTCTGTCAGTCCATAAACACTATAACCAAAGATTAGAGACTTACTAAAGATAAGACACAAACGTGGTTTTCCGTTTGCCGCCTGTAGAAAGAAGTAGTCGACAGCATCATTCCGTAGTCGACAGCATAATTTCTCTCTTTTTATCATTTAGCTCAAATGGACTTGTTGAAAAAAATCATTTTGTAATACTCGCACAGAACAGACCAAAATATTGGACCAACACATACACAAGGGCCGACAGCGGCCTTTCACAATTTCTTCAACTGGCAATGGCGATAGGATTTTTTAGCAAAAAAAACACTTTTATTTCACTTGTTACGTTGCTTAAACAGAAAAAATGCCTGCCAAGGAACATTTTACGGAATGTTCTGCCGACAATACGAAATATCCCGAGAGTTTTGCATTTCTCACACAAAAGCAATTAGTGTCTTTACAAAGCAAATGAAACAGACGACAACGTACTCTTCTTCAAGAAAAAATTTCTCTCGCGTTTCCTAACTATATATCTCTAAACTATGCTATAACTTTCGAAAGGATTAAGCTGAAGATACTTGAAATTTTACACAAATAAGTGTCCGGTAAAAAGTATAACTAAATTCTTGAAAATTCAAAATCAACAAAAAAAATAGTTTTTATGCGATTTTACACACTTAAAAAATCTGTAACTTCAAACCAAAAAAATATATTCTTTGGTTTAAAGATATCTTTTCATCCTCTAATTAAATAAAATTTGTTACAGTTTGAAGATTTTTCTTTAATTTAACTAAATCTGACTTATTTTCAATAAATAAAACATTGCCTTTAATTTGAAGCTACCAATTTATTTAATTTAAGTTAGACGTTTGTTTGTCCTCAATCATAGAGGATTTATTTTTAGTATATTTTTGATATTTACTTTTAGTTTAAGTAAATATTTGTTTATTCCACAATATATTACTTTTTCGTTGTTTTAAAGAATAACTTCTTTAAACTGAGTATATTTTCCTCATTTTAAACCTTCAATTATTTCTTTGTTTCAATGACAGTGTTGTTATATCATCATACTAATCATACTAATATATAAAAATGAGTTGGTGTCTGTCTGTCTGCCTGTTCCTCTTTCACGCAAAAACGGCTGCACCGATTGACTTGAAATTTTGGCATGAGTGTGTGTGGTAGTTCTGGTTCCAACATAGGCATACGGAAAAGTAGCGCGGGGGTGGGGGGAGTAAGGGGAGGAGGTAAAGTGATATCGAAACTTAATTTCTGCACTATGTTACTCTTTCGCGGGGAAACTACTGAACCGATTGACCTGAAATTTGGCATAGATGTTCGTCGGGGGTCCAGCCCCGACATAGACCCATTAAAAAGTAGCATGAGAGGTGGGAAGTAAGGGGAGGGGGTAAAGTGATATCGAAACTTAGCTCTTCCTCTATGTTACTGTTGCGAATCAATTTTTGTCAATTCAAAATTCATGACCTGGCAACACTCTTTTTATTGTAAGATCTCTTTTTTTACTCAAACTAGACTCACTTCTCAAACAGTGTTCGCGCAGTTAGGATCAAGTGTCGTTAAAATAAAGTCTATAAAAATCGAAAATTATCAAAGAGTTTTTCTTCTTTCTTTTACAAACATTTACAGTCCATTAAGTCAGATCTTAGTCAAATCTCTAAACAGTTACCCTTTCGCGGGGAAACTACCGAGCCGATTAGCCTGAAGTTTAGCTCCAACACAGACTATAAAAAAAAAATTTGAAAAAACTAAACCCGGCAACGACGGGTATGCAAACTAGTTTTAAATAAAGTTTTCTATTTTAAATAAAGTTTTCTATGGCGCTAAATTTTCTATCAAATGGAGTCGGCTTTTCTTCAAATAAAACAGTATTTTTGAATGCATAACTCCTCCATACATCAAAATTCAGTCCAACAACAAATCTTCCTTTTCTCTAAACAAATAGAAAAGTTTTTATGAGAGAATTTCACTATTGCTTCCTTGCAATTGTAGCTTTTCTTAGGTTTGAAACATTGATTCTATACTAACAATAATTTTATTTGATTTGCCTGAAATGTAAAAAATATGTTCGACGATATCATTCTGATGCCCCTGATTAAACTGTGTTGACTACGATTTTACAGAAATTGTTACTGTTGCTGAAATAAAAAGTGTCTTATAAGGACGTAATAAGTATATAATTAATAGTATTACGTCGACTGCTGCTCCACATAAAATAAATCATTTCATAAAAAAGATACTTGAATTGAATCTCTGTACGAATGGAAATGGAGGTGAAGTTGAACACAATCCAGCGAGATGATCATCTTTCGATCTGGATCTCGACAAACTCCTCGTATAAATGGAGGTGGATTTATGGACAGTGCAAGACAGGGAAAAGTGTCGATCAATATCGGCGATCATTTACTTTACTTTGTTGTTTCTCAACAAGAATTCGCTCATCTTCGATATACCAGAATTCGATCACGTAAACTCGGATCAAGATCATTGCATGCGCATCTTAGCGCTCGATGCGATCACCATTTCATCTTCGGGACCTGATCTTGGGAATTTACGTTCAAACTTTCAAAGTCAAAACACCTGCACTGAAACGCTGTCGCAACGAACATCTTTTGCTTGACCATTTCTGGACATTCGAATAAGACAATTAATTAAGGAATCTTTAGGTGCGAATTTAAGTCATTGCAAAACGTTAGACGTCCCATCGTTATGGCATTATTATTAACGCTTGCAACGATTTAACCACATTTTAAAAATGTCCCCAAATATCACCGCTGCTGGAAACTTAAATGTTTCGCTGCACACCAAACCATTGACCATTTATTCACATATTTTTGGCGACTATGTATTTTTTTTATTGCAGCCCCACCCAGAACGTCTTAGTCATTTTCGGGTTGAGTTGGCCTTTTTTCCATTTTTACCATCGTGAAACGCGCAAAGAGGTTAAATGGAGAAATCCGAGAAAAAATCGGAAAGAGAAAAATTTCTGACACCAAAAGTTAATAAACCGCCACGCTCCGCCATAAAATGCCACAAAAAGGGCAAAAACCGTCAGAGTCGAGACGTAAAGCGACGATAGCGGCGGAAACTGCGGTGGTGGTGGGTTCGTCAAGTCCAAGATCGCTTAAATGACGCTTCGGATCCATTGGTAAGATGCTGGGCGACGTGCGGGGGGCAATTCGCAAGCATTTCCGTTGGACAAAGGAAACCGAGGCGGACGACCCTCTTGATGCGCAAAAATTATTTCAAAGAAATCCAAAATAATTTCTATTCCATGAACTCTGTCCCTCGGTTTTTTTTTTTTTTTGGAGTTCATTATTATATCGGCGGTTTTTTCATCGGTTTTAGGTTCTTGGAGGCTTCGCCCCTAGGGCATATAAAAATTTGATATTCTTCCGTTCCATTCTACTAAAATAGGATCTCGTTTTCACGCTTTCGCTGTCTACGATGTGAAAATGCAATTAATTATGTGCGTTGGTAGTAAAAAATGAGCCGAAAATGTGTTTACTTCTGAAAAATGGAAAAACATTTAATAATTCGAATTAAAATTGTTTACTCGTTGAGATTATGTGCAGCGATAGAATATTAAATTGAATTTCTCAAATAAACATTAATTTTTTCGTCAATAAAAATTGTTTGATTTTAATTGAATGATTTCTTCTTTCATTCGAAAGCAGCCATTGGTAAATTTGCAAATAATAAAAAAAAAGAAAAAAGTTCACCAACTGCAGTCGATTGTTTGGACAGCAGAAACTTTGCCCGTGCTTTGGCGAGCAAAGTTCACCTTCATTCGGAGGTGGGAATGCTTTACAACGTTTTAAAAACGTAGGGAAAATTTGCGATTTTCTCGGAAACGGCTCATTTTTCGGAAAATTTGTGTTTAGAATATGATTTGACATAAATCTGCCATACATCAAAATTCAGTCTGACAACTAAATACTTACGACCTCTCAATACAAATGGAAAAAATTTTTGCGATTATCTCGAAAACGGTTTTTTTTCTAAATACGGTTCTATAGGACGATAATAGCTTTCGAATGCAAAAAACCACGTGAAAATCGGATAACCCTTGGATTTTTTTATGAGTTAATGTAGCTTTTTTTTCCATCAAATAAAGTCTAAATTTTCTAGTAAAGTCTAAATTTTCTAGTAAATTCTAAACTTTCTCTATTATACTAATAGTATAATCACACAAATAAACAAAAACAATGAATAATGGTAACACTATCGATTAAACAACTCTGAGATAAAAATGTGGGTGACTTATCAGTGAATAAAACCGAAAGTGACGTCACATGTCCTTGATCGCAACTAATAAAAGTCAAAAATAAAAATAAATATTAAAATTATTTTTCCTCTTGTGCCAGCCAACTATCAGCACAGTCAGCGATAGACTCCTCCCGCGTCTTCTCCAACACGAAATTTCCTCATCGCATCATCATCAACAGAGCTGTCGTCGTTATTCGTGAAATAAAATAAATTTTATTTTAAGAGTTTCAGTTTCAAGCAAGTCGTTAATCGATTTTTTTTTCTCCCCATACCAATCCAAAAACACTCTCTCGCGGATTTTTCGTTTTGTTTTTTTGATTATTTTGTTGTGTCTTTCATTTCTGATGCATTTAATTTTTATTTATCTATACTTCAGATGCGATCGGGACGGCATTTCCATATATCCGCCATATGTGGTCAGCAATAACGCCACCAGAGCAGGACCATTAAAGGAAGGACGTCGCTAAGTACTGGTACCTGGTGGGTCCGTTTTGCACTAGAAATACATTAATTTCGATCACCTTTACCCCTGCCCCTCATCTTTTTTCATCTTCTAGATTGAAAGATTTAGCCCGAGATCTGATCATCAAACAGTCGGACACTGGCTGACATTTAAATTAAAAGCGCACGGTCATTTAAGCGCCAGCCGGACCACAGATAAATGCACTACCCAAGAATGGAATGGAATCACTTGTAGAATTCCTCTCTCTTTGTTTCAATCGTATAGTGATTTAAATGAATATTCGAAAATCGCTGATGTTTGCAATTTTT
Source organism: Chrysopilus asiliformis (assembly GCA_964034945.1). NCBI lineage: Eukaryota > Metazoa > Arthropoda > Insecta > Diptera > Rhagionidae > Chrysopilus > Chrysopilus asiliformis. The sequence goes on from OZ035962.1 coordinate 15,198,974, forward strand.
CCAACATTTAACGCATCGCAAAATCGAGAATAATTTTATGTCGTTTGTCGTCTCATTATGGCTCCCTGCAAATCATCAGTGCCAGATTCGAGTGGAATAACTGACCTCGAACCCGTCTCAAAATGTGATTGAACTGTTCCGTTTCTGTTTATTATTATTATTACTTCGGATCATTTATCTTTTTGTTTTTTTGCAGTTTGTACAGCGATATTCTACGTTTTATTTGTTTAACGGACTCGCCCTGCATCCCGCTAGCACCATTAATCGCTCTGTTCTGATGGCAAAATCAACAACTGCATTCCATATTTTGCACTTGGCAAGATCCACTTTACTCACACGACACACGTACGACGGACGTTCCACAGCATATCAACTGCCAGGCAACGACTCCCTTTTTGAGATGAGTACCAATTTAACTTTTTTTCGATTTTTTGAACATCCGAATCGGAGGCTTCATTTACTTGAGCTTTGAGTGTCAGTTAGCCCCTCCCACTTTACCTCATTGCAAATAAGCGAGGATAACTCTGAATCAGTGTGACCGATTTAAAGGAAATTTATCATACTTCGCAGCAACTTTAGTATTTTCAGTCTGTGATTTTTATAGATCTACTCGGAAATCTATATAAAAGCCAAATACCACTCACTCAATCACCGAAAAACTGGAACTAGGGTGTTCTTACTCACTCAATCACTCATCACCCTATCTCTCGAACCACTAAACCGATTAGCATGAAATTTCGCACACAGACTCGTCTTACCTCATAGGTGCTCGCTAAGAAACGGATTTGCAAAATTCGAAACGGAAGGCCTGTAAGGATAACGCAAATATCGTTTTTCCAATTTTTCTTTACAAAAACCGGCATCAGGAAGTTTTCGGAGCCACTGACCACTGGAACTCGGGTGTTTTCGGGATCGCTAATCACGAATCTACAATTTCAAAGTTCGAAACGGAAGGTCCTGAAGGCATAAAAAAATCAAAAGTTTTTAAGTTGTTCCTTTGTTTTTCAGTGCAAAAAAACTTATGCAAGAAACTTTAACCCGACAACGACGAGTATGCAGCTAGTTTCTTCTATTTGTGAACCATGCAGCATTCGACGTATTTTATGCCCCCAGACCAAATTTTGAACCAGTTTGGGTCTCACATTCATTTAATTTCCATTGGAAAGGTAATTTCCTCTTGCTTCATGGACATGAGGTTTTTTTTTTGTGACGGGGAACTGCAGGAGATGGGAAGGGTACATTTTAGGCGCCCATAATTTCAGACAAAAATCAAGGGCGTCTAAATCCCAATTCAGACTAACGATTACGATTGCGATTACGATTGCGATTACGATTGCAATTACGATTGCGATTACGATTGCGATTACGATTGCGATTACGATTGCGATTGCGATTACGATTGCGATTACGATTACGATTACGATTACGATTGCGATTACGATTGCGATTACGATTGCGATTACGATTGCAATTACAATTGCGATTACAATTGAAGCTTCTCTGTCAATGAGACCAAAGCTCTCATTTTCCTACCGTTTTTTCAAAAATCCATACCCGTTATAGTTACCGTTACTTTTCTAAAAGTTGATAAAAAACTACGATTTTTGTAAAACTTGTTTTCAAAAAATTTCAAGTCGCTAGGCTAACAACGGACAGACCGGCAGACAGACAGACATATACACGGACATCCTCATAATTCCTCATAATTTGCACCCGTTCTCGAGTGGGAATACAATACTTCCTCTATATTGCAGAGGAAAGTAACAAAGTTCGAGAAATCCCTATTTTCTTGATTTCATATTATATTTACATAGTGGCAACATATAGCCGTTAGTTTTCGAGAGAGTCGCAAAAATTTTAAATTTTGGTGACTTCCGGAATTCTTGATATCGAAATTTTTCATCAACACAGTTCTTTTTATACTACGTACTTCGTATAAGAAAGTAAAAATGCCATAATTTCACTTGAAACTTTTTTTTTTCGATATAGTTTATTTTGCGTGTCACACGTAACGGTAACATTGGCGTCCGCAACCTGCAATTATCAAAAATGCTATGCAATGCGCAAATGCAAATGAAAATCACAATAACGAACATTGAACGCAAATGCGACTGTATGTTAATATCTCATTAAGCTTTCCAGTTGGCGCATGGCCGTTTTCTTCAAGTTTTTATTCGTTCGTTGTGCTTTTTGCTACTTTTTTCGCAGATCACATATTGCACATATGGAAATTGCCAAGGACACTCGAGGTGGGAGGCGACGAGCGTATTTCTTTTGCCGCCGTTTGCAGAAGTAGTTAGTGGTGACGTCTCCAGTGAGGCCCAATATGGCACGGGCGTGAATATCACACCACCGTAGGATGAGATTTCTTTCCGATCTGTTGAGCGGGTGAGGAGGACAGCTGCTAATCCTTGATGTGAAGGGGTCAAAAACCGCATCAATTCAATTTTCCGCATATGCAAACTTAGCGAATGCTTGGCTTAAGTGCTTACAAAGTACCTCAGCCGATTGTACCCACTTAAGGCTTTCTTCGGGAGTTTTGTGAGTTGTTTGCTAATTACCCTCAAACATACCCTCAAACATACGTCAAAATATTTCACAGCTCTGTTATTGGCAAAAAAAAATTATTTTAAAAAAAAGAATTAAAAGTAAATTTATTAAAAAAAATCGATTTTAAAAAAATACATATTTCAATTTTCTTAAACCTATAAAGTCTAATTCCTTCCAATTTGCTTTTAATTTCTGGTGACGTTAAAATATATAAGTAATAAAAATTTTTTTTACATGCAGTGAAACACTAGTATAAGGACATTTTTCCTACATAGCTGGCAAAAGTTGAATACCATGATTATAAAACGATATTTTCCATTAATCGACCCATTTTCAGATTTCTGCGTAATTTAGGTGAATGTCTTGTGCAATTATCGAGCAATTTGGTAGTCAAATAAAACTTTTAAAAAAATCGTGGCTGCGGAACAAATTTCCATTTAGGCCACAGGCTTGGCGAATGTGCGCGAATTACTGATAACGTGAGAGTGTGGCGGTGAATTCGCCTTGATCTGGTGTGATTCGCGAGGCTGAACTGGCAAATCAACTCAGGCGAATGTGAAAACCGATCTCGCCCTTGTATCCCCCTGCCTAAATGAGTTCAGTTCCATATTTGACTTCGTGGCGAAAATATCTGATTGTTGTTAACATTGAGTGCTACAATCCAAATATATTTGAAGTTTTAGGATTTCTGCGTTGTAATTTTATCCTAAATTAAGTTATCAAATGGAAGTCTAAGCAATGACGAATGCATTCGACGAATGTTGGTAAGAATTTGGACGGACATCGACCCGGATTTGCAAAATCGCCTACTAAACACCGATTTACCTCCATTTATCAAGAATGTGAACGTTACATTAAGAGGCGTTTGTTCCAGGCAGGACACGAACGAACTACAAATAAGTCGAGAACTCGGATTATAAAACTGGAATTATGAATTAAAAACAAATTGAATCAAGCAACTTTAACTCCCTATTCAAATTCAAACTATGTGGAATTTTTAATTAAAAATAGGGTAAAGTACGGCTAGATGCCCCGAAGCTTGAATCGGCTAAACTAAACTATAAAACTATATAGAGCGTATACAAATTACGGAATATAAAATCAGTACTGGCCCTAGCATGTTTACAAAATTACAAACAAGAGCAATGTCCATAAACCTTATGATAATTTAAAAAAAAAAATTGTAGCAACAAATCGCTGAATATGTTTGGCATTGTCAGTAAATTTTGTTTTCAGAAATTTTGTTTTCCGATAAATAGTAATTATGTTATTCTAACTGTTTGTTTGAATATTTGTGAATTGAGATTTTAAAAAATCGAAGACATTTACCGATGCCCCCGTTTTGGGTACGAATAGACTCCCCATTTGGTCTTAATTTTAATATGGAATGAATGTCATATAGAAATTGAAATAAAAGAATCAATTTTACGCTAAAATATAACATTTTACTGACCGTCATTCTCAGTTTGGACCGAAAACATCGCGAAAGGTGCTGGAAACAAAGTAAAGTCTCAGACAATTGCGTCTAAATGTAGCTCAAGTGTTCGGTCGACTACTTTCCACATCGTTCAATTTGTTGTGTTGTGTTCATTCTAATATTCTTGAATTGTGTTCAGATATTTATTTTTTTTTTTCAGATATTTTTATTCTTTCTGCCCAAGGACATCTATCCGTACCTACACAGGGAGAAAAAAAACCATGGTAAAATTAACCAAAACGTCTTGGTTAAAAAAATTTGCATGGGTTTGCCAAAATTTTCAATTTTACGGGTAATCGCACCAAGAAAAAAGTAGCTTCACAAAAATCTTTTGAACTTAAACATGTATCCTCATTTTAACTATGATTCACCAAAGGACCAAGCCAGCCTAGTGGCCGAAACCGAAAGGTGTCTATCCGCAACTTGCCCTAAATGAGAAATCAAAATTTTTTTATCTTTATTGAAAAATTTCTTTTGGCTACTTTTTGACTCATCGATCGCGAGATGGGATCTTATTTTATTCTTTCAGATGCATATTTTTACATGTGGCAAAATCAAAGCAACATATTGAACATTTAAATCAAGATTTTCGATGGCAAAACAACGTTTTTTTCTAATTGTCATGATTTTTTTTTTTGCAACATCCAGTCTTCCAAAACGAGTGACCATTTGCAACCCAAAAAAAGTAACAGAAATCTATAACCCGTCTGGCCTGGTCCAAAGACTTTTTTCTTTGTTGTCTAGCGCAATAAAGAGAAGTAAAAACGTATATTAAAGACATTTTGCAGCAACCTTCAAGCTTCAGCTGCATTATTAAAAGCTCAGATCGGAATTCAAAGAAAAAAGCGAAACTGCAAAAAAATCGTAGATGGTGATGATGTTTTGTTGTATATAGCTTCAGGTTCAGCCAAAACAAAATGTTGATCGTGTAACGAACCTGGCCAATTGGCGAGACAACAGACAAAAATTCAATGAAAAAAAAAACATTAAACTACGCGATATTGTGCTGAAGCGCGCGGTTACGTTGCTGAGACTAAGCAAGAAGCGGCGATGACCTGCTATTGGTAAAATTGTCCAAAATCCACATAAATTGCAAATAGGAACAATAAGCCAGACATAACTTTTTTTCGCCAAGCCAATTAGCCCCACCTTCGTCTGCTGCAACACCAAAAATAATCGGTCGGGCAGTTTTCTCGCTTGTCTTCAATGTGACTCGAGTAATTTAGCAAATACTCAAAATTAGGTTTTGCATTTTTATTTTTGGATGTGAAAATGTTTTGTTGCACCCAATTTTTTTTATTTTGATAAATTTAGGTAGGATTTTTTAATAGTCCCGACAAAGAATTAATACTCCTAGAAAAAATTCGTGCCAATTTCAGTCAAAAAGTTGATAAAAAGTTTTAATTTAATACTCGTGGAAAAATACACTTCTTACAAGCTTGGACTGTCTGGATTTTTGTTTTATTTTCGTTTATTCTTTATGGTCTCTGCAAATTATTTATATGAATTTTTTTTTAATTTAAAAAAAGAACTAAACTATGTTGCATTACTTATTCAATTAAAGCGTTAAGTGTTTTTTCCTTCCATTTTTCGACTTTTCTGCGAGCATCATCTTTTTCTTTTTATGAACTTGATGACTACAATTAGCACGGTTTTTTCTAGGAATATTAATTCTTTGTCGAGAGTAAGAAAAAATCCCAACCGAATTCAAATAAAATAATTTGTAAACAATTAGAAATAAAATATAGGATCGAAACAACAGTATCGGCGATTGCTAAATGCAGAGAGCGATTTAAGTTCAAACAAAAAAAAATAAAATTGCAAAAAGCTTTTATTAAAAAATGTATTAAAAAGGAAAAAATACTTTTTTGGGCGCTGTGTTCCCACATGAGATTTTTTCCGGATAATTTCAAGAAAAGGATAATTACGTTGTCCTTACAGGACCTTCCGTTATTCTTACAAGAATGATTGTATTGTAACCGGAGTTACGTATGTGTGCAAAATTTCAAGTCAATCGGATGAGTGGAAGTGGGTCAAATAGATTACAAGATTTTACCTTGACTTTAAAAAAAAATCCTTTGATAGATTTTTCTATTGTGCTTTCAAAATTTTTACAAGGCTCAATGGTTTCATCGCGTCCTTAATAAGTTTGCAAAAAGCTTTGGTTCGCGATTTCAAAACTAGATGGCAGGATTTGTTGGAATTTTTTCCTTTAGTTTTAGATTTGTTTGAACTGAATTTAGATTAAGGGAAAAAATTGATATTTTAATTAAAATTTAAAAATGTGTTTTTAGAAATACAAATTAAAAAAATCCAAATAATGGCGAAAAATACGGAGCTAACAGATACGGGATTTTTTTTTATATTTTTTCAACACAAAAGATTTCTTCAGTTATATTCGTAAAGGATTTTTTTTTCCAGTTTCTCAAAAAGGTTTACACAAATTTTATGAGACAGTTTTAAAGGTTTTTTTTAATTCTTTCAGGAAATTTTATTGAAAAAAATGCCTGCAATTAAAGAAAATAGTCACAGAATATTTGCTCTCCGTCATTTAAAGCATTTTATATGAGAAGGAAAAATCCCAAAAGACGATTTTATACAAGAAAGTGTTTTTTACGTTTTTTTTGTACAACGCAAAATTAGTTATTAATTCTTTCTTCCATTGTCAAAATATTTTCAGAAAAAAAATTACCACCACGGTATTTGGAAATTGGAATTTTGACCATTTCTTTTCTCTGCCAGTTCCTCGCTTTGCCTTATAATCACTTCGTGAGGACACAGTATTTTTTTACAAATATTCTGCAAATATTCTACAAATTTGAATTTTACCGGGTTTTAATTTTGGAGGTTAGATTAAAAGCTTCGAGCTTATTTGCAGTGTATTTCGAGAAAAGTTTGCGAATATCGACTAAACATTTAGTGGGTTTAAACATTTGTTTTATTTTCATACTCAAAACCTACCAAATGTTTATCAAGTTGGATGTTAGATTTTTCCTATTTGTTATGCGGATTCGCGAAATTTTGACAGAATTGAATTAATAACTATCATCATTTGGTAGTGTAACAGAATTTTGACATTTATACTCACCACATCGAACATCAGGACTTCATACTGAGAAAAGCCTGCCTAAATTTTGACACTTCAAGGACGATCTTAAAAAACAGAGGAAACAAATACATTAACTTTGATTTTATATAATTAGTAAAATGCGCACAGCAAAAAGAAATTGTTTTTCACCATTGCAAAAATTTGGTTTTCGCAAATCGATATTCAATACCGTTTCCATTCTATCAAAATTTCAGGGATTTGCATAAAGCCTGAATAGAGCTCACAAGGTTCGTTCCTCATTTTGTAAAAATTATCAACTCTTACGTAATTTTGGAACCACCCAAATATATTGGGCCTGATTTGGTTTGAAATCACAGAACTGGTCAAAATCACGTAATTTTGCGTCAGTCTGAACATAGCTTTATTTAAAAAGTTGAGATTTGATTGTTTGCATAGTTTCATGGGAATTAGACCCCTCAGCAGTAATATCAAGGTGGGTGATATTAAAAACAAATAGCACAAATAAGACGTCAGAATTATACGGCCAGAAATTGGCTAAAAGTGTTTATTTTGGCGAAGTTTCTGGGATTTTTTGTGAAAAACTCTCATCCGACAAGTAAAAAGTGTCTTAAATTTGGAAAAGATTCTCATAAAGCAGGTGGGCATTAAAGAAATTCATTAAGACGTGCGATATCCCAAAAAAAAAAATTTGCACATTTTCAATTTCACCACAATAGAGCAAAAGTGTTGCATTTCATGTGCTTTTCTCTCACTATCTCGAATAAATGGTTTTCCAGAATTATCTGACAAAGTCGCCGGGAATCGAGGAACAATACCAACTTTGTCGCGGGAAGAATTCTCGTGGTCCTTCAAAATCCGTCAATTTTTGTGCGTAAGAGGGGGTTTTTTTTGTTTTGCTGAGGTGCAACTTCCTTATCTCTGTTGTGATTAAGCGGCATATCTATGTATATCGACTGAGCGTGTTAAAAAACCAAAACATTTGAGTGGACGTGCAGTCGCTCAGAAAATCTCCCATTGGCAAATTCTAATGGAGACACGGTTTTAATATTGTGATGCCCTTCCACTTCCAATTGTAGATATCGTCTTAGCGCTTAAATGATTCCCTTTCTTTTTATCACGAATTTTATATCTTTGGGGTTCTATTTCATATTTGAGATTTATGTACGAAATTTCTTAACATTTTTCAATTTATTTTCCAGACTTGTTTGAGTTTCGATTCCAATCGATGACTGCGTTCGACGCCGTTTTTCCTTTCGAAATAACGATTTATCGTCAGCAACAGGAACCAATCTTGATCCAAATGTCGACTTCAGTTTCTCAGCACACATAAGACAGGTGTTTGTCCAAGTAAGTGCAGATTTATTGAGCTTTATAGTTGAGAATCCAAAAGGATTATAACATTTATTACTTGCCACAATGGCATGACTGGCCCTTAATCCATTTTATGTTAATAAATCATCTTTCAAATACAATTTGCCCGAAAAATAACAGATTAATCTAAAATTCAAAGTTAAACTCTCAATTATGGACTAATATTAAGAATGCTAACATCAGTTAATGATGTGTTTTTACGATTATCTTATGGTATTCATTATAAAATGAAACCTCGGTTTCTCAACGCTTTTCAGGTACGGATTAAGTTCTCAAACACAGGTTCCACTGTACCAGAAATATTTACAGAGCATTTCTAATCATAATTTTGCCAATCAAGATCCTCAACATTTACAAATTCTCTATGCATTTACCATTCCGAAAAGGTTCGGATGTTACATGCTTGTGCGATATTTCTATTAAATTTTTGAAGAATGAAAAGTGCTAAGAAATGTGTGATTGCATCAACGTTTCTACTTCCAAGTTTGATTGTTTTTATCGGGTCTTGCATCTTAGATAATCGGCATATAAGCGCTGCTTCTGCACGACTTGCGACAAGACGAATTTCACGCGAATCCGCTATACTGGAATGGTGTTTGCTGTTTCTCAGGCAAAATCAGATACACGAATATCTAATGAAGAAAATTCGTATTAAATAGTGATGGTGCCAATTGCCGCCGAATACTTGAGAGGCATAAATTGCGATCCAAATGAGAATCGTGTTGTTTAAAGTAACACGGTTATCAGAATCGGGGTGCTAATAGTACAGGGCTATCCATAAAACATGTCCCACTTTTAAGAGAGTCAGTAGTCCGCCCTAGTGTGACGTAGCATCAAACTGCATGCAAAAAATCACAAAAAGTAGGGAAAGTGGTGAGAAGGGTCAGACGATTGTCGAAAGGGGAATCCCTGGTTGTTGCACTAATGGTGATGTTATGGGCAGTCTCAAATGGTATGTCGTATCGAAAAAAAATGTAATACAAAATAAGTTTGGAATATGATTTTATGCACATCACTCTTTGATACATTAAAATTCCATCGGACCATTCCTTCCTCCCTACGCCAGACAAATGACTAAAGTTCCATCAAAATTCTGTATACTCTCATATAGAGTATTTGTTTGACGGTTGCCCCTTGACAGCTGCAGCTTTTTATATGGCCAGCATGCTGTCAATCATGGAATTTGCATGACAGCACCACCATAGACGTTCAAAATGCTGTCACAGCATGCGATGATTGACTGCAAGATTGAACGTGTAGGGGCCGCTTAACATAGTAATTGTGCAATATTTTTCAAACCAAGTGAAATCAAACTTATGTTTTACAATGAAATCTGTATATGCCGGAGTCCCACGAGAAAAGAAAATTTGAACCACTGGTACAGGTTCTCGTCTGATCCAAGTTCTTTACTAAATATAAGATACAAACAAAAATCACAGGCCTCTTAAGAATGTTGGTGTTGGGCGAGCAGGTGTTCGATGTATCCAGGATACTTATTAGCAGAGCTGTGGAGTCAGAGGTGGAATCGGGATAAAGTTATTGCTTTAGGAATCGGAGTCGGTCGATTTTCACAAGATAATTTAAGGGTAGGAGTCGGAGAAAATTTGTCGATTTCACCTCCGGACCGGTTATTTTACCTCCATTGGCCACTAGAGATTGTTGTTCCTCTAGTTGTGGTTAAACCTCCATGTTTTGCAACCAACAACAATGTTTGATTTCAGGTTTGAGGTGATATAGCCAAAAGAGTTAGAATTAGACTTTCTAGGTTTTCAGGAGCAGAAATCGGATATTCTAATGGCGAATTCGATTTGGGACAGGCTCTATTCTAGTTTTGAAGAGTGCCTATTTTATTTAATACAATTTTGTGCGAAAGAATTGGTCAAAATTTCCCATTTGATTTAAAAGCTTAGCAATTTTTAAAAAGAGCATGTCATTCGAATACGTCATAAAATTCAAGGAGTCGGAGTCGAAGGTTGAGCTACCGACTCAACAGCCCTACTTATTAGACGGTTTCACTGTATTTATGCCTATATATTTCCTTTATGATTTTGAATCCTTAGAACTGAAGTTTATAATTAAACTTCCAACGAATAATCATAAATTCCCAACGTATATATGATGCGAAAATTGAACTATGTGAACACTGAATTTATGATAATAAAAAAACTTTGTTTTTAATTCGAATTTATTATAAAACTTGTAAAATAAAACCTTGAAAGTTATGAAAAGTTCGTTGAATGAATCCAAATTCTAAACTAATGTTAATTGATTGCATCACAATGAAATTTGTAGTAACAGCGAAAAAGTCTAATTTTACGTTTAATTTTACGTACATTTGCAAGTCGAATTGACACAAAGATATACGCACAAAGCAACACCATTCGATGAGGGAAGACACAACCCAAAAGATGTATATATGAATATATCGACCTAAAATTATAATTTGCATCATTTGAGCATCATAAAAGTGACTATTGATCTTGAAAATTGAATGAACCTGACGTCGACACGAATGACAACGACAACAGCAACAAAATTCCACCAGTCGTCGTAACAATGCCAAAAACGTCGAGCCAACACACGATAAAACTACAAAAATGTCCGACGTCAACGAACGACACTCTCTTGGATCCAATTCACTATCGATCGGTCTGTACAACGTTCGAGTTGTTTAGCATTTCGATTTTGTCGTAGCCAGAATTACAAATTGGACACCATTCGGATTCGTATATATGGCAAATTTAACTTTTAACGAAACAAAGGCTTAGTGCTATTCATCTCTCGTTTTTCTATATTTATAAACCCGGCCAGAAGCTAAGATGCCATGCAGCTAGAAAACTTGACATACGACGAGAGCGAAGTCAATTTGGTTAGTCCCGATTGTACCTCACAAGATCGACGTTATAGCTGAAACACACTTCTTGCATGCCTGCCAAAAGAAAATCGCTAGAGAAAAAACCTACGAAAAGATTTTTAAAGCGAAAGTCAAAACGGAAAAATCTCAAAGCAAAAAAAAACATACTCTTTTATATATACAGAATCAAATCATTGGCGACAACACTAGACCGAAAATTGTCGAGCCAACGTCATTTTCTATTTTGAAATCGTCGTTTTTTTTACATCTGTCGAGTTTGCTAAATACAACAACAGATTTTCAGTGTTTCAAATTGTCAATAAAAGAAAAATTACATCAATTATTTATTATTAAAAAACTTCAATTTAAATATTTGTTGAAACAGCTATAAGAATCTTTGTTCTGAATATATTTCTCTTTGTATGATTTTTAATACATATGTTTTCAAGAAAATTTCTCGAAACTGCTTTTCTTATATTACTCGTAAAATGAATAATAGTAATTGGATGTCCCTATTTCGGGACAAAGTCGGGACACATAGTAATTGAATGTCTCTGTTTCGGGACTTCTTAGAACTTCTGCTCTGTTTTATCATGAAAAAAGTTCTCCCTGATTTTTCTCCGAAGTAACCTAACAGGGTTACATACCGGCTACACGACGGTCGCAAAACGTTTTGAAGAAAGAAACTGCGATTATTAAAAATTATTAAAAAGTTGTGTTAACGGATTACTTCTGGTTAACGGATTTCCATCAAAAGTTCATAGGATCGTCCCTGTAAAATTTCATGGTTCTAGTTCTATGAGTTTTTGAGAAATCTTGTACACAGACTGACAGACGGAAAGACATTTTTGTAAGAAGGCTAGGATTGACCCCAGAGGACTCGGGCAAGTTTTTTTAAAAATTACTTCACAATTCACAATTCTTTTTATACCCGTATGGTGAAACCAAAGGGTATATTAACTTTGCCTTACCGTTTGTAACGCCAAAATCCCGTCATCACACATAAAAATGAATTACACCAGTGTGTTTAGAATGATAAAAAAAGTTGAATTTTGCATGTCCGTCCGTCTGTCTGTCCGTCTGTCTGTCTGTGGCGCGGATTGCGGGCGCACGGATTGAGCTAGAGACTTGAAATTTTGCGCAGATTCGTTTTTCGTAAAATGCGAGGCTAAGTTCGTTAATGGGCAAAAATGGACCATTAGGGGGGTACCCCCCATACAAACGAAATCGTTTTTTGTGAATATCTCAAAAACGGTGCATCTTATCAAAAAAGTCCAAGAACAAAAGTTATTTAGGATATGATTCTACATAAAACTCCCATACATCAAAATCCGATTGGAATAAATTTTAAAAAATCTTATTGGAAAGTTTGACTTCAAATTGGAATTTTGGTATAACTGTTCGAATTTTGATACGAATATCACCATACGGGTCTCCAATGATTGGCAATTATAGTTTTTGTTATGTTTTAAACTTGTACCTACTAACAATTTAAAATTTATAAATTATTGAAAGATTCTATAAGTAATAATAGTTGCGTTTTTTTAATGTTCTGAAGCAGTTCAGAACAAGTTTTCCATACAAAATCCTGCACCACCTTTTCATCTCGAACAGCGCTTGGAACAAAGGGAAATTTTATACGGTAATGTACGGTAATGAAATGCTGCTAACTTCAACATAATAAATCTGACATTTTATTCTCAATTGAGGATTTTGTGTTGGTGGTTTGTTGGTTCTGTTCGATAGCGAAATAGTTTTAATCATGGGAGATAGCGAATCGTGATTATATCAAGAAAATATAGCAGTAACGGCCTACTGATGTAACCAACATGAAGTTAGTTGCCATTCGATTTCAATGAAATTTCCCATTTACTCTCTGGATCGTTTTTTTAATGTTCCGTGTTCTAGAACATTAAAAAAATGCAACTAATATAAACTTCTGTAATATACTTCAAGCCCCTTTTTTGGAAAGATATAGGAAGGTAAGTCAAGGTTTCCAAAAAAAAATTTGGTACACGTTTCGTATTTTTATACTACGAGCAAATGTTGCTAAAATCGTCCACAACGTCTTTAAATGTAACGTGATCAAAATACAATAAAGAATTAAGGAAAAATCCATTCAATTTTCCTCTGCCTACAAAAATATTTCGGCCCTCAGGCAACTTTGCTACTGTTGTAACAATCCAGACTAATAAAAAAATTGCAGTAATCTTCATTCTGTAGGTAATCGTAAAGTCAGCACTGCAGACAAACTCTTCAAACGTTAATAAGTGAAGTGTCAATTTACCAGCTGTAAAAATACTGCATAACACAATTCAGATTCTCGCCGTTAGATTTTCAAGTTCTGTAAACGAATGATATGTGAGAATCTGCTGAAATTTCCTTTCGCCTAAATGAATTTCATTACGCTCGCTTAGCTACGAAATCATGACCCAGTAAACCGGGCTCGTCTCCAGTTTGCAAACGTGGCCGGACGTGACACGTGGTCCAGTGATTTTATTTTCTTATACGAAGTATAATAAAGTGATGTATTCATGAAAAATGTCGACCTCTTCATTTTGCCTAAAAACATTTCCCGAGCACTACTGAGTCGGTTGGTGCATTATTACAAAAATGTCTTTCTGTCTGCCAGTCAGTCTGTGTACAAGATTTCTCAAAAACTAATAGAGCTAGAGCCATTAAATTTTACAGCCATGTTTGATCCTAAAATGGGACGATCCTATCAACTTTTGGTTGAAATTCAGTAACCGGAAGTAGTCAAAATGACGACTTTTTAAAAATTGCAATTTCGTTATTCGCGATTAAATCCGAAACTACGCATTTTTTAGGTCTCATGCATGAGAAAAGTTGGAGACAATCAAATTCTCCACATTTTTGTATTTTACTGGAACTGCGTATCTCAAATCGTTATCGAAATATACCGTTATTTCCAAAAAAGAAGTTTTTTGCAACTGACTCGAAAACTAGCGGGTTTTCGGTAGTACGATGTAAAAAACGAATTAAAGAGAGTGACGACTCCCGCAATTTGGTCTTCTACCGTTATCCGCTATCTTTTACCGTTACTGAGATATTTTCACTAAAAGATAAAAGAATAGATTTTAGCGAATTGCTTGCGATTCCCCGTAAAAATTGTGAGGGGCAAAATTAAAGATATTATTATTTTCTATAAATGTTCCATCTACTGTAAATTGATATCTGTTACCGTTATCAAGATATTTCAGATTTTGTAAAAAAAAATCATATTTATAAAAATATAAATGAGCCAATATTTCATAGCACAAATTGCGCAGGAATGTAGATTTTGTATAAGGAAGTCATGTGCTGTTCATATCAGATATTTTTTAAATTCTTGTTTTCAGCACAAGTTTTCTCGTTTTTTTTTTGTGATTGTTTTCGGGACACTTTTATGTGCATTCAGACCATTGAACTTTAAATCCTGTCCCAAGCGTCACAGACCAATGGAAAATTCGTTACCTCCTGGTCGACAGTCACTTCAGATCTAATCAGCCTTTCAATGTATTCAAAGAAAAATCGCAACGCCAAGCTACAGTACCCCACTGTACCCGTCTATTTACAAACACTTTCGGGATAAAAATATCTGATGTGAGCAACACATGAATTTTTTATACAAAATCTACGTTTGTGCACAATTAACACTATAACCCGACGAAAAAAAATTTCGGTAATATAAAAATATTGAATTTTTATTTTACGAAATCTGAAATATATTGATAACGGTAAAATATATCCATTTATGATAAGAGGGAAAAATGTAGAGAATTTTGATATGTTGAATTCTTTTTTAACGCTTTAAAGGTACAACATTGCAAATATTTTTGCCCGTATGGCACACGAAAACAAAATTCCTTTTTTTATTTTTTTTTAGTGGTGCCATTTTAGAGTTTCATGCGGCAATGGTGGTATAATTTTGTCGATGGTACAATTTTGGTACCAGCTTGCAGCATTTGTTACGAAAAAGGTAGTACATCGCGTGTACCACCCTGCCTTTAAGGTTAATTATATTTCTCTTCGAAAAACCGTTAGATTATAACCGATTCGGAAAAATCTGTTTGTACTTTTTAATGAAAATATATCGATAACGGTCAAATATATCGGATAACGGTCAAATATATCGGATAACGGTAGAGGACAAAATTGTAGAGAATTTTCATTAATTCATCTTATACCTACAACCAACAAGAAACGCGTTTTTTAATCGCCAAAAACTGATGACGATATATCTCGATAACGGCTTGAGATACGCTGTTCTAATAAGAGACAAAAATGTATTAAAAAATTTTATTGGCTCCGAATTTTGTCTCCAAAAACGCGTAGTTTCGGAATTCATTGCGAAAAACGAAACTAGGATTTTTTTTTAAAAACAACCATTTTGGTTATTTCCGATTAACGGATTTCCACCAAAAGTTGATGGGATCGTACATCCCTGTAAAACCGTGGTTCCCAAACTTTTTCAGTTGACGCCCCCCCCCCCTATTTTTTTTTTTTTTTTTTTTTGAAAACCTGTCAAACCACCGTAGTTCTATTCTAATATTTTGAGTTAAAAATCAACACATACTTTTACTGTCCATTTCAATTATTTATTTCCCTAGTTTCTACAAAAAAAACTGAATAAATAGAAAATTAATGGGATGAGTGACACTGTTTTTCTTTCACTAAAATCGGAATATTACGTCTGATGTTTGACAGAGCACACCGGAGATCGCTTTCCAGATTAAGTCTGCAACGCTGCTTTGTTTTTATTAGACAAGACGAGAACAATATCTTCAAATGTTAATTTCAAATTTATTCACGACTACCGTCCGAAGCTCTACGCCCCCAAGGGGGGGCGCGGCTGAAATTGCTTCACGCCCCCTGGCATTAGCGCCACGCCCCCCAGTTTGGGAACCACGGCTGTAAAATGTCATGGTTCTAGCCCCAGTCGCTTTTGAGAAACTTGATAGACTGACAGATAGAAAGACATTTTTGTAATATGACTCCAATCGGCCTGGGGGTGCCTGGAAAATGTTTTTTTAGGCAAAACTAAGACGTCGAATTTTTTCATGAATACAATACTTTATTATACTTTGTATAAGAAAGTAAAAAGAAGGTAAAGCAAACATGTCATCTAGCTAGCGTCTGAGTAAATATTTTGCAGCTCATTTTCGCCGTTTTCTATTTTCAGAAATTTTAAGTAAACGGAAGAATTTAGATACGCAATACGCTATGCGTACTTTTAGAAATTCCCAGAATTACGAAAAGTTACTTTCCTGTAAGGATTCGAAAAGCAGTAAAAAAAACTTGAAAAACAAATTGATTTCCGCCCAGAACACAAAGAAAATGATGCAAATGAAGGATTTAAATTTTCTTAAAGTGTTATTCCAAAAAATAAATATTTTTTTTAAGCGCTTGGTGAAAAAAACCTTTTTTGTTGCTTTTCTACTGTTTCTTCGTAGGTGTAAAACCGAATCCTGTGGTATTAGTCCTTAAGATTAAATTCTACTGCTTTTTTTTGTAGAGATGCGCATTTATTTAAAGAAAACACATTTAATTTTGTAAAATATTTTCCTTCGTTTTCTGTGACTTTTTGATAATTTTTAGAAGAAATTAATTCCAGGACGATTAAACCATATGTCCTTTGAAGTAATTTATTGATCGAACACTTTGAAATTTGATTACAGACTTGTGTACCGGCAAATTCGTTTTTTTTTTTTTTTTGATAAAAAAAAGATGATCATTCGCTGAGGCCAAGTCTGGAAAATAATGTGGATGTAAGCACATTGTTTCTTTCACGGTTATGGCAACTTATGGTATGCAAAAACATTGTCTTCCGTAAATTGCGGGCTGATGTGCAAAAACTGATGGTAGTGATAGAATCTACCTAGCGGTGAGATGATACCTTTCTTACATAATAAAAAAATATTAGTACATATATATTATATTTTTTGTTTCATTTTTATTTTTTGTACAATTTTTTTTATAATTTTTTTTCTTGCATTTTTTTTATATTAGTGCAATTTACTCTTGATCGTAGATAGTAAAATCGTAGATTGTACTGTACATATACGATGGAAAAGTACAACGAAGCGTGAGCAGCGCTTTACTACACGGTAAAAACTGGAGTCTAATTTAAAGACTTTTTTTCCTACATATAGGTCAACACCTTTTTGAGCCTAAAAATCAAACTTTAAAAGTTTGAAATTATTTTCCTTTTAAATAGTATTATCCGGTCTAAATTTAAGGTATTAAAATTTAAATTTTAGTCTAAAAAATCTAAAAATTAGTTCCAAATTTCTAAAAATTCTCAAATTAAAACCTTATGGTTTAAGTTTAAGATGTCTGAGTCTTAAATTAAGACTGGAATGGTTAAAAAATAGTCATAAACTTCTAAAATTCGTGAATTATCCGGGTAAATAAGACCATCCGGTCTAAAGAACGATGCACGAAAATGCCCCTTTACTAACTTTTGGGTTTCACTTTCGTATTACCCCCATTGGAAAGGTAATTTGCTCTAGTTTCATGGACATAAGCTCTTTTTTGGCGGGGAACTGCAGGGGGATGGTCAGCTGCCATCTTAGGCGCACTGCTTTTTTCATGCATTTTTCGACGATTTTTATGCCCCCGGGCTAACGTTTGAACCAGTTCGGGTTTCACTTTCGTATTACCCCCATTGGAAAGGTAATTTGCTCTAGTTTCATGGACATAAGCTCTTTTTTGGCGGGGAACTGCAGGGGGATGGTCAGCTGCCATCTTAGGCGCACTGATTTTTTCATGCATTTTTCGACGATTTTTATGCCCCCGGGCTAACTTTTGAACCAGTTCGGGTTTCACTTTCGTATTACCCCCATTGGAAAGGTAATTTGCTCTAGTTTCATGGACAGAAGCTCTTTTTTGGCGGGGAACTGCAGGGGGATGGTCAGCTGCCATCTTAGGCGCACTGCTTTTTTCATGCATTTTTCGACGATTTTTATGCCCCCGGGCTAACTTTTGAACCAGTTCGGGTTTCACTTTCGTATTACCCCCATTGGAAAGGTAATTTGCTCTAGTTTCATGGACAGAAGCTCTTTTTTGGCGGGGAACTGCAGGGGGATGGTCAGCTGCCATCTTAGGCGCACTGCTTTTTTCATGCATTTTTCGACGATTTTTATGCCCCCGGGCTAACTTTTGAACCAGTTCGGGTTTCACTTTCGTATTACCCCCATTGGAAAGGTAATTTGCTCTAGTTTCATGGACATAAGCTCTTTTTTGGCGGGGAACTGCAGGGGGATGGTCAGCTGCCATCTTAGGCGCACTGCTTTTTTCATGCATTTTTCGACGATTTTTATGCCCCCGGGCTAACGTTTGAACCAGTTCGGGTTTCACTTTCGTATTACCCCCATTGGAAAGGTAATTTGCTCTAGTTTCATGGACATAAGCTCTTTTTTGGCGGGGAACTGCAGGGGGATGGTCAGCTGCCATCTTAGGCGCACTGATTTTTTCATGCATTTTTCGACGATTTTTATGCCCCCGGGCTAACTTTTGAACCAGTTCGGGTTTCACTTTCGTATTACCCCCATTGGAAAGGTAATTTGCTCTAGTTTCATGGACAGAAGCTCTTTTTTGGCGGGGAACTGCAGGGGGATGGTCAGCTGCCATCTTAGGCGCACTGCTTTTTTCATGCATTTTTCGACGATTTTTATGCCCCCGGGCTAACTTTTGAACCAGTTCGGGTTTCACTTTCGTATTACCCCCATTGGAAAGGTAATTTGCTCTAGTTTCATGGACAGAAGCTCTTTTTTGGCGGGGAACTGCAGGGGGATGGTCAGCTGCCATCTTAGGCGCACTGCTTTTTTCATGCATTTTTCGACGATTTTTATGCCCCCGGGCTAACTTTTGAACCAGTTCGGGTTTCACTTTCGTATTACCTTCATTGGAAAGGTAATTTGCTCTAGTTTCATGGACATAAGCTCTTTTTTGGCGGGGAACTGCAGGGGGATGGTCAGCTGCCATCTTAGGCGCACTGCTTTTTTCATGCATTTTTCGACGATTTTTATGCCCCCGGGCTAACTTTTGAACCAGTTCGGGTTTCACTTTCGTATTACCCCCATTGGAAAGGTAATTTGCTCTAGTTTCATGGACAGAAGCTCTTTTTTGGCGGGGAACTGCAGGGGGATGGTCAGCTGCCATCTTAGGCGCACTGCTTTTTTCATGCATTTTTCGACGATTTTTATGCCCCCGGGCTAACTTTTGAACCAGTTCGGGTTTCACTTTCGTATTACCTTCATTGGAAAGGTAATTTGCTCTAGTTTCATGGACATAAGCTCTTTTTTGGCGGGGAACTGCAGGGGGATGGTCAGCTGCCATCTTAGGCGCACTGCTTTTTTCATGCATTTTTCGACGATTTTTATGCCCCCGGGCTAACGTTTGAACCAGTTCGGGTTTCACTTTCGTATTACCCCCATTGGAAAGGTAATTTGCTCTAGTTTCATGGACATAAGCTCTTTTTTGGCGGGGAACTGCAGGGGGATGGTCAGCTGCCATCTTAGGCGCACTGCTTTTTTCATGCATTTTTCGACGATTTTTATGCCCCCGGGCTAACGTTTGAACCAGTTCGGGTTTCACTTTCGTATTACCCCCATTGGAAAGGTAATTTGCTCTAGTTTCATGGACAGAAGCTCTTTTTTGGCGGGGAACTGCAGGGGGATGGTCAGCTGCCATCTTAGGCGCACTGCTTTTTTCATGCATTTTTCGACGATTTTTATGCCCCCGGGCTAACTTTTGAACCAGTTCGGGTTTCACTTTCGTATTACCCCCATTGGAAAGGTAATTTGCTCTAGTTTCATGGACAGAAGCTCTTTTTTGGCGGGGAACTGCAGGGGGATGGTCAGCTGCCATCTTAGGCGCACTGCTTTTTTCATGCATTTTTCGACGATTTTTATGCCCCCGGGCTAACTTTTGAACCAGTTCGGGTTTCACTTTCGTATTACCCCCATTGGAAAGGTAATTTGCTCTAGTTTCATGGACAGAAGCTCTTTTTTGGCGGGGAACTGCAGGGGGATGGTCAGCTGCCATCTTAGGCGCACTGCTTTTTTCATGCATTTTTCGACGATTTTTATGCCCCCGGGCTAACTTTTGAACCAGTTCGGGTTTCACTTTCGTATTACCCCCATTGGAAAGGTAATTTGCTCTAGTTTCATGGACATAAGCTCTTTTTTGGCGGGGAACTGCAGGGGGATGGTCAGCTGCCATCTTAGGCGCAATGATTTTTTCATGCATTTTTCGACGATTTTTATGCCCCCGGGCTAACTTTTGAACCAGTTCGGGTTTCACTTTCGTATTACCTTCATTGGAAAGGTAATTTGCTCTAGTTTCATGGACATAAGCTCTTTTTTGGCGGGGAACTGCAGGGGGATGGTCAGCTGCCATCTTAGGCGCACTGCTTTTTTCATGCATTTTTCGACGATTTTTATGCCCCCGGGCTAACGTTTGAACCAGTTCGGGTTTCACTTTCGTATTACCCCCATTGGAAAGGTAATTTGCTCTAGTTTCATGGACATAAGCTCTTTTTTGGCGGGGAACTGCAGGGGGATGGTCAGCTGCCATCTTAGGCGCAATGATTTTTTGATGGAAAAATCATTACGCCTAAGATGGCAGCTGACCATCCCCCTGCAGTTCCCCGCCAAAAAAGAGCTTATGTCCATGAAACTAGAGCAAATTACCTTTCCAATGGGGGTAATACGAAAGTGAAACCCGAACTGGTTCAAACGTTAGCCCGGGGGCATAAAAATCGTCGAAAAATGCATGAAAAAAGCAGTGCGCCTAAGATGGCAGCTGACCATCCCCCTGCAGTTCCCCGCCAAAAAAGAGCTTCTGTCCATGAAACTAGAGCAAATTACCTTTCCAATGGGGGTAATACGAAAGTGAAACCCGAACTGGTTCAAAAGTTAGCCCGGGGGCATAAAAATCGTCGAAAAATGCATGAAAAAAGCAGTGCGCCTAAGATGGCAGCTGACCATCCCCCTGCAGTTCCCCGCCAAAAAAGAGCTTATGTCCATGAAACTAGAGCAAATTACCTTTCCAATGGGGGTAATACGAAAGTGAAACCCGAACTGGTTCAAACGTTAGCCCGGGGGCATAAAAATCGTCGAAAAATGCATGAAAAAAGCAGTGCGCCTAAGATGGCAGCTGACCATCCCCCTGCAGTTCCCCGCCAAAAAAGAGCTTCTGTCCATGAAACTAGAGCAAATTACCTTTCCAATGGGGGTAATACGAAAGTGAAACCCGAACTGGTTCAAACGTTAGCCCGGGGGCATAAAAATCGTCGAAAAATGCATGAAAAAAGCAGTGCGCCTAAGATGGCAGCTGACCATCCCCCTGCAGTTCCCCGCCAAAAAAGAGCTTATGTCCATGAAACTAGAGCAAATTACCTTTCCAATGAAGGTAATACGAAAGTGAAACCCGAACTGGTTCAAAAGTTAGCCCGGGGGCATAAAAATCGTCGAAAAATGCATGAAAAAAGCAGTGCGCCTAAGATGGCAGCTGACCATCCCCCTGCAGTTCCCCGCCAAAAAAGAGCTTCTGTCCATGAAACTAGAGCAAATTACCTTTCCAATGGGGGTAATACGAAAGTGAAACCCGAACTGGTTCAAACGTTAGCCCGGGGGCATAAAAATCGTCGAAAAATGCATGAAAAAAGCAGTGCGCCTAAGATGGCAGCTGACCATCCCCCTGCAGTTCCCCGCCAAAAAAGAGCTTATGTCCATGAAACTAGAGCAAATTACCTTTCCAATGGGGGTAATACGAAAGTGAAACCCGAACTGGTTCAAACGTTAGCCCGGGGGCATAAAAATCGTCGAAAAATGCATGAAAAAAGCAGTGCGCCTAAGATGGCAGCTGACCATCCCCCTGCAGTTCCCCGCCAAAAAAGAGCTTCTGTCCATGAAACTAGAGCAAATTACCTTTCCAATGGGGGTAATACGAAAGTGAAACCCGAACTGGTTCAAACGTTAGCCCGGGGGCATAAAAATCGTCGAAAAATGCATGAAAAAAGCAGTGCGCCTAAGATGGCAGCTGACCATCCCCCTGCAGTTCCCCGCCAAAAAAGAGCTTATGTCCATGAAACTAGAGCAAATTACCTTTCCAATGGGGGTAATACGAAAGTGAAACCCGAACTGGTTCAAACGTTAGCCCGGGGGCATAAAAATCGTCGAAAAATGCATGAAAAAATCATTGCGCCTAAGATGGCAGCTGACCATCCCCCTGCAGTTCCCCGCCAAAAAAGAGCTTATGTCCATGAAACTAGAGCAAATTACCTTTCCAATGGGGGTAATACGAAAGTGAAACCCGAACTGGTTCAAAAGTTAACCCGGGGGCATAAAAATCGTCGAAAAATGCATGAAAAAAGCAGTGCGCATAAGATGGCAGCTGACCATCCCCCTGCAGTTCCCCGCCAAAAAAGAGATTATATCCATGAAACTAGAGCAAATTACCTTTCCAATGGGGGTAATACGAAAGTGAAACCCGAACTGGTTCAAACGTTAGCCCGGGGGCATAAAAATCGTCGAAAAATGCATGAAAAAAGCAGTGCGCCTAAGATGGCAGCTGACCATCCCCCTGCAGTTCCCCGCCAAAAAAGAGCTTATGTCCATGAAACTAGAGCAAATTACCTTTCCAATGGGGGTAATACGAAAGTGAAACCCGAACTGGTTCAAAAGTTAGCCCGGGGGCATAAAAATCGTCGAAAAATGCATGAAAAAAGCAGTGCGCCTAAGATGGCAGCTGACCATCCCCCTGCAGTTCCCCGCCAAAAAAGAGCTTATGTCCATGAAACTAGAGCAAATTACCTTTCCAATGGGGGTAATACGAAAGTGAAACCCGAACTGGTTCAAACGTTAGCCCGGGGGCATAAAAATCGTCGAAAAATGCATGAAAAAAGCAGTGCGCCTAAGATGGCAGCTGACCATCCCCCTGCAGTTCCCCGCCAAAAAAGAGCTTCTGTCCATGAAACTAGAGCAAATTACCTTTCCAATGGGGGTAATACGAAAGTGAAACCCGAACTGGTTCAAACGTTAGCCCGGGGGCATAAAAATCGTCGAAAAATGCATGAAAAAAGCAGTGCGCCTAAGATGGCAGCTGACCATCCCCCTGCAGTTCCCCGCCAAAAAAGAGCTTATGTCCATGAAACTAGAGCAAATTACCTTTCCAATGAAGGTAATACGAAAGTGAAACCCGAACTGGTTCAAAAGTTAGCCCGGGGGCATAAAAATCGTCGAAAAATGCATGAAAAAATCATTGCGCCTAAGATGGCAGCTGACCATCCCCCTGCAGTTCCCCGCCAAAAAAGAGCTTATGTCCATGAAACTAGAGCAAATTACCTTTCCAATGGGGGTAATACGAAAGTGAAACCCGAACTGGTTCAAAAGTTAGCCCGGGGGCATAAAAATCGTCGAAAAATGCATGAAAAAAGCAGTGCGCCTAAGATGGCAGCTGACCATCCCCCTGCAGTTCCCCGCCAAAAAAGAGCTTCTGTCCATGAAACTAGAGCAAATTACCTTTCCAATGGGGGTAATACGAAAGTGAAACCCGAACTGGTTCAAAAGTTAGCCCGGGGGCATAAAAATCGTCGAAAAATGCATGAAAAAAGCAGTGCGCCTAAGATGGCAGCTGACCATCCCCCTGCAGTTCCCCGCCAAAAAAGAGCTTCTGTCCATGAAACTAGAGCAAATTACCTTTCCAATGGGGGTAATACGAAAGTGAAACCCGAACTGGTTCAAACGTTAGCCCGGGGGCATAAAAATCGTCGAAAAATGCATGAAAAAAGCAGTGCGCCTAAGATGGCAGCTGACCATCCCCCTGCAGTTCCCCGCCAAAAAAGAGCTTATGTCCATGAAACTAGAGCAAATTACCTTTCCAATGGGGGTAATACGAAAGTGAAACCCGAACTGGTTCAAACGTTAGCCCGGGGGCATAAAAATCGTCGAAAAATGCATGAAAAAAGCAGTGCGCCTAAGATGGCAGCTGACCATCCCCCTGCAGTTCCCCGCCAAAAAAGAGCTTATGTCCATGAAACTAGAGCAAATTACCTTTCCAATGGGGGTAATACGAAAGTGAAACCCGAACTGGTTCAAACGTTAGCCCGGGGGCATAAAAATCGTCGAAAAATGCATGAAAAAAGCAGTGCGCCTAAGATGGCAGCTGACCATCCCCCTGCAGTTCCCCGCCAAAAAAGAGCTTATGTCCATGAAACTAGAGCAAATTACCTTTCCAATGAAGGTAATACGAAAGTGAAACCCGAACTGGGTCAAAAGTTAGCCCGGGGGCATAAAAATCGTCGAAAAATGCATGAAAAAATCATTGCGCCTAAGATGGGAGCTGACCATCCCCCTGCAGTTCCCCGCCAAAAAAGAGCTTATGTCCATGAAACTAGAGCAAATTACCTTTCCAATGGGGGTAATACGAAAGTGAAACCCGAACTGGTTCAAAAGTTAGCCCGGGGGCATAAAAATCGTCGAAAAATGCATGAAAAAAGCAGTGCGCCTAAGATGGCAGCTGACCATCCCCCTGCAGTTCCCCGCCAAAAAAGAGCTTATGTCCATGAAACTAGAGCAAATTACCTTTCCAATGGGGGTAATACGAAAGTGAAACCCGAACTGGTTCAAACGTTAGCCCGGGGGCATAAAAATCGTCGAAAAATGCATGAAAAAATCATTGCGCCTAAGATGGCAGCTGACCATCCCCCTGCAGTTCCCCGCCAAAAAAGAGCTTATGTCCATGAAACTAGAGCAAATTACCTTTCCAATGGGGGTAATACGAAAGTGAAACCCGAACTGGTTCAAAAGTTAACCCGGGGGCATAAAAATCGTCGAAAAATGCATGAAAAAAGCAGTGCGCATAAGATGGCAGCTGACCATCCCCCTGCAGTTCCCCGCCAAAAAAGAGATTATATCCATGAAACTAGAGCAAATTACCTTTCCAATGGGGGTAATACGAAAGTGAAACCCGAACTGGTTCAAACGTTAGCCCGGGGGCATAAAAATCGTCGAAAAATGCATGAAAAAAGCAGTGCGCCTAAGATGGCAGCTGACCATCCCCCTGCAGTTCCCCGCCAAAAAAGAGCTTATGTCCATGAAACTAGAGCAAATTACCTTTCCAATGGGGGTAATACGAAAGTGAAACCCGAACTGGTTCAAAAGTTAGCCCGGGGGCATAAAAATCGTCGAAAAATGCATGAAAAAAGCAGTGCGCCTAAGATGGCAGCTGACCATCCCCCTGCAGTTCCCCGCCAAAAAAGAGCTTATGTCCATGAAACTAGAGCAAATTACCTTTCCAATGGGGGTAATACGAAAGTGAAACCCGAACTGGTTCAAACGTTAGCCCGGGGGCATAAAAATCGTCGAAAAATGCATGAAAAAATCATTGCGCCTAAGATGGCAGCTGACCATCCCCCTGCAGTTCCCCGCCAAAAAAGAGCTTATGTCCATGAAACTAGAGCAAATTACCTTTCCAATGGGGGTAATACGAAAGTGAAACCCGAACTGGTTCAAAAGTTAACCCGGGGGCATAAAAATCGTCGAAAAATGCATGAAAAAAGCAGTGCGCATAAGATGGCAGCTGACCATCCCCCTGCAGTTCCCCGCCAAAAAAGAGATTATATCCATGAAACTAGAGCAAATTACCTTTCCAATGGGGGTAATACGAAAGTGAAACCCGAACTGGTTCAAAAGTTAACCCGGGGGCATAAAAAACGCCAAATCCTGCATGGTTCTTTAAGACTTAAAAGTTTTAATTTCAAACTGAAATTTACTAAAAAGTAGTTACAATTTTCTAGAACTGACTCAAATTTAGACTTCGAAGTTTAAAATTTCAAACCTTTTTTTTTATGTAAGCCAGGAGCTTAGGCAATTTGCCTCTAATGCCGAAGTGTTTAGGTCCATGAGCAGAAAAGTTTCAAATTCAAGCCGAATTATTTTTGCCCTGAGTGGGATTTGAACCACTGCTCTTTGGATCACAAGGCAAGCACTTAGCTGACTGAGCCATCCACGCCCGCAAATTAAATCCTTAATTTTAGATTAATATGTATAGAAAATATACTCAGACTTCTAAAATAAACCAATTCCAGACTTTACTTTCTAAATTTTAGAATAATGAGTTTTAATTATAGGCTGAAATGATTAAAAAGTAGTCACAATTTTCTAAAACTGAATAAATTGTAGACTTTGAAGTTTTGTTTTTAGACCGAAAAGTCGAATTCGAGCCTCGCGACTTTTCTAAAAATTGACCGACCGACTGATGAATTTGAAAAAGAAAAATAAACTGAAAAGACTAAATATTAGACAAAAAGTTTAATTCAATTTTATCCGAATTGAAGTAAAACTTACAAGGTTTAGTTCTCAAACTTATAGGTCTAATATTTCGATTAAAAGTCTAGAAATAAGGCGGAGAGGTTTAAAACAAATTGTTAAGAAAGAAAAAGTTTACTTTTTAAACTATAGTCTTAAAAATAAACCGAAACTCACTAAATATTAAACTTTTCGACTAAAATATACTCTAAACTTTCAAAAAGTTTTAAAAATAGAGAAAATAGTTTAAAATTCCACTAAACTTTCAGAAGTTTAAAAAATAGAAGGAAAAAGTCTTAAAATTAGACTCCAGTTTTTACCGTGTAGAGGTTGTGGGTTTTGTCGTAAATTTTTGACTCTTTTATTTATTTTCTTTACCTAAATTGTTTAAAGCACTTTTTAACTCTTAATTTATACTAAATCATATAAATACTTTAATTTACTTGCTTTTCCAATGTCCATTTTAGAGTTGGCACCAAGTTGACATGTCACTAAACATGCCTTAACCTCTCTTTATTAGAAGTACGACAAAAACTACGATTTTACCATACCTTTGGGTGTGGTAGATTGTAGTTTTCGTCGTAAAAAAATTTGTATTGAGAACTGTCAAAAAACTACGATTTTATTTACGATTCTACGAGTTTACGATCAACTACGATAAAGAGTGAATAGCCCTATTATTTTTTTTTTTAATTTTATCCTTTTTACTCATTTTGTATTTGATTAGTATGACTAAAAATTCAGAAAAACGTCTGTCTTTCGCTACGCTTGTTTATACTTTTTAGTTTTCGAACATACATATATCCTTCTTTTGAGTTATTCTTAACCCTCTAACCGGAATGCCCGCCTTAAGGCGGGCTTCAGGAAATTCGCTTGTTTATAACGGGTAGCAATTTTAATCGCCGGAAATCGCCGGAACGTCTTACACTGACTTTTGTAAGTTATCGCTTTACATGCTGGAAAAAATTTAGCCCTGTACGTTGTCTTGGTTACGGTCTGTCGCAAGTTGAAAGTCATATTTTAGTGAATTTTTCTCGGAAATATTCCGGTTAGAGGGTTAAGGACCTTTTGACTCCACAATCAGTTTCAGCGACGACAAAAACCTCCAGATGAGGTTTCTCCCAGAAAATTTAAGGAAAATGATAACCACGTTGTCCTATCAGGACCTTCTGTTATCCTTACAGACCCCAGAAACCCCCAGATGAGAAATGAGATTTCTCTCGGAAAATTTGAGAAAAAGGATAATCACTTTGTCCTTACAGGGCTTACCCTAAAAGGACGAAGCAGTGAAAATATCTCGGACTTACGTATGTGTGCAAACATTTCAAGTCAATCGGATGAAGGGAAGTGGGTCAAAACTAGATTGCAATATTTGACCCCGACAAATAAACAGACAACCAGAGAGATACGAAGGCAAGCTAAATAAAAGCTTTGGAAAAACTTGAGAAATTCTGCATCTGCATGACTGTTAACGTTAGTATGAGTTGAAGTGGAATTGACCTTAAATAGGCTGAAATGTCACTATTGGTATTCAAAACGTAATATTTTTTGCTTTATTGATTTCTATTGGAATTTTTTTATTGATATTCGTCCAATTACAGCACGAATTTCTTGTTTTCGACGACCGTCTTTCTCAAAAAGTGACGAAAAGTGTTTTTATTTTTGGTAAAATTACGATTAAACATTTAAAAAAAACTTTTTATAAAAAAATTTCATATGTTAAAAGAGAATTTAATCAATTTCAAAATTGATAAAAAAATCCATGTGTGGAACGGAGTAGATTTTTCTTATAAATGGAATTTTTAAAAATCGAATATGAAAGATTTTCCAAACACAAAGAAATGCATTAGCGGTGATATATCATGGTTTTATCAAAGAATATGGAAAATGCCAAGGAAATTCTTCAAATTCTAAGAAACCCTAAGTGCTGAAAGCGAAAGAGTATGAAAGATTCAACAAACATGTTTAGTGCAAAAAAATGTTAAAGGTAGCGTTCTCTTACTAACGAAATCAATTCCAGCAGGTAAAATTCTAGATTCTGTTGCACATATTTTATGCTGATGTCGAACAAAAGGATTCTCGTCTCACTTGTCTAGTTTAAAATTTGCGTCGTCACTCTCGTAGCTCGCAGTAATATCAGAGTTCCTGCCTTCCATTTTCAATCGTTATCCTTTTTTTTTTTGCTGGCAAATCGTGTTCCTATGTCCTCGCCGCGCACGAAGTGAACTTTGGAATTTATGCTTCGACGTCGCGTATGAATAAAATTTCTCTGTGTTTTAGCTTTTTCATAAAATGTTTCATTCGTCTATAAATAAATTGAAACACGGTATATGGAAGTTATGATATCATTTTCAAAACTAATCGGATCCTGTCACAAACACAAATTACTGCAAATGATTCGTAGAAGAAGCACAAGAAACAGTCATGATAATAAAAAATACATGTTATGTTATTTAATGAAAAATCTTTGAGATTAAAAAAAAATATGCGTAATGTGAAAAATCATTCGAAAGCAGAGATTTAAAAAAATTCACATAATAAAAAAAATCAATAAAAACTCGTTACACGGAAAGAAAATCTTTGGTGGAAATACCCAAAATCATTGTATTGTTCACCCAAAATCTTGGTTTATTTACAGACTACCAAAGCTATTGGTGGTTTACCCACAATATTTTTGGTATAGAATGAAAGTTGGCAAAATAACAAAGGATTTGCTAATTTAACTACACGGTGGAAAATCTTGGTTGAATTTTTAAACTTCTTAAGTATTCTAACTAAATTGAGTTAAAATTTTCAATCAAAAAGTTTAAAAATTGTAAACAAAAAAGTCGCAAATTCTCATCTTCCCGATTGAATTTATAGCCAAAAAAGTTGAATTTTTAAAACAAAAGAGGGTGGTCTTGGAACATTCGTAAGGAGGGGATATTGCAACATTTTGTAAGGTTTTTTTTCGACGGAAAAATCGTCACATTTGTAAGGGTGTCCATTAAAAAATTTTCTTCCGTGACACATTATTTAAAAACAAGTTTTTAATGGACAGAACACATGGTGTGTTGCTACCCGGCGAGATTCAAACCCACATTCTCCTGCTTCATATGCTAGACACTTAACCACTGAGATATCTGATTCACAATGTTGGGTTGATAAGGTTGCTCTATCAACAACTCGGTGCAGACAACTTTAAACCTGTGATGGTTCAAAAATTAAACCCAAAGTCGAAATTTATCGTCGCGGTCGTTCGATACCTTCGTCTATTGACGGCTAATGCTTGGCCTTCACTATTCCCGAAAATTAATCCCTGCCGAAAAACTCTTTCCCTCTTGTAGATTTTTTTCAGCTTATATATGACAGCTTGGTTAGTTTTGCAAGACCGCTCAGCAAAAAATAGGTCTCCTTTTCACGGAACACCAGTTAAAACTGTCATATATGAAAGAAAAAACATGCAAACACCACAAATTCATACAAACGAGACTGACAAAATATTTATCAAAGAAAATTTCAATGTAACTCCAAATATTTCCCAAATATTCATCAAATTTCCCAATACACCCGACGCTTTCCACAATATTTACATTATTTCCGTCTAATTGAAAAATCACTGGAAGTAACTCAAATGAGCATCCTGTATTTAACCGCGATAATAATAAAAAGAAATGTTTATTCGTATTGAACTTCATAAACATTTTGCTGGCTGGAAAATACTTTTCACCATCGTCTGCTAATTTAGTGTGTGCGAAATTTCACCAAAGATATTTGAAATATCATTGAAATTAGTGGTCAATAATAATAATATTAGAAAATTTACTCAGTAATACTAATATAGGATTCTTCTGAAATACGTTAAAATACGTAGAAATACATTTTGTTTTTCTTTTGTTTTTCTTTTTTTTTTAAATATTTTTTTATCGTCGCAACAATTTGTTGAAATTTAGTTTGACATAACATTAAAGTTTCGATTTTTCTTTTCAAAACAATTTAGCTAAGAAGATAAGAAATACAGGAGAAAGTCAAAGAATTCTTGGCACGGTTTCTGATCCATAATTTTCCGCGGCATCTCTCCGCACCTGAAAGAATAATTTATTTCCCTTATATTAGTTGTTTAGATCCATTTAACTTTTTCCCAGTTTTTTCCGTGAGCTTCTTTTGTGGTGATATCACGAGGTTTTTGCTGTTTTCATCAGCAGCATTTGGCTTTTCATAATTTTCGAATTTTCCCTTCGCTTTTCTTATGGGGTGTTGAAACATTCGGTAATCATTTGAGGTTGAAAGATGCAAAACATGTGTCTGAAGAAAAAGTTGCTAAAAAATACGTACGTTGAGTTAAGTTTTCAGTTTTTTGGACGATAATCAGCGTAAGTTGTGGATTTTAACCAAAAATTCATCGTGGCCTTCAGTGACGTCTTTATTCATTTGAACGTTGCCAAAAAATCAGAGGATTCCACGCTAAATTTAACTTATTATTTACATCGATTTGGCAGCTTCTTAAATGTGTAGGGTTGAGTGGCAGTTTTACCACTGCCGCTGTTGATTATTAGTGTTGCCGTTGGAGATTCGAGAGTTTCTTTTCTTTTAATTAAGTAGTAACTTTCTATTTCCAAAGTGTAGTAAGATATGAACTTATATAGGATCGTCATTTTTTTCGAATTTGGTAATTGGGGGATAAAAAAGTTGTAAATAGATGTAAAAAATCAGCTCGCTTGAAGGTTATCTTCAGATTCCGCTATTCATTTGAAAATTTGAGAATCAACTAAATATTTGATTGGATCAAAATCGAATAAAAGCTGAACTCATGTAAACTTTAAATATTTGTAACTCCTAAACGACTCAACCGATTAAGGTCAAATTTACGATTTTGTAAAGTTGTTCTTTTTATACTTTCTATGATATATCATATAGAAGTATATTTGATTTAGTATACGGCATCGAACCAATCATCGGACACAAAAATGAACTACACCAGGGTTTTAGGGATGACAAAAGATTTGGATTTCTCGAAAACTGCATCGTATAGAAAAATTAATAAAGATGAAATATCTTTAGAATTTGATTTGACATAACTTGCCGACACATCAAAATCCATTTGGACAACTCCTTCCCACCTTTCGCATACAATTTAAATACTTTTTTTTTATTTTCTCGAAAACGGTGAGTCGTATTGAAAAATTTATGAAGGTAAAATCTGTTTAGAATATGATTTTACATATCTTTTCTATACATCAAAATCTTATCGGACTGGTCCTTTCTCCTCTCCTATACAAAAAGAATTTTTTTTAAATAAACATTTTGTCTGTCATCATTCAGAGTATGCGACAACTGGCCCCTGGCAATTGTAGCTTTTCTTATGTTTTTTACATAAAATTTGCCTCACAGAAAATTTTTTACGAGAAAAATCTTGAAAACGGTTCGGTTTTGAGGAAAAGAGTGGAGAAAAAATTATGATTCTTCAGAGCGATTTTAGTTGGGCTGCGACCATTTATCTCAGATTATTTTAAAACCATCTAAAATTGAAGATTTTTTTACAATTAAAAACGGCAGCACATTTTTCACCACTTTATTTTTGTATTTCGTAAGCGAATAAAAAAATTTGTATTAGATATAAAACCAAAGGTACATTAAAACTTGACGTAATTTGTCCATATGCCGTTCGTAAATATTTGAAAACAAAACTTACGATTGAAACATTTGTTAACCGGAACCATGACGAACATAAACCAAAAACCAACACGTAAAAAGTGAAAAAACACACGTTTTGAAGAAAATTCGCAAACTGCGAATAAACGCGTGGACGCAATAAAAATATTAAATTGAAATAAATCCGGTAAAAATTTAATCAGGAAAAAAGGAAACTCCATCCGGTAAAGTAATCCTTCGCCAAATGCTGTCTAAGCAATCAGATGAATGTCCTTGGCAGGAATAAAACGGAAATACTTATACAGACGGTATTGGACATACCGCACAGCTGATAAATTTTGCATGGGAATAGACACAACGGAACGAAAGGAATCAGGCAGGCAACGAAGGAACTAAAAAAAGATTATGCCTATTCCCAGAGAGTGCAAAAGGATATACGATGATGATGATGCTAAATATATTACTAAATCCATTTCAGTTCAGTTCATATCGACGTAACTATATCTGAGTAGGTGAACTTTGAGTGGAAGATGAGATTATAAGATGGAAAAAAAGATCGATCCGGGACGCACGGATGAGAACCTTTATATGCCATCCCCTTTATATGCCATCCTACGAGACACGTCATATAGTGATAGCCAATTTGTTTAATAGCTCCACAAGGATATCAGCTCGAAATTTAATCATGTCAGAAGAACATAAGTGAAAACTTTAACGACACACCTCATATATTATTAAATGAATTTATTAAAATTCAAAAGGGACATTAACTGCCAAAGGGTTCACAAATTACAATCTTTGCTGTTGTCATAAATTTCAAATATGCGATGATAAAAGCGTAGGAAAGTTATTTTTAGTTTAATATACAGGGATTTGAAGATTTCACTTAAAACTGTAGTAAAATTATTTATATTTCAAAAGCAAATCTCTTTGTTTTAAAATCAATAGATTGATATATTTTTTGCTCAATGAGTACGTTTATACCGCACTTATAATAGTAAAGTGTTACATTAAGCAGAACTAATACAACGTGAGTTTAGTTCACTAAAATTAAATTTTGACAGTTGTTGAAGTTGTTGAACTAAGGTTAAAAGAAACAAGATTGGACTTTTTGCCTCATTGCAGAATTTAAGGAAAATTTGTTACTTTTTGAGGTTAAGGCGCAATACTAATTTTTAGTTCTTCTGATGATGAATTGTATTGGTCGAATCAATCAGAGCATTTTGTTTTATTTGCCCACAATTTTATAATAAATGTTTTTTTCGCTTGTAGTATAGGTCCTTAAGAGTTACGCTGTAAAATTTCAGTTCAATCGGTCGAGTAGTTTTTGAGTTAGACTCACTGCACACTCCGACTAACTCCATAAAACAAAATGTTGAGAAATGCGATGAAATAATGTGCATTGTTTTCTAAAATTCTCTTTATAATATAAAAATTTTGTCGTTTATTATTCAGGAATCCTTATTATTCAGCAAAATTATTATAAATATAAAAAGTTATGACTATACGAAGTGCTTTTCACTTAATTTTAAGGTTTTTCAAAAGTGGAGTTAGTCGATGTGTGCAGTGAGCGGCTCAATTACAAGTAATATTGCTACTTACGAAAAAAAACTCATATTGCCAGCAGTTCACAGCCTTCAAAATTTTTTTAAAAAAAACTAATATTGCACCAAGTTCACAGCCTTCGTAATTTTATTCTGGATACAAGCATTTTTTTTTGTTGAATAAGGAGAGCTTTTTTGAGGTGTATCTTGAATTTTTTCATAGAAAATTGCCGAAATAAATTCAAGTTTTACGAAATTTTGCAGTGTGAACTTATTGTGCGATAGGTGAATAAAATTCGCGAAACAAAATTGGCGGAGAAATTCATGAAAAAATCGCAAGCATAAACGGTCGAGTATAGTTATCTCTGATAGCATGCAAAAATATTTTTATGTGAAGTAAAGCGAATATATATAACACTAGCTTGCATACCCGTCGTTGCCGGGCTAAAGTTTTTGGCACAAAAAACCCAGAAATAGCTTAAAAACTATTGCAAAAAATCGTTATGCCTTCAGAACCTCCCGTTCCGAATTTTAAAGTTCTAACACCAGATTCGTGATCAGCGGCTCCGAAACGCCTTTATTGCCAGTTTTTTCGAGGAAAAATGGGAAAAGGGATATTTGCGTTATCCTTACAGGATCTTCCGTTTTCAATTTTGAAAATCTAACACCGGATTCGTGATCAGCGACCTTGAAACCCCCCGAGTGAAACTTTTGAGCAAGATTAATGGCGAAAATCACGGTTTAAAAACACCCAAACTCCCTTTACCCCCCGTTCACCCCCTTAGTGGTAAAATTTCGGAAAACCCCGCCTTAGTGAGCGCCTACGCGATGGTTGGTACATACTGTGAAAGTTTCAAGTTTCTAGCTT
The DNA here is from genome assembly GCA_964034945.1 of Chrysopilus asiliformis. NCBI lineage: Eukaryota > Metazoa > Arthropoda > Insecta > Diptera > Rhagionidae > Chrysopilus > Chrysopilus asiliformis. The sequence goes on from OZ035962.1 coordinate 15,233,653, forward strand.
CAGGGGTTCGGGCTGGGCGTTGATGAGTCAGTCACTCAGTCAGGTTAAACGATTTTATATATAGAGATTAATGCTTACGAAACCCGAATTTCGGTGAAGAATTAAAGTATGATAAAACGTTGATTTCCCCCACTTTCAGTTTTGTGGATGTGACTTTTCCTTCTTAACCATTAAATTATTATTCAATTTATCAATAACGTCATAATTTCTTTCTAATCCCGTATGACTTTACATGTGTAGAACACGATTTCACTATCAAATATTCAAGGGAATCAATTTTTGTATTCGGATTACGAAACTCGCTTCAAGGTCAGTTAATAACACTTTTTTTTAAATTGATTTTAATAAAATCAACAGTTTACTACACTTTGAGAAAAAAAAGAAATAGTAAATCGATTATTTGGTAGCGGACTTCGGAAATACAAAATAGTAAAAGTGTTATGCTGGGTTTACACGAATGACAGATAATGACAATCTGTCATAAAAGAATGGACAAGTTAATTCTTTTATGAGAGATTGTCATTTTTCTGACAGAAATAATGACAAAAATGATACTATTTACACGATAATGACAATTTATGACAAAAAAAATGGCAAATTTGTCATTCGTGTAAACGCAGCATTAGTCCATTTCACGGTTAATAACTATAAAAATAGTCGATTTTAAAAGCTTTGTTGTAAAATTGACTATCTTTCTTTACTATTTCAGAATTGAAATGAACTGTTTTGATTGTATTCCCAATTTCCGCTACTAAATTATCAAATTGACTATTTTTTCGTTTGAGTGTAGAAACGAAGAAAAACCCATGTGTTGTGGTTTTAGAATTCCAAAATGAAACATTCCTCATATTTCTAAAAATTTGTTGCTTCCAGTGTTTACCACCACAATCTCGCACTACACGAAAATAGATGACCTTAAATGTATTTAATACAGGATAAATCGACAGACCAACCAACAGGATACGCAACGGGCAAATAGGAAAACACATACATGAAACAGGGGAATGTGGGGTGCAGGTGAACTTATCCTAGTATTGAGATAATATCCATGCTGCCTGCCGCCCATCTGTTGTGTGTACGAGTAGCCAAAAACTGAAATCTATGTTGCGCCAATTTTCGCCATGTTGCCGATATCAGTGCGTGACCTACATAGATTTTATTGATTTTCCCCTAATGGCTCGTCCTTCCGCTGACTCTCATCCTATATATGTATCTCTACTAGACAGTTTTCGGAAAAACATACCACTCAGCCGAGTTTAACTGACTTTATGGCAACACGATCTCCTCCCCAGCACCAGCATATAAACCTAAGCTTTTCAAATACTCTCTGGATGCCCTCTCCGTGACGACGAAGACGATGTGGCGATAAGGGTGCTCTGTCGGTCTACTCCGTTTATCCCAAAAGAACCCTTGATTCTGTTTACCTCAACTTGATTATGCTGATGATATCCTTTTTTTCCACTTTCACAAGTGGATCGATGCGTATCATATTGAATTTTTTTTTGGTTAGAATTCACTTGTTTACAGACGTGACCTTATTGACAAAAAATTCCTGGAACAAAAGTCCGTTTAGCCACCATTAGATCGACCATCGGCTATTGGCGGTCTCTAATACGTCAAAGCATAATAATGATAGCTTAATGTCGAAAATGGTAAATTTTACCAAACGTCTATCCACCCATTCTCTCAAGTGAGCTCGGTGGCCGGCATTCTTTGTGGCCCACCGTATTTTTTTTTTACTTACTGGGTAACAATTTGAAACATTATTTACTGGGATTCCAAGAAACGATTTGAATATTCCATCAGCCAAAGTCCTCGTATTCCCCAAACCACGTACCCTAATCGAACTATTTTCATTTGAAATCGAACCTCCCCCCAGCGAAGCCGCCCGTAACCCATTAATAAGTGAATTCTGTTGTTTCACTTCAATTGGAACTGTCGCTTTGAATAGAGGATATGAAAAAAAGGGAAACTCCTGGGAGTCAAAGAAGGAATTTTTCCCAGGCATTACCTTTCTTTATTTCGTTGCCAGATGTCACCATATTCTCTCACACTCCGCCGATCCTGACATTCAACTCCCATGGCATCGAAAACTTCAAAACTTTAACATCAACTGTGGAATGTCTGAAGAGCTTTCCTTTTTATTGATCCAACTTTGGAATTTCCTGCAATGCGAGGCCAAAGCTTCACAGTATTTACGCTTTTCAGTTGTACTCCTCTGACATCCCTGCACCAGCCATCATCCACAATCATATACATATATTTCACTCAGAACTCTAGACGAATATCTCCGTCTCATTCTATTCAATTCATATTTGTTATACATATTCATAGTCACATAATCTACACAATGATAAATATTTCAATCAATTAAGCATACAAACAATCTGACAAACCAAATGAGACAATTCCAGGCCAAATGACCCGGCCGAGTCGGGTGAGGGTAATTTTGGTATAAATACTCCTCGTGCATAGCACAATGGGAGGTCAATAGGGCGAGCGTGATTGCTGGGGATTTGAAATTTAAGCGGGAACAGGTATATGAATTGTTTTAAAAAAATTTAGCTGCCCATTAAATTCACTGTTGAACGGTAAGCCGGACAGCGAGTGGTTTGAGAAATGTGGGCATTTATAAACCAAAAGTCTGAAAGAAATACCTTCCCCCAGCCCCTCCCACGCTCACTTTAAGAACGGACAAAGCTAAAAGTGATTTATACCATCGGATACTTAAATGCAATTTTGTTCTTTTGCGCTTCATCAGAACGTCCGTGTCTAGCTGCCCATTTTCCTTGAATCCCTTCCGTTTTGCACGAAACGAAACAATAAAGGAAGCCATCGGTTGTCCGTAACTCTGCGTCTCGCTACCGACTTCCACAATATTCCACAATAGTGAAAATAAAAAGGAATCCTTCAACTTCAACTTTAATCGCTCGATCCCCACATATTCGCCTCGTTTTCAAGGATATTGAGGTCGACTTTGTGTATGGCCGTCCTGCCACAATGAAAAACGTGTGTTATACCGCAAGGATCCATCCAGTCACCCATACTTTTTTCCTGCCGTGAACGAGACTTCTCCATAGTCCCGCTGTTGGTTGGCTCCATCTTTAACTGTCTGGGCTAAAGTCTTGATAGCACCACACACAGTTAAGGAAAATTGTTTTCCATTTGTTTTCCCCATTCAATTTGTTTTTCTACTCCTTTTCTGTGTAATTTGTCGTTTTAACTTTTTTTTTCTGTTTTATCGTTGCATGCATTCCGACCCTTTTGACTGTCGATCTATTTTTAGTGTTAGTATGTCGCTGGGGAAAATGCATCATTGGCGCATTATTTTGATTATTTAACAACGGCATAAAGTTAATATCTGATTAAATCCTTTTTTCACCCATTTACAGTCTATTCGTGCCGTTGGCGAGTCGCAATTAGTATTCTTGCAGGTTGGTATTTATTAGTCCCGGGATCGAAAATACCAGGTCATAATTAGTAGCTAACTAATTTTCATGGAAAATACATACGTGTGGGGCCACCTCCCGAATTTTTTTTATGTAGCTGGCTTTTATGCATTTAAATGAAAGTTATTAAAAAGTAGTCCTTGATCTTTTGAAGATAAAGGAAAACTTTATTATCATATTACTTGTAACCTCAATTTTGTTTAATGATTTCAGCTGAAAACATAACAAAAGCTATAATTGCCAATCTGGCAATCATTGGAGACCCGTATGGTGATATTCGTATCAAAATTCGAACAGTTGTACCAAAATTCCACTTTGAAGTCAAACTTTCCAATAAGATTTTTTAAAATTTATTCCAATCAGATTTTGATGTATGGGAGTTTTATGTAGAATCATATCCTAAATAACTTTTGTTCTTGGACTTTTTTGATAAGATGCACCGTTTTTGAGATATTCACAAAAACCGTTTTCGTTCGTATGGGGGGTACCCCCCCTAATGGTCCATTTTTGCCCATTAACGAACTTAGCCTCACATTTTACGAAAAACGAATCTGCGCAAAATTTCAAGTCTCTAGCTCAATCCGTGCGCCCGCAATCCGCGCCACAGACAGACAGACAGACAGACGGACGGACATGCTAAATTCAACTTTTTTCATCATTCTAAACACACTGGTGTAATTCATTTTTGTGTGCGATGACGAGATCTTGGCGTTACAAACGGTAAGGCAAAGTTAATATACCCTTTGGTTTCACCATACGGGTATAAAAACCAAATTCACTAGTAACGAATATTTCTTGAATAAACGAATATTTCTTGAAGACTTATTCGCAAACCGCTCAAACTCGAAATAAGTCGTTTATTAGGAAAAATATGCCTTGTGTAGTTGGTCGAAATCGAGTAGAATTTTTTATTGTTACAAAAAGAAATAACGCAACGAAACAAAACTTGAATTTCGTTACGTAACGAAATGTATAACGTAAGAATTTTTTTTCGTTTGCCATTCCTGGCATTTATAAATAAAAATATGTTTTTTTACAATTTTTCAGAATTTTCCATTTGGCAGTTTCATGGAAAATCTGATTTTTTAACCCTTGCTTTCTGTACAAAATTCCGCCGTACCCACACCCATTTTTAGTAGACATAATGACATATTAAATCACTAAAATATTTACATCGACCGTTTATTTAGTTAAAACCATATTATAAATTAACTGAAATTTTTGATATGAACATAATTTAAACACGGGTAAATTCAATTAAAAGCTTTCAAAATATTCTCAACGGGAAAGATAATTTAAAGCGTTTTCATATTAAATTTACACAGTTAATGATATTAAATTAATAATAGGCTATTACTAAAAGCATTGCAAATTAAGTATTTTGACCCCCATACCTTCATTCTTTACTATCATATTTTTCGTGTAAATGTACTGGGAAATGTATAAAATTTGATTAAACAGTTCACAGGTGTTTTTTCAGATTTTATTTACCCATTAAAATTATATTTGGTAATTGATTCTTTTATGCGAATCAAACACATCCAAACACACATGAACAGCGCAATATGCGTGTATTCCATTATTATTCATCATAAATTTTATTATTTACTGAAATTCCAATGAAAATGTGAAAACTGAAGAGAAAAATGCCCGCTAAAAAAAATTACGGCCTGCGAATCAATCATTTAAGTGGAAATTTATTACAATATTCAATTTATACTAAGGTTCCAACCTTTCTTTGTATTATTTTAAAGCATCATCAAACTAAAAATGTGAAAATTCTTAACAATGAAAAATTCTGTCGCAGTTTTGATGTATTAAACAAAAAAAAAACTTTAAGGGCGGAAGACTTACGGGTCCAATTTAATTTCTTGTTGTGAAGATCATAATTTGGAAAAATGTCACGGCAAACAAACAAAATTGCTAAAGCTTTTACTTACAAGCGTTAAATTTTCCTGGATAGAAATAAAAACAAACGTTTCCACTGTGTCAAAATTCTTTTAATTTTAAATTGATTTCTAGTGAAAAATCTCAATACAAACATCGATTTGAAATGTTGTGTGAAATTTGATGTACAATTTATGAACTCTGCGGTGTCTTTTATAATTATGGTTTACTGACTAAAATGTTGGAAAATTTCGAATATTCAGTAGAAAAACTTAACAATTTTTGAACCACGTTGTAGTGAAACCGTGCGTCCAGGAGTCGCGTTGTATAAAGTCTATTTGTACACGGAAAAGGATTTGGGAGACATTCCTCAGTCCCATATTTATGGGAAAAACGGCATACTGGACAAATCTGGACAGTCATTTCCATTAAAAAATTGGACCAGTTACCAACAAAATCAGTGTTTTCATTCCCAAAATTATGGCACAGAGTCCAAGGAATAATTCAGACACATTTCTTTTAGGAAAGGCATGATTCCTATAAAACGTTGCAATGTCTCTATTGATTATTGGATTCTTTCCTATAAATATGCCAAATACCCACATTTGAAATAAAATTCGTTCCTATAATTATAGCACCAAGACCTATTCGATTAGGACTGCATACTTTTTATTGGATTCTGTTCAATCTAAAGTAGACAGACAAAAAATCGAGTTATCGAATATACGAGATATGGAAGTTCGGGGGCCTAAAAAATATTTGAGATATTAAACAGCTCGAGTAATAAAATGCCCTGTAATTAAACAATCTTTCCGAAACACGCTCTAGATTGTGGTATAATCCAGGTCCAAACTAAATATATCTAGTTAATATATTATATTTAACGAGATATTTTAGCTAAATTAATATATTATATTTAACGAGATATTTTAGATTTTGTAAAAAAAACTTTTTGATGTTTTTATGTAAAGTAATATTTTATTCATCGGATTATAAATTGCGCAGGGACATAGTTTTTCTATAGGAAAGGCATATTCTGCTCACTTCAGATATTTTTTAAATTTAATAATGCCGTTACAGCAGAATCTCCCTCTCCCCTAAATGTGTGATGTATTTTTTGAACAGCCCCTGAATATTTAAATCTTTTTACAACAAAATAAATCTTTGCCAATGGGAAAATTGTCTATCATATAATTTTTGAGATATGTTTAGCCTGTATCTCAGATTTAATTGATTCCAAATCCCTTATCGATTTTATTTAGACAGAAAAAGTGGAATCCGATGAAATTTTAAATTGTTACCAACCGAAAAAACAAATTAAGGGCCAGTGATTAAAAGTGATTAAGAATTTAAAATCTGTGCTGGTCAAAAGAAAAGTTTTGTTTAAACACAAAGATAAACAAATTAAATAAATTATTTACACCCATCAGAAGTGACTTTATGTACATTGAATCCACCGGACAATCCTACCACACATTTACCACTGATATTTTGCCGCCCATCCACCCACATGTGCATCGTCAGTGCGCTTCGACGGATCGAAACCAGAAACAAGCCCCGCCGACTACGACGACATCAACGATGATGACGCTGGGCCTACTACCCCCGAATTGGGGGCTGGAAAAGTATGTCAAAAAGCTTCAGAAGCTTAAAATCAATAAAACTTCGCCTTGACTGATATCACTAGTTGATGTCAAGACTCCCTATCCATCCGTCCGACCCAAAATGCCCCTTTAACCACCCGCGACCTCTGCATCGATCCATTCGTCGAACGTTTATATCATCTTTATACCCGCGTCTTGTCTGTATATGAGGAAATTATTGGGAAAAACACCGGGTCCAATTAAGAGACAGCCGCTATTCATGTTGTCAGTTTTCATGCCTCAAGGTTTCGTTTCTCCCCTTCACCTACCCTTCACTTCCATTCCATCACAATCCTCGAATATAGGCCTCCTTAGCTTAAAGGTCCTCACCTTAGCGACGACATCAACTTCATTTTGTTAATTGCTCTTCTCGACTCGTGTGAGTTGTTTTTTTCCTGCCGTTTATCGTCTTTCTTATTAATTTTCCAAGAAAAGAAAATTTCTAAGGAATCATCAATAAAAGCTAAACCGTCGTCATCGCTGGGGTTTATGGAAGAATCCCAAGTCCACCCCGTTTTTTTGCGTGTATTTCATAGTCCCCAAGTGGATTTCATAAGAGGCACAATGGGAAATCGAAAGCTTTTCGAAAGAATTTAAAAAAAAAGAAAGCCAAAATCCAGTTGGAAAAATTCTCTTTATGCTCTGCCCTGCAAAAAGTTACCCGCTTGCCCCCGCATGGGACAAAAGCTATACGACAGGCAGCTAGCACTGGTGATTGTTTTGACCTAAATACGAAACCATTGGTTGTTGCCTGACTGCTGGGCGGCTGACTATACAGGAGAACATCTTGGTTTCCCATCTACATCTAAAGATACTAACGACGAATGGTTGGCAGTACTGAGGGTACTTCGAATTCGACTCTGCCATGTGGATCTAGTTTAGAAGATTACTTTATGGTCGCACTATACTAGAATTTCCTATGTTTGCTGATTCTGTTCATTTGACATTTAGCCGTTACTGCCGCCATGCTGATCCCTACGCATTTCATTTTTTAAGATTTCTTTTTAATGGGCGACTAAATGGCGCCACTGTTTAATGCGAAAAAAAAACCTTATTTTACGAATATTTAAATTTTCAAATGGTCCAAATTTTGCGTATATCGGATGTCCATATGGAGATGCTTTTTAAAATAAAATTATCTGATATGAACTTTCTTATACAAAATCGACATTCCTGCTCAATTTACACTATAATCCCACAAATAAAATATTAGCTTATTTATGTTTTTATAAATATGCTATTTTTATCTGAAATATCTCGATAACGGATAAAAATATCGATTTACGGTAAATGGCAAGTTTATAGATAACTAGCAGACCCTACGTTGCCAGCTTAAAGTTTTTTGTATAAATTTTAGAATGCTAAAAACCCATAAATAACTTAAAACTTTTGGGAAAAAAGGTTATACTCGTACTTACAGGACCTTCCGTTTCGAATTTTGAAAATCTAATACCGGATTCGTTATCAGCGACCCCAAAAACCCCCTTATGCCGATTTTTCCGGGGAAAAACCGGAAAAAGGATATTTGCGTTATCCTTACAGGACCTTTCATTTCGAATTTTGAAAATCTAACATAGGTAAAAACCTGCTCCTAGCAACGCAGATCATTTTGCATAAAACCGCGTAAAAGTCGGTCCAATAGTTTTTGAGTTTTGTAATCTCAAACAGACAGACAAACATCTATTTTTATATATATAGATTTTAGTATCTTTAATTCTTTTCTAAACGATTTTTCTAGGAACCAATTATTCGAGGAAATTGATTTTTTTACCTTTTAACACGTTGACTGCCATGTGAGACGCACGTGATCTCACGTTAGAATGGGCTTCTCAGGCCCTGTGAGATACGTGTGACCTCACAGCACTTTACTTTAGTTTAAACTGCGTAATGAAGAATTGGATGCATAGAACTGTATAAAACTACATATGGAAAACGGAATATAGATGGCCTGGGAAACCTTTTTTGATATTTGGCCTTTAAATTTGGTGAGCCCAATGTGGAACCAAAAAGGATTACTTGGAAAGTATAAAACCATTGATAAAAAAGTCGACTTGTCTCTGGGACTCGATTTTTTCGATTCCATGGTGGCAGTTAACGTGTTAATGAAAATACCTTAATAAAAATTGTGGTAGTCGTTACTGTCTTTAATTTGTTTCATACATTTTACTACCGAAAACCCTTAGCTTTCGAAATAGCTGCAAAAAAAATTGATTTTTTTATTGAAATAGCGATATATATCGATAACGGTTTGATATGCGGAGTTCTAGTTAAAGACAAACATCTAGAAAATTTCATTGCTCCTAACTTTTATCATTCATAAGAATACTGAAAAATACGTAGTTTTGGAGTTAATTGCCAAAAACGAAATGGCAAGTTTTAAAAGGCTGCCATTTTGGGTCCTTCCGATTAACGGATTTTCACCAAAAGTTGATTCCATTCCAGGACCAAACATGGCTGTAAAATCGGTTCAATTTTTCCCATTTTCGGTAGAGCTTTTGACAAAATCCTGTTCTATGCCAAAATTCAACTTTCTACATCAATTAGTTCTCGAGTTTTTCAATGTTTTTATAGTAAAAAAATCAACATTATTCCCAATTATATTCATCATATGAAGTTTAATTATGTAAGAAAGGTATCGTCTCACCGTTAGGTGAATTAGGCTGTGTTTTTCTAACATATTCCGGGCTAACAATCCTCCTAGTTAGACTACTGATTGTGTGTGAAATAATGAACCTTTAAAATTTCAGTGAACCGAGCCCAGATTTTAAAATTTTTAAAGCCAAAATCAGAGCCAAAATTTAAAATTTTTAGAACTAAAACCAAAAACAAAACATCCAATTCACCTTTGAATCAAAACTGAACCACACTCAGAAATCTTTTGGTTTGTATCTCTATTATGTAGAGAACTGTCCAACCATCTAATAAATTTTATTGAATAAATACGATAAATCCGCCTATTTTTTCGACGAGAAAATTTAAAAAAAATTGGCCAGATTCTTTCCTGTATAGTGCCACTGATTGCCTCGTATAAATATTTTTTTTAAAGAATATCAAGAGCTCCACAGAGTGTAATGGAAATTTGAAACTTCTTCCTGTGCACCGTATTAAAATGATATTCAGGATAAATAGTCCTTTTAACACAGAGAAATAGATATACAGATAGATAAACTTTCAATCCAGAATTTTCCACACTAGTTCCGGACTAGTATTACCTTCGGTTTCTCTGGTCATGATCATGATTCGAGTCCATCCTTCCTCCATTATCAACCCGGCTGTCCGGGTCCGATCCGGCTACTAATGCAAACTACAAACTGATTAATCGATTTCGATAGTGATTCAAATCAGATTTTACTCAAGAAAACCATCCTCCATCCACTTTGACTTCATTCTGAATCCAGCCAACTATAGCCGATACGACCAGAATTGTTCCTTCTCAGGCAATAATGTATGGTTGGACTCTCTTCCGAAGCTGCTATGATTTTTTTTAAATATCCAGCATATGAAGGTATATGGAAGCAAGAGTTCTACCAGCTATAGTACTATATTATAGTGTTAGAACTAGACCTTGCCTAGCTGATAGTCACCTTACCAGGCCAAGCTAGATAGAATATAACCGTGGAGAAGTGTTTCCGCTCATGGATTTCATGATATTTGAGTATTTGATGGGGGATTTTATGCTTTTTAGAATGAATATCAGCCAGTTGTATGCGTACTGCCATGGTGCACGGGTCGTTATTCGAGAAAAGCTCTTTCGAAAGTGTACTGAAGAAAAAAAAAACAAATAAACAAACAGAAACAGAACTTTTTGAAAAGAAAATAAGTAAATACGAGACGAATTGAAGAAATTTTTCGTCTTTATTGAAGAAATAATGGGAACAAATACTTTCGGATTCAATTCCCATTCAATGTGAGCACTTTTTTTACGATTTTCGCGTTTGTTTTCCTTGCTGCGTTTCGACGAGTTTTCAAATTTCGCAGTGAAAAAAAATACAGGTTCGATTTTGCTGTTTTTTTTCTCTCTCTCTTTTCTGAATTGGCAAAAGTCCGAAATGGACGAAATGTGCGCCACTAGCCTACCTACCTGAAGTTAGTTGTATGTTTTACATAAACGAAATCTTGTGTCTTGCATATGAAATGATTTTTTTTGTTTGCAAAAAACTAATATAAGATAATAATATTATTCGAGATTTATTAATGATGATGCGATATACAATGGGGGGTGATAAGGAAAGATAATCTCGAAAATATGCTCCGGAATAAGTATGAGATTTTTTATGTGATTTTTTTTTATGAAAACCAACATCATTTTTGTGAAGTTTTCAGTAAAATTAGTGCAGAATATGGTCCGGGCATATAATATGGATGTAGGAGCGACTTTTGAGGAAAAAGAGAAAAATCAGTGATTCAGGGTTGAAATTTCACTAGAGGCAAATCTACCCTATAAACCTCGATTAATTTTTTGTAAAAACTACAATTTTTCAGTATTTTTGATTTAATAAATTGTAGACTAAATCGTTTGAAAGTTCTTAAAAGAATTCACCGATTGTTAAATCAACTTTTTAATTAAATTGGACCCTCGATACCGTATTCCAATATCAAACCAGAGTGGTATACAGTATGGAGGGGTATACGCTACTGAGGGAAAAAATATTTTTATGGTTTCAATTATCAAAAACATAGAACACATTTTGTTTGTACATTTATGTTTCATCCAAATCAGACCGTTAGTTTTCGCGTAATTACCGGAAAACGCTTTTTTGCATGAAACCCCCTTACCCCTTAAAGCCCTTAAAATCGAATTACTGCTGAAATGAAAAAAACAGGTATCAATATTTTTCATAGTTCTACAAATGTGCAAAGTTTCATTAAAATCGGAGAGTGACATTTCTGTAAGTTTACTTTTGAGTGTGACATTAAATAAAAAGTCGGGGGATTTCAGTGTATTTTAAATTTCTTCTTAATGTTTACTAAAATATGCCAAAAGATTCGGTGGCTTAAAAGGTAAAAAAAAATCTAAAATTTATGTTTAAGAGTTCCTTTATTCCGCGTACAACAAGCCTTTGGAACGATTTACCATCCGATGTGTTCCCCCCGGACTATAACCCGCAGAAGTTCAAGAAGAACATAAACCGACATCTCCTTTTGTCCTTTCGACCATCCTGAACTGTGCTTCCGCATTAAAGGGCCTTCCTCTAAGCTTTGGAAAAAATTCTATCATCGCAAAAAACCCTGTTTAAGAAGAATGCCCTTATCACCCTATAAATGCAACTTTTTGGAATAAATTTTCTCAAGTTTTCAATATTGTAATAATTTCCATGCCTCATTTAGGTATTAAAAAACCACACAAAAGTTATGCATTATCAAAATAAAAGTGCATAAATTTCACACTCCCAGTTTTCATAGTCGCTCGATTGATAATAACGTAGTGCAGTGTTGTCATATTTCACCAATTGGATTGCATATTTATTGATTGTGCAGCGAGCTCCCCATGGCCCATATTTTACGCGCGTTTTATGTACTTGTATAGTAAGAATACACCACGAAAAGCAAAGACGACAAAAAAAAACTTATAGGAGCAAAAGCATAGAAACGCACAAGAAATGAAAACATGCCCCAGTATATGTGGATTGAAAGCAGCTCGAATAGAAGAATATGAAAAGAAAATGTGGGAAATGTTGTCAACTTTTCCAGAAGAGAAAACACAGCCGCCTGCTATCGTCAATTTCCCCAGTGTTGCTCTTCATATGTACACCCCAGCCTCATGTTGTATATTTTCCCTAAATACAGGGAAATTTCGCGGAAAAACTGTTCAAGTCGTAGTTGTGGATGTTGCCACCGCTGCAAATATTACGTCGGATGGCCATGAACGACGATTTCACTCGAAATCGAAAAGGCGGATTTCGAAATCGAGCCGAAACGGACACAAAACGTGCGCTACAACGACGTCGAAGTTCGCTATAAAAGTACATACACTTGAGAGTGTTATCTATCATGCAACGAAATCCTAGTGTGTTGAAAGTACATCGAGATCGAGTAACAACCCTGATAACCAAAAAGTAGTGAAAATAGCACTGAAACCAGTGGTGAGACTCAGCATGAGAACCGCAGTGAAAACGGATAGGGCATCGGGAAGATTCTCAGTGGTTTTGGTAATACGCACCAATACATACAAAGTTTCTATCTCATTTTTAAAGGGAGTGTCTACGAATGCCAGAAAGGGACAAACAACTATGCTCTCACTACTTACCTCAGCAGTATTTTCACTGCATATTTCAGCACATTTCTCAGTACTGATTTCAGCAGTATTTTCACTGCATATTTCAGCACATTTTTCAGTACTGATTTCAGTAGTGTGTTCAGTACTGATTTCAGTACATAAACTAAATTTTTTTTTCAGAAATAAACTAAATTTTATTTTTTTAAAAATTTTATATATTATTATTCGCTAGTTTTTTTATTTTTATTATATTTCCCCATTTGGTGATAGCGATTGTGCGATTTTTGAATGCACTGCTGAACTTTTTTTTTTTCAAATTCTGGCTTTGGTCCTAATTTACCACAGGCATCTTAAAAGAAATTTTAATTTTAGTCTGGAAACATTAAAAAGAAACCAAATATAATTACTGTATAATATTTTGGAAAATACGCTCAAATTCTTCAGTGGTTCTTTACCAGCTATGCCTTTCCAGTTATACCGGATGTAGAACTCGTCTGTTCCAATACAACGAAATGCCTGCTCAATTGAATTCGGTCCAACTTGGAATCGACGCAAGAATATTTCCTTAATATTTAAAAAAAACATTTAAAAGAAATGACACATCATTGTATTTTCATTACCAGCTTTGCTGCGAACTCATGATCTTGGGCTCGCTGCTCCAAAATGTCCTGAACATTTTCCCAGGGTGACGAGGCACATTCTTCAAGCACTTCGCTGGTTGGAACTGGGTCCGCGCTATAACGCTGCTCAGCTTCTCTTAACTGACGTTGCAGCATGCTCATATTATTTTGTATAGTTTTCTTTAACATTTTGTACTTACACGAAGGTTTATAATTATTTCTAAATATTTTTTTTTACACATTTACCACTGCTCCGCACCAACTTGAACAACGAACTGACGATACGCTTAAATCGCTGATTCTCACTCCCGATAATAGTACTGAAATCAGTACTGAGAAAATTCAGAAAGAGATAAGTATAACATTGGTGACGCTGTCTTTATTTTCTCAGTACCAATTTCAGTGCCAATCTCAGTACTATTTTAAGTAGTGAGAATTAACATATACAATAACAGATTTTTTTATACTATAAAATGCGAAGCACTGATTATTACAACAACTATCAGTGGTGTTTTCAGTACTATTTTCACCACTTAAAATTCTCAGTACTGAGACTTGGTTATCAGGGAAGAATTTCCCGCTTTTGCACGTGTATTGGCGATTTTCATTCGTGCCACAGCCAATGTGCTAAAATGTTTTGAATGCGCACGTGCAGTGCATAGCTTCATTCTCAATATTTTTTTTATAATATCTTTATCTATACGTCGGTATATCTATCTTTTACCCTTCGTATTCACTTGCCTTTTGTTGTGCTATAACAGCCCGAAATTTATTCTATTAAAGCAATACTATGGCGCTCACAATGTGGAAATTTCCCCCAGAAAATTGTGACACTCGGCGATGCAATTCAAATGACAAACAAAAATCACTTTAAAGTTAAAATTCTGTTCTTTAAAATTTTACCGTCTGATATCCTGGAAAATTAAATCATTGGCAGGTATGGTTACACAGTAGATATATCCAAAATAATTCGTTTTCAAAGCCATCTGCCTTAAATGATGCCAGATTATTTTATGCACAAAGTTTTATGACCTTCCATCATAAACTTCCACCCTTTTAAAAGTTCTGTAAAACTTTTGAAGTTTTTAACCCGTGTAGCTTTTTGTGAACCTAGTATTTTTCATAAATAGTTTATGTATCCTTTTCTAATATCATAAATACCTCTCCTTTATTCTTTCATTACAACTAATCTTCTAATTAGAATAGCATTGGGGTTCCTCAAGGCTGAAATTTGTCACCTTAACTTTTTTTTGTTTTTTGTATCAACACTTAAGTTCCCATCAAACCTTGAAATGATTTTTTTTGTTTTTGTTTTTTTTTTTAAAGAAGCTTCATTTAAGAGCTAATTGGATTTTTAAACAGAATTACATGTTACTAGTATCAAATTACAAGCTGTAATTTACAAATGGTTTTCTTGAATGAATCGAATTAGGAAGGTTCCTTTGTAAAGTCACAATTTGTTGACTATTTACGTTTTTTTGTATTTAATTGCTATTGGATATGAGTAAAAAATATATAAGTGTAAAAAAGACAACAACAAATGTGCGATAAAATATAAAGATTACTCATCCTTCCTTTTACATATGGTAGATATATTTTTAAGGTTTGCCGTGTAAAATATATGGCGTATTTATTTTTGACTAGCTTTTTAAATTTAGATTGATTAATCCGCTTTCTTCAGTTGAGTTCGAAGTTTCTTGCATGCCAGTGGCGTTACATTTATCTAACCAAATTCTTTGTGCTCCACTTTTTTTCAAAACAGTGAAAAATGCCAAGATCAGACGTAGGCTCATCGTCCTGTTTAAAGCAGGCATAATTCAATATTACATGAATTTTATTCTCATAATGTATTTCCGGAAAATGCTCCGCCTTTTTGTCTCATAACAAAGGACATTTTCTACCGGAGCCTGATTAAGTCTGCAGGTCAAGAAAACTACCATACCTTTAAATATTGGGGGACGGAATTGAATTTTGCTAATAAGTTTTCGGTCTTAATTACTCGAGTACATTTTTTTATTATGTCTCCCTTTCGCTAAATTCATAATTTCTCAATTTCTAATATTTTTCAAAACCGAAGTTCAAAAGTTTTTTTTTTTTTCAAACTTTAACAGTCAATTATCATATCATTTCCAAAGAAAATACCTTGAAAATCAAAAGTTTTCATACGAAAAATTTAAAAACTTTACAAATTTTTCCTTACAAATTTTTCGATGCGATTCACCGTTTTCGAGAAAAGATAAAAAAAAGTATTGCATTGCCTTGCAGGAGAGTGGGGAAGGGAGGAAGGAGTGACCCAAGTGGATTTTTACATACAGATAAGAAATGTAAAATAATATTCTAAACACTAAATTTTATAAATTTTTCAATACGACTCACACTTTTCGAGAAAGTTGTGAAAAACTGTATCGAGGAGGGGAGACGGAATGGTCCGTTTTTGCCCATTCAAGAACTTAGTATTGCAATTTACCAGAAACGCAAAGATTGGTGTTCACGGACAGACAGACAGTGTAAAAAAAAATACAAAACTACCGTCCAGAAAAAGTCGTGTTAAGTTTTGCCTCAAAATTTTTGAAAACTTTTTCTCAAAGCTCGACAAACGACATAAAAATCTAATGTCTGCTCTACACTCTCCCCGAATTTACGATATTTTAAATATTTGTTTTATATTTCGCATATTTTATATCGTTAACCGAATTTTAACATGAATAAATGGCTTCGGTTTGCAAACAATGCTCCACCTGACAGTCGAGATTGTGATTCGCCTACTTTCGAGGCGAGTATAGCGCAAGAATAAAAAATTACAAAAAGATAAAAGCGCAATTTCATTAACATTACTATCTTGAAAAAAAAAATTCTATCTAAAGGTAGAAATAGACGCTGCGATGGTCGGTACAATCGCCAGGCCGATTTGCGGTTGCATGCGATAATTGTATAGTGTATGCGCACGAAATGACGGTTGGGCCCGATATCGCACGGTCGTACGTCGCTGAGCCAAAATCTGCGGTCGCATGCGGCAGATTGCATCGTTTGTGGTCTGCCATGCGACCGTCGATACGATATTATTTCACAACTGTCCTGTGTTGTTCGAGTCATATTAGCTAGTAAAAACTGATTGTTCGATCAAAATCGCAAGTAAATCGTAACGTGTGTGTGTGCTGTATACAACCGTCGGCCCGATATCGGTCCAACACAAGTCGGTACGACCATCGCAGCGTCTATTTCTACCTTAAGGCTTGGTTGCCCGTGCTATTCTTACAAAATTAAGTTGCGGTTACCCAGAAATTCTGGGACTTAAATTATTTAAGTTGTTCATAAGTTTCGTTGGTGTAAACGGCACTAAGGCCCGTTTGCGCGTACTATTCGTAAAAAATTAATTTGCGCTTAACGAACTTAAACCGTAGAAATTCTTGGACTTAAATAATTTAAGTTGAACATAAGTCGCTAAGTTTCGTTGGTGCAAACGGCACTAAATGTTCTAATATTGTTTTCTGATTTAAATTTGAAACAAAATTTCAACTCTCCACTTTAAGAAAAAAAATTCTAAACCATAAAATTTTGAGTAAATGTAGGCATATGAAAATGTCAGTAAAGGTTACACAAAAATTTGACAACGGTGAAATATTTATTCCATCTCATGCTGATCCATGGTCTTTATAAATTTTGCATTAAAAATTCATAAGATCATAGCATAATATTTTATTTAAAAGTTAAAATCAATGTCATTTATGTTTTACCGATTTGACTTTAAAAATAAATCCGAATTCAATTTTTCTGAATTTTTGAATGCCTCAGGCTTGACCTTTTAGGACAAAAATTCTGACAACAAAATTCTTTAAGGATTTACTTTATTAGTCCAGGAGGCAAAAGTGTGAACTATAATCGGTATATATAAAAACTGTTGTCCTGACTTATTAACTGGCGTCATCAACGGCCAGCTAGGAATCTGAAATTTTTCACAGTATGTTCTATCTATCACGTAGACGCTCAATAAGGTGGGGTTTTTCGAGGTGGTAAACGCGGGGTTGGTGTTTTAAAACATTGATTTTTGCCATGGCCCTGCCCGTTAGAAGGTTGAGAAATGTCACCAGAAGGTTTTCGGGGTCGCTAATCCCGAACCTGGTATTACAAGTTCAATATTCGAAATAGAAATCCTGAGGGTAAAACGATTTTTTTTTTCAAATTTTTCGGTTTTTTGATGTGAAAATAATTTAACCCGACAACGACTAATATGCGACCTATAAATAGTATTTATTTATTAAAAACCAGCACACTCGTTCTGCACTCTTTGACATTTAAAAACTATTGTATCTATCGAGATATTTCAGACATTTAAAAACTATTAATAATATAATCAAAAGTTTGTTTGAAAAAAGGCCCAAAAATCTCGCCCATACTTTTTTCAAGCTAAAAAGGTCAAAATCTATTTTTATCATACACTTACACATTTAAATTTAGAAAGATATTTAAAGAGATCCAAATAGAAAAAAGGTCCTGGCAAAATGTCCGGAAATTAATTTATTCGAAGTCAGTTTCGTTCACCCTACAATAAGTTTTTGTCAACATGTTGCATAGTAGATAAGATACCCATGTGTTCCATGTAGGTGGATATTACATTACATTCTCATAACCTATTTATTCATTCATCTTAATTTACAATCTATTGTTACAATGCCAAGTTTCTGATTGTGTCCTAAGTGCCAATTATAAGTTTTATGACAAATGGAAAAGGTTCAAACATAACTAATTCTATTAATCATTTTTATCTTAAAAGTATTTTGATCGAATTTGGCTTTATATTGACCCCACAGATATGCTTCGAATTTTATAAAAAAAAAATATATAAATCTTATTTTATTGAAAATAAATTAGATATCCGTTTTGTTACACATTTCACTTTCCCTCGTTTTTAAATATTTCAAAAAAATATCTGATGTGACTTGACTTTCTTGTACAAAATCTACGTTTCTGCAGAATTTACCTGACGAATAAAATATTAGTTTACATACATAGAAATATGAATTTTTATTTTACAAAATCTAAAATATCTCGATAAATACAAAACTGTATAAAATTTTGTTGTCTCCAATTTCTGTATAACAAAACGCGTAGTTTCGGAGTAAATAACAAAAAACGAAATTGTGGTTTTAAAAAAGCCGCCATTTTGGGTACTTCCGGTTAACGGATTTCCACCAAAAGTTGATAGGATCGTCTCATTCCAGGACCAAACATCCCTGTAAAATTTCATGGCTCTAGTAGCTCCATTAGTTTTTAAGAAATCTTGTACACAGACTAACAGACAGTAAGACGTTTTTAATCGACTTAAGCCCAATTCAGACTAACGATTGTGATTACAATTGAGCGTCTTCGACCAATGAGATCAAAGCTTTCATTTCCGTATCGTTAAAAGCTTTGTTCTCATTCGTCGAGAAGTTTTAATCGTAATCACAATCGTTAGTCTGAATTGGACTTTAGGAGTGCTCGAAAAATGTTTTTTAGGCAAAATTAACAGGCCTAAATTTTTCATTTTTAACACATGGAACTTTTGATGTGCCTTCAAATTTTGCCATGCATAGGACATTTTTACCTTTATTATTCCCGCAATTTACATACAGAGAAAATGACATAAAGAAATACAAAGTCTTGATATACGACATTTCGAGATACGACGCAAAATTAGACAATTTCACTGGTCCAAAAACGACATAAATCGAGTGACACCTGCATCACAAAAAAATGATCACTTCATTTTTATTTTTACGTATATTTCATATGCAGGGCAGTTTTGCAGTAGGGCAGGCACATGATACACTTAACAAAAACTGAAGCGGAATTACTCAGTTCAAAGATAACTAGCCGCTAGTCTATTAGTACAGGCACGTGCTCTTTATTGGTCAGTAATTTGTCAACTGAGATGTTCCTTTTAAAAAATTAGGCTCGTTATAGTTTTACGATAACTAAAAAACTATTAATTTTAGAAATAGCAGGGCAACAGGTTTCTTTTTTTTATCAAAACTTTTTGTTTTTTTTTTTTTTTTACCTGCAAGCAGCATTGCAAAACTTTCCCTGCTTATGAAATAGACGCCACATTTAAGGCCTTCAAAAAGCATTCAAAATCTTAGACTAATTACCACGAAACACCCAAGTATAAGCGATCCAAATATTTCAGTCTAAACTGTAATAATTCTTAAAAAAAGGGAAATAAATCTAATGGCAACATGTTTTGATTTCTCACAGTTTGGGAAATACCTACTTATGTATACACATTTACTTATTTATATGCCTGACAACTAAGCGCAGTAAAATAAAACGAAATAAAAAAAAATATGAAGGAAAAATTATAAAAAAATCAGCAGCGGAATGCAAAAAAAAAATTCAAAGCAAATCCTTGTTGAAATTTCGCTTATCGTCTGCTACCACAAAGGAAGGAGCTTCCAAAAAAAAGCTTCAATTCTGCTCAACCCCGCTACTCATCTATCACCCCTCAGTGTAAAAAACGATGAAATTTTTATGCATGTGTTCCCAATGTACATAATTCATGATTATTTCGCATATACTTCATGGCAGTCTCGTTTTTATGAGGAAGAAGAATTTAACATTCGGGCAGCAAGTAGCATTGAGCTCAACCAAACATAATCAAAATGACGAAAAAAAAAACTTTGTACACGATAAAAATGAGAGGGAATCTATCTAATAGTACGTCTATATATGAGTATCTGAAATACAGTGCCATATATTAGAATCGCTCGTGTGCGTCGTATCTTTCGGGAATAATCACTAGAAGATAGAGACTCGAACCTGTTTAGATCCAAAATCCGAGGATAAAAAAATTCCCTGCATGAATGCCCGCCTGGCTGCTTGATTCGCCCTCCTTCTCCCCTGCCAGGGAATAATATTTTTGAGATCATGGTGTTATTACAATGTCCCTCCTAGGACAACAGGCTAACACTTCCTTTTCAACTATAGTCCTGTGAGCGTATCGTGCCGCATATAAGCGATACCAAAAGACGTAGTTTTAAAACAGAAAAAAAAACATCTGGTAGCAGTTTGCGAAGGGGTTGTACTGCCTGCCTGCCTGGCTTGGATTGTCCCAAGAGATAAAGGATTCCTCAAGACGTGCACGCGATTACGGCCCTTTTTAAAAGGAATATCTTCGTTCTATTACTGTTTGACTGGAAAACAAGTTTCTGTTCGAGTGTTGCGAATTTTACAACTTCACCACACTCTCGAAAAGAACCCGGTTTTCTAGTGCTAAATTCAGTGTAACTGAGAAACGAGGAAATTGTAAAAATCGAAAATGAAAACTGCAACGACGACGAGCTTAGATCTTTTTATTACGCTTTTCAGTCCTTTCTGCTAAAAAGGATAACCTCGGATGTTTGTCTAATTCACATTCACATCGATTCCTGTGATATCCTTTTATTCATCTCCTCCCATTTCTCACGGCTCTCTGCCGGGATCCCATTTTTCGTCGTCCCAACAAGTTTTTCTTATTTCTCCGTATTTTTGTTTTGATCCCAGTTTGTCAGATGTGTGCAAATCGCTGTCGTTTCTCTGCAATTTATTGGCGGAATTGTGCCGAATGCTCTCGTCGTATGTGCCTGGGCATCTCGCTAACTCTCATGCACAGACACATAGGCGGCTAAGAATTTCTTTCGAAATTGTCTTCTCTGTCGGCTTTCATTATACATAGAGTCGTCCTTTTCAATCGAGAAAATACTTTAAATTCAATTTCTCTTTGGCGTAGAGTGGCCGTATTGGAAATATAACTGCGTACTAGTGATTGGTGTTTCTTATACAACAAAGAATAGAAAGATTTCCGATTGTAGAAAATTTTCTGTTTGGTAGAATCTAAAAAAGTTGGAGTTTAGAATTTTTGGTACTAAACATAAAATATTTAAAAAAAAATCATATTTCAAAAAATTTCAAAACCAATTAGGATTTTTGGGTGTATGACGCTTATATGCAACAGCAACAGCCTTTCGTATCAGAAATTTAACATGTTAGACACTAGTTCTGAACAGTTGACGACATCTCAGATTGTTTGTTGCGCACTGTCACCGTGATTTTCATAACCAAGCCACATTTTTAGTGCAGGCGCGTATCGCGTTGGCAAACATGTAGAGTAATTACTACTTACTTATTTCTACTTAAATCTACATCAATGCACGCTGAATTATTAATTTTGATGAGTTAAAAAGCTCAAATCCCCACTTCTAAACCATTCTACCTACTTGCCAATTCGATACGCGCCTGCACTTAGACGTCGCGTCGTTTACATCTGACACTTTATTTCGCGAATTTTATTTTTCGACAATAAATTCTATTCTGCGACAGTGATTTCATTCTGCGACAGTTGAATAAAATTCGCGAACAAATCCAATAAAATTCACGGAGAAATCCAGAAAAAAATGCAAGTGTAAACGGGGCTTTACACAGAAATAAGTGATTAGTAAATTAGCCTACAATTTTTGTTGATTTTCAAGCAACTACAAAAAAAAACAGATAAACTACCAACAAAAGTAGACAGTTAACTACTAAAATGTAGTTAATTTATCTAACCAAACCAAGTTATTGTCTACTTTTGTTGGTATATCAACAAAAATTGTAGGTATATCAACAAAAATTGTAGGTGAATTTACTAATCACTTTTTTTTATGAACGATCGCAGTGTGCACTTAGACACACTTTTATAACTGGAGTGGAGTGAGCAAACCCTGCAAAGACTTTCAAAGTTTTGGAAATCCCCAGAGATTCTATAAAAATGTTTGCGAAATATTGGTTCACTGACGAAGATTTTCAAATTTTCGCTCCCCCGAAAAAGGATTTAAGGGAAAAGCACACCGAAAAATATTTTCGCTGGCGAAGAAGAAGGAAACACATGATCTGCGGTAATTTTTTCATTTCTCTCAGAAGATTAGATCCAACATTTTATCTCAATTGGTCAAATAGTTTCTCAGTTTCAGTTTTCGGAAGCGAACAAGATGAATTTCTGTTTAGCTCGATTTTCTTGAATAAACCTTAAAAATTGGATAATTTCTTGCTAAAAAGAAGTCCGCCCATTCGAAAACAATAGGTGTTTTCCATTGGCCTTACATTAGCACTCCAGGCGTAGCAACCACTGTATTGAACGACTTCAGCTCGGTCATAGGGGTAGATAAGTTGTAATTAAATTCAAGCGTGTTCCTTTGGCGATCTACCCCTGGACGCTCCGGTAGGCTCTGGAGTTTGCAATGGAAAACACTTAATGACTGTGTTTACATTAGGACTCACTTTGAGGCGGCACGTCATTCGGGAAGGTGAGGGACGCAGTGGGGAGGGAAACCAAAAAGAGCGAACGAAGTTTAGATTCACTTAAAATTTTCGGTCGCAAACCGCTTTTTGAGTCTGGTCGTTGAAACCTGTCGTTTAGTTTTATTGATGAAACCGGTTTATGAATCCAGATAAAGCGAACCGTGTGCACACGGCAGAAAAATGAGGAAAGACGTGCCGCCTCAAAGTGAGTCCTAATGTAAACACAATCAATGAATGACTTGAAAACCAATCGATCGCTTGAAGTGAAAATTTAAGGTATCCTTTCAAAAAAGAAAGAGACAGAAGGGAAAGTAAAACATAACAAAAGCTATAATTGCCAATCTGGCAATTATTGAAAACCCGTATGGTGATATTCGTATCAAAATTCGAACAGTTGTTCCAAAATTCCACTCTGAAGTCAAACTTTCCAATAAGATTTTTTAAAATTTATTCCAATCGGATTTTGATGTATGGGAGTTTTATGTAGAATCATATCTTTTTTGATAAGATGCACCGTTTTCGAGATATTCACAAAAACCGTTTTCGTTTGTATGGGGGGTACCCCCCTAATGGTCCATTTTTGCCCATTAACGAACTTAGCCTCGCATTTTACGAAAAACGAATCTGCGCAAAATTTCAAGTCTCTAGCTCAATCCGTGCGCCCGCAATCCGCGCCACAGACAGACAGACGGACGGACAGCCAGACGGACAGACGGACGGACATGCAAAATTCAATTTTTTTTTATCATTCTAAACATACTGGTGTAATTCATTTTTGTGTGTGATGACGGGATCTTGGCGTTACAAACGGTAAGGCAAAGTTAATATACCCTTTGGTTTCACCATACGGGTATAAACATTGTGTTTTTCCTTGCCAAAGCGAAAAGTTTTCTGTCTATAAAAAGAAAAGTTCGTTTAATACGAAAAAATCACCTAAATGTCGTATAAAATTCTTGAATGTTGGTCTTATCAGATATTTGAAATATGAATAGAAGAGATACACCAACACTACCTCTATATGTATAGAAAAACCAATATCATAGTGTAGAATTGCTGCTACACAAATAAATGGAAAGCTATTCGAAAATCGAAATAGGGCGCAATCAAGTTTTTCACAACGAAACAAGCGGAAAATCTATCTCGGGGTGCCTGTACCGTTGCCTCAATTCGATATACGTACGAGGTGATGTGTGTGTGTGTTTATGTTTAACAAAGTCTCATGTGTTGGTAAATGTTGGGGAAAATTTTTCACCTTCGACCGTAACATAAATTTTCTTTCAGTTTAACGATTGCCTTCGGTATAGCATCATATGAATACGGAAAAATGCTGTTCGCATTATTTGTAAAAAGTTGATTCAATTTTTCATCCCCTGGATACAGTTTTTTTTTTGTTCAAACTTTTTTCACAACTGATATTTGCGTTTCATTGAAAGGATCTTCATTTTTGTTAGTCGAAAATTTTCTGGGTTTTTTTTTTGGTAGTCGAAATTCGTTTTTTGCAAACAAAAAGCTTATTTTTAATGAAAAAAAAATTTGATTCAAGTGAAGATGAATTCTCGTTTTATTTCGTCCTAAAAAGCAATGGTGCGCGAATAAATGAATAACGCTTTAAGGAAAAACGGGTAAAGGAAACGGGGAAAAAACGGGCCAAAAGTCTCCAAACGATGTGTTATTTATCGCTTTCTAAATTTAGAGGATCTCAATAAATTCCAGATAGGATAAAAAAAATAACGAATATAAAAAAATTGTCTGTTGACATCCTGTGACACGACATTATTTTTCCAAGTGACAAGTGATTTTTTTTCTTCTTTCCAAACATACTAAAATTAATGTTGGGAAATTAAGAAAATCGCAATGGAACATAACTGAGATTCCTGTTCAACAGAAACAGCAGCAGTAAACGAGCACCACACCTGAAAATTATGATGATCAGCCGAAATTTTTAAAAATCGAAAATAATAACAATAAAAAGTATTAAAAAAAATTCATTGAAACACTCAAAGTTTATTAATAAAAGTTTAGATATTTTCTAAGTGGATTATTTTTTCTAGATTGTAAAATAATAATATACTCGTGTAACAGTGAACAAGCCTTGCCTTTCTAAGTGTTGTAACCCTATTTATACAAAAAAATAATAATTGGGAAAAAATACATATTAAAACAAATATTTAAAAAAAAAGTACTATTTTAAATGGATCAATCTTTAAAAGAAATACGGTTTACTGTTTTTATCCATGAAATCAATAAAGAACTTGTTTTTAACAATATACGAACTGTTGAGCATAAAATATGCCACCGTAGAGTGATTATTATCGAGTGAAAAAAATTAATAAAATAAAACATAAAATAATTTATAAGAAATCACTATTTTAATGTTAAATATATTTACATAAATACTATAGAAAAGGTATTTAAAATTGAAATAATCAATATTTGTTTATTTAAACATTGCGAAAACTTTTTTTTTTCTTTGCATTTGTTTTGAGAACCGATTTTTTTCAATATTTTCATCAACATAACTTTTATCTCAGCTTAGCATAAAAGTTGATTTTTAAAAACATTCAAAAATCAATTTTTAACAGCAGTTTTTGAAATATATGAAGAGAAAAATTCATAGACAAGAAGTTTCCATTATTATTCCATTTAACGCGCAAGGCTATAAAATGATTTTTCATTTCAATTTTCGTAACTTTTTTCGGGCTATATCGTGCACCTATCGTTTGCTGTTTAGAAGTGAATCTCTAAAAGGGTTGTGCTAGTGCTCATTTTTCCATTATCTGATAAATACTTACATATATGAACTTCCTTTAATTGGTCCCACAGTGAACAGAATCCAATTTCAGGTTCCTTTATGACATGATGAATCAATTTTCCTCTACTTCGAGTTAATTCTTTTCAGAGAATTCTCTGAAGTTTGTGTTTCCATCAACCTGAATGTAGTTTCATTAATTGATAGACTGCTATCATAAAATTTTACCATTAAACTGTGCGATTTATAATCACGTTCTGCGCTGATTTATCGCTAGGATTTCCTTTGAAAAGCATTGACCTAATTTTTTTGGTATTGTTGTTGTTGTAGTGTAGCCATTAAGGGAGGATTTTTACGAGTGCCTGGGATTTTAAACGAAAACTCCAATTGTGATGAACTGTAGTAAAATCCATCTAATTGAATTAATGCTGTAGAATTTTTCAATCTTTTTTTTTTATATTAAAAATATATCTCGAAAGGGATTTTCTCTAAAGCCTCTTCATAGTAAAATTTTTTTCATGCAATTTTTATTAATTTGTTTTATATGCGGCACGGAGAAAGAAGGATAGCTTTTAAAAAATTCATAAATATTTAGTTTAGACTCCACTTTTTTCTTAATTTTTGCTGTCGGGGTTTTACCTAAAAAAAGGTTTTTTTGTCTGTTCTGACTTGTCGATGCGATCTGATCCGACTGGAGACAAGTAATAAATTCTGTAGTCCCAGAAGCATAATATGTTTTCAAAAAAGTTGAGAAAAATGAACAAAAAAACGGTGAATGTAAAAAAAACCCACCTTACGCTTCTGAAAGGTCTAACTCAGCAACCATTCGACCGATTTTGATGAAATTTGAGTTTTTATGTAAAAAGGCCAGAGGCAAAATGTTTTTATACTCTATATGATATATCACATATAAGTATATTAGATTTAGTTTATCGTTTGTAACGCATCGAACCAATCGTCGGACACAAAAATGAACTACACCAGGGTGTTAGGGATGACAAAAGATTTTGATTTCCGCATGTCCGTCCGTCTGTCGATCCGAGAACTCCATCACTTTCGAAAGGATTGAGCTAGAGACTTGAAATTTTGAACTGTTGCATTTCTCGCAAATGGCTAGGCTAAATTCTTGAACGGGCAAAATTGGGCCATTCCTTTCCCCCTCCCCCCCAACAAACGAAACAGTTTTTTGCCATTTTCTCGAAAACGGTGAGTCGTATTGAAAAATTTATAAAGGTAAACTCTGTTTAGAATATGATTTTACATAACCGTTCCATACATCAAAACGTAATCGGAACACTCCTTTCTCCCTCTCCTGGATTTTTTTAATAAACATTTTGTCTGTCATCATATAAAGTATTTGACGATTGGCCCCTGGCAATTGTAGCTTTTCTTATGTTTATCTGTAAAACCAGTCTAATCTGCCCCGAAACAGCCGGAAACGTATATAAATCAGAAAAATTTCCTGGAACCGAATTATTTCTACTTGTATGGGTTTCACTTAAGGAAGAAAAATCTAATTTCACCTTCCATCCTAATTTCGGGCTCTAACTCTACAACGGAGTGATGTGAGATTTAGGTTCATGTCTTCTGATCAGCCATATAATCAAGGTCTTCAAAATCCGATCTTTAAAAAATCTGTCTCCAAAATAAAGACCTTGAAATTTCACTCCCACAAAAATTAGTACTTCCACCATTGCTTGAGGGCTAAAGCAAAAGTGTTCCAAATCATGCTTTCTTTATCAGGCCGAAAATACTCTTGGCAGTCGTTCCCTTAGTTTTCAGGACATTGGAAAGATTCCACTAAATCGTTTAGCCAACTTTATCTGCGGATCAAAAAGACTACTGTAGTATGCATAGCCAACCTACTCTAAATGCACAATGGACCCACAGCGTGGTCTAAGTGCATAAGGGCTTAGTCTTGGACTACCCGTTAACCTAATCTAATCAGGCCGAAAAACTTTTCACAAATCTTATCTGACAGGTTAAAAGCAATACCCATTTTCTATCTTATTTGTCATCACGATTTGATTGTGTTATTAATCAGCAGAGACTCCTGCACCTTAACCTCTTCTTGTAATTATAACAGAGTGGTTTGCCTGAAAAATTTTGATTTAGACTTATTCATGTCAAAATTTCCAAAAATTGTCTGCACCGAAACTGGTTTCAAGCCCGCCGACCCCAAAATAGACGGAAGTAAATTTGACTATATCGAAAATTGCGTTAATTTCCTCACGGTAGTAAATTTGACTTGGCAGAAAATCGCGTTAATTCAAAAGTGAAGTGGATTTTAGTTGCAGATAGATTTTTTTGAAAGAATAATACAACTAAAGGTACAAACTGATTTAAAATTCTTGCACTGGTTCAGAATGCAGCAGGTGAGGGGTAAAAAGACGGAGGAAATTCAACCAACTGCATAGCATTATCATACTAATATATAAAAATGAGTTGGTGTCTGTCTGTCTGTCTGTTCCTCTTTCACGCAAAAATGGATGAACCGATTGACTTGAAATTTGGCATGAGTGTCTGTGGTAGTTTCTGGTTCCAACAGAGGAAAAGTAGCGCGAGGGGTGGGGGGAGTAAGGGGAGGGGGTAAAGTGATTTCGAAACTTGGTTTTTGCTATATGTTACTCTTTCGCGGGGAAACTACCGAGCCGATTGGCCTGAAGTTTAGCTCTAACATAGACCATAAAAAATAAAAATTTGAAAAAACTTAATCCGGCAACGACGGGTATGCAAGCTAGTATACTGATAAATCAGTGTAAAGGTCATAGTGAGGTTGTTTTTAATAGTTTTAGCCAGAGCTTAGTGGAAGACCCTTTAATACCGAAGCACAACTCAGGATGGACCACCAGTCGATTGTTACAGAATCATCATATTTGTATCAATACTATTTATAACGCCTCGTTTCCACTGAATCTATTTTAAGGCCCCATTTCTAGTAACACAAACTTGCAAAAGTTTTGCTTTTAGCAAGTAATTTTGCAAGTAAAAAGACCTAAAATTACCAAATTTATTGTTGACCCTCATAAAAAATCAAGAGAACTTCGCAATTTTTATCAACAAATAATTTCATTTTTTTTTTTTTGACAAATTCTATCTTTGTATCAAAAATTATTATAGAAATTATGTAAATATGATCAAAAAGTAAGAGCGTTGCGAGAATTTCTCTACAAAATACAGTGGACTCATAACATAACTCAATGTCATGGACCAGTAAAATTTATTTCACCCAAACGTATAACTCAAATTAGAATAAGAGACTCAATTAGATGTAGATATTGACCTTTGTGGGCATTTCACACACAGCTAAATTACCAAATGGTCGATCTCATGTGGCTAATAAAATGGGAAATTTTGTAACTTGACCGATATATTTCTGTATTTCTGACATATTTTTAATGAAATGATTCCAATTTGGGTTCAACTTAATATAAATGGAATGTCATTTAGGAAAACGTTTTATTATCTTGATAACTTTTTGCAATCACGATGAAAATAAGAAACAGAGTCGAAAATAATTTCAAGCGTAACATTTTTTCCAAGTTTTTTTTTTTAAATTTAATATATAAAAATTTAATCTTTTTCAACAATTTATCATTAAAATAGTGTTTTCAAACATTTCCGAAACAGAAATACTAAAATTTAAGTGACGTGACATCTCCTTATGACAAGGTATAACGATCTATGCCTATACAATATTCAAATATTATTAATGCATATACAGATTTGAGAAAAAAAATTTATTAATAAAATATTAAATAAACGATAAGTGAAAATATTAAAAGAAAAAAAAAGATATTAATAAGTAAATAACAATAATCTTCAAGTAGCTTTAATAAAAAAAAATTAGAAATATTTAAAAAAAATAATTGTGTCTAACAATAATAAAATTAAAACAAAAAAGAATAAAAAAAATTTAAGTCTATAATACATTTAAATACATATACATATAAAGAAAATTAAGATATGAAAATAAAACAGTCAGAGGATATTATTATAAAATTATTATTATTATAATAATGATATGTGATAGTGCTTTGTGATTAGTGATTTCTATTTAATATATATTTAAAATTAAATTTAAAAAAGAATTAAATAAATTAAATAAAACGAAATATTATTAAATAATATTGATATGATTAAGTTATTATATTTATACTTGTGATTTTTCGATGGAATCTGAAACCAAATCAAAATGAGCTAAACATAAAAGAAATTATTTATATATTTCATATTATTAAAGTGTAAATTTCGAAAAAAAACGGAAAATTTCAAAAAAAAAATGGTTATTTTACTCAAAATAGAATCGATAAAATGATTTAAAAAAACATTCACATTCAAGCACATCTCTTTAACTTGAACTTCAAGTGCACTGCCAGTTTTCTACTGTGTTTTACAACAACCCAAAAAAAATCATCTAAAGAAGCAAAGATCAATAAAGACTTAAAATCATTTTCAAAAGACTAAAATTCAATAAGAAATTACAAATAAATAAATCTATAACGAAGTGTAATAACCAAAAAATTACAGAAAAAAATCATAATTTAATGATTGCACAATGAAATCAATATCGAAACTTTTTGTGGAAATCATTTTAACTATGTTTATGTGTATATTTCAACTGTATAATCCAACATATCTAGTCAAAAAGGTAATTTCATATGATCTAAAAGTAATTAAGCTAGACATAATTTGTTTACATTGTACATTAATGAATCTTTTTTGTAAGCTATTCGACTTACGTTCTGTAGAGCGAAGGTCCCCATTTTTATCTCTGGCATCCCTCTTTTCCAACACTAAGCCCCCGTTTACACCTGTGACTTTTTCTTGAATACCTCCGCGAATTTTATTCAGAATTTATTCCGCGAATTTTACTCATCTATCGCAGAATATATTCTCTTAGCAAAAGTAGTCAAAATTTGAATTTCTTCCGGTGGTTTAATGTGAAAAATCCGATGTCGGGTGTCTTTCAGGAATAAATTTCAGAATTTTGTGTCGTAAAATAAACGATTTTGCAACCTGAATTTATTTCGAAGAATAAAATTCGCGGAACAAAGTGTCAGGTGTAAACGACGCCCTAGAATTAAGGGCTAAACAGAATTGTAGCATCAACGGCGCGCGGCAACGGCAGGCTTCAATAGGGTGCGTAACCAGCGGGTGTCATTTTACGTCAAATGTGAACATAGGCATATATTTATTAGTGCCGCTCGTAGTTGGTTTTGTTACTAATTCTGAGCGCCTATTATTGTAGGTTTTGTAACTAAAAATTGGCGTCGCGGCTCTTTTTGAGTAGAATTCATACTCTTTGCCACTGTGCTGTTGCCGTCAGCAAAATTTGCGCTCCGTTGGTTTAAAAAAAGTGACGCGAACGCCCGCCGTTGGCACTCACTATCTGTTTAGCTCTTTATACAACATACAAGAGCAGCGAACACCGACTATGGCCAATATATTGCCAATCTACTTAAGAAAAATGCATCCTGGCGAAATTTCCAAAAAGGAAAAGAAAGCATTAGAACTTTTTTTAAATGCGCCGCAGGGGAAAAAAACATGATTGAAATTGAGGTTTCTTTCTTAGATAACCTGCGGTTTTAGTTTTTTTTTAATAATTCGAGTACTTTTCAAATTTCATAGAAAAAAAGTTTTATAAAAAATCGTAGCGCACATCCATATAAAAAAATATTGGGCGACTTTCCAGGCTCTACTATCATTAAAAAAGACTATCATAAATATTTTTCCCCAAGAGAATTAAAAAGTATAATGGAAATGTCCTATTTTCGACTTAATTGCCTTATAACTCCTAAATAGGTCAAAGCCCACTGATTGGGAAACAGTGCTGTCTGGTCACATTTCTTGAGAGATTTTGAATTATCAAAAAAAATGGTTATTGAAAATTGAAAGCTAAACAAAAAACTCATTTTGCTATTAAACAGTATTCAATCTTTGATTTTTTTAACGTTTTTCCAAGCACAAACGTTTTTCCAAGCTGCCAAAAGATAAACAAAGCGACATTCCTATGTCCTCATCTATATTTTTTGACACGTTCCTGTCTAGAAAAGCGTTTAACCAATCCAAGTCTAAACACCGTCTTAAAATCTAATAATTTTATATGATTTTGCAAATAATAGACGGTGTCTGATTGCTGCAAAACGATATACAGGGGATTATTGCGGTATCCTAGCCAATGCCTAGAAAGATTTCCACGAATTTACATTTATTTGGTTGACAATTACTTTCTTTGAATAATTTCAAGCCGACTAATCTCGATCACTCCTACTTGAAACTACAAAAATTGATTGAAAGTAAAGTCAATTCTATCAACCAGCTATGATAATTTAAAAATGTTTTTTTTACCTGAAGCCAAGTACTTGGCAAATTATACCTGAAATGACTAATCACTAATTTAAAGTTTTCTTAAGCCCAATCGATGTAAAAGGCAAGACTTTGTGTACCCTTAAACCACAATACTTGTGTAAAGAAAATCAAATGACACACTGATCAGTAAAGTTGAATAAATATAAATCTTAGTTTCCACAATTTAAATCCCAGAATTTGTACGATTTAAGGTAGAACCAGAAACATACGTCCGTGCGTGCGGCACCCACGCGGTGAAGGTAAAAACTACGCATTTATATGAGTAAATGTATAATTGCGCGTTGCTCAGATGCGTTGCCGCGTCCCTGCCGCGTAGAGTAGGCTCAGTTTCTACTTTTAGACGCGGTGACAACTACTAGATGCCAGAACAAAATAATGCCGCACGCACGGTCGTATGTTTCTGGTTCTAGCTTAAAGCAGGCAAGCAGAAACTTAATTTTGTAAGAATAGTATGCGCAAACTGGCCTCGGATAGTAAAAATGCATTTCCCCCAAAAATTCCCAAGTTTTTAGGACTTTTTAGTAAGATCTAATAATTTTAGTTTAGTTTAATAATTTCCGTCTCTTTTTCCTAACTACCCTTACCATAATATACATATTTCAATATGCTTATCTGTTTCGTTTTTAAATCTTGGTTTTTCTTAATGAAAAACTGGTTGAAAACTTGAATGTAAATTCACGTCAGGACGAGTAAAACAAATTTTTGTTTTGGATTTCTTTCAAATTTGACTCACATAATGTACCCTTAAAAATGCCAAATTCCAGATTTTTAATTGCAGTACTTTCAGAGTTACAAGACTTTGAAATCCTTAGAAAATCACAATTTTCTGCTAAAGTGCAATCACGAAAAAAAATTATAACTCAGGCTAGGAATGAATAAGAGAGAGGTCTGATGTTAAACGCATTTTGAAGTCAATTTTATAGGCTTCCATTCCATGTATAACCTTGATGGCATGACCTTGAAATTAAAAACTGTCACATATTTGGGCAGTTTTTAATTTCAAGGTCACGCCAATAAAACTTGAATACCTCAAAAATCCAATCCATATTTTAATTTTTTTGAAAAAATTACGAACAAACTTTCATTTCTCAAAACTATTTCTGTAAAGTTTCAGAATGGGACTGCAAAGGGAACATATTTTTTTGATTTTTTAACAATATGCAAGCGAAATTGAGGCGTTAAAAGCTAGAGTGGACCAACCCACATAATCGAGTTTTTGAAGCTTTTCCACTCTGTACTATTATTGAAAATTTTTGGAAAAAAAAAATCTGTGGACTTTATTACTCAATGTTGAAACGTTTTTTGGTGCATCCAAACTTTTTTGTCTAAAAACTCACTCCCAATAGTGATTCAAACACAAAAAAAAATCACGATTTCGACATGTGGGTTGGTCCAATCTAGCTTTTAACGCCTCAATTGAGCCTTAGAAAATTTAGAAAATTTCAATTTTGTGTGGCAATTTCGATTGCATATTTTTAAAAAAATCAAAAAAAATAGGTTTCCACAAAATATGTCCCAGAATATTCTCATATATACCCAAATTAGTAAAAAAAAGTAAAATTTATCGAAAATTACCAAAAAAAATGCATCAGTATTGCAAGTAGCTAGAACTTTTGAAACTTTTCTTTGAATATTTTATTCTAAGAATGATAAAATATATATAGATATCGTTTTAACTTCTAACGGGTGTTTTTTTTAGACGTGTGGTTTTCAATGTGGCACTACTTTTTTCGGAGTTGGTCTTTTTGACAGTTGTCACTTGATTTATGCTCAGTTTGGTTTGCCATTTCTTCAGACGCCGTTACATCCTCAAAAAGTCACTGTTTGGTGTGCTCTATGGGCAGAGGGAATCATTGGTCCATATTTCTTCAAAAATGAAGCCGGCCATAATGTTATAGTCAATGGGGAACGCTATAGCGCCATGATTAATGACTTTTTCGTGCCTGAATTGGAGGATGTTGATGTGGACGACCTTTGATTCCAACAAGACGGCGCTACATGCCATACAGCTAACGAAACAATCAATTTATTGAAGGAAACTTTTGGTGAGCGCATTATCTCGCGTCATGGGCCTGTGGCGTGGCCTCCAAGATCGTGCGATTTAACATCGCTGGACTATTTTTTATGGGGTTATGTGAAGTCGCTTGTCTACGCAGATAAGCCCGAGACGATTGACGCCTTGGAAGAGAATATTCGGCGCGTTATTGCTGACATACGGCTCCAATTGCTGCAAAAAGTGGCCGAAATTTGGCCCTCTCGGCTGGAATATATTCGAGCCAGCCGCGGCGGCCACTTGCCCGAAATCATTTTTAAAACATAATGGCAAACCCTTATCTTTATAATAAAGCTAAACTCTTGGCCATAACATTAAATTATATGCGTTTTATTTCTTCTTGAAAACCACACGTCTAAAAAAACACCCTTTACAAATAATTACTTGTTCTGTACACATTTTTCGTTCTAGCAAAAACCAGAAATGCATCAAATGAATATTTTATAATTGTTTACAAGCCACTTAAATTTTTGATAATATCTCTGATAACAATGGACATAAAAAAAATCATGCTAAGCACTTGATAAATCAGAGAGACAATAAATACAAAGTAAACGATTATATAATAATAAAGCCGTCAATTTTTCTTATCTGGCCTTCAATTTAAAATAATGAAAAAAACGGAATACTCTTTTATTGCCACCATTAAATGATGTTAATAAATTGTAGTCATTAGGCTAAATACAATCTTTATGGCTAGGAATATTTGCGAAATCAGGAAAAAATTATACTTTCCACGAAATAATTTTAATTTCATAACGGAAAATTTTAATATAAAAATAATCTAAATTCAATCAAAAATGAATTATAATCAATTTACTAATAGCACGCCACCAATACTTGTACTAAATTTTAAAGTTTTTCATTAGTATTCACCAACATACTTTTGATGATCACATATTTTGAAGCATATGTTAGTAGCTCTGGCTATGTGTTAGAGCAGTGTTTCCCAACGTGGAGTACATGTTCCCTAGGGGTACATCGGCTGGTTCTAAGGGGTACGCAGAATTCGAAAAACAATATGGCGGTAATCATTTTTTTTTTAAATGCGAGGTGTAAACAAAAATGCTTGAGTTTCTAGCTCTTTAGTTAACTCAAATTCTTTGTAGAAGCATAAAAACTTTATATTCTTCATATAATTATAATAAATACATAAAAACAGCAAATCAGTTACCTCCTTTGCAAAAAAAGTAGTCCTTCGATGATTATTCGCTTCATTGTTGTACGGAAACCTTAAGTGACGTTTAAAATTTTTTTGGGGAACAATTTGTGTTTTTAAAAGTAGAAAAGACTATATTTAAGAGCACCCATTCATGCCATTACCACCTTTTACGAGAAAAAACTAGCTCGCTAGTGAGTACGTCAGCGAGAAATGTTTGCAAACACTGTGTTAGATGATATTTATTTTTTTTATTGGCATTATTCCCTGCTGTTTTCTGCCCGGCCACAATATTTGCAATATAAGTTGTCTATGTATTTATTTCACAGCATATTATAATCGAAATTCTAAATTATATTCCTATTTGCACTAATGTTGAACCGAAACTTTATGCACAAAAAACATAAAATGTGTGAGAAAAAATTGGCTCGCGATCAGCGATTCGATCCGCAATGTTCCAAAAATACATTTTGGGGGTATCTTTTGCTATCAGTTTATCTATATCTATTGTACACATCTTTAATCGGATTGACGGCATACACTGTGGCTTCCAAGTAGTATTTCTCATTTTCCTGTCGTTCATTCGCTAATTGGGTAAATAGGGTGATTCAACCTAATTGTAGTCCATAAAAAATTTTAATCAATGATTGAAATTTCACTATTAAAATTAAATTTTAGAAGGGAAATTAGAATTAAGGAAAAATCTATACAAGAATGTCTTCTTCTGGTATTTAATTTAATTTCGACTCGAAACTTTTTTTTATAATTTCGAAATTACCAAACTTGACTATAATATGGATTGCGCTAGTAATTTTTACTTTCTTATTCAAAGTATAATAAAGTATCCGTATTCGTGAAAAATTTCGACCTCTTAATTTTGCCGAAAAATCATTTCCCGAGCACTCCTGAGTCAATTTTAACATTATTACGTCAGTCTGTGTACAAGATTTCTCAAAAACTACTAGAGCTAGAGCCATGAAATTATACAGGTCTGTTTGGTCCTGGAATAGGACCATCGTATCCAAAAAAAAATCCGTTGGTGGAAATCCGTTGACCGGAAATAACCAAAATTACGATTATTTAGAAATCGCTTTTCGTTTTTCGCGGTTTACTCCAAAACGACGGGTTTGCAATAATCTCATTTATCATAAAAGTTGGAGACAATAAAATTTCCTATATTTTTGTCTTCTACTGAAACGGCGTATCTCAAGCTGTTATCAAGATATGTTTTTGCGATTAAAAAAACATGAGAAAGATAGTACAGTTAATTAATATTGGGAGAGTAAAACTTTTTCTCCAACAGCAAAAAGTTTGGTTCTGCCAAGAAAATAAATTTATCTCATTTCAAAGAAATCCTTTTTCCAGAAAAAAAACCCACAGCTAATACAGACAAATCTTGATAACTGGAAACTGAAGAGAATAGAAAAAAACTTCGGGTTATCAAGAAATAACGGTGTCCGACTTAAGGAAGTGCGACTGTAAAGCCCAATTCAGACTAACGAGTGTGATTACGATTGCAATTACGATTGAGCTTCCTCGACCAATGAGATCAAAGCTTTCATATCCCTATCGTTGAAAGCTTTGATCTCATTGGTCGAGAAGCGGCAATCGTAATCGTAATCACAATCGTTAGTCTGAATTGAGCTTAACGATTGCGATTACGACTGGGATTACGATTGAGCTTCCTCGACCAATGAGATCAAAGCTTTCATTTTCCTATCGTTGAAAGATTTGATCTCATTGGTCGAAAAGCCTCAATCGTAACCGCAATCGCAATCGTTAGTCTGAATTGGGCTTAACGACATTGAGAGAACCAGAAACCGAAATATCTTTGCAACACCATATCCTGCAAGAACCTTTTACATGTTCGGAATTGACGAATTCCCTCTATGAGATTTTTGAAACATCATCATTACTACATATATTTTTCAAGCTTATATTTTCCCGGTTATTATTACCACCCATATGTGTATAAATAAATTACACCAAAAAACAGAAATGTGATTGTTTATGAGCTGCAAAATTGGCATTGGTTCACGCCGTTGCTAGTGTTGGTGCAAATCGGTTCCGCAGTTTGGGGTTACATACAAATGCATTCATGTATAGAAATAATCGAGAGTGTCATCATATCACGATGACGTCAAGTGCTTTTATCAGGCCAAATGCAAACACATGACAGCCACAGAGAACATCGTGATCGCTAGATTCATGATGCCATCCCAATGATGAAGCCACTAGTAGCGTTTACTGATGATGATGACATTTGATGATGATGAGATCGGGTGAGATGAGAAAAAATTAAATTCTCACAGCATTTTCACTCTCGTCGCCGGAATCGAAAAGATAGGGTTACGGTTACGTTGCATGATTACGGGTGATCTTTGATGATCGCGGTGGTGGCGTTGGCGGTGTTGGTGGTTTTTGCCAGTTCGGTATTCCGCTTCATGTAAACATAGCCCAATATTTATTATTATTTATTTATTTATATCTTGGCAGATAGTCTATTATTTCCCCCTTATCATACATGGACGCGATTTTATGCACAAAATGTATATTTATTAGCAACACTATGACGCTAGATAAATGATCGTCGCTAACACTTTGAATAAAGCTCAACTACCTGTGGGCAGAGATCGGCTTCGAGTTTGCGCTTCTATTGGCTCGACTCTTAATGATGTTTGGTTTTTGTTCAGCTGTTTATTTCCGTTTCCCCGCATAATTTTCAGTATTGTTTCGTATGCAATCGTATATGCTTTACTGTGGTGCCGTATTCAGAGAGTCTCACAGAATGTGAAAATATCAACATTTTTACCTAAATTTCGTATAATTCGTGGCAAGGAGGACTCATTTCTCAAACGTTTTTATTATTTTCGGAGTTGTCTACACTTAATTGTGATCAGTTTTGAATGAGTTCATTTGATCGTAATATTTTCGAGTGGTTTCAGTATTTTTTTTTTACTTCACGTAATGGTGTTGCTGTTTTAATCTTATATTTTATGTCTTAATTGTTTGACAAAGAAAAATGCGTGAATATCGAAATATTTCTGGATCTTATGTGATGCGAGTGTTGAGTGAATTACTAATGAATTGTTGGTTGTAAATTGGTCGGTTAGCAAGCACTTAACTCGACATAACTTGGAACGGTACTTCATCGATGACCTTGGCAGGTGTGGCATTTTATTTTTACTCTTATTCTTTATTTACTCTATTCGCGTTATGTAAAACTCGTTGGGTATTCGGAAGCCAAAATTATTAATTAGATAAGTTTTATTATGTTACCTACTTGTTCCTTTGATTTTCTAATTATTAAAAAAGTGAGTTCAATAAATTCTTTTTATTTAACCATTGATATGATTCTGTCATTTATGGTTCAATAGTTTTCTATTACTAAAAAAAATTTTGTTCATTTGTTTGTTTAACGTTTGTACTAAATTTAATTGTTAGCAGAAAAATTAATTTGTGATTTCGCTTATCAAATTACTGGTTTTTTGGTGATTTATTTTTTATATTTAACGAAACATCAAGCCATATTTTTTACTTTTAAGTATATATCAAGATACCGGGTGTTCCAATGGCTTGGACCGATGTTTTTTTTTTAGTTTTTTGATTTCTTTATTGAGTTAAGTTATTTGGCACATGACAATTATGTGTGAAAGATAATATTGCTCAAATATTCGCCAAGGCTTCGGCGGCATCCCCCCCACTCGATGGTCAACATTTTTGATGACATCTCTGCATAATTGCTCTTCGATCCCACGAATATGCCTTATTATCTTATCCTTCAGCTGTTGAATTCTTCTTGGCTTGTTGGCATAGACCTTACTCTTGAAATAACCCCAAAGGAAGAAGTCCAAAGGCGTCAAATCGCACTATTTTGGTTGGCAATTGACTTCGCTGTTTCGAGAGATGATGCGACCTGGTAACTTCTCATTCAATAAAGCCATTATTTCTATTGAAAATGTATCCATTTCTTTTGAAAATTTACAAATTTCACGCAGAAACTTCACGAAAAAATTAATGTTTTCGATATATTAGCACTTCAGCTTAATAATACACTGTAAAAATGTTTGAAAATTTTCCAGGTTAATTTTTTCAGTTTAATTTTAATCTCTTAGCTTCAAAGCAGCGATCCGAATTATGTACACTTACCTTATGCTTAATTATTTGACATCTGAATATGAGAACAATGGATGGTCGTTAGAATATGAGACATATGGATGGTCGTTATAACCCAAAAAAGTAGGCTCTAAACACAAAAAAATTGAGTAAAAATCGTCGACTTGCGTACGGCATAATTGGCTTCCTGCAGGTAAATTTAGCCTATGCTTAGCGCGCAGTCACCTGCGTTAGGAAAAGCAAAAATGTGTCGATCTGTGATGAGAGAAATTCTAAAATTAAACCTGCAGCAAGTAAAGTCGGGCATCAGGGGCTGTACGGGTTAATCTGAGATAGGTATTTTGAGGATTTGATGGATAACCCCGTCTGCCTGCTACAAACCAGAGTCGACTTGTCAAAAAGTCGACTTGGATCCGATGTATTAAGAAAACTATCTATAGGCTTTATCCGATAGCGGAAAATAATGTCATTTTAAACGAAGTTTAAATGCCTTTTAATGCCATTTTCATTAATTTTTCTCATACACACAATCGCAAAAAACCGTTATTCTTCGAGATAATCGCAAAAAACTGAATTTTTTAAAGTACCGATATATCGCGAAACCGGCTTGAATTCTGCAGTTCTATAACGCGACAAAAATGTAGGAAATATTATTATCTTAAACTTTTGTTATACATAAGACTACTGAAGATCACGTATTTTTAGAGTAAACAGCAAAAAACGAAATTGCGATTTTTCAAAAGCCTCCATTTTGTTTACTTCCAGTTAACGGATTTCCACCAAAAGTTGGTAGGATCGTCCCATTCTAGTACCAAACACGCCTGTAAAATTTCAGTTCTTGAGAAATCTTGTACACAGGAGTGCTATAGGGAAATGATTTTTAGGCAAAATTAAGGGTCGAAATTTTTCCTTAATACCGTAACTTGTTTCAAACGTTTGTTTCGAGTTAGAAGAAACGGTGGTATTTGCTATCTCTTTTTTGCCCTGTCATTTATTTTGGCCGAAACAGAAACAACAAAAAAATGTATAAATTTGCGAAAAATTTCAAAAAGATTAAAAATTATTAAAATGACACTAAAGGCCGGAATACAATTGGCCCGACACAACATTTTCAAATTGTAAACTCATAACATCCTAATGCTTCTGTGTACAATCAACTTAGTCGCTGTAAAAAGTTGAATCGAGTTTAACTTTTGTCGGTCAGCTCGCCGACAAAATTTCATGGTTGATTCGAAATGAAATCTTATGGGGATGCCACAAAATCTAAATTTCGTCACTCAAGAGGAAATTAAAGAAACTATTAGAAAATATAGTTCGTATGTTGTGTTGCTTACATTCACATTCCTATTATGTATGATAATTGGTAACAAAAGAATGTTATATGTGCCTCACCGTCCGACTGTCAAAATCGAATGAAAAGCAAATGACATTTAGGACAACAAAGTGTGCGCTATTGTATATGGAGGGCGACATTGTCACCGTAGTCTGTCGCCGTAAATGTTATGTCGGACCAATTGTATTCCGGCCTTAAATCTTGTGTTTATATTCTTAGATAAAATCTTCACATTATTGATAAAATTCAGATCAAATAAACAAAAAAGAATGTACCAGAAATTCCCCGTTAATCCCACAAATTTACGAAATTTTTGAAAAGATGTTTCGCATCGACTGTTGATAAATCCGTTATTTGTTTGTAATAAAATTAGTTCAATTCAATTGTAAATGAACTCAAAATTCGATTCCAATCTAGTTTCAATATATTTAGTTTTGCTCAAACAAAAGATTAAATCAAGGCAGATTTGACCAGACAGAGAAGAAAAATAAACACATTTTTACTGAACGAATTTTTTGCTCTACAAACTTTCATGAAAATATCAATAAAGTCATAGATTTCCGAGTGAATGCCGGCCGGTTTTTTCTACTGCTCCGCGTTTAAAAAATTTGATTTTTCAAATTGGAGGAAATTTTTTCTTAAACCTAAATTTCTGGAGTTAAAATTTCAAGGACTTTGCAAAAATCTCATTTCAAAATCATTGATTCATTTCGCGCGATATTCATTCGACGAGAGATTCGATATTAGCATTGAAATGAGGAGAATTCTGAGGAAATTTCATTATATAAGTAGAACCCATCCAATATGAATCATCCACCATTAGCCGTCGCCGCGTACTCGTACACGTTTTAAATTATTTTTTTTTTCGGCTTTGTTTTCATC
Organism: Chrysopilus asiliformis; assembly: GCA_964034945.1. Classification (NCBI taxonomy): domain Eukaryota; kingdom Metazoa; phylum Arthropoda; class Insecta; order Diptera; family Rhagionidae; genus Chrysopilus; species Chrysopilus asiliformis. The sequence goes on from OZ035962.1 coordinate 15,275,424, forward strand.
ATTGTGTTGAGGTTGCCTTCCCTATATCTTATTCTTTATTGTATAATTCAAAAATAACTCGTCACAATAAATTTTAATTTCGTTTCGTTTATAAAATTGATTGTTTGTTGTTGTTTAACCGAGAATAAAATAAATCTTAGAAGTGAAACAATCAAAAAAAAAATATAATACCAACTCTTGCCTGAAATTCTAATTCGTATTCTCAATTCTTTGGTGTATATTTTTCTAACAATTTTTTTATTCTTTTGTTATGTTTTTAGATTACATGAGCCATAAACATGAGTTCCGCACCAACACAAATCGCAGTGGCTCCAAGTGCCTCATCTCTGGTTGCAGCATCACCACAAATACAAAAGGATTACTTAGAGGAGCCCCTGGCTCGTCAGAATAGTTTGGGTAATCGGGTACGGGTGAGTTTTTAATTGTACATATATTTTAGATTTCATTTCAACTCATAAATTTTATTTCCTCTCAAACAAATTATGCTTGGTATTTATTTAAAATTTGCTTTATGTTTACACTTGAGCATAATTGAGTTGCATTCCTTATCATTTCTAAAACATAAAATCGCAAAATAGATTTTATTTTAATAATCATTGAGAGAAAACACAACAGCAACAACAGTCAGCAAAGTTAAATACGAAATTCTTTTGGATTCTGATTTTGATTCGGAATAAATGAATGAATAATATTTTTGGCACATGTACAAAACGATTAAAAAAGAAATTTCCGAAAAATACAAAAGAATTCATTCTATTTTCCCTTGAGACTCGTTTGGCATTTTGACAAAACGCAAGCAACAACAAAAAACTTGTTTATCGTATTTTTTTGAAAAAAATGATAAAATTGTTATACAGTCGTACATTTGCATTGATTTTATTGGTCAGCCAAGATTATTACTTCCCAGAAAGTTTAATTACCAATCCGTAAAGAACAAGTCGCGCTGAATCACTCAATAAAATTGCGTTATATATACATTTTTTTTTGTTGAAATTCCATTAAATTTTACAGTCCTACTGGACATTAACCGCAACTGATGCGATTTGAGGACAGTTTTACGACTGCATGTTTTCTTAGACGTGCTATTAAGGAAAACTTTTTTTTAATTATTCATAAGAAAGTTACACAGTAGACCAAACTTGTGCTAAAAAAGTTCCTTTTTTATACCATTGAAGTTTGACAGAGCTAGGGTGACCAGACGTCCTCGTTTTCGAGGACAAATCCTCTATTTGAAAGGAAAGCTTGTTTTTCCCCCTATTGTCAAAAAGCCAGTATCTTCCCTCTTTTTTTAGACTTTTAAAGTCACTTATCCAAAAAGTCGGTTCAAAAAATGAGCCAAGCCATAGATATACTAGATCGCTCGATTTGCTGTCTCAAATGGTCCTATTTCAATACAGTTCAGTGAATCAAAACGAGTCAATTAAGAGCAAGATAACCGTATGAAAATTAATATAGTCCTCTCGTTTAAACCGTGAGCTGTCAAAGGAAAATAGACTTTCGGAATGGTGTTGGCGCCTAAAGTTCATTTTTGACGCCTAAAGTTAGTCTAAAACTTGTGAAATTTGAATTTCGCGACCTTATACAGTTCAGTGAATGCGTTCAAGTACGATAAAGAGGGAAATACTTTTGGGACCATTTTTCAGCAGAGCTTTGTATGGTGACAGTTGTTCTATGTTATATAGTTCTGTGAGCCAAGCCCATTCATAGTTAAATTTTTAATTCTTACCGTTCTTACATTTAAGAATGGTATTAAAATCACTCCAATAACCGAAATCATAACGGAGCCCCGGACATGTCCCCGGGATATATAACCATGCCTCAGTGCGATAAGCCCACAACGTGTCTGCATGTGTGTGTGCGTTCGTGCGTACGTGTGTATGTAACGAAAATTGTAAGATCGACTAGTAAAGTTTAAGTAAACCTTATCCGATCGTTTATTTTTTTTCATTTTCTGGTTTACAAAGTAGTTACGCTGCGGACTTCAATTCGCGTCGCTTAAGCATTTCGCGTGTAAAATTTTGTCCTTCCAAAGTTTAACACTCTAACTGCCACGACAGTTTTAAGCCTTTTCCGAATATTTAGTTGTCAGTCAAAAAGGCACTAAGAGAAAAAAAAATTGAAACAAAATTATACCTAAATGTTATTTTATTACCATAAAATGTGTGCAACTACAAAAAATAGTTGCGGTTGCAGCGAACACTTTAATAATTTTCATTGTGGCCGTTGTATACAATTAGGTGTCAGGTCTTTTTGACTGACGTGGCAGTTAGAGTGTTAAAGCAAATACCAACAGTTGTTAACAGTAGAATGTGTCAAATACTATCCAATTGTTTTCGCAAAGTATGCTGAATTATAAAAATTTCAGAGAAATGTCCTTAATTTACAGACATTTAAGAAAAACTACATAATACATATGTAAATGTTATCACGTTATAAATTACTAAAACAAGAAACAACCAAAGGACACGTGTAAAATTTCCGTGCATGTCGTGCATACATTCACTAAACATTAATCGCTAAAATCTAGCATATATCAAGCTGTTAAAATTGCCAAAATCAATTATACCATCAAACCGAACTAAAAAGATTATAGGTTCCACACGGTGTAGGCAGCATTCCTAATCTCATCCAACCATTATTCAATCGACTCACTTGCAACCCTCGTTTCAACGCATTTTTTTCTAATTTTCTACTCTTCTCTTGTTTTTTATGCCATTTTCTAACCATTATCAAGCTTGTAAATCGGTTTTCTTAAGGTCTAATTCTTAATGAAAATTAAGGAGTAGGTATATATCGTTTCATTTCAAGGTCACATCGATTTATTCTTTCGTTAAATTTTCGTGGTCATTAAATGCCCTCACAGCTATTTTTATCCAAAACCAACTCATTCATTTTCCAATACCAACAAAATGTGGAAAAAAAGACGGGTTTTTTTTTATTGTTGGAAAAACGAATGGAATTTGTGTAGAACATGAAAAAGTAGTAGAAGAAGTAAAACTCTTCCAGTTTGTATTTAATAATAAAAGTTGCTAGCTTCAGAGAAATGCTATAAAGTCCGCATTGAAATGTGTGGTTATTTCGTTGCCCGATTCGTCCTTTCTTACCTAACCAAAACTTTATTGTTGTATAGATAGATATGTAGGTAGAAGCAGAGGTGCCTTTTATATCCACTCATAGTCGACGTCAATCGAGAATCTGATAAAATCGCGTGTTACAATATCCTAAACAACTTTAGGTTTTTGTGAATCGAACCTACCGTCTACCACTTCGTCAAAATTCCACCCGACATTGGAATTTTTCCCTCGGCTTTTCATTCGTCGGATTCGGTTTGTATTGAGGCATGAAAATGGAATTCTAAAAGAAAGGGAAAATGAAATCGAAATCAGCAGGCATAGGCGGCAATCGATTCTTTTTACATAGTCAGCCTATATTAAATATCCTTTTTACATAAACATAAACCAACAGCGCGATGCCTCCACACTACACCCAGTCCAAGTGTTTTTTATAGGAATTTCTTATCCTTGGAGTGATGCATAAACCTGGAAAATCCAAAAACGTAGGACTTGACTTTCCATTTCCCATGAAGCCAATTGAATTGATATCCGCTTCACCTGATTATGATGACGTCGATAGGCAGCCCTTGAAACGGGAGAAAAGGACGAGAAAGAAAGAAAAAAGCCCACAAATACTCAGTGAATAACAATATAATAATAAAGTAAAAAAAAAATAGAGAAAATTCAAAGGTCGACAATGCGTCATGCTAATAAAGATAAATCGTTTGATTTTCATTAACATCGTATTAAATGATTTTTATCACTTTCCATGAATCCCAAAGAAATATTATCTCTCTTTTTGGTGTTGGGTGTGCGTATTTTTGCTGTTGCCTGTTTTGTGAAAATGAGAAACAGAAACAAATAAAATAAAGTGACTAAAAGTGAATTTGGTGGGGGATGAAGAAAGATGAATGTACTTGTAATGACAGAAGGATCGAGAGTTTGTGACATGTTCGGATGGCTCTTGATCGTCACCACCACCACCTCCGCTTTCCGAATCGCCATCGAACGAATGTTTGATATCGAAAAACCCCACTTGATGTGGATTTTTTCACTGTTTTGCTGGATTTTCTTTTTGATTTTTATCATTTTTTTTTGTGTCTTGGCGACACAGTAGAAGTGCTTGAAAAACACTTTAAATCTATTTAGTGCCTAATGTTAATTGAAATCAGTGACCTGTTTTATAGAATCACTTGCAATAAGGATGAAAATGGATATCACATTGTAATTTATGTGTATTTAATTTTTTTTCTTTTACGCGGTGAATATGAAGAAATATAAATGGATTATTTTTTTTATGTTTTGTTTGCTTTAACCAGAAACTAATCTAACAAAATTTATTTTTATTTAGAAATCAAATAACTTATAATACTAAAACGGCCAAGCCACTATTTCCTCATACATTCACTGCTATCCAACATTTTTTTCGTTAAAAAGACCTTTTGTTATTTTTCCTACAACTGTCACTTTGATTCATTGTCCAAAAATTGACGAAACTGAACGAAACGAAAAAATAAAGCTATCAAAAAATCGCCACCTTGGCATTTCGGTTTTTTATCCAAATAAGGAAGATTTTGCCGAATTAAGGGAGTTCTAATTCACATTAAACATTATTTTCGCATACTGAACAAAAATATTTTCCAAAATATTTATTGTAACAAATGTGCATAATATTTTACTTCTTTTTAACTTGAAACAACCCGCCACCTCAATGGTATCTGCTGAATTTCGTTAAGTTTGTTCAAAAACCACGTTCGGGATTTGCAAAAAGCTGAATTTCGTTAAGTTTGTTCAATTACCACGTTCGGGATTCGCAAAAGCGACAGTAATAGCAACATTTCAACCCACGGCATACAGACAACCAAGGTATGCTGTAAACTTTTGATAGTCATGTGTGACGTCATTTGTGCCGACTTTTTTTAATTAATTTTTATGTTTATGGATCACTATTTAATGCAATCAGTCCACTAATTTACAAATATCTTATTTAAATCGCACAAATTTAAAAAAAAACCATCCAGAATACAAAATTCCCTCTGCACTTGACGAACTAATCGGCACAAATGACGTTGCAAAGAAATGTCAGATTTGAGTTTACGGCATACCTTGGTTGTCTGTATGCCGTGATTTCAACCAAAAAAATTTTTGACTCGTTGATCATAGGAATAGTGGGTTGATCGTTGCTGGCTTATCCAACGACGTCACGTATCTCCCCAGAAAATACTCAGGCGGTGTCATATCACACGATCTTGGAAGCCAATTCACGGGTCCAGTTCTGGAAATAATATTTTCGCAAAATAGTTCTTTCAATAAATCAATATTCTTAAGCGAACTTGCTTTGCCAGTACAGTTCAATTAGAGTCAAATAATGGAAATAGGGAAGACTACAAAAGAGGAAAAGGTTTTGAGAAAGATTACTTTCTTTATACTATGAAAAAAGTTTTTTCCGGTTTATGAACAAACTTCAGAAAAGGAATAATTTCATAAACCGATGTTCTACCGTAATCAGAAAAGAATCTAAAAAAAACATCCCCCAAAAATTGTTAAAATTTTTATATACATATTAATAAGCTGTATTTAAACACAAAATTGACTTCCCCAAGCATCTTCACCACAAAAAATTCCTAATACCATGTTTTCGATTGTTAATTAGCATTCAAAATATAATTTTTGATAATTACATATTCTTTAATTGCACACATTTTAATAATTATATTTTATTACAGGGTGGCGTCAAGGGTAAACACTTAACTCGTAGTCATGCGATGCGTGAAGCAGCATCACCGCCACGAACCCCAACTCCACGATCAGAGCTCATTGTTATATCGCCCGTAACTGGTCTATCGTCATCGAACGAAGCAATTAATGATTCCAGATTGCATGTACAATCATCGTCGTCGTCATCAACGTCAGGCTCGCTAGATACACCAGCGGTAGTTATCGTTACCAGCCAACATACACAACACCAGCAACAGAATCAGCAGCAGCAATCACATCAAGCCACTCATTTGACATCGTCATCTGTAATTATGTACTCGAGCGCTGATAATAATTCAAGTAATTGCGGTGGCAATGGAGGATCCGGCAACAACGGCGGTGTCATCTGCAATCAAAGTCAACTTGATGTCGATTTCCCCAAACTAACGCCACCAAAGTCATCAAAATCTCCACGTAATAATAACAATAACAATAATAATAATAACAGCAATGCCAATGCGAATCGAGACTTAGGTGACAAACAGCAACAGCATCAACAGATGAACGAACATAACAAGGCGGTATCATACAACAATACTTCGATATCAACAGCTAACAGTGGTGGTGGTGGTAATTTGGATCCTTCATCAGCCGCAAATCCTTCCCAGATGGGTGGTGGTGGTAATGTTGGTGGAAAACAGGCTCACAAGAATGATTCCTCTGGGAAATCCACAACTAACAATGGCGGTGGTTCACCACCTGTAATTGTCTCTAGTCACCCAGTCAATCAACAGCACCATCAACAGTCACAATCGCCACCACAGCAACAACATCAGCAGCATCAGGGCTCGCAGACTCACATGCATCAGCACTATCAGCAGCACCAGCATCACAACATGCCGCTGGAGCACCAATATCCGCAGAACAATGAAAATCACGGCCCATCATCGATATCGAATCCCTCTTATCATCATGGGCCTACCACAAGTCCACCGCTGGTCTCGTTCGACAAGGAAAATCGGTGTCGCAGCGGTGGTGGAAATTGCGGCGGCCACAACGGCCCGCACTGCAATAATACATGCGCACATTCAAATGACGACGGCAACCAACACACGAGTGAAAGTCCAACTGACGGGATCCTAAAAGGTGATCGTCCCGGCAAAAAACATAGAAGTGGTGCTAATGCTAAAGGCTCCAAGCCAAGGCTCAAAAATATGGGCTCCTCGTCGAGTGTTGAAGGTGGCAACAGTACTTCAGGATTTATCTCTAGAGGTACGAAATTTGATTTATTTCAAGCGCTGTTTTTTTTACTGATTTGTGTTTTAATATTTATAGATAGCTCAACCGAACAATTCACCGATCAGAGCGGTGTTGATCTCGTACAATTCTTTAAGGAAACTCTAAATAAGAATCCTAAAGATAGATCTATGCTAATGAAAATTGAGAAGGATTTAATTGATTTAGCACATGATAAGTCGTAAGTAACGTTTATGCTCAATTTATAGATTTGTCCTCTGCCATACAAATTGATTTTTTTTAAATAAACTTTTGGTCTGTCCTTAAAAAAGGTATTTGATGGCAATTGTAGCTTTTCGTATGTTTAACAATACTTCTTAATATCCGAGTTTAAGAAAGGGAACAACTGCTGACAGTAAATCATTTTTATTTTCATTGGTTCAACTCATGTGACTTTTATATCGGTAAACGCATTTATTCTAGGTTGCACTAGCAAAATCTCACTTTGAGTATTATAAAAAAATCGATCTAGGCCCCTATAAAACCTTACAATTGTTATCATTTATCACAATCCATTTTCCTAAAATTTGAATTGAGGAGTCTCAATCTCGTTTTATTCTCAACACGACAAACATCTTCATAAAATATAAAATTCTGGTTTGAAAATATTTTAAAAGCAAAATTGATAAAAATATTTATAAAAAAAACTTCTAATCAAAGTCCCTCGAGAGAAGAGGAGTTTATACAAGGATTAGATGTGGTACTTTTAAAGCAATAATAGAATTTGATAAAAAAAACCCTTCTATCGGAGCGTGGTCCAAGGGATCAGGATACTATTTTTAATAGTAAAGAAACTTTTCTGAGATACAAGGTAATAGTAAAACCCAAATTAAAATGCTTCATCGATTCCGGAAATAGCGGATGAGAAGTTAAAAGGGGCTAAGGACAGAAATTTAGCAGAGAAATTTCATTAAAATCGTTTAAGTCGTTCTCGCGGAATGTCAAACCAAAAAATTTAGACAGATAAAAATTTTAAACATAAACACAACTGTTTATAAGAAAACTTTTAAGAGAATCGTGCACGAGTAATTTTAGATGTAAGAGAATCCAAATAGACCGTTTACACAAATAACATAATTTAGTTTGGTCAAAACAAATCAATTGCAAAGTAAATGCAAATCACAAAAAAATCACCCAAAAATTTTACTCCATATTTGTGTCAACATCAAAATTTCATTCTAATATTTCTCGTATTTGTTTAATTGTAGAAAATGTGAAATTCGATTTCCCGCCATGTCGTCGTACAATCGAATGTTAATACACAGGGTCGCTGCATTTTTCGGTATGGAGCATAACGTTGATTCAATATCGCAACAATGTGTAATTGTTGCCACCACAAAATCAACAAGGATACCAGATGTATGTTCAAATCCTTCCATTATTTTTATTATACTATTGATATTTGATTTTCCCCTCACAGATTCGTTTCAAGTCTCTGTTTCGTGATCGCATGTCCGATGAACCGAGAAAATCGATCCTGAAAAGAGATTCTCATAGTTTCGATGATTCTCGTCACGGACTGCTCATGTGTCCCGATCGAGGAATGTTGGACCGCAAAGCGAAGAGTTTCGAGGAACGTGAAGAGGAGTACAAAGAGGCACGTCGCAGGATATTCAGAGGACGTGAATCTATCGAAGCGGCTGAAGAACACTACTGGCCTTGGTCTAGTTCGGATAGTTCCGATCAATCGGCTAGATTACGACAGAATAATAAGCTATTGAAAGTACAGTCATTGGTGAGTTGAACTGGAATTCGTAATTAGTTTCAAAGAATGCTTTTGAGTACAAAAAAAATTATTTTATTGTACACTTTTTGCATCCACTTGAGCACTTGAGAACGTATTTAAATACAAAATTAATCAAACTTTACAAAAATATTTGCAGTCGGTCGATTCACGACAAGATGGCCGTCCTAGCGTCTCAAAATCTCACAGTTTTGGCGGCTATGGAGGTCCACCGCCGAGCGGCAGCGGTGGACCACTGACCCGTGGTGATTCCGTAAATTCGACTAAGAGCGCTGGTCCGCGATTATTCTCGAAGCAGGATTCAACTGGCAGCACAAGCACCCCATGGCGTCTATCACCGTCGAGTAGTGGGTGAGTTCTTTCAGGATTCAATGTATTTCTTCCATTTACCGTCATATCCGTGCCCCCAAATTCCCATTTTAACTATTACCATTTATTTACCATTGTTATTATTATTTTTATTATTTATTTAAGTAACCCCAAACTCCGCCCCAATGAATTAATATGTTTTATTAATTAAGAAAAAATGCATTTAATTTTTTGTTAATTAAGAAAACAATAATTTATTTCTAATTTCGTATAATTTTCGATTTTAATTTTACTTTTTTTTTTACAAAATATTTTTTAATATTTGATTTTTATGAACAAAAAAAATGTTTTTTGTAAAAGAAGAAAAAAAAAGTACGGCAGCGATTATTTTTGTGTTTTTCTCCTAACTAGATATAAAACACAAACACAATCTCTGCGATCTGATTCAGTAACTCCCTCTCCGACTGGTTACGGGAGTGATGATCATACGCCAGAACCGTCTGTGGTCCAATCACCACCAGCTGCCTCTTGTGGCGTTGTATGGGCCGTCACTGATATGGCTAGTGTGCCAAGAGGCAGTGTCCTTATTAATCCTCAAACGTTACAACCGATCGTCAATCAAGACGGGTAATTATTCTCTACTCGATAGCAAAAAAAAAATAATAATAAAAAATTAATAACTTTAATCTCTTTTTTTCATTCCTTGAATTTTTTTTTTTGTTGTTCTTTCTATGAAATTGTTTCACAAATATAAGAAAGAAAACTCCTATGAAAATAGTTTTATTTGTTGTTTGGAAACGTTTTTATTTGTTTTGCAAATCCTTTTTTTTTTGTTTTATAATTTTCTCTAATTAATGCAATTAATAACAAAAATGCATAATTTATGACACATGACATTTTGTGTTCACTCTGTTGCTAAACAAACAGATGTTCAAACAATTTTTTATTTCAATTTTTATTGCGTTTTTATAACGATATAACGACACATTACACAATCGCGTTCACGATAAATGAGAATGCGTTCAAAGTTTTAGCGAAACGGAAAATTTGTGATCATAAATACAGTATTTCTGCACCTTTCCCCTATTAGATAGTGAGAATTCTAAACTGAAGAAGTGTTTGTCTAGAAAACATCTAATGGGAACAGCACATTATTTTCTTATACAAAATCTACGTTTGAGCACAATTAACATTATAAAACGACTAATAAAATATTAGTTTATATAAAAATGTGATTTTTTTTACAAAATCTGATTGACGGTATGAGGCAAAAATGTCAAGAATTTTAATTTCTAACTATTTTTACTTTCCTCTGCTATAGAGAGAGAAAGTATTGTATTCATGACGGAGACCGACTCGAGAACAAGGGCAGATAGAAACGTTCTGATCAGTACGAAATCAGTTTCAGGCAAAATGATGAAGATATCCGTGCATCTGGTTGTATGTCTGTCCGCTTTACCTATCTTAAATACCTCGACACGTTGAGCTAACGACTTGTAAATGAGTTTTAAAGGGCCCATAGACGGCCAACTTTGTTGCCAACCTGGTTGGTAGTTTTCACCACAGACGAGACGGAATGTTGGCAACCAAGTTGTCAACATCATTTTTAACAAGATCCCGTCGACTTTAGGTGATTTCTCTAATTTTTTTTAGTGTTTATAGTTTACTATATGGTTATAGAACAACTATAGGGTATATTTTGACTAGTGAAAAATGAGTAAGGATTTGTTATTGGTATTGGCTTTAAACGAGTTGTGCGAAGATGAGGTGCCCCCTTTGAAAAAGAAAAAAATTAGGGCAAAGGAGTGGTATCAGAACCGTGCTCAGTTTTCTCATTCAAATTTAATGCGTGAACTACGTGTGACTGCACCTGACGATTTCAAAAACTTTTTAAGAATGGACAGCACCACCTACGATGAATTATTGGATGCAGTAAGACCATTCATTGAAAAGAAGGACACGATAATGAGAATAGCTATTCTCATTGCAGTACTCAATGCAACTGAGATTGGCAACCAGGTTGTAAACTTGTCTTCAGACACCCCAACATGAACGCCAACATGCTAAGTTTTCAAAATTTTTTGATTTTACACCAACCTGGTCGACAACATGAAAAACCAATCGCCAACTTGGCCACAGACGTACAATTGCATGTTGGCGACCAGGTTGGCAACAAAGTTGACCGTCTATGGGCCCTTTTATCGTAGTTTTCTATCAACTTCTTAAAAAGTATTTTATTTCTCAAAAACTATGCGCTTTTGGGGGAAAAAAATAATATATAACAAAGTTTAAAGGATACAACTTAGGGGGGTTTTTTTTGTATCTCTTGCTTAGGGTTTTTTTTTGTAGGGGTTTTTTTTGTATCTTTTTTTGTATGTCGGAAGAACGAAAGGAGTTTTCGGTTTATGTTCTCCTTGAACTTCTGCAGGTTATAGGCCGGAGGTAACACATCGAATCGTAAATCGTTCCAAAGTCTTGTTGTTCGCGTAATGAAGGAACTCCTAAACTTTATTGTACGAAAACGGGGAAGCTCAAGGAAGAAGTCGTACGCGAGTGCAGTTGCACGAGAGGGTCTAGGAAAAATATACCGTAAAAGTTGGGAAATTTATCTATAGAATATGTTGAGTATACCAACGTATACCAACTTAACTTAATAACACTCTAGTTATTAAGTCTCTCTACACAAGAGTGCTCAAGAAATGATTTTCAGGCAAAATAAAGAGGTCGAAATTTTTCATAACAATAATTTATTATACTTTGTATAAAAAAGTAAAAATTTACTTATAAATTCAAATAGTTTTTCCACACATTAAAATTCGAGCGATGTACTTTCATCCATTCTGTCTCTCGAAAATATATCGTTTGCTTCATAGAAAGACGTCAGCGCGTAAAACTAATAGGGTTTCAATAACAAAGGTGTAAAAATGTTGATAATTTTTATTTTCAATTTAAAGTGAGTCAAAATTTCCTAATAAAAATGTCAACTTCGAAAATTATTTATTGTTGTAAATTCAAATATGATTACTTTGAATGCATTCTTTACTCGCAGTAAATAACACAGCGCCTCAACAGCACAAGAGGTAATAAAGTGGCTGTCGCGCCTTGAATTCTCACAATTTCGTTGACTATTTATTCACTTCATCCATTTTGTGCCCTTTTGTGTTACTCGGGAAGCTTTTGAGGTTTATTCAAACGAAAAAAATATAACGCAACTTCTAGCCCTTGATTAAAGACGACTCAATTTCATACAATGTTTATCGCTCTTAAAAAAATCTAGTTTGCTTTGATTTCCCACAATAAATACATAGAAAAATTAACACAAAACTTTGATGTACAGATCACCGTGGCAACTGGTATCACTTTTTTTTCCTTTCAACTTGGGTCAATTTTTTTTCTTTTACATCATAAAACAGTATGCATTTTTCAATCTAGAATCTAGAAGATCACTTTCGTAGTTTAATTTTTTTTTTGTCAAAATGAAAGTTCCTTTCGACACAAACTATTTTCATTTATGATCAAAGTTTTTTTTTAAATTTCTTAAAAAGTTGAATAAAGGTGTGTGTTCGATTGTGATTTGAACGGGAAAAGTTTTAATTTTTCTTATAGTTTCCATATCTTGATCACCTCATGCACTATTTTTTTTTTTTTTTAAATTGAGATTTTTATGTATATAAAAAAAAACTAGAAGTGAGAAGAAAACACAACTGGCTTTTATCACAGCATTTTCAATTGTCTTTTTTTTAATAAAAACTTGCCGGAGTATATATATATTTTTTTAGTTATGTTGAAAACAAATAAACACCATTGCAACTTGCGATCTAAATGCATTTATGCTCACTCCTGCAGCCGCAATTCAATTTAACATTCAGTATGTTGTTTGCATCGAGCCATAAACAAATTATATAAAGACTGTTTTTCTCTAACAACTCAGCTTTGAAAAATAATACCCCAAAGCAGCAGATATGCATGCGGTTGGCAGCGCACACGAGCAGCGGAGCATGTCGCTTGGCCGAAGAAAAACATTGAAATCGTCTTCAAATGAAGTTTTACCGAAATCGTAGTTTTCTACAACTTTTGGGAAAGTATCGCTAGCTTGTTTATGAGAATAACGTCCGGGAGGTGGACGGAAGGGGGTCGAAGTCGGCGAAAACTCGAAATCGCAAAAACTTTACAAATTTGTAACATCTGAACGGCTTCCCCGATTGAGATGATATTGAACATTTTGGAAAGATACAAAAAAAAATATTTTTTGACACCTTTCCCCTCACTGTCAGATTGTAAAATTCAATTTAGTGACAAAATTTAAAATATCTCAAAAAGACATTTTTATTGATTTTTTCTGTAAATACCTACCATTATATCATACAAATTCGCCAAATAAAATTTGGGAGTTGTTGATTTTTAAAAAAATTTCAAAAAAAATCAAATACAATTTTTTTTTATATATTTTACTGATTTTCGATTGGTTTTTATATTTTATGTACATAATATTATTGCAAAAGTTTTAGGAGATTAAAATTAATTAGAAATTCATTTAAAAGAAAATGTTTTAAATGTATCACCATTAGAAACATTTTTTACTTCGAGAAAATTTCCGTCTCGAATAAATCTGTGAAAATTTTGAGTTCCTGGAAGTGTTTTGACACTTTGAAACCTTTGAAGTTGTTGCTGTTTTTCTCGAAATATTTTAAATTTTGTCACTAAATTGAATTTTACAAATGACGGTGAGGGGAAAGGTGTCAAAAAAAATTTTTTGTGACGGTGAAATTTAATTATTTTTCCAAAACGTTCAATATCATCTCAATCTGTAAACCAGTTCAGAAGTTACAAATTTTTAAAAATTTTATGATTTCCAGTTTTCGCCGACTTTGACCCCCTCCCCTCCGCCTACCGGACGTTTTTCCACCAAACAAAAAAATACGGGTAACTTTTTTTAGGTCCCTTACTACATCCAAATGAAAAAAGTTAAAAAAAACAGAGGTGACTTCCAAGCTCCATACAAGTCGAGTATGAGTTGGTGTGGAATTAACCTTTAACGGTTCTTACATATCTCTAACGGTTCATGAGAAAATTTGAAAAACATAATTTTTCACATAATTTTTCTCTTTTGAAACTTTAAATATTGCAGAGGAGTCATGTGATGCTCATATCTGTTTTTTTTCAATTATTTAAATTATGCTTTAAATTGTTTAACGAACATAAATTTACTTGCTTTATTAAACTACAATTCTGTGGAAATTTGCTAAAACTTGATATTTACATTCTTAAAATTTTTAACAAAGCAATGTAAAAATATGAACAAAATATAACAAGATAAAATTTTTAGTTTGCTGATTATTTTAACGTTTAAAATTCAAAATAAATTTTTAATTATCGAACAAACTAAAAATTTTGTCATGTCACATAATTATTGTAAGCAGTCAAAATATTCAAATCGAAAACCTATGAGGAAGGAAAAAATACCCCAAACCCAAACACACTTGCCCCCGCTTCGTGTCGCTTCCATAAGACTTCAACGAGAATAAAACTAGGAAAGAAAACCGGTCTTAACAAAGGGCGAACTGAAGCAGCAACATGTATAGGCGATCACCACGGCTGCTCGTGGCTTCTCGTGGGCGCTGCCAACTAGTCGGCAGCTGATGGGGTATTATTTTGAATTTCGGTTTTGCACTAAGTTGAGTTGTTAGAAAAAAATAGTCTTTATATAGTTTGTTTATGATCGAGCACAATTAATTTTTATCAAGTATTCGGGCTAGTTTCCTTCTAATAAAACATTTTAACGATTTTTTGTGTTCGTCTTAAGAAGCCTCTGTGTGTGTTTGTGTGTTTGGTGTGTTTCATGAAAATCATAAATGATTTGCGATCACGAATCGTGTGAATGGCTGTATTTAAAATTAAGGATAAACAATGCTTTGAAATATTTTAGTAAATGCATTTTCGTTTCAGTTCAATTTATCATTTCGACCCGTCCAATTTACCGCCTAGTCAAGCAGTTTCAGCTGGCGTTTATAGCAGCAACAATAATTACAGCAGCAATAATAACAATAAATCGGTTGGCGTTGGAACTTCGGCACCACCTCCAATGCATCGCAAGAAATTCGAGAAGCAGAAATCCATAAAATCTGATCAACAGCAGCCACCAATGATGAATAGCTGTGGTGGTGGTGGTGGTGGAGTGACCGGAAACGGTGGCAACGATTTATCACCGCCAATTAATGTTAATATTGAAAGTTCAATTGAGAATTTATCGGAATCATCGTCGCAAACAGTTCTAAACGCTGGCCCATGTCATGATGAGACAATCGTGGAGGATCAGCAGGAAATCATAACCAAAGATAATCACAGTAAACATCGAGATATGAGCGATATTCAAGAAGGTAATTCACAGCCACTTAATTGGAAGTGCATTCCTGATTAAATTGGAATTCTACTTTCCAGAATCAATAAACCAATCTCTAGAAGATAATGATAATAATATGGCAACGAATCCTGATAGTCTAGGATTAGAAATAGAGCAGCAACCAAAGTTAAAGAATCAAGCAACTAGTCCGAATATTCCTACACCGGAACCAGATCATCCAACTCAGTTAAATGAGGTAAGAGTTTTTTGTTTATAATTCGCAAAATTAATGGATTTGTATCTACTTGAAAGAATGGCACAGGAAATCGACCATAAATTTGAAATGCATTTTCCCTTTGATTCTTCTTAACACATAGTAAAGGTCTGTTCTTTTATTCTGATGTGAACAGCACATTACTTTCTTCTACAAAATTTACGTTTCTGGATCATTTACCTTACGTTTAATGACGAATTTGATTGAAACGTTTGGTGTTTGTATCGATTGCATAGAATAATTAGCAATATTATTTTATTCAAGTGCTGGGAAAAATTATTTTTGTGCATAATAACTCGTTCGGTTGCAATTGCAGATGCTGTTACTATTATTTTGTTATTAAAAATAAAACGGCAAAAGAAAAACGTACTGTGTGGTCCAGACGGTGGTTGCTAAGAAGAAAAGAAAAGGGGTGCTACGCTAATTTAATGAAAGAACTTCGAAGTGAACCACAACACCAGGGGTGCGTTCCGTTATTCCGGAGTAAAGTAAAGGTTGGGTTTGTCAAAGTTAGAACAGCTGATTGCCAAAGTTGAAAATAACGTAAACTGTACTCTGGCATTTCGGAACGTGATTTGGTTAACTTTGACAGTTATTGGAATCCTGACTAAATCACCTAAAATTATCATACTTTTAATAATACTTTCCTGCGAAATGCAATTAATAAAATACCTTGGGAATTCTTCGCCATTATGGTATTGTCTTTAATATCATAATTCCCTCCAACCAAAATAATTTCAAAGGTGTCCGTTGCCATCACGCACAAATTTATTCATTTTGTTTCTCAATTTTAATAATTTACTTGTTCTTGTCGAACTTGTTCATTAAAACACTCACAATGAAAACAACGACTTAACCTCAAATAAGTTTTCAGTACTGTCAAAGTTAACCAAATCGCGTTCCAAAATGCCCGAGTAAAGTTTACTTTTCTCAACTCTGCTATTGAGCAAACTTGAAAAAGTTAACTTTGACAGCTCAACTGTTTTGGAACGCGAGTAAAGTTTACTTTGCGTTAACCGTATGTGTTTTGGAACGACTTTTAGGTAACCGTGGTCGACCGCGGTTAACCGTGGTTAGTAATGGAACGCGGCCCAGGGGTGCGTTCCTTTATTCCCGAGTAAAGTAAAGGTTGGGTTTGTCAAAGTTAGAACAGCTGATTGCCATAGTTGAAATTTTACCGACGTTAACTCTGATTAAAAGAACGCGATTTGGTTAACTTTGACAGCAGTGATGTGCACAACAATACATTAAAAAAAATAGAATTCTTCTTGATGTCGTATTTTTCATTTACAAGGACCACAATAAAATCCTCCATTATTCTGCACAAAACTCATTCGAAACTACGAGACGAATTGACAGTTGATTGACAGTTGTAACCGTCTCGGTTAACTTTATCGCGTTCTTTAATTACAACTAAAGTTAACTTTCTCCAACTCAGCTCTCGAACAGAGTTGAGAAAAGTAACTTTGACAGCTTAACTTTGGCATTTAGGAACGACAGTAAAGTTTACTGAGCGTTAACCGTAGCCATTTAAGAACGCATTTCTCTTTACCGCGGTTAACCACGGTTAATAAAGGAACGCACCCCAGGTAAACTACACAAAATCACCTTTAAATTCGGCCAACAGCTGTGCTTTTAGCTGTCAAAACTTTCCGGCAACTTCAAAATAGAAATGACAAGCGAAAGCAAGTTGATTCCCAATAAACAATTTTTCTTGCTGTCAATTTTTGGGCAATACAGCGTTCACACTGGCAATAAAATTTAGCAAGATTATTTACGGAAACTTGCCAAACGTGAGCAAGTTTCTTGTTTTACGAAATTGCTTGCCTTTTAGACTAGCAATTTAAGAGCAATTTACTAAAAGCAATTAAAATTCGTCAAGTTTATTGCTAGTTTAAACTTAACTTAAGACTACTGAAAACGCGTAGTTTTAGAGTAAATAGCAAAAAACGAAATTGCGATTTTTAAAATGCCGCCATGATGGCTACTTCCGGTTAACAGGTTTTCACCAAAGAATAATCGAATCTTCCCATTCCAGGACCAACGGGGCCTGTCAAATTTCATGGGTCTAGCTCTTTTAGTTTTTGAGAAATCTTGTACCCAGACAGAAAGACATTTTTGTAACAATGCTCCAATCGACTCGAGAGTACTCGGGAAATGTTTTTTTAGGCTAGATTAAGAGGTCAAAATTTTTCCTGAATACAATACTTTATTTTACTACGTATAAGAAAGTAAAAACTCAAAAGACACCTAATTGTCCATGGACAACTTCTGCAAAAAAAAAAACTTCGGGCTGGGGGTTTATATGGATGAAAGTACAAGAACAGAACTTTATAACTTGATAAGAATGCTATAATATAATACGAGGAATGTCTGTCTGTCTGTCTGCACAAACGATCTCGAAAACCCGCCTAACGATTTTCACGAAACTTGGTGGTTAGGGATTTTCGGGGACAAGGAATCGATCTAGATAGGTCTCACCTCTAAGAAAATTCCCCTCGATACCCCTCGCCTTGTATCTTCGAATTGGGTGGTCCGATCTTAATGAAACTTTACAGTATTACTAAGGGGGCTAAGGGCTTTCGATTTTTCTAATACAAACCTGACTTTGCCCTCCCTTCGATAACCCTCACCTGATGGCTCAAAACAACGTTTCAAAAATCGGTGACAGCGATTACTCAATAACCACTCAACCGATTTCTAATTTAAAAACTCTGGAAAAGCTCTGTAAAGATAATGTGAATTTAGTTTTTCCCCAAAAATCACCAAAAGTAGGATTTTGAGGTCGCCGAGCATGACTCGGACTTCCTGGTACTTAAAGTGAAAGGCGCACGAGTTCAAAAGTTAGACCCAGGGCATATAAATGACCAATTCTTGCATCGTTCTTCGCCTCTTAAGGACCATTTAGATCTGCCACTTTATTCCACAATGTTCATGTCAACCAAAAAAGATCCAAAAGATGAATTAAAGAAACAATTTTCAATAAAATTTATTTAATTATGTTAACATTTATTTTATATTTTTTGTAGATAACAACAACAAACAATAGTCCAAATGATGGAAATGTAACACAAAGTCACAACATTCATAGCACAACATCGTCAAGCTCAACGATAGTAACAAATATACCAGAGAATAATAGTAAAAAAGATGACAAAACGACAACAACCAGCAGTGTTCCAATAATGGGCTACACAACGACTGGCTATCAAACGATCGACGGCGCCACAATGTATTCACCAGCAAGCAATACCGCTTATCCCGCAACAACATATCAACAAGGGGTTTGTTCACGATTTATTACTTTTTTTTAGAGTGCAGAGATTTATTTATTAGTTTTGGAATTTTTTGTTGTTGACGGGGATTTGTAGGTGGTAGAAAATAGGGTAATATTGATCCTTTAATGTAGCAGAGATTAAAATTTCGCTCAGAAATCTAGTGTTTTCAGCGGATTCTGACCTCAATTTACTCTTTGGCTTTTCGAAAAAAAAAATACATTGAAAGATAAAAACAAACCCGTTTTATACTATTCTTTCCATTGATTAATTTCTGTTTAGAACTATTATGTAGTTAGTTTGATATTTATTTATTGATTTATTTTTTTAGATATATAAAAATGTATTCTCTTTTTTTGTTCCATTCGTAGCCTGATGGAAGCGTTTTTGCGGTTCCGCAGCCAATGGTTTATGCTTATCCACCACCAATGGTAGAGTTTGCCCTCAAACAAAATCCATCTAAAAAATGTTTGCTAATATTTTTCCATTGCCAATATTTTATTCGTAGGACGGCGAAATTCAAGGATACTTGATGCCAGTTTACGAACAGCCCGGTACCCAGCGAGACGCCAATGGGACTTTAGTGCCAACGCAAGCACAAGCTATCTATCAGCCAGGGGGAGCAACGACAGTTGTCCCAGTTGCCGCGTATCCCGCAGGTCCGTATGGCGGAGCTCCCATCTACCAGGGCCAAGTCGTCTACTCGACACCGGATCAATTCGCAGCGGCTGCTGCCCCTACAGCTGGGCAAATGCAGCAGTATCCTGTCACTTGTCCTGTTAGCTATCCTTATCCATACAATGGTAAATATGTTTTTTCAACTTTGCGCACAAACAATATCCAGATGCCCAGAAATCAAAGATGCCATGATATATTTTTCAACGATCAGTCGACAAAAGTTCTTTTGTCTGTTAGGTGAGCGATGTGGAGTAAAACTTATGAGCGAGTTGCATTCGTGAGTATGAGACCATCAAGAGCTAAGAAAACAGTATTATTTGTGACATAAAAAACTACATCACTTGTAAAAGCTATTTGAATGCTCTTTTGGCAATAGAACTGAACTGAAGTGAAACGTTTTCACTGACGCACAAGTTTCTCTAGGTTTGATTTCATATAACTAGCGCTGGCCATCTGTATATTATTTGTGTTTCGGGGCTGTCCATAAAATAAGTCACACTTTTAGAGCAGAGGAGAATCTGCGGTAGCCAGATACTCGATACCCTGGCAAGCAAGCAAGCAATGATTTTTTGCTGAATAGCAAGAAATGGCATACTCGATCAATTTTCTCTCGCAAGCAAGCACTAAATCAATGAAGAATTTGTTAGCAAACCCGCCATTTTTGCTAGCTAGCAAGTTGCGATTTGCTAGAGAATCGAGTATCTAGCCCTATATCTCATACAAAAAATCACTAAAAAATATTAAATTTTGCAACACGTATTTTTTGTACAGCCACGTATCAAAATCTTACATGATTCCTAAAAAAATCATTTATGAAAAACGCATGACTCTTCTAACGCAAATTCATTGACTTTTTCCAGGTTACTGGGGTCAAACGATGACGTATTACGTGCCTCAACCGCCTTTGCCAAATGCAGTGCCGTCACTGTTGCCACCCCCGATGCCAGGCCCGACAAATGGCATGAGCGGAGCTGGCAATGGGGGCGGTGGTGCTAGCGGTCTAAATGGCCAGCAATCGCACATCTCGACAAACGGAAACGGCGGAGGTAGCAACGGGGGCGCAAAGCGAAGTACTCCGCCGCACCAGCAAGGAATGTCCAGCGGCCACAATAGCCAATCGGCAACGCCGGCCAGCACATATCAATTTGCCCCGGCCGTTCCATTGACTTTGACCACTGGCGATCCGAACGGCCCAACCATGTACGCCATTCCACAATCGGCCATGTTTCCTAATATGCTTCCTTACGCGCCGCCGGCCACACCCTCCACTGGCGTGATATCTCATCTTCCTCATCATAATCATAGTGCTGTGATCAATCCAATTATTACTTCTCATCCTTCCGGGTCAACGGGGCCACCAATTCCTATCGACACATCGAGCGCGGGGGCCGGCAGCGCCCCCAGTTCAGCGGGTGGCTACGGCCCACCGCACTGCAGCAGCAACGGAAGTCACGGCAATAACAGCGGAACGCCACAATCAGCACCCAGCACCCCGTTGTCGAATCCACTGCCGCTGTCCCATCATCCGAGAAATCCGCCACTCTTTGCTACGCCCCCAATGCTCCCGAATGGCTATGGGACTCCGATACCACACCACTTCCATCAGACGTTCACCGATGTTCAAAACGGAAGTTCCTTTGTGCACGGCCAGTACCACGAGAGGAAGAACAACAGCCACAATAGCAATGGTGGCAATTCGAAAAAGGGCAACGGCAACGGATACGTCCAGCAGAATGGTCGACAGAACAATTACAATCAGCATAGTCTACGGAAGTCCAACAGTTTGGACAACAGTAGCCAAAACGGAAATGGCAGGCCGAGCCATATTTCGCACCAGCAATCACAGCCTCAATCGCATCAGCAGCAGCAGCAACAGCAGTCGAAGCAGCGCATCGACAAATCTCAGAATGTGATGAACGCCAGTTGCAATGGCGGCGGTGGTGGAGGGGGAACTGGCAACGGTGGCAGCGGCAGCAATAACGCACAATCGAACGCTAACGAAGGCGGAAAACCACGTCCTGGTGGCGGGATGCGACCAAAACCAGCCAATCTCGATCTACGACGGAGCGCCAGTCAACGCAACTCGCCGAGCACAAACTCAACGGAAAGCAATAACAATTCACCGAATAGCATAGCATCAAATCACATGATGGGCGCCCCCATGCAATCCGCTATTGCCGATCATCCACAGTCAATGTATATGACTCGTGGCACGCACATTCCACCAATGCATCCGCCGACCGCTGCCGCCGCCGTCGTTGCAGCAGCCGCCGCTGCCGCCTCAGATGCGGCCGCCTGCCATCAGCAGTTCATCGGTGCATATAGTCATCATTCGGCAGCCGCTGCGGCAGCTGCGGCCGCTGCACCGACCGGCATGTACCTTAAATATGGACCGACTTATTTTACACATGTAAGTGAAATATACAATATTACGTATTTTAATTATGGAGACTATCCAATGTAATGTAATTCTGTTCATCATTTAATCCCAATTTAAACTGAATTTTTCTTAATAAACGATTTTTACGTTCGTCTCTTACTGACATTTTCTTGCATGCTTATTTTTCTTAATTTTGAATTTCTTTTCATGTTCTTTTTAAAATTCCGTCCTATTAAATGTTATGTTCTACCCTATAAAGTTTATATTTTCAAGGTTAACTTTTAGAAATCAGATTTGTATTTCTACAAATCAGACAGGGCAATAAACAATAACGAAGCCCCAGAGAAGACAGCGTAAACAGAATATAGTCAGACAAGCACAAAAAGGAACATTGATATTAAAATAGTAATACTTTAAGTAATTAACTTTTAGGCCGTAGCTAGTGAATTATAGGGGGAATGTCCCTATAATTCACTAGCTACGGCCTAAAAGTTAATTACTTATAGACTAGGGAGTACGAAGCAAAGAGAACATTTTCGTCGTATCTATTCAATGAGATGGAGGAATCGAATGGATAATTTTTTCCGTGTTACATCGGATCCTCTTGCTTCATCTCACAGTGGAAAAATTTTCTCTAAAAATTTGTTCTAAGAGTTTATTCTCTAGATTATTTGTTCTCTGCAAAAACTAATAAATGGTCACTTTTTTGTACAAGCGTAACTTTTAAATTGTTTGCCTCTAGAAAGAAAAACTGAACAATTTTCACTGAACGATGAACACCATAACTTTCAAAAGGATTAAGCTGGTGAATTGAAATTTTTTACATTTGCGTTTTTAGTAAATAGCACGGCTAAATTCTTGAACGGGAGAAATCGGTCTCGGTCTCGCCCTCCCCAAATAAAACATTTTTTTGCGATTTTCTCGAAAACGGTGAGTCGTCTCAAAAACATGGTAGAGACAAAATGGGTTTAGAATATGATTTTACATAACTCTTCCATGCACCAAAATTCAATAGGACTACTCCTTTTCCTCCCTTGTAAAGGGGAGGGAATTTGGTCTGTCCTCATATAGAGTATTTGACGATCAAAGTTTTTTTTATGTTTTAAAAGTTTTTCTTTCAAAAATAGTGTTTTGATTCAAAATGTTATCTTATATTTCAAATTTCCTTTTTATCAATCAGTTTATTATTACTTTCATAGTTTTCTTTCTTTCCTCATTAAAAACTTTTATTTAAGTGGCATGGCTTTAATATGACACAATGACACATTAGATTTACCATTGGATTTTGTTTTTATGAATTTCTTTCAGCCATCAATGGCACTGCCAAATAATAGAAGATCCCCGCCAAACGATATGCGACCGCCATTAACACCTTTAGCTGGAGTTTATCCAACCGTAAATATGATGCTTCCGGGTAAGTTCGCTCATAATGTTGTTGAGCAAAAAAAAATATTTCAATACAAAGGGCTTGAGTGTTATAATATTTTTTTTAATAATACTATGCAGCTCCACGTCAAATGCAGCCGAGACATCCGAATCCAAATTACAAGGGAAACAAACCGTCACGATAAAAAGTTATTATATTATAAACAAACAAAAAATCTCGTAAACTCCTATAAAAAATAATGAAATATATTAACAAAAACACTAAACAGAGAAAACCAGTAATAAAAGGTAACAAAAAATTGCTATAAAAAGTCGACTATAGAGAAGGAACTATTTTCCGATCCAAAGTACATAACATTATTATAAAACAGTAAAAGGGGAAAATATGAAAAATTATTCAACACTCACTAAATCAATATGTCACCATAACGTTTTATCATCATCAAAATAAACCTACAAAATAATAAAAAAAAAACAACAGCATCCGATAACATTTCAAATAGAAAAGGTCCATAATTTTTATCAAGTAAAAACTTATATTGAACCCACATTCAAATCTCATTTAGAAATCTAAAACTATTTATTTTTTTCTATACCCAAATCAATAGAAAACAATCATTAATTAGTTACCATTTAAAAATGCTTGAAAACAACGGCGCAAAAACAATGTGAAAAACTGTTTTATTTATTTTTTTTTATTAAAAGTGAACCACCATCACATCAATAGTAAATGGAATAAATTCAAATTTTATGGCAATTCTTAAAACAGAGACACGCGATTTCGTTTGTTGCAGACGATCAATTAAATTCAATCGCATAGCAAAACATAAAACAATACGAAAATTTGATTGGGAAAAACTTAACCCGATTGCAGCATGGAACCAAATGCGAGGAATTCATTTGATATGAGAGAGTAAAACTGTGAATTTATATGCCATATACTTAACTAAATATAATTGTTATAATTTAAAATAATAAGTAATAATGATTAAATTATATTTGTTTATTGTAATAGATTTACAAGAAAAAAGCAAAACTACAAAAATGCAAAAAAAAAAGTAATAAAATACCTCTTTAAGTTAAAGGAATTTTTTTAAATTTCACATAATAAAAATCAACATCATCCCCGCAAAGCAATTTTTTCCTATATTTACCTAAATAATATCGAATAAAAATCATTTTGTTCGTTTTCCTCTGTACAATATTGTTAAAAACATGATTTTGTGACTATGTTAATCGATGGTTGCTCGTATATTCCGATTATCCAATCAACAAGTGTTCCTGTTTCGAATATTGCTCAATTTTGTTTCAATCTTCTGGGATTAAGAATGTTTTTTAAACCCTCCGAATTCTAAAATTCTGAAACACAGCGAGAACGACGACGAAATTTACAAGCCTCTGGAAGTTACTGTAACTGATTTCCATAGCCTCGAAAAAATTTCAAATTTCTAACGTTTTTGGTAAATAGTGCACCGAATTTCCCGAATTCAAGCCCAACTGGGCACCAATCATGTATTCCGACGCGTCTCTGTATTTCGACTTCTACGCAGCTTTTAACTCTTGACTTCGCCATTTCTGCAGTTTGAAATTTCTCGGGATCGTCACTATGAATCCAAACGTGATTCTGACTGTCACTCCAGGAAATTTGAAGCTGATGATATGA
This sequence comes from Chrysopilus asiliformis, assembly GCA_964034945.1. Lineage (NCBI taxonomy): Eukaryota > Metazoa > Arthropoda > Insecta > Diptera > Rhagionidae > Chrysopilus > Chrysopilus asiliformis. Next base: position 15,300,519 of record OZ035962.1, read on the forward strand.
CGAAGTCAAGAGTTAAAAGCTGCGTCGAAGTCGAAAGACAGAGACGCGTCGGAATACATGATTGCTGCCCTGGTAACCCGCTGTCTTTTCAAATTCGTTCAAATTGCTTTACCGAAATAAGTAATCAAAACCATTGCTTGATGCTAGCAAGGTTATATTCCTACAAACATTTTTATATACGTATCTACCACGTATCTGTCATTAAAAATGTATCCAATATTGTGGCAGATACGTTTCATGGAACTACTATTACGTTTTATACTGTTTTGGGTTGAAATAAAAACCCTACAAATGTAGCAATTCATCTATAATTCGCAATCCAAATAAAAAAGTAAGTGTGCACAGCAGGAAACAAAAATTCTTGCAAGACCTCAAAAATTTTCCTATGCAACTGGACTTTCAATCGTTTTTTTCATAAATACGGATTCCAGTTTTGGTAGAGGAACAAAATCTTCGAAAACTCTTACTTTGCATAACTTTCAATTCAACGTCCACGAAAATAAGACAGGCCAAAACAGTGCTTCAAATCGCGTAGACCACTTACTACTGATTGCAGCTATTACTTTTCAATACTCACAAGCCATTAGCACTGTCAAATTATAAAATGCCGTGGAATGCCGAGTATGATTTTTTTTTTTTGGTCCGTTCAATGTTTTTTTATTTTTGAACAAGTTAACACTATATGCATATTTAAATGATTCCTCACTGCAAAATTTGTAACTCTACCTCTATAATGTCTGACAACTGTGTCGCAATGCCCGCAAAAAGCCTCAAAAAATTAGGAGACGGGAAACTTTTACAGAACCGAATCTTCGGAGCCCCAAAAAGCTATACATTCTATATATATATATATATATATATATATATATATATATATATATATATATATATATATATATATATATATATATATATTTATATATATATATAAAATATATATATATATATTTTTTCATCGGCAGAAGTCTAAAATAAAACTTTGAGTGTTTTTATTACGCTGAAAATCATGTCCATAAAACTTAGTTTTCTTGCTATTCTCAACTGGTAAACAAATCGAGCTTGATCGGAGCATTTAAATGGACGACATTTTACCGATTAAAAGAATTTTGGTTTCCGCAATATCTATAAATTTTTCCATTATACGTTTTTTTATGAAAAAATCGCCATATTTCATTTTTAAAACAATCAATTCCAAATTAGTTTCTTAAAATCAAAACAATAGATTAAATGTACTCCACGCCTGCTTCTATGTGAAAAAAACAATTTTCCTTAAACTAAAATCAAATTATCAGCGTCTTCATTCTCCTCACAGGTTCTCTTTGAATCAGGGTAAAAAAAACTCACAACATTTCAAATTAAAACGTTGCAAACTAAATATACATCTATCTATGAATCCACAGAAAATAATTCCTAATTGCCCATATTCCCTCTCTATAGACATAATCTTTAGCGTTAGCGCATCATCATATACATATATTTTAAATAAAAATATAAAACGAAATTTAAATAATATTCTTCTGTTTATATATATTATTATATGTATAAAAACTATACATAAAAAAGTGAAAGGAAAATTCTATGAAAATAATAAAATAAAATATTTAAAAAAACGATACACCTTCATACATGCAACAAAAATTCTACATATATATATACATATATATTTACTTTAATGAAAAGAGAACGTAATTTAAAGAAGAAAAATTTAAGAGAAAAAAAAACCAACAAGTGTTAGGAAATTTTTTTTGTTGTATATGCAAGAGTTAAAAATGAAAAAAAGAAGTAAATGTGTTATTATTAAAAAAATAAGAAAAACTGAAAAAAGAAAAAAATTATATGAAATGTATTTATTTTAATTTATATACACAGAAAAGATATATAAATAAAAAATGATAATAAGGAATTGAAATGAGTTTTATTTTTTTGTTGTAAGATGCGAAATATATTACCGTGTTCGTGTTTACAAAAATTTAACAAATGATACTATTTTAATACCAAATGTGAATACCCCAATATACTTTTAAGTATTTTACGAAAAACAGTGACAATACATTAAAACACACTTAAATGCATGATTTTTGTGGCAATTTTCTTGCATTTATCCGTGTCATGAATGTATGCGTTTCTCGGATAAATGCATATTAATGTGCACTTTCAAAAATGAACATGTTTTTACCTGAAGTTTAATAATTCTGGAAACATTTGAAAACAAAATGTTTTCACAAAAAAAAAACAGTAAATGTAATTCGTATATCATTTAACCCTCCGTCTACCATTGGGGTCAATTTGACCCCACAGCGATAAAATTTTTCTCTAATTCCAGCCGTAATAGTTTTTGGACTTTGTAATTTCTTGACATTGTTTCTTTAAAAATTCTTCATTGTATTTTGCTGGAATCTATTGACATTATTGAAGTTTTTTCTAAGCGTACTCAGACATTTTCAATAACAACTAAATGAAAATGGCTTATTACCGATTGGGGTCTAATTGACCCCAACGGTAGTTCTAACAGGTTTTTTTTTCGGTAGGCGGAGGGTTAATAATACAATATAAAACATAAGAAAAGCCACAATTGCAAGGCGACAGTCGTCAAATAACCTATATGAGGACAGATAAAATTTTTATGCAAAAAAAATCCATTTGTGTGAGAAAAGGGCGCAGGATTGATCCGATTGGATTTTGATGAATGGAGCAGTTATGTAAAAACATACTCTAAACACATTTCGTCTTTATAAATTTTTCGATTGTGAACACCGTATGCACCATTTTCGAGAAAATAGAGAAGAATGTATTCAATTTGTGGAGGAGGGGAAGAAATGGCTAAACTGAATTTTGATGTATGGATGTTATGTAAAATCCTATTCTAAACACATTTTATCTTTATAAATTTTTCAATTCGACTCACCGTTTTCGAGAAAACTACTAAAAACTGTTTCATTGGTATGAGGGTGGAAGGAAGGAATGGGCCGATTTTGCCCGTTCAACTTCCTATTTAGGAGAAAAGCAACTGTAAAACAATTTGTCTAGCTCAATCCTTTCAAAAGCTTTGTTGTTCACGGACAGACAGACGCACATGCGGAAATTAAAATCCTTTATCACGCCAAACACCCTGGTGTAGTTCATTTAACCCGTTCGGTACATGTTTTTTTCTATGGGGGTTAAAGATTCTCTCTATACAAATTAATGATGTTTAAGCTATTAGTATTCATTTAAAGCAAAAAAAAAATTTAAAATTTTTATTTTTTACAAATACGTCCACTGTAGTCCAGATTTTTACTCAAAAAATCAAAATTGGGTCACAAATGCACTTAAAGGTGCACTGAATGAGAATAGAGTGTTGAAAATAAATAAATAATAAGACAATTCAACTTTTTTAGCATGATGCCATATGGCATCAAAATACCGAATGGGTTAATGGAGAAACTTACAGGTCGATTATCTTAGACGCGTCACTTTTTGTGACTCGAAATTGCCTGTTGTTGTTGGTACAAAACAACAAATACAATAGGCAAAATTCGAGTCACGAAAAGTGACGCGTCTAAGATAATCGACCTGTTAATTGAAAACTATGTTTCGTGCAGTAATAGGGGTTTTGCTCTTAAGCGGGTTACAGTTAAGCGAGAAATATCATATGGAATTCTTAAAACTGCACGGAGTTCAAATTACTGTTGCACTTAACACTAGAATGCCCGATGGAGTCATTTTGACTCCTTGCGTACATTTTTTTGTCATCAATTTTCTCCTAATTAATTTTACGTGAAGACCTCTCGTGACTTTTATTTATTATAGATTTTTCATCATGATTTCAAATAAACCACGCACAAACGATTTTTTTTCAATACAATTATCATATCGAAATGACTCCATTTGGGTATTTAAGTGTATTGGTTTGGTACTATCGGGCATTCTAGTGTTAAAAGGATTACTGTAGTAGCAATCAGCAGTAAAATTTCATTCAGTTTCAGTGAGGAATAAACGAAATAAAGAAAATTTGCCGGTACTAAGTATGATTAGTGAGCAAATTCGGCGAGGCAAAGAAAAAGGTATGCCATTATTTTAATTCGGTTTTGTGCATGGAGAGAAATAATAGGACAGATTCCTACAAAAAATAGGAATATACGAGACAGTAAGTTTTTTTGGTGATAATTTTCAAACAAAAGCGGAATTCATGTCCAAAAATAGGAAATTTTCCCAAAATTTTAGGAATAATTCCTCATTTTGGGGACTCATTGCAGAAGAATGTACTACCTCGTTATTCCTATTTGGATTTCTCTCCGTGTGGTCATTAAAAATTTAATAAAATATGCCATTTATCATGTAATGAAATGACAACGTAATAATACAAATGACTGGTGATAATTAAATATCAAATTGAAATCTCGCAAAAAAAAATTTACGAATTCTACAAAGTTCACAAAAAAAATTAAGGATCAAGTTCACATCGAACTCTTTATGCGGTCGACATATTTTTCTAAATATTTTACCAGATTTGCCAAATAATTTAAAAATGGCTAGCATTTCTGTATCATTTGGCAAACGGGACATCTCTTCTATGTCAAAAGACTCACTTGAACCTCTTTCGACGCGTAAAAAAGAAACGAAGAAAAAGCTTCGACTACAATTGGAGGTATATATAAAAATTTGAATCAAAAATCATGATTTTTTATTTTTTTTTGTGAATTTTTGATTAGGAATTAAAATTACAAAAGGAAGAACTGGAAAAAGTACTTCTCCAACAAGATTCTGAAATTATTGAACTAAAGAAAAACATCGAGGGTTTAACGGGAATAATCACTTCTACACCAAATGAGGATTTAGCCAATGGTTCGAGTATTGCAATTGCAAAAATCGTGGAGTTGAGCAAAAAGAATCGCCAATTGACGGCAGAATTGGAAGTTTCTAAAACGAAATGTTTTAAAGCCGAATCAACAGTGGAGAGTTTTAAATCTGAAAGTGAGAAAAAAGTTTCTATTGAGGAAATCAAAAGGGTTAAACTAAAATAGTTTTTGACTTTTTTTAGTAAAGTTTAATTTTGAATAAAATTTTAGGTGTATAGTCCGTGTTGCAGTTCTGCTAGGTCCCTAGAATTCACATCAGACGAACTTCAATTGACGAAGCAAAAGCTTTTTGAAGCCTTGAATCGAAATCGGGAGCTAAGAACTAGTTTGAAATTGGCGCAAAAATGTATTCAGCAGGAAATTGGGGAAAATGTTTCCCTTCACTCGTTGACAATGAATTCGAATTGGAGGGGAAGAGCACAGCAAATAATTGCACTACAAGATAAAATGGCGGTACTAAAGGAAAAAATCGAATCCGCAAATATTGGGGACGACTCTACGAAGCAGGAAATGCGTAGAATGGAGGCAATTCGGAAGGCGGAATATGAAGAGTGGAATTCACAGTTAACAGTAGCCAAAGCAACAATTGATGATCAAAAGGTAAAATTGTCCGCGTTGAAAACCAGAAATAAAAATCTCGCAGATGAAGTTACGAACTACAAACTAAAAACGTTGAATCTCATCGAGCAGAACGGTTGCAGCGATAAATCAATCGAAATTCTTAATGAAAAAATCCACGTCCATAAATTTCAGTATCAAAATAAAATCAGTGATTTGCTACAAAAAATCGAAGATTTGCAAAATACAAAACAGGAAGCGGAAATGGAAAATGCCAAAACTCAATTAGCTTTGCTAAACTCTGAGGAAAATTTGAAACAAAAAGGTAAATCGATTGAAGAACTTCTCGGGAAAATTCAAAAATTAGAGACGGATCTTAAGATGGTAACCGGGGATTTTCTATTTTCGTGCCGGGAACTGAAAAAGGTTTTTTTTTCAATATTTTAGTTGTGAAATTTATTAAGAATCATTTATAACAATTCTACAGGAAGAATTCATTGCAATTTTAGATGCCCTTGAAAGTGAAAAGATCGGACTAGTGGAATACAGCAAATCTCTGAATGAACGTTTAGAAATTGAACAGGAAAAGGTCTCCAGTCTAACCGATCAAATTAATAAACAGAAAACTAAATATGTTCGATTAGAGGCGAAATTGAGTATTTTTACTGTATTTTTTGAGTAAAAAATACATATAAATGTGTGAAATTAAATTTTCAGAGGAGTACCAACGAGAGACAGAAAACCAGCAAGACAAAAAGAAAAGAAGTCAAAGAATCGCTGATTATTCCAAAAATTTAATTAATGGCGTATCAACTACGTTAGTTATTGAAAATTCGAATACTTCAATCGATGGGAAACAGAATGTGGTGGATGGGACCGATTTACAAGTTGAAGATTTAAAATACAAGTTAGTATTGCTATTAAGAGTTGAATATTATACTAGGGACTCGCTCATTATTCAATAGAAAAGAGCGGGAGGTAGGAATAGGAGAATTTACAAATAAGGATGAGGTAGTATTCATTGAAAGTTTTTAATTAAATTTTTATGTTTGATTAGCTCTTGTACCCGTCGTTGACGGGTTAGTGTTTCCTTCAATCAGATATGTTAAACTTAAACAGAAATCACCATAGTTTTCCCTTCTTGCTTTCCTCGACACGTTTTCTAGAAAAACGGTAACCCTTCAATAATCACTTCGATTGGAATATGATGAATGGAAAAGTTGTTTTAAAAATGTTTTTGCTTATTATTTTTTCGAAATAACGCAGTGTTTTGTAAAAAATCCCAAAAAATTTCTTCATTTATCAGAGGTAGGAGAGAAGGAGTGGTTCGATTGTATTTTAGTATATGGAAAAGTAGAGTTGAGTTTTCTACACCAACTCGCGTGCCGCATTACAAAGACAACCAACCAAAAAAAAAGAGGTTTGTCCCAATTTTTGAATGTGAATATCTAGTTAAAAAGGTTTCTTAGTTATTCGACATGCAACAAAGTCTGTCTGACCGTGAAAACTTTCGAAAATATTGAGCTAGCGACTTGAAATCTGTTTCGTTCCTCGTAAACGGCTAGGCTAAGTTCTTGAACGGGCGAACTCGGACCATTTCTTCCTCCCTTCCCCATACAAACGAAACATTTTTTTGCAATTTTCTCGATAGCAGTAAGTCATATTGAAAAATTTATGAAGGTAAAATGTGTTTAAAATAGGGTTTTACACAACTCATTCGTACAATAAAATCCAATCGAACCACTGCTTCCATACAAATGATTTTTTTTTAAAATTAACATTCCGTCTGTCATCATATAGAGTATTTGGTGATTGGCCCCTGGCAAATATTAGCTTATGTTTATATATTTTATTTGCTCCATTTTTTATTCATTTCTTTGTTATTAAAAAAACTAGAATCGTAAGTTTGAAATGTTTTAGCACGAAATTAGTTCAGGTCACTATTCGTTTTTAATGTTTATAAATTTTTATCCGTTTTTTTTTTCAAGTTTTTAATTCGAAATAATTGTGAATTGAAGATTATTATTAGAATCAACATAAATTTAGACTATTTCGAATTACCATCAATGAGGTGTTGTAAACTCACTCTGCATAATCGAGCGAAGCTTTTAATACTTTATTAAAGATCAAGACATTTATATAGTGACTATTCAGATCATATCTTCAATACAATAGATGGCGCTGATATCAATTTAATAAGATTTGGAAAAGCCGAATACGACTTTTCCATAGGTTTTGCGAATGTTTCAAAGCTCCAGGTGTGGTCAAATACGTGTATATTATATAAAAAGACCTCCGCAATTCCAAGCCCATTGCCTTTTTATCTGAATCACACATTTACTGATAAGACTTTAGAATTAAGATGAAATTACTTTAACAGATTTTGAATTTTCTCCAGAAAGTGAAAAGCTGTGTTTAAAGATTAAATTTCATGTCGAAATTATGGTAAAGCCGCGGTGTACAAGCGCCCAATAGCATTAAATTATAATTAACAAACAGTATTGATACGGATAAACATACAAATGTTAAGTCGAATTTCAATAATAAAGATATTGATAAAGAGTAAGACATATTAGCAGTATCACCTCTAATCTTTTACTTCGTATATGTTTGATCAAAATTTCGTTTTTATTAAATTAATGCCGAATGAAATTAAAGTCATAATCAACTTAAATTTCAAGAATTTTTACGCGATAACAACTTAATTTTTTTTAAAAACAGTATCCGCAAACGTTATATTTTGAAGTTAGTTTTATATTTTCAGTAACTGAACTCAAACATGTAATCATTTGTTTGTTAATTGCCCCATATGTATTCTTGCATGCTAAGATGTTGCGCCTATGCGTAGTTGCAATAAATATAATTTAATAGAAAAGCTTCACAAAACAATAGAAACTTTCTTATTTATTAAAATTCGCTTGCCATTAGTTAGTGTTTCAGTAGTATATATATAATTTAAGCAAGCTTCCCCTCGCGGTCTGCTGTTCTGAGGTATACCAGTTGCTATTAACGAAAGTTAAGATTTGATTAGGTCAGTCATAGGTGACTCCGGCGGGAGGTGGTTGGTAAAGAGTTTTTTCAGTCAGCTACGTCTGGAGTGTCGAAATGATACCGCGCGTTTCCGAGTCAATGATAACGAAAGTCAAGAGATTTTGACCGAAAGGTCACACTGCCGAAAAAAGGTCGACCAAAAAAGTGAACTTCAGAGCGATTTTCACCGCATTTTTTTCTTACGCAGGTCGATAATTTTACCTGAAAATCGATGTTTTTTTCCACAAAACTTCAAAAGTAAACAAAACAGATAGGCTTTAGAATTCTTCAGCTAAGCTAAAGGCTCAACTATGATAGACATAAGAGCGCATATGTAAATGTCAAATTCCCAACGAATGTTGACATACATAGCTCTCAACATAAAAGCTAATATTCATTTTACCTCAAGTGGAAATTAATATGGCCACAATATTATTAAATTCACACTAAAATTTTAGGTTATGTTCACTATTTACATATGCCAGTTCCATTTGTGTCGAATTATTCATGCAAAACGAAAGTTTAACGAAGGTTTGAAAGTGCCAACACTCTTGACATATGTCTATTGTGGGTATTAACACTGACTTTCTTATTCTGGAAATGACATATCGTCGGCTAAAAGTGAAATTGTGCTAAGTCCATTTGGTATAATTTTCCAGAAGAGCAATGAAAGCCTTGTTAAATCGTTTTAATTCTCTTTCAATAACACTGAGTTTTCTTTAAATAAGAAAAATTGGGCTCAGTTTTCTTTAAATGAGGCTCTGTTTTCTTTAAATTAAAATTAAAATGATTTAACAAGGTTTTTTATTGCTCTTCTGTAAAATTTGGTATAATGGACTTAGCACAATTTCACTTTTACCCGACGATATGCAGCTACAAATGCTTTCTTATGTCTATCATAGTTGAGCCTTAAGGCTCAACTATGATAGACATAAGAGCGCATATGTAAATGTCAAATTCCCAACGAATGATGACATACATAGCTCTCAACATAAAAGCTAATCTTCATTTTACCTCAAGTGGAAATTAATATGGCCACAATATTATTAAATTCACACTAAAATTTTAGGTTATGTTCACTATTTACATATGCCAGTTCCATTTGTATCGAATTATTCATGCTTAACGAAAGTTTAACGAAGGTTTGAAAGTGGCACATGTCTATTATGGGTAATAACATTGACTTTCTTATTCTGGAAATGTCATATGCAGCTACATATGCGTTCTTATGTCTATCATAGTTGAGCCTTTAGTTATAAAATTGACATCTTTCAGTTGCCATTTTTTAAAGAAAATTTTTACGGGTTTCACAAAGTTTTTAATTTAGAATTGATATTTAATGAATTACATTAATTTCATTTCAACATGATTATCTTATATTCTCGACCGTCTTTTAGAACAGAAAAAAACGGCTTCAAATTGACTATAATATAAAATAAATTATCAAATTTTGACAAGGACGGGTGTTTCCGATTTTTATTTTAATCTTTTTTATGTATTTTGTGCAACGTCTTCATTTATTTTTATGTACGTTTGTAATAGTGTTTTATTGTTTAAATTTTAACAAAAAATATTGTGAGTACAAAAAAAATGTTCAATTAGATTTAATTATTGTAAAAGGTGTATCATAGATCCGAGCACTCTTGAAGAAGCCTAGCGCCAGTAGCAGGAATAACCCCAATTTGCCTTAGGAGGGAAGTAGAGTGGACCAAAAATAGTTGTAGATTGATACTAATAGTAGCAGATTTTCAAAAAAAAAACCTTTTCTACCTATGCCGATATACCAATTTGTATAACTAAAGCTAAATAGCTTTATCATTCATAATACCAAAATTCTATCAACAAAAAACTTGCTGTAGTTCAAAAAATGACATTTAAAAACTTTTTTTGCATTGGCTACCTCATATTTAATTTCGTTAGAAGCTTTTTATATTTAACATGTATAATACAATTTTTGGTTGATTCATGTATTTTACAAAAAATAGTAGTAGATTTGGTTTACTACGCACTAAGGCTTTTGAAGGCGAAAATAATAGTAGATTTACTACAATTGTAGTAGGGGGACATCGCTGGCCAGTAGGCGAAACGTCGAGGCATTAAATACAATAATGTTCAACACATAACTGGAGTTTTAATCCAGACCGTATAACCCGATAAAACTCAACATATTAATTTCATTTCTTAAATTTAAATACGAAAAAAAAATCGGTAAAATCTTGCTTCCGTAAAAATTTTGTAGAATTTTACACTCGTAAGCGACGATAAAAAGGTATTTTTGTAATTTTTTTCATCTCAAATTTTGATTTGTGGCAATTTTTCCGAAAATTATTGCATTTTTGCTTGGCACATTTTTAACAAGCATTAAAGATAACATAACAAAAGCTATAATTGCCTATCTGGCAATCATTGGAGACCCGTATGGTGATATTCGTATCAAAATTTGAACAGTTGTACCAAAATTCCACTTTGAAGTCAAACTTTCGAAGTCAAAAATTTTTTTTAAAATTTATTCCAATTGGATTTTGATGTATGGGAGTTTTATGTAGAATTGTATCCTAAATAACTTTTGTTCTTGCACTTTTTTGATAAGATGCACCGTTTTTGAGGTATTCGCAAAAAACGTTTTCGTTCGTATGGGGGGTACCTCCCTAATGGTCCATTTTTGCCCGTTAACGAACTTAGCCTCGCATTTTACGAAAAACGGATCCACGCAAAATTTCAAGTCTCTAGCTCAATTCGTGCGCCCGCAATCCGCGCCACAGACAGACGGACAGACATGCAAGAATCAATTATTTTTATCATTCTAAACACACTGGTGTAATTCATTTTTATGTGTGATGACGGGATCTTGGCGTTACAAACGGTAAGGCAAAGTTAATATACCCTTTGGTTTCACCATACGGGTATAAAAAGTGTTTTCTACATGTTTGCCTTTTACCACATCTGTCTAACGCGAGCCGTTTTCGATATATTGGACAAAATCGTACACTTAAGCGTTGATGGTTTTGATACTTTGGCTATTTTCTGGCTTCTCTCCACATCACGCCGGTTTTGCCTAGAAATAAATGTTATTTTTTTGGGTTTTCTTAGTCTCCAGTAAACGACTGACCTTTGGCTGGGTTTATGAATATCCGAATTGTCTTTTAAAAATGAAAATCTCCTACTAACATGCAAATAAATACAAAATAACACTAGAGTGGGATCAACCCCAAATAATATTTGACCTTAAACGTCTCACAAAAGTGAATCCAGTAATTTTGAAGAAGAAAACTGAAAAAATTCAAAAAAAAAATCAGTTTTTTAAATTGTAGTTCAATTGCGGAAAAGTGCGTTTACGGTTTAAAGTAAACGACAACAGCGTTCTAATACTTTCGATAATACTTCTCACATAAGTTACCTTTCTTACACATAAAATAAGATTTAAATCTAGATTTTTTTTGTGATTTCACATTACAGTGTTTCTAGTATTGTTGTAGAACGAGAATTGTGCTCTAGATAAGAATCAATGTTACACAAAAACTTACTGTTAATAAATGATAAAGCCTGAAATCGACTCTAAATAAGTCACGCTGAATTTCATAAACTAATAATAAAAAAAATCCAGATGAAACAACATTCAAAAAATGAGAAAAAGGAATAAAAAAAAGGGTGGTCGACATCGCTATGGCCGTTATTCTCAGGTACTTCTACCTGAGAACGAGAGTTTTTCATAATTCAAATTAACTGTTACGTTATACATAAATCGTCAGATTTCTCAATGAACTTCAGAACTTCAGAAAGCCCCGCACATAGCGAGGGCACACGTGACTGATTTTTGCCTATCAGAAAGGACTAAAACTGCATTTAAGCATTACATTACAATGTTTGCGCTCCAATCGAAGAATGGGCAACTTTTTCACGGCAGAAGCACCAGACCACCTTGACAGTGTGAGCTTAATTTGTTTCTTATATAGTAACATGAGAAACTTTATACCGTTGCGAATTATATGGGAAAATAAATTTTAACAAAGGTAAAATTTAAACTCTACAAATGTGTGTCGTTAGGTGAGAATAAAAGATATCCAAAAGCATCGGTGATTGCTTTGGGTATGCTTTTTATGTTATTCTTTTTACAGATGGATATTTATTTTCATGCATGAAATTTGGTGAGAATTCGCTTAAACATTTCAATCTTTAACCGCACAGTAGTAATGAAATTTTAATATTACCGGTACAAATAATTACAATTTCCATTCAGAATCACTGAATATACATTAGAAATTGATTAAAATGAATGAATGAATGTACATTAGAATTCATTATTTGGTTTGGGTGTTTTAATGTTGAATGTTTGTTTCATTTCTCAGTTTTCTCCAGTAGAATTGTAGATTTTTAAACCCACTTCGAAAAACATACATAAAAGAAAATGAGAAACCGTTTAGGCTGCCCTAGTAAAAAGTAAGTCATAAAAGATTTGGTAGCTTACTACAATGAATTTTTGTATAAACGCATCAAATATTTAATTTTTTAACAAATTGGAAAACTTAACAATTTTTTTTTGTTTATAGGCAGTTAAAACATAATTTCACAGTGAAATTAAAAAAAATCGCACATTTAATATATAAATGACTTTGAATAAATGTTTTATTCAACATTATTAAAAATGGTTTAAAGTGATTTCTTCGAAAACATGTTTTACACTACATGAGAATCATATAAAAATGAACTACGCTAGGGTGTTAGGGATGACAAAAGATTTTGAATTTCGCATGTCCGTCCGTCTGTTTGTCTGTTCGTGAACGCTATAACTTTAGAAAGGATTGAGCCAGACAGTTAAAATTTTTTACAGTTGCATTCCTCGTAAATAGCAAGGCTCAGTTCTTAAACATGCAAAATCAGAGCATCCCTCCCCCCGTCTCCACCACACAAACGAAACAGTTTTTTTACAATTTTCTCGAAAACAGTGAGTGGAATTGAAAATTAAAAATCCAGTTGGCACCACTCCTCCCCCCTTTCCCATAAAAATAGATTTTTTTTAAATAAAAGTTTTGTCTTCATATAAAATATTTGACGATTGACACCTATAACTTTTCTTATGTTTCAAAATATTTTTCAGTAAAAAATATTTGTAGGATGCGCACAATTTTTTGTCGATTTAGTGCGTTTGTACGGTTTGTTTTGCGTTTCAATTAAAATAGTTTAAAGTTTACTAATTGTAGAAGCTTTTTACGATTTTTAAATATTTACCAAACAGCGCACATTTTCAAAAAAATAATGAAAATGTATTTTTAGTAATAAAATATTTTGTTCGTGTGAAGTAGCGAAAAAAAAGCGGTCGACACCGTTCCGTCGTTGCTCTTCCCGTTGACCGTTAGAAGAAGCGGGGTTCCGTTTATTTTTGTTGACTGCCCTTGTCTACCGGAAGTAGCCAAAGTTGCCATCGTGAGTTCCCCGAAGGAAACACTGTTGCTTGGGTTTGAACCAAGCTGTTGTCTTCTCTCGTGAAATTTCAGAGGCCTTCGAGAGTCTCTCGTCAATTTCAGAGAGACTTTGAGAATCAATGGACGGGTTCCGAAAAGCCCCTATTCCAAAGAAACGTAAAACGGATAAACGCAGAATCACAGGATCTGCAACTATTTTACGATAGAACTACAGACCGCTGTCAAACAGTCGGTTAAAGTTCTATATAAACTAACTACAAATTTACTTTTAAAGTGCGAATCTTAATAAACGAAAATTTTCCTAACAATAAACAATTGAAATTACAATTATAGGGTTTTATACCATTAACAATATTGAGTGAAACCAAAACAGTTTACAATCACAAAATTGTGGAACGGATTTTTCTTAATATTTTAATCTCGATGGTTAAAAAAACATATTCAAATTCTTGTTTGTTTTTTTATTTCGCCTTCAGAATTTAATCAATTGCACGAAAGAAAATAAAACCACACAAATGCAAAAGATTTGAGAGCTTTTCTTTTTGATTTGTTCGTATCTAGCTATGAATTAGAATATTATTTAAAAGTCTGTCGAAATTTCAAATTTTTTGTTCAATATCACACATTTGAACGAAGGATGTTTTAATCGTTTCATTTTAGTTCAGTTTTCCTGGATTAAGGGCTTGAAAAGTCTTAAGTACAGAACAAAATCAGACGTCGATTTAATTTTAGATAGAATTGTAAACCAGCAACAAAAAATCACAACTGAAATCTTCAACACAAATGCAGAAAAAACTAGAAAAATTGAGAATTATCAAATATTATTCTCTATTTTATCACCCATTAACTTGATACAAAATTTCTACTTGAACAAATAATTTATATGGTTCACAGTTTTCCTAAGTTTTAAAAACAAATTTCCAGGAAGAAATTCAAAGCGTTGTTTTAAGTTTCGATTCGAATCTTATAATTCTTTTAAAAGTACAGTTATATAATTATTTTAAAAGTCCAGAAAAACATCTTATAATTTTTTTTTAAAAGTACAGAAAAAATTTCTAAATTTTAGGAAAAGATTTTACATCGAATTTGATTTCTCTAATTTTTAGAGATTTTCTCGCGTGCAGATATTCTAGGAAATCTAAATGAGTTTTCAACTGATCTTAAGACCGAAATAAAGTAACGACACAAAATTTGAATTTCACTACATACCGAAATGTGTAGCGTTAAGATTTTTTTTCCGTTTCGCATCCCCGATTTTTTTACATTTATATTACACTGTAACATTTCATTTAACAGCAATAACCGAATAATTAACTTACACTTTATTTTTATCTAAATTAAATTAATTTTGAAAAAAAACATTACAAGTACATTTACCAAGGACCTACATGGAAGTTTTAAACAGAATTTCAAATTTAAATAGAAATATTTTAATCCAATTAAAGTTTTTGAAAGTAAGTTCAATTTGATTTTGAAGTTTGAAGCAGTTATCTAAAATTTTTCTTTATTTTTTCCAACACAACGAAGAGAAAACCACAAAAAAAATCATTGACTTGGGGCAGATTAAAAGAATTTTTTCTTATATTTTATATAGATTGTTAGTATTACCGTAAAATATAGATCTTATTTTGATGTCAATCTAATTTGAGTAGTTCTTATAATAGATTGCTCTATTTTTATTTGTCTCATAAGCATGAGTTAATTTTTAACTACAATATTGTATTACAATCCAGCTCCAATTAATATAACATATTATTTTAGGTTGGAAATAGCCGAAGAAAAAATATTGTTCCTCGAATCGAAACTTGCAAATTTACTCAACGAAAAACATTTAGAAGCAAAAAGATTTAACGAAATCACAATGAATTCAAAAAATATTCTTCTAAATATGATCCAGCGAAACAAAGGATCAGAATCCGGAAAAATTCAAATAACGGAGGAACCATTCTGCCTCAATATTAACAAACTAGAGAAAAGTTCTGAAAATACACAGCTCTATCAGAATGAGTTGTTTAATATTGACTTATCATCGGAAGAAAATCACCCAAGCGTCGAAAACATTTAAATTTAAATAATGTTACTTATCGTAATTTAGTCTGATACTAAAATTTTGCCATGTCGCGAAAATAAAAAAAACTCACTCAAATTGGAATTTTCACGTTGGTGCCAGGAATTATTTTCTGCTTTTTTTCTTTTCGGTTTTTTCTATTTTTTTTTTATTTTCCCCGCTGCGAAAAATATGGCAATCGTTTTTCTCGAATTTGGCGCGTTTTCTTCGCCGAATTCGAATAAAATATTTTTCAAATTCACCACCGCCAGAACATCAACCCACGATCGAAAAATGAACTGAATCTTAACTCTATTATTCAGATAAATAGGTTAATATAAATTTATGAACTTCAATTTTTCAAAAAAAAGATTTACCATTAAAATTTGCATCTTCTAGAAGATTGAAAAATTTACATTTGCTTGAAAAATAAATCATTTCAAAAATCAATTTTTAATTTTTGAAAAACCTCCCAAATGTTGTGCACAACACTCCGAAAAAGCTTCGATTTTTGGGGATTTTCGTTTCGAACAAAATTTCTCTCTGGCAATGCGTCTCGAATTCGGCGTCACGAAAAATTGACCTGTATGCAGTGTTCAAAAGGGATAAAATAATTTCACCAATATCGAAAGAAAGTCCGGTTTTTCTGGGATTTACCGTGTAAAATTGCTGAAACAACCACGAGTTCGAGCCGCGAGGAAAGTGGAAAACTGCAATTGCACAAAATCAACAGAAAGTTGCGCCGTTTCCGTGCTAATCGTTTCCTTTTTTGTTGATAAAGTGTGGATCGCAGACTAGCCGCCATTTTCGGAAAACGTCGGCGCAATTGCGGCTGTGTGTGTGTTTCGGAAGTAGAAAATGTGGTTGACGAATTGAGGTGAAGATTTTCGCGTAATTTCAGCGTAAATACAGTGAAAACGGGCGCGAATTAATTGCAATTCAGTGAGTTGTACAACAATGGACTTAAAGGAAAGATAAGTGCGTCACTATAAGAAGTTTTCCAACCCAAAAAGCGAGGTGGATTATGCCAGTCTCGGTGGTGTGCGACTCCGCGGTGAACGCGGCAATCCGGGAGTCCATAGCCAGCTCTGATGAGCAGGCAATCCAAAGCAAATTAGTCGCATCGACGAAACGCGTTCTGCTGACGAAGATCGAGTTCGAGGAAGTCAACAATTATAGTCAATCGGTCCTCGAATCCCTAAAGTCCAAGTACATCGTCCTCAAACCATCGCCGAACGAGAGGAAATCGAATTATCCAGGACTCGAAGACAAGGAGGCATCTGGTGAGTACAATGCGAACCACGGTTGACGTTTCAGGTCGATCGGGCGAAATCGCCGCGGCCGTCATCACAAAAGAAAAAAAACGTGCGTGAGCGAATGCGACCCTTGCCCCTCAGCAAAGGTGTTCAGTCGATAGCGGAACACCATCATTCGAACGGTCTACGAGTGAAAAAACCACTTTCGTAAAGATAATTGCAATAAAACGACGGCGCTAACAAGAACGGAATGTGTGTGATTACCATCTCACGTGTGCATGTGCGGGGCAGTGGTGTTTGGAAGTGACGTTCGCAAGGGGCGCAGATGGGGCGGAACTCCAACTGAATTATCACTGGCCGGCAACGAGACACTCTGCCAATCTCTCGATTTCTTGGCTGTTCGGCCGTGGTTATTTATAAAACCTCTCTAGAACGTGAAATTGCGGCGCCACACTTTTTCTGTACTCCATTCGTGCCATGCGTACCCCTCACTCCCCGCTGTCGCCCCACACACCAACCAGCATCGTTTCCGCGTAAATTCTTGCGATTCTCGGCGTTTGCGATATTCGCAGCCTTCAAAAAACCATAATCTGTTTTTTTCTTCGCCGTCCAGATGATTAAGGCAAATAGTTTAAAGCGCAATAATCCGGTTCGGCATTTGTCTGGCTTACGTTGAAGCTCGGAAGCAATTTCCAACTTCCTCCGAAAAACGACCGCGACGGGAAAAGCACCAGCAGCGACACAAAAATCGTTTGTAAAAAGACGAAATCGGGAAAAGCTTCGAAAGCCAGAAATTATCGATTGTTCGTCTGTTAGTGGCCGCAAAAGTGCACGCAGCAATTTAGGTCACTGTGTCGCATCCGAAATAATAATCGAGCGAGGATGCAATCTATACAGGAAAAAGCAAAACAGTGGAACTGTCGATCGCTTCGATGCAAATTTTAATTTTGCTCATTAATCCAGGAGAAGATCCGATAAAATGAAACTTGATTGGGCGAACAGAAACAACGAGTAATGAATTTATCATGCCCGTGTGCCCCGTATCGAAATCGCAGCAAAAATCTGAAAAAGAAATGGAAGCAAAAACAAAACAATTCAGTCAAAATCAATGGTAATCAGTGGTGGTGTCTGAGACGAGATTGAGTGAATGCGTGAGTGGGTGGACCGATATTAATCGAATATTTACTTTTACCATACATTAAAAACATATTTTCCCTTTTATCGAATTTAATTTTAATGCAAACAATCCTACTTTTAGGTCAAACAAGCCAGACTAAGGACCCGAATCAACTGCCAAGCCCGAAACGGGTTTTATTTCCGCGTGAGAACGTCCAGATTGGATGGAAGAGTTCGGGGCGCAAATGGCTCGTCGGTGCCGGAATGATAAATGTCGGCAACACGTGCTATCTAAACTCAACATTACAAGCTCTCTTTCATGTACCCGCCATCGCCAACTGGCTGATTTCCGACTCTGGCCATCGGGACAAGTGCGAAGATGAGAGTAGCGGTTCGCAAGGCGGATGTATTATCTGTGCGATGGCCAACACCTTGGTTCAATCGCAGACGAATCAATTAGCATTCAAACCCTACCAGGTGTACACAAAATTGAGACTGGTGTGCAAGCATCTAATTATGGGCCGACAGGAGGATGCCCACGAGTTCCTTCGGTATCTGGTCGAGGCGATGGAGAAGGCGTACCTACAACGGTTTCGAAATAGCAAGGAATTGGATCAGTTTAGCAAGGAGACAACGCCATTAAATCAAATTCTTGGCGGTTACTTGAAATCGGCCGTTCGATGTCTTGCCTGTGGTCATGTTTCGACTACGTTTCAGCATTTCGAGGACCTCTTACTGGATATAAGGAAAGCAAATACAATCGAAGAGGCTCTGGACGGATACTTTGCCAGGGAGCGGCTCGAGGATATGGGATATAAATGCGAATCATGCAAGAAGAAGGTAATTGATAACATTACAGTAGTGAAGATATTTCTTAGACGTATCATTTAGTCATCTGTCACCACTTTTCAGGTATAGCGGCACGTGTGTGTTATAAAATTATTCAGACCTAGTACCAGTTTTATGATTTAACTATTAGTTGAGAAAATTGTACCGATGAAAGGAAAGTGCCTGAGCTTCTCACAATAAAATTCACTACGTTTTTCCTTATACCGTAAATCGTTAACTTTTTAACCGATAATTTACAAGATATCTCATATTTGATACTTTTTTTGACAATTTCTTGTGGGATCGTCGTCGCTATAAATTAAGCACGGACATTGATTTAGTACAGGCATCGTCTCCAAGAGCTTTAGAATCTCCTCGTAGCAATGCGATTTTTAATAATTATTTTAAAAATGCCATTTGTATAGGAGAGGTGGTAAGGAGTAGTCCGATTGGATTTTGATGTATGGACGAGTTATGTAAAATCCTATTCTAAACACATTTTACCTTTATAAATTTTTCTATAAGACTCACCATTTTCGAGAAAATTACGAAATACTGTTTCGTTTGTATGGGGAAGGGGGGAAGGAATGATTCAACTTTTTCCGTTCAAGAACTTAACCTAGCCATTTACGAGAAACGTAACTTTACGTCTCTAACTCAATCCTTTTGAAGGTTATGGTGTTCACGAACAGACAGACAAGCAGACAGACGGGCACACATGCGGCAATCAAAATCTTTTGTCAGCCCAAACACCCTAGTGTAGTTTATTTTTGTGTCCGATAATTGGTTCGATGCGATACGAACGGTATACTAAACCTAATATACTCCTATATGTCCATATATCACATAGAGGCAAAATATTGAATAAAATTAAATTACAACATGTATAAGAAGACCATATTTATTTGACTGCACTGGTTAAACTCTACAATTACAATTTTTTTTTATCGCTTCAGGTTTCGGCTACAAAGCAATTTTCGTTGGAAAGGGCTCCGATTTCGCTGTGCATTCAACTAAAACGTTTCTCTATGATGGGAACCAAACTAAATAAACACGTCGCCATCCGCCCTCGGCTCGATTTAACGCCATACGCCGCGAAGAAGAACACAGAGCAACTAGTGTATAAATTGGTATCGATGGTAACACATTTGGGTGCATCTCAACACTGCGGCCATTATACCGCGATTGGTCTTACCGAGGCCGGTGGCTATTATCAATTCGACGACAGTTGCGTTCGGCCAATATCAATGCAAAACGTAATCAACACGAATGCCTATATAATTTTTTACGAATTGGAAGACAATCTACAACATCATCGGCAGACCAGCACCCAAGTCAGTCGGGATTATGTCGATCATACGACGAAGGAGGTGAACAATTCGACTAAATTACACAATGGACAGAATGGGGATAGCGAAGGCCAACAGCGGTATATGGCGACAAGTACAAACAATTCCAATTCTTCGTTGTTGGGCATTAATTCGAAGTTGAATAACAAAATAGAATATAATGGTGGCACGTCCTCCACCTCGTCATTAAGTGCAGCGTCGTCTTCGTCGTCCACTGCGGCGGGTGGAACGTTTATCGGACCTCAGTTGCCTAGCAAAACCTCATCGTCATCGTTGAACTTCGAACAGAACAACAGCCGAAATGTGTCGAACTCCGAGTATTCGTCCGCCGATGCGATACAGAATGGCCTTGTAACGAGCAGCTCCTCCCCCAGCAAGCTAGTCAATTCACCCAACAAAATGTTCAAATTGAATGCGAGCAACAACGGCAACACTGCATTGACATCGAAATCATCGTCGACATTTCAGTCGCCCAATCAAAAGACAAATCAAAATTTAGATAGTAAACTAGTAATACACGTTAAGAATGGCAACACGAATTCGCTAATCGGCACGAGTCCCAAAAATATTACAAGCAATATCAACAATACCAATAGTAATAGCAACAGTAACGGTAACGGTAGCAATCATAATGGGAAATATGGTGATGGCATGAAATTCTTAACGACATCCAATTCACCAGCGAAATCTCTTACGGATGGAGAAAATTTCCATTTGCGAAACGGTGAAGTGAAGAAATCGACACTGCCGAGTATGCCGAAATTGGGCTCCCCAGCATCGCCAACGCCTTCGACATCAAATAGAAGACCGCAAACACCAACGTCGAACGGTTCACATTCACTCCAGAATGGATTCTCTAAATCATCATCGATTAATGAAAAACTAACACCAGTAAAAAGTCTCGTCCCCTATGAATCTGACGATGATTCCAACAATTCAGAGGGTGCACTGCAAATTGTCGAGAGTCCCGAACACAGGCCGACGAAAGAACATCGTCATCACTCGTCGCATACGCGATCGACAAAATTCGATAGAACATATGACAGCGATGATAGTTGCTGGTCATCGGATTCAGATAACTGCCGAATTAAAGAAAAACAAACGCCACCATCTCCGCCTGTTGTCAAGTCAAAAACCGGCCTGTGGCAGGTGACAAATGCCTGTATTAATCTTCCATCGTCCTCGTCATCATCGCCTAGCATAGCGACACCTTCTGCCCCACCACCGCCGGACCGAAAAAATCCATTCGCCACGCTTAGTACGATTTCTTCATCGAATTTCTATTCGAATGGTGGCCTAAATAAATTGGATAAGGAGAAGAAATTCAATGGCAACAAAAGTAACAGTGATCCCGCGTTGAATAAAGGCAATGAGGTCGTTGATAGTCTACTGAAATTATCTCATCGGGGTTATGGAGCACCAGTTCTAAGTTGGAATGGACAGAAGCCCCATGTCGAAAAAGAGGTAAGTTTGGTTATGCTTTTTTTTTACTGTGTAACAATTTGAAGAAGTTTTATAAATGATAAGCAAAAGATTTTTTTAAAAAACTGAACACTTTTTATTCATATTATTTTCAGATAAGTGATGAGAAACGACAAAATCGCAAACGTGAGTTGGATAAGGACGAAGAAAACGAAATGGATCGCGGTCGCCAGAAGAAGATAAAGATCCATGGACCAGTTGGACGTGATAATCCCGGATATAGTCCATTCCAAGAGTACCAGAATCAGTATAATTCGCAACAGCGTCGTTGGAATAATGGCAATTCGAATGGCCGTTACTATAACGGTCACATATACAGACAGAATCCGTATCAGAATCGAAATTATAATAATTTCCGACGGCATCGATTCCAAAATCGTAGGAATGGCAACAGTGGCGGATTCCATCATCGACGAGATTCCTAACAACTTGCCGGAAGTTGATCAATCCTTGACGGCCGTCAATTCAGTCGACCGTCATTGTTGTACATTTGATTTGTTTTTAGATTAATTCTATTATTTTTTTTATTATTATTTTCTTTTTTTTATTGTAAAACCCAAAAAAAACACTCACCCGAATATGATTTGTGTTCTTTCATTATTCATTTTTAAACAAATTTTATGGAAAACATTTTATATTACTTTTCTATCTTTCACCACAATTACATTTAACAACAATTGACTCAATTTTCAATTACCACAGTAGCATAAATATAGGGACTCGCGATATAAATAGGCTTTTTTAGATAAATAATAAAAAAAAAACATTTATACTAAATTTAAAAAAAAAATCGATAACTTGTAAAAATGAGCTGAAAATCTGATATATTTGAGCTAAAATATAGAAGGAGCATTTTGTTAAAACAACAATAACAATATAAAAAATAATTACAACATACAAATAAATGCATTATTATTGATATATGATTCATATAACAGATAAACGGTAAAAACGATATTTTTTAACTTAAGATAAACCGAACAATTGATCGTGTTTAACTCTCATTTCATTTACATTCGAAGTAAATATTTGTGTAATTACATTTTCTTTTTAAAAATCACAATAAAGTGGGATTTCCAACATCATAAAAAAATCGTTTTGTCAAGTAACTTGGACTGAGAAAGAGACTTGAAGCAATTAATAATGAATGGAATAGCCAATCGATTTATTAATTAAAATTAATTAATAAGAATTTTAGTGAATAAGTATTTTTTTTTTTATAATTGCAATTATATATGTATATCATTTATATTAATATGATTATTACAACTATTGAACAATAAATATTAAAATTATTTAATTATCAATAATAGGGATGAATGAAACTATGTGAAAAAACAAATAAATTTTACGTAAATGCCAGACGTATACTGACATGAAAAAAATAAATCGTTTAAGCAAACAAAAAAGAATTGTGAAAAAATTGAGAATTTCTCTGTAAATAAATTTGGATAGAAAATGAAAGCAAAATAAATCTAATAATGTATTGGGTAATAACTCTTTTATTTCGGTTATAAACGATGTATGTATATTTTTTTTTTTCATTTTTTGGTTGTCCAACACTTTATAATGTAGTTATTACTTTTATTTAAATGAATTATGAGTTAGGAAGGTATTTTTAAAAAAAAATAATATATACAGAATATATATATTAAACAAAAAAAAACTATGATAAAAAATATATATAATTCGTAGAAATTTTGGATTTTACGTGTATTATAAGACTAGTGTAACCAATTTAAATAAAGAGAAAAGAAGTTGAAGAATATTATGTTTCGTTCAGCAAACATTTTTTAGAAGAGCATTTGAAAAATGTTTATCGTCTCAGATTTAAGTACAAAATCACCCAATCCAAAACCTCAAAATGTCTCTCCTACGTGATTTTTTAGTTATGACACTGTTTATACCCGTATTGCGAAACCAAAGGGTATATTAACTTTGCTTTACCGTTTGTAACGCCAAGATCCTGTTATCACACACAAAAATGAATTATACCAGTGTGTTTAGAATGATAAAAAAAAATTGAATTTTGCATGTCCGTCCGTCTGTCTGTCTGTCCGTCCGTCTGTCTGTCTGTCCGTCCGTCTGTCTGTGGCGCGGATTGCGGGCGCACGGATTGAGCTAAAGACTTGAAATTTTGCACATATCCGTTTTTCGTAAAATGCGAGGCTAAGTTCGTTAATGGGCAAAAATGGACCATTAGGGGGGGTAGCCGTCATATGAACGAAAACGTTTTTTGTGAATATCTCAAAAACGGTGCATCTTATCAAAAAAGTGCAAGAACAAAAGTTATTTAGGATATGATTCTACATAAAACTTCCATACATCAAAATCCGATTGGAAAAATTTTTAAAAAATCTTATTGGAAAGTTTGACTTCAAAGTGGAATATCACCATACGGGTCTCCAATGATTGCCAGATTGGCAATTATAGCTTTTGTTATGTTTTAAATTAGCGATATATTGGAAATTTTGGTGTACAGTGGACGCTCCCTTTGCGAGTTCTCCCATAACCGAATAAAAATTTTGGTCCCGTGAGTGTCGGCTTTTTTTATAGCTTATGGGAAAAAATTCCTGTATATCACTGTACAGTAATCCCTCTAACTGCGCGGTTAAGTTTTTAATACAAAAATTTCGAATTGCGCGGTAAAAATTTCGTAGTTGCGCGGTTTTTTTTATAATTTTCGTTTAAAAAACATGTTCCTAACCCCAACATTTCATACAAAGTAGGGTTCACAGTGCGCGGTTTCGGTTTGCGCGCTCTTTTTGCGAAACGTATCTACCGCGCAGTTGGAAAGATTACTGTATATCGTAAAATTTGGGGAATAAAATTCCTTGTTTTGGGGCGTGAAAAAATAGAAGGTCAAAAACAGAAGTCTCAAACGTATGATAGAAATCAACAAAAAAACATAACAAAAGCTATAATTGCCAATCTGGCAATCATTGGAGACCCGTATGGTGATATTCGTATCAAAATTCGAACAGTGGTACCAAAATTCCACTTTGAAGTCAAACTTTCCAATAAGATTTTTTAAAATTTATTCCAATCAGATTTTGATGTATGGGAGTTTTATGTAGAATCATATCCTAAATAACTTTTGTTCTCGGACTTTTTTAATAAAATTCACCGTTTTTGAGATATTCAGAAAAAAAGTTTTCGTTCGTAAGGGGGGTACCCTCCCTAATGGTCCATTTTTGCCCATTAACGAACGTAGCCTCACATTTTATGAAAAACGGATCTGTGCAAAATTTCAAGTCTCTTGCTCAATCCGTGCGCCCGCAATTCGCGCCACAGACGGACAGACAGACAGACGGACAGACAGACGGACGGACGGACAGACGGACGGACATGCTAAATTCAACTTTTTTCATCATTCTAAACACACTGGTGTAATTCATTTTTGTGTGCGATGACGAGATCTTGGCGTTACAAACGGTAAGGCAAAGTTAATATACCCTTTGGTTTCACCATACGGGTATAAAAATTACTCAATGAGAGAAAATTTTTCCGTGTGGTTTCACCCAAATCGGACCGTTAGTTTTCGATTTCCAAAAAACTCAAAGAAGCGAAAACCCCTTAAAATAATAAAGCGTATCGAATATTTTTCATAGTTCTACAAATCTGCAGTTTCATTAAAAGCGGAGTGTGACACTTCCGTAGGTTTGCTGGTAAGTGAATCATTGCACAATCACAGCTGTATCTATTTGGACATAAATATTCAAATAAAATTCTTATACTGAAATAAATTGTTGTGTGTTTAGCTGTAACCACAACTGGTGAAAATAGCGTTGTCAGTGGCCTTGGATGAATCTTTCAGAAGGTAAGCAACAGCAATTTTTTTGTTTGTGTTTTTGCCAAAAAATCTGCGGCGGCGCTAATTCAACTATGTAGTTTTAAGTTTATCAAAAATCCTACCTTTTCAGATCATATTCAGCGTTTTTCAAATTAAATTCGCTTAAACATTTTTTTGGAAGACTTTTTTGTAATGAATTTAATTTTTGTGAATATTCAGTTCAAACCTATCCCGTGTCGCTAAGTTCTTGGAATACAATTCTTTCATACATTAAATTCCAGTTGGAACAACGTAAAAAATTCCAATTAAATTCCCTAGTTCTTTTTTGTTGATCATTTTTAAATGATTTTAGTTATTTATTTGAAATTTTGTACAATTGTGTTTCTCATAAATAGCCAGGTTAAGTTCTTGGACAGGCAAAATCGCACCATGCCTTTTTTTTTATTTTCTCGAAAACGGTTAGTCATATCGAAATATTTATAAAGGCAAAATGCGTTTAACAATGCTTTTGCATAACTCTTTCATACACCAAAATCTCATCGGACCACTCTTTCCCCCCCTTTCCCAACAAATGGATTTTTTTTAAATAAAAATGTTCTGTCCTCATACAGTATTTAATGACTGGCCTCTGGCAATTGTAAATAGCTTTTATTATGCTTTTTCTATTATTCAATTGGCCTCTGGCAAAAAATCGATTTCAATAGAAATAATGCCGTGTTAGCCGTTGTTTATATTATTTTGATAAAACCGCAAATGCTTTTCCCTTACGGCAAAAATTCATTCATATTCATCTTGTCTGTTCGTCTGTTTTTGTCCGTCCGTCTATGGCTGTCTGTCTGTTCGTCTATGTTTGTAAAAAAAAACAATATTCCTTGCATAAAAAAATAACAATTCTGTTCTGTATTTCAAATGTACTTAAAGCTATGTAAAAATCAAATTATTACAAATTCAAGTCTTTAGTTTTAAAAAAAAAATAAAAAAAATATCACTCCATGTTTTTATCGAGTAGTAGGCGGTTATATTAGTGGCTCGCAGCTCGATTTTGTTTCTTTGCGGCTTGATTTTATCTCCGGAATAGGTTTTGACTCGCAGATTTCCTTCTTTACATCGGATTCAAAAAGTGTGACAAATTTTTCAAACGCTAGAAATAGAAATACGAATATTAGTAACTCTAGAAATACGAATATTAGTATAATTTAGTAACACTTACGTACGGAAATCTCAAGTGCCGACTTCGTGAACTTCGTGATTTTAACATCTGAAATAAAAACTAAGTTATTTCAAAAACTGATAAATTTGTTATTCTTACCTTCACTGTGTTTCTCTGGTTGCGAGGTGGGTATTTTGGACACAATTGTAGAAATTCTTTCTGAAAGAAACTTAAAGGTTAGTTTTTGCGCCATTTTTTCGGCGTCTTAAAATTATTACCTGTCACCAAATCCACTTTCCCAAACCCGGCAATTTCTATTGCGGTGATACCCGTCCTATAATAGTAATCCGTACCATTGTACACCTTTACATACGGTATCTCTGAGGCTCCTTCTTTTAAAGTCACTTTCAGATTCCTTGCGTCCATTTCGATTTTTTCATTCAAAGTTCGCGACTAGAAGAAGGTCGACACGTGCCACACGTGTAATTCAATTAGAGGCTTTGGGTAAGTAGATTTTTTAAAATTGGGTTAGTAGATTCAACTAGAGTGTCTATATCTCTAGTTGAACTAGAGTGACTATAGAAAACTAGAAATGATGTCCGTTGAAAATTTTAAATTGTCGACATATTTTCATGGCCGAATTATACAAGGTCTGCTGGTTATTTTTTGACAGCCACCATTTTGCTACGTCATCGGCAAGAAATTCTTTGTAATGTTGATTGTGCGTACGGAGTTGTTTAGCTAGATTTGAGAATTAGGGAAAATTCCCATTAAGTCTTATAAGAATTTCTTGCCAATGACGTCAGAGCCAAGAGAGACTGAGCTGTCAAGCAGACCTTGTATAATTCGGCCATGACATATTTTTATCAATATTTCGTGTAAAATGTCAAAACAACACTAACATTTACACCAAACATTTATGAAATTTTTTTATTCCAAAAGTCGATAAAAACGTGCGAGTTGATACAAATTTAAATTAAAACACACATACGTCGATGCGTCCGTCATGCGTCCGTCACGTTGACAGTTCGAGTAAAATCAACGGGCTGCTATGAATACTCCCCTAATAATACGTTTTCCGATACGGCAACCGCATAGAGTAGGTCGACTTTCTACTTTTACATGCGGCAACGCACGGAAATGTCATTTCACAAAAAAGTTTAAGTATGGAGCAATTTAAGTATGGAACAAATTGAAAGTAATTGTTTCGACGATAAACTAATAGAAGAAGTACAAAACAATGAGTTAACTCCAGATTCGTTGCCGTACCCAACTGTCACCGCATAAAACTGTCAACCGGACGGACGCATTGACGTACGATTCAGGTTATAGCTTCATTCAAGACGGATACACTACGGTGTAATAACTTTCTGGAAATTCGATCACTTTCTTGGTCTTGTCAGCATAAATACTCAAGGTATTTCAGATTTCATAATTTTTCTTGGAATGAAATTAAACGCAAAGTACGGATATAATACAGTTTAACGAAATTAGAGTTACGGCGTCAATTAAGTATAATCGGGTCGCCGACAATATTAACGGATTTAAATATTCATCGCCCGGAACCTTTGCCTGTTCCAACGCCATATGGATTTTTTATTTGACGCAACTGAGAACCGGGAAAGCGTACAAAGTATGTTTTTTCGATACCATCTCGTCCACTTGAATGCTGTACGTGCGGTAAAAACAGCAAATATAAATTTAATTGGGGTTTTGAGCGATGCCAATCATAAATACCGTTATATGTGGCGTAAATTAAAATCGCCGGAAAATAAATACGAATTAAAAGTCGACGGGTGCTCTTTATATCGGTCGCGTTCATCGCTCATCTATTGCATAATTTCTCCCGAAAATTAATGATATATCCATTCAAGTGAAATCTTAATGATATCCAAGTCCGTTACAAAACCGTCCGCAGAGTAATAACGACTGCGGCAAAAAGCTGTACATTAAAACTTCCGAAACTATATTATTTCCATGAGAAAAAAAACGATTGCCATCGCTTTTATGTAAAAACATGACGAGGGTGTTAAAAATTGCGTACGGTAAAACTAGACGAAGGGATTTAAAAATTTGGTTTCGCATTATTTAAATGCACAATTTTTGCTGTTAACTGAGTATCGGATAAGCGCAAACCCCCGTAACTGCTCAAGAAATCCAGGGCACCAATCATGTATTCCGACGCGTCTCTGTCTTTGGACTTCGACGCAGCTTTTAACTCTTGACTTCGCCATATCTGCAGCTTGAAATTTCGCGGAATCGTCACTATGAATCGAAACGTGATTCTGACTGTTACCCCAGGAAATTTGAAGCTGCTGATATGGCGCAGTCAAGAGTTAAAAGCTGCGTCGAAATCGAAAGACAGAGACATGATTGCTGCCCAGGATTTTTCCCCATGTGCAATTATCCGGGGAATACTGTACCTTAATAAGATAAAGTCGTAACTACGTAGGATTTCAGTGTATTATACGACCTTATTGCATTAATGTATCGATATGTAACAGTAATTCCTCATAAAATTATTTTTTTTTTGCAGGATTGTATTTTTAGGCCCAGTACGAACGTCTGGGCGTATTTCCTCGCAAAAATGCGAAACTCGAGCCTGGTGTTGTTAATTGGTTAAATAATGGTAAAATAAGATGATTTTTTTTTGTGAATTTAAGATGAAACAAAACCTTCGTTACAAATAATTATTTCACTGTAAACCACTCAATTATACATCATTCCAATGTAGTTTCTTTCAAATAATAAATGGATCTTTTGGTTTGTTCGATGTAAAAACGACTTACCGGTTTTTTGATTTCTGTAACAAAAAATGTTAATTAATTACCCTGTTCCGAACCCCCTCCACCAATCTTTCTTGATTTGCTATGACGTAATAAACAGATTCTAGTCGTGCCGTGATCTGTCAAAAGTACAATCGCACTTGGCATTCGACCGTGCATAAATTGGTGTCGGTGAATTTTCTTGCATTAATTTTGTCAGCTTCAATTGAAAAATCGATGTAGTCAGTGACAGAAAAAGATATTTTCAATTAGTTTAGGCTTAAACTAGTAAAACTCTCTAGAAACATCTCTCTAGTGCCAAAATCCGAGTTTGTAGTTTTATGAAAATAAAAAAAATGTTTTGCAATTAATCAACAGAATGACTGGCAAAGTGTTTTAATTTGCCGCTCTCTAAATCAATTCATCATTAAAGGCAGTCTTTGGAAGCTGATTTTACTTGATTTAATAGATTTCAGCTTCTAGAGGTTGACCTCCATTGTTCTGTTTAGCGGAGGCTTTGTGATTTTTCTTGCTGGAGACACAAAGTCCAGAATGGCACAATCGAAATGCGCAAAAAATCTCTTTACCTACGAAACTTGGGTTCATGCGGCAGCAGGGGCAACTGTAAGTATACAAAAATATTTAATTTAATTGCATGAGATAAGATTGGGTCAAATTGTTTTCACATAAATTCTGTCCGGATAATCTCAAATCGTGAAAAGCACAATCACAAATACTTGAGAAAAATCGATACCGTTCTGTGGGAGTCTCAATGGATTTACATTTTACCCTTCGAAACTGGCCGGCTAACCTTAGAAAAATGAAATTATTGGTTGAGGGTGTCATTTTTATTTATTTATTTACATATTCCATTTTTACATCCCCTTTTTTAAAAATTTAATTACATTTTTTTATATTTATCACTTAGGATTAGTGTGGGGATTTTGTGAGCAATTGGTAACTGCTTAGTTTTTTAAATCTTTTTTGAGTAAAAAAAAAATTGCAAGATTAATAACACAGTGTTCTTTTTATTGATATTCTGTTAGTAGGTTCTGATAGAAGTTTTTAAACTGAAAAACATTGCCGAACAATGTATATGTCTACGTCATCAATTTTTTTAGTAGTTGATCCTTAAAGGATTTATCATACAAAAATTGACAGAAATTTCTGTTATCGTCGGTTTTTAGCTTATTTGAAAGGAAATGAACTCTACTATCATTAAAAAATACCATCATAAATATTTCCCCCCAAAAGGACTCGAAGGATAGTGGAAATGTCATTTTTTCGACTTAATTGCCTTATAACTCCTAAATACATATCTCGACTTACGCAAAAATATTCTAACACGAAATTGTAATACATTTAATTATATCTTTTTTCTAGTGAATGTTAAGAGAAAAAAAAATGTAAGGACGTATTTTATTAACTGTTTACCAACTTTTTAGGGCTCCGTTGTTGCGATGAGTGCATTTTACCCACTGGATACGCTTCGATCCCGCATGCAGCGTAAGTTTAGTCCTCATAAATATTTCAATATTACACCATTGTAACGGCGTGTTTTTATTTCAGTGGATTATTCTACTAAAAAAGAGAAAGCAAGTGCATTGGAAATTTTGAAGCAACTGGTGAAAGAGGAAGGATTTGGAACACTCTATCGGGGTTTAGTACCCGTCCTGGAGAGTCTATGCATTTCAAATTTTGTGTACTTCTACACATTTCATGGATTAAAGTCAATCCTCGGCAAACGGGAACAGCAGAGCGCTACCAAAGATTTACTATTAGGCGCAATTGCAGGAGCTGTAAATGTAAGGCATATATTTCAAATGTAATAGGTTCTCAGAAAAACATATTCTCATATTACTTATAGGTGATGCTGACGACACCCTTTTGGGTGGTGAATACTCGTCTCAAAATGAAAGGAACCAAAGCGGATAAAAATGACAGTTTCAAAAACTATAACAATCTGGTCGAAGGATTGATTTTCGTTGCCAAAACCGAAGGTATTAAGGGTTTGTGGGCTGGTGCAATCCCATCACTGATCCTGGTCATCAATCCCGCTCTGCAGTTTATGATGTATGAATCGATCAAGCGGCGAATGATCAAACACTATGGGAATCTTCCAACACTCTCTTCGTTCGCAATTGGTGCCATGGCCAAGGCTTTTGCCACCGTATTGACATATCCATTGCAGTTAGTTCAGACTAAGATGAGACATGGTGATGCAAATATGAATAAAACCAACGCAAGTGATACGGGAATGTTGAAAATGATTCTGCACATCTTGAAAACGCAGGGTGGTCGAGGGTTGTATCGAGGTCTCGAAGCTAAAATCCTTCAAACCGTTTTCACAGCTGCTCTAATGTTTGCTGCGTACGAGAATATCGTCAAATATGTTACACTTATTTTAAAAAAGCGATAAGTTTATAAATTAGCATCTTTGAAATGGTTGTAGAAATGAAAAGGATTTAAAATTTAGTCAGATTTTGATAGGAAAGGTGATTACGGTGCAAGCGGAAGAAATTAAATTTATAATTGGTAATTGCAATACAGGGTAAGGATTTTGTTTTGTAACAAATAACGGCAAAATTTTAAGTATTAACGGAGATTTCACCCTACTGAAAGTATTTCTCAAAATATTTATTAACTACGCTTTTTTATTTTCGTAATATTTTATTCCAACAAAAAGAAAAAGCTAGTATTTCAAATTATAATATCTAAGAACCTGAAAGGCGTATTGACGATTAGACAATTTTGTATCAAAAAGCGTATTTGTAAAAGTATTGACGAATGCATTTCTTTACAAACGTATTACAAAGGAAAGTCCCAAAAATTTGCCCCTGTTTTGCAAGAACTGTTGTATGAAACCAAAGAATGACAACAATGGTATTTACAGCTTTTTTTATTGCTCTATTTAATCATATTACATACATATAATGTAATTTTCACTAATTGTCGAGCAATTTTTATTAACATTCCTATTCATTGAATGAAAGGGCTCTTGGTATTTATTGATTGCTTTATAACAATAAACAAAAATTATTACATTTCATGTAGAATACAATAATGTGCGAAACACAAATAAATAGAATTTTCATTATTAATTTATGGTTTTTTACTCACAAATTGATCACAAAAGGAAAAGCAGCGAAAGACGAAAAACTTTTTTATATAATTTTAAACACTAGTATCACTTTTGAGTTGCATAAATTAATTATTAGCGTGAAAATAACCAAAATCTAAAAAATGCTCGAGGATCTTCACTAAATATATGAATTATTAAAAAAAAATAATAAACAAAATATTCCGTAATTCAAATCCTTTCGATTGATCTAAAAATGTACAATTAAGTACTAAATAACTTCACCGTTAAAGCGCTCCCATGCAGAGAATAGCGCAATTATCGTTGTGGTGAATTTTTGGCCACGAAATTCGTCAGATTATTTCATTCTAACCTCAAACAACAAATACAACCTCAAAGTCTTGATTATTTTCGTTTGTGCGACTTCGAATTTTGGTAAGATTTATTAATTAGAATTTTGAATTAAAATGGTTTACCAACAAGTGTTTCACTAATAAAAAGTTGAGCACTATGTATCATAAATTTCGTTAACTACAATTCCATGTTTCAACTAATCGCTCTGAATTTTAAATTTTAGGGAAAATCTACGAAAAATGGCAGAAGAATCGAAATTTAAGAAGCAAAAGATCAATCATTTTGGTCAGAAAAACAAGAAACAATATTTGGGTGTCGGTCAAAAAGGGTTCTTGGCTACTTGCAATTTCCGTGAAAAAGAATGCGTTCGTGAGTGCTACAACGTGCTCAATCAATATGCAGATGAATTTTATGGTAAAGAAGACGAACAGAATGAAACTAAAAATAAGACTCAAGAAAATACTGACGAAGATTTCGACATCGAGGCTGATTTACAGAAGAATATCGAAGCCGTTAAAAATGAGCAGAAATCGAAAAATCGCAGATTCCAATCAGTTTGTACCGATACCACGAATTGCATTTTTATAAAAACTTCACTGGATAATCCCATCGAATTAGGTGTTAAGATAGTCAGGACGTTTGCTGAAAACAAACGACGTAGTACCAGATATTTGCTCCGTTTTATTCCGGTTGAAATAGTTTGCAAAGCCAACCTAAAAGATATGATAGATGCTGCTGGGCAGGTTTTCGATAAATATTTCCTCAATGAATCCCACACCTACTCCATTATATTCAATAAACGGTACAACAATAGCGTTAAACGCGACGATGTTATTCAAAACTTTGCAGAGTTAATCAACTCCAAGAATTTAAATAATAAAGTAAACTTAAAATCGCCGGAATTATCCGTTGTTGTGGAGGTAATCAAAGGATTCTGCTGCATTACTGTGCTGCCTGAATATATCCACCTGAAGAAATACAATTTGGTAGAGTTGTGCAATAAGAATACAGAGAAACCAATTCCAGCTAATACTGATAACAATTCAGTTAAGGAGGAAACTCAAGAAAAGGCACCACAGAAAAATCCCGATAGTGGCAAACAAGAAAACTCCTCAAAAGATAATCCAGATGGTGGCGGAAAAGAAGAAAAAAAGAAGAATCCAGATGACGGTGGAAAAGAGGAAACTGGAACTGAAATTCAATAAATTTATGTTGTTTAAAACACGTTGAGTTTTCTTTGATAATAAGTAAAATAAATCTGAATTTTTTGGTCATTGTTAGCTAGTTTTATTTCAAAACAATAAACTTTCCAGGTATCCTGTGAAATTCGAGTCCAAGTAAATATTCTTTTTACTTTCTATCAAATGGAATTAAGGTAATTGTTTGAGAAAGTCGCTAAAAACCTTTCCATTTTTGTGGGAGGGGGGATTGGAAGTAGTTAGATTATTCTCCTTGAGAAAAAACTCGAATATCTTCTTCGAATATTACGCGATTCAAATGAAAATAATTCGAATTTCGATGCCATTACAATTCGGCGATTGTAATGCCGAATTTACGTATCAACCAAAAAATCGTTTACCGTCAACCATCGACTGATTAGGGTAGGGCTGTTAAACTCAATCTCCACCAAGGGCCACATTAAGTTTTCTACATCAAACTGCGGGTCACATATGTGGAAAAATCTAGTGCTCATTTAAAGCAAATTAAAAAAATAAAAACAATTTTTTTGTGAAAAGCTTTTATTTAAAAAAAAAATCTCTAAAAAAGGAAAAAGATATTTTTTGGGCGCTGTGTGTTGAGAAATAAAAGAGAGACGTTCCGAAAATATGGTATTGTCATTAGACTTACGTATGTGTGCAAAATTTTAAGTCAATCGGGCGAGTGGAAGTGGGTCAAAATTGAATCTGACAAATAGACAGGCAAATAAATAGACAGACATGAAGGTAAGCCAAATAAAAGCTTTTAAAAAATGTAAAAGTGCAAAAAACAAAAAGAAAAACTAATTTTTTTGAGTTTTTTAAAAATTTCAAAAAAAGAAATTGTTTTTAAATCATTTTATGTAAACTTCGCGAGATATTTTGCGAATTTTCTCGGATTTTAATTGCAAGACCTTATATTTCGTTTGCGCAATATACAAGTAATATTTCCATTTTGAAACGAGGAAAACTTGAATGGAAAACTCATGTACTTGCTTTATTAAAGTTTTATTACTTTTAAGTGGAAAATGTTCAAGCACATAAACGGAAAACGAGATTGGAAATTGACTTCCCAAATAACAATTTATAAAATTATCGACAAAATCAAGGTGGAAATTTTTCAAATTTTCTATTTTCTATTGTCAAAAGCCAGAATCATCAATATTTAAATCAATTTATTGATTGACTGTTTTGTCTTATTGTATCTATTTACGTATTTGTCAATAAATTAAATTAGAACACAATTTACTCTTCGGTTTACATTAATTTCAGGTTAAAAATGGAAATGTAATTACAAAGGATGGAAAAAGTTTTTCTTTTATTTTAACCTCAATGTCAAGGATTCGTTATTACTAGAGTTGGGATTTATGTTATTAAATTTTTAATTTTTTTTTTTTGAAAAAAAAGCTTTTATTTAGGAAAAAATGTACTAAAAAGGAAAAAATAAGTGTTCGGTTGCTGTGTATCAGAAATAAAAGCGAGATAAATATTTATTTAATTTCTTAAACGTTGAGTGCCAAATACCACCAAAAAACACCCAAAACTTAAATAGGACTTGAGTAGGGAATAGTAAAACACAATAGGTAGTAGTAGGAACGAATCACCAGAAAACTTGTGACTGACTGGATAGTAGAAAATAGACAGAATTAGAAAAAAACCTATAAGGGGCATGAAAAACGTCGAATCCTGCATGGTTCTTTACAATCCGAGTCCGAATTAAAACTAGAGTCAATAGACATATTTAGATTTACGCAAAAGATTTATTTACAAAACAATATTCAAAACAAACAAAAATATAATACTAGGACTACTAATCAAATCAATTTAATTACAAACTTTCACTTAAAAGCAGCAGAATCGATTCATAATGGCAGCATCGATTTTGGCCGGCCGAAGCAATTAACACTATTGTCCCAATCGATTAAGTTAACGGATCTTTTCAAAACAACCGTTTTCACGGGATGATTAACTTTTGACCGTTTGTACGAGCATTCTTGCGTTTCATGGAGTTCGGTCTATTGAAGCTGTTCCATAAATTCCAAACCTTTGACTTTTTACAGTGTACTCCCACTTTTCGGATTCGAATGCAATATTCTAACTTTATTTTTACTGCCATTATCAATCAATATCTTATTCTGTCGCGACTCCTCCAGCACTTTAACCGCTGTTACCTGGGAAGCCTCTTGGGCCCGTAGGTCCTATAGGACCCGCTGGGCCGGGAGCGCCGATGGGACCGGCTACACCCGGTGGCCCCACTGGCCCGGCAGGACCCGGTGCTCCCGTCGCACCGACGGGTCCCGCGGGTCCTGCAGGTCCGACGGCTCCAATCGGACCCGGGGCTCCTGTTGCACCCACGGGTCCTGCTGGCCCGGCAGGCCCAATTGGCCCGGCAGGTCCTGCAGGTCCTACAGGACCTAAGGGGCCTGCGGGTCCTGTAGGTCCCGCGGGTCCGACTGGACCCGGCGCTCCGGTCGCTCCTACTGGCCCCGTTACCCCGGGTGACCCGGTTGCACCTACTGGTCCGGGTATCCCTGTTGCCCCGGAAGGTCCTGTGGGTCCGGGTGGCCCTATAATGCCTATTTAAAAAAAATATAGATAAGTATTTTGTGGTAAAAAATGAATTGCCCAAGATTCAATGTGATCACTGCTTAAAGATTCAATAGGTGATTAATAAGCATAAATCACCTTGCACCCAACAATAGTGAATAAGTAATTAATGTAATTTAGCAATTAAGCAAATTTTGGTTATAAAAGAAAGTTAATCTGTGTCAATTCTATTCTGTCATGCGTTTCATTTCGAATTAAAGAGTCGTGCAAATCATTTTGCTGCTCAACCCTTTGTTGAAGTAATTGCGATCTTCGCTGCTCAACTACTGGCTCATGCTAGGAAAACCACAATTTCATACTACATGAAATAATATTTTGTATGTATTTGAAATATTTTTTTCGTAAAAAAGAATCGCTACAAATAAAACTAATGGAAGTAACAATCATTCGCAATTGATTTGAATTGCAATTGATCAGAATTGCAATTGACTAGAATTACAATTGATTAGAATGACGAAGTTAACCATTAAGATTGTTAACCATGGGAATCACAAGTATTTCTTCTTGTTTGAGGAGTTTAGTAAATTTCAATTGCTTTGCTGTGAATTAGGTTTGTTTTAGTATAACATTTATACCTGGTCCGGTAGGTCCGGTTGGCCCAATGGGACCTGGTGATCCCACGGGCCCAGGTGCCCCGTCTCTTCCCGGTATTCCGTTTGTTCCAGGATTCCCGTCTCTACCCTGGTCACCGGGTACTCCAAACCCAGTGGGCCCTATTGGCCCTGGTAATCCAGGTGGGCCTGGGCCCGGGGCCCCGGGCGGACCTGGTGGACCCGGTGGACACTGACATTGCTGCTGATACGTTGGATATGATGGTTGCTTTATAATACTTAAGGGCCGTACGGATGGCTTCATCAGAACGTCCATGATTTCCCGTCCAATCGTTCCTGCTATGCTGGCTTTTATTAGCAAAACTAAAAGTATTAGGAATTGAAACACTGATCTTTTAACTAGAACTATTCCAAGAAATTACACGCAACCAAGATTCTGAATGCAATCCCCATCGCGACAAGTCTGACCTTTTAAACACAAAATCAACGTATTTATACTATTCGAAATTTTCTAACGAAACGAAAAGCTGGCCGAAGACACCTACAAATACTTAATTATGCAATGTTATGAAAAAAAGAATTTATCATGGGATTCTGGATGAATTAATTTCGCATAATATTATTTGATTTGAATGCAGATTTCATCAGTGGTAGACCTACGAAAACTTGGCGAAGAACAGAAATCGAGGAATGTTCCAACATTATCAAAACTTGGACCTAAATCAAAGCGATTGCAAAAAATCCGACCAGATGGCGTTGCCCTGTTGATCGCCAATCTTCCCAAGTGGAATGAACGGGCTAGATAATGATGGCACATTTCATCGAGATCAATAAACCCGCTACAGAAATCAATATTAGTTAAGAAAACTTACTTTTCTAGAATTTTAACTGGACAAAAAAAAAGTGGCAGTTGATAAAAAGACAATGTGAATGAACGTGAAATGGATTTTTTATGTTGAAATCGATGAAAGTAAAAAAACAAATATGTATAAATTTGAAATTATTTATTCTTTCGGTAAAGTTCTTTTTATATAAAGTTGTAATTTAATTAAAAGCAAAACTGACGTAAATACAGTAAATAAATTCATCGAAAAAAAGCTTAGAATACCGGTTAGAGCTAAATATACCTTTACTTTACAATCAAAACCGTTTTCAGTTTTATTATACCGATTTAATGTAAATCAAGATCTAATCTTTCTTGGTGGTAGTGAATTGAAAGTGGATAAGATTTTTACAAAAATTCTTTGATTTAGAAAGAATAAATAATTTCGAATTTATTCATATGTGTTTTTTTTACTTTCATCGATTTCAACATAAAAAAATCCATTTCACGTTCATTCACATGGTCTTTTTATCAACTGCCATTTTTTTTGTCCAGTTAAAGTTCTAGAAAAGTAAGTTTTCTTAACTAATATCAATTTCTGTAGCGGGTTTCTTGATCTCGATTAAATCTGCCATCATTATCTAGCCGGTTCATTCCACTTGGGAAGATTGGCTTTGATTTAGGTCCGAGTTTTGGTTATGTTGGAACATTCCTCGATTTTTTTTTCTTCGCCAAGTTTTCCTAGGTTTACCACTGATGAAATCTGCATTCAAATCAAATAATATTATGCGAAATTAATTCATCCAGAATCCCATGATAAATTCTTTTTTTTCATAACATTGCATAATTAAGTATTTGTAGGTGTCTTCGGCCAGCTTTTCGTTTCGTTAGAAAATTTCGAATAGTATAAATACGTTGATTTTGTGTTTAAAAGGTCAGACTTATCGCGATGGGGATTGCATTCAGAATCTTGGTTGCGTGTAATTTCTTGGAATAGTTCTAGTTTAGAGATCAGTTTTTCAATTCCTAATACTTTTAGTTCTGCTAATAAAAGTAAGCATCGCAGGAAGTCTTAAACGAGATGAAGATGTTGATATAAAACCATCCGCACGGCCCTTAGGTATCATAATAAAACCGTCATACCCAACGCATCAGCAGCAATGTCAGTGTCGACCAGGGTTGCCAGGCCCACCAGGTCCGCCAGGCCAAGGTCCGCCTGGCGTCCCAGGGCCCGCTGGACCTCGTGGATTTGGGCCACCCGGTGAACCGGGGAGAGACGGGAATCCTGGGATAAGCGGAGTTCCGGGTAGAAACGGGGTATCTGGGACCAGGGGAGTACCAGGTATTCTTGGACCAACTGGACCTACCGGACAAGGTATAAATTTTGTACTAAAAACTACTAAATTCCTAGCTAAAGCATTCAACAGATCTACTAAATTCCTTATTCAAAGAAATTTAAAGAAATTTCATTATTTGATCTTGCGTCAACTTCGTTTGTGATTTATTCAACTGCACATTGCCATTTATCAAAATGATACAATTGTCATTGTTATATATATATACTCTACTTTGCACGATTAAATTATCACGTTTATTGTCAATTAGCGATCACGTTCATTGTCGACTTGACCGAGATCGTTTTTTTAAAATTAAGTGTCAGATATAAACTACTCA
Source organism: Chrysopilus asiliformis (assembly GCA_964034945.1). Taxonomy (NCBI): domain Eukaryota; kingdom Metazoa; phylum Arthropoda; class Insecta; order Diptera; family Rhagionidae; genus Chrysopilus; species Chrysopilus asiliformis. Next base: position 15,340,435 of record OZ035962.1, read on the forward strand.
TAATAGAAAAAAAATCAAGTACTAATACTAAATTTTATAAAAAAACAAACAGGTATTGTTGGCGCACCGGGACCAATTGGACCAACAGGAGTAACAGGAGTAGCTGGGCCAGTGGGTGCAACTGGACAACCCGGCGCAACAGGGGCGGTAGGGGCAACTGGGGTACCTGGTACTATTGGGCCCGTTGGTCCTTTAGGACCCGCAGGACCCGCAGGTCCCGCCGGAGCACAGGGTCCTGCCGGACCCATCGGACCACCGGGACCAATAGGATTCCCGGGTGCTAGTGGTCCTTAAAGAGTTGAAGGAACCGAGGTAGGGAGAACAATAAGTTGTTGACTAGAAATGGCAGTAAAAGTAACCCGAAAAGTGAAAGTCCACTGTAAAAAGTTAAATATTATGAATTTCTGGAACAGTATTAATAGACCGAGGAGTCCTTAAAACGTACGCTTGATCAGAGAAACGTGCAACAGTTGATCATTTCGCCAAAACAGTTCTTTTGAGGAGATTCGGTAACGCTAATCAGACAAATTAGATGATTGGGATAGCAGATTGAGTTGCTTCGGGTGACAGATGCTGCCATTTGGAATTGATTCTGGGTGGTTACAAGTTTACTTTTAGTGAAACATTCAATTTTTGCTTGATAGTTTATAATTAAGTTGATTTAATTAGTAGTATAATAGTGAATCTGTATTTGTTTCGAATATCGTTTTGTAAATAAATATCGTTTTGTAAATAAATGTTATAAATATAAATTTCAAGTCAATCGGATGAGTGGAAGTTGGTCAAAATTAGATTGTAAGATTTTAATCTGACAAACAGACAGACAAACATACACGAAGCAAGCTTTTAAAAACACGGTCGGTTCAAATTTCTTACCAAAAATTACCCTAAAATGTACCCCTAATTCTTTTTTTTTTGTGTTTAGAAAAAAAAAATCTCAGTAATAACTCTTGGGAATCATTTCCAAGGTCCTTGAACTCGGAAAACCCCTTCATTTATAGCAAAAGTTGAAAATGATGTAGTTTCAAATCAACCAAAATGCGAGGAATGTAATTTTAGGGACATATAATGAGAAACGAGTAGGTACTAATTCTCTTCAGCTAGCGTTATTTATAATGGAATAAAATAGTTTGATAATCATCAGTTTTTATTGCTATTGCCGATTATGTGAATTTCCACGGTTCCGACATTGTATTGGGAGTATACGACAGCAACGGGTTAAGTTTAATTGCGAATTAACCGAAATCATTTTCAAAACGAGCTGATGGCATTCTGTTCAAATCCCACCGGGGAACTTCTTTCTGTTTTCTTTTCTATTCGGTTTTTTCTAATTTTTTTTTTTGCTTTTCCCGCTTCTAAAAATATGGGAAGCGTTTTCCTCGAATTTGGCGCGTTTTCATTGCCGAATTCAAATAATAGTTGATTTTCCACTCATTTATGCTATGCTGAGTTTATTCAGTGTTCCAGCAACCAACATAAGCACATGCTGGCAATCTTCTATGTCCCAATATAAAATATAGAATTGTACATAGATAGGGTGGCCATATATTTACTTTCTTATACGTAGTATAAGTAGAATCCCGATATGCAGTATTTCGAGGGACCCACGGATAAATACGAATTATCGAGAGATTCCAATTAGCGGGATTACGATTTACCGAGGGTAAGAAAAGAAGAAAATACATATTAACGGCAGTTTCATCTGAAAATACGGCGATCTCAAAGGCAAAAATAAATACGAATTATCCAAGGGACCGAAATGCAGTGATTTTTTTACGAATTATCGCGATTTTTTCAAGCGACCCGCAAATTCATATGAGCCGCCATTTTGGTTACTTCCGGTTAACGGATTTCCACCAAAAGTTGATAGGATTGTCTCATTCCAGGACTAAACATGCCTGTAAAATTTCATGGCAAAGAATTTCAATTTATGTCTACCGAAACGAGAGTTAAGAATTAAAATTCCGCCCCAATGTATGCAAAAGTAAACGAAAATTTGATTTTGCCAACTTTATTTCATAAGCACAAAAAAAATTTATTATTGGGTTGATTTTGTCCTCTTGTTGAAATCAGGGATCAACTTTTGGGGTCACAAACCTCATAAAAGTGGTTTAAAATGACCGCTGTCGCGGTTTTAATTACAAGATTTTATCGCTAAAGTTCAGTTTAGCGACAATGACGCTAGATTTTTCGTGTATAGGGAGGGGTAGATAGAAGCATCCCCTATCCAAAATGGGTATTTTTAGCCGTCGCTCGCCCTTGAGCATGAGGTATTGGCGTGCATCTCCAATGGCATCTTATCTGTCAAGGGTTGTACTGAAAGTGGTAAAATAAAACAAAAAATTTATTGTGAAAACGGCGTCAGCGATCATTTTAAACCACTTTTATGAGGTTTGTGACCCCAAATTGTCCTAATGGATTTTGCGTAAAATTTTTGGTTAAAAAGCTATAAAAAACATTGAAGAAAACAACAAATCCTTTTGAAATTTATGTATTTAATAAAATTTTTATATAGGTTTATTAATATTTAGTGATTTTATTTTCTGTTTAGCCATTCATTGTAATTCATTGAATTACGTTTTTTTACACAATCAGAGGAAAGTTTTGTTCCGGCTTTACCAAACTCGATCAAGTCTTTGTGATGACCAAAAATTTGTATTCAATACAAAACCGCCTGCAAAATAGAAAATAATTTTTAGTTAGTATAAAATGCTGTTTAAAAAAATCATTCTTAAAATTATTTTGTCGTGTTCAGATAATTTCAAACGAGTACGCTAATCACATTTGATCATAGGTGTCCCAAGGTACAATTCGTCTCATCATTTGAATATTTTAGAAGAAAAGAATAACAAATTTAAAAAAAATTGAATCTTACCTAATGGACAATGAGCTTTTTATTACGACCAGTTGGTGTTCCGCATTTATTCTATAAAGGAAAAGAAAATCAATTTTGTGAAAAATATAACACTTTATAAAAAGTTTTATCATTACAAATATTTGGTACTAAATTCTGAAAAGATACCAAAAACTATTTAAGGTGCCCCTTACATCTGACATTTTATTCCGGGAATTTCATTCTGCGAAACAAAATTCACGTTCTGCAACGAGTTTCGGCGTCTTTCAGGAATAATTTACAGAATCTAGTATACATTACGATACTAGATTCTGTAATTTATTCCTGAAAGACGCCAGAAATCGAATTTCTTCATACAAAATCGGCCGATGAATATCGAATTTCTGGTAAGTGAATTTATTCTGTGATAGATGAACAAAATTCGCGGAGAAATTCAAGAAAAAACCGCAAGTAGCCTTAAACAGAAACTGCTAAAAAGTCTTTTGTTGACAAACATTTACAATAATTATTGAATAATGTTACGTTGCTGGTTCCGAACATGAAAATAATTTGGCTAGATTGGCTCTATAGTTTTAGAGATAATCAAGAAAAAATCTTTTTAAATTTTTTCGTTCCAGTAGCCCAGAACTAGAAAGAATCTAGCCAAACCCAGGCAGATTCAAAATACAATTTTATCCAAAAAAAAAAAGATTATATTATCTTCGACAACAAAATGGCTGTTAGACAATGTTAAAAGTGATTTTTTTTTCTTTTCATAGCAAAATTTTATTTCACAAATTTTCCAAAGCGATGGTTCTTTTTAAGATATAGGCCACTGCAGAATTTAGTATCATTTCAAATATTTTTCCTATTTTTTATATAAATAAGCAGTCGAAGATTTCAGATTGTTTTAAACGGATACCCTAATCACATTCGTTCATAGGTGTCCCAAGGTAACCAAAGTCTCATCATTTTAATATTACGAAAATTTATAAACCCCTACTAGAATTTTTTGTGTATGATGCCATTAATAGGTCGATTCTCTTAGACGCGTCACTTTGCTTTACTCGAAATTGCCTTTTGTATTTGCTGTTCTGTACGAACAGGCAATTTCGAGTCATGCGAAGTGACGTGTCTACGACAATCGACCCGTAAAAGTGTATCCTATTTAGTAGCAAATACGTGCCATACACCAAAAATGATAGTAAGAATGTCCTTTAAGAGAAAAAGAGATCTTACCTGTTAAGAAAATTTCACGTCAGGGCAACACACAAAACAATTTAGTTCCTCCTGTAAGAATTTAAAAAAAAACCCGAGATTTAGATACAAGTAAAATATTTTACCTTTGTTATATTCAAATAAATATTGCTCAGTAAGAAATTTTTAATCAATGTATATTCGTTAGTCTAACATGTGAAAATGCATCATCATAAAATATTAAAATATTTACAAAACAAAATAGTCATGTCTGTTCTGAGAGATATGCGTTAAGAGGCCAAACGTAACGCGGTTGATTCGATCCGCAACGCAACTGATATTCTTAAAAACGTCGATAGTCCGACATCATCTGATTGCTTTTATGTGATTTATTTTCTTTGAACAAACATTTATCAAATTTACCTTTTGTCAATCACGGCAAAAACCAAACGAGAAAAAATTGTATATGGTAATTTAACCTCAAAACGTCACTCCATCGTGTCGCAAAATAACAAAAATGAAACGTTACGTATTCAAGAGTACTGATTGTCGCGTATCGAATGAATATCGAATAAACGCAGCCGTCGTATCTCAGAATAGGCATGATTAAATCCAGTAACAGCTCGTATACATACCTTTTTTCTTCGCAGATATTCACTGGTCCACTCTTTTTGCATTTTTTTCTATAAAAACAGAAAAAAAAGCTTTAGCAATGATTGAGAAGTGAATAAAAATTTCCTTAATCAGTTTAAAAGTGTTAATCAATGTTAATTCTTTAGTCTAACATGTGAAGTTATGAATCATCATTTAAATCTAATTTAAAAAAAAAAACATAACAAAAGCTATAATTGCCAATCTATTATTGAAAACCCGTATGGTGATATTCGTATCAAAATTCGAACAGTTATACCAAAATTCCACTTTGAAAACAAAATTTCCAATAAGATTTTTTAAAATTTATTCCAATCGGATTTTGATGTATGGGAGTTTTATGTAGAAACATTTTCTAAATAACTTTTGCTCTTGCACTTTTTTGATAAGATGCACCGTTTTTGAGATATTCGCAAAAAAGGTATGGGGGGTACCCCCCCTAATGGTCCATTTTTGCCCATGAACGAACTTAGCCTCGCATTTTACGAAAAACGGATTTGCGCAAAATTTAAAGACTGTAGCTCAATCCGTGCGCCCGCAATCCGCGCCACAGACAGACGGCCGGACGGACATGCAAGAATCAATTATTTTTATCATTCTAAACACACTGGTGTAATTCATTTTTTGTGTGTGATAACGGGATCTGGGGTTACAAACGGTAAGGCAAAGTTAATACACTGGTTTCACCATACGGGTATAAAAAAATACCATGGGCGCCGATTATGGAATCCGCTGCGGATAGCTTTTGGTGGCGGATTTGCATTTTCGTATTATAGAATCCGCTTCAATGCGAAGCGGATCTGTCAAGTCTGATTGCTTCAAATTCAATGCGAAGCGGATCTATCAAATCTGACTGCTTTTGGGTGGTGGATTGTTGGTTATGGCAAATTTTTGGTTGAAATAGGTTTTTTTTGGATTGTGTCAGATTTGTAAGAAAATTATAGGAAAAAAAAGTAATTGTTAGGACACTATTACCAACAAAAATCAAAATTTTAGTAAATCAAGAAAATTCTTATCGACATTGTCACGGGTTTTTGGATCGGTATGTCTGGGGTTTTTCGCTCGAGTCCTACTTTTCAAAAATCTATTACGGTAACCCAATATACAGAATGAGCTTAATAGTATCCCAATAGTTGTTTCTACAGTAAAATAACATCATGCCAAATAACACACTGCAACGTATAAGTTTTCGCAAGAAAACAACCCTTTGCCTGATGCGCCCCTCGTTGCTAGCACAAAAAAGATTTATATCAAGATTTATTTATTATAAGATTTTTTTTAAACGTCAACCAAAGCTAAATATTACGGAAATTATGCTTCATTACTATAAAATGTGTACATTAATTGGATTTACCTGTTTAAGTCTAACACACAAACACTGTAAAACACCTTAGTAATAGTTTTAGCTTAGAGACAGTTACTATTTACAGGTTTAAGCTATATAGCGATGAGTAAATTTAATTTAAAACGCGTATCGTGTTCGAATATCTTCCAGCTTCTTAGCGACTTCATTCGCCGTTCTGCCTAAATCAGTCGCAATACTTTTTTGTTTCGCTGGATCCATCGATGTGAACTGTTCACACAAATCGCCGTCCATAACATTCTGAAATTAATATCAAATCAAATTTTTTTAGTAAATAAAGCTTAATATTTTTTTTAGGGTTTTTTTAAAATCATTTTAAAGGATCGCAGATTAGTAAACTAAAGGTAAACTAATATTCACCTTCACTGGATAATACGAGCTCCGGTAACTCAAATGATCCCGACCGCAAAGTGGTGGATGTTCATTTCGCATATGCATTTCCAAATGTTGAAAGAAATCGAAATCTTCTCGACTTGTGAACGGCACTAGTGCTCCTACAGTTCCACTCAAAGTCGCATACAGCAAAGACTCCGATCCGCCAGGAATCAACGTCGCCTTTTGTAGGGACATCACAATCTCGCCAACATGGAATGTGCAGATATTTTCCGACTTTTGTGAAGCTCCACTCAACAAACCTCTATCCCACAGCGACTTCGTGCCCGTGGGATCCTCGTCGACATCATCAGTGACGGAATGTGGCAAACGCAGGATAGAAACGTTTCCAAATTTGTCGGCCGTAGCGATTGTGTCATAATCAAGCAATGTTGTTGCCGTTATCCAGCGAGGGTGAGTGTCATCAGCGAAAATGATTATCTGATTCTCCGCTCGTTTATAACGGACAAAGAAAACTGATTCTTGGACATCAGAAACGTAAACACGATGGCCCATCGCCTGGATGTTCACAATCTGATTTGGAACGTGTTTATTTTCACATTTTCTAAGCAATTTCTTTTTTCCCAAATCGTAGATACGCAAAATGCGACCAACGCCAGCCAACAATCTACCTTGGAAGCCACACAAAGCGCCAGGCACGTCATCGGTTTCGGTTCGATGGATGAACTCAAGATTCGAGCAGGTTGCGTCAATCTAAAATGAGTAAAAAAAAGAAATATTTTAACAAACAACATTAAGAAAGTTAATTTATTTCAACAACATACCCGATAGATATCGATAGCACCTCCACTACTAACTCTTGGATTCAATTGCAACTCCTTACCGACACCCACAGCCAAGTAGTATCGACCATCACCGGCTGCTGTGAATCTCAAAATTGCCATCGACATAATTGCATCATTCTGCTGAAGTTGAACTTTGCTGACTGTGTGGCCATGAATCGGATCCATAATTCGCAACTGCGAAGACCACATCCCCTGGCCAGCCTTCGGCGCTGAGAAGATATCCTCGGGGAGGACTTCATTGATAAAAGCATCTGCCATTTCATTTGCTAACTCCTGTTCATCTTCTCCCGCAGCTTCTCGCATCTCATCGGCCATTTGCTTCTTGCGAGCGTTCTTTGTCTCTTCGGTGTAGGCATTGTGATCTGTCTCTGAAATTATCATTCGACCGGTGTCGTAATGAACGCCAAATCGTCTTGGTGTATACTCTAACGGGAACGTGATTTGATTGAAGACAGCGCCCAGTTTTTCCAATGCCAAAATTCTCAACGTATTCGTTGAGATCGCTACAATACCCTCGTTACACTGTTCACTAGAAAATCCTGAAGCGTATTCCAGTGTTTCATACGAAAGTGGAGTAAGATGGAAGCGATTTTGATAGTAGTATGACAGCCACGTTCGGCTGGACATAGCCAAAACCGCCTCTGATCCTTGCATTTTAATTCTAAAGAGCTTTACTGGCCGCGAACCGAGATATCGCGTTCTAGTATCGGCCAAATCTCCAGTGACTGGATCCAAAACTGTTCGCAATAAAACACCATTGCTTAGCCCGATATTCAAATAAATAGAGCCAGCTGTTTGTGGTGTGCCTTCTTCACTCGCTTCTGCGTGTCCCATTTCGACCAGACACAAGGACTCCGCTGGTGATGGAAGAGCTTGCATTGAACGCGGGGAAAGACAATCGGAAGGATCTAAAGATATTATTCGGACTGTGTTGTCAGCCAGGCCGACAGCAAGAAACCATGATCTCTGCTCGCCTTGTGGTACCGTTCCCAATGCCATACACATTACTTCCGATGGCATTTCCTTTCTTTCTGTGTACTCATTCAGTTCGCCTGTCTGTGGGGTAAAGAAAATTCACTGAATTAATTAGGGGGTTGAGTGAAACATTTATTGGTGAAGTAGAAAGGAATAAATCAGCACTGCAGGACACAAAGTGTCGTTCTCCACTAATAAATCAGTCTACATGTAGTTTTGTCATCATTCTAGAGGTAATTTGAATGATGATTTTAGCTGTGCACAAACAAATATATTGAACTAAAATATAGTGAAGCTTTGAGAATTGATTTATGGTTGGTCTCGCATGTTAACATGTCCTAGAGTCATTCCAAAAATATACACCTAAAATGACAGATGATTTTGAAAAAAAAAAATTGCCGGACGACAAATTCTAAAATCTGAAAATTTTTTACTTCCTCAATTGGGTTCGCGTAACAACTTTTCTATGGCCCAAAAATATTTACGATAAAAATTACTTTCAATTAGACTTCCAAAAAGCTTCACTATATAAGTTAAGCAAAAATTTCTACAAACCTAAATTACATTTCAAAATTCAATACACATCAAAAATCATTTCTAAAGAATGTCTAGCACCAGTCTAAAAGCACCATAACTTGAAAAATAAACGCATTTGTAGACTTACGGGATCCATTTCAAAGTAGACAAGTTCCTTTCCGGATAGCGCAATTACAACCTGCCTCTGATTCACAGCACATTTCAGAATGGATTTCTTCCCAGGCGCTTTCCACTCATTCACACGTTTATCAGCACGAATATGACGAATGCCATCGGGATAGACCTGCACCAGGGCGTCATCTCCGAGAGAAGAACAACTCAAGGTCGGAGTTGTGCCCAAAAAACCACTGTCTGTGACTTCCTCGACTGTCTCACCGATACTCAGTACCAGTGTGGCATTCACGAAGGAAACTATGATGTATGCATCGAATTCATCTGTAATTACATAAAACAATTGACACAACCATTATACGGTTTCGATTTCATGTGAATTTCGAAATGTTCGTCACTTGTGGCCAATTTAATGGCCCTCTCGTCTATTTAGCGTTTCGTCAAAACATGATCAGATACAAAAAAGTTGTAATCAAAGTATTTCAGCTGAAACACGGTTGTATAAAACATCATTTCATGTTATTTCCTTACAGAGAGTATGAATAAATTTGCCTAACGTGTAGTATATGTAAATAAAATTTATTTGAATGCAATTGCAAGGGAATCGTCATTTGCAATTCACCTCGAAATTAATCTAAGTGCAATCAATGAATGATTATTAATATTTCGGATTCCATTGCAATATAATTCAGCTCAACATGATAGATTGTAAAATGTTATTTCAGTAGTTTGTTTTTAGTAGCCTTACCTAATCATAGACGTCATTAAAATGGCCAAGAATTTCCAAATAAATCGTCTGAAATAAAAAAACTGGTGTTTGATAAGCTTTCATCAAAATCACCAGCCTATTTTAATTAAACTGATACTACTAGACTTATTCTCATGCAATTCTTAATAACTATAGAATCTTATCAAATTAGTGTGCAAAAAATGTACAGCCTAAACTCGATATAATGTTGATGTACTAAATATGAATATGATTAAATATTAAACTAACCGTCGATTCTTTTCTTCACAGTCCATACAGCATTTGGATTTCCGGGCAGTTCAGATACAGCCATCTCAGAGACTTCTAGGCCATGTCGAAGGACACGGAGCGATGATCGCGGACCCCGTCCACACAATAAATAGACCTGTGGTGTATCTTCGTTGGCTAAATCAGCGACCTGGCATCCGATAATTGGAGCAAACGAATGCATTTCATCGACCATTACCAAATTCTTCAGTGGACGCGGTGCGAAGAAGAAAGTGTCACCTTCTTCGAGAGGCATCGCTGAACTAAATTCTGGCTCATCGTCGTCATCGCCAAGATGCGCGATTTGATATAAATAGCTGCAAAGAAAAAAATCTTTAAATTCACATTGCAAAAAATCATTCAATTATTTTAAGTTCTAATTGTTTTGACGCGGTTTTTGGCATTTCGAAAGCTGTTACCGTCCCATAGAACCCTATACTTTTGGAAAAAAAACCCCTATATTTTTGGCTTTTGGAAAAAATCGTTTTCGAAATGATGGCAAAAACCCTTTCCATTTGTATGGGAGAGAATGAGTGGCCAGATTGAATTGTGATGTATGGCAGTTATACAGAATGGTATTTTAAACACTTTTGGTCTAAATAAATTTTTCAAAAAAAAGACGTTTTCGGAAAAATTGCAAAAATCTTTTACATTTGCATCGGAGAGGGCGGAAGGGGGATTCAATTTTTCCCATTTTTGGAAGAGATTTATCTTTTGATAAAAGCCTGTTCTATGCCAAATTTTAACATTCTACTTCAATTAGTTCTCGAATTTTGAAATGTTTTGGCATAAAAACTTACATTATTTCCACTTATATTCATTACTAGGGGCTGTGCGGTTCACCTCCTACATGACACGTTTTTTTTTATAAAATTCAGGCCAATCGGCTCGGTAGTTTCCCCGCGAAACGGTAACATAAAGAGCTAAGTTTCGAGATCACTTTACCCCCTCCCCTTACTCCCCCCACCCCTCGCGATACTTTTCCGTATGCCTATGTTGCAACCATAACTACCACAGACACTCATGCCAAATTTCAAGTCAATCGGTTCAGCCGTTTTTGCATGAAAGAGGAACAGACAGACACCAACTCATTTTTATATATTAGTATGATAATGTGCGGTTTATTAAGAAAGGTATCATTTTAGTGTTTTTTTCATTTTAAGATGGTAAAAAAAAACCCCCAACAATACTCACTGATTGCCAAATTCCGACGCAACAAACAAGAAACCAGTTTTCAAAACACACATCGCAGCGGCTGGTGGCACCGTATCGAAGTATTTCAGCTTAATTTCCGACACCACATCATCATCAGTCTCCAGCGTGACTTTGAATATATCACCCTGTTCTGTTTGCACCAAGAAAAAGTACATACTCTTCGTTCTGTGCGTTGCTGAACAGATGAAAATCATTCCACGTTCGGGATCATCCAAATCGTTTCGGCGACGAGGAATTGGACAACGAATATCGTGTTGATCGCCCAAATTTTTGTATGTTAGGTAATTCTCAGAGCAAATTAAGACTCCAGATGGGCCGTCATTGCCACCTGGCACTGAAATTAAGAAATTTGCATGTTCTTCAAGTGGTTCCGAGTATTTTCTAACGACGTGATTTAATCCCAAGTCCAATTCGTAGAACGTTAACGTCTGTTGGGTTTTGGCAGCCGCTTCACCTGGAAAAAAAAGTATATTTTCAGTATTATTTTCTTATAAATTTTAAGCGAATAAATATTAAATTATTCCTGAATCAGGGTTTTGAACAAGTGTTTTTTTTTGGAAGTTCTTCGTGGCTATTGTATAGTGAATTGACGTACAGACAAAAAATGAGATTATATAAGATAGTATTATGTAAGTCCCCAATCAGTGTGTTGTATGCAAATCAAGCATACACCAATGGTTCAGTGGACCTTTAATTACTCTTGCACATTGAACAGTTACAAATTATATGAAAAAAATTATTGTACGTAAAGTTACTTTAGTGCGTGACATTATATCTAATCAGTACTTACCGGTTGGATCAGCATCGGCCTCTTCATAGTCGATTTCCAAACAGGCAAACATGGGATTCTCGAACCCAACATCAACGCCGACCATGTGGTAGCACAACGTGTTTGATTTGTGTGCTTCCAATGGCGAGGAAATCGTTAAACGCGCCTCAGCATCTCTGTTTAAAATGTACACCAGTTTCTGTTTCTCGATTGCTCCAATCATCACCGCACGTCCCTTTGGATCAATAGTAAGAAACTGGCCCGGAACAATTCTACGACATCCGGACTTTCCAAATGTCTCCTGGTGTACTTTGTCCAGAGAATTTTTGGCTGGATTATACTCTAATATTGCAATACGGCCAGAATCTGAACCAACCACTGCATAATCTGCAATAGAAATGCTTTATTGAAAATTCATTCACTTTTCCGAATCCTTGTCTCATGGAGTTTCAATTCGATTAGAAATGCAGTTCCAAGCGAATGCGACAACATGACTTGACTTTCTCTAGCACTTCTTGTCTTGCTGCTGTCCGTACGAATCAGCGCATTTTTTCCCAAAATGTGCGAATTTAAAAAAAAACGCTATTTACCTTTGGTGCCGCCCGTCAAGCGAAATGACATCAACGACCTAATGACGCCGAAAATCTCCACCGTCAGCAACGTGTGAACTTTGCCGGTGTTCGGATCTGGGCGGAGGAGCTCCAGACTTTTGCCTCGCGAAATGAGAATCTCCTGGGACTTTGTCCCAGAGAAACTTCCGTGTACTGCATGGGTGATTATCGTCCCACGCTGAAGAGTGAGATTGTACAGATACATTTCTGCCGCTGAATCTGAAAACGATTGAAGCGTGATTAGTGGGCCCCAAAATTTATAGGTTAGGTTAGAAACGTGGAGGAAGTTCTATCGCATCTTGAATACCATGACCACAGTAAAGGGAAGTTCGTGTGATCAAACGATGCAAGTTAATGCATTTTCATTTAGCACGAAAGTTGCGACCAAAACAGGAAAATGTTCCCGACTGGAGATACGTCGTGCAAAAGGGAAATCCGGCCTCCATTTTGGAAAAAGCTGAAATTTTTAAAAGCATTTTCACTCACCATCCGACTATTTTTCCATTCCAAATCTCTGTCCCGCAATTCACAATTGTTTGCTCTCTATTTCACACAACAAGAAATTCAAAAAAAACACCTACTTTACCAGAAAAATTGGCTACAAAATCTTGCACGCCCGCGTGGCTCAATTGAATGGCGGCAAAGAAAGAAAAAGCCGAAGAGTGTTGCCTATTTACTTTTTCATTACCGTTGTTTGAAGGGAAATTATTCAGATTGGGAAATTTTCTACCGTAAAAACTTGAAATAACCCAATAAACATTTTTCCGTGCGACATGTTTTGTAAGCTTGCGTATTTTCTGAAGTTTTGCGCATTCATTTGATTATTTGGTGTTGACTTGATAGTTTTGTGTTTTATTCAATATTTAAAGGAAGAATTAAAGATATTAAAATTCTCTATAAATTTGTCTTTTACCATTATCGAGATATTTCAGATTTTATAAAAAAATCATATTTTCTTATATAAGTCAATATATGAGCTAATATTTTATCGGTGGATTATGGTGTAAATTGCACAGGAACGTAGATTTTATATAAGAAAGTCATGTTCACATCAGATATATTAATAGTTGCGTTTTTTTAATGTTCTAGAACACAGAACATTAAAAAAAACGATGCAGCGTAAGTGGGAAATTTCATTGAGTTCGAATGGCCAGTAACTTCACGTTGGTTACATCAGTAGGCCGTTACTGCTATATTTTCTTGATATAATCACGATTCACTATCTCCCATGATTAAAACTATTTCGCTGTTGAACAGAACCAACAAACCACCAACACAAAATCCTCAATTGAGAATAAAATGTCAAATTTATTATGTTGAAGTTAGCAGCATTTCATTACCGTACATTACCGTATAAAATTTCCCTTTGTTCCAAGCGCTGTTCGAGATGAAAAGGTGGTGCAGGATTTTGTATGGAAAGCTTGTTCTGAAGAAAATTTCATCTTTTTACTGTATAAAAATTTCCCACATCGAAAATGACATAACCGCATTTTTCTAAAATTCTCACTATGGTCACACTCAATTGACATCGGCAACAAAAAAAACCATGAAGCCCAAATAAAAAGAGAAATGACACTTAGTAGAAAGCCTTGTTGATTGTGGTTATGTTTTTGCAAAGTGAAATAAACGAAGAAATCTAAATGGAAAAAGTCTTAAAAATATCAGAATCGCTACCGACAGCTGAAGATATTGATTTGATAACACAACATGAACCTGAAGCTAGATATATTTTGCAGTTAGCAAAGAAATCTTTAATAAAATCAGTTGAAAACTCGACGAAATCTTGCAGTGAAAAGACGTTAATTTTGCTAAGAGCTCTAATTGATAAAACCTGGGAAAGAATAAATATTGGACACTTTAGTGATGTTCCACTAAATATTAGAAAGATTTATGCTGTAGCTATCTATTTTATGGTAAATTAAATTAATTAGAAGTGTGAAAAAACAGATTTTTATTTTTAGGTAGTATTTTTGCTGATAAGCAATTTGGATCAGGAAACGTTAGAAAAATGCAGTGAAAATTTGGATAAGGCTTTGCTGGTGGGATGCACGACTGATTTGTATACAAATAATGACGCCTTCTTGAAGGACTTAACGGAATTTCTCACTTGTTCACTAGGTTTGTAGCGAAACTGTTTTATAGACGTTTTTTTACTTAATAATATTGATAAGAATCTTTCAGTTGTCCGTTGGATCTTCCTGTAATTGAGCCACTTTCCAGACAGGATGTCGCTATTGAAATACCTGTGGTTGATTGCCCATCGTTGGAGTATTTTAGGGAAAACTTCTTCAGTAAACTAAAGCCGGCGCTTTTGCGACAATGTATTGAACACTGGCCAGCACTAACAAAATGGAGAGATTTGAATTATTTAGTAAAGGTAGCAGGAAATCGGACGGTGCCAATAGAATTAGGATCGACCTATACAACTGATGATTGGTCTCAGGACATGACGAAGCTGAAGGATTTCTTGCGAAGACAGTTTAAAGGCAGCGAAACACCCGCCGAGGTGGAATACTTGGCACAACACGAGCTTTTCGATCAGGTGCCGGAGTTAAAACAAGATATTCGAATCCCTGACTACTGCTGCTTGACTTCCACTGGAAATGATCCTTCGGTGGAAATCAAAGCCTGGCTGGGGCCAAAGGGAACGATTTCTCCTATGCACCACGATCCCAAACACAACATTCTTTGTCAAGTTTTTGGCCACAAGAAGCTGGTTCTTGCATCATCCGATGACTCAGAGTTTGTGTACCCGCACGAAGGCAGTATTCTCAGCAACACTTCTCAGATTGACGCAGAAAATGTTGATCTAGAGAAGTTCCCGTTGGCCGAAAGGGCAAGGTTCTATCACATCACTCTGCAAGAGGGCGATTGTGTTTACATTCCGCCGAAATGGTGGCATTACGTTCGCTCGATGAGTAGAAGCTTCTCGGTTAGTTTTTGGTGGGATTAGATAACACTGAAAACAGGTTTGTCTAGTAGATTATTTTTTATTTGCGCAGTTTATCTGCGGAACAAAATGAAAATTGTTTATACTAACTTAAATTTAATAAATGATAAATTATAATTGGCGTTTGTGAAATGAATAGAACTTGAAGCGGTTAAAACAGCACACAAAAACCTCGTGTTTAAGGAAAAATGTGATTAGGACCAAAGACATACGAAACAAATGTAAAAAAAATATATGTTAAATTGGGCGTTTTTAATCGTCCTTATCACTGCCCCCGGATATTGTGAACTTCCTCTGCAGCTTGCTGTATTCTTCTGTGAGCCTGTCGTACTCCTTGTTGAGGCTCTCGGACTGAGACTTCATTGCCTCCTTATCCTTTCGTTCTCTGTTCAAGTCGGCGGTCAACTCATGGACTTTCTTCTTCAGCTCAACAACCTGGAGAAGTCAAGAGATCAGCACAAACGACTTAAAAGGTGAAATAGACAACGGAAACCTACCTCATCACTGCTATCCTTATCAGTCTTTCCTGTCTCTCCCTTGCCCTCCTGCTCGGCCCTCTTCTGCTGTGTCAACAAAGTCCTAGCAGCTGAAGTGGCGCTCTGGGCTTGTCTCATGGAAGCCTCGGACTGCGCAAGCAAAGTCGCTTGGGCGGAAATCAAGGTTATCAATCGGCGAATGACCAGGGTCAAGAAGATGGCGAATCCCGAGATGTAGAAGTTTCTTTGTGCACGGAAAAGCCTCATGGAATGCTGCATTTCCAACTTGTGACTCTCAACGGAAGGCTCCATGCTATTGTATTTCCGCATTTCGCGAATCGCCTCCAGCAAGAAAATCACTAACACACCCAACAGAAGATAGAAATAGGTTTGGGCTTGTCGACTGAGCATCGCCAAGAATCTCGATCTGAAGAATCTCTGCCATCGTGTGGGGCTGGCTACCGGCAAAACAAGCAACAGGACTATTCCTATTTCCACATACAGAAAACTTGCGATCAAAGTCCAAACTAAACTCATTTTGATTCGATTGTATTCAACTTTTTTAGGTAAAAATGACGACGTAGATTCGTGTACCAACTTTCGAAGGGGTTTTTCTGCAAAAATTCGCAAGGATTACGGAGATAAAATTAATTATTGACGTGTACTTACCTAAATTAGAATGTTTGCGTGAGTCACTCGGCACTCTTCTCGTTCGTTTGCAAGAAGTTTGTGAATTTTTTTCTTCGAGGTTGTCATAAATATAGCTCCGCTATAATCGGGTTGCCCGATGTGTGGACTAGTTGGATTTTATACCGTGGAGAAATTTTTACGGTACAAGTGTGGTGAATACGGAAAAGATACCGACACTTTTGATAAGCAATTTTTTGGATGATTAATTTCTCGTCAATTTTATTAAATATAGCTTCTTTCTAAAAAAATTGACACGAAGACTAATTAGGCAAGACTTTAGAAGAAGACAAACTATTTTTATGAAGTCTTTCAGAAATCAAAAAGAAAACGAAATGTTTGCAATTTTTTGGTATATTAAAAAATGAGAATACATTTTGAATTCATTTGGCCATTTTACACAAAGTTTGAAATTGGTAAATTAACCAAAATGTTAATTTTTAAAGCATATTTTAATATACGAAATTAAAAAAAAGTCCACCACGGTTTTTTTAACCAGCAAGCGGCTTGGGTAAGTCTTTTTTTTCAAATTTTATATTCCTATTGAGATACAGTGGAAATTTTATTTTAAGCTTTTATTTTTCTTACGAATTCACAAAAAATTTGAAATGTACGTATAACTGAAGATAGAAAAGGTCAGAATTGCAATTTTTAAAAACAAATTAAATCTTGAAATGAACATGGAAAATCCACAATAAATTAAATCTTGTTAAAAAATTATCATTTTTCTAAGCTTTCTGCTCCGAAATTTCGTAATTTGAAATTTAAATAATTTTACTTCAAATAAAAATTCAAATTGCAAGATTTCGAAGCAGAAAGCTCAAAAAAAATACTGAATTATGGTTTTTGTATCAAGCAAAAGTTCTGACTGGCTCTTGTCTTAAATATATTTTTACGCCTGAAGATATGCAAAGTTTAAATTTTATTTAACTATAATTTTGTTATTTTTTTTTTACCTTAAGAGCTTTGTGAGGCACGAATTTTGGAATTTAGAAAATAAAATTAAAAATCTATAAAACAAACATTCAAACATTCCGTCAACAATTTCTTCTGTTTTTCTAATTAATTATTTCTAAACTCGAGAATGACTGAAACGATTTGGTTCAAACTTTTAGGCTAGCTTACTGCACTGAGAAAAAAGATAGTAAAATTAACTATTTTATAATGGGGAATCGGGACTATTACTAGAAAAGTTAATTTTTATTACAAAAATAGGCAAAATTGACAGTTTTTATAAGATATTTAACTTCTTAGTAGTAAAATTTACTATTTTGTATTTAAATTGGCCATTTTATCAATTATAATTAACTATTTTGTAATGAAAATTTATTGTTTTAGTGCTAGTTCCGATTTCCCATTATGAAGTAGTTAGATTCACTATTTTTTTTTCTCTGTGTGTGGGCGTCAAGGAGCCATGGGTTAGCCCAAGGTTCCCTATTTCATCCCTGCTAACTCCTGTACCGTAAAACCATTAACAATCATTAATAAAATGCGTTAGGGGTAAAGCACCTAGTAATATAAATAACATAACTATAAAAGTTTAAGGCTCGTTTGCGCGTACTACTATTATTAAAATTAAGTTGCGGTTAGCCTTTAAACCGTAGAAATTTTGGGACTTAAATAACACTGCACAACAACCATTTTGCTGCTTTTACGATATATTTAGGATTTTACGATATATTTAGGATAATTTAACGTACAGTAATCCCTCCAACTGCGCGGTAGATACGTTCCACAATAAGAGCGCGCAAACCGAAACCGCGCACCGTGAACCCTACTTTGTATAAAATTTTGGGGTAAGGAACATGTTTTTTAAACGAAAATTATAAAAAAAACCGCGCAGCTGCGAAATTTTTCCGCGCAGTTCGAAATTTTGGTATTAAAAGGGCCCATAGACGGCCAACTTTGTTGCCAACCTGGTCGCCAACCTGGTTGGTAGTTTTTACCACAGACGAGACGGAATGTTGGCAACCAAGTTGTCAACATCATTTTTAACAAGATCCTGTCGACTTTAGGTGATTTCTCTAATTTTTTTATTGTTTATAGTTTACTATATGGTTATAGGACAACTATAGGGTATATTTTGACTAGTGAAAAATGAGTAAGGATTTATTATTGGTATTGGTTTTAAACGAGTTGTGCGAAGATGAACAACTCAATGCAACTGAGATTGGCAACCAGGTTGTAAACTTGCCTACAGACACCCCAACATGAGCGCCAACATGCTAAGTTTTCAAAATTTTTTGATTTTACACCAACCTCGTCGACAACATGAAAAACCAACCGCCAACTTGGCCACAGACGTACAACATCGACTCCAACATTGCATGTTGGCGACCAGGTTGGCAACAAAGTTGGCCGTCTATGGGCCCTTTAAAAACTTAACCGCGCAGTTGCGAAACCGCGCAGTTAGAAACCGCGCAGTTGGAGGGATTACTGTACTTGATTTTGAATCTGCGTGGGGTTTGGCCTAATTGGTTCTAGTTTTTGAGAAAATCCCAAAAAAAGATTAAACTTTTCAAAAAAACTCCATGTAAATTCAAAATTTTTATTATTTATTTTTGTCATTGCCGTGGATATTTCAATCATTTTTGGATAATTTGATATCGCTGAGTCCGAATCTGAACATAAGTTTGCTGACTTTGTTCCAGTTTTTGAGATTTGGAAAAAAGAAGAATTATAGTTTTTAAGAAAACCCATAAAACTAGAAAAAAATCAAATCTCAAAAACTAGAGTGAATCCAATAAACTACTTTCAGATTCGGATTCAGCGATGTCAACTTACCCTAAAATGATTGAAATATCTACGGCAATAACTAAAAAAAATAATAAATTTTTTTGGGGCTTTTCTCAAAATCTAAAGCCAAACATCAATTGCAGATTCGGAATCAGCGACGTCAAATTATCCCAAAAAGATTGTAAAATCTTTGGCAAAACAAAAAAAGTCGTTCTTTTTCGGGTAGTGTAATTTAACTTGTTTATAAGTTGCTAAGTTTCCGTGGTGCAAACGGCACTAAGTGTCCTAGCAACCGTTGCTGTTTTGATGCAGCAAATTGGAACCAGAATTTAAAATTGTTCTTATAAAAGCTAGTGGATAAATAATGTCAAAACCAAATCCGGAAGATGCCTTTCACGAAAATTTAACACTCGGATTGATAAAAATCTTAAGTAATTGTGGCTTTTTTCAAATCCAAAAAGTTATTTTTTCTTTAATCGTAGGTAATGTCCCTCGGATTGCAAATGTCGTGTGCGAAAAACGACAACCGTGCGAAAAGAGCCAAGTGAGATAAAATTGTCGTTAAAATGCATTATAAAATATTTAATTTTTTTTGTTAGGTAATGAATTGGGAGCAAAGACATTCAGTGTATCTGCCGGAAGACATGAAAAAGTTCTACCTATCTACTGATGGATTTGTTCTTCATTGGAGTTACCAGTATGCTCGTATGAAAAAATGTAGTATTATAAAAAAACTGTTACTATATGTATATATTTCCAATTTAGCTGATGATGTTCGTCGCGTTGGCTGCATAAATTTCTCCCATCTTCTACAAATCTCATTGCTGAGGGAAAATATTGAGACATTTGGAAGTTCCAATGAATTCAGCACACATCAGAGCAATCCGCAAACTTCTGGGCCAACCATTACCCCTAAGACTAAGATTTTTGAATTAAATAATATCTGCGATGTAGCAAAGGTCTTTCTAAACAATATTATAAACTTTTTTTTGATATGTTATTTGATGCAAGTCATTTTGATCCTTTTTTTTCATTAGGTCTGTTTAGTATATGAGTCATCGAGTTTGGGGAATCCTGCCATCTATCTTTTGGAACTTAATTCGTTGAAATGGCAATTTTTAGCTGAAACATTCAGTGAATATTTGCGAATGGCTATAGCGCATTTAGGACTTCCGTACTGGGAATTGTGCTTTTCAAGTTTTGGGCTACCTTCATGGAGGGAAGTAAGATTTTTGCCTCATTATAAACAGTATGGTGATCCTTATCTTTTTGTTTAGCAATTATTTTTACTTTTGGCACCACATTTGCTAGAGGAAACAGATGTAAGGTTGAACAGAAACGTACGACCTGTAACTGAACAAATTTACAATCATTTGGATGCAAATATTTTTAGAGCAAAACCAAAATGTGTTAAACAAGTTCCAAAAGCAAAATAGACAAAATTCTATCAGAATTTACTTTAAATTTAATCTTTCCCTTAGTTTTTTGTCCATTGAAACTTAAAATAGAAAAAAATAAAAGTTAAAAAGAGTTTCGCTATTTAATATTTTTATAGTGTATATGAGAATCGTTAGTACACCGTTTGTAACGCATCGAAACATCTGTCGGACACAAAAATTAACTACACCAAGGGGTCTGGTATGACAAAAGATTTGCATGTCCGTCTGTCCGTCCGTCTGTTTGTCTATCCGTCCGTGAACACCATAACTTTAGAAAGGATTGAGCTAGAGACTTGAAATTTTGTATAGTTACGTTTCTCGTAAAGTGCTCGGCTAAGTTCTTGAACGGGCAAAATTGGATCATTCCTTCCCTCCTCCCCCATACAACCGAACTAGTTTTTTACAATTTTCTCGAAAACAGTGAGTTGTATTGAAAAATTTAAAAAGGTAAAATATGTTTAGAATATAATTTTACATAACTTATCTATGCATTAAAATACAGTTGGGCCACTCCTTCCCCCCTTTGTCATACAAATTGAGTACTTGTTTTTCCTATTTTCTCGAAAACCGTGCATAGCATCGAAAAATTTATAAAGACAAAATGTGTTTAAAATATAATTTTACATGACCGTTTCATACATCAAAATCCAATCGGAGTAATCCTTCTTCCTCTTTCACACAAGTATTTGATGATTGGCCCATGACAATTGCAGCTTTTTTTATGACTAGTACACCGCGTCTTGACTTGGGATTTTTCATCGCAGAGATTTTGTAATTGACCAATCAGAGCTCGAGTTGACGGCGATATCGTCATCAACTCGAGCTCTGATTGGTAAATTACAAAATCTCTGCGATGAAAAATCCCAAGTCGAGACGCGGTGTTACATATACAGTACACTCGCAATAATATGAACATTAAATTTTCAGCTGTGCATATAACACAGTATTTAAACTCAAATATTTTCTATACATTTAGTACAGCGATTCATATAATAGAACATTTATATAACCGAGAGTCTACTGTAATAAATATTTTTCAAAAAAATTTAACTGTGGCGCATTTGTTTGAAAATATGTTAAAAACGTGCAAACTGTTGCTTTTCAAACAAAAAAAAAATTAGTATAACATTTTTGACTGAATTTCTAAATGCTTTTGTAAATTTTTATGAATGAAGAATATTTTTCATTTATAAAGTTTTTTATGACTCTTTTTGTTCGGAAATTCCTCACAAGCCATATTGACTTCTGTTTTTGTTAATTTATTCCATAAGTGATTGGGCAAAATCACTGATTGAAACATTGGGCGTAGTTATGTAGAATGCAGTTAGTTGTAGGGCTTCTGCTTGGCTGGGAGTTCATGGTTATTCATCAGCATCAAGTCAAGTTTCACGGTGTATGAGCACAGTTTTCAATGAAATGCAATAAAATACGAGAAAAATAAAATCAGAGGCACGGAAATAAGGTGTGCTGTTTCATATCGAAATATTTTTTAAAAAAATAAAGAAATGAATGAATGAATGAAATGCATGGTTACTCAGCTACATCAGCAGTAATGCACCAAATATTTAATTTTGCAAGGTGCGGCATCAATTTCTTTTACAATAATTTCATGCGCTTTTAACAGGCTTATTAGGGGAACCAAAGAAAATGCATTTTATGCAAGGATTGTGAAATAAGAATGTTTTCTTAGTTGGTGCTAAAGCTTTTTTTTCAAAAGACCTATCAGAGTATAGGTTTGAAGAATTAAAAGTTGATTTACACTTTTTTCTTCTCTTTCTGTGTAACCTGGGGAGAGCAAAAAAGTTTTCAAAACTTCAAAAAGGTCCTTAATTTGTATAATTTTTCATTCCTAATATATCTATGGTGACCATACGTCTCTAATCCGTAGGGAAAGTTCCGGAATATCAGTCCGGTGTCCCTGAAACTAAATTTTTATCCCGGACTATTCAATTTAGTTTTATGATTAAAAAATAATATACCATCTGCTATTCTTCTTTGTATTTATCATAAATTGTTGCTAGCTCAAATCAATTTATTCAAGATCTGTCTGAAATCTAATTGGGTAGTCATAATTTTAAGGTGTAAAACAATTTCCGTTATGAGTATCTTAATTACTAATTTGGCGTCTTAGAGAAAACCCTCTTCGATATTTAACTATCGACAAAATTCTCGATTACCGTCACGTCTTAACGACTGCCCACTTCCTCCGATTCTGCATTTTATTGTTAATCAACAAAAATGCATTTAGCTAAGAACGTTTTGTCTATAATTAACGCAAATTACTGGCCGCACACAGGGTTAGGGCTCAAGAAATCAACAATCATTGATTAATATTCCTCTAACCTGTTCGGTTGACTATTTTTAACGAGAATACGTTGGCGATGAAGAGTAAAAATAGCAATTAACTTATGGCTATAAAAAAGTCTAGAATCAAAGAAAGGCTGAGCCTAACAAGAAACGCATTAACCAAAAGGAGTTGTCAGCAGAAAATTTCATTGTGTAATTTTTTTTCAACGCACTGTAAACAATTGGCGGTAAGAATGTGATCAATCAACACAAAGGTAGAAAAAAGTTTTTGATATAATAATAATAATAAATTTTTGTTCTCTTGATGAATTCTAAGCCTATACACATTGTGTTGGTGTGGTCACGTAGTGATCAGGAAATATGACGACGTGTTATTTGAAGATGGTCTCGTGTCTCGTCCCGTAGCTATAAAGTTTCATTCGATCGGCCATTTTGGTTTGATAGCTGTCAAAAGCAATCCATTGGCTGCGAGGTTATGTTGAATTCAATACGTGCAATGAATTTTTAATAATTACGGGCGGTGATTTCATTTCATACATCAAAAAGTTACCATTTAAGGGACAATATTCAATTATTATTTTAAATTTAGCACATGAAAAATAATAAATAATATTTATTTAATTTGATTTGAAATAAATTTGAGCTTATAAATTTTTCATTGGTCCTTGTTTTTGGCCGTTGGTACCAATTTTGTGCGGGGTTAATTATTTTTTTCAAGTTGTTTGCCTTTTAGAGAATGTTATAAAGCGTTTTTTAAAGAAAATACTGGATTTGCTGGTCCGTTGCATTTGGAAAATTTATATATTTTTATTTAAATGTTGCCGCTACATTTGAAAGAAATAATTAATGAAAAAAAAACATAGGAAGGCGATAAAATTAACAGAAATTTTACATTTCATTAATTTTTTTCGTTTTCTGATTGTTGAAAAGACAACCACTAAATTTCCATAGTCAAAATATAAACACAGATTTATTTACTCCAAATTACAGATTCAATCGACAAACGATGCTATAAAAAACTTCTCGTTTACTTACATGGCTTTATCTGCTTCATAACCTCGAAATATGTGATTGGAAAATACGAGTCCGCAGCCACAAATATGTGGACTTGCAATGGTCTGAAACATAAGTTTTGCTAACTAGCATAATATCAAAACAGTCCGCAGTGGTATATTTGCCGCAGTGCGATGAGTCACATGACTTTCATAATCGAGGTATAAATTCTTTGATTTCGAGGTCCCAACAGATGGATAGAGGCCCTATTAAAATCGTAATTTTTATATTTTTCGTACTAAGGATATCAAAATTGAGGACCCTAGGCGCTCGCCTTTTACGCCAAGGCGAAAATCCCCCATTGATTATAGCGAAAACCTTTTAATGTCTTAAAATTGATACTACTCAAAGTATCTATTTCAATTTCCTCTGAAATAGAAACAATTTTTTTCTATCAGTAGCCATCCACTGTTTATATTCTATAACTTCCACAAATTTGATTCAAATCAAATCGTTTACAAATTGTGAGTTTCTAACATTTTAGTGATCCCTTTCTAAAACGTCAAAAATGAATAAAATCGGTGACTTAGCACCGGAAATATGATTTTTTTAAACTTTATTCGTCAATTCCGCAATTTTTCAAACGGCTATATTTTCTAAAATAAGCAATTTTTCGCAAAACCCAGAAAACCGGTATTGAACTTTAGTGAGTAAAACATTCAAACGTTGGTCGATTTATAATGAAATGACTTTTTAGATAAAAACCAAGTGCAAAAGTTATAAATGTGCGCCGCGGGCGAAATTTTTTAAACAGAGTGCGGCGCAATTTTTAATCAAGAGATGCGCAGTCTCAAGCAAAAATTAACTTTTATTTTTCGCTCTTTACATTTTAGATAAAATCTCAACGGATATCTTAAAAACTACAGTAAGAGAAATGCGTGGCAGGCTAAATCTTTTAAGATAACGTGCTTTTTGTGGAAAATTGATGATTCACACATGGTGTCCATTTATGTCTGAAAGGTGAATCACTTGAGAATCGTAAGTGAACTCACGAGTGGATGTTTTGTTTGTTTGGATGAACTTAGAACATTCACTAGTGAATGTTCTAAGTTCATCTATAAGAAAGTAAAAATCAGTCCATCACTACCCCGCTCTCATTCTAACGTTTTTAATTCTATTATATTTCGGACCCCCTTGTCCCCCGTTTGCTACGCCATTGGTTTTAATATATGTTTCACCACATTGTGGTTTTTTCCCAACTATAATTTTTATACTTGTGAATTTTTCATTGACTTCTTGATTTTTTCAATTGTTTGAATTATTATTAATATTTTTTAAGCAAAATTTCAAATTGACGGTAATTTTCATTGTAAAAAGGCTAAAACTTATCGTGTTCAAAATGCGTAAATCATCTGTAAAAGGTCTTAGCAGAAATTAATAGAAATTGATAATTTGCGTTGGTTAACAGATACATCATCTCTAGCAGAATTGATTTGTCTACACACAGAGAGCTTAGACAGGTTAAACGGACAGGTAAATAGAGCAAGTGCGTGTTAGAAATCGCAATTACTTGCGGCAATCACGAAATAAATTTTAATGTTAAATTGAAGGAAAAGTTGAAACCCATAGAAGCGATTTATGAAATCTATGCCATACTCTTACTGTTATTTTAAGTGTACAGTGAACAGTTATTAAAACAGAAAAAGAGGTTGATAATGTGGTGTAAGACAACAACAGCTCATTAAAAACATTTTGTGGCCACTATTTTCGTTACTGAAAAATAAACTCGAAGCGGGAAGTTAATTTTTATTAAGTGATAGATAGGAAATCACTTAATATTTATTACCAATCGACTGCAGGTGTCGATTGTGTATTTAACAAGTTGCACTGCATGCGGTTTATGTTGTTATTTTGTTGAATTGCCAATAATTTTTTTATTTACTTGCAGAATGGAAGATTGGAAGAAAATTGCAGGTTTACATTTTTAGAAGTTCAACAAGTAATACTACTGTATAGTACTCATCTTCGCCTAGATTTCTGAAAGTAAATTTCAAATGTGCAAACATTCAACAGGCCTGACTAAAAGAATTCAAGGCAGTAAAATAATTATTTGTTTTAAAATGTACATAGGAAAAAAACATTTTTTTTTATCACAAATTAAAGTGAGATAATATCATGAACCATTAATTTTTATGCTTGTATCTGGCCTTTATTTTTGATATACACAACTTCGATTTTTTGGTTCTTGTTTTATAAAAAAAAATATTTTTTTAGTAGTTTTGTATTTGATTTGCAAAAAGACACCTGTTTTTCGTCAGGCTTTTTCATTTAAGGACCATCAAGATGGTTTCCTCATTTATTCAATCACAACAAAATAGTGTAATGGGTCCGCCATTTTGATTTTGAGTTTGAAATACGGCTTTTTGACTATTTTTGCAAGACCTTTCATTTAAGACCCCACACGATGGGCTTTTGACATGACGATAATTTACGGTGAATGCTGCCCAAAATGAACGTCTCTGCCTTTGATATATCCTTACTCCAGAATCGGATTTAGCGACACCAAAAATCCCAAAATGAGATTTTTTCCGGAAAACATAAGGAAAAGGATAACTGTGTTTATCCTAACATGACCTCGCGTTATCCTTACAGATTTGTTAATGTTAGAATCAGATTCAGTAACTCCAAAAACCTCCAGATAAGATTTTTTTCCGGAAAATTTTAGGAAAAGGATAATCACGTCATTCTTACAGGACCTTTCCGTATACTTACAAGGACGAAGTAGTAAAAATATCGTATTTTCATCTGATGTGTGCAACATTTCGAGTCAGTCGGTTGAATGGAAGTTGGTCAAATTTAGATTGCAAGATTTGACCCTGACAGACAGATACGAAGGCAAACTAAGCTTTTAAAACCGTATTACCCTTATCACACAAAAAAAAAACAACACAAGTTGATTACAATTTCAATCCTCAAAAATACTGAAATATTTATTAAATATCTAAGAGGACGTTTGAATTTAGTCGTCCATGTTATTAGGAATATCTCATGAATGGACGAATTAAAAGATACACATCTCGCATTTTATTCACAGATGACACTAATGACATGTGCGCGATGTTAAAATTCAGAATCTGTGTTGAAAACAAAACAAGAATTAGTCAAGCAATGTTAATAAATAAATTTATGAATGCCATGGATAAAAATAAATTATGGCGTTTTTCAGTTCTAACTCTTTTAGATCTCCGAATGTCTCAACATTAACTAACTAACCCGAATGGTTTGATTTCTTATATCCATTTTAACGCTTCTAATCTACCTACTCGGATTCTTTATATGCTTTTTAATGTCTATCGTCATCAGCAGCTCATTTACGTTGATTTCTGGGTATTTGGTCGCATTATCAAAAATTCTGGTCAAGTCGAAGGCGGCGGCACTACATCAAAACCTGTATCGTTGTCACCTGTGTCAGCATTGGCCATAAAAATTCCCCGACCGGATTCTGATTTACTATATTTAAAATGTAAATCTTTTCGAAGACATGGAATGGAGTGGAGCTATCAGCGAATGGCGCCAACTAGCGTAATATAAGCATAAACGAATTGACAATAGAGCAAAAAAATAATGCCCACACTGTCATCATTTACGGGTATATATTTAGATATGAATTTCCGAGGGCAATCTGCATAATGCGAGCCATTTGCCTAAATTAGAGGCTCAAAAGAGATACCTGCACGATCCGAACGTAAAATATGCGCCTCTTGCTTTTGTTCTTTAAGACTCCATTTTAGAATATATGCTACGGGGATTCAGGTTCATATTTGGGTATCCACCATAGATTTTCTATGGCGGAATCTATTTAGGCGTTATGCACATATGAAAACCTGGGATTTAAATGACATGGATAATTGAACATTATGCTTTGGCGTAGCATATAACAAAAGTATTAAATGGGAAATAATTCGAAGAAGTCGTGTTACGAACAATTGAACCCCATTCTTATAAAGCCAATCAAAGAATTAGGCGCCAATGTTTCATTATGATCGTGTGTAGAACCCGGCCGAAGCTATTGTTTCGGTTTTGATTCAATCGCTTTATGAATTGGAGGAAATTAATTTAAAATTTAAATTCGGTTTAAAATTTAAAAAGCCGCAAGAGAACTTCTGAAGAATCTCAAAAACCGCTTAATTTTCGTGGTCGCAGTTGCAAGTGAAGAGGTTTTGGAAAGTTTTGGTTTGGTTAAAAGACTTGGATAAAAATGATTCGAAAAAAAAAAAAATATTATATGAGATTTCTTTTTTCACAGTTTTTTTTTTAGTCCCGAATTAATTGTATGTTTATACCCGTATGGTGAAACCAAAGGGTATATTAACTTTGCCTTACCGTTTGTAACGCCAAGATCCCGTCATCGCACAAAAAAATGAATTACACCAGTGTGTTTAGAATGATAAAAATATTTAATTTTTGCATGTCCGTCCGTCCGTCTGTCTGTCCGTCTGTCCGTCTGTCTGTGGCGCGGATTGCGGGCGCACGGATTGAGCTAGAGACTTGAAATTTTGCGCAGATCCGTTTTTCGTAAAATGCGAGGCTAAGTTCGTTAATGGGCAAAAATGGACCATTAGGGGGGGTACCCCCCATACGAACGAAAACGTTTTTTGCGAATATCTCGAAAACGGTGCATCTTATCAAAAAAGTCCAAGAACAAAAGTTATTTAGAATATGATTCTACATAAAACTCCCATACATCAAAATCCGATTGGAATAAATTTTAAAAAATCTTATTGGAAAGTTTGACTTCAAAGTGGAATTTTGGTATAACTGTTCGAATTTTGATACGAATATCACCATACGGGTCTCCAATGATTGCCAGATAGGCAATTATAGCTTTTGTTATGTTTATACCCGTATGGTGAAACCAAAGGGTATATTAACTTTGCTTTACCGTTTGTAACGCCAAGATCCCGTCATCACACACAAAAATGAATTACACCAGTGTGTTTAGAATGATAAAAAAAATTGAATTTTCCATGTCCGTCCGTCTGTCCGTCCGTCCGTCCGTCTGTCCGTCTGTCCGTCTGTCTGTCTGTCTGTGGCGCGGATTGCGGGCGCACGGATTGAGCTAGAGACTTGAAATTTTGCGTGGATCCGTTTTTCGTAAAATGCGAGGCTAAGTTCGTTAATGGGCAAAAATGGACCATTAGGGGGGGTACCCCCCATACGAACGAAAACGATTTTTGCGAATATCTCAAAAACGGTGCATCTTATCAAAAAAGTCCAAGAACAAAAGTTATTTAGGATAGGATTCTACATAAAACTCCCATACATCAAAATCCGATTGGAATAAATTTTAAAAATTCTTATTGGAAAGTTTGACTTCAAAGTGGAATTTTGGTACAACTGTTCGAATTTTGATACGAATATCACCATACGGGTCTCCAATGATTGCCAGACTGGCAATTATAGCTTTTGTTATGTTTTAATCTACCAATACAACATTCTCCATCGCAATTGTTTATATAGCAGTGGAGCTGGTAATAACATTTGCAGGGTTTTGGTGCTTGGAAATCGTGAAGAAAGCCATATAAAGGTATGTCTTGACTCTCTTATCATACTAATTTTCGAAGAAATTCCTTCAGGAGTTTTCTTTGAATATGTGGAGATCTTAGAGTTCTGCCTAACAACTACGAGTATATAAGTAAGAAACTTATAGCCTATAAGTAAGAAAAACGCATTTCACAGGACGTCGCTAATTTTGGAAACATAATAAATTGAAGTACTTATTTATTATTTACACAGCACAGATGGCTCTTTATAAAAAAATCATCACAATTAAACATTAAAAAAAGTCATCAAATGCAAACATTGGACAATAAATAGAGTGGTTTTCTAACTGCAACAAAAATAAATTAAATTAAGTCATTCACCTTTCACCAAAAGTTTAAAATTATCAGTAACCCTAAAATTTCGTTATTGCGATAATGGTTGAAGGGCCATCTGGAAAATGTCCTTTTTGCAAGGACCACAGTCGCATTTTCTATTTCCATTGGAAATTTCTGCGCAGATTCAATCGATAAATTTGCCATCTAACTTTTTTTTTGGGGAGATTCGTATAGAGCAGGTCCGTCGCTATGTCAGATGGGGAAATTCAGACTACGCCCCAATATGCTGTTATGGTAACCACTTTAGACTAGCCCCAAACAAAAAAAAACATTTCATTGGCGGCCATTTTATTTTTTAATCATTAAAATTCGGTTCGATATTTTCTTAAGTAATTCGTATGCAAATATCGTTCGTGTTTTACTTTGTTGTTATTATTTACATCGGACTGGGTAAATACGAAAGCGCGTTTGTTTATTTATGCAATTACTTTAAGTGGACAAAATTCGTATATATTATTTTGTATAAGTTTTTGATTTAAATGTTAAGACAAAAATAGTTTTATTAGTTTAGTTTTATTTTAATACAGGTTTTTTTTCGTTTCTAATAATATTGCTTTTTACAGGCTTTTATTTATTATCAGTTTCACTTGTTTTTTTTTTGTTTGTAAGGGTCAAATCTTGTAATCCATTCATCTGATTTACTTGACATTTTGCACACATACGTAATTCCGATGACAATGCAATATATGTATAAGCATGTGCGAGAAAAAACGGAATGGCGACATGATTTTGGTTCCTAAAATTTCAAAATTTGGTTCTGGTTTTGGTTTCTAAAATTTCAAAAATTTAGTTTTGGTTCACTGAATTATTAATTCACAGAATTGGTAGAGGGCATGTGGTACTAGATATAGACATAAAAAATTGCTGGACTTTAAAACTGGTCGCAAAAAGAAAATAATAAGAATTTTTCGATCCAAAAAATTCAAATTTGAACTGAACGGAACCACTAACAAATTTCTGATTTCTGTAACACGCGACTTTGTCCACTTTGAACAAATATTAGAATCACTTCTAGTTGTAATAGAGATCTGCAGTTTGTTGCGTTCTGTGGGGAACTTAGTGTATAATATGAAAACAGAATAACAAAAATACGAAAAATCCCTAATTTTTTTTTGGGCTCTACTACCTTAAAATTCTAGTTTGGTTTTGGTTCGATTCGACAATTTTTAAAAAAATCTGGTTTGGTTAGGGTTCGGTTCGGCCATCTTTTTCTTAGAGCGGTTCGGTTCATGGTTTGGTTTTAATTCAATCAAATTTCAATGGTTTAGTGGTTTTTGGCTCGGTTCGGTTTTAATGTGTATCGGACTTTCTGAAAAATGCCGGCCTTAAAGGGTTAGTTTAATCCGCTGCAGGCGAGGTTTCTTTTCAATTCCTTTTAAAAACACGGACCCAGTCAGACATACCGCACTTGTTTTTGTCTATCGATAGATTGATAGTTCAAACCAGTTAACCGATTTACCCAAAATTTCTTACGCATGCATGTTCCAGGGTTTTAATATGAAATCTATAAAACGGATCCTTGGTTTTAATGTGAGAAAAGTTAAATGACACAACTTAAAAAAAGTTTTTACTCGAAGACGGCTCTTACGATTTCAATCATTTTTTTTAAAAGGTTTACCTACAGATGTACATACCTATAATATTTTATTCCTTCCTAATATCCTGATGGTTTTAGGGGAAATTACTTTTAGCTGTTTCTTTACGAATTCTATTCACACCCCTGTACAGTTTTAAAGGAAATTACAGTAGAAATGCTTTTAATTTTTAACATTAAGTAAAACAAAATTGAAAATGCGCCGTTTTTAGCTTACCATATAATTATTCCATTAATCTTAGTTAAAAAAGTGTAACGTCCACTAAATTCCTATTACTTTAATGTGAATGCTCTTGTTTTGTGTTCTCCGATGGATTGCTTGTAATCTATTAATTTAGGGATGTCTATTTACAAAACGGGGAGTCGCTCTAAAATGCAATAAAATTAATGAGGCCCACCCAGCACCCCTTCAATATAACAAAATATGAAAAAGGAACTTGAAAAGGGACTGTTATCAAAAGCCGCACGTGCCACGGTGGTGGTGAATATAATGTAATCCAACCGTCTCAATGGCTTTCTATTTAACTTGCATACAATCTAGCAATCTACGAGTAGAAACGTGCCCGAACTATAGAAGGAAGTTCCAATGAAAAGTGCTCCCCTAAAGTTCGTCTTATTAAATCCTCAGACGATTGCTGCAGCGTGCACGTGACCCTGGAGGCCAAGCGGTGTCTAATGGAAATAACATAGGCCGAAATAGTCTACTCTGCGATACTCCCAACTATATGTATTACTCATAAGTTACAACAGTATCTTGTTTGGTATATCTTTACTATAAAAATATCGTATCCAGGCGATCCCGAGGAAATTCAGGAAATCCTGTTTCGTTGCGCTTCTGAAAATCCGGCGCGATGCATGCAATATTTCTTGATTAGAGCCTTTCTGAAATAGTAGAGACGCCATTGAACACGTGCACCGGATTTTTTGATGCCTTCCAAAAAGACGCTGATTCAACATCGCCTTTCATGTTCATTAGCACAATGAAATTCGACATATGTTTCAAAAGTATAAAATAAGACTCAATTCTATGTATCCAGACTAATTTGGTTATCACAGGAATAAGAAATTAGAAAATGTCCTTCTGGGATAAGTGAAATTCGAAAATGTTATTTCCCTCTTCTCCGGCAGATGCATTTCTACTACACTTAACTCGCCTTTGTTTCATTGGAAATTGGGATATTTTTTAAGAATATTTAGTACGCATCTACTAATGACTGCAAATTTGGCGCATGTGTTCATTCCGTTTGCGGCATGGCGCACATGTCTAAATTGCGTTTTTGTTTCAATGGCATTAAATCTGCACTAAATGGAGTAAAATCTTTGCCGTCAATAGGATTTAATTAATTAGCCAGACGCGTGGCATATGTCTACTTTTTCAATTCTCAAGGGCTCGTCGGCAATTTATTTCCCTTTCATTCGGTTCGGTTTCATAGCAGCAGACAGGAATTTCTGCACTTTCAATTTTTAACGCGTGAAGACGTAATCCAGAAGTACATTTTCATCCATGTGTTTTCAGTTATCAATCTTGACTGTGGCTTGAATATATTATCAAAGACTTTAAAATTACCATTAGACATATCGATATGTTTCTAAAAGGAGCTCTCATTTTTGTGCTATTTTGGCAGCTTTGTTGAGTTTTCACAACTTTTTGCAGTTTTTTTTTCAATTTTTTAAATTCTCAATTAATTAACGGGAAATTTCCTTAATTTTTTTTTAAATATACTAGCTCGCCGTTGTCGGGTCAAATTTTTTTTGATACTATTGAAAAAATATCGTTATTCTTGCAGAGGACCTTCAATTTGGAATTTCAAAATTCTGACATTATCGGCGACCTCAAAAATCCAATAATGATCATTTTCCCGAGGTAAAATGGGAAATAGATATTGGCATTGTCCCTGTAGGACTTTCGGTTTCTAATTTTGATATTTGAACACCAGATTAGCATAATCAGCGACCCCCTTAGAAATGGAATGGAATTTCGGAAAGCCCCGCCTTAGTGAACGCCATCGTCATGCAGGAAACATATTGTGAAAATTTCATGTTTCTAGCTCCAAGGGTTTGGGCCTGGCTTGGATGGGTCAGTAAATCAGTCATTGGGGATAAGTCTTTTTACATGCAAGCGTCCCTCGATTTACTACGTTTTTGGGCTGGTAAAATTTTGCGATCTTGCATCGCATAATCCGAAACGTTGCACGGAAAAAAATCTTGGAGTGATTTCCAATCAAAATTTGCTTTATTCTATACCATTCTAAAGCAATAGTATGAATTAGAAATTTTTTGAAATTTATTTTTGGTTCACTTTAGTATTAAAATCTGCAATTTAATTAAAGCTGGTTTGGTTTTTAGTTCGGTTCGACAAGTTTTTTAACATTCTTGTTCTATTTTGGTTCGGTCCGGACTACTTTTTTTTAAAAATGGTTTGCTTTTGGTTTAGTTCAGACATTTTTTTTGTGAAATTGGTTTTAGTTTGATTGTGGTTTGATTTTGGTTACCTCAATTTCACTGGTTCAGTTGTTTTAGGTTCGGTTCAAAAAACTGCTTTGCATCACTGTATCGACATTTATTACAAAACTTCTTTAGGAGAACGTCAAGGTATATCGATTACACATTCTATCATACCAAATTGATTCCCCGAGTAAGGCATTAGTCTTACAAATTGAGGAAATATTCATTTTATGCTAGACAAGCCAAGAGATGGTGATAGGCGTTGACCTCTCGTTTGACTTATTGATCTTCGGAATACCGTGGCAACAGTATAGACGACAAAAACAACCTTAACGAATGTCTTAAGACGTTGCGATGCATCTAGCAAGTTTTCAAGTCATATATGTTGTATCAATTACCACAGGGGACGGCGACTGAATGACTCCCGCTATATGATTGTCATTCGCTTGGGAGGAATGGAACCGCAGAAACTGGGAAAAATCTTGATATCTTCTTCTCCACACGAAACTGGGATCGATTCTCCGTTTGCCTCGTGCACGACCACAGAATTCTGAATAGTTTACATCCGGTTGGCATCCGACTCACATCACGCATTCGGAGAAACGAATTCCGGAACTGGCAAGAGAAACACGAATGAACGACAACTTTGACGAGAAGGATATTCCCCTCCGCTTCAGATATCTGAAAGTGCATTTCACGATGGGATGATAGTTAAATAAACGGACATTCATTCATTTATTCAGCAGGAGACCAGCTGACTTTATTGGGTAAGGAGCGACGGATCACGTGACAGGAATTATGGGTGTCCGCGCTGCCAAAGGGAGCTTAGTCCATTTACTATAATATTACTCCCCGAGGCCGCAATAGTCTTAGTTTAACATTCAGCTCCGGATGAGGAATGTTTTAGGGTTTTAAGGTTTTATATTGACGGCAAAAGCAGCCGGCCCATTGAACACGTGCAGTCAAAGGACCTTTTATTGCATTTTGCTCCTTGTTCACGATTCGATCAGAAACACTGGAAAAAACTTCCTTTTTGTTTGTTCATTGAAAATAATACACGTGCGAATGTCCTCATTATTTGTCCTTTCAGCAGCTGTTCAAATACCACTTCTTACAATTTCTCATTTAAGGCTTCTTAAGTCGAAGCCGACAGGATAATCCTTTCCTTTTAGAAGACTTCAATGAAAATGAAATCTCTTGATTCGATATAGTTTTTTTTTAGTGAAAATTGTTTCTTGTGTTTAGACCACAATATGATTTTACTATTTATGGTAGCAAAAAAATTTTCTAAAAATTCATGTTGGATATTAACAAGTTACAAAATTCGTCATCCTTTTGCTAACCACGCGTTGTGTTGTGAACTGAAAACCACAAAATTGTTTGCCGTACATTACAGTTCTTTAGCATTTTTTTCAAAAACGTTTCATTTTATTAAAAAAAACTTAAAGGTCTAATGCATATTTTAATTGAATTGCGTGCAGATTTTTCAAAATATATGTATATCAAATCTGTATTTACCATTCCCCCGACGGCATTTTACTGGTTGGAGTTTTAAGCGACATTTTGAGACATTTGAAATTTTGCTACGTTAAATCAAGGCCGCAAAAAGAACTAAATATTGAGTAATGCTCTTCTGGAAACGGTGAAGCTTGCAACTTAAGGCTATTGACATAATCATCCAAATGTTTTACGCATTTTAAAAAAAGAATTGGTATGAAAATTTACAGAATTGCGTTTGAATTTTTTTTTCTGTACAATTTTAGCTTCAAACAGCAATCACTCTAGCAAAATAAATTAAGACTAGAAAATCAAAATTTAATTTTTTATAAAAATTTCACTTGCATATTTTTTAAATCATCAACATATTATGATGCCATTGTGGACACATTATGCAACTTTACACGAATGGTTTTGAGATATGAAAGTTTGTTTGTGAAAGAAAAAAGAAATGAAGTCATACATTAAATGAAAGCTTATAAAATTACATTCAAACGCCTTTAAAGATGTTAACATCAGACCTCCATTTCATTCCTAAGCAGAGTTATGCTTTTTTTGAGCGAAAAATTGCGAAAAATCTGAATTTTTTTAATGAGATTAATACAAACAATCTCTGAAAGTTTCATTAATTAGTACCAAAAGTGCATTGTTAGTGGTTGCCTATAGTTTAACGGTACAGGAGTTAGCAGGAATGGGACAAATAATCTTTGGTTAACCCGTGGTCTAAAACCCACTACTTGATGCCAGTGATCTCTCCTGAAAATTTCATCCCAAGCGGTTCAGTGGTTCCCGAGTTTTAAGCGAACATACAGACAGAGACGCACCTAAGTCTATTATATGTATTTATAATAGATAGAAAAATAGTCTTTAGAAAGTTATTAGAGAGCTGAAAATTCAGTAATTTTCAATTGAGCTAAGGTAAAAAGTTTAGGAAAATTTAAAATTTAGTTGAAAATTAAAATGTTTCCATAAAATTTTAGTACTTAACACGTTGACTGCCAGACCAATTTTGCAAAAATGTAAGGGAGATGCTAATACATGTAGACGTATGTAGAATGTACGTATGTATGAATGTATGTATGCATGTAGATTGTAGACCCAGCTATCGAAAATGATAGCCTTGGCCGCTCATGAATCATAGTGCCAATTTTCACTGGCTATCAAAAATGATAGCCATGGCAGTGTTAATCTGGACCTCGATTACTCATAATGAGTGTCGAGGAGTTTCTTTTCTATATTCCGCACATTTCTGTTCCATGTCATTTTAGCCCCCTCCCCCACTATTTGATCTTCTGCCACAGTTTCCGGATTTCCAAACTCTTTTTACAATTCTGTTGTAATTTTACACTTTTATATTGTTGAGTGCAAATTATAACATCTTTATTCCTTAGTATTTCAATGATTTTTTAAAAGGTTGCAAAATTACGGAAACAATCCTATTTGGCTCTTTAGATTCCATTTGAGCACTTCACCCATCAGGAAAGCCTCCCCCACCTGAGCAGCATCAGGATTTTAGTATATCCGAAGAACCAGAAATTCTTCAATTCACTTCGCAACATTTTAATCATAATTCCATCCATGTTTGAATTAAACTCTCGGGCACGGAATCCTCACCATCTACGCGGTGATCCCTAGGGATAATTCGAGAGGCTGGCTAAACAGGATTCGGATTGCGATTTAAGATCGAGTTATGAATGGTATTGAATGGAATGAAAAATCCCAAAGAATTTCAAACTCAAACAAATGCAAGCGTTTCCACTTCCAGATGATGGTGTACAAGTGTTCAAATAAAATTCATTCCATCCACGAACAACAAAACAAAAATCGTATAAAATTTGGCCACGTGTTCAAAATCGACGTTGCAATGAATTTATGAGAGTTTAATTAAATTCTTCGATATGTTAGCATAATACGGGAATGAAGCCATACACGGTAAGGTCCTTTTGGTCCTTTTAGTCTGATTGGATGAACGCATGGCGTAAGTTGAACGACACGACCGCTGTTTCGGAGTTCGTGATGATCTGATGTCTCGTCGTAGCCAGGACAGAATAATATAATTGGACAGATGTTTGACAATATAGTATCCTCCATTCAACTTGGCACAATCTCGATAAAGTGCAAATAGTGAGGCGAATGTCAATGTCGGAGCACTAATTGGAATTTTTGATTCGATATCTTTGAAATTGCACAAGCAATTAAGTTAAAATTTTGTACCTTTTTATTGATACACATGTGTTTCAATTAGTGAAATAGATTTTAGATTAAAAATGCTACTATCTGTGAGTCAAAGGGTTTTCGACAAATAATCTATAGGAAAATAATAGATTTCCGTAATTATATTCTACAAATTTGTTGCTTTCTAATGGCACTTTTATAAAATAATTCCAAAAGAATAGAATAATTATTTACTGTTAGTAAATCAAGCACATTACCAAATATCACCCCCCTCCCTTTCCAAAAGTGTTACGTATTTTATAAAGAGCTTAAATGGAAAAAACGGGAAATTTTTTTTATCTGGAAGTTTCACCTTGACCGCTACCTTCGACTGCTTTCGATTCGACCGCTCCCGATTCGACCGCTCCCTAAGAGTTGGCCTACTGCCTCCTGCATTAACCACTCATTAACACTGAACCAAAATTTCTTCAGAGATTTCAGAGAACCAAAATTTCTTTAGGGATCTTGGTTTAGAAATTTGCTTGTAGGACGAATAAAAACCGACTCAATATCTTGTCATAGTTTCTAAAGATGGTATGGTTCATGAAAAGTGATGGAGGGGGGGGGGGGGGGGGGGGTTGATATAATAAATTTTTTTGTATAAATAGTGCGTATAAGTTTTCCTTAGTAACTATATATAAACCAAATATCACTGACTCATCACACTATCTCCCAAACCACCAAACTGATTGCTATGAAATTTAGCACACAGATTCATTTGTTTCTCTAGGAAAAACCAATTTTTTCAAGGGAAAACTGGTTTTAGAGGGATCTCGGGATTGCTGATCACGAATCTAGTGTTAGAAAGTCAAAATTCGAAGTGGAATGTCCTTAAGGGATAACGCAAATATCCTTTTTCCGATTTTTTCGGGGTCGCTGATCACGAGGAATTTCATAATTCCAAACGGTAGATCCTGTAGAAGTGACGCAATGGTCCTTTTTCTAATTTTGCCTAGGAATAACTGGTTTTAGGGAGTTGTCGGGGTCGCTGAAACCTTACAAATGTTGCAATTCATCCATAGTTCACCAGCCATATGACTGGAGACACGGTCAGCAAGAAAGAAAAGTTTGATCCCGTTTTGGCATAAAGTGGAATTGAGAAGAATAATAAAAAATATAGCAAAAGCTATAATTGCCAATCTGGCAATTATTGAAAACCCGTATGGTGATTTAAGTGAACGTTGTATCAAAATTCCACTTTGAAGTCAAACTTTCCAATAAGATTTTTTTGAATTTATTCCAATCGGATTTTGATGTATGGGAGTTTTATGTAGAATCATATCCTAAATAACTTTTGTTCTTGAACTTTTTTGATAAAATTCACCGTTTTTGAGTTATTCAGAAAAAAAGTTTTCGTTCGTATGGGAGGTTCCACCATACGGGTATAAAAAGTTTCACCATACGGGTATAAAAAGTGTCACCCTAAAATTCCTGGGACTGAAAACGGCAAAAAAATAATTTCAGATCAAAATTGATTGATGATTTTTCTTTTCTCCATGACATTTTTAATCAATGCTGTAATTTATTTGTTTTATAAAATTTAGGTATTCATGAATTCGACATGATTAACTTTTATTAAAATTACGTCACTTCTTTCTTTTTTTTTAAAGAATTCACAAGGAAAATTCACATTTTTTTTACCACTTTTGCTTCAAACTATGAAGGATTTCTGCTGCTGTCGAAAATTTTCCCTCAATAGAATTTCTCCCTTGAAATGCTGAAGAACATACCTAATGATATTAAAAATATTTTTAAATACAAAGAGTTCTACAAAAAGTTTTTTTTACACAAAATTGAATAACTTTAATTTCGACGAGGAAAAACTCGCTTAAGGCATTGAATGTCAAGTTGGATCCTGGATGGGGAGAAGAAACCTCTCAAGAATTCCAATAAATAAATTCATTGGAGCTGAGCTAAAATTGAACACGTGCAAAGTTACAACAGAGTCGCACTCGGGAAATTCACCAACTTTTCCAAGTGTTTACCCGAACAAACATTACCCCTCGATTCAGCACTGCAGAAACATCTCCACAAATGTTGGGGTGTGTCGAAGTTAATGAGCCTATATATTCATGACGCAAGGCTTTTAAGGGTTGCAAACGAGAATCTCTCCCTTTGGTTTTTCCCTCGTTGCCTGAAACGACTATGAGTGGCGCATCCAAGGATTGCGGATGGGGTGTGCCAGTATTTTGGTAGAGCAGGTTGATTGCCGGGTGGATGAACGGATCAATGGATGGATGGATGGTTGGATGAATGATGAAAAGATAGGGTGGGTGGTGGGTGAAATAAATGGGGTTGGTTTCACGTAAATGGCTGATAGACACCAACATTTGTATGGCTTTTCTGTGATGGTAGCAGCAATGGCGACATTTAGCCGCAGGAGACTATTGGGGGATAAAGTTCTTTGCTTTGAGGTCGAAATATCATTCCCCAAGAGGCATTGAAAGTCATTGCGCAAAAAATACTAAAAACCCTCCCGCTTCGCTGGGATTTAAGGGAATGAAAGCACTTCGCACATATGTTCATGCATTTAGGCAAAATGTAGTTTCATTTGAAACGAAACATGAATGGAATTTTAATATATTTTTACCTCATTTATGTACGAAAAAAATTTCAAATCGAAATATTATCCAATAAAAATCTAGTCCTTATAAATAGCTATTTAGAAATATGGTTTTTTTTATCGAAACATAAACTGTTTACATCAATATTTTATAAAATAATAAAATAAAGTGTTGTTGTTGGATATTTAAATGTTTGAAAGCCCTTAAGGTAGTTTGAACATATTGATTTTGAATCAGTTCGGGATAAAATAAGTGGGAGAGCGAGGGGGGTTAGAGAAAAAGGATTGCTGAAACGGAACAATGAAATTACAAAGTAATCAAATATTAAACTAACTAATTATCAAATATCAAATCCAGGGGAGTAATAAATAAACATGCGCCGCAGGCGAATTTTGATAAACTGACTGCGGCATAGGTAATGATTCATATAAAAAACTACAGAACTAACATAAATAAATTCAGCTGGAATTGTCAAAATACTAATAAAGAAAAATTTTAGAAATATGTGCGCTCCAAGTCAAAATCCGCCGGAAGAAATGCGCCGCAGGCGAACAAAATATAATTTACATGAATGTGTAGTCGAAGTTCGATATGTTTTGCGTATTTACTTATCGTTTTTTCCAACATATGATAAAATCTGATTGTAAATTGAATAATCCGGGACAGAAGTTTCCGAAACGCCAGGACAACTGGCCTAAATCCCAGACTGTCTCAGCTAAAATTTTAAATTGCTAGGTCAACGCATTTTCGAGGTATTTAAGATACGTAAAATGGACAGACCGACAGACAGATGCTCGGACATCTTCAAAATTTAGCTTGAAACGGATTTCGTACTGATCAGAAATTTTCTATCTGCCGACGTTCTCGAGTCGGTCTTCGTCCTGAATACAATACTTACCTTCTATAAAAGAGGAAAGTAAAAATTATATACATAAAAACACACGCAAGTTAAATTTGTTTGTAAAATTATGTGCAATTTTTTGTTCAAGAATTTTTATTTCCTTTGATTCCATTTAATGCACGAAAAAATTAAGAAATAAAGTTTTACCTCTGTTAAACCCGAACCCGAACCCGAATTTTAATATGGATTTAGTGCTTCCTACAACGCGGAATTTTCCAGAAATGTATAGGTACTCAAAAAAACTGAATAAAAACTGAATAAAAACAGACTCTAGTTCATAGAAAATTGTATTACTAACTTTTTTTTTGAAATTCGGACACAAGAGGATAAAAAGATATCTCTAAACCAAAGAACATATTTCTTTGGTTTGAAGATACAAATTTCTCTGAGTGTACACATAAATAGTCATTTTAATCAAAAAAATAGTAAATTTTAGTACCTTCTAAGTATTTAAATTTATTACAAAAAATATACGATTTTGACTATTTTTTTTTGTAATTGAAATTAATTATTATATTATAGAATGATTAGATTTATCATTCTGTGGAAGTGGAAACTTCCTGTACCCAACTTTTTAAAAGCTTTTATTTGGCTTGCCTTCGTATCTGTCTGTCTGTCTGTTTGTCAGGGTCAAATCTTGCAATCTAATTTTGACCCATTTCCACTCATCCGATTGAAATCTTGCACACTTACGTTGTTACGATGACAATTCAATATTTTCACTACTTCGTCCTTGTAAGGATCAGCGAAGGTCTGTCAGAATAACGTGGTTATCCTTTTCCTCAAATTTTCCGGGGAGAAATCTCATTGTGCGGGTTTTTGGGGTCGCTGAATCCGATTCTGACATTAAGAAATCTGTAAGGATAGGGGAAGTTCCTGTAAGGATAACATGATTATCCTTCTTTCTCAAAGTTTCCAAGGAAAAATCTCATTCAGAGGGTTTCTGAGGTCGCTGAATCCGATTTTGACATTACAAAGTCTGTAAAGTTAACGGAAGATCCTGTCTGTAAAGTTAACGGAAGAGAGCAAGAATATATATTCGCAGACTAAGAAATATAAACAAGCATGGCGAAAGGCAGACACCATTTTGGATTTTTAGTCATACTAATAAAAAAAATGGATTTTTTTCCATTTTTTTTATTAAACCGAATTTAGTTTTGTAAGAAAGATATCATCTCACGGTTCTGATTGGTGGATAAAGCTATGTTTTCACAGAAAACTTCCGATTCAAGAGTTTTAAAAAACTCGACCACGCCTTGATGGAATGCCGTGGACTAGACCAATATGAACGAAACTTAAATTGTGGATCTGTCAATTGTTTTGAAAATTACAGCCGTTTTTAATGGATATGACTTTTTCAAAAGAAAAATTAAACATTCATAGCGAAATAAGTCTTCATATACACAATATATTTTTGTAAAAAAAAACATATTACCAACAGTACGAGCAAATGTTTAATATTCATATGTTATATGTTTGAACGACAAGGTTTTTATGGCGCGGTTCTTTAGAAATTCCTTTTATTATTTGAACATTTCTCATTGCGTAGAGTACATATGGCTTCGCAGTGACAAACTGAAAAATACAACATTTGGCCAGATATTTACATAAAAATTATTCAACTCGCACATATCCTTGAGAATTAGTTCCGATATCAAGCTGCCATATGACACCAAGGCCTGTGTGAGTAAATGACGTCCACTACACTGCCATAAGGCGTTGTTCTTCCTGATAAAATGGAACTGAAACAGGATTCAAAAAAACGTTTCAGCCAACATTATTTTCTGCCACTATATAGTGCAAACAGATACATTTAATTTACTTAATTAACAAAAGGATAACAAGTGTTCACCAAACAACCGAAATATGAAGCCTCGAATCCCTCGCCACCTCACACCAAAGTGAATGCATTTCGAATGAGGAATTCTTCGGCTTCGAGTACATTAAACAAATATCCGTGACCAAATAAAAATGTAATCTGAGCTTTTATATCGGATTAGGCGTCATGTTTATTCCTCTATCGTTAGACTCATAAAATGCAATAATCATAATAATGATGGCTATGATGATGTTCGCGATGAGTGGTGGTGGCTGGTGAGATGAGATGCAGGGCGAAACAACCAACCCCTTATGGCATCAGCAATAGAACCTTAATGTCAGGACGAATCTTCTCATAATCATCCATGTGTGTGCATAGTGATAGGTGAGCAGCGAAACAACAACAACAGCCTCAACCCCTAAAGATAAACCTCTCTATGCTTGTTTAGACCATTTGTCATCTGTTTCATTGTTACTCCCTTGGCTCGTTCCTACTCCTGTGCCCTGGTCCCTTCTTTCACCCTAAAATTCCAGATATGGGGCGCTAGGTGGTAGCGATGTTGATCGACGTTTCGCTGCCATAAGGACAAACTAATCAGCTTGTTGTGTGAATTTGTTTAGTCCTGGCCGGAGCAGTTTCAGACTCACCACTTTCATCCCGGATTGCGCAGACCACGCGGCGTGTGTCCTTTATAAGTGAATTGACACGGAATTGTAAAGAGATTAAACTTTTTAAATCGGTCAGCAGTTTAGTTAAAAGGTCTTAGGAGTGAATGCTACAAAAAGATTTTAACTCATGTATGTACCCCCCTTGAAGGGTGCCATATGTAGCATTTTTAAAATAAATGACTTGATTGCGCAAAGACATTAGATTAGATTTACATATGTTCATTTGTATTCGTTTCTTCAGTATTTGGGATATTTACGCAAAAATAAAAGCAATTGACAAAATCTATAAGGGATGATTGATTTGTTGAAGATAATATTTCTTGAATTCCAATTAATTTGCGATGAATGGTAAGTTATCATATCATATCATCATATCATCATCATCATACTAATATATAAAAATGAGTTGGTGTCTGTCTGTCTGCCTGTTCCTCTTTCACGCA
The DNA here is from genome assembly GCA_964034945.1 of Chrysopilus asiliformis. Taxonomy (NCBI): domain Eukaryota; kingdom Metazoa; phylum Arthropoda; class Insecta; order Diptera; family Rhagionidae; genus Chrysopilus; species Chrysopilus asiliformis. The sequence continues at coordinate 15,384,562 of OZ035962.1, forward strand.
AAAACGGCTGAACCGATTGACTTGAAATTTGGCATGAGTGTCTGTGGTAGTTCTGGTTCCAACATAGGCATACGGAAAAGTAGCGCGAGGGGTGGGGGGAGTAAGGGCAGGGGGTAAAGTAATCTCGAAACTTAGTTTTCCCTCTATGTTACTCTTTCGCGGGGAAACTACTGAACCGATTGGCCTGAAATTTGGCATATATGTTCGTTGGGGGTCCAGCCTCAACATATACCCATTAAAAAGGAGCCCGAGAGGTGGGGGAGTAAGGGGAGGGGGTAAAGTGATCTCGAGACTTAGCTCGTCCTCTATGTTACCCTTTCGCGGGGAAACTACCGAGCCGATTGGCCTGAAGTTTAGCTCCAACATAGACCATAAAAATAAAAAAAAATTGAAAAAACTTAACCCGGCAACGACGGGTATGCAAGCTAGTATAGAATATTACTTTTTTAAATCTTTTATTTAGCTTGCTTTCGTGTCTATTTGTTTGTTCGTCAAGGTTAAATCTTGCAATCAAATTTTCATCCATTTCCACTCAACCGATTGACTTGAATTTTTACACACACACGTAATTCTGATGACACTACAATATTTTCTACTTCATCATTGTAAGGTTAATGGAGGGTCCTAAAAGGATAACGTGACTATCTTTTTCCTCAAATTTTCCGAAAAAAAATCGGATGAGTGGAAGCGGATAAAAATTAAATTGACTTTGACAGACAGAAAAACAGACAAAAAAACTAGAAAAATGTTTTAAAAAGCATTTGTTAAAAGAATGCACTAAAAAACAAAATTTGGGCATTGTTTATCAGAGCAAAAGCGAGTTTAAAATTGATTTTTTTATACTTTTACCCCGCATTTATTTCTGATAAACAACGCCCAAATATTTATTTTTTGTTGGAAATACGAAGTAACCAGTCTTCGAGTCTGGCAACACTTTTTAAGTACTTCCTTCTTCTCGTGATAGCCGCCAGCCGATCAAGACGTGTTCGACATTAACATTTGCATTATTCTACATTACACTAATTTCTATTCGATTAATAAAAGGTGTTTTACTCTTTATTGAAACCAAAAATACCAATATTTTTATTCTTTTTAGTACATTTTTTTGATAAAATCTTTTTTTTATTTTTTTTCAATTTTTTTCCGAAGTTTGAAAAACGAATTTATAATTTAATTGTTGAAGCCCTTTCATTTAAGACCCCATTCGATGGGTATTTGGCATAATAAATTTATACAACATGGCGCCTGACAATTTAAAGAATAGTAAACGGGGTGTATGTACATGTATTTGTGTGTAACAAAAAATTTTTGAGATTAGTTTCTAATTAACTCATTTTCACGCCTTTTTTTGAAATTAAAAGCTCTTAACGTCCCATAGAACCCCATGCAGCGCCATTTTGAAAAATTCCAAACGGAGTAATGCAATTCAGGGCCATTGGGGCGCACTGTTCTTAGAAAATTAAGCTACGCTTAGCCAACTCCACTCGCATAACTCTTGATGATCTATACTATAAGCCAGGAAAAACATTCTACTTACTGCCAAACATTTCAAGCCAATTTCAGAATTATCGTCTTTGAAGCCTAACCACTAAAGTCTGAGTTGACCGATTTCCATGAAATTTTTCAAATTGTATGTAAAACAGATACCATCAAAATATAACCTGTGGAATCAGTCAATCCGTTTGGTTTTCTATTAAATATTTGTGGCTGGGAAAAATTGGATCTGTAGTAGATTTCAAATTTCTGCATTAATCAGTTCTTTTAATATATTTTAATATATTCTCAATATATTCTCAATATTTTATCATATTATCATATGATTTAATTGCGAAAGGAAATTATCATCGCATCACTATGCCGGTTAAGATATGTTTTAATACCATTTTAAAGACATTTTTAAATTTTTGGAGCTGCTTTTTCTGCATCTTTCTTTTTTGACGAAAAAGTCAAATGATTCAAAAATTACAATTTCGTTTTGTGTACAAACTTTTATTCAATTTTAGAATATCTTTCTGGTCAAATTAATTTAAAACTTATTATTTTGCCACCTTATCAATAATCTCCTTAATGGAAATGAGTGTACCCAAAGTTTTGCACCACACCTTCGGTAATATTTAATAGATTTTCCGGTTTTTTTCTCCAAGAAAAACACATAAAAAAGCTATAACTCCACTAATTCTCCTTAAACAAAATGAATGACAACTGTCACATGCAAATTGCCTTCTAATTGAATTTAATTTGGAACATAAATTGAGTTTACTTAACGCCAAACCCAATCTAGTGTGAAAAATCAAGTTTTTAAAGAAACTGAACCGAAAAACCAAAAGATACCTTATACGTAGTTTTGATATTGTCCGCCCGGTTTCTGTACCAACCACTTGCTGGCTAAGGTCGACGTAAATCACAGAAAAGTTTCATTGAGGGAAATTTGATATTCCTGGAAATTGTGTAGAATCTTACTACTCGTATATTTTCATACAGATAATATTCCATACATTTTCTTTCAGTACCCGTTCCAATGCACTGGAGCACTGAAAAATAATCAAATGATATCGTTAAAAACTTGATTTTCCATTCACAACCGCCCGTTATTATTATTTTTTTTTGCACAAATGCGAATCGTGTGTACGGCCAATAGTAGGTACTCATAATATTTCACTTTTTTACTTTGTGATTTAGTTCAGTTTTATATCATTTTGCCGTAACCGCAACTGATTCACCGTCACACGAGTGTAACTTTCTCGTTATTATTTTGTCGCCTTGTACTTCTTCCTACAGGTCTTTTTCACGATTTATTCACGATTTTCTTTATAAAGTTCACCCTTCACGCTACCATTCCGAGTTTATTCCACATACCCTGTGGTGTATAACTTTGTGGGCTCAAGTAATGCAAATACGTTATGTAAATAAAAGTAATTTTTATTTAGAACCTGACAGCTTGAAAACATGACCCAAAGGAAAATATTTTGATGTTGATTCATAAATATTTTTCTGTGTATTGAAACAAGTAATTTAGTCAAGTGATAAACAAAATATATCACATATTTTGTAATTTTAGATTTGGTAAAACAAATTTAAATCAAATTTTATGCGACTAAATGTTTTTTTGAAGAGCTTTTACATGTCAGTATTTTGAATATTAAATTTTATGGTGAAATGTCTAATTTCTTGAGCATAATGAAATGACATCGTAAAAATGCGATTTTCACGACTAAAGCTACAAAAATGGGCCTGGCCCATCAACGCTAGAAGCCGGATATGCTAGAATCAATGCTAAAGAGATCGGACCTGACTGGAATTAAAGTCCGTGCGGTTCTCAAGATATCAAAGATGCATATAAGACTAGTTAATCCGACGCGAAACAATAAGCGACTTGGTAAAAATTGAACAGAAATCTTCAGTGCGGTGGATTGAAATAAGAGTTCCCAAACATACAATTCATAGTATTTTTAGTGTGTCTGACATATAAAGGTTTTGCTTCCCGTGAGCCAAGTTTTTACCAGGATCAAAAAATGTCTTGTTGAGTATATCAGCATTTTCCAACACTGGTCTAATCATAAAAAATTAGCGATAAGATGCATGGGAAGTTTTCGGGGAAGCTGCGATAAAATATGTGTTTGTACGATAAAGGGATGAACGAGTAAACTACAGTGAAACCTGTCTCAGCTGGAAAAATTTTCTGGTCCCATGCGAGTCCGGATTATACAGATTTTGTTGTATTTAATATATAGAAAAAAAATGTAAAATCATATTGTAAACACTTCTTTCTCAACATTTTTTTTCAATACTATTTAAAAAAAAATACTTCCATTGGTATGGGTACAGGGCCAAGGAGAAGTTCTCTTGTAGCTTACCCGGCCTTTACACGCGACTGTAAAGTCTGTCAGTAGCACAGACTTCAAATGTCAAATTACTGACAACGAATCAAAACACATTTAGCGAACTGGCAGTCGGTGCATTTACACGAGACTGTGTCAGCGACTGTGTCAGCTCTACAGACGCGTGTAAGGGCCGGGTTATATTTGCACCTGATATATCATTATCTCGCCTGCAAATTCCGTCCAATAGTTTCTAAATTTACTGATAACAAGCAAACCAGACTTGAAATTTTGATGCAATCGTTTTAAAAGGAACCAAAAAATGAGAAAAAACCTGAAAACAATTTTTTCAAAGCTTTTATTGAGCTTGCTTTTTTGTTTGCTTGTTTGTCAGGGTCAAATTTTGTAATTGTATTTTGACCTACTTCCAATCATCCGATTGAGTTGAAAGTTTGCATACATATGTAATTCCAGTTACAATACAATGTTTTTACTGCTTCGTACTTGTAAGGATAACGGAAGATCCTACCAGTATATTACTCAAATTTTCCGGAAAAAATTTCATCTGGAAGTTTTTGATTCCGACATTAAGTCTTTAAGAATAACAAAATGTCCTCTAAGGATATACTTGCACAAAGGTAGACTCTGATCTAGAGTGTGGACAGAGAGACGTGTAAAAATGGCGGCCAAGCTGAGAAACGAGCGCGAAAAACTTTAAAAATTTGATTCATTGTTACAAATAATTGTTAAAATAACTTAAATCGGTTAATATAAGTAAAAAACTCATGTTCGAGGTATCAAAAAAATTGTAAAGTCTTATTTGTTTTAATAAATTGAAAAAATGTTTACAGGCTGTTCTAATGGGGTGAAAAAGTTGTTCTAACTGATCTAATAGACTGTTATAATTGGAGTTAATAGACTATCCTAATCAGTAGGATAGTCTTTTAAGTGCTGATGTTCACTCTCTAGATTATAGTCTCTCTATCTACTAGTAGCTTTTAAGATATTAAACGTGCTCTAACCGACACTATTAAATCAGTGGCGTAACAAGGGAGGAGGGTGTCCATGGGGGTATGTGAAGTAGTAATATTTCTGCCTATGCCACTGTTTAACACTATACCCATTCTGGACGTAGGAAATTTATTTGTTGGATTTTATAAAACGATTATTGTTTAAAATCAAAATTGCTAGCAGAAAAAAATAAGTAACACCCAACAAATTTGCTAGCAAATCGGTCAATTGAATTTACCTTTACGTAATCAAAATGTAATCGCAGAGCACATCTTTAAAGTTTCTTTGGCTTCAACACTATTACGTGATCGGATGGAAAGTTATGTAACTTTTAATAGGGAAAAAATGCGACAAACGAAAATTTAAGCTAAGAGAGGGTTTAAATTTACGAGCGTTTCTAATTAGATGATTAGGTGAGGTTGATGTTTTCAAAGCTTTGATTCGTTGCTACGAAATTTAGATCAATTGTGAAAGTACGATCACTTTTTCGAGAGAAAAAAACCTGGGAGACCGAAAACATCATCAGCCACATTAGAGACGTAATTAGTAATTAAAGGTTATGAGAACAGTAACCTGAGTTGAGCGCCAGTTCAGTCGCAGTGCAGCCGCCAGCATAATTCTCAACTGCAAATTCAAATGCTAAAAGTCTATATTAGGAATGGCATCGATGCGGCGGTGAACAACGATTAAATCGCCCATCTGTTAATTGAGCTACAAATCGGAGCACCACCTGCTTTATTATCAATGGAACTTGTCGAGGTGAGGCTCCGATCCGCTCGACCACACACTTTACTCCACTTTTCTCTATGTTGGGCGGTGGACTTTTTGCACATTTGGTCGAGATTCCGTAGAAACTTGTGAACAATATGATCTCACCTGGGCCTCACCGTCAACGCAAAGAAATTACTGGTATACCTACTTATTATTACATGTACAGTACATATATAATAAATAGGTCGTCTGTCTAATAGTAAACACCTGATATCGGATGGATGATTATATCTGCTGCTGTTGATGCCTAACCATTAACGTTTTTTCTGTGTTTTTCATTAATTTTTTTTCTTTGTATTCACGGTTTGATGGATTCTATGTAACGTCTATGTTTTCTAGAAATTTTATTAATATGCGGTTGGAAATTTTCCCTATTTTTAAATTATCGGTTATATTAGAATATAAATTAATATATAATTAGTTATTTTATTAAAAATCACGTGATGTTTTTTTTATTACGTAAATGTTTTTACGTCGTAAAATGATTTTTAAATATTTTTTTTTTCATAAAAATCTGGTTGAAATATAAGAAAAATTGCTAAAGACCAATCGTCAAATACTCTATATGAGGATAGGCAAAACTTAAAAAAAAATCTTTTTGTATAGGGGACGGAAGAAGAATGATCCGATTTTGCCTGTTCAATCACTTACCCTCGCTATTTACGAGAAGCGCAACTGAATCCTTTCATCTCTAGGACCTACAGACGGATGGACCTATTGACAGACGAACATGCGGAAATCAAAAATTTATGTCATACAAAACACCCTGGTGTCTTGGGTGTCGGAAGAGGGGTGTGGTGGGGCGTCACTTGAACCTCCTCCTCCCCCCTGGAATTTTAAAAAAAAGTAGAAAAAACTGTTTGGTCAATTTAATGGTGTATTTGACCTTGGAATTTTTTGACTGCGGCGCCATTTTTTTAATACTCACTATATACTTGGATTTTTTTTATAAAAAATTTGCTTGCGGCATAATTTTTGTTGCATATTGAAGAATGGCGATATGCTTTCTATCTAAAAAATCACAAACAAAAATTGAAACAAAACGATGCGTTACAAACGGTGTACTAAATCTAATATACTACTGTATGATTATAAGATAGAATTAAAAAATTATCAATTTTAGCCTTTTATTCTTAAAAACAATTAAATTGAAAGTAGGAAAAACTTGTTTTTACCTTTAAACGAAGCAATAAATTTTATACAGAAACTAAAACTTTATTTGAATGAGAATCAATGGAAAACATTGACAAATGTGCAATTTTTTAAACAGAATGCGGTGCAAATATTTAATTTAAGAGCTGCACAGTTTCAAGCGGAAATTAATATAAATTTTCGCGCTCTTTACGTGCTATTGATAGCTAAAATGGAAATGGTGAAAATACCAATAAAGAAAAGTGTCGCAGATCAAATCTTTTGAGATGTGTCCTTTGTGGAAAATCACTGAAAAAATGCTCCGCAGGCGAAAGAAATGTACTATACAGCAACTCCAGCTGAAATAAAGTATGTTTTGCATATTTTTTCTAGCACTTGATAAATTATAATACTAACTTGAAAAATCCGGGACAAAACTTTAGTTTCCGGAACCCTGGGACAGCATACCCAAATCCGGGACTGTCCCGGTTATTTCTATCTAAAAATCAATTTCACAAACATGAGTTATTGTATATTTATAGTCCTCTCCATTTTAAAAGCTATTATATAAAGTTTTCATTTCTCAAGTACAACTAAGTGCGGCCGTACCAGAAATTGAAGAAATTGTTATATTTCTTAAGTGCGATTACGATCACCGTAACTTTGTTTTTATTTTTCGTCCAATTGGATTGCTTTGTTCAACAAATTTTCTTATCATGAAAAATATACCTTTTAAAATGTTTAGATAAGGGAGGAGAATGCATTGTTTGTGTGATATCATATGTAGTCGCCTTCTATTAAAATCCACTTGTTCTGACAAATATTTACTTACTTAGCAAACTTTCTTATCAATGGTATTTATCTATTCCAATGGTTTAAAGGTTTAAAATTCTATTTAGTTTTTGGTATTTAGAAGAACTTGGGGATTAGTAAAACTTGAAAAATGTGAATTTACCGGGGAATTTAGATCTGTTCTTGGAAGAAAAAAAAATTAATTTTTTTGTCATTTCATTAAAATGTTTGACTAGAAGGGTGTATTCGCTGCGTGAGTTGAAAATTTTGAATTTGGGCGAGGTACTAAAAGTTTACACGCTATTACGCATAATAAAAATTATGATCATAATCTGAGATTAAGAGCTATATGAAACCACTAAAGTTACTCAAGTTATCGTGGCGAAATAATTGTGCAAAGCCTATCCATAAATATCAAATTTTTAAAGTCATTATTTTACAAAGCAGTTTTTTGATATTTTTATGGGGTATGCTAATTTTGATATGTGTTATAGATCCCCGAACGAGCTCCGAAAACTACTGTAACTGCAGAATGTTTCTCAAAAGCTGTCTTGTTACTCTCTGAAGAGATTTTGGTCCGGTCTCAACCAGGGTTGGGACCAGTGATGCTATATCGAGGGGAATTCCCCTTTTTGCGGGGAATTTCACTATAAAAATTGTTAATAGGGGAAAAGGGGAAAACGCTTCAAAACGAGGGGAAACGATTTACAACGAGGGGAAAATCTCCGCCTTTCAAATAAATCCGAAATACTTTTAAAAAATTACGGAAAAGTAAAAATACAAATAAATAAAAACAATTACAATCCAATTCCAAGCTTAGACAAAGGTGAAGAGTGAAGGAAATGCCCTTATTTATGCATTTGCCACTTTATAATCTTATTGCAATTGTAAAGTACACACCAATCTTTTAAACGAAAGCACTTTAAAATGGCTTTGGAATGTACGTTTAACCGATTTTTCAGTGTACTTTTTAACCGTTTTGAAAAAAGCGCATTAAAAAGTGCCATTTCTCATCTTATTCAAAGTAATTACTTTAAACTACTTTAAAAGACTTCGATGGAAAGTAGTTTCCATGAAAGTTCATTGACACATATTTTTTGTTCGTTTTTCAGATTTCTTAAATATATTTTCAATAGAAATATTTTCAATTGCAAATCAGCAGAAGTGCTTTGTTTCAATTATGTAAAAATCAATTAAATCGGTAATTTCGTGGTCATCTTTAAAATTTGGCTTAATGTACATTACATACTAATTTCGACGAATATTCACCAGAAGAATGCATGAACCAGTGGCAAAGTGCTCGGAATACAAAAATGGAGTTCCAGTCGCGACTTAATTTTGTTTTCTTCCATTTTTTGATATTTTTATATTTTTTAAATTCGAAATATGGAAATAATTTTTACCGAATTTAAGGAAGACAGGATCATTTTAAGCTCAAAAGCAAAGGAACTACCTTGATTTATAAATTTGTGACTTGCTTTGATTATTATCCAATTGTGAATTCCGACTTCTTTTCATATTTTATTTGACGTTTGGTTGGAGACCCGTCATGTTGTTATCGGGAATACAATTAACGAGTATTTTGTTAAAGCTTTACAAAATATAAAATTATTTCCTAATTTGTGTATTTTTCTCTTAAAAGACTAACATGAGTCCAAATGACAATAATTTTTGGTTTTAATATATGAATTCTTTATTTAAAATTCGTTTTTTTATAGGGGAAAAACGAGGGGAATTTCGTCATTGAAAAAGGGGAAAAAGGGGAATTTCGTCATTTGGAAAGGGGAATGTCAATTAAAGTACATAGCATCACTGGTTGGGACTTGAGGATGTGTAAAAGGTACTATTTTTGCCCAAAAAGGGTACTAGATTGAGATAATGTGGTACTAGATTTTTTTTTAACTATCGTGCAATCAAAATCGTTTTTTATGCTTATTACATATGAGTCAAAAAAAAATCTAAATCTCGTAATTTTAGAAAAAAAAATCCTTAACCCATATGGATTGACTTTTGCGCTGTAAATTTTGTATAAACTCCATCTAAGAGCTTAAATTTCAAGAAGTATTTTGAGCTATTGCTAATATAAATCATATTGATTTTCATATCTCCCTTAATAAGACAAATTCAGTAGTCTTTAATTAAAGAGTTGTGGCGGGATCATTTAAAAAGGTACTTTTTTTCTAATACATAGAAAAGTGATGGCTTTTTGAAGGGAGCTATAAATTCAGATAAAATCATTTTTTATATAAACCATGAAAAGGTAGCAGATTCATGGGCTGTGGTACTAGAGTACTAAATGAGTCAAAAAGGTACTAGATCTGGTACATATCGCTACTTCGGAGGAAGACTGTCACAACTCAAAAATTGTAAATTTTGGGAAATGACGTTTTAAAGTTATATTCTGATATTTTGTGTTAGTATTTTTGATATTTAGAAAATATCTACAGTAACGAGAAGTGGTCAGAATTATAAGTTACAATTGTGACACTCTTCTACAACAAAGTATACCATAATTACCACTCTTCCGCACCTTTAGTACAAATTCGACATTTTTTGAGTTGTGACAGTCTTCCTCCGGAGTAGCGATATGTACTAAAGTCCCAACCCTGGTCTCAACTATTAGATCCACTCCTAATCTGTGATTCTAAAGAAACGCAGGTTTTATTTTAAGGTACATTTTCGTCCAGTAAATTCGACACCTCTAACAAAGTCGTGTTGAAAGCATGGAAGGGGGAGGGAACCGTGGTTTCGAACGCAGCGCTCAAAATAAGATAAAATATTCACTATGCCAGATGTAGATTTGATGAATATAAGAAACTCAAAGCTGTCTCTTCAACATGATCAAATTCTTTGTATCTTGAATTCCATACTCTCATTTAATTATTTAAATTGGTTTTCAGTATATGTGGCGTGCTCATATATTTCAAAATTTCCTGCGTCAAATTAAGATTCCAAAAAGGGCAAAAAATACTCTGTCCTTACCCTGTTCTGGGAATTGCAACTCTTTCAATTTAAGGGTCACCCTGGCCTTGACATCCAAAAATTTTCGCCAGCAGTCCAGTTTTTTTCCCAAAAAACCCGCTTGCAGCGCATTTTTCTCAAAAAAACAACTTTTACCTGCGGCGTACTCCGATCGATTGTGGGATTTTTTTAAAATTTTGTCTGCGGCGAATTTTTTGTTACAGCTGATAAAATTGTGTAAAAATGGCGGATGCAGGGAAATTGTAAAATTTTTATAAATTGTTTTGAATGTGCGCGTCTCAGAGTTACGATTATCGACAATGTTCCCTAGCTCCGGTTTGCGAAAGCCAGAAAGATATTTAGGTCTGCTAATTCTGGAAATGTATGGAGAATATGCGGTACAGAACATAACTAAAAATTTTTCTTGGAAAATAGGAGGGGGGGGGGGGGTGATGGCAGATAGGTTTCGCCCCGGGCGCCGCTTTGCCATCGCAAGACAGCTACCTCTTGATTGTTTAACTCAAAGCTTCCTCAGTAATTTGTCACCTTTGCTTGTTAAAAATAAGATATTTTAGAACAGTTTTATTTAGGATCCTCTAACGTTTCATCAATTTTTTGTAATTTTTGAATTTTACTTTGAATAAAAGCATCAACGAAATGAACCGCATAAAGTTATTTAAATTTTTAGAGAATACAAATTTTAGAATTTAATTAAAAAGACATGTTCCATCAAAGCTTGCAATAAAAAAAAAACACAAAAAAAAATGTTAAAAATCGGTCGTATTCATAAAAGAGACATTCAAAGGAATTTATATATAATTGAAAACACACGTTCGTAAAAAATCAAGGAATTGTAAGTCAGAATTAAGACAAAGTTGTTGAATCATAAAACTTTTTACCGCATTGGAATTCCTCTACCTTGTGCGTGTTTTTAAGAGAGTTTGTTCTTAACACCAGAATAAATCACAACCAGAAGTTTTCCAACAAACTATAAAACCAATTGCGATTGATTTACGATGTCAAATGCTACGAATTAAGTTTCCAATGCTGTTCAAAATTATATTTTATACAATTTGAAAATATAAAATGTGTGTTTTTTCGCCTCTCTAAAGCGCGAGTTTGTTGCTGGTTGGGTGATTTTTTTTAGAGAATTTTGGAGTGGAAAGATTTTTGTACGAAAAATGTCGATTTTAAAGGTATAACCGATAGTGGCCCAACCCAAAACAGGAAAATGTCTTCAAGTTTAAACTTTCTGGGGTAGGAAAAAAATCTGCTTAATTGCGTCCACATCTGAACCGAATGAATTGTTTTAGATTTATTTTCAACGAATATCAGATGCTAAACATCACAACTTGATTGATGAGCGATGTATGGACACTGATGGAGAACACTTCTTATGGATGAATTGAGACTGCAGGAAACCAAATGTTGCAATGACTCCACAGGATTCCCCAAATAGTTTGGAAAAGTGGCGGGAAGCGGAGTAGCAAACCAGGCAGTTGGCATAACACACATGATCTAGTGTCGGGATATATTCCAGGTTTCCACCGATTGCCATCAAATCCCAATGAAAACGACGACCGAGGATAGCGGATTCTGTTGGGCGACTATCAAATTTTTTGGGGATTTCGGCGAGTACCACGAAATAACTACGGACAGCCGGCATGGCCTGTTCTCTGGCTTGGATGATTTTCACGTAGATCAACTAATTTTGTCAACAAATGTAAGACATGTGTTTCAAAACTATAAATAAGAGCAAGTCAATGATTCTGGCGAAGATGTTTGGCGTTCGTCTCCTTCCTGACGACTACCATTCGAATCGTTTCTGTACAGTAAATCCCTGACAAACAAACTGTCTTGATTTTTATTTAAGTGTTTGGCGTTTCTGATTTCAAATGTTAAATATGTGCTCAGCACATGTAGATTCATTCCCGAAGGCTTGATGCTGGCTGGCTGAGATCTATCGCTTTACGTGTCGGGACTATTTTCCGATTGGCTGCTGTTTTGATGGGACATTTGTCTTGTCTTGAGTCGCACATGTGTCGATTCATCCTGTCAAGATGATGCTGCTACTTTCCTTAGGATTTTTTCATGTTTGATCGGGAAGTGAAAATTACGCGCCAAACGCAAAGATGAAATTGATTAAATAATAGGGTAAATTGTGGGGTTTCCGAGCACTCAGAACATTTTTGATTGCAAAACAGTTTCTGAAAGGTAAAAATTCCTTGAACCTACTAGAAACGTTTTGTTTCTTCTAATAAAAAATGCTTCTCTTTATTATGGGTTGTTAGCATCCAAGCTTTAGAACTGTTGATTAAGAATTTAAAAAAAACTATAATAGCCATAAACCACACTCCTGGTGCAGTTTCACACTGTTCCAACGCAACAGACTTTATATTTTTATCAAAATACACAATTTTAAAGAACATTTCTCTTGAATCCTTAAAACATTAGTACGAAACCTTATTTTTTTTTACTTTTTAGTGCATTTTGAAAGTATATCAGATTAGAAAACTTGTATTTCAAATTGTTTTTTAATTATCCTTGCCTTTGAGGTATCCTTGCCTGTGGGATATCCTTACAGACTTTTTCACTTAAGAATCGGATCTTAAGCAACTCAAAAAACCCCCAGATGAGATTTTTTCCGGAAAATATGAGAAAAAGAATAATTTCGTTACCTTCGCAGGACCTTCCGTTATCCCTACTAGGACGAAGCAGTGAAAATATTGTAACCACTCAAGGTGGCAAAGTTTTTGAGAATTTACTTCTAGTCTAGTTAAACTTTGCTAGAATCTAGTTGAAATAGATTTCGAGTGCATGAAAATATACAATTGTCTGCACAAACTAGGCATGTTGACCCTATTTGACTAACTACCAATTTGAAAATTGGCCCCAAAATCGACTCCCCAAACAAACCAATATTGGTCGGGTGTCTGGTTTTCATCTTTTTTACCCAAGCATTAGTGAAAATAGCAGCAACAAAAACAAAAACTAACAGCCCCAACATAACCCCAATAGCGAGAGCAGCAGCAACAACAATTCCCTTCCTTCACATTCGCCGACATGTCAAATTTCTATAAGATTGTACTTAGGTCTTGAAATATATGACGACTTTATGAACGTGCTGAAAAGTTTCGATGGCCTTTTAATTAACGCACCCGAGAAAGGCCCACATAGTGGATAGTTTACGATCAAAAATAATTGAAGAAGTTGAAATTATGACGATGAAATGCACTATATTGAAAGGGAAGGAATGGGAGGCTTGAGATGCCTGAATCGGGACAAAACCCAATCAAATTTAGTATGCGATTTAAAGAATTTAGGGATCGTTGTTTTTTATTACTAATTTACCGAAGAGTGTGAAGTAGGCGGATATCCCAAAGGAAATATGATTTTTTTTACTGCAATTTATCGAATTTTTAATTAATTAATGATACTGTAACAGGGAATTAGATTGTGCATGTCTACACGTTTTACGTTAATATTTTTTAAGAAAGTAGGGAACAATTGTGTTTCCTTTGACCTCCCGAATCTACTAATCTCCCAATCGAATTTGGAATTTCGAGCAAATCGAGATAGTTATAATAAAAGCTCAAATTGGCAGTCGCGCTAGTAAATAAAGAAATTATGATGTTTTATTATTTCAGTCCTTATTTTTGGCGAAATTTGTTAAAAGATAGACGCAAATGGCATAACTCACTGGCGCCATATACGTAAGTCGCAGCTATTAATTCTGAATAAATTTGATTTGAATAATTCTAGTATAATATAAATGGCAAATCCCACGTATAATTATTTCAATTTATGGATATTGCCAGCCATCGTCAAGCAATACACTCGGAGATTTCGTTAACATAAATCAATGTCCCGAAAGCATATACAGCTTTGATTCGAATTCGAAAAGACGATACCCAAGCATGACTATTATTTCATGCTTTATTTTATTTTTCAGTAGCGACATTAATCAATAAAAAAACAGTTGTTGATAATTTCTCATTGAACTCCATTCCATTAGAAACAGTAGACAGAAACATTGCCACAATGTCATCAGATGAAATCTAACGTTAGTGCATTTAAATGAGCAGCGCCGGGAGTTCGAACTTCAATTCGAGTTTAAGATCGACTTCGGAAACAACATCAAAATAGTAGATGCTGGAAATTACTTTTCGGTAAGTAGTCAACAGAAGTTTATATTTCTTCTATATTAGCTCAGATGGTCTATCATCAAACGTACAGGTAGTCAACTCTGTCCATAATGAAAAACAAGCAACGGTATTGAAAATTTAATGAAAAATGCTGCCAATGCAGTGACACTCTGCCGCTTCGATGAAGTCTTCTAATAAATCAAGCAAATTGCGTAAAAGTAGCGAAATGTCAGCTCCGTAATGGGAAAATCAAAATAATAATCGAATTTCGATTTCCTTGCGCGGCGAACTGAAAATGTCTGCTATTTGTGGTGAGTATTACTTGGAACTGTGCAATGGTCGTGATTGCAACGACAAGATGAGAGTAGGCGCAGGTTAATAAATAACAGGTAAAAGTTAATTAGTTCTAACGGTGAAATGACACGATTGTGCAAAGTGGTGTTCATTTGGAAATGGAGAGATTTTGAGGCAATCCTAACACGTGTTCGATGATAAAAGTTGCTGTCTTTTGCAAATAACATTTATGTACTGTTGAAGATTTATACCTTACTTAATGAGTTTTAGTCCAATTTATCTAATATAGGTATTCCTACATTAAATTTTTATATGGTGAAATCGGGAAGTTGACGATTTTAACCAAAACTAATTTCAAAATGACCAGGGCACCAATCATGTATTCCGACGCGTCTCTGTCTTTCGACTTCGACGCAGGTTTTAACTCTTGACTTCGCCATATCTGCAGCTTGAGTTTTCGCGGAATCGTCACTATGAATCGAAACGTGATTCTGACTGTCACTCCAGGAAATTTGAAGCTGCTGATATGGCGAAGTCAAGAGTTAAAAGCTGCGTCGAAATCGAAAGACAGAGACGCGTCGGAATACATGATTGCTACCCAGATCTTTGAACAAAGGAGGCAAGTGTTTTATGGGTGAGTGACCATACATTTTTGGTTGCAGTCCGGGACGAGATGAGGAACAAATTTTAGATATAAAATAATACTTGATTAAAATTAAAACCAAGGAAAAAATCAATAATGTGCGCCGCAGCCGAAATTTTTAAAACAGAATGGGGCGCTATTTTTTAAATCAAGAGATACACAGTCCCAAACAAAAATTAGCTTAATTTTTTGTAAATAAATATAACAATAATGATGCGCCGCAGACAACATTTTTTCAGATAATGCACCTTTCATGGAAAATGGTTGAAAAATGTACCTGCGGACGCCCATGTATGCTAGTATGTCTTCTTTACACGAGATCGGTATGTAAGAAACGTAACATGGGGTGAAAATCAGAACTGCTC
This sequence comes from Chrysopilus asiliformis, assembly GCA_964034945.1. NCBI lineage: Eukaryota > Metazoa > Arthropoda > Insecta > Diptera > Rhagionidae > Chrysopilus > Chrysopilus asiliformis. The sequence goes on from OZ035962.1 coordinate 15,400,493, forward strand.
AGAAAAACGACCTTTGTTTACATACAAAACTGTTATCACAACTTAATGTCAAATTACTGTGACACCTAAAACTACGTTTTGGCAACCAAAAATTAAAGATGAAAATATTTAGTTTAAATTAAATATAAAAATCCTTGCTAAAATCTAGTCGAAAACATTTGCTTTTTTTTCAAAAACCATAATATTTTTATATACGGAGAATCTTTGGGATTAACGGCAGACGAAAACTACATTTTTATCTAAAGGTTTAAGGTTAACCAATGAATTTTAATTGCTGTTAAAAAAAGATAAAGCTGTAATTTCCGCGATCATCAACCAGCAAAAACTTTTCGGCCTTGTAGAGTCACCATTTGGCTCACTGTTTATGCGAACGTCAGCAGAATTAACGTTAAAAGATCAGTCAGTCATATGTAAGTTGATAATGTTCACACCTGCGCTGAAAGTGCCTACTTTTCCACATTATGAGTATTGTTCAGGTTTGTAAGTCTCAAAGCACTGTTAATTCGTGACGAACTTTTTTTTTGTTCGGCATTAAAAAAGTCAACAATTTACTCCACATGTAGCTAAAATACTAAACCGTAGTCGCTAGTTGTATCATGATAATATGCTAAGGCATTTTTATTCGACTGATTTTTTTAGTTTCGTTGAAAGCTAAAATATCGTCATGTGTGTGCATTAGGTTCGGCGAGAAATGCGCTCCAAAGCATTAAAAATGAAAAATTCCGCCACTCAACGGTGAATTGTGGATCCCACGGATCAGAGAGGGGTCAGCCGGGGAGAGAGTGAACTATTATAACAAATGTGGCGACTGCACCCCAATCTAAACCCACCCATCATATGGCAAATCGGTGAGTATTTCAACCGCATATGTGAAGTCTATTGCGCACTTTTGACACAAATCTCATCAGCTTACAGCGAATTACGTCTCGCCGCCCCGTGACGAATGACAAAAAACACACATATCATCAGTGCACAGCGTCGAAAGCCGAATCGCAGCTAAATCAGTCCAAGCAACCGAAATAAGTGCAAAACAGCGCGATTTAAAAATCACGAGAAATTTTTGTCATGGACATTCGAGTTCAAACACCTGCACTGCACCGAATGTCTTGAAAAGCTCCTCGCTAAGTCATTAAGGCTTTTACGACGGCAAACGAGCATAGAAAATAAACACGAGGTGGGTGTACAGGAGGGTGGGTTTTGCGGAAAGTCTTGAGACAATCGCCGAAAATTTAAGGGGAGCGTCTGGGTTTGTTGTGTGGAAACATAATTTTTTTTCTGATCAGTTATCAAAGATCATATTGAACAATACTGTGAAAATGTAATTGTTTGTTGGGCATGGGGATTGATTATCCGTTTTTTTAACTGAGAATAATTTGAGAACGTTCTGTGGTGCCGACGTGATTTTTGTATAGTACTTCAAGAAATGAATTCCAGATATACACCATTTCATGAAATTTGAGATTTCGCATTGGAATAAACTTTGCAACTGCAAAACTCAATGTATAATTCACTCATATCGAGGAAATTTAGCCCGTGTCCTATACAGGAGACGGTAAGTCAGAAAAAATACATTTAGTGGTTGCTCTGATGATGGTCCTGATCGAACTTCGAAACCAAAACTTGATGCCCCCTAAACAATGTTCAATTTGTAAATATTTTTGGTTATTTATGAAATGATTGACTGTAACCAAAGTGCTTGAACCAATGGGCGCTTGAATCAATGAGCCTGTTTCCTAATAGGGTTTCAGAGCAAACATGCCTGAACTCTGTGGGTTTGCAAAATTGTAAAAAATTAAATTTGTGGAATCCGTAGATTCGCAATTTAAAAAATTACTATATTTTCACATTTCTCTAAAAAATAGGGAATTTTTCATAGAAAAACATGGAAATTTGCACTAATAGTTTTTAGCCCGTTTTATGATTTTCTCGGCTAAGATCGTAATTTTGTTCAAACGGCCCCCTAAATCAAAACCACCAAAATTGCGAAAACAACATATAAAAACTGCTCGAAAGTGTCGGCGCTTAAGAAACCCGCAACGAATGCTGAGAATCGATAGCCCCAAAGCCAAACAATGTCACCGTATGACGTCATGTGTTGGCGATGCTACTAGTAGCTTATGCAAATTAAATCACTCGCGGGTCGGTCGTATTGAATGTCTCTGCGAAATCGCTACCACCCGGCTATAGTTTACATACAATTGGGGCCTAAGTTAACTCTTTTCTGCATACGGCTTTTTTCTTATGAACAAAATTCTTTTTTAGAGTCACCTTGGGTCGTGGAACAAGAATCTGATGCTAATTTTTTGTCCAAGTTCATCTCAAGAAACTCTTCCTGAAATGAAAATTACAAAACTACACTCTAAATGGTTTGTGTGAATTCACACTAAATTTTGTTGCAAAAAACTCATTTTTTGTAGTATTTTCACACTTTTGATGTGTGATTTCCAACATTCGCGTGAAATCTCTATTTTTGAGTGATTTCACTACAAAATTTGAGTGATTTCCAACAAGAGAATATGGAATTTGTGTGATTTCACACAATGGAAGTGAAATACGTCACAGCAGATAGTAAAATCCAACAGCAGTGTGATTTCACTACAAATTCTGAGTGAAAACCGTCGTCTTTAATAGTAAAAAACCAGCTTTTGATCATTCTTAATTGACAGTTTTGAAGGGTAAGACCTGTTAGAATTTAAAAAACAGTAAGAAGTGTTTTTAAAAATGTTTAAGTGTCAACCTTTTCCTCAAGTTTTTCGGACAAAAACTCATTTAAGGGTTTTCGGGATAAAAAAAAAATTTTTTAAAGAAAAGTACAAGGGAAAAAATAATCAGAAATAAAAGCGAAATAAATATTTAATTTATTTTATTTTTAAGCTTTTATCTCGCTTTCATTTCTGATACACGGTGCTCAAAATATTTTTTTTTCTTTTCAGTACATTTTTTTAATAAAAGCTTTTCATAGATTTTAATAAAAGCTTTTTAGTGAAATCGCACACATTTTGTGTGAAATCGCACACATTTAGTGTGAAATCGCACACATTTAATGTGAAATCGCACACATTTTGTGTGAATTCACTATTCTTTTGTTGATTTTTTGTGTGAAATCACTTCATATTTTGTTGGAATTCACGCTGATTTTTGTGTGAATTCACGCTCTATTTTCAAATCACACTTAAGTGTGAAATCACTACATTTAATGTAGGAAACCCAGATTCCTACATTAAATGTAGTGAAATCCAACAGAAATCAATTAGAGTGTAGTGATTTTCAAACCTCCTGAATTATGCCTGGGAGTTTTGTTTTACAGTAAAGACCCTTTTGACTGTTTTTGTTTGCGAGGAATTTTCCCACTCTCAAAAAGAATTATTCATTTTATTTATCAACGCCCAATTGACCAAATTGGTTGGAAAACCAATTGGATTTCCAATCATCTTGTACCAAGTACCGAAGGTACCAGTTATGGAATTTTGACTGGAAATCCAAGATTTTTTCCTGTGAAAATGGTCATTTTTGTACCAAGAGGTCCATAATTCCAAATGTTCCCACAAATATTCCTAAACTTTATAAAGGAAAATTGCGGGGTACATTTGGACACGGCACAAAAATTCCAACATTGGTCAATTGGGCGGTAACTTAGTTTACCAACTTCAAGCTACTTACCCCAAAAAAGTTTCAAAGAACTGCCACCAGCGCAAATTGTTCAAAAAATTAAACAGAAAAAAACAAAAATATTTTTTTCGATGGTTTATCACTGTTTTCCACTTGAATTACGTAAAACTTCCAAATCAAGAGGTATATCACCGGCACTAAATCAAAAATAGTAGGAAATTCAACTGTTAAAATGTATTATCTGCCAGCATTTACGCAATAAAAACTATTGAGCTGGGTTTTGTGTTCATTTTAATGTAACTCGACTTTAAGCGGGCATATGTATTAGAGGGTTAAAGGTTTGGCGCAGTCGTAACTCTCCAAAGATGTTTTCCTAGAGTGCGGGTGTCCGGAGAAGACAGGAGGAGGTATGTATAAGGTTATACACCGGTGGGTTGTCGAGATGTGGCCTTTTGGGGCCATGCGGGGGCATTTTTTAGACTTTCAGGCTTGTGTGACTTTAATGTGATTCCAATTCGCTATACTGAGCTACTGCCAAGACGTTGTTACTTTTTTGCCGTCACGTTGCTAGATCGTCTCACTTTTATTATTATGCTTTCGTTTGGAGGTTTTTGCATTTTTCCATAGTATTTTTGATTTTATTACCGTAAATTTCGTATTTAAATGGCGTATAAATTTTCACGAAACAAAAGCGAATCGGATTTTTCGTTCGCATGACCTGAATTTTTTAATTGTTTGTGTAACGTTTCCATTCTTATCAGCTTGGAAATTTATTTCCAAGATTTCTTTTCTTGCATTTTTTATTTTTTTTCTTCTTTAAATTAGGATTCTTTGAGCAGTTGAGCTTAAAATTTGCGTCTTTTGTATTCAAAATGGCTAATACTGGTGGTATATGTCTAGTATATCTTCAAAACTGACGACAAAAAATCACTTTCGTGACGAAAAAAATGTTTTAGAAAATTCGATACACTCTACACACTTTCTATGGTGCAACCATAAATGGAGCACAATTTTTAATGCAAAAAAGTGCAATCTAAAATTTGGTGCAACTCTTTTTTCTTACAATGTGAAGCCGGAGAAAAATTGTAAATCTTAATTTTTACAATTTTTCTCTGTGCAAAATTTCATACAAATCTGGAACCCTTCAGGGCAAACGTGTCTGAAAAAGAAAAAAAACTTACCAAAAGGCCGAAAAAGATTTTTTTTAATGAATTAACCTTCAAAAGAAAATTCAGAATTTATTAGCAAAAATTTACAATAGAAAAAATTGTCTTACCCACTTTCGTCACGCCTCACAATGCCATCATTTTATTTTTTTAAAAATTGGTCATTAATTTTAAAATATGAACCTGCACGAAATTATGCGTTCTGTGTCGATTTTACAGACATGTGTAGAAAACAAGACGAGATTGACTTTCTTCATCGCGTTGATTTCCCAAAGGAGAATCCTCAATTAGTCCTCGAGAATTCCACATTAAGTTAACTTTGAGTCATGTCACACCCGGTCATTTGTAGACGAAACACATATGACAGATATGAATAGGATTCATACCCGATATATCACTTATCCTGCCCCCTTTCCACAATCTACCCTCCGGCGTAGTCAATTTAAAACCTCATGAATACAACTACAGCAGGAAAAACGATGAGCTCTACTCAAAGTTGTCCATGTGGCGTTTAATTTTCCTAAAAGCCACCAATAGATGTAGTATAATGAAATGGCATTTCTTTTTTTTCGCCTTGAGTCAATGATCGGTGCTTGTTCAACTTCTGGCCAAATAATCTCGCTCCACCCCCTCGTGTGCATCGGAAAGTGGCACCCTTGACGCTATTTCGATTGACAACTATGGAATAGCATTAAACCAGCACCCCAGAAGGAAGACTCGTACTCACCACACGCACTTCGATAGCTCGATGGTGTGGGGTTGGGAATTCGACTGGGATACGGATAAGCACGTGGGTTGAATGTTTTGGCCTTAACCCCCGTAAACATGTTTACGGTTTCATTTGTTTGGTGTCGCATTCACAAAAGTCGGGGATGATGACTGAATGAATGACCTCGACGAATGCAAAAGGGATGAATAAATAGATGGATGGATAGTGGTGCAAAGATGTGGAGATGCTCTGCATAGAAGGGGGTTAATTCAAATTTCTCTATTTTTCCTTGCACTTGCTTAAATTACTTTACCAAGGAAGGGTCCAGGAAGCGGACTCATTCGTATGGGGTGAATTTATAGAAGAGCATTGGATTTTGTTGTTCATCCCCTTGAAAATCGTGTCAGCACTATCAATCTTGATTAATTCCGATTTTATTGCTTTGAAATAGAAGTCACTCGCCTGACGTGGCTTTGTTCCTAGATTTTGTAACTTTATTAACAAGAAATCACTGTTAATATGTATTCAAGCCATTAAGCTCCCCGAAAAGGCAAAAGCATTACAAACTACAAATGGATCTTTGAATTTTGTAAGGAAGAAATGACTGAATCTCCGACTGAGATTATAATGAAATTAGTATTGCGAAAAATCTGTGTTTATGGTCGTCAGCTTTTCATTAATTTTATTTATTGCAATGCTTTTTGGTTGAAAGTGATATGGGGTCAACATTTCTTTTTTTTTAGAAATTTTCAACGTGAATAAAAATGGTTTGTTTTTTAAGAAGTCCACTTAATCGGTTTTCAGAAGAAAAACAGGACATGTTTTGCTATACTTTCTTGAAGTAGAAATTGATCGCCCAAGAACCCAAATTGCATCGAAAATCTGTAGAGTTTGGCGACAAATTAAATTTTAGAACATGTTTTGCAAGAAAAATGCGTCGCAGACCGAAATTCTTCCGCAAAAATACGCCGCAGGAAAATTTTTAAATGGATAAACTTGGATAGGGTTTCCATAAAGCTCCAAACACATTTCTTTCCCATCAATGTTTTCTGAACCTCTGCAGCAATTTTAATTTCATCACTCTTGAGCACAACGCCCCTCTTCCCTCGCCCCTCTTGGGACAAACCTCTCACTCAAAGTTGTGACGTATTTCATGGAAAACCCCATAATCAATTTCAGAAATTGCATTTCCTTCGGTTGAACGATTTAAAAGTTAATTGGTAAGGGGATCCGAACGAGAGGGGAAACTAGTTGTTTGATAAATTCAGAATTTCTTCTGAAATTGGTGATCACTTCAAGGTGGTTTTTAAATAATTATAGGATATTCCGCGTGTCAATTTTGACTTTTACGGAAACATTTACTGAGTTTTCATGCACTCAAAAAAGATTAAAGTTTTGTGATTGTCTTTTGTTGTGAAATTTTTTTGAAAATTAAATTTAGATCATGATCGCGATTTTCTGTTTTACAATATTGTCCTCAAGGAATATCAGTTTCAGTTTTGCCATTGACTCACAGCCAATCACAAATTAATTACTGATAATGGACACCTGGCCTATTAGCAATACTTACCTGTATGTACAATCGATTGATTAAGGTGCGTATAGTTCACAACTTGTTCAGAGGAAGCTCCGATAACGGCGATATTTGTTCCACTTTAAAATCATCGATTCATATCAGTTTAGATTTTGAAGAAAAAATAAAATGAACCTAACGATGTTGATGATTCCGCGTACACCTGAACTTAAGTACATCCACCTGTAATGTACCTGATTATGAAGTAGTAAGCCTTACGGACTTATCAGACTCATCAGTTGGCTTGACTTGTTTCGACGAAGAGATATCGATTTGATATCAGGTTAATTAAGATTCTTTCACTCTCTAGCAATTCGCTACAAACAGCAGCAGTAGGTACTGTTTACTTATTATCTATTGCTGCGTGTACATATAAGTCTAGAGGTGTACAAGAGCTAAAATGACAGCGACAGCACAAGATCATGAGTGGCCATATATCAAATGACGAGTACTGAAACGGATATGATCAGGTTCACCCAAAAAAATCCAATAAAAAAATGTACATAACAACCTGGCTAAAGTCCTCCAACATCATTAAACGACGACATTTAACAGGTACTCAACATCAACATATTTCAAGTGCTCCGATACTCAATTTGCACAAACGCAGCGCAGCATAAAAACTTGATCTGGATGGCTCCAATCTTGATTTTGGATTTTTTATTTCATTTTCGAATAGCATAAAAAGTAAACCTCGCCACAGTCATCAGATCTTCATGCTTAATTTTAGCTTGGATTGGGCGGCCTTTGGCTGCCGATGTAAAATCCGTGCAATCCCTTGGTTAACTTTTCAAAAACTTGAATTAAGTGCTGGAGCAGGTGTGACTTTGAATCAGTTGATGATTATTTTATACAGCCTTCCTTCGTAGCGATCATTTTGGCTGCCGGTGATGATTTTGCAGTGAATATTTTCTCACTCCACCAAGTCTACGAATCATAACATTTTAGGGTATTTTTGGATTCACATTAACGAATTTTCTCATCCAACTTAAGACTCATCATCGACTTTTAACATTCGAATTTGAAGTGATATTCATCGTTTTGGCGGGTGGTGAAATGAAGGTGATCACGACGATTCTAGGGTAGAGTGCCCGTTTTGTGATTATTTAAAAGGTTCTGATCCGGATTGTATTTAAATTTCGAGAAGGCGCGAAAACAAAAAGAAAATGTAAATGAAATAGAACAGGAAAAGTGTAGTAAAAGGTGTTAATTAAAAAACAAGCCTGACCCTGAAGTTTATATTTTGTTTGAGGTAAACAAAATTTTGTTTGAAGCAACAACATTATATGTATCTCAAACGAAATATGTTTGCAGTAATTATAATGTGATAGGCGCATAAAAAAAAATTTTTTTCCTGCATGTTTATTAATTAGAGGTTCCTCACGATGATTGCCTTGTTTGTCCGATTATGACAAAATGGCGTAATGCGTCCGCCATTTTGGTTCTTCTTGAGTGATAAATTCCTGTGATTGTTTTTCCAAATCCTTTTAATTTAAGACTCCACAAGTTGGGTACTTGGTATAAATAATTTATTCAACGTGGCGCCTGACAAACAAACAGACAAAAAAGCAAGCTAAATTAAATCTTTTAATGAGTGATTAATTTATCCTGGAAAGTAAAATCAACTGTTTCTCTTACGTTTAATGTTTATAAAAACATACGCTTGTCTGCTACTTCTATCACGGTTTCTCAATCTAACTTTTTCAGCCACTTTTTAATCAAACAAATCCATATTCAAGTTTCATAACATAATATTATTAACATAGTTATTTGGCGTCGCCACCAGAGAAGTGGATCTAATATAGTGACAGATACGTGCCAAAAATGCTAGTAGGGGAAATGCCTAACTCGTAGGCCATTCAACAGATTGGACAACAGAAAGTTTGATTCCTGACAACAAAATAATAGTGTTCGATCGAAGACACAGATGTGACTTCAGTGATTCCCATAAAACTTCTATGAGGTGGATAAGTATTGGGTGTCCTACCCTATACTTCTATCTGAACGAAGTAGATTTCAATTCAAGTCGGCTGTTTTGCAGATGAATCTTCCCGTGGGATGGTTTACATTTTTATTTATCCCATTTCTTGACAGGCGAAGCACAACTGCACAAATTTTCTCAGCAAGGTGATAAGTGCCTGTCAGCTGAGTAATTTGTAGTTGGCTAATTTTTGATTTCTTATTAACGTAACAAGCCCAAAACATTTATTCTTGATTCACACACCCTGGCCCCGTTCGCCCTCCTCTAACACCTCCAACAAAAAAAAAAGCCACACCAAAAGTCAACATCAAGAAAAAAAAATGTTGTTTAAAGCCTGCAAAAGATTAAATTGATGGGTAGGCAGGCTACGCAGACCGATAAACGTTAGTCACATTCTTTTTTCAATTTTCCGACTTTTTTCCGCTGGTCGAACACACGGTAAAACATTTTCGAGCACCTGTTGGTGTTATTTTTAATCAGCTTTCTACGTTGAAATAGTTATGACATATCGAATCGTTAAATATCACTTGATTACTCGCTAATTTAGTCGCAACGCATTCAATGAAAATTCCATTAGATCGACATAACATTTTTCGAAATTGACTTTTGAATTAAAGTAGAAGTTCAAGCTGGAAAATTTTAAATTCCCTTCACAAGAAAAAGTTTTGTACTTAATTAGATTAGAAGTGGATATTTTTCTTAACAAACTGTTCTGGAACAACAAGATCGATTGAAAACTTCTATTCTGCGCATTTGAAAAAAGAATTTTCAGAATTTTCGGTGCTTTATGGCTAGAAGTACCCTTTCTTTCATTTCTACCACGCATGGATCCCACCATCTGGAAATCAGCCTCCATTTCGCCTGGGGTGTCTGTGAAAATGAAAAATTGAACCAAAACTTAAAAATGGAAAATTATTTTGGTGTTGACACTGATATAAAACAGAGAAACTCTTAAATGCCAAAGGAGATGATTTCTTTTAGTTTATTTCATTTAAAGTTTGTGGCGCAGATGTGGTAAATTACGGAAAACACGAAAATGTTTTGAAAAGTCAAATAAAATACTCGTAAAGTCAATTATTTAAATAGCTTTAGCGAAACGAATGGAACTGTGATAAAATTATTTATTAAAAAACACCGAATTGTTTAAATATTTGTTTTAAAATACAATCTATCAAAACAGTTTGATTACACCTTTTGAAAATTCAAAGATTCTTGCGATTTTTCTAGAGAAGTGAAAAGTTTCTCTGTTTTATGACTTTTCTCTCAGAACGATTTTGAAATAATCTAAATTTTGAAATTTTGGAAATTTTTCGGCTAATATTCTTGCAATATTTTCGAAATTCAACATTAATTGGCTAAAGAACAGCACGAAAAACATTTCTGAAAAATATGTCACTTTTGTCAAAAATGTATCTAAAAAAATGTTTAATTGTGGAGTTTTGACTGAATCGAGAACGGATTTTTTTTAGTTCAAAAGTTTCACAGAATTTGTAGCTTATTCGTGTTTTTTTACCCGTATGGTGAAACCAAAGAGTATATTAGATTTGCCTTACCGTTTGTAACGCCAAGATCCCGTCATCACACAAAAAAATGAATTACACAAGTGTGTTTAGAATGATAAAAATAATAAATATTTGCATGTCCGTCCGTCTGTCAGTCCGTCAGTCAGTCGGTCCGTCTGTCCATCCGTCTGTGGCGCGGATTGCGGGCGCACGGATTGAGCTAGAGACTTGAAATTTTGCACAGATCCATTTTTTTGTAAAATGCGAGGCTAAGTTCATTCATGGGCAAAAATAGACCATTAGGGGGGTACCCGCCATACAAATGAAAATGTTTTTTGCGAATATCTCAAAAATGGTGGATCTAATCAAAAAAGTGCAAGAACAAAAGTTATTAAGGATATGATTCTACATAAAACTCTCATACATCAAAATCCGATTGGAAATTTTTTTTAAAAATCTTTTTGAAAAGTGGAATTTTGGTACAAAGAGGAAGTTTCAAAGTGGAAGTGGAAAGTGGATTACGAATATCACCATACGGGTTTTCAATAATTGCCAGATTGGCAATTATAGCTTTTGTTATGTTTTGTTTGAAAACGAATGCATAGATTTTCGCGCTGAAATAAAAAAAAAGTTTTACAAGCAGCATATTGTAGTTTTTTGCATAAAAGGATGAGCTACAGAAGATCTCACCATCAGCAAGATTGGACTGGGAAGCGAATGACTATGTAGGTCTTCAAAAATGAGCCGTCAGGCAAAATTTTATCCGGAAAAGTGAGCCGTTGGCAAATTTTTTTTTAAAAAACCGTTGCAGTTATTTTTTTTTAAACCTAACTAAAGCGAATAACCAAAATTGTTGAAAAAAATTGGTGCATTGCATACAGCGGTATTTGTAAGCAATATTTCATATTATTTTTTTAAATTACTAGCTTATATGTTTATTACGACAGTCCGTTGGCGCTTTCTTCTTCGACACTAAATTTATGTTGCACAACCGTTTACACTATGACCCAAAATTCAGAAATTTATTCCTAAAAGACGTTCGAACTCAATTTTTATCATGGAATAAATTCAAATTTTGACAACTTTTGCCAAGTGTTTTTATTCTGATTCGCGGAGAAACACAAGAAAAAATCGCAGGTGTAAACGGGGCCTAAACCTGTCGAGTTTCTAATCAACCTTTCGATGTATTTCTGTGTACTTTAACCCTCCGTAAGTACTTTACAGGGAAAATTAATGTGTGATCACAAACCTATTTAAACATATCTTTTGTTGTTTACTTAAAATGTTTTCAATTAGTTTTGCATGACTTGAGTAAAAATCTAAGTGGTAAAACACTTTTGCATAATTGAGGAATTCTCAGAAGATTAAGATGTATGACATATTTACACAGAGAGCCTCATACTTAACCTTCGAAATTTAACTTGTCTATTTTTACTAGATAGGTACATAACTTTTAACTACAATAAACAAATGAAAAACATTTTCAACGGTGAGAATTCCAATGAAACAGGTGCAATAAAATATCAAGACCGCCCGGAAAAAGATGATAAACTATAAGGTGTGCAACAGCACGTTTACAGATAGTTATGTAGAAGAAAAAGAGAAATACATCGCCAAACAGACAAATAACCAAATAAGCATAGCAAACATAACAGAAACAACTTGTTGTCAAAAATTCATAAAATAAATCTTCTGGGAAAAATCCTTGGGAATCTGACGGTTCGATGATGACCACACCGAAAGTTAGAAACTATTCAAAATACTAAAGGTAGGTAGATAAGTCCACGTAAAGGAAATATTTGTCGTATCACCATGGATATCGAAGGTATCTCATTCAGAATTCAGTTTATTTCGATCCAAAAATTTGCTGTAAGATAGTTTGTTATTGAGGTGAGGAAGCGAAGAAACTAAAATTCAACAAAAAAAAAGGTCAGGAAAAAATGAAGAATACACGGTCCAAAGAACCGCAACGCAAACCAACCTCTACTCTATCGGCAAGAAAACAATCCAAAGATGTTCACATGGAAATCCATTGTTGGGCTGTTTGGGTATAATAATCTCTTCCTCCTATGCCGATGCCAGTGTGTTTGGCTATTGTAGATTGAGGGAACTCTGCCTGCGATCACCTGAGAAAGGTGTATCAACAGCACTGGAATTGGTGTGAATTGATGGTGACGTCAATGGAAGTTTGGTATTTAAGGTAAATGACTGTAGATGGTATTTGAATTATATGCAAATATCCGCACAACACTGAAACCCAGATAAGAACACAATAATGAGGAAAGAGTGTCGTTCGCTCCTAAGCGAGTTTTTTTGTGGAACATCTTTATAGTTTTTGGTATCATTTCAGTGGTTTTAATTGACTTCGCCCGAGAATAACAGCATGTAAGTACAAAATTTTTCCCATTAAAATAGTATCCTATGAATTTTTGGACCCTCTCCTGTGTCGCTCACCGAATTTTACAATCGCCTACCTCCACCTGCAAAAACGTAGATTTTGTATAAGAAAGTCATTTGCTGTTTACATCGGATATTTTTTTATATTATTAAGGTTGAAAAAAACTGATATTAAAATTCAAAAAAAAAAGTTTTTAAAAGATAGGTTCGTGTGGAAACCAATTCTTCAAAAGAAATCTGTGCCGAATTTGAGCACAATCGGTCCGATCTTCATGAATAAAAGAAACTGGGATTTCTTCGCTACACTTCTCTCGCACGCTTGTGTTGTTTCTTAAAAGTTTTGTGTTAGAACTGAGACTCTGAGGTAGAACCCTATAAAATTTAGGCCTATCGATTATGCAACTTTTACGAGAAAATCTGCATTGCGTGGTTTTGGAAGTTACTGAACAAGCACAGATTTCAAAGTACCATTAATATGACTATCGCAGAGTTCAGTACGGATATAATATTTTTTTTCGATTATTTTTGGCCACATTAGTGCATTGAAATTTTCAACTCGAAATTGTCCGTTCTGAAGCAGGTTCCACTGTACCATACCGCAATACTGCTAGACGTCATGGTTGGCAAAGTGATTCCGCGTATTACGACCGGTCGGTTGGTTCATTCTCCGCTGCTTCGATTGAATTTCTTAAGATCTTCTCATATACAGGTGCGTCTAATTATTTCCTTAATGATCGGAACACGTGCAAATCGCAGCCGACCGTGATGCGTTACTGGTTAGTTAGGTTAGGTTCACTCTTTTAGTGATTGCCTATTGCTTTTTGCCATTCGGCCGTCCATTTGGTCGCCGGTGTCTCTTCAGCTCTTTCGGTGTTTGCTCGACCAAACTGCCGGTTTACCTCTGACTCTCCATATATTCGTAGTTGCACATATCTATCGTGCCGTTATTGTCTTTGCTTTCGATCGAGAACACCTCCGGTATCACGGCAGGTAAACCAGGTAAAGGTAACCAACTCCAGTCCGGATGAAACAACCCAGCCAGATGTTTCACTTAACGATCGTTGCGATTAGTTTGGTTATGTTAAGTAAACCTCCTCCCATCTCAAGTACATGGCTAACTGGTCACCACATTTCTGTCGAGGGAACCGAATCTGATCTCGACATTCCTCAGAAAATTTCCACGCTGAAGTTCACCTAAAATGTCCCAAAATTAATGCCAGCCACTGCGACAGGTATTTAGGCATTTACATACTTTACAATGTTTTTTTTATTCGTTGCCTGCGTTTACAAAGAATTTTAATAAGGCATTGTAATTCGTCTGCAGGTGTTATTTTTGAAACGAAATCGGGGCAAATGGGTGCGCAAATGCCAATTGCTTTCTGTAAATGAGAATATGTTAATTTCGTAGTTTAGGGCAAGGGCTCTGTCTGAATTTTGTATATTCGCAGGCCTTGATTGCTTAATATGTGTAAGAGAATTTACCAACTTCATGCTCGTATAGACAGTTTAATTAACTTTTTAATTTACTTTAGAATAAATGACTTTACTAACAGTAGTTTAGAAAGTATTCACTATACTATGTGTAACAAAATTGATTTGCGCTGGCTTAAAACATTTTCTTTTACACGGTTTTTTTCTCGAACTTTCTTTTACAAAATTCACTGCCCTTCTTTCACAAACCTGAATTTTTTTTCAATTTTTTTTTTCGAAAACTATTTGAAAATGGTTAAAAATATTCAGGATGCATTTCTGCATAACTCTTCCATACATCAAGATTGCTTTGGGCTATTCTTCCCACGCCTTCTCCCTCGCGTATCATTAAACTGATTTTTGCAATGTCCTTGAAAACGACCCATCGTATCAAAATAGCTGTGAGTAAAAGTGTTTTCACTAAAACTTTGTATAAAAGGTTTCTCGCTTATTCAGCCTTTTTGTACTCTTCTTCACCCTCGTCCTCCTTTTACAGGGTTTTTAAGTGAAGTTTAGTACCGCCCCTTATTGAAATTAACTATTATAGCAAAAGTTAGTATACAATAATATTTTAAATACAATAGACTCGCGATTTTATTAAGTTTGACGGTCATTTGCACATATCCAATTACTCTCTAGTGATCTCTCTAGTGAGCTCTCTAGTATAGATCTCCAGTGTACAGGTCTCTACTTGTACTCGTTCATTGTGTTCGTAACCTTAGTGAAATCTGTGGGAATTTTCTAGCCTGCGATGAAAAATCCCAAATCAAGACACCGCGTCTTGATTTGGGATTTTTCATCGCAGAGATCTTTGATTGACCAATCAGAGCTCGAGTTGACGGCGATAAAAAATCCCAGAGATAAATTTCAAGAAATCTTGCAATAGCAAAATTTCTTGGAATTTCACAATTCAAGATGGCGGAATCTAAATTCTCCCGACAAGTAATTGCGAAAATAACTAATTTTTACAAAATACGATACAAAAAGCTTTGGAAGAGAATATATAACATTAAGAGGTTTTTCTTTTCGTCTGTTCTTCTGTTTCAGCCTTTTCAATTTCACGTATTCAGGGTTCCCACCCCAAAAGTGAAAAGCGGAGTGTTGCTGATCGAAAAATAGTAGTGTCAGAGGGATTTCAGTAGTGTCAACTTTTTTAACAGTCATTTAGAGTTGTATTGAGACCACACATTTTGAATGTTACCGTCTAATGTTTTATTGCATATCATATGAGTACATTTTTATATTAGTACAAAAATTAAATTTTTTTTTTATACCCGTATGGTGAAACCAAAGGGTATATTAACTTTGCTTTACCGTTTGTAACGCCAAGATCCCGTCATCACACACAAAAATGAATTACACCACTGTGTTTAGAATGATAAAAAAAATTGAATTTTGCATGTCCGTCCGTCTGTCTGTCCGTCTGTCTGTCCGTCTGTCTGTCCGTCTGTCTGTCCGTCTGTCTGTCTGTCTGTCTGTGGCGCGGATTGCGGGCGCACGGATTGAGCTAGAGACTTGAAATTTTGCGTGGATCCGTTTTTCGTAAAATGCGAGGCTAAGTTCGTTAATGGGCAAAAATGGACCATTAGGGGAGGTACCCCCCATACGAACGAAAACGTTTTTTGCGAATATCTCAAAAACGGTGCATCTTATCAAAAAAGTCCAAGAACAAAAGTTATTTAGAATATTATTCTACATAAATCTTCCATACATCAAAATCCGATTGGAACAAGTTTTAAAAAAATCTTATTGGAAAATTTGAATTCAAATGAAATTTTGATACGCCGTTCAATTAAATCACCATACGGGTTTTCAATAATTGTCAGATTGGCAATTATAGCTTTTGTTATGTTTTTAAATTAAAATTAAAGGAAGGAATTAACTATTATATGTCCCTTTTGTTCAAGAATTGAGTGCGTTTATATTTTAGATAAATAATCTGAATGATTACATATTTTTTAATTATCCCCAGATAAATGAACTTTTCAAATCTAGAAATTAACTTTCTTTGTAGCACGTTTTTTATAGGGCGAAAAAGGTAGTGTTTTGAGTTTTTCAGTAGTGTAAGTAGTGTTAGGTCAAATTATGTCGAAATAGTAGTGTAAAACTACGATAGTAGTGTAAACGGGATCCCTGCACGTATTGCATTAATTGCGAGAGCGGCGACTATGTGTTTTCTTTTCATCGGCATTTTGAGTCAGTGATGCTATATCGAGGGGAATTCCCCTTTTTGCGGGGAATTTGACTATAAAAATTGTTAATAGGGGAAAAGGGGAAAACGCTTCAAAACGAGGGGAAACGATTTACAACGAGGGGAAAATCTTCGCCTTTCAACTAAATCCGAAATACTTTTAAAAAATTACGGAAAAGTAGAAATAAAAATAAATAAAAACAATTACAATCCAATTCCAAGCTTAGGCAAAGGTAAAGAGGGAAGGAATTGCCCTTATTTATGCATTTGCCACTTTATAATGATCGTATTGCAATTGTAAAGGACACACCAATCTTTTAAACGAAAGCCCTTTAAAATGGCTTTGGAATGTACGTTTACCCGATTTTTCAGTGTACTTTTTAACCACTTTGAAAAAAGCACATTAACAAGTACCATTTCTTATCTTATTCAAAGTAATTACTTTAAACTATTTTAAAAGACTTTGATGGAAAGTAGTTTCCATGAAAGTTCATTGACACATATTTTTTGTTCGTTTTTCGGATTTCTTAAATATATTTTCAATAGAAATATTTTAAACTGCAAATCAGCAGAAGTGTTTTGTTTAAATTATGTAAAAATCAATTTCTTGGTCATCTTTAAAATTTGGCTTAATGTTTTCGACCAATATTCGCCAGAAGAATGCATGGACCAGTGGCAAAGTGCCCGGAATACAAAAATCCAGTCGCGACTTGATTTCGTTTTTTTCCATTTTTTTATATTTTTATATTTTTTAAATTCAAAATATGGAAATAATTTTTACCGAATTTAAGGAGGACAGGGTCATTTTAAGCTCAAAAGCAAAGGGACATCCTTGATTAATAAATTAGTGACTTGCTTTGATTATTATCCAATTGTGAATCTCGGCTTCTTTTCATATCTTATTTGACGTTTGGTTGGAGACCCATAACGTTGTTATCGGAAATACAATTAACGAGTATTTTGTTAAAGCTTTACAAAACATAAAATTGTTTCCTAATTTGTGCTTTTTTCTCTTAAAAGACTTTAACATGAGTCCAGATGACAATAATTTTTGGTTTTAATAAATTAATTCTTTATTTAAAATTCGTTGTTTTTATAGGGGAAAAACGAGGGGAATTTCGTCATTGAAAACGGGGAAAAAGGGGAATTTTGTCATTTGGAAAGGGGAATGTCACTAAAGTTATATAGCATCACTGTTTTGAGTACTAAATTTCAAGAGATTTTCGGCCCAGCTGTCAAAAAAATCTCATTGCGGTGAGATATTTCTTGGGATGAAAAATTGTTAATCAAGACGCGGTGTTAGACGTTTATTGTCATTGGTAAAGATCCAGAAAATAGTGAATCCAGAAAATAGTGAATAAAAGTGAAACTCTTTTTAGATATTTGCGCAAGCCTACGTTGATATATCTTTCGATTTAAGAAAAAATCATTAAAATCGGTCTGGCAGAACTCCATAACTAAGGATTATGCTTAAAGCCTAAACCCCAATTACGCGTTCGCGCGTGCGGCAGCCACGCGGTGAAGGTAAAAACTACGTATATATATGAGTAAATGTATAATTGCGTGTTGCTCAGACGCGTTGCCGCGTGCCTGCCGCGTAGAGTAGGCTCAGTTTCTACTTTTAGACGCGGTGACAACTACTAGATGCCAGAACAAAATCATGCCGCACGCGCGAACGCGTAATTGGGGTTTAGGCTTAATCCTTATTTTTAAATAGATATAGCTGCTTGTTCAAAGTCTAATTACTTTTGTAAAAAGAAACAAAATTATCAAAAGCACAAAAAATATCTACCCCCTTATATCTACCCCCTCCCAGCATTTGTAAATCCCCTCTCCTGCTATCTCCTGCAATTCTGAAGGGAATTGAATCCGGTGTTCACCATTAGAGAGGATATTGCCACATTAACATTTATTTAAAATGTTATACGTGTTACTAGTCTGATTTTTTTTGCAAAAAGAATCAAAGTTATCAAAAGCACAAACCATCAAGAATAAATACTTTGTAATGAGCATAGTCATCAAACATAATTTTTATTAACTTTTAAATGCTCAAAACTTAGCAACAAAAAAATTGTTATCTCAAGAAAAATAACCTTAAAATCGAATTCAACTTAATCTCACAAATCTCGAAAGTGTGCTGATTGATTACTACCGCGCCTTTATTTTAACAAAATTTAACGAAATCCACAAAAAAACACCAATGAAAAATATACCCAGTTTCCATCATGGACATGGACAAGTTTCATTTCGACTATGAGGTAATCTTTGGAAATTAATTCCGATAATTAGCATCTCAGTGTGAATTTTCCGATTTCCTTGGCCCCAGCTTCAATTCAAACAGCGTTCAATGAGCAAAATTCAAATTCCAGTGGCCATCGCTGTTTTCAGATTTGTATTTTTTATTCTTATAATGCGCAGTCCGGGTTATGACTTTTAAATGGGCCATTGGCTCATATTCAAATGCGACATTTATAGGTGATAGAGAAAATCGCCACTATGCCGATGTCGATTTATTATAAACGATAAACTTTCGATATATTTTTGCCACTGAACATCGAACCGCAATCGAATTGAATCCCAATTAACGACTTTGATGTTGTTTGTCCATTTCAGCGTCCGTAATTAGTCGTTTAGCTTTAATTTTTCTATTTAAACTCATACTTTGAAGTTTTTCTACGTTTTTCGGTTTATTTGTCATGTTTTTTTTTTCAAGTTCAAGCCGTAAAGTTTAGTATCAATTAAATGATGGTAACGTAACGATGTTTTTATGCCGATAAAGAGGTTTTTTAATGGTTCTCGGCATAAATTGAGAAACATACGTAATTCTACTATGATTCTATCGTAATTTGTTGGACAGAGACAAAGTGTATGTTTTGTTAAATATTTGATGACTGTCAGAGACATTTAGAACTTATCACTTGTTTGCAAGGTCAAAGTAGAATTTTGATACACGGAAAGAAATTAATAGATATAATATATTCTTATTAAAAATGTAACATACGAAAGAGTGGAATTTTTTTGTAATGACTTCCAACATTTTAGGATAAATTCCCGATTTTTAGGGGAAGAAACACATTCTTTCAGGAAATATCTAAATTTTTGAGCTGCACTCACAAAAATGGAGGCTAACTCGACGACCTACATACGGCGTAATTGGCCTCGGGCAGGCGCGCATTCGCCTGCCTGTGGGCAAGTAAAACTGAGTTGATCTGTGGTCGGAGAAATTCTGAAATTAAGCCACCAGCAGGTGAAGTAGGGCATTGGGAGCTGCACGAGTTGACCTTAGATAGGTTAACTCTGACCGCTAGCTGGCTTACAGACACCTCTGTAAGGTCAGAGTTAACCTGAGAAAAAGTTGACCTGGACATTTTTCTGAGTGTGTGTTATTTCTTTCAGTGTATGAACCAGAAAACAGATAACCTACTCTAATATCTATCATCTATGTTTCACGCCAAATAAAAAGGTAAAAGAATATGTTTTAGTGTGATTTTTTCACATTGTTTAAAGATATTTTTCGCAAAAAATATTTTTTAAATTTTTTTATCAGAACGTTTTTGCTTAGGACTTTTTTCTAATTTTTTATTTGACCCTTTCTCATACGTAGTATAATAAAGTGTTGTATTTATGAAAAATTTCGACCCAGTTGATTGGAGCAATATTACAAAATTGTCTTTCTGTCTGTCAGTCTGTACAAGAGTGGATCGTCGTTTTTTTTAAAAAA
Organism: Chrysopilus asiliformis; assembly: GCA_964034945.1. NCBI lineage: Eukaryota > Metazoa > Arthropoda > Insecta > Diptera > Rhagionidae > Chrysopilus > Chrysopilus asiliformis. Next base: position 15,420,812 of record OZ035962.1, read on the forward strand.
TCAGTCTTGCGATTCTCTCGAAAATTAAGGGTTTTTTGATATGATATAAATTGAAGAGAATATTTGCCAAAATTTTGTTTTTATTATTATCTGTTACCGTTTTTAGAAATATAGTTAATTTAATTAAAATGTAAGAAATTGGATTTTTGCGAATTGCTTGCAAAGTAACTTTTTCTAAAGGAAGAATTACAGATATTAAAATTCTCTACATTTTTCCTTTCTCGGTGAATCGATATCTTTTACCGTTATCAAGATATTGCAGATTTTGTAAAATCTGAAAGCGGCCTGCGGGAGGATAGAGGACTCCCTCGGAATATGCGAGTATGCAAAAAATTTCTGCCTCAAGCATATTTTTATTGAATAAAAGGTCACCTGCGGAGCATTTAATTACACACTTTCCGAAAAATCTTGCCTGCCGCGCAATTGATGTTGTCTTCTAAAAATAGATTAGCGTGTTTTGGAAAACAATAAAGGTCGCTTTGCCTTGTTAAGCACTTTTGGATTAACTTCGAGGTATTAAAAGGAATATTTTTCACACTCCCCCCATTTATTGGTGCTTGATTACCTATTTGTGCTTGATGTCAACATCAGTGCTAAATTTCATTAAAAAGACAAAATAACTACTTACGTGTTTTCCAAAAGAAGTGCCAAAAAATTTTGCCTGCAGCGCATTTAGAATTTTCAAAACATAAATAAATATAAAGAAAAAATCATTACGGTAACGACAAAAGTTTCTTTAGCTTTAAAAAAATCCGGTCGTACCCAACTTTTTGCTGTGCAGATTTTAAGAAAATCTGACTTGGCTCAAAAACCAAAAAGCCCAATTTGATGAGCAAAATTATTTTTTTATGGGAAAAATTGTCAAGTCAAATTGAAAAATAGGCATTTTGACATGAAAATGGATCAATCTTATCTGCAAAATCGTTAGTTTGAGGTGTAAAAGTTTGTAACTCGCTTAAAAACATGTATTGATATTGAGTTATCAGTAAATTGTGTGGTTTTTAATAAAATACCGATACTATTGGTAAATATCGATGGTTTAAGGTCGATGTTTCTTGCCATCGATAATCCGTCTCGAAGTATCGTTCGATGGCGACTATTGATGGTTTGCTTTCGATGCTCAACACTAGAGGAAATCAACGAAATAAAAAACAGATTTTAAATTATTTAAATTTTTATTTAATTTTTTTTTTGTTTTTTTTTAGTATTTTTTTCAATTATTTTTTTATACAATTTTTATTTTATGTTTAATTTGTTCATAATTCTATTTTTCATTTTTATTCTATACACTTTGTACAAAGTATTCTACAGATCACAGAAAAATGTTTACATTAAGATGTAAAATGTAAATTAATTTTAATATTTTTTTTATAATTATAGGACAAAGAATAAAAAAGCAACAATTAAAAAATTAAGAAAAAAAGTATCAAATTAGACAAGTTTAAATATTGTTTTTTTTTTTACTTGAACTATAAGAACTAATAGCGTTTATTTTACAGTCATTTGATGTTTGAATTTGATCAATATTTATGATTATTTTTTATTATTACAATTATATAGTTTGCGTATAAATTTATAAATGTGTTTATTGAATTAAGACAAAAAAAAACGGAAATAAAACAGTCGTTAACTGAGAGTAATTCAGAATATCATCTGTTGACCTTACAAATTACATTCTCGCTCTATTTTAATTTAATATTTTTTTATCATTCATTGTTATGTTATCGTATTCAATATTCATTTTTAATTTTTGTTATGATACTTAGATTGCAGTAGGGTAATTTACTTTGTTTTTTTTTGCAAAAAAAGTTATACGAGTTCATACAAGGAAAAAACACATATAGAAATCATACGGCTATAAATCCATCAAGTTTAACAGTATAATTGCATCTGCGCCTGAATCAGTTTCTTGGTTTTTTTTTCACTTATAATTATTTAACCATTTCAACCTTTTTATAATTATTATTTTATTCGCTTTAATAACTATTTTTACTCATTCATATCAGGAGGTTTTTGCCTTAACACTGCGATCGATCTGAATGATGACTTTTGTCTATCGTCTGAAATAGAAGAAAAAGAAAATGTTAGTCATTTTTGTTATTTTTTTAAATTTATTCGAAGGTTGGAAGGGCAATAAAGATGGGCGAAAAAGTTGAAATTATTGCCAAGTGATCTTTATTTTTTTCAAATTAATTTATTATTTTTATTTCAAATGATGTTTATCTACATTAGACTAAAAGTAAAGTTTTTTACAACTAATCTGAGGGTAATTTTTAAAATATAGAGTTCAGCAATCTATTTATAAGTGATAATAAAATCTATCAGATTTTTAAAAACCGTGATTATGTAGGGTCAGTCAATTTATGTTTTATTGATAAACAATTGCAATTCCACAATTTAATTGACTGTTGTAGGGTGAACATATAGGTATATTTAGGGTCTACCAAGGACAAGATAAGGTAGAGGAGCGGTGAAGTAGATGAATGGGGAAACGGAACACCACCGAAACAACAGTTTTTATACAGAAAAAAATGGATTTGGACGAAAAACAATTAAGAAATATGCGCCACAGGCGAATTTTTTTGAAACAGGATGCGGAGCAATAATTTAATAATCGCAACTGGAAGTACAAAAACGCAATTGTAAAAAAAAACAATTTGGTTTAAGACCAATTTTTTCCGGTTAGCGCGTTTCGTGGAAACTGATTCGAATAAGGGCCTCAGGCGAAAATATTGTAATTTGGAGCAAACCCCAGCCGAAGCAGAGAATTTTTTGTATATGTATTGATCGTTGTTTTTTAGCGTTTGATAAATTATAGCACTAAATTGAGACATCCAAGATAAAAGTCTAGTTTCCGAGATGTCGGGACTACATGCCCAAATTCAGGACTATCAAAGCCATTCTGAAACGTAGAATGTATGATCAACCTAGACTGTTGTGGTATTTGATACAAACCAGTTGATCTTGTACATAAAAGGGTTATATCAAATATGTTAAACACTTTTTATTATTGGAGACGTGGGAATGGTTAAATTCAAAATCTCTAGGTCCATTTCGCGAAGGTGTTTATAGATTCAAGAGTTAATAGCTTAAGCTTGTGATCTTTGGAAAAATAAATGGGAATTTTAAAAAGAAAACTACGGTATTTTGTAATTTTTTTATACATTTGCATCCAAGCCCGATTTTTTATAGCAATTAACTGAATTCTAAGATTTTAAAATGCGAAACAACATAAAGAATCATTGAAGGTCTTTTTTCCGATCGTGATTAATAGATCTTTAAAAATTTTTATACGCAAATATTTCAAAGTCATGAAAAATATTCCTGTATTTGACGTGTAATAGGGATTCGTCGAGCCAGTATTATTTTGCCATATGTATGCAAACATTTCTATATAAAATAATATATTTATTATGTACAAAAGTCATGTTTCCTGCTTATTTTTGTTTATGGTTTAATTACATATTCGTGTTTTTCATATACGACAGCAGGGCAGGACCCACAAAGCGTGAAATGATTTTAAAGAAATCATAAATGATATATCAGACTATGTTAATTATTTATCAAAATGAAATTAAAACTGATTTCTAGGTTTCGTATAAATATTTATGATTGTTTAGAGAATAGATTTTTTTAAATCAGGTAATTTTAAAACCTTTTAAGAAAACAAAAATTAAAATTTATTTTAAAGATTGTTCAGTGACGAAACTACAAATTCAGTTTCCAAAGAAGAGCCTTGATTTTGAAACTACAAAATTAAGGCTCCTCCTTGAAGATATTTTTTTTGCGTCTAGAAACTAAAACCTGTTTGAAATTTCTCTTTATAACCGCAAATTTAAGGACCTTTTTATTTAGGAAGATTTATAACTTCTTAGATATGATGCTGCATTTTTAGGTCAAGAATGGCCACCGTTTTTTAGATTTTTGAAAAAGAATCCTTTTCAAAAAAGACAATTCTTTTTGATAAGCATATTCGAATATAAAGAGTGAAACATTTGAAAATTCCTCAATCTAAAAACGATTTATACAGAGACCTGACGCAGACTAAAAAAATTCCTAATTACAAGCAGCACTTCTTGGAATAAGATTACTACTGTTTATAAGCGTATTATTCAAATCATTTCAGAAAAACTTTGTCAAGAATGACAGTAAACACGTGATGATATCATTCTACGTAAATAATACTTATCGTTTTTTTTTTTTTGAAAAATTCTCGAGTCAAAAGACCTCATTTCCGTGAATATAAAAATCCCAATTTAGCAAAACATCTGATTGTAGCAGAAAATTCTTAACCAAATTGAAATAATGTCAAATAAAACAGCAAAAAAGTAAAAAAAAAACTGATGTGACCGCCTACCCAGAGGACACGACAAGTGTTTCAATATTTCTTCAACGCGTCTAAAAGTTTTTGGACACATGGACAGTTGGACACTTGGCCATGTAGAACAAAAACACATAAATTAGTCATATGTACACAACACATGATGATGATGAACAAAATATCGCTAATTACATGCTGAAATACTTCTTTGCGAAATCATTTGGCCAGCACTGGGTGAGCAAAGATAAGAATAAGCAATTCAAATTCAAAATGAGAATATTTAAAGATCATGAATAACTGTTGGAATTACAAAAATAAATCAAAAGATTGGCGCTTATCGCTTGTTAATATTCGCAAACAAGCAGCGACGCGACAAGATTTTTTGTACAACAAAAAATAAGTTAAAAAAAATAAATGAAAGAAAAAAAAACGCAAACACGATGATGAGTGTCTTGTATTGGGTCATAGCATAGTGAATATCATAAGAAATTGAGCAGCACACGTGCACGGAAGATCATCTCTCATATCGTCGATCGGGCTGATTCGGCGGAGTCGCCAAGATCGGGCCAACATCAAGTGAATGATTTGCCGAACAGATGGCAAGATCAGCAGCTGAATAGTCTGGGCCCCACATCTGCAGTAATTGCCACAAAACACTTGGATAGCATTTGATCAGAACAAAAGAAGACAAAAAAAAGCTGCAAATATTTTCTAACAATAAGACCTACATAAGTGCCCGCACTCCCCCGCTGCGCTGCGGTTACAATCTTGCAAGGTTTGCGATTTTCCCAATGCCTGCCGAAATATCTAAGATTGGCCCACGTCCCCAAAAAAAAATCTCGCGAAATGCCGTTTTCGGCTTGAGAAACATCGCTGTTCAAAAAAAAATTTAGGTTTATTCCGATTGAAGCGAACCAAACATGTCGGTACCTGCAGAGGAGTCACAGAGTCACGGATTACGGGCATTCACGGCTCGAAATTAGTGAAATTTTCATACTGAATGACGTGATTTCAAAACATTTTTGCAGGTGTTCAAATCTGTGCTGCTAAGCTAAGCTTTTTTCGTAATTATTCAATGAAACTGTACGGCCAGCTGCGCGCTCTCGCACACATTTAGCACGATCGACGAGCTGTTAAAGGGAAATAGACTTTGCCCCCTACCCCCTGGCCAAAGACCGACGATCCGGTGTCGCTGCCAGAAAAGCCAGTACGCGATATCACCGAGGAGGTAAGTGCGGTCTCAGCGAAAGCTGGCACACCAGCATCAGCTTTCAGCCAGTAGAATTCGCGATCACCAGTGATTTCGATACACGATCGAGATGGCCAAGATTAAGCGGATGGATCAACGGCAGCTGTTTTTCTACACCTCGACTAAGTGGTGATGTTACGGGTTTTCCTATCTACCTTGCGGATGAGAAGAATTTTTCCGATCTTTCACTTTAATTGAGAACTTCCGTTACTAGCGTACTATTCGCGGAATCCACAGAGTTCGCCGTAAGACCGGAAGATGCAGCCATTATAACTTGCAGCCATTGGAATCGTTACTCTACTATAGATACTTCCATAGGCAATGGCTTTAATTGAAGAAAAAAGAGATCATGCCACTGAATGAAGAATACTCGGGCATAGTAAAGTAGGACTGATTAAGATGATGGTTGGTTGGATTCTTTTGCTTACCGTGTGCGAGTGTGAGTTTGCTAGGTGATTCAGTTCAATGTTGAAATTTGATGAATTAAGCGGGTTACTGCTGTGCTGCTGGGCTTGCTGTTGCGCCGGAACTGCTGATTGCGACGCGACAGATGATAGGATGGTATTTGGGCTTGGCCGGACACAAAGTGGCTGCCTTGGACTAGATGACATGCTGCTATTCTGCTGAGATTGATGACTCGATCGTATCTGCTCAATGTTGTTCTGCTCGTTGAGAGCTCCCATTGCATCGAAGTTGTTGACAGCCGGATGAGTCTCGAGCTCACTTTGTAAGTCGCAGATATAGTCGATTACATGCTGGATTATCTCCAATTTCGATAGTTTTCGATTTTTCGGCATAAACGGCACAAGATCCCGTAACTTTGTTAGATACATTTGAATCTCGGCATTTTCACCGTCACGCTGGCGCGAAATCCGGCCATTAGCGATAGCTGGAACCGATGCACCGGTTGCTGAAACTGCGGTTATTGCCTTCATTTTTCTTGATTTTTATTTTTCTTCCACTAAATAATTATATAAATCCAAAAATCGGGTAGTATTTCAATCCAATCGTATTAAATTATTTCACTGTTTTATAATATCTCCGCACTAGATTCGGCTATGTGCTCAAATAAATCACTTTTATTTCACTCAAGAGTAAACTGACTAAAACTCAGCTGCAAGATTCTTATCACTTTAGAGAAATCTTATCAATCACCACTCAGAACTGGTAAACCGCTCGAAGACGTTCAAGACCTTGCGTAGTGCTCAAGCCGTCAACTCGAAATGACGTCCGAATCCCCCAGCCGCTGTATTTATACCAAATGGCAAGCGCCGCCCATCAGCCAATCGCGTGTCGCCGTTTTCCCCTGCCAATGGAATCCGAGCGCCCCACTCCCGAACGTCACGAAGCCCGAATGATGACGAATGGCATCGTTAGCACGATGAAATTCCATTGATTCTTTGCTTCTTGTTTGTTGTTCTCCTTTTGTGTTTTTGAGATGTTGCTTGCATGGTCGGTGGCGCTGACGTTTGTTACGTAGACGTTTGCTGTCCACGTAATTGCCTTTCCGCGAAAAATCTCAGCCATCATACTGCTTTGCTGCTTGTTTACAGCCTTTTGCAGCAGTTGTTGTTGTTTTGGTGGTTTGACTTGCTTATATTCGAGTAGCATATCGAAGGATTGTCTTCGTCAACATTTCTGGTTTTAGTTTAACGAGTCTTCATGGTTACACAAAGATTTCCATTAAAAATTTTCACTTTTATTATGTTTTTGTGGTCATTGAGGATACAAAGCGTTTCGAAATTCGCTCATTTCGGTTTCTACGGCAAAATATAGAAAAAGTTTCTTCGATTATTTCCGTGGGATCTTCAATCTCAAATATCATCAATCCTTGGCGCTACAGCTCTAGAAGTACTTGGGCATTCTAATTGAGGTTTCATGCTTCGCACATACAGTTTTTACATGCATTTCGAACCATGGATGAATTACAACATTTGTAAGGTTTTTACGTTGCAACCCATCAACAGCAGAGGCCGTGATAGCAATCTGGACCGATGAACTATCACTACTCATTTTGTAAAGCAAGTTGAGTGGACTTGAATCACAGCGTGCGACAGTCGGGAATTGAACCACCGACCTTCGGAATAAAGATTTCTCTCCAAAAATATTTCTTCCAATTGACAATTTTTTGTTATTTTAACGAAAATTTGGTTAATTTAACCAAGATTTTATCCATATGACCAATTTTTTCTCTGAGTTTATGTTGTACCGTTTTCGAGATATTTTAAAGCTTTTAATTTGATATCAGAAACTCGCGTGATGAACACACCAGATTTATTTTTGTGCTTCGGACTGATGTAAGCAGCAAATTAAAGGCTGCTCTCGAGTTCGTATGCTTCATGAATATCGCTGTCGCTTCTGCAAATCGCCTGCATCTGCATTGTGTTCGACTGATTAGTTGCCTGAGTTGTTTTTTGCTAGTGCAGCTGATGACCCTGCGAGATGATTCGCTTGACCGAGTCGGCGGGCACTTTCGAACCACAGACCGAGTTATTTATCTCTTCTGTTTTTTATTATCTTCAAGATACTAAAACCAAATGGTTGGGAATTCGTTTTTTTGGCCAGTTCTTAGATTTTTAGCTGATTTCGATCAAATGAGGATCATATTCAAGAATTTTGGCCATCCTGATTGGACAAAAAATGCGTCAGACTGGACCGAAGCGTTGTGCAGCCGGAATCCGATTTTGAAATTGTCCGGGGCAAGTTACTCTGGATGCGGTGAGCGTAAAACCTGTTGCATAAGTGACGTAAATCGCTAGCATGATGAGAGAATCTCGTCCAATTGAAGCCAGCCAGCAAGGGCCAACCGGTAACAACCTAACCTATAAGAAGCGTAAAGGTCCAACTAAAAACTAAACCAAAGTGGCTTTTATTACATTGCGACAGCAAACAGCGGTTTCTATTCTATTCATACCGTGAGAATATTTTCCGCTGATGAATTTTTTTTTCGCTCTATGCGACGCGTATCTCTGCCATGTTTTATGCGGCAAACACTGAGCAACAGCAACAACAACGCCAGCGGGAACAGAAACCAAACCGACAAAAACAACCGCGAACGTCGACGTGTTTATTGACAGATTCATGTGCAGGTGGTGAATTATATAATGGGAATTAATTTATTAAACGTAAATAGCATATTCCATTGAATGTAAAAAAAATCGTTTTGCATAAAATGAAAGAAATTCGATACGCTAAATCGAGAAATTCTCTCATAATGATTTTGCTATTTACCATCGCATAAGATATTTCGTAGACTGTCGTCGTCTTGGCCATTTCCATTTAAATACACTATGGTTGGTTTTTAGATCAAATCGTTTGACTAAAGATTTGATTGCACTATCTGAGAAAATTAACCTTCTTCAGCGGCTCATTTTTAAAGCCAATTTACACGTCGGATTCTGAAAACATCGCAAACTACTTATGGAATGACACACCTCAGAAATCACAGTTTTTAGTGTAGTGGAATTAAAATAAAAATATTAATAGAGCAATGTTCATTTCCTGGTGTTGAGAGAGATTCGTTTCCCAACGGGGGCAACGGAAAGATAAATTATTACCACAGAATTTGTAGTCCTTTTTTGGTGTTTTCTATAACTTTGTTTCATCTGAAATCGTTTTCCTAGCACACCACTTTTATTCTCATAGAAAAGTAAGTACAAGAGGGCTAAACCAGGCAAATACGGTGGATGTAGGAAAATTCAAAAAATTGAATTTGATCAATTTTTTAACAATAGCTTTTAATTACTGTTAGATTGTATGAAATTCGTATGTAAATTATATGGGAAAGTCAAGTTTTTGTATCAACTTTTCCTAAAATTTTCTAAACCGATTTCACTAAGATTTACCTTGTTTTTGCAGTACTTGAGGATTAAGCTTTTTTTTCAAAATGTCCTTGCCTCCTATCATGATATTTTTTTAAAGGATATGATTTTCGACATTAGAAATCACAAACCGATCACAAACCGAAACGTTCACGAACCGTAATCTATTTAAGAACTGAAAATTTGTTCAAAAACCGAAATATTCGATTGTTCATGGCCCAAGGCAGTTTTGGGGCTCAAAACTAGTTCACAAACCGATCCCAAGCAATAGTTATGTCAATCGTGACATCAGCGGGTGACATACGTCGCATGGTTGACAAAAATTCAGTTTGGGCGGCATTTATGATAGTAAAATAAATAATTTTTATGTTCCTCTATACAGTTGACCTTAAGTCATGATTTTACTAGTGTTCCGGTTTTTCGCTCACGAGTCCTAGTTTTATAAAATTTGTTATGGTTACAAATGATCTCTGGACATTTAGGTATCTGAAATGCTCGTCTCATCCTGTTTTACAATCATCACCCATCAATTATTTCCTGCATCTTGGAAAAAATCTCCGTTATGTTCTGTCAAGAAAAATTACATCACAGTTTGGCTACCATAAACACATGGTTTGTTATTTATTTTCTCATCCCCCTTTGCCAGTAAGTATAGTTGTAATATTTTCCAATCTGTAGTTAAGCAAGTTATAAAAATACTTCGTGAAATTTTTTCAAGCGAGTATTGCGGTTTTCAGGTTTCACATACTTGTATAGCGCGGATAAACGGTCCTAGAAAAGGCCTTGATAAAATTTGCGGTGCCTCAAAAATTTGAAAATATGCCCACGAAAGATAACAAATACCACCAGATAATCAGCACACATGAAATGTTCGCTACAACATTTTCTTAATTACAAATTCAGACATTATTCATTAGTTCTTCGAATTTGATATTTTATCAAGACAGAACACTCGCGTGAAACAAGTTCATCATTTTTAATGTGGCAAGAAACATAAATTCTATAACTGTATAAAACATTCCCATTGAAGATATAAAAAATTGCGGCAATATTTACTTGATTAATAAACGAAACGCCAGTTAAGTATATTTTCTATAAATGTCCGCCGTGATCACGTTATCATCTTAATCGGTTAGGAGTCACATCGCGAACCCGGGGATAACCGTTAAGACTGATCAATTACGCCAATTAATAAATTCATTTCTGATGAATGCATCACTGATAGAAATGTTGAATGGCGGCGAACTCGTCGTGCTGGAAACGCTAGGTGCCACTTAGGGGGACTGAGGAATGATAGAAATCCAAAGTCAATTGATCAACATCGGAGGCCGTTGTCAAAGTTCAAATCGCCTCGGAGCCGCTAGTGGTTTGATTGAGTATTGCAGTCTGAGATGACTAGGCTTGGGACTAGGGTTGTGTAAAACAGTGATTTTCTGAATTATTTCGCACAAATCGCATGGGAAATATCTCGAAAACGGTTTGAGATATATTTATTTACCACCCCAGAAAATAGGAATGGGATGAACTGAATTAATGGAATGAAGCGAGCTTACTACAAGTAGGTTGAGTGGCAAGAAACGCGATCCAATTTACTATACGAGTAAAAGAGAGGTAAGGTGTCCGCCAATTAAGAAGTTTACTTCTAACAAGACTTCAAAAAAACAAAACAAGGTGCTACTTGTCTCTTGCAAGTGTGAGACTTTCAATTTAAAGGTATACTATATTTGACTTCGAAAAACCAAAATTTTCGCCTGCGGTGCATTTCTTCAGAGGATTCCAACTGTATCGCATGTTTTTCATTAACCCATTTTTCCCCACCCGTTAAAAATTCTTACCAAATTCTTACGAAAATTTCGTCGATATGATAATTCGACAAATTTTTCTAATATTCACAAATATTTTGTTAATTTTGGACTAGATATTTTTTTAAATTTCTTATGCATCGATGATAAGCACTAGAGTTCCAAAAATTTGGCGGGATCTGTTCGAATTCGTGCATTTCTTTTATGGATTTGGATTACCAAAGCGGAGAACGGTTCGCGATCGGTATGACGTCTGAGATTCTTTTACTAATAATTACTGAAACCATTTATGACTGTTACCTTATATGATTTTTGCTATAGTGGAAAAAATTTGTTGATTACATCTCGCTAAATTCGCGATGATTGTCTGCAGCTGCATAATTGCAATACCTACTAGAATAAACGCGGTTGACATCTGTGTGCGGTGAGAAGTGTCGCACGCTGGATTCGATTGAGTTTTCCTTACCGTGTGACCGAAATTCACATGAAGGGGGAAAAACTGCGCACATGTTCGATTTGTGTATTCCTGCACAGATTCAGTTATGTTGCCCCTAGAGTAGCTTAGCTCGGCCAGGGGCGCGATTCAATTCAATAGCAGCGAGCGCAGTTGGCCAAATTACTCGCACTCGTCGTATTTAAATATCCCGAAATGAGTCCTGCCTGACTTCAATAGGATGGATTTTAAGTGCGAAGCTGTACAGAGCAACTGGCGTTTTTTCGGGAATTTTAGGGAACCCGATGGCTGGCTTGTCGTGTATTGCGTTTAAACGTTTTATTATTTCGTCATATGGGAACAGAATGAACCAGTCCTTGTTTCTAATCTAATTTCGTTTTATAAACTTCTACGATGTGATAATTGAACAAGTTTTCTCAGTTTATAAATATCTTTTAGATGCCAAATGTTCGACAGTGAAGTCAATGCAGTTGCTACAATTTTTCGATGGGTAGAGGAGAGTAATTTATGGTATACGTATTATTTCATGTTATTTTGGTGATGAATAAAATAACATTTTATTTCATTAACAGACAATACAGATATAGAGGAATTACTGAAAAATTACTTAATTTTATCAGGGAAATTTCAGAGATGAAATTTTTCATTTTTAGCAAAAACAACGAAATTTTTATTATTTAATAGTATCTATAATAAGGCATCTTTTATAGCATTTTGAAAACTAAAAAAAATGGGGTAATTTGTCTTTTAAACGCTTTTATTTAACTCGCCTTCGTATCTGTTTGTACGTCTAGGTCAAATCTTGCAATCTAATTTTGACCCACTTCCATTCATCCAATTGACTTAGAATTTTGCACACATACGTAAATCCGATGACAATCCAATGTTTTCACTACTTCGTACTTGTAAGGATAAGGGAAGGTCCTGAAAAAATTATCATTTTCCTCAAATTTTCCGGAAATAAAATCTCATGTGGGGGTTTTTGGGGTCGCTTAATCCGATTCTGACATCAAGAAGTCGGTCAGGATAACGGAAGGTCCTGCAAGTTATCGTAATTATCCTTTTCCTCAAAGTTTTCGGGAAAAATCTCATTTGAGGGTTTTTGGGGTTGTTGAATCCGATTCTGGAGGCAAAAGGTCCGTAAGGCACTTGGCACACCGAATACGAATTTGCACCGCATTGCGAAAAAGTTCAAGTTTACCACGCGATCTTATATCATATGTCATCTACATGAGCACTAATTTTGTATTACTTAACAATGCGGTCTCCCCAAAATTGCAGTCGCTGCATAATTAGAACTCATGTAGATTACATACAATATAAGATCGCTAGATAAGTTTGAACTTTTTCGCTATGCGGTGCGAATTCGTATTCGGTGTGCCAAGTGCCTAAGGATATCTCCAATATATATATGTATATATATTCGAAGATTAAAATGTTTATACTTTTAGCGTAGGGAAAGACTAACGTCATCTTGGATTTTTAGTCATGCTGATCAAATACAAAATGACTAAAAAGGATAAAATTTTAAAAAAATACGAAAAAAAATGCAGTAAAAGGTTCATATTGGATTTTTTCAAATTTAGTAGCGGAAATTGGGAATATAATAAATTAAAGTAGTTTTTTTCAACTATGAAGTAACCATTTTTAGTCTACAGTATTGCAATTCAATTTTTTGTCAATTCAGTCATTATTTTACATCACAAATGTTGTAAAACTACATAATAGTTGTGCATTTTACTTCACTAAAAACTGTGATTTTACAACACTATTTTGCGATTTTACATAAAAAATGTGTAATTTCATTTTAAGCTTCGGATAGTAATTTTGCACTTGGTATGTAAATTTACACGCGTAATATATTTTTAGAGTGGGCACTGCTTTTGCCAACATTGAATGTTGTAATTATTTTAAAATGTGTTTTTAATAACACTATACCTTTTGTTCCATTAAAAAAATTTGCAGATTATCGTAAAACAGTTTAAAAGTCAAAACTGAGAAATACAAATTGTTTGCGCTCATGAAAAAAAAATTCTTTGACACTTTTATTTGGAAATCTCAAATTATGAATTGAATTTTGTTTAGAAAAAAATTCCTTCAGTTTCATTTTGTAGTATTCAAATTTAGTGTTTATTTTATTGAATATAAACTTGAGAGGAAATGTTATGTGCATGACTTTTATGAACTCAGCGAATGTACTTCGACTAAACAAATCAAATTTTACGAGTTAATCCACGTCACTCTTAAACTATAACGGGATGCGCGCCATTGAATTTTACCCGAAAGCATTGTATTGCCGCCAGCCCAACGTCACACAAATTAACTGAATTGACACTTTGGTAAATATTGAAACTCAAATCTGTCTTTCATTAAGACAGCAAAAACAACAAATCCGCAATTCCAAGACCTCAACACCCAAAAACAAAAACCAAAAACCGTAACGTTAGCAAATAGTCGACGAAAATCATAAACTTTCCTACGAAAAAATTCAAAATATCCGCCTGGGAAATTTTGTTTGCGTTTTTCTCTTTCTTCCATTCCGATGTTGGAATTAAATTAGGAGTGGAACGGGGTGATTTTCAGGGTGCAACGAAAAGTGTTTTTAAGTCCGTTATGTTTCGATGCATTGATTGCATGCGTTTATGAAGTGCAATGGCTGGACTACAAGCTAAAAGTGATAAGAGAAATCTTAAACTTGGCCTTTGCGACTTCGAAACTTGGACAATGAAGACATCAATGAAGGGTTCAGCGGCCGCGGCCTCGGCTTCATCAGGCGATATTTTAAACGCGGAAAGTATTTTTCCATTAATATATATTGGGTCGTCATTCGTGCGTGTGATGCAATCTCAGCACGCAATGAACAATTCGCGATCAAAATGCCCTGCCCCACCCCACCCCTTCGCATTCGTTTCGATAAAAAATTCGAACTTTGCGAAATTCCTCATTCGAAATGCTTGCGAATTGAGTAAACAATGGATTTTATTGAGTTTTATTATGATTGAGTTGTTATTTTTGGCGTTCCATGCGAGAAATAATTTGCGCTGATTGAATTATTTGGGTGTTGAAATAACGTGCAAAAAATGCAACTCTGTTGCAAACAGCATACTCGCTGAATAGCATTTAATTTGGACATATTGATTTTTTTTCCTGTATAAAAACATTAGAAAAGGATTTTTTTTTGTATAGAAATAGGGTGACCAGAAGTCACTTTAAAAGTGACAATGGTTACTTTTTCCGAACAGCTCTTTCTTATTCTTTCCTTTTTTGACATCAGTCATACTTGCACAAGTTTTTACGAAATACAACTTAAAATGTGACAATATTGGTCATAATTGCGTAAAATGCTCTGTCGCAAAAATTTTAAGCGTATGAGGACCTTAGTGAGCTAAAGGTGGACGACTCTGATTTATATTATAGTAGTACAGTAATCCCCCGCTTTACGGACGGGATGCGTTCTACGGAAACTGTCCGTATATCGAAAATCCGTAAAACGAAACTTATTTTAGTATGAGATTGTACTGGGAATAAATAAATATGTTCCAATCAATAGAAATGTCCGTAAAAAGAAACCTATTTTAGTATAAGATCGTATTAAAAATAGATAGATGCGTACCAAAAAAATCCGTAATACGAAACAGATTAGTATAATATATTAAAATAATTATTTAACCACTAGAATAATGAGAAAACTATATAATTATAGAAAAAAAATATTTATACTACTTGAAATGGAGCATAAATCAATTGAATATGTTAAAACCAACAAAATATTATTGGACAAATCATGCCGCGGACAAAAAATCGTAGCTGTTTCTACGTAGGTTTCTGCTAGTTTCGTCAGAATTCAAATTTCATTGTGGGACAGAAAGCATATTCTGCTTCTGCTGCTGCTTCTGCCTCTGCTCCTGCTTTTGCCTCTGCTGCTACCTCTGCCCAATTGGAGTTCTCGCTTAAGAATAGCAAATAGATTTTTTAAAAATACACCGCACTGCAGTTTTTTATTGCCTTTTTTTAATTCTCTTTTGTGTATACACAAAATGTGTCAGAAATTTCGGAGAAATTAAGTATGTACATTTACAATAAATACAACATAATTATGGAGGACTTTTTCTTGATTTTTTTCTGATTCAAAAAAAAATTTTTTTTTATCCGTAACAGCGAATTTTTTTATCCGTATAGCGAATTTGTTCCTATATTAGTCATGTCCGTAACTTCGAATTTCCGTAAAACGAGCGTCCGTATAGCGGGGGATTACTGTACTCTACTCTATCTGAAGCCCTATCGCCGATCTCGATACGTTGTTATAAAACACTAACAACATCATTGAATTTAGGATTCGAACCAATTGTATCGAATTTGGCGACAGGGCTTCTGCTATTTTCCGTGTGTCATGCTTATTGGGAATTTGGTTTTATTTATTTTGGACATTTTCATAACCAAGCGAACGTGTGCATTATATTTTTATTAAAAAAACAAAACGAGTATGATACAAGTTCAATTTACGAGCAAGTAAATAAATATTGTAAATAAGCGGCTAATTATTGAACCATGGCGATAGAAGTTTTAACAAATAGAGATTCTGGCAACCCTACATTAAGGCCGAAATACAATTGGCCCGTCACAGCATTTACGGCGACAAAGTTGTCCCCCACATACAATTCCGTACACATTGTTGTTCTAAAATCTTAGGGTACTATGACCCCGTTCACATTGGTTGAAATAGTCCGCCTAATTCTGACAGAAACTGGCAACATTAGGGCAAGGTGAGGAAGTGGGACTGAGCCCCACTTCCTCACCTTGCCATAATGTTGCCAGTTTCTGTCAGAATTAGGCGGACTATTTCAACCAATGTGAACGGGGTCTATGAGTTTAAAATCTGAAATGTCGCCATAAATGTTATGTCGGGCCAATTGTATTTTGCGCTTTAGTCTATAAAGTCGGTCCTATCACGTCATTGTTTTAATTGCAAGAGCATTAAAATAAGGACTAAATTTAAGATTTAATTTGTAGTAAAGTGACAGGACTTTAAGTTTTTGTAAGAAGATTTTCTTGTCACACCCAACTCTTTTTTTTACACCGTAGATAGTTTCTCGAAAATCGTGAAAAACTGACAGTGTAAAAAGTGTTGTAGTTGGCTTTAGTTTCATTGTTTAGGAAACCTAAAGTGGTAAAGGCACGAATCATGCTTTTATCTTGATTTTACTTGATTTATTTACGCTCAAAAACTTTTGTTTTCCTTTCCAGTACATTTTTTCAAAAAACTTTTTAACTTTATTATTTTTTATTTCATTACAAAAATTAAATTACCTCGATTGCCAATTGATTATAGTCAGAAAGCTGTTCGAAGTGAAATACAAAACCCAAGCGATGCACAAGAATTAACAGGTGTGTGAAATTTCCGCGTGGAAATGTATTACCAAGCACACAATTTTCATCGTGCTTCACTTGAGGTATTTTTTCTCGATATTTCATCGGAAGATGCCAACAACAACAAACCAAGAAGAAAAACCCAAAGCACAACCAACGAAAAGTCAGTTATCCGCAGCGAAATAGAGAACAGCGAAAAATTACAGGCAAACACGTCTGCCGGAGACGCAAGAGACGAAGTGAAGCGGAACCCTATACAACTTCAATACAAACGCAAAAACACCGGATGCGTTTACAGTAACGATTTTTTCGCTCAGAGATTTTTTTCCGCACGTCAGAGTTTTACCGCTGACGGGTTTCTCAGTTTCAGTTCAGTTTTGCTACGCTTCGCTACTGAAGTTTCGTTGTGCGCAGAATTCCTGACTGCGAATTTCTCCCATAAGTAAATTTTAATTTAGATTTGCGGAATTGTCCGTCATATTAGAGGAATCTAAGTTAACTCTTCGCAATGTCGAGCACCGAAAGACTGATTATGGAGGTTCAGAAGAGACCCTGCCTTTGGGATTCCAATTTGAATGAATTTTCTGACAATAACATGAAGCAAGACGCTTGGCAAGAGGTCTCTAAAGCTCTCTATCCGCATTTGGATGTTATCGACAGCCAAAAGAAAAATGAAATCAGTAAGCAATTTATCTTATTATTATTTCATTACAGACATTTTTAGTAAATATTTTTACGAATAATAAACTTTTTGATTTGTTCAAAAATTTGGTTGATAACAAAATTAACTAACAGGGCAATTAACAGTAATTTTTACTAAATTTAAAAAATCAGTAACAAAAGTTCTATGAGAAAAAATGCTGACTAATAGAATGTTTTTAATTTTTTAAATTTATTAACCATTATCTCTTTTTAGTTGCAGATGTAAGAAGCAGATGGAGAAATGTTAAGGACTATTACAGACGATGTAGAAAAGACCCAAAATATCCTCACACGTTTGTTAGACGTAAAAAGTACATTTATTCCGACATGTTACAGTTTTTGGACTCTTCAATGGAACAACGGAATAAAAATGCCATGGACACTGAATCTATGAGGTATGTTTAGTTAGGAATCTTCCTTATATTGGGCTTTAAATTGGGATTTTTATAAATCAATTTTTGATGCCAGAATATAGAGGGAAAGTATTATATTCTTGACGGAGACCGACTCCAGAATGGGGGCAGATATGTAGAAACTTTCTGATCAGTACAAAATTCGTTTTTGCCAAAATTATCAGGATTTCCGTGCATCTGTCTGTCTATCGGTTGATATGTCTGCCTGTCTGCCTGCCTGTCGGTTGGTCTGTCGGTCTACACGTTTTACGTATCTTAAATAATTCGAAAACGCGTTGACCTAGCGATTTTTTAAATCATGTGTAAAGAAGTTTTACGAAAATCGTAGTTTCCACTTTTGGAAAAGTAACGGTAGCTATAACGGGTACCTCCCAAACATTTTTTTTAAAAGAGCGCCTTTGGGAAAAAATGAATGTGTGTATGCATGTACAAGAAAAAACGAAATGGTGGCCGGACGACACCATTTTGTCCAAATCGAAGAAATGAAATACTCATAGTGTGAAATCTTCAATGAAAGGGCTCCGAAAAATAAATGAGGGAAAAACAAAATGACGGACGACAGACGTGTGAGGTATTAAATGATAGAGCTTTTATAACTCACAAAATAGTCATTAAAAAGGATAAAATTAAAATTTTTTTTGAAAAAAATAAAATAAAAAATTTTACGTAGAGATTTGGCCTCAAAAATAAAAGCAAGATACAAGTTAGTATGCAAATTTTTCGTTGCTTTTAACGATTTTTCCTTGCTTTTATTTTTGGGGCCAAATCCCTACGTAAAATTATTATTTTATAATTTAGGCACACTTTCAAAGCTCGTTTTTTTTTTTAAATTTTTTATCGAAAGCACCACTACGTAGTTTATTAGTACGACTAATAAACATCACCGTAAAAAGTAAATTTCTCAAAGCACAGCCTAAAATGAGTAGATAATCTACACCACTAATTAGAGCTTCAAAAGCGACCAGAGAAGGTCATTCAAAAGCGAGCGCGAAAATTTTCTTGACTTCTTACAAATTTCTTCCAAAATGGTTCCAGTGAAAAATAACCGTTGTACGTTAAGTAAGCGTAACGCAAATATCCTTTTTCCACTTTTCCTCGGGAAAATTAGCACTAGACAGTTTTAGGAATCAAATATCGAAATTTTGATCGTTTTACCTAAAGATCCTGTCAGGATAACGCTATATTCTCAAAAGTTGTTAAGAAGGAAGATAGTATAATAATTTCTGAAACTTTTTCCGTTTTTTGTAACTTATAATATAAAAAATGTCTAAATTATTATATAAACAAGTCTTGTCCCTTGTACATTAGTTAAAATTTCCTTGTCATTTAATTATATATTTTACATTTTCTCTAGCCTACCTGTTGAAACTGTTATGAACAGCAACAGTTTCTTTCAACCCGATGATGAAACACAAGAAGAATTTAAGATACAAAATAATGGAGATTTCTACGATGAGCCAGAAATTGAAATACGATCAGAACCAGTCATCTCTAAACATCACACACCCAAAAAGGCCAAGAAACAGAAAACTTCACATTTCGAGCGGGAAGTTTTAAAAATGTTGTCTAAGGAGTCGAAACCAAGTGAAGATATTGACGAGGATAAATATTTTTTGCTCTCCCTATTGCCGGAGATGAAGAAATTATCAGGAATTAGGAAAATTGATTTTAAAATTACTGTGATGAAGGAATTGAAAAATTCCATTTACCTGGACGGAACAGAAAATTCAGCTAAATCACATGATGGGTGTTAAGATGTATATATTATATATTTTTTAAATAAAAAGTTGAAAAAATGAATTAGATATTTTCTTGCTTTTTTGTAAGCCAATAATTTTCTTGGGGGTGGCTTCACCAGCCAATGAAACAACAGAATTTTATAAAAAATAAATCTTAATTTGGACGAAAATCAAGAAAAAATAATTAAGAAATTTGCGCCGCAGGCGATAGTTTTTAAACAGAATGTGGCGTAAAGGTCTAAATCAATGGCTAAATCACAGTCCCGAGGGATAAATAACTTTATTTTTTGCACTATTTGCATTCCATAAATAATCACAACGGAAATTGTAAAAAAAAACACCAATAAAAATACAAGCGCCGCAGGCGACATTTTTTGCATAAAATGCGCCATTTATATAAAGTATAAAAAGTAGAATTTTTTCGAATTCAATAAGCCTGTATTTTGTGAAAAATTGTTGTGTTCGGTCAAATTCAGTTGTAATTGTAATCAGTTGTAATTGTAATTGATTGAGGCAATTATTTGTCATATTCGCTCGATGTTGTTGTCTCTTCAAAAACTCTTTTCCAATGAGATGTTGTAACAAAACCGGTCCAGTACACATTTAAGCAAACAAATTTGTTTTGGCATGGAAATATGCGGAGAAAAAATTTATTTCCAATCGGCAAGCGGGTTGAAATTCATTTTTCATAACATAACAAGTTCAACGTAAGAAAAAAATAATAATTTGCCAATTTTTTAGGAATCTAAACCCCCTAGCAGTGATTCCACCTACTAAAAACTTTTTCATCTTCATAAAAACGAATAGTCTAATTAAATGTTATTACGATTTGCTGCGAGATGAGCATGAGACCTTGTAGAAATAATTTCTTGTGCCTTCTTTTGGATGAGCTCAACAAAATTCGTACCCTCGCAAAATGAAACCTTTTTTGTCAGATACAGACTACGGCAAACTGAAAGTCTTGGCAAACCTTTGTCCAAATAGAAACAACAATAAAAAACGTTAATTATTTATTGTCTGTTGCAATGATGAGTGAAAAGTAAACAATAATTTCGATCGTTGTGTTTTTAGCGATTTCGAAATTTTTTTTTTGTGTTTTCGACATTTTAGCGCAACTCTGCCAAATTACTATTGCCATAGATAGGGTAAACAGATCTGGGTAAATAGAGAAAAAACATTTTTGAGAAAAAACAACTCCAATGAAGAACAACAGGTCCAGAGGAAGTCGGTTAGGATAAGGGTATGAAGCTGCAGAGGAATTCAGGCCATTGAAGTAATACAGAAACAGAAATCTTAGCAAAAATCGAAATAGTAAGACAACAAAAGGTAATCTTGAAACCAAGACGATGAACAAACAACATCCAGTCCCATAGGCGGCAATTATTTAGCCCACCTTAAGAGTCATACAACAACGACCACCAACCAGTCGCAACCAATTAACCAGCAGAGATATCGGCTCGTCACTCCTAGTCGCCTTAACCAATTGATCAGGTACAACGATCCAAACACCTGAGCGCACCTGAGCAAATCAATTCATTCTTCGAAAAACGAAAAACCACCAACAACAGAAGGAACAAAAAATTTCCCATATACCTACTTCTCCTCTCGCTTCGCCCCGTCTATCCATATTCACCCGGCCATCCAAACCAAATGAAATGGGTAACAACTCAGCAGAATAATATACGAAAAAAACGACCTCTGGAATTTCATTTTACTTCAACAAGAAGAAGTATATATGTGATCTTCATCCTCTCGACACCACCACATCCCGACTCCAGGAAATTTGCCGCTTTGCTGTCATTCCAGAGATCTTTGAAGGTACCTTCTTTAGACTGTCTTGAGCTGCTGCCTTTTACCTTTGCCGTGAGTCTGCACGTTGCTAATGTGAATAGGATCCAATCCAAGTGTAGGTCTTTCAGTTTTTTCGTTTTAAAAAGAACTGGGTGTGACTGGACGGGAACTTGGCATGATGGGATTCCGGACGGGACATTCCTGGAACTTCGCCTAACTTAAGATCGCATTTAAAAAAACGTTTTTCGAGTATTGTACTCTTCGAGATACAGATTTTATTGACAAATAATAGACGCACATTCTCTGCTATTATGTCTCTATTACCAAGCATAAAATATTTTATTCTTAAAGAATTATACGGAAACTAGATAAGTAAGATTAAGATATATTTTTCCTCTTAAGATTAAGATATATTTTATGTAAAAAAATATGTTAATTGGTTGATTTCAAACAAAACTTTTAGATTTTACTTGTCCTTGCAGGATCCTGGAATTAAAACAATAAGCAGAATTTTGCACTTGATGTAGTAAATAAATATCTAAACATACGAAAAGCTACAATTGCCAGTCAAATACTCTATATGATGACAGACAAAATGTTTATTTTAAAAAATCCATTTGAAAGGAGTGGCCCGATTGGATTTTGATGTATGAAACGGTTATAAAATAATCATATTTTAAACACATATTTTAAATTTTTCAATATGACTTACCGTTTTCGAGAAAATTGTGAAATACTGTTTCGTTTGTACGGGTGAGGGGGGAAGGAATGGTAAAATTCTGCCCGTTCAAGAACTTTGCCTAGCCAGTTACGAGAAACGTAACTATACAAAATATCAAGTCTCTAGCCAGTCTGTCTGTCTGTCCGTTTGTCCGTGAATTTCATTCCTTTCGAAGCGATTGAGCTAGAGCTTTAACATTTTGTATAGTTAGCGTGGTATTACACACGTCAACTTTCGGGCTTATTTAAGCCGGCAACTTTTGGGCTTAATAAGCCAATGTGCTTACACTTGTGGCTTAAATAAGCCAATCCTGTTTGCATATGCTACACAAGTTTACATGGGTGTGTGTGGACTCAAACCATTGAAATTGCTGCTGTTCATATACTTCCCAAGATCTTTACCTGCTGACGGTCAGAACGAAAATGATTTCTGGCTACTACTTTTCACAAACCGGTTCACACGCTTTGCATGTATGCAGATTGTCGATAAGCCATGATTTCGAGTGGCAACTTTTCCCTCCTCAGTCGTTTCTCCCGAAAATCGGCTTAAGTAAGCCCGAAAGTTGCCGTGTGTAATACCACGCTTACGTATCTCGTAAATGGCTAGGCTAAGTTCTTGAACGAGCAGAATTGAACAACTCCTTCCCCCGTCACCCATACAAATGAAACTATTTTCTTGAAAACGGTGAGTCACATTGAAAAATTTATTAATGTGTGTTTAAATTAGGATTCTATATAACTCATCCATACGTCAAAAGCAATTTGGACCACTGCTTCCCCCCTCTCCCATACAAATGAATTTTTTTTTCATTTGTCTAGCCTCATTTTATCATAAACCTATGAATTCCGGCATAAAAGCTGGTTTTAAATAAAACATTTAAATTTTTTGAAAATATTGAATGAATTATTTAACTTAGTCCTTGATTCAACGAATCAGTAATTCTTCTTGCTGTGAATTTTTATAAAAGACTTTGGTTCAAACTCAATATAGCTAAATCCAGTCAATTACCGAGAATGTGTATCATCAAGTGTAGCCTGATTTGAGCACACCTGAAATGACTAGAATTCGATATTTCAAGTCAACTCCATTATGGCCATCAGCATCGGCAAGAGACTTTCGAGTTTGCAGAGTGCCATCTTAGCGGTGCCGGTGTGCTTTCCCATTAACGCCATAAAAAGTACTTGGGTGTTGTTGCTGTTGTCAAAACACGTTTTATGATTATTTCTCGGCACTTTTCTCCTTATTCTCAGCCTTAAATCGCCTAACCGTTCTTCCATTTAGTCCATCAAAGATTTCATTTTTTTTTCTTCATCATCTCAAAACCCTGTTCATCGTCGCCTTTTGGTCAATGCCGACAAAGTAAATCGTCTCACCCAGCCAAGTAACCCTCCCACCAAAAGAATTCGACAATCGAAAAAAAAAACACCTCAAAATCCCAAAATCGAAATCGAAAATAAGAAGGTAGAAAAAATGTTTGACGATTTAAGAGTACAAAACACAAAATACAAAAACAAGAAGACAACACCACGATGAAATGGAAAGAAATCTCATCCAGGTCGCCCGTGATGCAAGGAATTTTTTCATCTAATCTGGGAACAATGCGCTCTTTCCTGTTCCCTTTTCTTGTCTTGTCTTTGGCCCTGGCCCTTTTCCAAGAATTGCTTGGAATGCAGCTCAGCACAACAAGATTGACTAGACTATGACCACGGAACACGTGCACTTTATTTTATGCGACGACGGCAACCAAACCGAACCGACCAAGGCCCAATATCTATCCCGATTCTGATTCAAGCCACAAATAAGATTCACAGCGCTTCTTAGACTTGCACTCGGATGGGATGTGATGCAAGGCAAAGGAGTCTTTCTTCGTCCCCGTCTGGAGAGGGGAGTGTGGACTTCTCCATCAGCACATGTGTCCCACCCCTCCCCCTCTGGCTCTCCACTGATAGACGTGTCTCAGAAAGCATTCTTCAGATTCCGTTTGTCATTTTATTTTTAAAAGACAGTCAAGAAGAAGTCTTCTCTACCATCAACTATTCGTAAGTATCGGCTTGCCTCGTTAATGTATCCAATGGCCACATAAGTTTTATGTTTGCTATGATAACACTCGGCGATAAGAAGGTAGGTGGCTCCGAGCGATCGCCGGCCGTTGAATGCTTTATGGGTATTCGAAAATTATTAAATATTTACCAAAACCGCGAGTTTTATTTCAAATTCTTCATGTGTACAGTCAGGTGGGGAGGTGAGGAGTCTACAGGTTAGCGTTGCGACTGGGAAACTCAAATATGAATGAATTTCCGATGTTTACTTTTGGTGATTATCCATTCTTGGACACATTCAGACAACAAACATTTCGAATTCGAGACGAACGAAATAAGAATGAATTTTCAAGTTGAGTTTTTCATTATGCCAGTTTATGTTTAGTTTTTAAATATAAAATTGCAGGTGGTTAAAGATTTTTTAATATTTTTAAAATTTTAGTACGAATGTTTATCAGTTTTTCAATATATGGTAAACAAAATCAGCATTAGTAGATTATATGAATAATTTTTGATTGTTTGATTAATTTGATCCTAAGGGGATAAAAAAATCGAGATCGTTAAATAATTGTTTAATAACTTACTTCAATCCACTCGATATTTATTTTTTAAACTCGATCGTATATGTTATGAATTTTTGCTATTGTTTCTGTTAAAAGTTAGTTTTGAGAAAAACCATTTTTTTATACCCGTATGGTGAAACCAAAGGGTACACAGAGAAAATGATGTTCAGTATTTCTAGATACAAATGGTCATATATAAAGGATATATTAAATGTTAGAAGAGGAGGAGAGGAGGAGAGGAGGAGAGGAGGAGAGGAGGAGAGGAGGAGAGGAGGAGAGGAGGAGAGGAGGAGAGGAGGAGAGGAGGAGAGGAGGAGAGGAGGAGAGGAGGAGAGGAGGAGAGGAGGAGAGGAGGAGAGGAGGAGAGGAGGAGAGGAGGAGAGGAGGAGAGGAGGAGAGGAGGAGAGGAGGAGAGGAGGAGAGGAGGAGAGGAGGAGAGGAGGAGAGGAGGAGAGGAGGAGAGGAGGAGAGGAGGAGAGGAGGAGAGGAGGAGAGGAGGAGAGGAGGAGAGGAGGAGAGGAGGAGAGGAGGAGAGGAGGAGAGGAGGGGAGGAGGAGAGGAGTTCGATTGGATTTTGATGTATGATACGGTTATGTAAAATCATATTGTAAACACATTTCATCTTTATAAATTTTTCAAAACGATTCACAGTTTTCGAGAAAACACGAAAAAAGTATTCCATTTGTTTGGGAGAGGTGGAAGCAGTGGTCTCATTGGATTTTTCAGGATAAGTTATGTAAAATCCGACTCTAAACACATTTTACCTTAATACATTTTTCAATGTGACTCACCATTTTCGAGAAAATTGCAAAAAACTAATTCGTTTGAATAAAGGAAATGGAAACGTTGTACAAAATTTCAAGTCTCTAGCTTCCGAAAGTTTTGTTATTCACGGACAGAAAGACAGACAGATGCGGAAAACCAAATTTTTTGTCATCTCAAATACTCTGGTTGGTTGTGTCCGATAGTTGGTTATATGCGTTACAAACGGATATATTAAATTAAAACTAAATCTTATATACTCCTATATGATATATCATATAGAGTATAAAAATTGTGGAAAAGTGTGACGAAGTGGGAGGGGTACAAAAAAAATTAGTTAAATTATTTCTTATAGAGCTAAAAGGTTTTGGCAGATGATAGCGCAAGTCAAAATGAGTCATTCTCCATCATTAACTAAAATTGCTCTTGTCTGAGTTATGAGATTGCCGAAATTTTTTTTTTGTTTATATACCTGCGAAAAGAAAATAAATTCTCGAAAACTGGGGGTTTTTCGCACGAAAATTTTTTTCCTTGCCTGCGGCGCATTTTTAGTTTTGATTTACTGTTTCAATTTTCTTGCTTCATAGTGGAATATCTCGTGAATGGATTTAGATGAACTGTTGAAATTGACTACAGTCTCGTGATATAAAAGTGTAGTTAAACATCACTATTGTTGGTGAAATTCTGTTATTTAAAAGTTTACTTCTTATTTTGTTACAATTTTCAAATGGAATGAAAACCACATTTTTGTAACAAAAAGAAAATTATGTAAAAAAAACGTTCCAAAATTTCACTTCATAGTTATTGTGTTCTAAATTAAAAGCTTAATCTTCTGTGGTACCTAATCAAAAAAAAGGGACCTACCCATCATAATCACCAACAGTGGTTTGTTTGTAGCGGCATTCCCTTAAATAATAGTTTGGTAACAATAAGTGTTGAAACAAATGCTTCACCGAACATGAAAAATTTCATGGGTTCACCGAGAAAAAAAAAATCCAATTGAAGGAATGTTAAGAGCATTAACAAGCATGTACAACATCAAATTTCGAAATTACTCTTCAAGCCATCCAGCCCTCCCATGAGATTAGGCCCAGTTTTTTACCTGATTTTCGGATTCTTTCCGTAATTACAAACACGTTCCGACTTTTTTTTACACTTTCCCAAGGGCCCTCTTCTCTTTGCGCTAATAGTTCTGAATGAAATTCCAGCTCTCCAGAGTTTTTCCCCAAAATCTTTTTTTTTCGGTTTCGTTGTTTGGTTAATCGAGATCATCTCATGTAACAAATGAACTGCATTGTTGGGTCTTCTTTCCGAAACGGCCGAGAAAAAAAAATTCATCCGTTTAATTACAAAAAATTAGTAAAAGTAGGAGGTCCACGATCAAGTAAGGCACGCAATCGTTTTATGAATAAACCAAGTGGCATACTGAAAATCGTTCGTTGATGAAGAAAAATATAATTTCAGAATAGGAAAAGACGAAATTCCAACGTGCACGAAATGCTCAAGTAACCGAAAAAAGGCAAGGCGGCCCAAAATTGAGATCAAGTAAGATTCGAGATCGAGATGTCGATCTGGAGGCTGCTGAGGCTGGTAGTGAACATGTTTGGTACAGAGATTCGGATTCGGTTTGGTTTGCCTTTGCTAGTGAATGGCTGTGGAAGTCTCCCATTCAGTCAGTCAGTTTGTGTATACCCACGAAATGATGTCGATGAACACGTGCACGGCAATAAATCAACCGGAGCGCATACCCAAATAGCTGAAAAGGCAAAGATCACCCGAATTCAAATTTGGCTGTGAGTGAATTCCACTCTCCACTTCGAAATGCCAGTCTTCGTTACGGGACTCCAATTGGTACTTTCACCCTACCCTCCCCCATTCTTATTATGGATGCTGGGACGTTATAATTTTTGGTTGTTGTGTTGATCTACAATTCATTATGAAACCCAGTCTCAAATTTTACCAATTTACAACACGATGTGAAGCCAAATGGGATCACAAAAGTGATCGCAGTTGTGCCATTCAGCATGACCCAGGGTGTATGTATGTACAGTGAAATATACTAAATGTTTGATTATTTATTTAGTACGCAGCAAGCTAACGTGTTTTATGAATGTAAAAAAGCCGTTTAAATGGTCATCCAAAAATGTACTTTGATGACTTCTTTTTTTTAAAAACTTTTTATACCACCTAACTTTTTATACCACCTATGTATTTCATACATAATTTTTTATACGCGTTGGGTCTTCGACGAATATTTAAGCAAGCATCCAAGCAAAACTGCACTCTAATCGGATTGAGAGAATTTGAACAAAAAAAAGCGCTATAAAACTCTTTCCTATATACCCTGAGAAAAAGGGACGAATTTGCGTTTATTCGAGAGAGCCAAACTTTCCCTCTGCCACCCAAACTTTTCCTCTCCCAGCCATGGCTTGTCTCTGTGGAGCATGCATATCCCCTGCAGCAGTAAAAAATGGGTTGCCCTCAAAAATAAAACTTTTAGCTAAAACTGACAAGCGGATATAGGAACGAAATGGTAAATTTGAAAAAAAGTTTAACACATCGAAGGTAAACTATTTGTTCCTGGAAACAAACTTTTGTTATTAATATCAAACTCTGTCACGAGGAGCGAAACCGGAGAAAAAGTTTTCGCTATGAGCGACACCGAAGAAAAAGTTTTCGTGCGACAGACAAATAAGTTTGGACGTGAGGGTCAAACGTGAATTAAGTTTACTTTTTGTCACCAAACTCGAAAAAATTGCCAAATTAAATTTTTGTTCGGATGTTTTTTTTTAAGTTTGCCTACTCAAGGTAAACTGATCAAATTTTTGTGGAACTAGGAGTTAAACTATTCAATGGTACAATCACAAATACTACCCTTTTTAAATACCATGAATATGGATAAGTAAAGCATGGCGAAGTAAGACAAGACGTGATGGGTGGTGGGGGTAGATTAAGTGTACATGAGAAAACGTTGTAAATATTATGAATTCCTTAGCCCAAAGATGACTATCCTTCGAAAGCACTGTTTGTAAGTGAATTATAAACAAGCACAACGAAAGACTTCGTAAAATTGATTGTTTGTCTCACATGATCTTGAATTGGTCATGATGGGTACAAATACTCGCATGCACTAATTTTCTTAATGACAGAGATACCAAGTTGTAGGTAGCCCACATACTCAATCGAATTGGATCGGATATCTACTTGAACTCTCCGTGATCCCTTCTGCTACGTTCCCTAAAAACCCCCTTAACAGACAGACGGATGCTGGTGCAAGTGTTACAATTCCGTTCATTGACTGCATACAGTATAATTCATTCATGACGGTGGTGGTCATCAACCAATTAAGACCTTCTCGGTACCGTGGTCCAACGTCACGTCGAATGTGAAACAGCATCCAGCCTATTAGTGAACCCTGCGGCACACCATAATCATTTAATGATTTGGGTGCGGGCTCCAGACCTAAACTCTTGAGTTATTTAAAATGCTTTCGGGCTTCTAATTCCTTCTAACATATCGCCTATCAACGGTGGCTTGGCTGCGATAGCCATATAGAAGAAAAAACGTTTTTAAATCTTCTTTGGGTTTATGGCAGCGTCAAGTTACAAGTTGACTGATTTAGTATCAATCAATTGACGTTTTGGCCTGCAGGCCGACTCCAGGAACAGATCGGACGAATGAATTTCAGAAAAGATATTTAAGAATCGATTTGTTTGAACATGCGGCAGAAATATGTGATATTAACGCAATGTGTAGCAATATGGTGGCTTATTGGCTTATCCATAGGGCTAATTTCACAGTCTTGCAACTTAAAACCCCTTAAATGATAGTTTCCTGTTACAAAATACACGAGAATTCCTTTGGTCATTCATATCTGAATGATATACGACGACGAACACTCGTAAATGGTGGTGGCGGCGGCGACTCTCGAAGGACTGTGTGAAATTCCTGGACTGATAACGTTTTTATGTTGTTTTAACCACAAATTTACATTTTGAAAACACTTGAGGTTATCAGAAATTGTGTGTTTTTTTCTTATTTCGAATGTCTACACACAAAGCGATGATTACTTTCTCAGCATAGTTTTGTGAATGAACTGCTCGAATGTTAAACACATGTGTGCAATGTGCATCATATCACTATCTCTTGAAATTAGAATATTTCTTCTATGATAAGAGCCAATTTGTTGATAAGATTTTGACATCTTGTCGAAAACATGTTTTTTGCTGAATCGTAAGTGTAACTGATGCTTCCTGCACATATGCGGCGTTAAAATATTTGCTCAGAACAATTCTAAGAAAATACACCCGTCTATACGAAATAAATATTGTGTTGTTATTTTGATTTAATTAATTTTTAAATACAGGCGTCTCTCGATTTACGACATTTTAAAATGCGTTCTAATTCTTTTTTTCTGGTCTTAATATTTGACGAAAAAAATTCATATACGTCGGTTTTTTATACTCTATATGATATATCATATAGGAGTAGATTAGATTTACAAAAATGAACTACAACCGGGTGTTAGGAATGACAAAAGAATTTGATTTCCGCATGTCCGTCCGTTTGTCAGTCTGTCCTTCAGTCCCTCTGCCCGCCTGTCCGTCTGTCCGTCTGTTTGCCCGCCTGTCCGTTTGTCATTCTGTCCGTCTGTGCGCGAACACTATAACTTTTGAAGGATAGCAAGACTAAGGTTCTTAACGGGCAAAATAAGACCATTCCTTCTCTTCTCGCCCATACTGACGAAACTGTTTTTTTTTTTAGAATTTTCTCAAAAACCGTGCGTCGTACTGCAAAATTTATAGAGGTAAAATGTGTTTATAATATGATACATCAAAATCCATCTGGGTAACTCCGTCCCACCTCTTCCGTATAAATTGAATTTCCTGCTAGTAATTGGCATCCTGCAGGAAAATTTAGATTATGCTAGGTGCGTGTTTACCTGCGTAAAAATGTGTCAACCAGTAGCTGGAAAAATTCGAAAATTAAACAAGCAACAAGTAAAGTAGGTCGAAAGGAGCTGCACTAGTTGACCTGATATAAGTATTTCGAGGATGTAATATCATGTAATGGATAACTCCGTTTGCCTGCTACAGGTTGACTTGTTAAAAAGTTGACTTGAATCAGCTTTATTATTTTTCTGAATGTGTGTAAAGTTTTTTTGGGTGTGTGTAAAACTTTTCACAATTTTGTTGCAAATAGCTGAACTTATATTCAAGGAGCACAATCAGATTGTATCTAATAACGAAATCGTTATCAATGTGAGATTCCAGCAATGACACGTGAGATCACTGATCCTAAAAAGTTACTCGCAAATTTGCATATTTTTTTACCGCTATTAAAAAAGCATATATTTTATGTGTATAAATTCTTGCATCGATAATACCAGATGTTATGTTAATTATTCAACCAAATAGCAGTTACACGTTTAGTTAACACAGATAGATATTAGTTGTTGATTATTTAGTCACTATAAGATATTGTAGCTACCGGCTACCGTGGTTACAATCGGTTACGATCGCTACCGGTCTCCGTCTCCGTGTCTAATAATGCAAATAACCCACCGTGACCCGTTCCCATCGCCTTACCATGAAATACCTGTCGCCTGTTTAGCCATTCAGCAGCACAAATGCTAATTAAGTCAAGCACTTGATCTATGAAAAAGGAAGCTAAAAAATATTTAAAAAGTCAGTTAACTCGACATCAACGGTTAATTTTATGGATCTTATATCTGCACTAAAATGCAATCTTGGTATATATTTGATTTTTGTATGGTTTTTTGTTAGAGTTTGGAAGAAAGCCCTTTAATTAGATTGTAAATATTTATTTGGCGAGTATTCGTACAGCGTTGATAATCGTGATGAAGTTAAATAAGATTTCATCGTCTATCGAAAGAGAAAAGTGCAATGCACTAAAAATGACTTTTTTACACATTCGAATCGATTCGGTTTGGTTATGGTAATAGCAACTATATAAGTAGTAATAGCAACTATACTAGTAAGTTTATAGCAAACCAGTGACAAACTACGAATCTGGCATGATCCAGACTTTAAGTCCGTTTATCATTTTATTACAAAGTTAAAAAACTGGTTATAGGCGATGGTTTCATTGAAAATGCCAGTAACTTAATCAAGAGATTTTATTATTGTCATATAGCATAGAATAGAAAAGCATAGCATAGCATAATATAGTCTTAGATAGCATAGTAAAAGCATTGAAGGAGCAGAAGCCTACCTGACGTCGAATATGTTTAGGTAAAAGCAACAAACGTGTGACTCAAACCGTTTCACTGTGAACATATGTTCAACTCGGCTAATATCAATAAATAAACAATTTTAATACTGTTTGGAAGTCGTTGACAGTGGATTCGATGACGGCATAATTACAAGCTTTATTTACTTTGTTGCACCAAATGGATTCAGTGTCTCAACATTTGTAGGCTGATATCAAGTTTGAGCGCTTTTAGATAAGAATTTTCTCTTAAATAACGCTTTTTATAGTAAACGAATCATCATCGAGTACCACTTCTTTGTGCAAAAGAAGTTTAACCACTCTTTAAATTTTCTTGAATTGAAATCTCGGCAATATTTTCTAGTAGCATTGCAATTTTGTTGCTAATAAGTGTAATCGTTACTTAGGAAATTACCTCAGGTTTTAAATATAGCTTAAATATAATAAATATTCCAGATAGTAACAAATATAGCAACTTATTGATTTTTAATCTAGTTTGCGAATTAATTTATTATTGAAAGAATTTTAAAGCGATGAAGTGAGGTGTCTTTGTCAACAGTATTAGAACCTAAAAGCTGAGGTGTCATAATAAACAGTACCTACTTAGCTGATTTTTCTCACCTCATTAGAGATTTTGTCCCGGAAAATCTGATAAACATTTCTACAGACATGTAGGAGATGGGATGAAAATACGATGATCACTGAGCCGAACCGGGTTTTTTTATTTTTCTGGTCTAATAGTAAACATTTGATCAAAATCCTTTCAAAAGGTTTGGAAATAACAGAGCTGTAAACAGACCATAAACAAACTTTCATTTTTAGACCATTATAAAGTAGAATTGGGGATTAACTCGCCTTCATTTTGAAACTAACAATCAATAAAATAATTTTACGTAGGGAATTGACCTAAAAATTAAAAGCAATTTTTGCATAAGGTGAAGCCAGCCGCAATTTTTTTTTTTTTGACTTTGGGCGTATTTCAGAAACAAATTTCTGAATTTTGTGTCGTAGCGTAAACAACCGTTGAAGAATTTGGAATCGAAGGATGAAATGCGCACCACAAAGTGTCAGGTGTAAACGGCGCCTAAGTTTTTTTCGCATAATTTTCCAAATAAAGGATTGAAAAATATTTGTATATTAGAAAATCAGATTTCAAAAACAACGAAAGAAGAATCCGCCGCAGGCAAAATGGTCTTCATTGACCGATGACTAGTTTTGGGGGTTTATGTCTTGAATCTATTAATTCTAAGGTTAAAAATAATAGCACATTGATGTATGGAACGGTTATGTAAAATCATATTCCAAATCATATCCCCCTCTGGTATACAAATGGATTTTTTTAAATAAACATTTTGTCTGTCATCATATAGAGTATTTGACGATTGGCTTCTGGCAATTGTAGCTGTTCTTATGTTTTAAGTCTAATTTAATCACTTTGGATAGAGTAAAAATTTTA